>JADMNL010000033.1:65652500-66900000 GCA_016271365.2 Neoceratodus forsteri
TCTCCAGAACTGATGCCATATGCACGACTACTTTACCCAAATTTCTATATTTATTTCAAACCCTCCCTGTAGCCCCATCATCATATTTTTTTACATCCTGAATTAGCATCCTCTCAAGATTTATATGGGCTGGCTGGCATCCTCAGGTCCGCTGGCTACTGTTACAGCTGCCAGTGGATAGAGGAGTCTTAAACTTGCCAAACCTATCGGAATATTATAGGGCGGGTGACAGTTAAAATTATTTTGCAATGTCTTAGTCCTGGTTATGAGATCACATGGAATTATATAGAATTTGTCTTGAATGACATGTTTGATATAACAACAATACTTTTTGCACTGCTGTCTTTTTCTCCAGACCTTACAACCTTTACCTTTGGCACCAAGAATACATTGAAAACTTGGTACAGGGTTAGAGCCCTTTCACCCTTGGCACAGATTTTTTATTATCTCTGATTGCTAACCTCTGAAGAAGAATTTTTGCCAGTCCATGTGGACCACACATTCAGACAATGGCAACAGTTGGGCATATCTTTTATATAGCAGTTTCTTGATACCAAGGGTGTTCTCCCATTTGCCAGTTTACAGACATCTTATCAGTTAGCCACTCGGGAACACTTTCGAAAGTTACAAATTAGAGCATTTTTGATGTGAAAGGGTCCCCCTTGGAATACCTTACCCAACCCTATACCTCCACTTTTGACATTATTTTTGGATGCCCTGTGGGGTCTGCAAAACCCATACTTGATAGAACTGACCTATAGGGCTCTGAGAGAGAGCTGGATGGAGTCCACGCTGTAAACCCTTGAAGCCTGGAGTGCTGAACTCCCAACAGACATTTCCTTTGAGAAGTGGCCGGAGGTCATTATACCATCAATGAAAATATCCCAAGTCCCCTATTGCTGGGAGTTCATATGGAAATGCCGCATTAGGTTTTTTAGAACACTGAACACATTAATAAAATATTTACCACCAAGCTATGGTGCTTGTTGGCATCACTGTGGGGAGTCTTGTGCTAACTTGGAACATATTTTCTGGCAGTGGCTGGTGCTCAATTCCTTCTGGAGAGAGACTGAAACCAGTCTGACACATCTGGTGAGACTGGATTTTGCTTTATCAACACAGATAGTTCTACTTTATATAACTCGAGATGGCTCTACTCTTCCCTTTACAAACATGCTCTGTTTGTATATAGTAGCCGCAAAGAAAGCCATTACCAGATTATGGCATTCCTCAACTACCCCTATGCTTGCCCAGTGGCATAATATAGTGAAATAAATTTATTATTCAGAGCACATAATAGCATATAATTTGGGAAGGGTCCCCCCATTCTGAATTAAAGTGGAGACTCTGAGTTTTCTATCTGGCACAGGAAGATTACACATTTGTCCCATAAAGATTTCAGAGAGGAAAGCATTAAGTACCCATCCACTCACTGAAAGTACTGTTTAGTTGATACTGTGGATTAATTCTTGGAAAATAATTGTAGATGTGTAAGATACATGCTCTGTCATTGGTTGGCTTTGGATTTGTATTCACTGTATTGGGAAATCTCATAAACAAACAATTTAAAAAAAAATGACAACATTCTGTGGCTTAAAGCACCACTTTGTCATGGCCCAATGTGCTTTCTAAGGTTCACTCTTCTAAACAAAACACCAATACATTTTATAAATCCACAATAAATTGTCCAACAACTTAGTAAGATAGGAGAACAGTGAAAACCAGTAAGAATGAACTCCTCACAATAGCGAGTATATTTCTATCAATAAAAGACAAAAGTGACCATCGGAGCCCTGGAAGAAGTGGCCAGTATCAGTCTTGAAACATTGACAATGATATACAGGTGGCAATCACAAAAACGTACAGGGTTAAATTTCCATCTAAAATGTAAATCTTATTTTCATAATTATTCTGCTGCCACCTAAACACCAAGGCCCAGATATTCAAAAGGGTTGCACATGGCACAACAGTGTTGCACCATGCACAACCCACTGATGTGCCCCGGTGCGATATTCAAAAGGAAAAGTGCGCTGCACAAATCCCGATGCATAATGTATACAGGCACAGGTGGGGGGGGGGGCGTGCCCATGCATAACCTGCACAGCCCGATATTCAGCCCGGGATGTGCAGAGCCATGCATGTGCAACCCCTACGTGCACCTGCACAAAGTTAAGCCAAAAAAAAGGAACAAATGATGGCCACCCACAGGTGAGCTGCCGCATTGCAGGGTGCAACACGGCAGCTGCAACCTGTGGGTGGCCACTCGAGTTTCTGCCGCACCTGGTGGCGCCCCCCATGACGCATCGCGGGCATCTGTTTCAATAAAACCCCCCTCCAATATCCCTGGTGGTCCAGTGGACTGAGTGCTTCCCGATCGCGGGCATCTGTTTAAATAAACCGCCTCCGTCCTATATCCCTGGTGGTCCAGTGGACCGCTATGTGCCCGATCGCGGGCATGTGTTATAATAGAAGACACTTCCTTGTCCAATAGCTCTGGTGGTCCAGTGGACCGATTGCTGCCCAATCGCAGGCATGTATTATAATAAAAGAGACCTCCTTGTCCAATAGCCTGGTGCCCACGATTGGGCAGCAATCGGTCCACTGGACCACCAGTGCTATTGGATGAGGAATTTTCTTTTATTATAACACATGCCCATGATCGGGCACATAGCGGTCCACTGGACCACCAAGGATATTGGATGAGGAAGTCTTTTTTTAGACAAATGCCTGCAATCAGGCTGCAGGGGGCATCAGTCCCCGACGGCTGCTGCCTGGCAGGGCGCCAGCCACAAGTCGTCGGGGTCAGCGCACCTGCATGTTAACGGATGTAAATAACATAATGACATGCAATGGCCCATGTGCACCTTTTGCACAAATTATGGCCCCATCTGCATGTCCCTTTGAATATCGAGGTAATGCTAATGGCGTAATGGCACTTGCGCTTAGCGCATCTCCATGCTCCACTCTGGCCACTTGCGCTGGCGCAGTACCACTGCACCATGCACAGTGGGGGTGGCCAGGGTGCGATATTCAAAGCTGCTGAGCCATAGCGCAGCTCTGTTGAATATCGCTCAGGCCACACCCCTGCGCAGCTAAGTTGAGCTGTGCCCAGGCTTGCGCCACAGTCTAGCGCAGTTTGAATATCCGGGCCCAAATGTTTAATCAAAAAACCAACAGTGTTGAAAAATGTAAAAGGTGGCAATGCCATTCTTATCTGTCATTCAAGTAGAAAACCTCCTCCCAGGAATACTATAGACCAGCTATGGTGTAAAGATTGCTGTAGGAAATCACTGAGTAATTCCAGTAAAAATTAAATAAATAAAAACTTTGAAGACTCACCATTGACTGGACAACTTCAAAGCCATAGACTAGCCAGTTTATTAACTGTGTGCTTCCATCTACAGGTTTATTGTGTCAGTACATCACAGTACAGAATACAGTTTTGCAAAACACATGCATACATCTGCTCCCTATGCACAAGCCCAGGACACACTAATTCCATTGCCACAACATTTCAGCATTATGCGTCTCAGTCATACAATCATTAGGCATTGCTGTAATTAAGCAATAAGGCATGACCAGGGGTTACAGTAACAGTGTGTTAATCACCCCCTTAGGTGTAATGTGGCACAAGGCACAGCCGAATGCCATATTGTCTTTAGGGGGTGATTAACTGACTGTTAATCTAACTCTTGGGAGTGCTTTATTGCTATTATAAAAAAAATTATTCTAAAAGAAGAGTGTTAAAAGTATACTTTTTGAATATTTTCCTCATTTAGAGGGAGATATTTAATAAACTAGTTCTTCCAACCCCCACCCACTGAGGGACCCCCACCCTGCTCACCCATCTCAGCATGGCCATCTAGCTGGCAGGCAGCACAACCTGCCCCCACACTGCCATGGATGCCTGCGGATTGAGCTGTCATGGACTATTGGTTGACACTGTCAACCAATGGGCTTGTAGTGTGTACTGTAAGCTTTCATTCACAAAGTTGCCTTTGTGAATGAAAGCTTATAGTACACACTGCAAGCCCATTGGTTGACCAGTGGTCTGGTAGTGCTTACTGTAAGCTGTCATTCAGTGACAGCTCAGTTGCCAGGCAGCTGTGGAGGTGTGCGGGTGGGTTTTGCTGCCCGTAGACTTCATTGGACATGCTGGGATGAGGGGAGTGGGGTGGGGTGTGGGTACTTCAGTGGATGGGAGGGTGAAGGGTCCACTGGACTACCAGGGAAATAGTGGGATTTCTTTTCTATGTTACGATTGTGCTGCGGGAGCCACTAGATTACTAGGGACTTTTGAACATAGATTATGGTACAGACGGGGTTGGGACTGGGAGGGGGGCCACTAGACTACCAGGGTATTTCGGACTTGGGTTACTTTCAGATGGGGTCAGGGATGGGAGGTGAGTACCACTAGACTACCACAGATGATTGGATAATTGTTATACTGTATGGATGGGGTTTGGGAAGGGAGGGAGCCACTGGACTACCAGGGATAACTGTGTTTTTTCCATGGATACTAGGTTTGGGAATGGGGGGCTAGCCACCTAGGGGCCGGTGGCTATGGTGTTGCGCTGTGCAGCACAGCAGCCCACCTGTGGGTGGCTAGCAGTTAGGTGTGTTTTTAACACACCTAACTTTGTGCGGCACAACAATGAGATGTGCGGCAGCTGCGCCGCACATCTTGGCTCAATATCAGAGTGCGCCCCATATGCAAGGGAATGCCCCCTCCAGATGCGCCACATACATACATTATCTTTGCACTGAGGCACATTTGGAGTTGCGCGGCACATCCCTGCCTTTCAAATATGGCCCAGGGATGTATTCCTGTGGATGCACCGGCACAACTCAGTTGCACCGGATGCATCTCCTTTGAATATCTGGGCCATAAACTTTAAAGCACTTTTGCTTTTTTGGCAGATTAATTCAAGCTGTTGGCCTGTCTCAAACTCTGTCCCTTTGGTAATCAGCCGTGTCTTTGCCCACAGCCGCACTTTCATGGTCACTTTGATTGAACTGAGGACGTTCACTGACTCACCTCTAGTGATAGTATGGCAAACTGGGTGGTCGGCGCTTGGGAGTCCAGCCTGTAGCACTCGCGCATATGACTCAAGGACTTTGATGCTCTCCCTCCAGTTCCAGGTCTTTCACTCACCTCAGAGGTACTCCAGTGCCCACAGCCGCACTTTCATGGAATTTTATTTATTTATTTATTAATTAATTTCTGTTTCAGATTTACACCTTTGAGTCAGGGACTCTTTTGCAAAGGTTCCAAGTCAGTTAATTACAATACAGTCAAATACATTACAAGGCAAAACAGTTAAGATAGAACCACATAGTTATTACAGATGATTACAGCTGATGTCACTACACAGAGCATAAATTCAAAGAAACATTAAGTAAACACACTGTTATAACAAAAATAAAAAGAAGAAGAAAATGTGTTACAGGGGTGCAGGGAGACCAGCAGGCAGGGACGAGACCCTGGATTTGGAGGGATGGTATTACAGCCAGGGCCATGACAGGGGTGAAAAAACACCGAGGTAGTGCAGCCAGAGAAGGCTTTGTCGAGAAGAAACATGTAGTGCTGCAGTAAAGTGCAATGGGGGATGGGGCTTGGGTGGGGGAGGGAAAATAAGTAGTGAAAGAGAGAGGAGGGAGGGAGGAAAAGCTGGGGAGGGTGTAGATTGAAGGCTGGGGAAAGTGATGGGTTTAGGGGTAAGTGCATGTGGTGGTGGAGTTAATTGAAAGCAGGGGGGTTATTAGTTTAGAGCATCGACCGACCTTATCATGCTCTAGATGAGACTGTAGCCCAGTTTTAAATCGGCTGATCTTGGTACACTCCATGAGGGTATTAGGTAGCTCATTGAACTGTTTGTGTCCCTGATAGGAAAGGGATTTCTGGGCAAGCTTAGTGTGTTGAAAGGCACTAGGAGTCCTCCATTGGTCGCTCTTCTGGTTTGCTGAATCAGTTGTGCAGCTTTGAAAAGTCTGCAGGTCGTATCTGGCATGAGTCCCAGTGCTGCTTTTTTTACCAGTATGCAAGACTGGTATTGCACCCTAAGATGGAGTGGGAGCCATCCTGTATCATTGTATAGGGTACAGCAGTGAGTTAGGTGGTCAGCCCCTAGGGTCAGTCGGCAGGCCTTATTTAGGAGAGTTCTTACTCTTTTTAAGGCGGTGTCAGAGCCAGCCCCATAGATGGGTAGGCCATAGTCTATTGAGGATAAGACTGAGCTGCTTGTGGCTAGTTTCAGGGCTGCCGCAGTCACTGAGTTTTTGTGGAGGTAGAGAACCCCCAGCTTTATATTTGCAGTTTTGACTACATGGTCAATGTGAGTAGTGAAACTGAGTGTGCTATCCAGGTATACCCCAAAGTATTTGAATGTGCATACTTTTTCCAGTAGGTCACCCTGGCTGCTCCGGCTCATCAAGGGTCTGTGCTTGTTCTTTTTCTGTGGGACAGTGAAGAACAAGCTTTTTGGTTTTTATGGTTGAGCATCAGTTTGCTTTGTGAGAACGAAGTGTCAAGCATTCTGAAACTTTCTTGTAGCTCAGTAGTGATTGAGGATTGCTTTCTGCCAGCTGCTGAAATGACGGCATCATCAGCATGAAGCACTATATGTGCCGGGCAGTCAGAGGGAAGGGAATTTATGAAGAGACTGAATAGGAGTGGGCCTAGGATGGACCCTTGTGGGACTCCTAGACTAACCTCCTTGGGTTCAGATAGTATGCCATTAATCCTAACACATTGTGTCCTGTGGGAAAGATAACTGTCGAATAAGGTAACTGTGTCACTGGACAGGCCAATGGCCAGCGGGCAGTTTAAGAGAAGCAGATGGTTAATGGTATCAAAAGCATTAGTGAGGTCTATAAAGACAGACCCCACAGCCATCCCTGTATCCAAGGCCTCAGAGTTTGGAGGTATAATCAACCAGAGCAGTGAGGGTGGAGTGCTTCTTTTGGAAGCCATGCTGTTGTTTACAGAGCAAACTGTACTTCTCTAAATACCCAGCAAGTTGGTCCGAGACAACCCTTTCAAGGGCTTTAGATAGAGGGGGGTAGAATGGAGATGGGCTTGTAGCTGGCTGTGTTTGTTCTATCCCCAGTTTTATAGACCGGAATGACAAGCGCTGCCTTCCATCTGTCAGGGATCATGGGCATCTGGTTGAGTCGGTCTGCTAACACGTCTAGTGTGAGGGTGACCATCTTCATATCGATTTGGTCACTCCCCATTCTGGTCTTCCCAAGGACCCGCCTGACATCTTTAATCACCTTGGGTTTAGTTATCAGTTTGAAGTAGAAAAGTGGTATATTGTTGTTTGAAGTCGGGGGGTGGGTATAGCGGTTGGGAGAATGACCACATAACTCAACAATCTCCTCATGATGACTGTGTTGGTGCCTTCATACAGGCCCCACCTCATTTGTTTGTTTGCGGCATGGGCTGTCAACTAGTCCTTCCACCCCAGCAAACTCATCCCTGATTCAGGACTGGCTTATCACATTTTGTACTCTAGGTGATATTCACATGAAGATCAGTTTGTCAGGCTCAGCTACCACCAAAGAATAAGCTTATATTTGTCCACACTCAGGCCCTCCTGATTGACGGTTCTGTCCTAAACCCAGCTGGCTTAAACCTGATTGGTGGGATTTCAAATCTATTTGTTTCTACCATGTTCATTGTGCTGCATTTTCCTGCACACATCCAGTTCACCCAGAGTGATTTATCAAGTGTTCTAGGAGCACATGGATGCCTGAATTTGCTGTTCATTTCAACATTCGTTTTCTCCCAATAGAAATCACTCAGTCTGTATTCTGACTAATCTACCCAGGTAGCCAAGTCTACAACCTCAGAGACATGAGAGAAGACTGTGCAGTGGGTCACAGTCAATAATGCAAACTGCTCTCTCTGCAATAAAATTGTAAATCAATCAATCAATCAATCAATCAATCAAATCTTTATTTATTCAGGCGATCATCATTGAGCAAGGCTCATTTACAAGATGGACCTGATAAGGTCAAGGTTCGAGTTGATACACAGCAATTACATCACACACTTATAAGACAGTTATACATACAGAAAAAATGATGTTTATAACACAATGATATACAGTGAATTCACATGTTGAAACTCGGTTAAGAGAAGGTTAAACTAATATCTACAATATGTACAGTACATATACAATATATCCCAATGAGGGTCATGACAGTCACACACATAATGAGTACAAGGATGGTGAAGGGTGAAGGAAATATTGGGTGCCATAAACTGGGGGTGTCTGACTGGAAGGAATATGTCATATATGATTGGAATATAGGTTTGTGGGATGACTATTCTATCTCTAGCGGTAGCAACTGCATTTCTCTGTGAAGAAGGCTGTACAGTGCTGCTTAAAGGATGTAAATGGAATGATAATGGACAGTTTTAGGGATTTTTGTAGGGTGTTCCATGCTATAGCTAGAGAATAGCTGATTGCTGCCCTCCCTAGTTTGGTGTTGACTTTGGGCAATTTGAGCAGGATGATATTGTTGGTTCTTAGGCATAGGAGCTAGGAGTGGTCTGGTTGAAGCAGTCCAGGATATAGCTTGGGAGTTTTTTTGATAAAGCTCTGTAGATCCATAGAGCTGCATTTCTGCTCCTCCTGACATGAAGGGAAACCCATCCAACTGCGTCATAGAGAGAGAACAATGGTGGGTATTATATGGCAGGTCTGTAATGAATCTTATTGCTCTATGATATAAGGTATCCAACTTTTGAAGGTAGGAGATGGGGCAGTGACTATAGAGGAAGTCTGCATAGTCAATGACTGATAGAAAGATGGCCTGGACTAACCTCATCTTTGGAGTCTCTGTTAAGGAAGGGTTTTAACTATAGAGGAGGCCAAGCCTTTAGCTGCTTTTTAACAGTTGTTCTAGATGCTGAGTGAAGTCAAGTCTGTTGTCAATCCACACACCTAGGTATTTGAAATTTTCAACATACTCCAGATTTTCCAAGTATAGTGCATAGCTGGGGAGATTGATTGAAGAGGATGTGTTGGTGGAGTTTTGAGTTGTGAACATCATTGCTTTAGTTTTCTTTGCATTTAGCAGAAGCTTTTTCTCGAGTAGCTGATATTGTAACAAGGAGAATTCTGTTTGTAGGATTTCATGAGCAATTGTAGGTGAAGGGTTGCTGACATACAGAACAGTGTCATCAGCAAAGAGTTGTACTGAGGACTTGGTAAGGGTTGAATCAATTTTATTTATATAAATGGCAAAAAGGATAGGGCCCAGAATAGAGCCTTGGGGGACTCCTCTTGACAGTGGTCTTAATGGGGATAGGTTACCTTCAGCTTTTACCTGCTGTGACCTACCGGAGAGGTAGCATCTGAACCACTTAAGGGAGGGTGGATCTAGGCCAATGGAGTGTAGGGATGAGAGTAGCAGTTCATGGTCCACAGTACGGAATGCTTTGCTCAGGTCCAGGAATACTGCACAGACATTGTTCTTTTTATCCAATTCGGTTTGCCAGCCATTTGTGACTTTGGCTAATGCAGTGATAGTGCTATGTTTGGCCCTGAATCCAGATTGAGCTGGATTTAACAGGTTAGCATTGTCAAGATATTCCCTTAACTGAATGCTCACTAATTTTTTCAGCATCTTGGATAACACAGGTAGAATGGAAATGGGCCTGTAGTTATTAAGATCCATAGGGTCCCCTGATTTTAGAAGGGGGACCACTTGGGCTGTCTTCCACAGCGTGGGAATAGAGCCAGAGTTTAAATCCCTAGAGGGTTTACAATAAAGTGCAATATTTTCTTTTTTTGTGAATTTCACCGATGTGCAGAACACTGGGCTGCAACCTAGCTAAACTCAACATTGTAGAGCTGAATTGCCCATGACAATGCTTCTGGCAGGGACTTGTAACGCTGAGTTTAGCATCAGGGGGGTTCAGGCCAGTATTTTGCACATATCATATGTGAAATTAAAAAATGAAGAAAATCCTTCACTTAATTCCTCTGGCTCTTGATGTCCTTTAGTTGGGTGAGTGGTAACTCCTTTTGTGTTATTTTTATTGAATAGAAGCTGCAATCAATGCAAGTGATAACTTATACTAAGTACAAGAGACCCATAATAAAAATCAGTCCTTTGTCATTTTAGATCCTCCTGCTAAGGCAAATATTACTGTACAGCCTCAAAACATCACTCAAGGGGACAACATTACCATAGTTTGCAAAGCAGACAGTAATCCACCTCCTGTCTATAACTGGACCTATCCGTCATCTGGTAATGTGCAGATTTTCAAAAATAACACCACCATTCAGATCACAAAATCTACCTCCAGCAATAATGGAAACTACACATGTGAAGTTATCAATGAACATGGAAATTCAGTAGCTGGAGTTTCTATTCAAGTTCAAGTTTCTGGTAAGTTTGGGATACTAAAATATGCTTACTAAGTCATTCTAAAATGGGTTACAAAAATCCTGTAACCTCATTGGTCAAAACATGTCACATGACGTGTGTAAATCCTTTAACAAAGAACTGGTAAAGATCCCGCTGATCAAATGTTTACTTTCTTTGAAGCTGATTCTTTTTTTTTTTTTTTAATATTTTATACAGATTAATTTCATAATTGCAATAACGCACTGCAGGGCGTGTGTAGTAGTGGGAATTATCCACTTCTTGTTTGGTTTAAGTCACTTGGCAGTGCCTTGTGCTGCAGCACACAATGCGTGGATAAATTTCACAGTGACATGCACCCTGTCATGCATCATTGCTTCATTCTGCAGAAGTGTTTGGTGGGCTGTCCCTTCAGTGCAGCGGTACGGTGGTAGAGCTACCACTTGTGACATCAGTGCGGCGGTACGGTGGTAGAGCTACCACTTGTGACATCAGTGACCTGGGTTTGGAAACGAGCCCTGGGCCATTGGATTGTCTGCATGGAGAAGAGGACTGACCATCCCTAAGGATGCGCCCTCTTCCACAGAGGGAGGGTCATGCAGCCTGCTGCAATACCACCACCTGAGGGACCACAGGTGGTGGTGGTGCAGTCTCCAGTGCCTCCACATGCACTGGGAGGGGAGAGCCTGTGCGTCTGTGCATCAGGCATGCTGGCACCTGATGATGCTGTAAGCTATTAAAGGAAAGAGGTAGAAAGTAGGAAAAAAGCATCACCTATTGGGCACATGTTGCCCTGCCCCGGCTCCTCCCCCCACTGCTCACTCAGGCTGATATCTTCTCAGGCCTTTGGGATGGCTCTGGGATGACTTCTGTCAGGGAGACAGATACAGAAAGGGGTATCTGAGTTGTAAAAGCAGAAGGCAAGACTCACCATCTGGGGCAGACTGAGAGTAGACATCACAGTATGTTGCAGGCAACCTGGAGTCCCAGAGAGTCTCAAGGAGTGCACTTGTGAAGGTTGGGTGAGTGGCACTGGTGGTGGTGGACTTATATCCTGTCAGATGACCATATGGAGCAAAAATAGAGTTAAAAAAATGAAGCTTTTAGCTGGGCCAGCTAGATCTAGCCTGATGTAGCTAGGAAGATGTCCTGCAGATACATGAACTGAGGAATTATTTTACTGATCTGCTGCTTCCTTCCAGTGTCCCCTGACTAAAACAAATATATTTAATTTTCACACACACACACATTTGCCAGCAGAAACAGGCCTCATGGTCTATGAAGTCTGCTCAAGTAGGCAGCTAGCACCCCTGGACTGCAGCTGTCCCACCCCCTTCCGCCTCACCTCCAGGAAGTTCTCAGCACTACTTACCCAGACCTTCCCCCCTGCCCTGTCCTGTCCCATGCCCTTTTAAAACTACTCACCATCTTACATGAAATCATTCCCTCTGGCAGGGCGTTCCATTTCGACGCCACCGGCTCTGTGAAGTAATGTTTCCTGATCTTTCTCCTAAATCTGCCCCAACCCAATCTTAGCCCATGATCTCTCGTGTCCCTTCCTCAGCTTAATTCAGTGCTATACTGTTTCAGGGTACACTGTAGTATAGCTCTGCAAAAAGCTGTTGCACCATTTGAAGCTGGTGTAGAGCAACAACAAGCAGGTGAGCACAAGCGGGTCCTGACTATTAGATGTTGGTATGAACAGCTCTCAGGCTGTGGCAAATGGTTTCAGGAGTGGCTCTGTGACCACAGGAAGAATGGTGGAGTTAAGGAATGGGTGGAGCACCGGGTGTGGGGCTCTTTAGGTCACAATAGGAGGAGTTCTGGAAGCAGCGACAGGAGTGGGTCTTCTGTCCACGTAAGAGTCATGGTATTTGGCTGTCTGAACTCCAATCATTCCCCCCTGCATAAGTGCCACTACAACTCCTCAATCCATCTATCTGTTTAAAGTGAGGGGCTCCTTGCTCATTCAGGTGGCTGGGTAAGTATCCTGAGGCAAAGAAGCCCAAAATGCACATTTGTACCTCCTGTCACTGTGCCTTCTTAACACTTTCTCCAACAGCCAAGAACTGGCAGTCTTGCTTCACCCACTGAATGTCAGAGGCTCAGTCAGTAGAGTCATTGATCTGGCATTCTAGTAAATAATCTGTTCCCCCTGCCCTCGGGAGAGGGCAGTTACATGATGCACTTGCCCATCGTACCACAGAAAGGGGACGGCTACTCCATTTTTATCCAGTGACTGGAATGGGTGCTCATGATGCTCCTCTTCCCATGACTGAATCCTACACCAAAAAATGCAAAGATGTCAGAAACAGCCCTGCCAGTCTAAACAGAGGGCTCCTATGTCCCCCTGAGCCCAGGTAGTCAGGTTCCATCGTGGAGAGTCGCAGCTGATGTGCACTGAGTTACTCAAGAGTACTGCAGCAATCTCTTCTATGTGCACACATGCAATGGAGTTGCCATCCACGACTGTCTGCGTTATGGGCCCCCCAAGCATTGCTTGTGTCGGTACAACACCCAACAATGACATGTTGTGATGGCTGCTACGCCGGTACATCCTCTGGTCTATTTCACTCCCCTTATTCCTCTCGGCAGATATTTGTAGTCAAGACAATCTCCTCCCAGGGTTGGACTGTCTTCTAGTGACCATGGTCAAGGTTTTCAACCTGCACAGTATGGGCCTACCTCCCAGGAATTTCCTGTGGTTATCCCATCCAAAGGTCCAGTCCAAACCACCCACCAAGCTAGCCAGCCAGCCAGCCATAGGGTACAGCTATTAACCCCTACACAGCCCAACTACGATCCTTCCTTCCCTCCCTCTTAGGAGAAGAAAGAAAGAAAGTCATGGCAACAACTTTATAAAAAAAAATGACTTTGCTGAGATAGATATTCTGCGCAGGGACACATGCATACATCTGCAATATTGTTCTTGGGCTCATGGTTTTCTACAACTACAGATGTTATTCTGATCATATCTAAAGCTGTGGCTCACATAATGCAGATAAATATTACTTCAATATTTCTGCAAACAAGTCAGGCCTTGTCTGATATTGAAATATACAAAAAAAGCAAATGTTAGGGATGCAAAAGCATGGCAATGTGGCATGCACGCACTCATAGCTGCAGAAGGGAATGATGGGAATGGGGAAAAAGGGCAACCGTGGGCTCTGTGAAGCCCTGCCTGCCAACCATCATCCCACTCTGCTGCCAGATCACTGGAAGCCCCAATCTGGATTGCAAGTCCCCTGGGTGGGGGAGGACAGCCCTCCACTACCAGGCCCCACCCTAGGGAGAAATCCAGTGGATGGATGGATGTTTTTTTTTTTTAACCAAGAGAGTTACACTAATTTGGAAGCTGGTTTACAGGTGCCACCTGGGAGCACAAGGAAGTTAAATTACTTGTTCAGGGTCACACAATATGCAAGTGGGGGCTGGGGGATTCAAACTCAGGTCTCCACATTTGTAACTCAGAGCCTTAAACCACTGTGCTATACTGTCTCCATGAAGGTGACAGGCAGAGGTGGAGTTAGCTGCCTGTGATCACCTGGGGAAGGAGAGAAAAATGTCTATAAAAAAAAAATGTCCCATACTAGGGATTGAACCCAGGCCCCATCCCCACTACTGCTTAGTAGCCTGTAGCTTTACTATTGTACTAAAGCTAATTAAGTACATCAGTAAATGCAATTTAGCACAAAGATAAACACCTTCACTTTTCTTTCTGTGCCTTGGCCCTCACTGATTGGTATGACGTGACCAATCTGACACCTCTACCTTGGTCACAGCCACAGCATCCTCATAGCCGGTATCTGAGAAACAAGAAAACATCATGCACTCAAGCCTGGCTATGTATTTATACATTTCCTGTAAAAGTCATAACTTTCTGCTTTCATTTAGTTATTTTTATTTCCCAATTTTTGGCCATGAAAGGCACACTGAGGTAGTGTTCATTTTCAGGTGCAACTCTGGAGCACAGAAGGGTAAGTGAATTGCTCAGGGTCACACAGTATTGCAAGTGCAGGTTATGGGATTCAAACACAGATCTTTTGGATGTACCAAGCTTGGGCTACACCACCTTCTCTTAGGTTAGCAGTTCAACATCACCATTTATGAAATTATTGAGTCCTGCTAATGCATATAAGGTCCCATTTTTAGAGCCGGGCATTAACACCACATTCCCATTGGCCATGCACTGATAGAGTGTGCAACTGGCCTGGGGGACATATTCAGGCAGGCAATGGGCTCTGACTGCTGCACACTACCTATCTGAATATGGGAGCACAGTACACAATGACTATGCTCTGCCCCATCAAGAAAGTGACTAAGGGGCAAAAAGAGAGAGCGGTTCAAGTGGGATAGCATGTTTGCTCCTGCGAGCTATTTTCACCAGCTGGCATGCTAATAAGCAAATGTGACATGAAAGATATTAAAGGGCAATGTGCATGCCATCATGCGGTCTTTAGCATCCCTGCGCAATGGTGCCACTCACGACTGTGCAGGGGCATTGTGCGGAGCAGTGGCAGCCCCGGTACAACAGTATCATCTGCCTTAAATCCCTTTCTGGCAGTCTAGTACCCCTCCCCCCCAGCAAAAGACAAAGAATCAGCACACTTAAAGAGATTGAGAATTAAGGACTGTCTAAAAGAACTGAGCAGTCAGTACACGTTTAAGTGCAAAAAGTGAGTGATTTATTTCATAAGGCATCATGTTTGGTTCACAGACACACTGTCTAGGTGCCCCGATGCTTCATCCCCATTATCCGGGACGTCAGATGGCCTCTACCTTCAATCACTGGTCCAAACTGTCATCAAGTTACAGTCCCTATTTCCCTGGGAGTCTAATGTCACCCCAACCTCCTGATCGCTGGTCTGAACTGTCAGTAGCTAACAATGCCCAGCACCCTGGCAGTCTAGTGGCCTCCCACCACCGGATTACAGGTCCAAATTATCAGAGTAGAACTAACCCTATCAACCTGGTAGTGTAGTGGCCCCCTACTCCCAGCTGATCCCCATCCCACATCCGCTCCCTGTCCCACTCACGCAACACCATCCACTCCCTGTCCCACTCACGCAACACCATCCGCTCCCTGTCCCACTCACGCAACACCATCCCCTCCCTGTCCCACTCACGCAACACCATCCCCTCCCTGTCCCACTCACGCAACACCATCCACAACCACTTCCTGGTGCCACCTCTCATAACCTGAATGGCAGTAATTAACAGTTGCTACCTTACAGAGATGGTGATTGACAAAGCCGCTCCACTCCCTACCTTGGCTAGCTGCTGTCAGAGTGACAGGTAGTGAGCACACGCTTACTGTTGAAACAGCTGGGGGAAGAACATCATGTCCATGACATCAGGGTCAGCCGCTATTCTTTTATAATTACTGGTGACCACAAATATTAACTGGATTACTGTTTTGTTAAAAATGCATATCAACTGGATTTTGGGTTATTATATGCCACAGGCAATAATAACCCCAAATCCGGATGATATGGCACTTCATAATAACCTGAAATTCGGTTGATATGACATTCCCGAAAGAAAATACTTTAAAACTGTTGCATTTCATTGTTTCACAAAAAGTATTTCAACTGCAGTATTTTCAACTATGTTTTATTCATGTACAGTTCACTTTCTTCACAAACAAAACTGCACTCTAGTTAAAAAACATCTTTTTCTTTCAAGCTGCTAGAAATAGTGTAAACCTCCACACCAGCAATTATATAAAATAAAGGACAGGTAAGTGTGTGTTGTGGTTTTTGTTTTACACACTCTTGGTGTGTGCTGATTTCCACATAAACCTCTTGAGCTTTGCTCTCAAGGTTTATGGGTCATCACACACCTCAGGTGTGTGAAAAAAATCCATAACACACACTTACCTGTCCATTATTCCCCATTTAAAGGTACCATGAAATATTAAAGAGAAGCTGACACCTTCAGGAGAACTTTAACAAAACATAATATTTAGACACAGTTCAACTTACATTTCACATTAATTCTGTATCTCCTCTCCCCGTTATTTATTGCTAATATAGATGACCAGGAAATAAAAAGTTCCAGCCTAAGTGCCCTTCATCCACTCAAGCCCCTTCTAAATTCCCTCTCCCCCTTGCCACCTACTAACTTCAGCCCCTCGCCTCAGCCAGTGCCTACTCCTTCCCCTTTTTTCTTTTCTACTATCTCCTCTGACAAAGCTCTAAGTGCCCTCCTATTCCTCAACCCCTCTAAAGGTTCCTCATCAGATGAGAGTGAAGGAGATGGGCTGGCAGTATAGCCTAGAGGTTAGAGCAATGAGTTGTAAATGAGCTTGGTACATCCAGCAGACCAGACGTGGGTTTGATTCTCACAACCTCCACTTTCATACTGTGTGACTCTAAACAAGTCACTTAACTGCCTAGTGCTCCCAGGTCACCCATGAAAACAGGCACTTGTGCCTAGTGGGCCTTTACCTGGTTACCAAAGATGAGGCTGATCCTAAACTTCTCTACCTTTCTGCTCTTGCAATTGCTTATCCTATCTCCCTAATCCTTAACCTCTCCTTTATTTCTGCCCAAGTACCCTCATCCTGGAAACATGCTGTAGTCCTTCCTCTCCCCAAGGGTGGTGGCACATCCACTCCTGGCAACTATTACCCCATTTCCCTCCTTCCTACCTTTGCCAAACTTCAAGAACATTTAGTTCTCTCTCCGCTATCACCCTTCCTCTCTGATTCCTCCTTCTTCACCCCCTTCCAATCTGTTTTTTGGAAGGACCACTCAACAACCACCTCTCTTTTCAGGCTTACTGACTTCATCCTTTCAGGGATGGACAATGGCCTGATCACCTCGGCCATCTTTGTTGACCTAGCCAAAGCTTTCAGCACTGTTTACCATCCCCTGCTTCTTGATTCCCTCTCCTTAGCTGGCCTTGCTCTGTCAGCCACCAACTGGTTTAAATCCTACCTCACTGGCAGGACCCAATCGATGAGAATCTTTAATTCAATCTCCCCTCCACTTCCCATCAACACTGGTGTCCCTCAGGGCTCAGTGCTTGGTCCCCTACTCTTCTCCAGTTTCCTTAATGATCTTCCCACAGCCTGCTCATCCTCATCTATCCACATGTATGCTGACGATACTGTTTTATACAGTTCTGGCAAAAAACCCTGCTGCTATGGAAACCAGCTTACAGCATGACTTCAACCAAGTTCAGCTCTGGTTTGCTTCTCACCAGCTTTTTCTAACTGCCAAGAAGACAGTCTCAATGACCTTTGGCACCAGGCAGAGACTCTCTAGGTTCCCGGCCCTACCCACCTTCCACACCCTTGATGGGACCATCCTGGAGGACACCATCTCATTTAGATATCTTTGGGCTTGGCTGGACCACCACGTCAGCTTCTCTGTGCATATCAAAGCTATTCTGAAGAAACTGCACCACAAGCTTGGTGCTTTATACAGGAATCATAATTGCATCCCGCTGATTGTGAGGCGTGAAATTGTCCAGAAGATGATACTCCCCATCTTTGGCTACTGTGATGTAGTCTATGGTGCTGCTCCCAAATCTTCCCTGACCAAGTTGGACACTCTCTTTAACTCCTTCTGCCACTTTGCTCTCAACTTCCCTTCCCGCTCCCACCACTGTGAATTCTATCGCTCTCTAACCTTCCTTCCACTGTCTCACAGACGCATCTCACACTGTGCCAAACTAATCTCCAAATTCTGGTTCAGAGTGCTCCCCTCCTATCTCTCATCCTCTCTCTCTCCACTTCACCTCCCCCCATCCGCTCTCTCTCAGATCTAATGACGCCCGCACCTTGACAGTCCTTTGCCAGTCCACTCTCATCGGTCAGATTGGTTTTGTCCATCGTTTCCCTAGAATCTGGAATTCCCTCCCCCCGAAATACGACATTTCTCCTCCAACTGCTCCCTTACCTCTGCCCTATACTCAATTACCTTTCCCTCAGTTGTTCCTGCTTTAACCCTTCTTAATACCTATCCCTGGTTTCTGCCTTCCTACCCTGACCCCCCCATGGCAGGGTTCTCAACATCCTGAAGGGGGAATCAGGAAATGGCTATCCCTACTCCTCTCCCCCTCTCTTCTCCACCTACTCTACTGGGTCACCCGTGTGCACAACCTACCCCATCCTTTTTACTCCAACAACACTTGCGTACTACCTCAATCCTGCTCCTGGTACACTCATGCACTATTATGGTTCTGTTGCATTATTACTGTTTTGTACATTTATGTGTTCTTTTGTAAGATTTTGGACATGTATTGTAATTCACCCAATGTTCCACTACTGTTTATTGTACAATACCTTGTGTTCCAACTGTTGCATAATCTCACAATATTGTATTGTTTGTACTACCCACATACTATTGTAACTGACCATCCTTCACAACCCTATGTAACCCCTTCCCCCCAGGTCTCACTGTAAGACGAGCAACTTGTTGTTCAGTGTGCCCTCCTGGTGAAACATTTCAATAAAGAAATAAAGTATCCCTGTGCCCACCTAGCTTGCTGATTGGTCAAAACCATGTCAAACAATTTGAAATTGATGCCATTTTTTTTCTCTCACTTAGTGAGAGATCCTGCCACCTCCTCCAACACACACACACACACACACACACACTCTCCCCTTGGCAAGATTCATTCAAAATTTAAAAAAAAGCATTGTAGCTGGCAAAAAATGAACTCGGCTGCAAAATTGCTAACTAGATTGAGACAGAGACCGCTAGCTCTGTTCTTGTCACACACAGTAGTGGTGTCGGAGCTACCATGGTCTGTGTCTCTGTCAAATAGCAGCCAATCTGCCTCTGTACCCTCTGCCAAGATTCATTCCAGATTTGAAAATTAATCACTGTAGTAGGTGAAAGGAACTCAGACGTCCTGTGATGTCCTAAAATGGGCAACTGCCACTTCCTACATGACTGCTTTACCTTGACCTGATAATCAGTTGAATTAGTGCAAGGGATTTTCGAAGTTTACACAGGAGCAGGTACAGTATTATTTATCTGCTTAGGGCAGTTTCTCCTCTTTCATTTCTGAAGACTGTAAGACATGGCACCTATAAAATAATGAGAAGAAGCCGTGGGGGAGTGGCGAAACTGGAGCAAAGATGGAATCATGAATATTGTTGTTTTTTAATTTTTTTTATTGCTGTAATTGCCAATTCATCTTAACCCCACTAACCTTCATGTCTAACCAACCTGCCCTCCAACTGACGCCACTCCTGAGTTCACTGCTCTGCTCTGCTGCACAAGGTGAACACAAGCTACAGAACACTCAATCCTTCGTTTACTAGTACTGACCTTTTTTTTTCAGCCGGTCTCTGCACTTGCTCTTCAAAAAAAAAAACAACATGACAGTTACTTTCTGGTACAACTGAGGACTGTGAGGAAATGAAAATGATTCCTCCATCATAGAGGAAGTTAAATCTGCTGCTGACTGCATTCACACTTAGTCTCTCCTTCAGGTCTCAATGAAAAAACAAACAAACAGGAAAAACTAGCAAGCTTCGATTGCCACGGGGAAGGGGGTACATAAACGTATGCAGGCAGAGGAACTATTTTATTACAAAACTGATCTTAAACTATTTATTAACAATTTTTTATTAAGCTTTTTTTTTCCAGTCCCCATTTTCTAAGTGCAATAATACCCTTCAGGGTGGGTGGTATGGGCAATACCAGACCTTCCAGGGGCTATAAGGCCCTCTTCCTGAGGCACTGGGCCTCATTACACCCCTGGATGGTCCGATATTGCCCAATGCCACCCACCCTGTCTTGTATTATTGCTTGTGTAATTTGCACGGAAACAAGGTCTTTGTTCTTGAAGAGTTCATCTATTCCTGTTGCTTTCTCCATACCTGAGGTCATAATACAGTACTTGTGACATCACAGTTACTATCATGGCAACAGATTGTGATGTCACAACACAGGATTATGACTTGAAGTAGGGAGTAAGCTAAAGAGGCGGATGAACTCTGAGGTACAAAGATCACGTATTGATATAAATTTCCTCAGAAATAAATAATGGGGAGGAGAACGTGATAGAATATATATGGAATGCAGGCTGAATTGTACCTAAATATCATGTTTTTCAAAGTTTTCTTTGAGGCATCGGCAGCTCTTTAAAGGAGGATCCATGTTCTCCCAGTACTCGTCCCCCAAACCAAACCCCCCAATTAGGCTTTTAAGCCCCCCAAAATAATTTTTTGATGACCTCTTTGGCTTAATATTCACTCCGATGTACTGTACCAGCTATAACGTAAACATATCCCGCGCTGCACTGCACAATTTCACATTCTCGGTGTGACACCAAGCTGCTGTCTATATAAAGTGATACAGTGAGTGGTGCCATGCTGAGAATGTGAAAAGGCACCGTACAGGAGGGGTGTGAATGAAACCCAATGGTGCCAAGGCTTGTGATGATGCTTCTTAGCTGGTTGATGGGCTGAAACTCCTCACATAGAAAGAATGCAGCCGCACCTATCCCAAGGCTTTTCTGGCCATCAGCCAGCTAAGCAGCATCATTATCAACCTCACAGCATCAAGCAGGGCTGAGGATTACATAGGTGCTCCGCACTCCGGCCTGCCTTTAACCTAGTAATGGCAGCAGAGGGAGACAGAAAGCAAGTGAAAGTTATACTTTCACTGTCATCCAATGCTGTCGGTTTCATATCGGAGCTGTGCTAATGAGCCCTGCCCTGTCTTCTCACCCCACTGTGTCGGGCAGGTGAGAGATGGGCGAGGGGGCATTAGCACAATTCTTTCTTTTAACATGTTTTATCACCAACTGCTGGCGAGCTCGGTGGTAGTTATACCAACCATCAGTGCAGCGCCTTGGTTTGGAAAGGCCCTATAAAAATAAAGTTTGGCTTCTTGCCCCTCTGGCTATTTGGGGATAATGCTATGCAGCAGTGGGGGCTTTTATGGTTTGTTTCCTTCAGAACACTACCCCTGAGGATGCTGACATGAAGGTAAGAAGTACAGGCTATAGACATGCTGACACACATCTCAGCCAAGTTCCTAATGGTGTTCTCCCCTCCCCACACACTGCTAATCCTGCGTCGCTGCCCATGTATCTACCAATGGTGGAAATGTGGCAATGTGACAACCCTCTCGCCTGGAGGAGGACAGTGTCCTATGGGATGCTCAAAACCTCCTCCTACTCAGCTGGCCCCCAGTGACCCAGGCTTATTCTCAAACCCAGGTCACTGGCGTCACAGGTTGTAGCACTACCACTGTGCTAAGGGGCTGGTGGCATTAGCACAGTTCTGATGTGGAGCTGACTGCTCTGAATGACAGCTAATGGGAAAGTATACGGTGGCTTTCACTTGTTTTCTCTCTCCTCGTTCCATTTTATTAATGATGTACTGGCTGCACACAGACAGATATGCTAATTCCAGTTCCACTGCCCAGACAATGACCTCAGCCTCCTTCCCCTCCCCATGCCCTGAGTATAGCACTTAGAGCCAGAAAGTCCCCTTCCTAGCTAGCTTGGGCTTATTCTGTCTGTTTTTGTGTGATCAGTTGTGCCTCTGAAATTTACAGTACTGTATGGGAGTGAGCCAGTGGTGGGATCTGCAATGCTGGTGATACTGAGTGGTGCCTCCTGAGGAATCTGAATTTGGGGAGAGGTAGGGACTGATGGTAATATCCTGAATGCTGTGGGGGAGGAACAGAACAAATAATGAATGCATGAACACAATAGTTGAGGGGGACCTGTCACCCCATCCCCCCATGATTATGCCCAAGACTTATAACAACAATGACCAACATTTCCCCTGCAATAAAACAAGTTAATGCGCCCTTACCCACACCCAGGACATATGTGGAAACATACTATGACAGATTACTGTACCTTTCCTGGTCAATAATTACAAATAAAGAAACTGGAACTTGGAAACTTACATACATTTGCATTCAGACCTGTAGAACTGTTTTTAATGGTTGGCCCTCTTTTGTTTCTATATTTTCAACCAGCCAGGTTCTTAAGGGTCTCAAATTTTAAGACTGGTTCATTCTGTATGTATAATTATAATAACTGGCCATCCGTCTTTCAATGGTGATGGCCAGCTATTATTTGCCGTAATAACTGGCCAGTTATTATGGCAAATATGAGGACACAGTAAGCAGCCATGCTTGAGACACTCCTGAGCACAGTGTAATCACTGGCAGCGGTTTTCACAGTATCTAACTACTGCAACCAGTTGATACTCACAGAAGCTGCAAAGAAAGAAACCGTTTGCCACTAATATAGTAATTGAATTCACCTGTCTTTTCACTTGCAACTGCCAGTCTGACAGCATCCTCTCAAGCCAGAAGTATGATCCTGTACTGCTGTTGGAAAGATGTTGGCACTCAGAAAGTAAAGAAACGTATTAAAAAATAAAAAAGGATAAAAGTACTTTTTTTTTCTAGCGGCCTTGCCAGAGAGTCACCAATTCACTCAGGTGACCAGAAATACTACTCATAAAACAGTGTGATCTGAAACTGTTCTGAATTACATTGCAATACCAATGTATGTCTGTTGGATGGGGGGATTGATGAATAGTAATTATATAAAATTAAACATTGGGTGCCTTGCTTACTCAAATTTAAAAAGCTTCACTCTCAGGGTTTATGTAGCATTATACACCTTGGGTGTGTATTAAATTCCCGTAATGCACAGCACACCATGTTGGTCAGGAATGCAGAGTAGAGCACGATTGTTATCTGAGGAATTTTAGATACTAACATACTAAAATGCCAGCAGAATAGGCCTAACAGTCTTTTGTGTCTGCTTGTTTGGTCAGCCCCCACCCTGGGAGCTGACCTTGCTGCCCCCCTCGCCTTCTCTGGCTTCTCCCTTCCCAGTCCCGGATATTCTCGGTGCACAGTACTTTGCTTCCAGAACCCTTCCCCTGTACCTGTCCCACCACCTCTTGAACCCCTCCACTGTCTCTGCCTCCGCCAGCCCCCCTGGGCAGCACATTTCATGGCTCCACCACCCTCTCAGTGAAGCAGCACCTCCTCCTTTCTCCCCTGAATCTCCCCCTCTCCAGCACAACCCATGTCCTCTAGTTGTCCCCTCCTTCCTTCAGAGCACCCTGACTGCTCCTCCTCTATTTACTCTCTTCATGGGCTTGAAGACCTCTATCATGTCCCCCCAGTCCCTTCTCTCTTCCAATGTGTACATATTTAGCTCTTCGAGCCTCTTCCCATAGGTCCTGTCCCCCAAGCTCAGATCATTTTGGTTGCCCTCCTCTGGGATCCTCTCCAGGAGTTAAATGTCCCTCTTTAAAGTGACTTACCAACTTTCCCCAATGTCATGTTTGCAGATCACCTTCCCTTCATTGAGTGATGCAAAGCTCAGCTGCCCTGAAGTTAAGTATTAAATATATTCAGATGCTTAGTTTTTTAACATTTTTGTGCCACAGTTGTCTCTGCATGTTTTTTTCTTTGCTTGACGTTCACACATGAGCAGTGCATCCACATGCATGAGTGACATCAGCACAGGGAAGGTGTTCCCACTGCACCTTTCTCACTGCTTGTTCATTCATCTTTCCTGGACTCAGCCTCAGTGAGTGCAGATCCAAAACTGAACTGGCAAAAATGACAGCACTGATGACTGAAACTGTTTGTTATATTGGCAGCTGAGGCGGATACTTGCTTTTGAGATTGCAGAAGTGGTAATTTCTCCTGATTTTCAATTTTACTCATCTGACTAAGCTCTGTGTCCTAGGTCCATCGGTTCTAGGAACATCACAATCTACATTGCTTGAGTACAGTGTTACAGTTTTAGTAAGTGCTGCAAGTACATAATTATAACAACAAGTCTGTATAAAAAATACGTTTTTTTTAACTGAGTGGAGCTGTAATCTGTAGTGTATTGGGACACAAAAGGATAACTTTTGAATGGGGCAGATCTATAAATTGCAGTAAGCTTTTCAGTATTGGTACACAGAGGTCTGTGTTAAATGGATGATTTTTTTCAACAGTTCAGAATTGTAATGTGCAGTAAGAGTATAAGCACTGAGCTGCACAGACCAATTCCATGAGAACAGTGCAATAAACTGTGTATTTTTGATAAGTGCTGCTTCCAGTGTGATTGCTTCAGTAAACTGCTTTTGCTATTGCATTTCTGATTGTCACCTTCATTATAGACAGTTTATAATTTTTCCTGTGCTCCTGTGTTTTCTTGGGCTCATTTGGTGTTCTCATACAAGCACCATAACACTGATCACCAAAGTATGCTTAGATGTGCATGAATAATGGGACATGGTGCACTGAATTGTTTCTCTAGCTTGCCAGCTCCTCGCTAAGTTTATAAATGAATACAATAAAATCAGTTATATACTGTACATAGTTATACTGTACATAGTTTACAGTGTATCTCAAAATTAAAAATACTTAGTTTTTTAACATTTTAACATACAGTCTTTATTTATAATTAAGATTATAGCATCATTGTATGTTCTCCAGAGCATCAGCAAAAGAAAAGACTGCAGTTGCCATCCTCTCCCGACACTGTGGTACCAATGTATGGCTTCTATGGTGTTACATTGCAAAGTGTGCTAGTCAGTTCAGCATACTTAGGGAATAATGTCTGAACCAAAATATGGGCTACACAGCAATGAATGCAGGGAGTCTACACAATGCACCATGACATCGGTAAAGCATGGAAGACAGTATAATGCAGCATCTGTTGTATTTGCTGTACACTTTATGCATGTGCATCAGAGATCCACTGTAATGGAAAAAATGGGAAAACACAAACGGCTTGACACAGACTGAAGTGGTAATGAAGTATGGTGACATAAGTGAGGAAGGGTGGTTCAAATACAGTCTAACACTTGAGTACCTACCGCAAGGATATGTCCGTTTTTGTAGTGGACCAATCAAATGGTACTTAGGCTATCTAAACATAAATGCAGTCTCTTTCTCCATGAGAATGGTATTGGCAGTGTCATTTTTAACCTTGGGGGGGGGGGATGATCACCGACTGTACTGTGTATTTTTTGCTCAATTCATAATGCACCTGGAGGCACACATGTAGTCACAATAAGCCAATGCCAGGATGGTGTTACAGATGCTTTTGCAGACACTAATGACAGCTGCAGTCTGTATAGTTCCTGAGCACTTAGAGGTAACACAAAGCTGGTGCAATAATTCGTAGTTTTAAATTTATAACATGCCATAAACAGGGGAACCGGTGACTTCAACACGTTACTCAGTCACTGATACCTCTAAAGGGAAAAGTACAAGCAGGCCCCCCCACCCCCAAACACACACATTCAAAGAGAAGAAAGCTATAGCATAGACCAGTTGGCACTAGGGCAAAGACAGACCCAAACAGTATAAATAAGTTACAGATAATAAAAGTTCTTTGCTGCAGCATTTTTCTAAGTGTATGTGTGCAGCTAGGGGTTTGGAGTGGTTGGGGTACAAGGTGCCTACTTGTAATTTCCATCCTGTGCTCCATCAGAGTGAGTGACTGATAAATCAGTTGGTGGGAGGTCATGACTAACTAGTACCAGGTGAGAAATTTGGAGAAATTGGATTTGGACAAATTGTGAGCCATTTATCCTGCTCAAGCAATGCCACCAGACCAAGCCATGCTCTCAGTGCCAAGCTGGAGTGGCCAACAACTCGTTAGCATAGGGAAAGCAACCCCCCCCCACAAAAAAAAAGAAATATAAAGACCCAGGGTACTATCACTAGCATTTGTGTGGGCAGATCGATGCTGGGAGTAGCAGAACACACACCATACCTCAATTTTGCACAGTAAAATGACAGCAATGATGGGAACCAAACCGTAGCACTAAGTAGCAAAATATAATATTAACAGTCTATGTTGCTAAGTCTGCTCTCACTGCTGTACTGGAATGGATCAGGACTACTGCTGTGACTGCCTGAGCTACTTCCCACATCATTCTCGCTGCTGTCATAGGGTCATCCCTATGGGGATCTACTATGCAGTGGCTGTCAAACTGTGGTACTATGTCAGTGTCTGAAAGATCACTGTTAGTGCAGGACAACATAATGATTTCATCATCAGACCCTGAAAATGAACTGTTTGACATTGCCATTGTCGTGCTGCATGCTGCGACCAAGAGCTCTGTTATCAAGACAGAATTGCTGTGACCAAGAACTAATTTTAATTGCAGAGCACAGATCTTCCTGTGGTGACATTGCAAAGGTAATGAGTGTCAAAGGTCACCAAATACAGGCTCCAATACACAACATGACACTTCCTGGTTTGTGAGGGTGAAAACCTGATTTAATTTGCTAGAATAGGCTTTGCATCTATTAAAATACATTGCAAATCAGTTCTATATGCAGTCACCTCGTAAATCACTTTAAGTGTGGCCTCAAAAACTGTGTGCAGTACTCGAGGTGTGGCCTCAGCAAGCAGTTATACAGAGGGAGTATCACTTCCTTCCTTCTGAAGGTGATTCCCCTAGCGATGCATCCAGAATCCTGTTGGTATTGGCCACTCCCCTTCTACAAGTCTCAGAGTTGTTCATCTTGACATCCACCACCACCCCAGGTCCCTCTCAGCCACTGAGACTTGTAACATTTCCCCCTCAGGGTGTACACTTGGTCCAGGTTTCTGGCTCCCATGTGCAGTGCCTTGCATTTCCCTGCATTGAATCTCAGCTTCCACTTTCTAGACCACCTTTCCAGAGCCTTCAAGTCCCCCTGTAGGGCCACCCTCCCCTCCTCCCCATCCACCACCGCCCCCAGTTTTGAGTCATCCACAAAGAGACTCATCTCACTCCTGATACCTTTCCTTATGTCAGAGACATAGGTGTTGAACAGGAGGGGCCCAAGGACCAATCCCTGAGGGACCTCACTAATGACTCTCCTTGGTGATGAGACTATCCCATGAACCACGACCCTCTGGGTCCGGTCCTGGAGCCAATTTCCTATTCATCTGATCATCTGGTTCCACACCCCCATTTCTCCCAGCTTATCCAACAGTCCTCCATGAGGAACAGAGTCAAACGCCTTGCTGAAGTCAAGAAAGAGGATGTCCACCGGTCTACCCAGGTCCAAGGCGCTCGTCACCCTGTCATAGAACTTCACAAGGTTTGTCTGACACAATTTCCCTGGGATGAATCCAAGCTGTCTATCGTCCAGGCACCCTGACTTTTCCAAGTCCCCCCCAAGCCTCTCCTTGACAATGCCCTCCATCACCTTGCCCACCACCGATGTCAGGCTGACGGGCCTGTAGTTCCCTGCCACCTCTCTTGATCCCCCCTTGTGGATAGGCACTATATGCATCAGCTTCTACTCCTGGGGCACCCACCCTGTCCTCAGAGAGATGCTGAAAAGGTCCACCAGGGATTTCGCCAGGACATCTGCCAGTTCCTTCAGCACTCTAGGATGTAATTTAGTTAGCCCTGGTGCTTTCTCTGTCTTAAGGGACCTGAGGGCTCTCTATTTCTATGGCGATTATACAGAATTTATAAGGTGACCCCAAAATGGCATTCACATTTCTAGCCTGAATGTGGAACAGAAAAAAGCCACACTGGGGAACAGGTGCTCAGTGAAACCAGCTAGTGAAACAACACAAACAGACTGGGCTCTCACTACTATAAAAGTCACACAAACACAGAAATTAACTCTGTGGGAAAACTTTAATGAAGCGCCTCAATGTGAAAGAATTAAACAGTAGGGACATAATCTCTGGCTGTATAGTAAAACACATACACTATATGGTGAAATACATACATCATATGGTGAAATATATACATTATATAGTGAAATACATACTCAATGTAGTGAACCACATACAGTGTCTACTGAAATGTATACATCATATAGTGAAATACATATACTGTATACTGAAATACATATATAGTGAAATGCTTACATTGTATAGTGAAATACATACACTATCTACTGAAATCCACATACTGAGTACTGAAAATCCACATACACTATATACTGAAACAAATGTACTATATACTGAAACATATACACTACCTATTGAGATACATATACTACAGATTGAAACATCTACATAAACTAGCTACTGAAGCAAATACTCTATAGATTGTAACACATACACTATATATTGAAACAAATCTTCATACATTATATACTGAAACAAATACACTATATATTGAAATACATACACTACCTATTGAAATACATACACTACACACTGAAAAAAAGCACATACACTATATACTGAAACAAATACACTATATATTGAAACATCTACACTTTATATTGAAATACATACACTATAGTGAAATAAATACATTATGCAATGAAAAATCTGCATACACTATGTACTGAAACAAATATACTATATATTGAAACACATACACTATCTACTGAAATAAATACACTATGCACTGAAAAATCTGCATACACTATATACTGAAACAAATACTCTATGTGGTGAAACACATACACTATGTATTGAAACACATACACTGTAGACTGAAAAATTCACATACACTATATACTGAAACAAATAAACTATATACTGAAATGGACTATGTTCTGAAACTACCCATCCCCCCTGCCCCTCCCCTCCCCCTTGAATGGCCTGCAGCCGAACTGCTTGTCTGCTGCATTCAGTTAGCTGCTGGCTTGATGAAAGGATGTTTTTGAAACTGCAGAGCACGTAAACAAAACAGGGCTATCTCTTATTCTACTTCTTTATGGGATTTTACATCTTGTTTTGCTTGCACACCTTTAATCAATTTCAGAACATTGTGATGTGACAAGAAACTTTTAGAACTAATTTAAAATGCACTAGTTTATCCTTTTAAATAAGTGCTGCCTTCATTTCAGTTAGACACTTTTGCATAGGAAGCTAATACTTACGATATCCCTAACATACCACTCTCATACCATATATACACAGGGAACTGGATGCATTTTTCTAAGTTAAAACTGTGATTAGATTTATGTGTAATAAATTACTGTGTTGGTCAAGCAACTTATCTGAGCTGAATGCTTGGGAAGTGTACCGCAGGAGCTGTGAAAGTGTAAGTCAAATGCTTTCGTAGTTTGTACTCTACTGAGTTAATTTTGATTTAGTTTTTGTTTTTTATTTGAATGTTTTGTTTAATAAAGGTTCTTGGTTAAGAAAAATATATATATATATTGCAGCAATCGCAGGGCCCAATTCTTGTCAGGAGCTCAGCTGGCATATGCACAATTTGCACTTTCTGTTCTGAATAACTTCACTGTGATGCCTCACTGGTGGCTCTCACAGCTCCTAACCTCCCCATTATATACCTGCAGAGCATTGCAAGGTGAACAGAGCTTTGCCAGGCACTTGGTCTCCACTAATAAACCTGCCCTGGCCTAGCCTCATAGTGCATAATTACGCTGTTTATATGGTATGACTGTGTTATTGAGTCTGAGATTCCCAAACTGTGTTTTATTTCTTTTTCAAATGAGATGTTTATCTTCTAGGTCACCCACTGACCCCCTTGTGCACTGGCCTGTCCATCCACATCAACCAAATTCACCAGGACTTACCTGCTCTGAGAGCTCCCATGGCCTCCCCCCCTCCATGGTGGGGCCAGGAGGGAGAGGGCCATTCACAAGGAACCACATATTCAGGAACAGAGCCTGGTTAGTAGTGCAAAGCATGTGGCAGGTTTGTGGATTATTTTGCCATTGAAGGTTTTCTACCTTTGGCTTATCCCCTGGGTCATCAAGCATGCAATGATGCCAATCCAATTAAAGGCAGGTACTGCTTTGTGCCTGCCTGCCTGAGCCCTGCCAGCGTTCCTCACCTAGGTGGCTGTTAAAGAGCAGGGTGGTCAGATTCCCCATCCCTGAGAGGAGAGCAGTCTCAGAGATGCTCAGTCATCTCTCCTGTCAGTTAATGTCTGTTTGACCCAGGTCCTCCCCTGAAACTGGGCCACTGGCATAGGAGGCAGTACAGTTACCACTAAGCCTAAACTAAACCACTAAACCAGACTGTATTTTTATAAGTAAATAAAAACAGCACTCAGATGAAAGAAGAAATTGTATTTTAGCTACAGTTGTTATAAATATTTAAGACACATCACAATGTTTTGAAACTGATTAAAGGTTTTCCAAGGAAAATAACATAAAATAATACATAAAGATGTAGAATAAGATAATCCATTTTTGTTTACTTTCTGCATCCTAAGAGGCATCGGCAGGGGATTTTTAGTCAATTAGGGTCCCATTTTCAGAAGGTTAGCGGAACGATAAACATCTAAGCACTGTGCCATGTGGGAGAACAGCATGGTTGAACAGGTACCATATATTTAGCAGCCTCAGATACTAACCTGATCATGCGCATGTGCATATGTACTACTAAAACCTTGCAAATGAGGGATCCCCTCCTGCGTACAGAGCACAGTGCTATATAAAAGGTTTTGAAAGTGCTTAACAACTGAAATTGCAATACAGTTTACTGCTTCCAAAAATCCTGCCCTTATTTGAGCACACAGTGGTGCATATTGTCACCCTACCTCTGGTCACCATTACGTTGCTCCCAAGTAGTATACCAAAATGATACTTGCAATGTAAAGTTCTACACCCCTGATCACAGTTTAAATGGCTCCAGTTATTATAGTAAAATGATCCTTGGTGTCTAGTGCCCCCCACCCAGGCATACTAAACTGGGAGCTCATTTCTAGAGGCATCCTGGGGAAGGGGAACTTGTACAATTGGGCATTATGTAGCACAAAATTTCAAAATACATAACATACATGGAGCAGAGTGGTACACAACCACAAAATACATTGGGAATAATACATGCAAGACACGAGAACTTGAGTGATAAGCAAACAAGCGACAATGCATATACAGTGCAGTCAGAAGCCACAAACATATGCTGGCTATCAAATACAGAGCAGTTTAAATCAACTCTGGCTATAAACATTTGTGCATAATGCCTAGAGTGGAAGCATAAGGACCAAATTATAGCTGTTCCTAAACTGGAAACAAGTCATAGGAGAGCAAGAGGGAAAACTAGAGCAAGTGCAGGAGGGAGAAGTGAGATCTCTGAAGTCATTTGAAAGAACTCATGAGAAGGAGATTGATGATAGGCTGGGGTGAGGGAGTTCCATATTTTAGGGAAGCGGTGGCTAATCGTGGCTTTGCCGGTGGTTGTGGAAACTGAAGGGACTGCTAGGGTTTGGATATTTCAGCTTCTGATGGTATGGCTGTGGGGGGATGTCAGAGAGATAGGAGGGTAGGGAAACAAACCAGATTTGCCCACAAAGTTGTCACAGTGGGCATGGTGTCTTTCCACAAGAAAAGAAAAGGACAGAGATTTATAAATAGAACATTGGTGAGTCCAAGAAGGATAGTCGAGAGTGTAATGGCAGAATTGTTGAAGAGTGTGTCCAGTCTGGTAAGGGTAGTGACAGGGGCTATGCTGTAGACCACATCACCATAGTCAGAGATTTGGAGGATCATTCTCTGGATAATAGCACAGTATGCTGGAGGTGGGATACAGTCAGAGTTCCTGTAAAGTGCATCAAATTGGGGTGCAGCTTTTTGACTATAGCATCCACTTGTTCAGAAAAGTTTAGGTGCTGGTCTAGCCAGATACCAAGATAACTAAAGGTGGTAACATCCTCCACAAGGGAGCCATCCAGGGTATGGAAAGTAGGAAGGGGAGGGAGCCTAGAGAGTCTGTGTCTTGTGCCAAAGGACATGGAGACAATCTTCTTGGCATTGAGGAAAAGCTGATTTGTGTGTGGTCAGGGCTGAACTTGATCAAAGCCCAGCTGGAGTCTGTGGGCCTGCTGCGAAGAGGACTGTGTCCATGTGAATGGATGTAGACAAGCATATGGAGGGGAGATCATTAAGGAAAATGGAGAAAAGTAGTGGGCCTAATGCAGATCCTTGTGGGACCCAAATGGATACAGGCAGGGAGGAGAGAGGGGGTCACCAATTTTGACTGCTTGGGACCTACCCCTGTGGTAGGAGTGGAACAGCTGATGGCTAAGTCAGAGAGGACTGCAGCCTGGAGTTTGGCTAATAGTTGGGGTGGTAGACAGGGTTGAATGCTGTGGCTAGATCGACGAAGATAGCAGAGGCTGTGCTGTATACCATTATGGATGGATTTGGTGAGCCTGAGCAGGGAGATGGTGGTGGAGTGATTTTTATAGAAGCCAGACTTGTATTGGGTGAAGAAGGAAGAGGAGTCCAGAAAGGGAGAGAGTTCTGAGAAGATAATTTGTTCCTGTATTATGGAGGGAGGAGAGAAATGAGTCAGTAGCTGTTAGTACCAGATGGGTCACCACCTTTTGGAGGAGGAGTAACAGTGGCAGTCTTCCAGTCAGCAGGGATGGAGGAACACCAGAAAGAGAAGTTAGGGAGGTCAGCCAATGGGAAGGAGATTGCAGAAACAGAGAGATGGAGGAACTTGCTATCAGGCCATCTGGGCTTCTACCTTTGGAAGGATTAAGGGTGGGAAATGTGTAGGTGGAAGGGTGGAGTTACTGGACAGAAAAAAAACAATAGGGGGAAGGAAGGAGATGATAATCATGCAGGCTGACGGGTGAGAGGGAGGTGAGGAAGGGGAGAGGAGAGAGGAGGTGCAGGTGATGAAAAGGAATTACTTCTCTATGGTGATGAAGGAGAAGTTAGAGATAGGGGTGTCACTGACTTTGAGGACAGGCAAAGGAATGGGAGGGGAGAAGAGATTGTGACAGCCTTCCAAAATTTAGACAGGTAACCAATGTTGGTACTGAAGTTAGATGTAAAATACTCACCTTTGGCAAACTTATTGCTGTGGTACCGGTGCTGAGGAGGTGATCATACCTCTGGAAGCCATGGGGGATGGGTTACGTTTATTTTCTGACCAGGCCAAATCATGCACTTGCAAGTAAGCTATGAGCTCAGCCATGATCTGGGGAGGTGGGGTATCTTTTCTCATGCCCTGCTCTGGGGGGGAGCCATATTTTGAGGAATTTTGTTTTGAAATATGTTAGCATGGAGTCAGTGGAGCAGACCAATGAGATAGGGGACCAATCAGAGCGGCTTAGGTCACGGCGCAAGGGGGTGAGGCCCAGGGATTTGAAGGAAAATATAAGCAGTGTTTTGGTGGGGGTAAGGGGGCTTTAGTTGAATGAGAGGCAGCAGAATGTTGTGATTATGGTGTCAAATCAGAAGAGAGGGAAATCAAGAATGGAATGCCACTGAGATCCATCCTGACTCCTGTATGCTCATTAATGTTTGAGAATGAATCTGGGTTTGTTTCTCTTTGAAGATGACACCAAGTTCACAGGAGAGTAATGACGGGGGAAGTAGGAAACTGCAGAGTGACATGTAAAGATCAGAGAAGTGGTCTAAGGTTTGGCAGTTTAAATTCAATGCCAAAAAGTGCAAGGTGATTCACTTATGGGACAAGAACCCCAGGACGGAGTACCAGATAGGAGAGGTAGAGCTGACCACTACAGCTGAGGAAAGGGACCTAGTATTCATCATTAGTGACTCCTTTAAACAATCAAGCGAGTACAGTGAGGCATCTAGTAAGGCAGATAGGATAGTAGGATGTGCCAGAAGGGCTTCTGATAGTAGAAGAAAAGAGGTTTACTGACTCTTTATTGATCGTTGGTGAGGCTGCACCTGGTATACTGTTCAGAATTCTGAACTTCGGAAGACCTCACCTCAGAAAAGATAAGGACAGAGGGTGATCAGGATGATTCAGAGCTGACAGGACAGATCGTATGAGGATCTGTTCAAGGCCCTGAACATGTCTTCAATGGAGACCAGACAAGAGAGGAATGATATGATAGAGACCTTCAAGTTCCTGTAAGGAATAAACAAGGTGAATGGAGAAGAACTACTTAGCATAAGTAACAGTTCAAGGGCATGGGGGCACAAGTAGAAACTGATGGGAGGGAGGTTCAAGAGGGATATTGGAAAGTTTTATTTTCCAGAAATGGTGGTGGAAATTTGGAATAGTCTGCCAACTGAGATGGCAGGCACCAAACATAAATGGTTTCAAGCATGGCTGTGAAAAGTGAAAGGGTATAATGGTTACACAGGCTGATAGTAGTAGGGAGGAACAAGGGTGGATGGTGAAGGCTAGTACCTGTATGGACAGCAGGTTCTGAGGTTTAATAGAGGAACTAGGGCAGACAGGCTGTACCATTTTTTCTGCCATTGTCTATGTTTCTGTGTTTCTATTTTTCCATGATCCCTGACATCTAAGTAGCCCCACCTGCCGGTCATAAATCGAGCCCTCCAAAGCCATCCAGCCAGGTCCTCACCCCTTCCCATTGGCCTCCATTTACCCAAGATTGCAGCCATCTTCCCTATGACTGTGATTGGTACAGCATCTTAGCTCATTACCTTGGCTGATCACTGTCTGAGTGAAAGGATGAGTGCGTATCCACTGTGAACATCTGTTCCTATAGTAGGTGTGTGCTCACTTCGTGTCACTCAGAACATTAACCAACTTGAGGTGGCAAGCAGAGGGGCTGGACCTGTCACTGTCGCAGTGGGAGGGACTGGCAGCTGGGGTAATTTATGGGCCACCATGGGGAGAGGGTTGGAAGAACCCTAATGGGTGGAATTGGGAGGGGGCTCACACTTGCAATCAGGGTGATCTATATGCCAGGAATCCTCTTAATATACTAATCAGTCACATTTGAATGGTGATTGGGGTTGGGGAAATTCTAGATGCCAGGGATAATTTTATTATATCAGGGACATCCGAATTATGATGAGGAGGTGGGGGCTGGCACTGCTCTGTATAATTCCTCCATGCAGTCATGCCCAGAGGCATTGTGCAAAAATGTTAGTTAGCCCATATGGGCCAGCAAATTTCCCACTAGCACCTTTCCTGCCCTATGGACTTAGCATGCTGAGAGTTGAAAAGACTCATGGGGTAAAGGTGCTATCCTATTTGGGACATGCTTTCTCCATTTGTTCCTCTGAATCCCTGTCTTACTGGAGGCTGTGATAGTGCCTAGTCATGCCATAGTGGGCTATCCAATGAGAACCAGTGATGACTGTACAGTGTGATTCAATATTATGATGGGTGCAGAGGCAAGCCACAAAAAAGACGATGGTCCTAGACTTTAGTAGGTTGGATTTTAAAGAAATCAGAGACTTCTTCAGAAGCAGCCTAGCAGGGGAGGATTGTCAGAGAGGGCTAGAGGAACAGTGGAGAAATTAAGTAAAGGCAGAGGGAAGGCAATCAGCATCTGCATGAAGGAGTGAGCAAAAGCAGGAGGAAACAAGCATTTGTCAATGCTGAATGTTGTACTGCTGGCATTGTCATTGGTAGTGCAGGAGTTAAGAGATGCATAATAGGAATGGCATTAGTGGAAGTGATGCTAGTTTACACCACCCTGCGAGACGTAGAGCATTGAGGTGTGTGCCTTTGGATTGTCAACCTCCGCTCATGCCATTTTACCATTTCATCCTACCTCGCAGGCTCCGACAAGTGTCACGTTGTGCCTTGGGGCCATCGAGCCTTGTGCTCACCCCATTCCATAGCAAAATACATTGAGATGGGTGCAGTATAGGAGAATGGGGTGAACTTTGGGGCAGAAAAGTCCAAGGCACACCTAGATGTCTGTCACTGGCTGCAGGGTGGGGGTGGGGTGGAATGGTGTGACCACTACAGCTGACAATCCAAAGTCACCTCCTTGATACCGGTCAGTCTATACAGGGTGGGATATTATGGTTAGAAATCTTAATGCCCCGGGCGTTTGTTGGTATTTGCACTCCAAATTTTCAACATGGGCTTTTTATGACCCCACCTCATGAAGGCATTTGGGACCTCTGCTCATGAACAGAGGCACTGTGATTTTGTTAATAAGTCCTGACCGTTGATTTCCAACAGCAACTGTGGCATTCTGCACCAGATGTGAGGAAACACATTTTGGATAGGATGTGAAAAATGACAGCTCTGTTGTTCACAAGGATGTGTGAAGAAATGGCAATATTGGAAAATCTGGAGAAAATATTAAAGTTCTCTAAAGTTCTGGTGTGCATGGAACTGCACAATGCACACTCATAACATAGTCATTCTGTGGACTTTGTTCTCCAGATTTTCAACATAGGCATTTTGGGAACCCATCTTATGAACAGTGACACTGTCATTTCATTAATTGGTCCCAAAAGGTAATTCTGCGCAGTGACCGTGAAATCACCTTTTGGGATCAAATAATGAAATAACAGTGACTGAGTTCATGAAGTGGGGTCCAAAGAACCCCATGTTGAAAATTTGGAGCCAAAAGTCACAAGAGTGGATGAGATATCCACGTTAATTTATTTACACCACAGATGCCATTATATAGCTTACCGATTTTCTACCTGTACAGTTCGTGGTCCGGTTTGAAGGTGCAGGCGTGTTCCTGCTCCACCGAAGAGCACAGTGCTGGACTCTGGAGGTAAGTATGGGGTGGGGGGTTGGGATGTGGGGTGTGCAGAAGGTGGGTGCAGGTTGAGGGAGGGGACCCAATGGCAAAGAACTATTTTCTTTGTTTTAGGTTATAATAAAAATAAAAGAAAGAACACCGAGGACCATTTTCTTTTTTTTTTTTACAGGTGTAAGGAAAATGTTGGGCAACTGGGGTGGGTTCCTAGTGTGTCCCATGAGTGTGTGGTGTGATGTTAGCCACACTGTGGTGGGCAGGGGCAAATGCTGATGCAATCAGCTTTTGAAGATAGAGGCACACTGGGGGTGGGCTCCCAGTGTGCCACACATAATCTTTGGGGAATTAACTATGCCAACAGGGGATTGGGCACCCCAAAGTCAGCTTGTTGGGATTATAGAGGCAGATGGCAACAGCCCCTCAGCCATGTTCATTGAGGTGTTACACACTGGTGGCAGGCACGCCCTGCAATGGCGGGAGCACCCTCATTGCAGCGGCTAAAATTTCGTTGTTGGTGGTATGCTTTTTGCCCAGTAGCTGTCATAGACAGCATGCTGTTTCATTTGTGCCTCAGAGCCCAGCCGGAAAAAGCGGTGGTGCCTTTAGCTAGCTATCACAACTGCACCTCCAAAACCTGCCACCACTATATGTTGTCTGCGCTGTGTACACAAGACAACATAAAAAGGACCATTATGGTATTGTAGGGAAGTTGCCATGAAGGTGTCAGAAGGACATCCCCCAACCAATCTGGTTAAGCAATTCCCTCACTGTTTTAGAGGAATGAGCTAGCCCCACAGTGGCACCCACAGCTGAGACTAAGGTGGAGGGGCAGATCCTCAGCGATGCAGCACCAGGAAAGGGAAAAGAAAGTCAGAGGGAGGAGGGAGGAGGAAGCTTCTCTTGGTGAGGACTCTAGCCCAAGGGTAAGTTAAAGAGACCCAGCAGGAAGGACAGGGAGGTAAAATGTGCATTTAGAAGGCTTTGCATGGTGGAATGAGAAGGTGGATCAATAGGATCCCACAAGGGGTAATGGCAAGGAGGAGGAACTGGATGTTATCATCACCTGGGATGAATGACTTGGCAGGAGATGAAGTGGAAGTAGTTAGAATCCAAAAGGGTTTTAGGAAGTTGGGGAGTCTGGAAGCCATTAGAACACTTCAACGAGGCAGTGTAACTGATGGTTTAAGCTCCTCTGAGCTGCAAACCGCCGGTGAGAGTTTGAATCCCACAGCCTCATTTGCATACTGTGTGATCCTGGGCAAGTCACTTATCTTTGTGCTTCCCAGGTTACACCTGCAAACAAACTTGCTTGGTGTACTCTACTGGTAAAAAGGTAAAATATTCCATTTCCTTCGGAGGTGCCACCTGTCCATAGCAGGGGAAATGGTAGCATGCCACATCCAATAATTCAACTCCTGGTTGAAGGAATGGCATGGAATGGAGGTTGTGCGCTTCATGAGGACTGGGGCCCACCTGGATGAATGCAAGCCTGTATAAAATAATGGCACTGCATCCATCAGGAGCGTGACCTGAGTAAGAGTGTAGATACTTCAGTGACAGAAACGTTTCAAAATGGCAGGAGTCAGGAAGGTCAGGTGACAGTATCGTTTTCCCCTGGGCTTCATGGAGAAAGTGGTTGAGTCTGGGACACTGGGGCAGAAGCAGAGTGGGAAGTAGTGAATTCTAGGCCACATAAGAGACAACTGGGGAGGGATGAAGCAGAGATGGGAGGGGAAGGAAGCAGGAGAGCAGCAGCAAAGAGAAGGAGGGGGATAGGATGCAAAACATAGAAGAAATGGTAACAAATGCCCGCAGCCTGGGAAATAAAATCCCGGACCTGGAGGCATTGATAGTAGAGGCAGACCTGAACATAGTAGCAATATCTGAGATATGGTACACTGTTAATCATGGAACATTAATGTACCATGTTATGCTCTGTTCAGGAGGGATGGAGGGTAAAAAGGAGGGAGCATGTTCTCTTACACAGAAGGAGGCTATAAAGAGACAGAAATTTTGCAGGGTGAACAGAGGGAGGCTGAGGCACTGTGGGTAATCCTTGAACCTGGCAAAGGCTCAGCAACATGAACAGGAGTGATCTTGGCCTTCACACAGGGGAAGAAGTGGACAGGAGCTGCGGATGGAATACACAGTATGGCAACAAAGGTGAAGTCCTGCTGCTGGGATTTCAGTATGCCAGATGTGGTTGGTCCACCAGGCAGCTGCTTCAGCCAGGCGGAAGCATCTGGATTCTACAGGGGAGGCAGGTCTGGGCAACGGCCTTGAGCCAGAGAAAAATAGAACCTTGACCTGATACTGACCAATGGGTGCAAAGTTAGATGTCTGTGTGGAGGGACAGCTGGGATTCAACTTGGCTACACATGGTGGCAGTTTAGCATGGACAGGACCCAGTCCCAGTGCGACGGCAGGCACTTATTTTGGTTTCAAGAGGCAGACTTCACTGACAGCAGGAGATACATCTGAATAGCCTTCTTTAGAAGCTTGTAAAAGGTGGCATTCAGGAGGTATGAAGAAACACAGAAGAATGAGGATAGAGAGGTGTATCAGGTGCAAAAGCCCAGGAGGAAACAGGTAAGGTAATGAAGGTTAACGAAAAGCTCAGATGAAGAAAGCGCTAGCCAAAGGGTATCAAAGAGACGGATTTTCTTCGGAGGTACATAAACCTTAGGGAGAAAAGGCAAGGGAGGATTCTGAGGATAAGGAGGATGATAAAGGGAGACTGCAGAGAGGATTAGTAAAAAGTATACATCGAACAGGTACTTCTACTGTTTCAGAGAGGGAGAGACGGGACAGTTCACCAAGTAGCATCTGAACATCGTAGGGGAAGTGGACACAAGTCCATTTTCAAAGGAAAGAGTATTATTGGAGGACACAAATTTTAGAATTAGTAAAGGCCATAGGACGGATGGATACACCAAAATTATTAAAAGGAACTATAGGCAGGGAGGTTAGCAACATTTCTACTCATGGCCTTATTCCACGCAACTCACTGGAAACAGGGTGGTTCAGAGGACTAGGGAGAGCAGACATAGTTCCATTTTGGTAAGAGCATCAGCAGGGAGCAGGCTAGCAAATATAGCCTGGTCTGTCTTACCTAAGTCATGGGAGGTGTGGAATCCATACTAAAGAAGGGCTGTTAGCGTATCTTTGAATCAGTGGGCTGCAAGACTGCAGGCAGCACAGATTCACAGGGAAAGGTCATGCCAAAGAATCTGGTAGATTTCTTTGACTGGATGACCAGGGAAATAGATAAGGGGAGAGCAGTGGACATACAGTTGGGCCGAGGAGTTTAGCTGGGCCTTCAGCACTGTACCACACAGGAGGCTGATAAAAAGCCAATGGCCTGGGGTTTAGGATCAAAATGGTTAATTGGGTTCAGTGTGCCTGTGCAACTGGTTTTGTGCTTGTGTAACATAGATAAGCTTTGACTGTTCACCTCTCTATCCATGGGATATACCACCCTGTATGGGTATGAAGGTAGGAACCCTAGGAGGTTCCACCCCTTGAAGGTGCTGGGGTGATTCCCGCTGGCTAATGGCACATGAAAGCCATGGGAAAGAAAGGCATGCTGCTGGAGAAGGAGGGGTGGATGGAGGGTGAAAAATGCTTTGTGTGTGGAGTGGGCAGAGCAGCCTTAAATGGGCTGAATGGGGTGTCGATTGCACCATATAAACAGACACAGCCTTCCAATTAGTACAGTATTATTAAATGGATAAGAAACAGAGAGTTGGTGGTTAACGCACTCACTCTAATGATGGGAGAGTGATGGTGGGTGCCACAGACTCCAATGCTGGAACCAAGCAATGCTTCTGAACTTAGGGACACTACAGGAAGAACTGAAGGGAAGGTATGCCTTTGAGATGATACAACTGCCCAGTAGGGGGTAGACACAGAGGAGTGTGAAGAGAGAATGTTCCAGGGATCTTGTGAATTTTGAGGTGTGGTAAAAACATGGCAGTTGGATTCAATGCAAAGTGCAAAATCTGTGCACCTAGGGCATAAGGAACCAGAGCTGAGTATAGGATGGGGGTTATTGACGGTCAATAAACAGGAAAGGGATCTTGGAGTTTCATGTCTCTGAGGACCTCAAGGTGGCACTGTTGCAAAGCAGTGAGTAGGGATAGTGGGATGCTGGGATGTGCAGGAGGTATCTCCATCAGGAGGATGAGGTGGTTGCCAGACCCCACCTGGAGTGCAATGTAATTTTGGAGAACAAACCTCAGAAAAACATAGACAGGGTGTGGGAAGTCGACGGAGGGCAATTAAATTGCAGGATTTACATGAGAAACTCAAGAGGAGGGGGAGAATTTCAGCATGTACATCCACAGAAGGAGAAGAGAAAAGTGACATGATACAGGTCTGAGTGTCTTACAGGGTGAACAGGGTCCGAGGTCACTTTCCAAATGTGAAAGAGCACCAGGACCAGGGGGAATGCAATAAAGCTGGGGGGGGGGGCAAGAGAGAGATGTGAGAAAATATTGGTAGATGCTTGGAACAGATTACCAGCTGACATGGAGGAGGCTGAAACAGTAGGGGGGCTTCAAGCATGTGTGGCATAGACATAGCGGTATATTAGAGAAGAGGTGGGAGGGTCAATGGAGATCAGACAGCATGTGAGGAGGAAGATGAGGTAGGAAACTTCTAGACAGACTAGGTAGGCCAAGTGGTCCTTTTCTGATGACAAATTCAGTGTTTCTATGTTTATGATTGCACATCTCATATAGAAACAGCTTTTACTACAGTAGGCCTCTGATTGTGAACTGTCATTCAGTTGGTGGCTGCTTTGGATGTGAGTGGAGGGTCTGTGCTGGTTGTTGTACACCATAGGTTGGGGGCAAGTGGGGGCAGTTGTAGTGGTACTGGGTGGGCTGGTTGGGGGGGTAGATATTATACTTATGGGGCAGGGGAATCACTCAACACCAAGGATCTGGTTGGAAGAATTACAGCTCTTGCCAGACTACTAATTGGGACATGTGGGGACCCCTGGTCTGGATATCGGGCAAATGGTACCGAGGAATAACTGATCTTATCAAGTGTCTGATTGGGGCCCAGTTGATCAATGGTGGGGGGTCTGCTGTCTGCTGGACACATGGGACAGATGTTTTATTACACAGGCATGCAATTTGGGGGTGGGGCACTGGACACCGGGACAGTTATGCCATGTACCAGTGGATGGACCAGGGCTAGTGGTAGCCTGACATGGCCAGGTGTTGGGAGTGTAGGAATGCACAGTCCATAACACCTGGTTTTGGGAACCTGTAACTAGTGTTGTACTAATGGATAGCTACACCTCCCCCACCCTCCCAGCATGCCGATGTGCCTATATGCAAGATGCTGTCAGCTACTTTACACAGGTGCACAAGGATGGATTAGGGCCACTTACAAATGGGCTAGTGACTTGGTAACCAAGCAGTCATATGACCCTGTGCAGTACTATCCTGCTTTAGAGGTGCAAATTGGGATTAGCAAGTTGATAACTTGTCTAACACTCACAAAAAAGCTTGAATATTCTGCCTTAGGGCTTTTTAAAACCATTGCAACTCTATTAAATGAACAAGGAAACACCCTAGAGTTGTGGTTGGTGATGGTGCACCTTGGCCTCATACCCACTGCCGGACCCCACCCACCTGGGTCCCAATCCTCTGCGTGCCTCCTCTGTCTGGATGATACTGGATGTCTTGGGTGCCAGAAGAAGTGGAAGTCCCACCCTATGGATAAGCCAGGGAGGTCTCTCGCCAGGTGGAGGTAGACATTAGCGGAGCCTCGGGAGGGGACCCAGAGTATGGGAATGGGGGCAGGTTGGGTGGGAGAGAACTGGGGATGACACCTGAGAGAGGACACATCTTCGGTGATCACAGGAAAAAGAGTTGGTAAAAATATTAAAAAACATTTCCCAAACAGCATTCCCCCTTTTGATTTGAACCCAAATCACCTTTTGATAATGTAGCCACCAAACTACCTGACTATCTAACTGCTGCAGGTATTACCAAACCCAAACCCACTGTTATCAGTTCAAAAAAAATACCCTGAATTTTGTCCCTGAATACCTAAATGCCAAGAAACAGGCCTGAGGTGCAGCTGGTTGGCTGGCGTTGGCACACCCACCTGAACCAAACAACGCCCCAACATGTTTCCCTTGATGTCTTTATATCTTGAACTGGCTTTCAGCACCAGGATATACATATATATATATATATCTCAGTAGGTAGCACACTCACCTCTGAGGCCGGGAGATCAGAGGGCTGTGGGTTCAGTTCCTACATCTAGCACTTGGGTTAATATTCCAATATTGACACTGTAGTGCAGCATGAGAGGGGTGTTGCACTTCTGAGGTGCCGTCTTTCGGATGAGACGTTAAACCGAGGTCCCATCTGTCTAGATTGGTGGTAGTTCAGGTGGATGTTAAAGATCCCATGGCACTTATCAAAAAGAGTATGGGAATTTCCCCGGTGTCCTGGCCAAATTTCCCTCATTCACTAAAAATACCACCAACAGCTTAATCTGGTTCAAGGTCAGCTGGCATTCATCTTTATCCCCCCCCCCGCCTCCGGATCGTGCCTGAAAATAGGCAGGATTTGTCTAGTGCACTTACCCGGTCAACAAAAACTAAATAAATAAATATATTCCCCAGTTGCAGGACAATTCCTGCCCTCACTCACAGCTCTGCTGTATTAGTCCTAGGAATGCACACATGACTGAAGTCCTGGGGAGGATTGATCAGTAGACGCAGAATCAGGACTGATGCTTAACACTTGAAGGTGTGAAAGCTGCAACTTGGATCTTCAGTGCGACCCAAGGTCTTGCAGCCCTGTTCCCCCCAGCCCACAGATGCCCACTGCAGGGCATCACACAAGACCCACCAGCCACAAGGGACCCAGACATGGGAGTGTGCCCATGGTCTGGCTCCCCTACAGGTCACAGCACCCCAGCACCTGGGCACAAACCCACAATCCCTTACCGCCAGCAGCCCCACTTGATAGGGGGTCAGCGAGCTCCCCACCTAGCACGTTTAAGATTGATTCTTCAGATCATTTCCATTCTTTCCTCAGTTACCTGCTACTCTGTGTAGTCAAGCAGTCTCAGCTACCTTCTCGAATATCAGGCTCTGGGGGCACTGTGCAGAGTCTGAAATTCTAGGTATTTAACACAACAGTCTCCCATCTTGCTGCATCTCAGGAGCAGACAGCAGGCACCCACCCAGACAGCACCCGCTCATCCCCCTGCCCCCACAGTCTTTCAACTCCAACACAGTGGCCACTCTTGTGCTCTGGCTCACACACAAATTCAGCAACTCTGTTTCAAAAATACATCAAGAAAGTCCCATTTCTCACCATGCAGGTGCTAGTCAAATCCAGACAGAAGAGGCTCTCTTGTCAGCCTCTTAAAACCTGGGTTCAAATCCAGTTCTCATGTCCATTTTCTACAATCCATTTTTTCTGCCAAAAAACAGTCCTTTAATCTTGTCTTTCCCGTTTTCTGTTGACGTCTTGTCATTGCCAGGGTCAGACAGAACCTTTTACACTTTTTCTTCTCTCATCAAAAATCTTTGATCATCCGTGTCTCACCGATGTGGCGCAGATAGAACTGAAGAGGCTTTCTCCCCATCCTCTTGACACAAATCCATTTTCTTAATCCTTTTTCTCAATCCATTTAACCTGTACTCTGAGCAATTTCATCGCTGTGGTGCAACTTCTCTGGCAGCAACAAAATACTGCAGATCTCCCTCTCTGCAGAGCTGCCCACAAAATCCTCTCTTTTTTCTATAGATGGGGAAAGGCACAACCAGCTCTGGGGGACAGATGGCTGGCAGCCCTCCTCACAGCCCCACAACCCCACCTTCTCCCTAGGGGCTGGAGACCCCCTCCCTGTGGAGGGGCTCCCACCAAACTGAACTTTGAAACCAAAGTTCTTCCCCCTAGGGAGCTTTCTGGTAGCTCCCCATTGGCAGGAGCAACTGTAAACCAAAATTAACATGTACAAGGTTCCCACGACACCTCACTGATTGCAGAAAAAGGTGCACAGACTGTCCCCAGTATTTTCCCCCCAAGAGTCTTCACTGAAGTTCTACTCTTTAGTAGCCTCTTCCCTCTGATGGCCCAACAAACAATTTAGCATTTTTAGTTATTTTCCAGCCAGTCGCTAACGCTGAAACTTGTTTTCCCCAGCACCAGACAGGCTGAGAAATATGTGTAGTATAACAGCAGCAGGAATGAGGAATAAATGTTCTAACTCTACCTGGATTAGGTGAGTGGGGGACTACCAGACTACCAAAGAATTATTTTTTTATTGTGTCCAGAACTGACAGTGTGTGTAGGTGTGTGGGGGGGTTGCTGGCAGGCTGCGTTTGTGCAGTTAAAACACAATTCCCAGAATCCTTAACTAGCACTAACCACGCAGTGTGTTAGCACTTCAAGAAAGCATTTAATATACCTGTACGCCTTATATGTATTAGAGTAACCCCCAGTTGTATGAGCACCTGGTTGCAATTAGTAATCCTGTGCAAAAAAAAAATATATATATATATAATGCCACATTAACAGGTTAGCACTGCACAGAAGAATGCTTTTTAAAATAGTACCAGCTATGCTTATCACAATGCAGTGCTAGTCCTGTTACAGTGGTATGTGGGCCCCCATTTTCAGATTAGTGTTGTGCACTCCTAAGTGCTGCACCTGAGATAGCGTGGTAAATGGCACTCACTCTAGTGAGGAGAGAGTGACTAGTAGGGTGCCGGGGGGCTCAGTAATGGGACACGTCCTCTTCAGTGTCTTTATAAGTGACATAACAGAAGAACTGGAAGGGAAGATATGCCTTTTTGCAGATGACACCACAATCTGTAATAGCGTTGATAGGTGCAGATGGAGAGAATGAGTAGGGACCTTAGAAAACTTAAAGAGTGCTATGGACATGGCAGCTCGGGTTCAAAGCCAAAAAGTACAAAATCAAGCATCTAGGGACTAGAAGCCTACAGGTTGAGTATAAACTGTAGGGGGAGGTACTTATGGTCACTAAGGAAACCTTTTATACAGCACTGTGTGCTGTTGCAGAAAGTATTACTCATTTACGGCCGTAGTAAGTATATATGCGTGCACCAGATCAGGGTAGCATCAGGTGATGTTGAATATGACACCGATCCAACCATGCTGTTCCCACAGTGTAATGTTTAGCTCTGCATGCTAACCTTCTGAAAATGGGGCCGTAATTGACTAAAAATTCTGGCCGATGCCTCTTAAGATGCAGAAGGTAAACATAAAAGGGTTATCTTATGTATCTGTTTATGTATTGTTTTATCATATTTTGCTTGCAAAACCGTTATCCAATTTCAAAACATTGTGATGTGACTTAAAATGTTTATAACAGACTAGTTAAAATACTGTTTTTTTTTTCTTCTTTTACCTATATGCTGTCTTTATCTGCTTATAAAAACATAGTCTGGTGGGATGGCCTAGCAGCTTGGTGGTGATTGCACTGCCTCCCATGCCAGTGGCCCAGTTTTGGGGGTGGACCTGGGTTGCACAGGGGTTAGCTGGAGGGAAATATGATTGAGCATCTCAGGGAATGCTCTCCTGTCAACGAGGGGAAGTCTGACCACCCTACTCTTCAGCATCCACCTAGCTGAGGAGGGCTGGCAGGGCAGTGGAGTTGCATAAGTGGGAGGGCTCAGGCAGGCACAAAGCAAGCATGTGTCTTTATATGCAATTGCATCATTGCATGCTTGGCTGCCCCGGGGATGAAACCAAAGGTAGAAAACCCCCAATGGCAGAATGATCCAACAACCTGATGCAGATTCTGCACTGCTAACCAGGCTCTGCTCCTGTCTTAATATGTGTCTCCTTGTCAGTGGCCCTGGCCTTCCCCTTCCTGGCCCCAACACAGGGGATGTGTGTGTGTGTGTGGGGGATCTCAGAGCAAGCATGTCCTGTGGATGGTAAGTGATTGGGCGGGAGATGTCAGTGGGCAAAGGGGTAGCAGGGTGACTAAGGAGATAAAAATCTCTATGGGAAAAAAAAAGAAATAAAACACGGTTTGAGAAGCTCAAACCCCAAAACAGACTGTGCGTGCCTCCAGTGAGGCATCACAGTAAAGTTATTTAGTAAAACAATGCAAATTATATGCATATGCCAGCTAAACTCCTGATGAGAACTGAATACTGAGGATTGCAGCAAAATTGTTTCTTAACCAAGAAAGCGTTTATTAAACAAAACATTAAAGTAAAAACTTAATCAAAACATAGTCCATAGGTACAAACTAACAAGCGTTTTGGCTTACACTACAGCTCTGGAAGTGCTTCCCAAGCATTCAGCTCAGATAATTGCTGGACTTCCACAGTAATTAATTACATAAAACCAATCAACAATTTAACTTGGAAAATGCATGCAGCCCTATGTATACAGGTATGTTAGGAATATCCTGTATTAGCTTCCTATACAAATGCGTTGTCTAACAGTAAATGAAGGCAGCACTTATTTAAAAGAATAAACTAGAGCATTTTAAATGAGTTCTAAAAGTTTCTTGTCACATCACAATGTTCTGAAATTGATTAAAGGTGTGCAAGCAAAACAAGATGTAAAATCCCATAAAGAAGTAGAATAAGAGATAGCCCTGTTTTGTTTGGCTGCTCTGCAGTTTCAAAAACATCCTCTCATCAAGCCAGCAGCTAACTGAATGCAGCAGACAAGCAGTTCAGCTGCAGGCCATCAAGGGGAGGAGGATGGGTAGTTTCAGAACATAGTCCATTTCGGTATATAGTTTATTTGTTTCAGTATATAGTGTATGTGAATTTTTCAGTCTACAGTGTATGTGTTTCAATAGATAGCGTATGTGTTTCACCATGCAGTGTATTTGTTTCAGTATATAGTGTATGCAGATTTTTCAGTGCATAGTGTGTTTATTTCAATAGATAGTGTATGCATTTCAATATAAAGTATAGCTATTTCAACATATAGTGTATTTGTTTCAGTATAGTGTATGTGCTTTTTTCAGTGTGTAGTGTATGCATTTCAATAGATAGTGTATGTATTTCAATATATAGTGTATTTGTTTCAGTATATAATGTATAAAGATTTGTTTCAATATATAGTGTATGTGTTACAGTACAATCTATAGAGTATTTGTTTCAGTAGATAGTTTATGTGGATGTTTCAGTCTGTAGTGTATGTATCTCAATAGGTAGTGTATATGTTTCAGTACATAGTGCATTTGTTTCAGTATATAGTGTATGTGGATTTTCAGTACTCAGTATGTGGATTTCAGTAGATAGTGTATGTATTTCACTATACAATGTAAGCATTTCACTATATAGCATATGTGTTTCACTATATAGTATATGTATTTCAGTATACAGTATATGTATTTCACTATATGATGTGTATATTTCAATAGATACTGTATGTGGTTCACTACATTGTGTATGTATTTCACTATATAATGTATATATTTCACTATATGATGTATGTATTTCACCATATAGTGTATGTGTTTTACTATACAGCCAGAGATTATGAATTATGTCCCTAACGGCTTGCCATACCCCTGAGTAAAAAGTTTGCCTCATGCATTTCACTCAAAATGTGCTTTTCCAAAAGCAAGGGTGCATGGGCAGGATGTCTTAAATAGAAATGTATTTAAAGAGACAGTATCCTTTTACAGACAGTGCATGCATGCATACATGGTCCCCACTGGTAACATATAAACATTCAGTGACAAACGTGCAAGGTGCAATGAATATAACATAATCCATTACACAAAATGTACACAATGCATCATAAAGAACAACCATTCTGGTGAACATTGCTATTGCTTGGAAAAGTGTTTCTAGTCTGTAGCAGACAGTCTGCACAGCCATAAAGTCAGCTGGACTTCTAAAGACTTTAGAAGAGGAAAGCTTATCTATTTTTATTTTGCTGTGAAACTAATTGTGTCTTCTTTTGACAGGTAATGGTAATCCGACTGACAAGACTGGAATTATAATTGCAATAGTGATCCTCGCTGCTGCTGCTGTGATGGCTGTGGCGGGCTTTGTTAGCTACAATATTTACCAGCAAAAAAAATAAACCAGCAGATGAACACAAGTCAATTAGCTCATAGAATGTATTTTTCTAAGCAAACTGTGATAACCTCCTAGCAGGAGAGAAGGCTCACCACTCCACAGTCGCAGGAGAACTTCTGTTACAGCCAGTAAAGTTTAAACGGCAGTAGATCTATAATCCAAACATCAGCGTGGAGCAGGTTCAAGTGCACAAAATATTTACTAAATCAGCATAAAGCGAATAAATGCAGAAAGATAACTAACTAGTCTACATGACTGTTGAATCTATAGGAACATCAGAACATTTCAGCTGGACCTGTTTACGCCTTCCGTAGGTGGCTCATGGGGACTATAGCAGTGGTGGACAACCAGTGGCCCACATGCCACATGTGTCCCCCCAGTTGTCAACCTGTGGTCCCCTCATCCATCCAAAAATACACCAGGAGGCTCTCTGTGCAAAGCTAGACAAGGGAGATAGGCTGAAGGCTGTGATGGACGTATTATATATAGCTTGTTTTTAATTCAAATGCATAATGTTGGCTTGTGACTGTGGTAAACGGAGGTACTGTGGCCCTTGGGGGTGTTTGAGGGCCACACCTGTGACCCTTTGATTATCTTAGCTTGCCTAACCCTGGTTTATGGTATAAGATGCAAAGTTCTCTTCATTATAAATAAAGGGCTGGATATTCAAACTGCACCATTCTGAGGCGCAAGCCCTTGCGCTGCGCAAAATAGTTGCGCAGGGGTGTGGCCGGGCAATATTCAAGGAGTTGCAGCTATTGAGCAACTCCTTTGAATAACACCAACCACAGCCACTGTGCATGGCGCCAGTGGAACTTGCGCCACTACAAGTTGTCAGAGTGGAGCATTCAACTTGCAGTGGTGCAAGTACCATTGCGCCATGTGCAAAATCACGATATTCAAAAGGTGACATGCAAATGGGACCATAATTCATGCAAGGCTCAGGGGGGCCATTTGCATCTGATTATGGCCCCATTTGCATGCCATCTTATGTAGGTGTGCGATCCCGAGGACTTGTGCCTGGCACCCTGCCAGGCAGCAATATCGAGGACCGGCGCACCCTGCAGCCGATCGCCCGGCAGCAATGTGGCTCCCCACCTCCTCCCGTTCATATACCTGGTGGTCAGTGGACGAAATACCCGATCGCGGGCGGTATGTTTAATAACTCCCCCTCCGTTCACATCCCTGGTGCCAGTGGACGAAATGCCCGATCGCAGGCAGAAAAGTAGCAGACCCCCGAACATCTCCCTTGTGCCCGATCGCGGGCAGAAAGTAACTGAACCCCCGAACATCTCCCTTGTGCCCGATCGTGGGCAGAAAGTAAACTGAACCCCGAAACATCTCACTTGTGCCCGATCGCGGGCGGTAAGTAAGTGAAACCCCCAAACATCTCCTGGTGGCTAGTGTCCCCCACCCACCCACCCGCTCCCCCAGCAGGCGGCGGGCAGCAGCATCCCACCGCCTGCCACCCGCCGACCGCCGACTGACTGCCGGTAGGGCTCGCCTATTGGTGCAGAGCAAGAGCCAATGGGCGTGCAGCCCTCCGTGCATGACAGTCAGATTTGTGAATGATTCATTCACAAATCTGGACTGTCATCTGCTATGGGCTACTGCGCCAGTAGCTCTTTGCTCTGCACCAGCAAGCGGCGGGAGCAGTCGACGCAGGCAGCAGGGCGGCAGGTGGGTGGGATGCCCGCCCGCCCGGCTGCCGAGGCGGAGCGTGGTGGGGCCTAGAGTGAGTGGGTGGGGGGGACACAGACCACCAGGGAGATGTTTGGGGGTTTCAATTACCTGCCGCCGATCGAGACTTTCGTCCACTGGACCACCAGGGATGTGAACGGGAGGGGGAGCACATTGATGCCCGAATTGGGCTGGTGGGGGAGTACACTATGCCCGTGATTGGGCTGTGGGGGCACAGGGACTGAGTTGGGGGCCAGCCACAGGTGGCAGCTGCTGTGTTGCGCCCTGCAATACAGCAGCTCACCTGTGGTGGCTCGACAAGCTTTTTGGCTCAAAGTCCTGCAGGTGCAGGTTGGGGGTTGCGCCTGCACAACTCTGCACAGCCCAGCTGAATATCGGGCTGTGCAGTTTATGCATGGTTCCTCCCCCTCCAGTTGAGCATGCATTCATTTGCATTGCGCTGTTGCTCAGCCTGTTTTCAGTGGCGCAACTGCCTCCTGCTGAATATCGCAGAATGGTGCAATTTAGGACTTGAGCATGCGCAACCCTGTTGCTCATGGCGCAACCCTTTTGAATATCTGGCCCAAAGTCTTTAATGTGACAGTGTACAAAACTACTTTTTTTATAACTCGTATTTTAATTGAAGATTTAAAAAAAATACATAAAACTACTTATAATATTAATACACTTAAAAACCTGTGTTTGGCCATCCTGACAGCCCAGAAGTAGCACTACAGCTCACCACGCAGATGTCCCTGGATTGGGAGTAGTCTGTGGTGATGGGGGGGGTGCAGGCTATGGAAAAAGGAACAAGCATCTTAGAGGATGCTCTCCTCTTTGCAAAGAAGGATGGTAGTTTCTGCCACCACAATGTTGCTGCCACCTAGGTGACCACAAGTGGCAATGTGGCTGGAAGGAACCGAGCTGAGAAGAAGCAAAGGCAGGGATCAACATGCTGGTGAGCATGGTGCCTGCACATCAGGATGTCACACTATGTATCACCTCAGGTCCAGGGTGGAAGAACAGGAAAAATGAGCCCTGACACCGGGGTCTAGTAGCCCCCAGTATATCTGCCATCCCCACCCTTGACTCATTTGTCTTGACATGGAGGGGCCTCAACGCAGATACTGTTGTGAGGGGTACCCACCCTTGAACCCACATGGAGGGCAAACAAAGGCATCATGATGGCTTGAGGAAGGTCCAAGGTAACTGGCAATGAGAGGAGGACCCAGGTGCCAGTGACAAATGAGGCATAAACAGAATGAAAAATAGCCTGTGTTCTTAGATGTCCAGTCACCACAAGATAAACACATAAATGGATTTATAAAATGGCAAGAAACCTGACCATACATTAAATCTCTATAAACACATGCTCAAGTGCCCAATCTCATTTTCTTCCCCCCAAAAACTACTTAGAGACATTTTATAAGTGTCATAAGCCCAGGGTGTAAGGACACTCAGCCTTTGGACTTGTGCCTTACCACACACCAGAGCATACATTTAAATCCTATAATTCACACCCTGCCATGACTTATTACTTACATGTAGAGCATTAGAATCCCCTGCAAAGGAATAAAGACAGAAAATGTCTAAAGGGGAGTCGAACTCCCAGTGAGAAGAACAAAAGGGACAGTAAGAATAAATGTCACTTTGGGCTCTATTCATGAAAGCGCATTTTTTATTTATTTATTTATCTCCCTATCAACATATCTTCAGAAGCAATCATAGTACCCTTATTGCCCTGGTAAATGTGATCTCAGACATATTCCAGGCAATGGACCAAGGTTCTGCCACTGGTGCCATCTTTGCCGACCTTATGTTTGACCTGGTGAATCACGGTCTTCTGCTCCATCAGCTTCATGTGCTTGATCTGGATACCAGTGCACTGAATTGGGTCCAAAGCTATCTATCCTGCTGCTCCCAAAGGGTCAAGTGGGCTGGCTCCATCTCTGATCATAGACCCATAACTCATGGTGTTCTGTGGGGCTCCACTTTGTGTCCAATGTTGTTCTCACTATTCATTAATGACTTACCCAACTCCAGTGGAGGGGCCTCTATACACCTCTATGCTGATTATACAATCATCTATTGCTTCTCTCCTGATATTGCTCTGATTAATCAAGAACTTGCTTCTGACTTCACTTCCTTGGAGGGCTGATTCAGGAACAATCATCTTGTTCTTAATACAAAAAAAGCTAAAAGCATGCTATATATCCACCTTACCTCCTCCACGCATACTCTCTTCCTTCTTAGCATTACCTCTGTCAGTGGTGATACTCTTGAGTCTGTCCATTCCTTTAAATACCTGGGCATCACCTTGGACTCCTCACTCTCTCTTAATACACATCTCTAATGTCACTAAATCTCTTAACCAAAAACTGGCCTTCTCTATTGCATCCATCCCTTTCTCTCCTCAGCTTCCTGCCTCAAGATTGCTTCATCGTCCCTTCTTCCTCGCCTAACTTATGGTGCTCCTCTACTGCTCGCTACTAATTCCTCAACCCTGTCTCTCCTCTCCCAGGCTTACCATAGGGTGGGGAGGTTTGCCTTGGAGGTTAATGTCCGTCATCACCACTGACATCCTCTTCTTGCTGGGTTGGTTGCCTTACGAATCAAAACTGAGGTATTCCTCCCTGAGCTTCACGTATAAACTTGTCCACAAATTCACTCCTCCCTGCCTCAGTGAGAGCATACTACTAAGACAAGCTTCACATGCCCTCAGATCTGCCTCCCTCCCCTTCTCATAAAGCCTAATTTGCATCTAGCTATTGCCTGTAAGTCATTATCCTTTGTGGCAGTATCTGACTGGAACTTCCTTCCTCCCTCCGCCCTGTCCTGCTCCTGTCTCCCTAAGTTCCAGTTGAATCTGCATGCCCCTTTCTCTGCCTCTGTATCATGATCTTGCTTCTGTTACTAGACAAAGAACCTCAGCACGCAAGCACTGAGGCAATGGTTACCCCAAAGGGCACTGGCCAGGAAGCCAAGTTTCAAAGAAATACAAAGTCACACATACCCCCATAATGCAAAGCACCATGGGCTGTGTATGCAAATCAACACCGAATATTATGCTGGTTCAACTTTAAGCAGAAATGCAAAAGGTCTCTCACACAGTCTGCAAAGGGTGCTAACAGAAGACACATACACGTGTTTTGTCCTACCAGGACTCATCAATGTGCCACTGTATAACACCCTAGTGGAATGACCCAGCTACCCTAAGATGGTCTATCTGGGTTATGTTGTGGTGAACCCAATAAAAACAAAAAACAAGCTAAAAGACAAAGAACCTCAGCATGCAAGAACTGAGGGAATGGTTACCCCAAAGGGCACTGGCCAGGAAACCAGGTTTCAAAGAAATACAAAATCACACATACCCCCATAATGCAAATCACCACAGAATATTATGCTGGTTCAACTTTAATCAGAAATGCATGGTACCAAAAGGTCTCTCACACAGTCTGCAAAGAGTGCTACCAGAAGACAGATAAATGTGTTTCATCCTACCAGGACTCATCAGTGTGCCTCATCTGTGTAACACCCCAGTGGAATGAACCAGCTACCTTAAGATGGTCTATCTGGGTTATGTTGCGGTGAACCCAATAAAAACAAAAAGCAAGCTAAAAGACAAAGAATCTAGGCACGTAAGCACTGAGGCAATAGTTACCCCAAAGGGGACTGGCCAAGAAGCCAAGTGTCAAAGAAATACAAAATCACACATACCCCCATAATGCAAAGCACCATTGGCTGTATATGCAAATCACCACAGAATATTATGCTGGTTCAACTTTAAGCAGAAGTGCATGGTACCAAAAGGTCTCTCACACAGTGTGCAAAGGGTGCTACCGGAAGACACATACACGTGTTTTGTCTTACCAGGACTCATCAGTGTGCTTCATCTGTGTAACACACCAGTGGAATGAACCAGCTACCCTAAGATGGTCTATCTGGGTTAAGTTGTGGTGAACTCAATAAAAACAAAAAACAAGCTAAAAGACAAAGAACCTCAGCACACAAGCACTGAGGCAATGTTTACCCCAAAGGGCACTGGTCAGGAAGCCAAGTTTCAAAGAAATACAAAATCACACATACCCCCATAATGCAAATCACCAGAGAATATTGTGCTGGTTCAGCTTTAAGCAGAAATGCATGGTATCAAAAGGTCTCTCACACAGTCTGCAAACAGTGCTAACAGAAGACACATACATGTGTTCCGTCCTACCAGGACTCATCAGTGTGCCTCCTCTGTGTAACACCCCAGTGGCATGAACCAGTTACTCTAAGATAGTCTATCTGGGTTATGTTGTGGTGAACCCAATAAAAACAAAAACAAGCTAAAAGACAAAGAACCTCAACACGCAAGCACTAAGGCAATGGTTATCCCAAAGGGCATTGGCCAGGAAGCCAAGTTTCAAAGAAATACAAAATTACACATACCCCCATAATGCAAAGCACCATGGGCTGTATATGCAAATCACCACAGAGTATTATGCTGGTTCAACTTTAAGCAGAAATGCATGGTACCGAAAGGTCTCTCACACAGTTACACCAATTCTGTTAATGCCTTATCTGTTCTCACTCTGCCCTATTCATCTCTCCTCCTCCTACCTACCCTTGAACCTTGCCCCTTTTCCACTCCCCTGTTCCTTATCTTCATGTACTACCTGCTGATTGCCCGACCCCCAATCCCATAATTTACCTTTCAGCTTTTAGGTCTGTAGCCTGTAGTCTCAATTGTATAAGCCTTGAATTTATGAATATAATGAAATTGTATATACCTTTATTATGCTTTGTAATTTTTATGTATAATATTTTTATACCTCCTCATACTGTATGCCTATTTTTGCTATCTTTATTCTGTATATCTGTTTTATTGCACTGTTCTGTATTGCTTGTTTTATTGAACTGTTCTATATTGCTGTTTTATTGCACTGTTCTGTATTGCTTGTTTTATTGAACTGTTCTGTATTGCTTGTTTTATTGCATTGTTCTGTATATCTGTTTTATTGCACCGTTCTGTATTGCTTGTTTTATTGCACTGTTCTGTATTGTTTGTTTTATTGCACTGTTCTGTATATCTGTTTTATTGCACTGTTCTGCATTGCTTGTTTTATTGCACTGTTCTGTATTGTTTGTTTCAACCCTGGGTCGACCCTGAAAAAGGGACTGTAATTGTCTCAGTGGACTTACCTGGTTACCAAAACTCAAATAAAATAAATTAGAATTAAAATCCTGCTCAGCAACCTATTGATTGTGAAAGGAGGTTAGAGACTGACCTGCCTGTGATTTCTGCAAGAAGTGGGACTATGCACACAGAAATTCTCAAATTCAGGTTTATTTATTTATTTTGTTTTAGTTCACCAGTTTGGTGCAATATACAAAAAGATGCAAAAATATAATATTAAAGAGGGACTGTGGTCAAATTTTCTGGCATCAATAAATTCAGAATTTGTATCAGCATAGCCCCAATCAGCCTCATACCAAAAATGAGATCTCTGAGTTACTTTGTTTAAAAGTTGTCACAAGTCATTTTACAACCCTAAATTCACTGCCTGTTCAAAAAAGCCAGTTTCAGTAAAGAGCTGCTGATGATGCCATCTTCTGAAGTCACAGTCTAGTCCTCCTTGTCACAAACTTATAGGACCCTTTTCTCCAAAGTTTAAATATCATGTGCAATGGTTTTCACAAGTAAAACAGGCAGCACCATTCAATAAACATTGCTTTACAAATATGTGTATTTCAGGTTTTGTAATAAAGTTGACAAATGTGTAACTTTTCGGTGCCTTTTTGTTGTGGTCCTTTTCTCCGGGGTGCTGTATGCTGAGTCACAGCACACTGTCATGAGGTTTGCAGATTGGATAGCTCTGATGCTGTGAAAGGCTGTGATCATTCACACCTGTCATTCAGTTGAGGTGATTTCTCAGGATGGCACTTTAAAACAATTATTCCATCTCCCTGTAAATGGAGGTGGGAGAGTTATTGCTGTTTTGAAATTTTACTATGAGTCCCTATGCAGTAGCCAGCCAGTGCTTTCTTCCTGGCAGGCTGTTACTTGACCTACAGTACAGTCATTTATTTATTTATTGAAATGTTTCTCCAGGAAAGCACACTGAACAAGTTGCTTGTCTCTTGGTGCGATCCGTGGGAGAGGGGTACAGGGAGACTACATAACAGAAAACAATTACTTTAAGGACAGAATCACTTGTGTCCGGAAGTACAAAAGAACAGTAGACAGTTACACCATAGAAGTCATATACAGAGTACAGAGAACATGAGTAAACAATATAAAGATTAATTAACTATTTCAGTGCATAACAAAAGTACTTAAGTGCAATACCTACTCTGATTTGGAGGGGGGATATTAAGAGAGGGAGGAATTAAGAGAGGGAGAAGGGAGCATCAAGATTGCAGGAAACAGGAACAGTTTGAGGAGAGGAAATTGTGGAGTGCAGAAGAGAGGGAATAAAGGAATGAGGAGTGATGAATCTGTTGAGGAAGAGAGTTCCAGATTTTGAGGAAACAATGTGCGAAAGCAGACTGGCCTGCCAGTGTAGAGCAATGAGGGACCACAAATGTGCGTGAGTCAATGGATTTTAAGGAGTGAACGGAGAGGGAAGAGAACAGGTAAAGAGGTAGAGAGCCAAGCCAGTATTTAGAAATAAATTTGGCACAGTGGGAGAGGCGCCTGTTAGCAAGTGAGGGTAAGATAGGGAGTGATAGAGAGCACAGTGATGAATATGCACAGGAGAGTCAAGAGCGAAGTGGCAGAGTTGAAAAGGGGATCCAATCTGGATAAGGTAGATTTAGGAGCAACACTATAGACTACGTCACAGTAGTTGAAAATGGGGAGGATCATCTTTTGGACAGTCACAGACCTAGCCATAAGAGGGATGCAATTATGATTCCTGTACAAGGTGCCGAGCTTGGGGCACAGTTTTTTCAGGATGGCACTGATATGACCAGAGAAGCTGAGGTGTTGGTCCACCAAACTCCAGGGTATCTAAATGAGGAGGTGTCCTCAAGCTGTGTTCCATCCAGGGTGTGTAAAATGGGCAGAACTGGGAGCCTAGCAAGTCTCTGCCTAGTGCAGAAGGTCCTTGGCATTTAGAAAGAGCTGATGTGAGGCAAGTCAGTGCTGGATCTTGTTGAAGTTGGATTGGAGTCTGGCTTCCATATCCAAGGGAAATTGGACAGAGGTGAACCAAATGATATCATCGGCGCACATGTATATAGAGGAGGAGGAGGAGCATGTTGACGGTAAATTGTTAAGGAAAATAGAGAAAAGTAAGGGGCCCAACACTGAGCCCTGAGGAACTCCAGTGTGGATTTGGTGTGGAAGTAAGTTGGAATTAATGATTCTAACTGATTGTTTCCTCCCTGTAAGGTAGGCCCTAAATCAGTTAACTGCAGAAGATGTGAGACCAGCTGAAGAGAGGGAGTGAAGGAGCAGGTTGTGGGAAATGGTCTCAAAGGCCTCGGCCAGGTCAACAAAAATGGCGGAGGTGATCAAGCCATTGTCCATTCCAGTGAGGATGGAATCAATCAGCCTGATTAGGGAGGTAGGGGTGGAGTGTTTTTTCTGAAATCCAGATTGGAATGAGATAAAGAAGTTGGAATCAGAGAGAAAGGGGGAGATTTGGGAGAGAACAGAATATTCTGGAAGTTTAGCAAGGGTGGGGAGCAAACAATTGGGACAGTAGTTCCCTGGGGAAGTGGTGTTGCCACCTTTGGGGAAGGGGAGAATGACTGCGTGTTTCCATTCAGGCTCATTTATGTTGTATTCCACATTAAAATGAAAATTTTACCAGGGCTAACACTTCCACCTCAGTGGGAATTAACATATATTGTAATATATCTCAGAATGGGTGCTATCATTTGGGACCATGCCACTTCTCAGGTGTTGAAGGCACTTGGGTATATCCCCATACTTCACAGTGCACCCAAGGTGGGGCACTGTCCAGTGATAACACACACACCCTGGCATGTATTACTGCTTAAAGCAGCAGTGCTATGAAAAATATTTTACCAAAAAGCTAATTTCAGTTATAATTAATAAAAAAATATTAGCATAACCGTCAGGTCTACTTTTCCAGGTACCTGCTAAGCTGTGCACAGTGAGTTTTTTTTAGGAGCAAATTCAGGGTGCTAGAGTGCTGTTTGGGGGGTGGAGGCACAGATGATCAAGCATCTGAAGGTCTTCTCTCCTCTGGGAAGGAGGGATTACCAAGCCTGGTGAACACCTGGCCCCTATCAGAAGGCAGTTTGGGACTGCCAAAGAGCAAGGGGCACAACATATGCCAACACATATAGTGCAGGAGCACATGGCATGTGTCACACTGTTATTTTATTCATTTATACACTATTTTTCACTCCAGTCATCGATGGTGGGGCATCTCTCACACGGGTGGCATCCACTCAGCCGCTCCTCTACTGCACCACCTGAACTCCTTCCCCCGACTGAGGTATTGGGGGCTGTGTCCCCTCCCTGAAGACTCCCTATGGGGGCAAGGACCATGGAGAGTCAAGTCGGGGGTCAGAGCTGGCACTGGAGCATGTGGGAGCAGCCCTGGAGCATTCACCATTGCCTCCCCACCAGCCAGGGTTTTTCTTCCTTGTGTTGCCCCCCGAGACACTAGATGTGCAGCGACATCTGCACAAGGGCCATGCCCTCACTGACATCCACTGGCACCTCCCCCGGAAACTGCATGCTTCCTGTGGTACCTCCCAGTCTCCACGGGGTGTCATCATGTGAGGCATCCCCGCAAACCCACCTTGGAGAGAAAAGCAATCCTCCAGACACTCAATCTTCTCCTCCCCTGCCGACCCTTGGCAACCAGAGTCCATCCCTGAACCCCATTTGCCGACGTGGCACGAGGTGTGGCATCCAGTGCCTCAACCCTCAGTGCCACCAGGCTGGCTTTGCCACACCATTATTGCATGCCATGCCCTCTTCGGGACAAATGGTATTGGTGGCTGACAAGATCATGCCAGATACCAGCAGGCCATGGGCATGACCAGCCCTTCATCAGTAGAACCAGATCCTGATCGACAGTGGGGGTTGTGGAACCATGCCAGCCCTATTGGTGGGGGTGGGGGGTTAAGTCCAAGAGGCAGACAGCTGGCAGAGAAGGGGTATGGGTTTGGGGTGTCTGGGGGATGGGGGCCGACCAAAGGGTAGAAAAAAGAGCAAGAGATGGAGCTAAAGGCTCTGTATAAAATGTCAACCATGGTAGGGGCATGAAGGAGGGATGCCTTGGGGCAATAATTGCCATCCGGGTACACCTGCTGTAAAGGGTGCACCCATTTATGCATGTGCCTCCAGGATCCTGGAGATACCAAGGAAGTCTACTTGTTGTCAAGGGCTGGGGATGGGAGGGTTCTCTGTCTATTGTTACAATAAAGCCTGCCTGTGTACCAGGCAGAAGATCCAGAAGTGGTGGTGGTGGGAAAGTTGGGCTTCTGTGCACTCTCAGCTCAGTTGACTGTGTGTCCAGGGGCTCAAGGAGGGTGCTGCAGCCCCACAGTCTCTAGTATCTTTGGTAGTTGTGTTGATTTTGTTTTTTTTGTGCTGCCCCAAAATAAAATCACAGTCATCAATCAATCTCTGAACAAGGACAGTAAATTTGTTCTGTTTATGCCACCTGTTACTTTTTGGTGCCCCACACACGTCATCTGCCACATCCAATTACCCTAGCCCATAGGCGCCTACAGACGTAGAGTCCGATGTAACCCCTAGGTGGCGCTATCCCAAGGGCTACTACCCCTGCCTGCTTGGCTAGTAGCAGGTTAAGAGGCCTGAATTCTGAAACAGGTGCCTCCACCTGGAGGTCAGGGTTGGAAGTGGTCAAGCTAACCTGGGCACAACCCTCCGGGACACTGTAACCACCCCTCTTTCCTTACTAGTGGCCAGAACAATACATAATAATCACTTTCACAATACCCCTAATACACCACACAAGTACCCACACTGTTTGCACTTACCACCAGGGCTTTCCTCTGGCTCGGCCCTGGGGACCCCCTATAAAACAAAGTTATACACAGGAAATAACAGCAGTACAGTACTCTTGCACAAACTGGAACCACAGTCATGGTAAATGCAAAAACACATTAGATCTGATTTATTTAAGGGACTTGAACAAGGAAGGGGCGTAATCAGGTTAATTTGCTTAAAGGCTCTATCAAGTCAAACAGTTATGCATGCACTTCAGGGTCCATAAACAGTCACACACTCTGGGTACCCAGATGGAGAATGGTTGGCTAGCCAGGAATGTTGCAGGTGGTTGGGGCCCTGTGATGGAAGAAAAACAACATGCACAACATACACTATTTATAATCCGGAGCCGGAGGGATCAGTTTATAAAAGGAAAAAAAAAAGACAATCAGATGAGACACTTTTAGATTAGGCTGTTGTTGTGGGGAGCTACCCTGATGATTACTCACAATACCCAAGACTGGACACAGGCTGGATGAAAATCGTGACAGCAGATGGCTAATTTGGAGTGCCAGGAGAAGCAGAGCCCACACAATTCGCCGAGGCGTCGTTCCTGTTCAAGCATGGAGCAGTGGGCTGATCCCCAGGCAGCTCTCTCATCGATGGCTTTCTCTGTAGTCTGGCTGGGCTAATGTGGCAAGGCCCAGGCCAAATGGAGACAAATTCGGATACAGTCCGTTTTGGGCTAGATACAGCTTCCAGCAAGCAGAACACAGTTCACACAGTGGGGAACCAAATCACGACCCACTTTCAATACACAGCACATTTACATGCAAAGGATTTTACAGTACCAGCAAGCAAAACACAGTTCACACAGTGGGGAACCAAATCATGACCCACTTTCAATACACATCACATTTACATGTAAGGAAATTCTACTATACCAGGCAAACCACTCTCCGGTCACGATCGCAAAGTCTCTGCAAAAACTGGGGATTCAAAAGCAGCTGGAAATACTGACAGGCCAATCACATTCAGCAAAATCTTTGGTCTTCTTCAGGTATGAGCCTGGTAAAAAAAAAAATCAGTGGCTTACTTCGTTCTCACAAACTTGGATTTAGTCTGAAATAATTCTCTTCTCTCCCTCTCACGGCCAGCAGGCAGACATGCAGGCTACAACTCAAGCCTTTCCACAGTTCTCCCATGCAAAACTACATAGAACTACTGCTCAAAAATCATGAGAGCTGTATCTTCTTCACTTCTCAGCTCAACAATGAAACTAGCTGCAGCAGCCTGGGAAATTCCTCAAGATCCAAAAGGTTTGGTTGGCTGATCCTCCTATCAGTCACAGCAAAGGCTCCCCTTCAGGTGCAAAAATGTGCAAAAAGCCCAAAATTACAATTTCTGCAGATTTTGACTCCAGACAGCTCCTATAGTCCGGTTCCATTTTAGGTCCCACCAGTACTGATTGGTCCAATTCGCAGTCCAGGACCAAGATAGTGGAGATAAACAAAACAGTCCTTGCTGCAAAGAAGGCAGGTTAGACATACCACATTATCATTATCACTCTAAGTGATTTTCAGCAAATAGTTACATCTTTAACAGAACTCCCTCTCAGATTACTTATGACTGCAATCCAGGCAGTTCTTAAAGAGACAGTGCACAGAGGCTATACAGGCAGTCTCTGGCAATCACATTTAAACTGCTAAAACGCAGGACACCAGCCTGGCAGTAAGCATTTAGGCAAGCTCAAGGAAGACTTTTTGGGAACCCCATTTGTAGGGGAGTTACACCTACATATGACTGTTTTTAATATCATGGGACTGTTTCATGACTGCCCTGGGTACTTAGTGGCAGCCAAGTATGGGTTTATGTAGAAGAGCTCCTCTAAACTCCAGGTTAAGGTTTGAGGTGGCATTGGGGATAGCAGACTTAGGAATGTTGGCATGTTGCAGTATACTGCGAAACCGTATGGGAAAGGTACACAGTGGTAGTACTGTTAAGTCTAGCACTGTGGTATAGTACCAAACACCAAACCAGTATATGGTGACATTCCTATTTCCATAGATGGTAGTCATGAAAACGTTGACTTCTATTATGGTATACCATAGGGTACTTCAAGGTAATGGGATCAAATTGCCATTGAAGTCAATGGAGTTGTAGCAGTATGTACAACTGTGTGTACCAAAAAGCTCTTCTTGCACTTTCAGATACGTTCTCAGTGACATCTGCAGTTCTAGTGACTGACTTTATAAAGAAAGTGACGAATGTTGATTGCTTACCAAATACGAGAAAGTAGGACTTGCACATGACCTGGTACAAAACAGATGCCATGACAACATGGCCTTGGATTCCATTCATCAACGGTGAAATTAACTGAGCACCAGTTACGTCCATTGGCATAACTAGCTGTAGTTTGGGGTGTCTCAAAAAAACAGCTTCAGAATCTTATTACAATCTGTGGCGCGGTTTTGGCTCAGCCAATCTCCATATCTCACAACATGGAGTCTTGGCTCAATAGTAACATTTACTGGTGCCTCAAGAATCGAAACTAGAAAAGATAGCCATGGATAAATACTGGTGATGATCATCATACAGTAAGTAATGACAGTATGTGGTGTGGTAATGGTAAGAAATTCAAAAATAAACATTTTAATTCAAATTTCTCCAGAAGTAATGGCATTTCTACCCCTTGTATGTACACCAATATGGGCCAATCTGCTTTCAGTTACCATGCAGCCTCATTGTGGAACAGTTTACCTGTTATTCTTCATACATTGCCCTCAATTAATGTTTTCAAAATGCACTTTTTGCATATTTAAAAGGCCAAAATTCTTGTTCTCGTTTCTAATTAATATTTGTTCTATATTGTATATTGAATATGTATATTGAATGTGTAACACTTCATTGTCTTTTAATACTGTAATTTTGTGTCATGTATTATTGCTGAATGTTTTGTATCTCTGACACACCGGGTTGTGCCTGAAAAAGGGCACCAGTGTAATTTACCCAGGTAACAAAATTAAGGTATGCCCCCCACCCCGTACAGCGACACTTCTACGGCGACATACATTGATATCGACAACAGCGACATGTCATTGTAGAGATTCGCCTGTGACCCGACAACACTTTCCTCCATCCTGCACCCCCTCCCCAAAGCGAATTCCAACTGCGGGTGGAATCTGCAAGTGAAGGGAATTACCCGGGGAACAAACCCCATGGGAGGTTCAGGTGGCAAAGCCCCCAAAGATAAAACACAGACTAAGGTGCACAGTTCCCTGCCGACTGCAAGTCGCGGTCAACGTGGAGCCTGGTGCTGCGATGCCAGCTGATGAATTAGTTGTCAAACTGGCATCGTAGAACCAAAAAAACATAACATTAAACTATACATCTACCTGCATGTTGCTTTTAAAAGTTAAATGGCAAAAGGGATCTCAAGTTTCATTAGCTAAAAGTTATTTTTTCATTTAATTATTTATTTGTAATATAGTTTGGCAAAACAAGAGGGAAGTAGCACCCAGAAGTCAGTCCTGGGGGAACATATTAAAATCCATTTACTTCCATTGACCCTATCACAAGGTAGAGGTAGGACTATCTTAAAACCAAATCTACTAATAGTTTAACAATCTGTGGTGCAGTTTAGGTTCAGCCAATCTTAACAGTGTATTGTACATATTGCATGTTTTTTATGACTTTTTATTATTTTATGATTGAATGATGTTTATACTATTGTCTACTTATTCGTATGTATTGTATTGTGTTTGTATCCTTTGTAATATTCCCTTCCCCAGGCATGGTTGAAAACAGGTTCTTCTGGGCCCAATCCACATTCCTGGTTAAACTAATAAATGAAAGAAAATGAATGAAGTCTGTCACAACAGGGTTGAATGGCTCAGTAATTACAATTTATTGAGGCTTCAATAATGGAAAAAACAAAAGACAGTGACGGATAAATATTGGTGATCACCAATATACAATGAGAATTTATGGCCATTTTCACTCGGCCTCAACACTGCTGTTCTCATCTGTGCCAGGCCTTGCTGACTAGCTGATAATTTCTTTTTTACAAGGACCTGTCTGGTTACTTATTTGTATTGACTGTCGGGCATTCAGGACTCACCTGGTTACTCTTCTTGGATTGACTGTCGGGTGTTTGGGAAATTTAATCCTTCTGTCCTGGATGCTTGGATGTGCCCCTGATTGGATTCTGGCCTTTAGCTGGTGGCTGGATTTTTGGTGTCCCTGTCTTTCTAGTGGTCGGCTTGCTTTGTTTGATAGCTAGCTGACTGATCAGGAAGCTGGAACTCTGTTTTGGGAAAGAAGAAGATTTTGCGATGAGGTGACATGCTGCAGGATTTGTGCAGCTGTGATCTGCAGTGAAGACTTTTTCTTGGCTCTGGCTGTTTTCCATGTGGGGAAGTTTGATTGTGTACAGCCTCAGGCCTGAGAGGTGAGCTGAAATATTAGAGGTGCAGTGTATCCTGGTGTGGGGAGCAGTGGTACTGACCCTTCAGGAGTGTCTGGCTGTGGGGTACGCGGCTTCACAGGGGACTGCGGCTTTTGACCCTGCCGGGTAGCTGGCGGGTCGAGCCAGGGGTCCTCTAGGTTTCTCTAGGGGCCTGCCGGTGAGTCGGCTCTGCTGAAAGCTGTGGTGGTGCTGTGGCCTGGCACTTTCAACACCCGGGTTGGGACTTTTGGGACCCTGCCCTTAGCATAATAGGGGTACTAAAGAAGAAGATTCTCCCTGCTTGCCATAAAACATGGTCAGACTATCCATTTATTATTTACTGTCTTTATTTAGTGGCCATGAGAGTGCCTGCTTTACTCATTAACTCTACCCCCCTGCAGTGAGAGTGCTTGTGGGGTTGGGAGGGTATCGGATGTATTCATGTTCATCCTGTTGGGAGTGAGAGTCCCAATACATCATCTGGCCACCTGGTTGTGAGGGGACCCGAGGGAGCCAAAGATGTGACTTTTCTTTTGTTGTCTTGCTATACATTTATGGAATTTAGTTTAAGTTATAGCATCAAGAATTCACTGATTATTTTATGACTGGTTTATGCATCCTCTAAACCACTTCCCTGGACCTTTTGTCTGTGCTATTTTTGTTTGTACTTTGTTTTGATGTGGTTTTAGTGCATTTGGAGTTATTAGGGAGCATTTTAAGTTTTATTTATTGTTTGATTTTAAGTTCATTGTTTAAGAGTGGCTGATTGGTTGGGGGGTTGTTTTTGTTTCTTTTTTTCCCTCAAGTAAGAGTTGTGGAAGTAATTTTATTTTAATTATTTATTTAATTTCTTTTTCATGTGTTTAGTTATGTTAATTAATTGGGGGGTTGTTTGTTGTTTATGTGGGACTGGTGTGTTGTGTTGTTGGTCTCTTTAGTATGTGTAGCAGGCCTGCCCCCATGGTCGTGCACTATTCATCCTCCACCCTTCATGCCCTCCAGCCTTTTATCTCCCCCCTCCATTGCAGTCTTCAACTTACCAGTGCTGCAGAGTGCTGGGTATTGTTCACGGGGGGGAGGGGGTTGGAGGGCACAAATGGTGGAGGTCGAATGATCGGGGCCATCACATTGGGGTAGTGAAACCCAGAAGATGCCCTGGGGCAAAATGGAATCTGGAGTGTGGTCTGCCATGCCTAGTTTCCATACCCAAGGGCACCATCAATTTTGGTGGGCAGGCAGCTCGGGGAGCCCCGGAAGCCCGTCCAACTCAAGCGAGGTTATGCAATACCAGATCCATCAAAAATAAGACTGTAGTTATAGCAGGTCTTGTTGGGTCAGATCTGGTGTGCATCACCGAGTCCTGGCTGGATGAGAATGCAGGTCCCATATTAGAGGCCATGATTCTGGCCAGTTACATGATGTTACACCACTCAAGATTGGACCATGGTGGGGAAGGGGGGGTTGTGGTCTGTTTCAAGACTGAACTGGGCCTCACAAATGTATCAGTTTAGGAAGCTGAGTCATTCGAGTGTACTGCAGTGGCAGGTGTAGGTTGTAGGATCGCCCTCATCTACTGTCCACCAGGGGATGAGAAGCGTTTCCTACAGGAAGCAGCAGACTTCATGACTGACGTGGCATTTAAGTCACCCAGGCTAATGGTCCTGGGCAACTTCAACGCCTGGGTCGATGACGAACTCTTGCAATTTGAACAACACTTCCTCCAATTGATGACATCTTTGGGCCTTACACAAGTTGTTACTTCTGCCACTCATAAAGGTTGTCACTCCCTTGACCTATTTTTCCTCCTGGGGATTGAAGTCTTCGATTTGGGGGTGGAACCTGTCAGATGACCTGATCATTACACCATGGGGTTCAGTTTTTTGCACCCCCCTTCATAGGCCTGCCCTGTGGAGATGGTCAGGTACCGCTTTTTTCGAGATGTAAGCTCTGAAGGCCTGGCAGTGGCACTTGACCTATCGGTGCTTCCTGGAGCAAGCACTGACCCAGATGCCTTGGTTTTGGCTTATAACAAGGCCATCTCTTCAGCTCTGGATATCATTGCTTCTGTCCACATTCATCCTCTCCCCCTTTGCCCTTGGTCCCCGTGGTTTGATGGAACCTTGAGGGAGATGCAGCGACAAGGATGAAGATTAGAGCGTTGCTAGTGGAAATCCACCCTAGATGCCGACCACCTTAGATTGATGGAACACTATCAAGTCTATCATTCTGCAATCCCCCATAAAAAGGCAGAGTTCCTGTCTGGGGAGATTGCAGCTGCTCAGAACCAACTGGCTCGGCTCTTTTGAACTGTTGACAGACTGTGCAATACAGCCTGCCTGCAGGTTCGAAGAATCTTTTCACAAGTGGAGTGTGAGGAGCTTGCTCTTTTCTTTGTGGCTAAGGTGGCTGACATCGGGGCGGAGCTTCAGCAAGCACATCCTATGGGAGATGCCATGGATCGGTGCTTGGTCACTGTCCCTGAATTCTTCTGGAGTTCCTTTGACAGCCCGGAGTTCATTGATGTCATGCGGAGTATCCAGGGTATGCACCCTACATGCTGTAGTTTGGATCCAGGCCCAACCACCCTGATTATGGGTTGTTGTGATACCATTGGACCGGTCCTAGCATGAATAGTCTGGTGCTCCTTGGAGATGGGTGAGTTTCCTGGCTCCCTGAAGGAGGCGGCGGTGACGCCCCTCCTGAAGAAAGCTTCTTTGGGCCCCGACTGTCCTGCTAACTATGGATCAAACTCTAACCTTCTCATTGTGGGGAAGGTGATTGAGAAAGTAGTGGCCCTACAACTGGAGAACCATTTGACCATCCATGACATTTATGAACCTCTCCAATCCGGTTTTCGAAAGAGGCATAGCACCGAGACTATGGTGGTTCGGGTGCTCAATGATCTCTTGATGGCGAGAGATCAAATGAGCCACTCCATCTTGGTTCTTCTTGATCTCTCATCAGCATTTGACACTGTGGACCATGGAGTTCTTCTCGAATGCCTGAGATTCATTTGTGGTCTGTCTAGTACAGTCCTCAGGTGGTTTAGATCCTTTCTCACTGGCAGAACTCAGAGGGTAGTGTCGGGGATTTATTCCTCTGACCCAGTCTCTCTGTCATGTGGAATACCTGAGGGTTTGGTGTTGTCCCCCGTGTTGTTTGCAATGTACATGCTGCCCCTTGGAGACATTGTAAGAAGGTATGGGCTGAGGTTTCACTGCTATGCTGATGATACCCAGCTCTACCTATCATTTGCACCTGGTCAGGATAGAGCTCTCTCAGTGTTTAACAACTGCCTCGCTGAAATCCATGACTGGATGAATTCGAGTTGGCTGAGGTTGAACTCAGAGAAGACTGAGGTGATAGTTGTGGACCCGGGTTGCCAGATAGAGGGGGGTGGGAGCTGGTTTACCTTCGGGACTTTTTCTTGATGGTTCCCAGTGCCTTACCTCTGAATGGGTGTGAAACCTGGGGGTGATATTTGACGATGGGCTGACACTGCGATCACAGGTGTCGGCGGTCATCAAATCCTCTTTTTACCATCTGAGGAACATCTCCAGGATTAAGCACCTAGTTCTGGCCGGTGACCTGCCTACATTGATCGATGCCTTTGTAACCTTGTGCCTTGATTATTGCAACTCCCTTTATCTAGAGCTACCTGGGGTTGATAGCCACTGCTTGTAGCTAATGCAGAATGCTGCAGCCCGGTTATTGATGGGTACTCCTTGGACCTGTCATATTTCCCCAGTGCTGCATGAGCTGCATTGGCTGCTGGTACAGTGGCGGATCACCTTTAAAGTCGGACTTCTGACTTATAAAGCCCTACACGGACTGGGCCCAGACTTCCTGAAAGAGTTTCTGGTGCCATATTGCCACAGGCAATCGCTCTGTGTGGCTGATGAAGGGTTGCTAGAGATTCCAAGGGTTTCTTTAAAATCTTCAGGGGCCCATGCATTTATGTACGCGGACCCAGCCCTTTGGAATTCTCTACCCCATCAGCTCCGGGAGTGCGCAACCATGGAGGGATTTAAACAGGCGCCAAAGACCCACCTGTGGCTTCAAGCCTACTCTACCTGATGGTATTTTGCTGAATTTTATGAAACCCTGTCTTTATTGTAGTCATGATTTCTATTGCATCCTGTTTTATTCTCTTTGTATTTTACTGTTAAGGCGCCTTGATTTTAGAAAGGCAAGGTAAAAAATAAAGCATATTATATATATATATATATATATATATATATATATTATATATGGTGTGGCTGTGGTAAGTCATTTATAAATTTACCCACATCTTGCTTCTAAGTCAAATGACAGAAAGAACTGTATTTTTCATTGTATGATGGAGAACCTATTTACAAGTACTGATATGATGCAGGAAGAAAATGTCACGGTTTAAAGAGTACTGACATAGTCTTCATTCACTTCAGAATGCTTTGCATTGTTTTTTCAATAAATAACACATTTAGGTGTATCCCTTCTCCCAGGAGCAGTAGCGTAGCAAATTCCCAGAGGGCCTGGGTGCAAGCCAATGTTACAGGGCCCCTCCCCAGTTTTGAATAAACATCAAAATTATGACTTAGGACCCTCAAACCTCGTGGACCCGGGTGCCACTGCACCCCCTGCACCCTTGTAGCTATGCCCCTGCCCAGGAGCTATGTACTTTCAGGAGTGCTTACTGACCTCTAGACTGCCAGTTTTCTATGGCCTTGGATTACTGGGTCAGCTAATCTGACTTGGCATTCCAAAGGGGAGGAGTCAGTGGTCTGTGCTGAAGGGCAGAGGCTGATGCCTGTCAGTTGGTGGGAGACACCTACCTGGCACACGGTGCCAGCTCCCACTGTTCTGAAACTTCCTCTTAGAGCCAGGTGTCAAGAAAAGTACTCATTTATGGCTGCTGTCATTGAACAAGATCCTTGAAGGGGCATGGCCCCCCTCCAGCAGGAGAAAAAAGAAAATGCAGAGAGAAGCTGAAGTCTGCTTGATAGAAACTTGGTTCTTACTAGACCTGTGGGCACAAGATCTGAGGTAATGTTAAATCTGATTCTTCTGTAAAGGAACTTGGTCTGTCATCCAGCAGTGTCCTCCCTCCCCAAGTGAGGACTAGTGACTGTGAAAAGTCACAGTTCCTGGTAGAAGGTGGAACTTTGCCTCAGAGAGTAACTGTGGGCTAGTATTGCCCTAAAAGGTTTGGATATTGTTAGCTGGCACCAGAAAGGTGCCACTGTGGGTGAAGAGTGAGTATTTAAATGTCAAATCTGTGTGGAAGGCGTACATTGATAGGCACTGTGGGAAGACAGATTTTATTTCAGAATTCTGTGACAAGGAAAAAAGGAACAGTGCCTCTCAGTTGTGGTACTCTACCAGCCTTATTCGGCCATGAGGAGTCCCTACCTGTGCTGCCTGGGGGAAGGGACTCTGGGAGCTTGTTTGTGTCTCCAGCAGGGCCAGTTTCTGACTGAATAAAATTACCCCAGCAGGGTCGAAGCCAACCAGGAGTAATGGATCATTCACTCTACGGTGAAATATTAACCTGTATAGATACTGTGGTGAGGGAATTGTGGACATGAAAGAAAGTTAAATTTAGTATCCATGTTTTGAGCTCTAGTGAGGGAAAAATAAAATGATCCTATTCTTGTTTTAATCCCTGTTTGGACAGCTGACTTTGTTGTATCCAAGTTCTGCTAACCCATTGTAATTGCAGCTCTGTTCACGTTGCCATGTGTCTGTGGTGCCCCGGAGGTCAGCTTCAGGCTCAGCAGGTCAAGTGAGTGTTTTTTCTGAAGTTTTGTGTGGGACCCTTTCTGAACGACCTTGCCATCTGTAATACCTCAGGATCAGGGAGGGTGAACTTACACTGGGGGCTCATTCTCAGGATTTTTAATAATTCTGGGGTCCCAGGCATTGTGGAGGGCAACGGACTATAATTGTGGATTAAGTGAAGAAGTTACGGTGCAGCGCTGAGGAGAAATATGGCACTAGAGGAATGGCCATTTAGAATGCTGGCATAAGTGAGAAGCTGGCGGCATTGGGAGCAGAGTCACTGAGGTAGGTAGAACTGCACTTACAATTAGAAGAGCCTCAGCCGGGAGCAGAGTGGAAACAGCCAAGGTAGGCAGCAACATTACAACACAATAACAGGCTGAGGGACTAGTCAGGGGATTTCGCATAAATTGGTGCCATTGTTTGTGTGGAAGTTGGGCCTGCATTTCCTTTTAGATATACCAATGTTAACTGAACTGATGCCAAGGCAGCCATGCTTGGTGTGGGCGTCTGGGAGGAAAGTGTGCAAGTGTAATGATTCACTGGGTAAAAAGGCCAGACTGGTGATCAAACGCCTTCCATTGCTGGTGTGCTGGGATATCGCCATGAGGTTCCGAGGTCCTCAGCCAATCCGGTTTCCTCATAGTAACCAAATGTTTCAATAAGTGAATAAAAATAAATGTTTCAGACCCATTTCATAAAATGTTACAAGTTCATGTTGCTTACCCCAAGTCCCCACAGCTTTCCTCAGTGATCTATTCAGAAAGTCTTTTGCCAGGGTTGGGTCAGAGTGGCGGAGCCAGAGATGCCTAAAAACCATCCTGCCATTGTGGGGCTTCCGACTTTGGTTTTCTTCCTCCTCAGGATGTGACACTCTGACTCAAGAAATGGTTGAGGTTGCACTTGCGTTCTACAACATCGCTGTCATTGAAGACTTTACTGCATAATAATATGATATTAGGGACTTAATTAAAATGTCACCACTTAAAGTCACAATGTTTTAATTGCTAAATGAACTTGTTATTTATTTGATTTATTGATCCCTATGATAGCACTTTCAGATGCAGTGTCTGATTTTTATGAAATTCTGAGGGAAAAAGAAGCACAACAGTGTAAAAAAGAAGCAAATAGCTTGGGGACGCAAGGTGCATTTTGTTGTGTAAAGTGCCATTCTTGTTGTCTTTGTGTTTTACAGAAACATCAGTCATATCAGGATCATTAGTCCATTTAGGTAAAATATAGCAAATGGCCCAATGGTTAAGGTCCTCTCCTTCTGTTGGAGGGACCCACGGGTTTAAATCCTGAGCCCACAGTGTCAGTCAGTAGTGGCAGGAGGGTGGTACGACAATCCAGTAGGCAAGTTCCATGGGAGCTTTAATACCCGCGTGAACAACCACCATTATAGGCAGACAGGACCTCAGTTTAATGTCTCATCAAAACACAGCACTTCAGGAGTGCTGCACCGCTCTCATGCTGCATTACAGTGTCAGTACTGGGATTTATCTCAAGTTCCAGGTATGGGTCTGGAACCCACAGCCTTCTGATCCTCAGGGCTCCTTTCATCAGCACTTTCTTACCCATCTTTATTCCTTATCTCCGTGCCCCCCACCCACCCAGCCTTTAAAAAAATCCCAGATTTCCTATGTCAATTAAATACAGGGCCTCTAAAATGATGAAGGCTGTGCAGCTGTTTGGAAAAATAGATGAAGGGTCCCTCTGCAGAAATAATGCACATATCTACCAACTAATAACCCCTCATAAATCATGAAACTGAAAATAACTCCCATGACACCCCCTACTCTATCTTCCATACTAAATATAGTCATTCCATGTCCCTCGTGTTCATGTAAATACATTCACTCCTTTTAATTGCCTAATGCCAACCAACTAGTAAAATGATATTTTACGCAGACCCCCACATTGTGCAACAAAAACAATATAACAGTTTTACCAGATGAAACAGTCTCTGACCCTGGAAAGGAAGAGAACTTCGGTTTACCCAGGGAACCAAATGCTCCTTACAAGCAAGTTACTAGAGTGCCTGCCAGGCCATCTGATAAATAGAGCAGATGCAAGGTGGACAGCTCTGATAACCTTACTGCAACATAAGCTGAAGCCTTTATTTTTGGAAATCAAGGAGTCCCAGAACTGGAACGCACCACTGATGTCTCTACATTTAGAGGTTTTCTGGGTGACATTAAAGAAGACTCATTGCTCCAACCATCATCTTCTTTCCTACAAATCGAAAGGAATGCTCTCAGAGGTACCCAACTCTGAAGAGACCAACAGATCCCAATCTAGAACAGGTCTACATACAGAGATTTGACCTTGCGGTTCCAGGTTTGGACCAGATCCAGCAGAGAGGTGGGAAAGGGTCATTCACATCTGGCACCACAGCAACAATGGAAGTCAGTCACATCTCTGCAGGACTTCCTCCCATTCTTCTGCTTTTCTGCTGTGTTCTTGTCATATTTTTATTCTTCTTTAGGCTTCCTAGAACCAGTGGGGATATACCCCTTATCAACCCTTGTGGTCCCCCCCAGCCCAGGACTTACTAGGAGATGGCTGTAACCCACATGGCGGGTATCCCTCTCCCTCTGGAGCCCAAGAGGGCAGACAGTAGAGGTATGTTAATCCGGGGTCCCTACAGCCATGAGAGTAGAGCCAGGAGCTGGACGTCATGCTGCTCGGCTAAGGGTGGTTTCATGTGTTAGGTTTGCCTGGTGCAGTGGACATGCAGTGACATCCAGCCTACATCTGGCATGCTCTAACACTTAGCATGTTGATGTCCGCCACTCCGTCGAGCTCAATCCTGAAGCCAGGTCACTGGCACTGTAAGTGCTAACAGTAGTGCTGCATTGGTGGGCCGGCTTGTTCCTGGTAAGTTACATACTAATATTTCTAGCAGCCTGAGTGATGAAAAAGGGCACTTCATAAATAACAGTTCTTCATGCTTCTCTGCTGTATTCTAGCAATTATTCAGTACTGGACTTTATCCCTTTCTTATAAGGCACCCAATTAATTATCGTAAACCAATTCCTTTTTCAGAAAATTCCAAGTAGCGAGGGGCTTCATTCTGTCTAATAGCAGCCTTGGCTTCTTCTTTGAATAATAGTGACGCAGTAGCATTGGAACCGTGACACCAATAATCTGGGTCGAGGAATGAAACTCGGATATCAGAGGGCAAGTGGGTGGCTTGAGCATTAGTGCTAATATATTAACATACTAAAATGCCAGCAGAATAGGCCTAATGGTCTTTCGTGTCTGCTCGGTTGGTCAGCTCCCACCCTGGGAGCTGACCCTACTGCCCTCCTCGCCCTCTCTGGCTTCTCCCTTCCCAGTCCCAGATATTACCGCTGCACAGGACTTTGCTTCCTCCACCGTCTCTGCCTCCACCAGCCCCCTGGGCAGCGCATTCCATGGCTCCACCACCCTCTCAGTGAAGTAGCACCTCCTTCTTTCTCCCCTGAATCTCTCCCCTCCAGCTTCCACCCATGCCCTCTAGTTGCCCCCCTCCTTCCTTTGGAGCACCCTGACTGCTCCTCTCCTATGCAAACTCTTCATGTACCTGAAGACCTCTATCATGTCCCCCCAGTCCCTTCTCTCTTCCAATGTGTACCTATTTAGCTTTTCAAGCCTCTCCCCATAGGTCCTGTCCCCAAGCCTTAGATCATTTTGGTTGCCCTCCTCTGGACCCTCTCCAGGAGTTCAATGTCCCTCTTTAAGTGTGGCCTCCAAAACTGCACGCAGTACTCGAGGTGTGGTCTCACCAAGCAGTTATACAAAGGGAGTATCACTTCCCTCCTTCTGGAGGTGATCCCATAACGATGCATCCCAGCATCCTGTTGGCCTTGGCTGCTGCCCTCCTACAAATCTCAGAGTTGTTCATCTTGACATCCACCACCACCACCCCCAGGTCCCTCTCAACCATTGAGCCTTGTAGCATTCCCCCCCGAGGGTGTACACTTGGCCCAGGTTTCTGGCTCCCAGATGCAGTACCTTGCATTTCCCTGCACTTGAACCTCAGCTTCCACTTTCTAGACCACCTTTTCAGAGCCTCCAGGTCCCCCCTGTAGGACCACCCTCCCCCCCTCCCATACACCACCACCCCCAGCTTTGAGTCATCCGCAAATAGACTCATCTCACTCCTGATACCCTTCCTTATGTCAGAGACATAGGCATTGAACAGGAGGGGCCCAAGGACCGATCCCTGAGGGACCCCACTAATGACCGTCCTTGGGGATGAGACTATCCAGCCAACCACGACCCTCTGGGTCTGGTCCTGGAGCCAACTGCCTATCCATCTGATCATCTGGTTCCCCGCCCCTATTTCTCCCAGCTTATTCAACAGGCCCCTTGAGGAACAGAGTCAAATGCCTTGCTGAAGTCAAGATAGAGGACGTCCACTGGTCTACTCAGGTCCAAGGCACTCGTCACCCAGTCATAGAACTCCACAAGGTTTGTCTGACATGATTTCCCTGGGACGAATCCATGCTGTCTATCATCCAGGCACCCCAAGTTTTCCAGGTCCCCCCCAGCCTCTCCTTGACAATGCCCTCCATCACCTTGCCCACCACCGATGTCAGGCTAACGGACCTGTAGTTCCATGCCACCTCCCTTGATCCCCTCCCTTGTGGATAGGCACTACATGCACCACCTTCCAGTCCTAGGGCACCCACTCTGTCCTCAGAGAGATGCTGAAAGCTCCACCAGGGGTTTCGCCAGAACATCCTCCAGTTCCTTCAGCACTCTGGGCTGTGATTTATTTGGCCTCGGTGCTTTCTCCATCTTAAGGGAACTGAGGGCTTCCCTCACTCTCTCTGCCATGATTTTCACCTCCTCTACCTCATCCTCCTGCTTTGTCTTCCCCCCTCCTGCCAGTGATGGCCCCCCTCTCCCCAGACCCGCTGATCGGCAAGGGTCCCCCCTGCAGTTTCACCATCTCCTCCCATGTATGATGCAGCCCGCCCATGTTCCTTGGTGAAAACTGAGGCGAAGTACTCATTTAGTACCTCAGCCTGCTTCCCCGGGTCTTGTGCCCATCCCTCCCATGTTTTAATCCTGCTAATCTGCCCCTTCACCCTTCATTTTTTCCCAATGTATCTAAAGAACCCCTTTTTCCCCTTTCCTAATTTCCCTGGCCAGGTTCTGCTCCTTCCTTGCCTTAGCCACCCTCACCAACCTAGTGGCCCTTCTGGCCATCAGCTTGTACTCCCCTCAATCCCTTTCACTCCTTGAGCACTTGAAATTCCTATAGGCCATCTTCTTCCCCCTCACCACCTCCTGAACCTCCCTGGTTCACCAGCAGAGTTTACGGGCCCTACTGCATTTTCATCTTACTCTTGCACAGGTGCTGGTAGCATCCTGCACCCCCCCTCCTGATGATTTTCTAGCTACTGTCAGCATCCATGTCTGGCCCAATCCCATCCAAATGCTTCTTAAGGATCCTTCCCATTTCCTTGTAATCCACCCCCCTGAAGTCAGTTACCTCCGTCTTTGTGCAGCCTTCTACCCCTCCTAGGTCCAGGCTGAACCAGACCATGGTATGGTCGCTCCCCACCAACAGGTCCCTTACCTCCAGGCCCCCAGTCTGGTCACTGTCTGCCAGGACCACATCCAGTATCCGTGCCTCCCTGGTCGGTTCCCCCACCTGCTGAGTTAGGAACACATCCAGAAAGACATCCAACAACCTCTGTTCCTGGGCCACCAAGGATGTCATAGTCTCCCAGTCCATTCCTGGCATGTTTAAGTCCCCCAACACCACCACCCTTCCCCTGCCCAATCTGCAGTGCCTACCAACATCTGCTGCCAGACTGTCCTCCAGCTCTTCTGCCAGTGCAGGGGGTCTCTACACCACTCCTATTTTTACTCTCTTGCCCCCCACTTGTTATCAAGGTGACCCAAATCACCTCCACAGTTCTCTTCGCCTCCTCCACTCCTCCTATGCCAATGCAGTTTTGGACTATTATTGCTACCCCTCCTCTCCTTCCCTCCCTCCTGTCCTTCCTGAACATGGTGTAACCCTCCAGGTTCAGGTTCCACTCATGCCCTGTGGTGGCCCAGGTCTCAGTGACCACTGCCACATTCACCTCTTCCTCAGTTAGCATCATCTGGAGCTCAGGCATGTTATTGCCCAAGCTCCTGGCATTTAGCAGGACTACCATCCACCCTTTCCATATACTTCCATTTCCCCTGCTCACGTTCCCATGGGGATTCTGTCTTCCCCAGGTCAGCACCTTACCAGGCCCTTTTCCCACATTCCTTCAGTTCCCAGGGGTGGAGAAAGAGTCCTCCTTTATCGGACCCCCCACAGCCTTTCTCCCATCCCCCTTCACAAGTTTAACCCCACCTTTCACCAACAACCCTCTATTTTCAACTAAGATTTCCTCTCCCCAAATTGAGATGGAGCCTATCTCTAGCATACAGCCCCTTATCCTCCCAGGTCTCCCCCCAATCCCCCATCAACCCATACCCTCTGGCCTCACACCACTCCCTGAGCCACTGGTTTATCTCCCTAATCTTCCTCTTGTGTTCCCCACTAGCCCTTGGCACCGGCAGGATTTCTGAGAAGGAAACTGTGCATCCTATGTCATGACAGACCCTGGCATGCTCCCTGAATCTTGCCTGTATGTCTAGCTCGCTATTTCCCTCAATGCCATTGGTACACAGGTGGACCCATATGTCCGGGGAACCTCCACAAGCCTTTGCCAGCTGGTATACCGCATGCTTGGCCCTGTGCACCATTAGTCCAGGGAAGCATTTTGTTCTAACCGGTCAGGCTTCCCCCTCCCTATCCCATTTGATACCCCTGATCATGGAATCACCCAACAGGAGCACTCTGATCACCCCTTTTCCTCCATTTCCCCCCTTCCATGTCCCTCATCCTTTCTACTGGCCCCTTCCCCCCAGCTGGCTCCTTGCTCCTCCCCATCTGGGTGCCCCTGCCGCCCCTCCTTATTTTAACTGGCCACCCTCCCTCCGATCCTATGCCTCTCCTCCTCCTCCTCCCGAGTATCCTTTTGTACCCCTTCTCCCCCGTCACTGCTCACAACCGTCCCCCATCTTCTAAACTTGCCTGGCTCATCCTCCCTTCCTTCCTGTCTCCGTTCTGCCCCATCTTGCCTGTCGTGCTCCCCTGGCCTAAACCCTCAGCTGCCTTTACTGTATCCTCCTTGTACTTCTGGTCCCTCTCCTTGCCCTTTCCTCCCAACTGGTCCTTCTTTTTGTGCTTTCCTCCCTCTACCCCCTCCTCCTCCTGCTTTGATCCACCGCTCCCCCCATTTTCCCGTGTTCCAAGATCCCCCCTGTTTTTCCTGCTATCCGGCCCCTGCCTCCTGTCCTCCACTCCCTTTCCATCTCTAACCGCCCCTGTCATGGCTACATCACCCCCCTCATCCTCAAGCAGAAGAAGAGAATTGAAGCGGTTACTGAGCTTAAGGTCCGATCCACCTCTCCCCTTGCTTCCTTCTGTCCAGCCCCAGCCATCTGCCTACTTCCCTGAGAATGTTCTCCCTTTGCCCCCCCCGTGAGGGTCCCCAGATACCTGTTTGCTTCCTTGGTAGTGTCCTCCTTTTGGGCCCCCGCTGTCAGGGTCCCTATGCGACCCCAGAGTACTCTCCTGCTCTCCTTCCCTATGCCCCCGCCCCTAGTGCTTGGTGCAACCACACAGGAGAGCCCCTGTCCTATTCCCCAACCATACCTCCTCCCTCCCTCCAGCTGTCTCCTAATCCCCTCAACCTCCTCCCTAAGCTGTGCCAGCTGGTAGCACACTGGGCAACCACCGAACTTCCAAGCCCAGTCCAGTATCATGGCCGCCCCACACCCTATGCACCCCACCACCCTCCCAAAGATGCTAGCCCTAATGACATGCGGTTCCTTCCCTCTCCAAGTAGGATTCCTTGGGTGAACTACCAGGTTCCCCACTAGTCCAAGATACACCCCTACCCACCCACAAACACCAAATAGTTTGCTAGAAACACACAGAAAACCAGCTAAGAAAATCTTTCAAGTCTACTTACTACCCCTGCCTCCAGCTTTTAAACACACACAAACACTAAACTGTCTGCTGGAAACACAAAGAAAACCAGCTAAGAAAATCTTTCAAGTCTCCTTACTCTCCCAGCATCCAGCTAGAAGCTTCTTCCCCATTCTCTTCTAACTGAAGACTGCTGAATGACATTTTCAAAAATCCATTTTATGATCTAGTGTAGAGTATTTGCAATGACAGTTGTGGCTAAAACTGGCTATTTGGGCAATCTTCTCAAACACAAAAAAGTGCCCCCAGCATGATTAAGCCCCTGCTGAGGACACTGTCCTCCTCCTCTGGGGATGGAGGCTGGTGCTGGCTCTTCTCCTTGATCTTACTGACCACAAGTGGAAGGTCACGTATGTTGCTAGCTGGGAGGGAGGACATACGACATACTCCGAACAGCAACCGGCGTGTGCATGAACATGCATGAGTCATGTATGCCGATCGAATGTTGACACCTGTAACACAAACGATAGTACAGTGACACAGTGACAGGTCACTGTACCGTCACCACAGGACTCTGGCACTGCTTTTTGGGGGGTCTTGCACTACTTCCTAGAATCAACTCTAACTCAAAGTTGATTATATTAAGTATGGGGTGTGTGAGGTGCAGAGCCCCCCTCATGGGGGGGGGTGGGGAAGCCCCCCAAAGAAAACATAATGTTGTCAGACAGATTTATGCCAACTGCAATTGTGGTCAACATAAATCCATTGAAATAACATAGTCAACAAAATATTTGTCGAACCGGCATCGTAAAGAAAACGATGGTTGGAGCAATGCGTCTTTTTTAATGTCACCCAGAAAACCTCTAAATGTAGAGACATCAGTGGTGCGTTCCAGTTCTGGGACTCCTTGATTTCCAAAAATAAAGGCTTCAGCTTATGTTGCAGTAAGGTTATCAGAGCTGTCCACCTTGCATCTGCTCTATTTATCAGATGGCCTGGCAGGCACTCTAGTAACCTGCTTGTAAGAGCATTTAGTTCCTAGGTAAACCGAAGTTCTCTTCCTTTCAGGGTCAGAGACTGTTTCATCTGGTAAAACTGTTATATTGTTTTTGTTGCACAATGTGGGGTTCCGCGTAAAATATCATTTTACTAGTTGGTTGGCATTAGGCAATTAAAAGGAGTGAATGTATTTACATGAACACGAGGGACATGGAATGACTGTATTTAGTATGGAAGATAGAGTAGGGGGTGTCATGAGAGTTATTTTCAGTTTCATGATTTATGAGGGGTTATTAGTTGGTAGAAAGGTGCATTATTTCTGCAGAGGGACCCCTCATCTATTTTTCCAAACAGCTGCACAGACTTCATCCTTTTAGAGGCCCTGTATTTCATTGACACAGAAATTTGGGATGTTTTAAAGGCTGGGTGGGTGAGGGGCAGGGAGATAAGGAAGAAAAGGTAGGTATGAAAATGCTGATGAAAGGAGCCCTGAGGATCAGAAGGCTGTGGGTTCCAGACCCATACCTGGAACTTGAGATAAATCCCAATACTGACACTGTAGTGCAGCATGAGAGCGGTGCAGTACTCCTGAAGTGCTATGTTTCAATGAGACATTAAACTGAGGTCCTGTCTGCCTATAATGGTGGTTGTTCAGTTGGGTACTAAAGCTCCCATGGAACTTGCCTACTGGATTGTCGTACCACCCTCCTGCCACTACTGACTGACACTGGGGGCTCAGGATTTAAACCCGTGGGTCCCTCCAACAGAAGGAGAGGACCTTAACCATTGGGCCATTTGCTATATTTTACCTAAATGGACTAATGATCCTGCTATGACTGATGTTTTTGTAAAACACAGAGACAACTAGAATGGCACTTTATATAACAAAATACACCTTGCATTGCCAAGCTATTTGTTTCCTTTTTACACTATCACGCTTCTTTTCCCCTCAGAATTTCATAAAAATTAGACACTGCATCTGAACGTTCTATCTTAGTAATCAATAAATCAAATAAATAATTAGTTCATTTAGCAATTAATACATTGTGACTTTAAGTGGTGACATTTTAATTAAGTCCCTAATATCATATTATTATGCAGTAAAGCCTTCAATGACAGCGATGTTGTAGAATGCAAGTGCAACCTCGACCATTTCTTTCACCTTGCTAGAACAGTTTGCAAATTATTCCCATAAAGAGACTGAGAATTGTACCTAAGCATTTGGTAATAAATATTGTTTGCATTTAAAGATAGAAATTAAACACATGGATTAAATGACTCAAAATCAGTCCCCTAATTGGGGGACTGTGGGCCCACAAAATCTAGGCATCTATTTTTTCCAGCAGAAAATGTTGTGGCAGTAAAATAAAGGAATGTGTGTCAAATGTAAGTGTCTCTGCAATGTCTGTGGACTATACTGCTTTGGTAATTAACAGTTTATTGCCTGGCCTGTTGGCACTCTTTGTTAGTGCATTGTGCGACCCTGTGGGAGACGTAAGAGTTGAGTTTCAATCCCAATTCGTAAACCTGGGCTTGTGAGGTCCAGAGCACAATGTGGAGGTATTGTCCACAGTTCACGGGGTTAGGCACAGGCTAGGCCACTTTTGTGGTGCCCCTATTGTGGGATAGGATCAGAATGAAGTGGAGGGGGCCCACCTGGAAAGTGGATATAGGGCCCACCTAGAAAATCAATATGGGAGGGCCAAGGGAGACACACTCATATCAGTATTTCACTTAAATTTGATACACTGGGCTCTGTCTTTGCAGCTTATGATTTACTTGCCGTGCCCAGAATGCCCCATTTAATTAAAAAAATGATGATAAATGCAAAGACTTTCAAAGCTTAGAAGGTGGCCAGGTACCCAGCCAGGTGGAGGGGAGCCCATCTGGAAATATCCAGGCATCCTGGTAGGCCAGTCCTACTCTGGGTGGGATGCATTGATATTGCTGGTGACCACATGACATCCACTTTCTCCCACCATTGGGGTGACACTGCAGATTGGCTGTCCATTCAGACTAGTTGGTGATTTGCATATGCAGCCCATGATGCTTTGCATTGTGTGGGCATGTGTGATTTTTGTATTTAGTTGGTGTATGGGCTCTTACAGTGGGAAAAACAACCTGTCTTGTAGTGCTCTGTTTGTTGCAGAAATATTTGGGTTTGCCACTAAAACCTGATGAACTGATTTCTAATTCTGTATCTCTGTATGGGGATAATTTAAATACTGTACTAGCAAAGAAATAAACTGGAGAGGAGGTTGCACTGCTGCATGCACCACCACCGTCATGGTTACCACATGATAGTAGGAACTTTCTAAAGTCGCTGGATCAAAAAAGCAATCTGATTGACTAAAGCTGGTCACATGACTATGCACTGATTTCACATTATTGCATGGTTCAACTTTTACTTTCTGATTTCTTGATTTCCTTACTTTGAAAACCATCTTATAAGTACAATAAACTCCACGGTGTGTGATGATGCTATAAATCAACCCACTTATTACATCACTGAAGGCACTTGGCTTTTTCTTGTGCCTCACAACCTGCCTAGGGAATGTGGTAATTTATCATTACCACATGCTCAGGCATGCATTGTTGCTTATATAACAAGACTATCACCATTTAAAACAGTAACATTTTAAACTACTGAATGAAATATTTATTTATTTAAAAACTTGTCCCCCAGACAGCACCACAGCATGCAACATCTCATTTTCATGTGAGTCCCGAGGAAAACAAGAGATCATAAAATAAATGAAAAAGAAGAGAAATACTTAAATAGACTAGATGCATGGACAACAGTTTTAGTAACTTTATGCCCCTGCATGGGAACGTTGTTGTCAAAGTGGCTGTCAAATGGTACAGATTGTAGGTGTAAAAAGCACATCTGTGCTCTCCATGTAAAAAGAGCATAGTGTAAGGATGTATATCCGAAACCTAAATGATGTATCATTCTGATGCCTACGTGGCTGGCTGGTTGGCTAAAATAACCAGCAGCATCCACAGATCGGGTGCAAAATTTTTGCTAACCTGCAAACAGAGTTCCATAATCTGGTATTCTCAAGATGTCACTGTGATGGGTGCTATTCAAATCCCCATGTGGATGGAAAAGTTTAAATCTGTGAGTTTTATTTTGATGTAGTTGAATGTTACGTTAGGAGCAGTGGAAAGATAGGAGCAGTGGAAAGATTTCCCATGTACCCCAGTGCACAAATCAAAGAATTTGGAAACTTTGCTCCATGTGTGCCTTTATTTATCCACGCACTGTGTACGTTCTGTCTGGACTTGTTGCTTAACGAAGTCTGGTTTTTACAGTTTTTAGTTGGCATACAACATGGAATACACACGTAAGATCTGATATTAAAGCAGCAGTGCATGAATGTGGTGAACATTTTAATGTATACTTTTTTGTTCTATTTTAGATTGCCCCTTGCAGGAGGCAGTATAGCACAGTGGGTTAAGGCTCTGAGCTGCAGGTCTGGAGACTTGGGTTTGAATCCCACAGCCACCTAGGTGCATACTGTGTGATCCTAAGTAAGTCCTTCCCTACTCCCTGTACTCCCTGGAGGAGAGGAGGGAGAGAGGGGATATGATAGAGACATACAAGCATCTTACAGGGAGGAACAGGGTGCAGGAATGCACTATTTTTAAGCGAAGAAGATGTTCCAGGACTAGAGGGCATGGGATGAAGTTGGAGGGAGGACAATTCAGAGAAGCGTGAGGAAGAATTTCTTCACAGAGCGGGTGGTGGACAAGTGGAACACCTGCCAGAGGAAGTGGTGGGGCTGAAACAATCACAGGATTTAAGAATGCATGGGATAGACATAAAGGAATTCTGGAGGTCAGGGGTAAGGGGCAACAGACTTCCTGGAAAACATAAACTGAACTTACAAACTTAAATGGGCAGACTGGGTGGGCCATAGGCCCTTATCTGCCGACACTGTCTATGTATCTATGTAAGTCACTTAACTTCCTTGTGCTCCCATGTCACATCTGGAAACAAGTTTTGGCTTAGTGTGCTACTCCTGGTTAAACAATGTTCTCTTTCCCTTATCTACTGACTTGTATGATACCCTTCTTTCCACAATTTGAGTCCACTTTAGCACTTGTTTTTTACATCTGAAATTATGAAAGGAGTGCTCATTTTAATATGTCTTGGACCAGGTTTTCATCAGTATTCTAGGCTGTTTTTGTACATCAGTTGTTTAAAATCACTTCTGTTGTGACTAAAATGAACTAGCATGCAGCAGGCAGTGCTACCTGACCTTATAGAACAGCAGGTGTTCAGAAACAGCTGGGAATAGTGATTAAAACCTGGTTGGATGCATATTAAAAGGAGCACTCCTTTTGTTATTTCAAATGTGACAAAAGTACTAAAGTAGACTCAAAATGGAGAAAGAAGGGTATCATACAAGTCGGGAGATAAGGACCAATCTTAAACAGCATAAAAACATATAGGCCAGAATATTCACCAGATCCATGCACTGCTGCTTTCATTTCACTAGGCATGAGAACCGAATGAGTTCTACTGGCTGAACAAGATGATGTGGGATTATGCTAATTTATATAATAGGTAGAAAATATCCTGCCCTCTGATTGGCTGACACAGATCGGCACCCATACTTTTACCTCAGCCTAACTCCAAGTAAAAAGTACCGGTGCTAGCCTGCCATCATGCAAATATCCATGTGCAGCTTTGGAATTTTACATGTTTAAGAGCCCTCCACCTTCTTATCTCGCTTGTCAGCCACTTTCACATACCTCGGTCGCAGTGCCAGCTGCAAACCCCTTCCTGCCTTTCCACTCATGCGGTGGTTCTAACATCTGGTGGCTCAAGACAAAAACCAAAGCATGGTCATACTTCTTCATAAAGCGACAGTGTAACTTGTTTTGTGCTCATAAGGTCCTCCAAACCAGTAGCACTTGCAGCCTTTTTGACCCCCCGAGAACAATTTTACCCCCTCCGCTCCTACGTCCAATCTCTCTTGGTGGTCCCCAGATGTTCTACCAGGATGGGTGAACAGGCCTTTGCCACCTTCACTCCAGGAGTCTGGAATGCTCTCCCATCCCACCTCCGAGCTGTGCAGTCCCACTTCTGTTTCAACTAAGCACTGCACAAGTTCCTAAGCAACTCTGACATCTGCACCTGCAGCGGGCCCCCAAATTATGTCTGTCTCATCCCACATATTTTCAAACTCCTTTCTATCAAGTGTCTCTCCCAATCTTCTACTGAGTGAATAATTTTTACTCATCTTCTGCTGTAGAAATCTGATCTTATTCTCTTCGTCTTAACCCAAAGTGTCGTGCTTTGTACCAACTTCCTCCTGAACTGTATTGCTGAAAAGCAATGCTTAAGTTTACTGCATTGTTTTACCTCTGTCAGATTGTTCTGCTGCTGTATCATTGTTCTGGAACCTCCTGCGTTGCGCCTGAAAATAAGAAGTGTCTTGATGAACCACACTTGCACAGGTACTCACAGTACCCCCTTGAGACAGTTGGTTCTAACTACCAAAATGTTCCACAAACAACAAACTAAAAGGAAATACAGAAAACAAAGATGGGGGGGGGGCACACATAAGAAAAAGCAACAACCAACCAATAATATCAACTACTACTAACACTACTAAGCATGCACCACAATATGTCTGACACTAACGATGTCTCACAACACTCACTGTTGCAATCCACCAGTGAAAGCACTATTTTTTCTAAAAACAAACAAACAAAAAAACAAACAAGATACAAACTTTAAGGCATTTTAAGTGTTTTTCTATTCTTATGAACTTTTTACACAAAACCCATTTTGTAAGTACAATAAGACACTCCAGGTTGTGGGTTAGGCTGAACAACTACCTCCCTCCCTTCCATTTACTATAAGGCCTTCTGCCTGTGGCGTCAGGTCTTACTACATGGACCCCACCCCGGTGGGCTGTTACCTCAGCCTACACACACACTCTCATATTCTTGTTTACATCATGCAATCATGCAGCTGAATGCTGCAAGATTAGCAGAAGTCTGGTTTCCATTAAAGCAGGGAGACTCACCACTGTTGGGGGTGACAGGAAGGAAGGAAGCAGCTTTGCTTCAGCTATAGAGGTTTTTCAAATTGTGCAAGTCAACAAGTGTGACCAGAGGCACTTAACCCAGAGGAGCGCCAGGAGTCCTGATTCCAGACAGGTCAACTGAGCTTTGAACTAGTGGCTACAGATCTGGAGCAGATCCTACACAGAGGTGGGGAAAGGTTGTTCGCCAGTGGCTCTGCCATAAACATGAAAGCAAACTGCCTTTCTGCTAGCCTGGTTCCTGTATTTCTGTTTTTCTGCTATACTTCTGGTAAGTTACATTACTATGTGCAATAATTGCTAAACCATATCTTAGTCTTACTTTGCAAGACGATAGATTTGTTACTGTAACCCAATACCTTGACAGAAAATGGAGAACAGAGAATGGAGAATGGTGTGGGACTTGTTATTATCTAACTGCTGTCTAAACATCTCAACCTTTTGTCACTAAAAAGAGGGGCACAGACAATAACAAGCATTTGTCAATGCTGAATGTTGGCTTGCTGGAATTGGCATTGGTAGTACAGGAGTTAGAGATGACATAATAGAAATGGCAGTGAAGTATTGAGCGCTATTACCACCTGCAGGGCAGACAGGCATTGAGGGTGTGCCTTTGGGTCGTCATCCATAACATTCACACCATTTCACCTCATCCTACCCTGCAGACACAGACAGGTGTTGTGGTGTGCTTTGGGGTCTTCAGGCCTTATGCTCACCCCATTCCATAAGAAAATATGCTGAGATGGATGCAGTATAGGAGAATGGGGTGAACTTTAGGGCTGAAGACTCCAAGGCACACCTCAATGCCCGTCACTGGCTGCAGGGTTGGGGTGGAATGGCACAAGCATTACAGCTGATGGTCCCAAGTCACACACCCCGATGCCTGTCAGTCTCTACAGGGTGGGGTGTTACGGTTGGAAACCCTAATGCCCCAAGCGTTTGTTTGTATTTTCACTCCAAATTTTCAACATGGGCTTTTTGTGACCCCACCTCATAAACAGTGGCACTATCAGTTCGTTAGCCAAAAAGTGATTTTGCACAGTACTGCGCTGTTTAGTGCCTCAGGTGTGAAAATACATTTTGGGCAGGATGTGAAAATTGACAGCTGTACTGTTTGTGAGGAGGTGTAAAAAAAATGGCAATGTTGAAAATCTGCAGTGAAAATATGAAAAATTGGTGAAGTCATGAGCATGCATAGAAACTGTACAATGCACACCTGTAACGCAATCATTTTCTTTATTTTTTTTACCAGATTTTCAATTTAGGCATTATGGGACCTCCCCTCATGAACAATGGCACTGTGATTTCATTAATCTGTCCCGAAAGTTGATTTCCCACAGCAACCATGCCATTGTACGCCACAGGTGTGAAAACACATTTTGGACAGGATGTAAAAAATGACAGCTCTACTGTTCATAAGGAGGTGTAAAAAATGGCAATGTTGAAAATCTAGAGTGAAAATATAAAAAATTGCCAAAGTTATGAGTGTGCGTGCAAACTGCACAACGCATGCTCATAGCACAGTCATTTTTTGGAATTTTTTCACCAAATTTGCAACATGGTTTTTTTTGGGACTCCACCTCATCAACAGTGGCACTGACATTTCATTAATCATTTGCAAAAGGTGATTCCATGCAGTGACCGCAAAATCACTTTTCGGGACCGAGTAATGAAATGACAGTCACATGTTCATGAGGTGGAGTCCCAAGAACCCCATGTTCAAAATTTAGAGCCAAAATTCCCAAAAATGGCTGAGATATCCACTTAAGTTGAACCCCCCCCCATTGATGCCATTATAAAGCTTACCGCATTTTGTTCTGGTCCCAGTTGACTTTTGAGGAGTTCAGATCTGTCCTGCTTCACCAAGGATCACAGCGCCAGACCTCCAGAGGTAAGTATGGGGTGAGTAGGGGTGCGGGGAGGTGGGATGTGCAGAGGGTGGGTGGAGGTTGGTGAGGGGGGGTGGTGGGATGACAAGAGACCATTTTCTTTTTTATAGGGACAAAAAAAAAAATGATGTTGGGGGAATGTTTTCTTTATTTACAGGTTTAAAAAAATACTTTTGTGCACAGTTGGGTGGGCTCCCAGTGTGCCACATGAGTTTGGGGTAGGGGGGACTATACCGATGGGGATTGGGCACCCCCGTTGTCAAACAAAGTGAAGGGGCATGATGCCGGCAGGCATTGGACACCCCCATCGCAAACAAATTAAACTGGGGGGGCATTATGCCGACGGGGATTGGGCACCCCTGCAACAAACAAATTAAGCATGGGGGGGGGATACACAATGCCAACAGGGATTGGGCACCCCCATCGGCAAACAAATTGAGCTGGGATTCACATGCTGACACAGAGACTGGGCACCCCCAAAGTTGGCTTTCTGGGGATCATTTGGTGAACAGCAGGAGCCACCATATTTATGGAAATGCTTGACCATGAAAGGCACGTAACAGTCTTGTCATCAATGAGGAAACTGCACCTCATTGGTGCGGCAGATTTCTTTCAACTCCGTGGCTCTCTTTGAAACTGCTGTCATCGGCAGCATGCTCACTGATTGGTGGCTGAGGGACGCACCCACCAAAGCGTTCCCTGCATTGGTGACAACACTGACACACCTCTGAAATGCGCTGCTGCCACAAGATGTTTCTTGTGCATGCACAAGCCAACATAAAAATAAGGGACAGTGAGGGATAATCACCCTCAGAATGAGGGACACATCATCAAATATGGAGATACAAGCTCAGAATACTGTGGAAACCATTGTGCTTATTTGTACAAAGTCCATTTTTAATTTTGCATCTTAGAATATTATGAATGGCTGCTTTAATTAAAGAGCTCCTGACACAGTTGAGACAACTTTGAAAAAATGTAACATTCGAGCATAAAAGGAGGCAGTATAGCGCATTGTTTAAGGCTCTGAGCTGCAAACCTGGAGACCTGGGTTTGAATACTGCAGCCCCCACTTGCATACTGCATGACCCTGAGCAAGTCACTTAACTTCCTTGTGCTCCCAGGTCGCACCTGTAATCAAGCTTTCAACTTAGTGTGTCAGTCCTGCTAAAAAAATAAATGTAGCTTATATTTCATGTTTGATTCTGTAATTCTCATCCTTATTTCTTTATTACTAAGGGTACTTGCATGAAAACAATATCTCTGCCCTTTTAGCTCTGGCTGTCTGCCTACACATTGCATCATAATTCTGTTTATGACATCAAAATATGTTGCTGTAGAGATAATTATGATGTCATAAACAGGAGATTGTAATGTCATGTGTAGAGAAGCAGCCAGAGTAGATGTAGTCTAGTGGACAGGAATCTTGTTTTTATGTAACTGTTTTCACTAATAAAGAAAATGGGGAGTTCATTACTGAAATATATGAAGTAATAAAGAAAATGGGATGGAGCTGAATATAAATATTACTTTTTCAGTGTTTTCCTAATGCTGCCAGGAGGCTCTTTATGTCTAAATTTACAGCACTTTATCTGTGTAGGCAGCAACGTTTCCATGAGGGAATGCATGAGGGACAGAGCTATTTTGAAGGGTAAAAGGAGGCACGTCCCTTGTAAACAGGGACAGTTAAAGAGGTATGTTGCTGCTTAGGTTTCTCTTTAAAACATTGTTGACTTGTATATTTAACAAAAAACATCTTATGTAGAGGTAAAATAATCACACAACAAAATCTCAGCTAAAGCCTTTAATTATATCATTGTAAAAAAAAAATGTTAATGCACTAGTTAGGGCTAAAGTGAAAAAAGTAGGGAAATGTGGCATTAGGGTTTAGAACCCTAACACCCCACCCCACCCTGCAGGCAGCACATCAGGTGTGGGGTGTGCCTTGGGGTTTTCAAGCCCAATGCGTACCTCATTCTCATACACTGTACACGTCTCAGCTTACTTACTGATAGGATGGGGCGAGTGTTAGCCTGGGGAACCCCAAGGCACACCCCATGCCTCATTCACTGCCTGCAGGACGGGGCGTTAGGGTTGGAAACTCTAGCATCACATTTCCCCACGTTTTTCACTTTAATCATAACTAGTGCATTAATGAAGTTTTTGGCAATAAACATCCTTACTTTTTGAGGTAGTATAATTGTATTCTTATTTCCCTGTGTGAGTGCATGCCCTGGAGGGCTCCGTACTCCCAGTCATCCATAAATGGGTGCATTTTTTTTCATAATACATTTTAATTTTAATGTATCAGGGCAGAAAACATTGCAGAATAAATATCTTAACATATAAACAATGTATGGCAAGGTAACAGCTGAAATACAGTTCCTACTACACAGAAAATATATGCTTGAATACCATGAATACTAGAACAATAAACCTATGAAATATTAATCGCTATTCACAGTTAAAACTAAAGCTTAAAGGGATGTAACATGAATAACTAACTGGGCCACTTTTAAATAATATAGCTGTACATAGGAAACAATTATATATAGAAGCATAGAGACGTAGAATTTGACAGCAGATAAGAACTGCTTGGCCCACCCAGTATGCCCATTTCCCTACCTAATGGGTAAGCTGAAGATCCTAGTTAACCAACAGCCTACTTCCTCCTACCCCCACCCCCTAGAATTGCCTTATGACTGTCCCATGCATTCTTGAATTCCACCACTGTTCTTGACTCCACAACCTCCTCAGGAAGGCTGTTCCATGCATCCACTACCCTCTCCGTGAAAAAATATTTCCTCACATTGCCCCTGAGCTGTCCCCCCTCTGTTTTCAAATTGTGTCTCCTTGTTCTTGCATATCTCTTTTTCTGAAAGATACTACCCTCTTGGACTTTTTTAATTCCACTGAGGTACTTAAAAGTTTCTATCATGTCCCCCTCTCCCTCCTTTCCTCAAAGGTATACATATTAAGCTCCTTAAGTCTCTCTTCATATGTCTTCTGGTGCAGACCCTGCACCATTTTAGTTGCCCTCCTCTAGACTGCCTTCATCTTGTCTATGTCTTTGCGGAGATTGGGTCTCCAGAGCTGGATGCAGTACTCCAGATGAGGTCTCACCAGCTGTCTGTACAGAGGGATAACAACTTCCTGTTTTCTACTGGTGATACCTCTCCCTATGCAACCCAATATCCCCCCAGCCCTCCTTGCTGCCTTGTTACATTGCTTGCCCACCTTTAGGCCATCTGATATGACTACCCCAGGTCCCTTTCCATTTTTGTTGTTGTTAGCATCTCACCCCCATTGTGTACTCTTCCCCTGGGCTTTTGATTCCCAGGTGCATTATTTTGCACTTTCTTTGCATTGAATCCAAGCCACCATACATCTGACCATTCCTCCAACCTTGCCAAGTCCCTTTTCATCCTTTCCACACCTCCTTGTGTATCAACCCTATTGCATATCTTTGTGTTATCTGCAAAGAGGCATACGTTTCCTTCGAGTCCCTCTGCAATGTCACTTATAAAGACATTAAAAAGAACTTGACCCAGTACTGAACCCTGCGGTACCCCACTTGTAACCCCCCCTTCTTCAGAGTGGACTCCATTTACTATTACCTTCTGTGTCCTGTTGTCCAGCCAATGTTTTAGCCAGGCTACCACCCTGGGACCCACTCCCAGGCTGTCTAATTTGTTTATTCATCTTTTGTGTGGGCTGTGTAAAATGCCTTGCTAAAGTCTAGGAAGGCCATGTCCACAGCCCCTCCCTGGTCTACTACTTTGGTCATCCAGTCAAAGAAATTAATTAGATTCATCTGACATGACCTTCCCGCTGTGAATCCATGCTGCCTTGGGTCCTGTGCCCCACTGGCCTCTAGGTACTCAACAATTCTTTCCTTCAGAAGTGATTCCATCATTTTTCCTGCCACAGAGGTCACACTGAAAGGTCTGTGGTTTTCTGCCTCTGTCTTGTTCCCACTTTTGTGAAGGGGAATCACATCCACCCTCCTCCACTCCTCAGGTACCACACCATTCTCCCATGATTTGTTAAAAAGGGTATCCAGTGGTGTCACTAGTTCTTCCCTTAATTCTTTTAGAATTCTAGTGTGAATCCCATCAGGCCCCATTGCTTTGTTCACCTTCAGTTTTAGGAGTTCTTTCAGAACCCTTTCTTCTCTGAAAGGACTGGGATCAGGATGGAGCACTCTCGGTATTTAATAACTACCTCGCTGAAATCCAGGATTGGATGAATTCCAGCTGGCTGAGGTTGAAACGAGGGAAGACTGAGGTGATGGTTGTGGATCCAGGTTGCCGGATAGGGAGGTCGAGGACTGGTCAACCCATGGGACTTTTCCTGGGGGGGTTCCCAGCTCCTAGCCTCTGAACAGGTGCGGGACCTAGGGATGATACTCGATGATGGGCTGACACTACGATCTCAGGTGTCAGCTGTTGTTAAGTTATCCTTTTACCTTCTGAGGAACATTGCTAGGATCAAGTACCTTGTTCCATTCGGTGATCTTCCCACACTGATCCACGCCTTTGTGACCTTGTGCCTTGATTATTGCAACTCCCTTTACTTTGGGCTTTCGGGGGTTGAAATCCCCTGCCTGCAGCTGGTGCAGAATGCTGTGGCCCAGTTGTTGATGGGGACTCCTCGGACTTCCCATATCACACCAGTGCTGCTCGAACTGCACTGGCTGCCAGTTCAGTGGCAGATCACCTTCAAAGTTGGATTACTGACTTACAGCATAAAGCCCTACATGGACTTGGCCCAGACTACCTGAAAGAGCTCTTGTTCCTTAGTGCCCCAAGCAATCGCTTCATTCAGCAGACAAGGGGTTGCTAGAGATTCCAAGGGTAGTTTTAAAATCCTTAGGGGCTCGTGCATTTATGTACGCAGCCCCAGCCCCTTGGAATTGTCTACCCTGTCGGCTTTGGGAGTATATGACCATGGGGGGGGGTTTAAACAGGCATTAAAAACCTATTTATGGAACAGGGTATACTGTGACTAATAAGGTTAATTCTTTGATTTTACTGTGTATTTATTATTGCTGTTTTATCCATTGTTTTAAGTTTTGTAATGTGCCTTGACAATTGAGAGACACATTATAAATAAAGATATTATTATTATTATTATTATTATTATTATCAACCCCCCTATCCAGAGTGCTTCTATTAATTGGATTAGGTACTTCCCCCTCCTCTTCTTTTGTGAATACTGAGCAGAAGTATTCATTCAGTATCCCTGCTTTTTCACTGTCCCTCTCTGCCCACCCAGCATCCCCTTTATTCAGCCTCACTATCCCTCCCTTTATCTTTCTAAGCACCCTAATGTACCTATAAAAGGTTTTATCCTCCTTCTTAACTGAGTTGGCTATCTTTTCCTCAGTTTGGGTCTTTGCTATTCTGACTGCCTTCCCTGCTTCCTTCTGCCTTAACTGATATAGTTCACTGTCCTACTCCTTCTATGTTTCCTTATACTTCCTAAATGCTGTCTTTTTCTCCCTAACCTTCCCTGCCACCTCTTTTGAGAACCATTGTGCCTTTTTTTTTCATTTTGATTTGTTTATTTGCTTCTCACAAAGGGTTGTTGCCTTTGTGATGGCAGTTTTGATGTTTCCCCATTGTTGCTCCACCCCTCCTTCTTGCCTGTTTGCTAGTGCTTTTCTGAGGCTTTTCTGATGCACTCTCCCATTTTGTCAAAGTCAGCCCTCGTGAAGTCCAGTTCCAAACTGTTGAATAGAGTCCCAAAAAGATTTGATTTGTGGACAAGCCCATCGTGTATGCAACAATGTGCTCTCTTCCGGAGTACAATGAGAAACAGTGGGAGAAGATAATTGACCCATTTGATAAAGCTTTTGTAGCATATAGTACAAATTATGAAGAATATTAAATGTCACTAATCAAAGCCACTCCTGCTTAATATATGTATATATGTCCAACCAAATTTGAGTTCAATAACTGGGCGGTCAATTTAAATTTAATGCATTAGCCCAATAGAAAGCAGTTGGGAAGGTATCTGCCCAATTAAGTAGACAGAACTCCTTATATAAGTAAGAGATGGACTGGGGTTATAAGGAGAGGAGGGATAATTTGTCAAATAGTAGGCTTGCATTTTCTGATCAAGGTGGGGGTCACCCAGAAACTGTTGTATACAATGCTTAATTTGACCATAATGCAGAAAGGAACCAAAGGAAAAAACAAATTTAGGTTGAAAATTAGAAAAGGAAATTATAGTATTGTCGCATATCATATTAACTGTTCTCTCAAGTGGGAACCTCTTTCCAGCTCATAACAAGAAAGGCCTATTACCAAGACAACGATTCAAATTATGACATAAAGACTATCTAAGATCCTTTTGGAAGGAAAGGTGCAAAAATCTGTAGAACTGGAAATGGGCTTGAACTGACGAGCCAATAGCTGTACATCATAAAGACCCAAGAAGCCAAGAGAAGGGAGTGTTCAATAATGAAGGAAGGGAGATGTGATGGGCATCAGTAAGTTATTTCTCAATCTATAGCCAGACTGGTATATAAGTTCCTTTTTCTATTGAACAGCCCCATTGAAAATATTTGGAACCATATAGGGAAAAGCAATAACCAAGCATAAGGGAAGGTGAAGACCACCCAATTCACGGGGCCGACATAATTTGAGGAAAGCTCATTGGGGAGTTTTCCCCAACAATAAAATTTCCTAAACAGGGTCTGCAATTTAGAAAAACATGATTTAGTGAGAACAATGTTTAACATACCCAGAGTGTATAGCAAACATAGGACAAGGCATTTATTTTTAGGATATTTGCCCATCCCTAAAGGGAAAGTGGCAAATGCCTCCAACATCGTAAATCTTGTTCTGGGGTCAAGATTAAGAGACTGCAGAGACTGGGTATCCTGAGAAACTTTAATACCCAAATAGGTTAAAGCATAAGATTCCCACTGCAAGCCCAGCTTTAACAAACCTGTTTTAGTAATATGGGGTGACAGAGGGTACACCACCATTTTATGAAGGCTGAGTTTATAGCCAGAAAAAGAACCAAAAATACATACTATGTTACACATATGCCACACACTTGTATTTCTGTAAGGGATACAGGCTCTCCATTTATTTTACTCCAGAGGAGGGAAATTACATTAATGATTACAGTGTATTTAGTGTATCTGACCAAAGGGAGTCAAAAGAGTAAAATTAAAAGGGAACAGTCAAGCACTATAGCTCCACATGCAATTATGAGGCTGGTCAAAATAGACACTTTTTATGCTATTGTTTTTATTAGGTGTTTATTGTAGTATAATAGAGCACATCTGGCTGATCCTGCTCACTCTCAAATGGACATTTATTGTTATCAGAAATCCCTGAATCCCCCATGGCTGATGTCAGAGTTGGGCTGCAACTGTAGGAGATTCAATAGTTTGCTATGCATGTTAGAGCTTTTACAAGGTCTGGTCAGTGGTTGTCTGGTCCCACTGTTCTTCGAGGGCTACGTACAATCCTCTGTGACTGTTCACAGCCTAGGGAGTACAGCCTGACCAGCAAATAAAAGATCAGAGCTCATAAAAGCTCTAACATGTACTTCAGTCTGTTGAATCTTCCACAGCTGCAGCCCAGCTCTGATGTCAGCTGCAGGGGATTCTGGGATTACTGGTTACAATGAATGTCAGTTTGGGAGTAGGCAGAATTGGCCAAATACAATCTAATATACTGCAGTAAACATAAAGTATATATATATAGTATACTGCACACACACGCACACACACACGCACACACACGGACACGCACGGCTGCACACGGCACTTGCCTTTGTACATTTACACGCACACGCGCAAGCACACACAAACTGCAAATTGGATCCAGCCTAACACTTGGGTGTTAGGTTCTTGGTGCTGACTGTTCCCCTTTAAGTGACAGAGTTAAAATGAAGTAGCAGCCCTGAAGATACACATTAGTCCCTACACCAAATCTATTTATTTACAATTTGCATTTTATTTTAACCATGGAAGTCACACTAAGCTGTGATAGCTTGTTTCCAGGTATGTCCTGGCAGATGGGTTACGTGAACCTATTTTACTGATGGGGGAATGCTGGCCATGACACCGGGGATATTCCCCTCTTCTTCCTGTGGGGGGGGGAGACGACTCCTGGCCATTTTTGGCAACTTGACAAGACGGCCAACCAGGTGAGCAGATGGGAGGATGCTGTAGGTGTGGAGGGGGGAGCTCCTCTTCTACAGTCTTGTAGCCAGAGGCCACTTCTGCTCCAGATGTGTGTGAACAAGGCACATTATAGCCATGCATGTCATGGATATGGAAAGCAGAAGTGATACTGTCTACTAATGATGTGAAAAGGACTTTTGTCACCAGCCAGTCTCTGCAGGAGGAGGAAGAAAAACTGAAGTGGGATATGGAGGAGTGAAACCACCACTTAATTACTTTAGCGGCTGAGGGAGAAGTAAAGTTCCAGGTACAAAAAGAGACGCTGCAGTTAGTGAAGTCTTGTACTTGCTCTAAAAAATTGCTTCAGGATTCTCACACTGTTAAGCTGGCTCGACTGTTTGCTGGCTCATCCCCTACTGGCCCCACTTCAAAAGGAGCTGCTTGCCTCTGCTTGCATCAGGAAATGTCAAACTCTATATTACATAAAAAAAAAAGTCGAACTCCAGCGCTGCAAGGGTGAGGACCGTTTAGCCACAAGAAGCTCCTGCATAGAACGACTTTGACTCCGTGGTGAATACAGTCTGCCATGCTACAGTGGACTGAAAGATCTAGTACTCCTGCACAGTTGCAGGTGGTTACAGATGCTGCAATTCCTGATGCCGGCCATCCTTCTGACAGAGTGAGTTCACTGCCCAGTTTTATGGATCCTGGCTTGCCACCCCAGTGTTGTGGGGGAATCCTGCAGTGTGGCAAGATGGAGAGAAGCCATCTACATCAAGGCAGGTCACCAAGTGCCACAAGGATGGCCACAATGAGCCACATGCTTGACCTAAGATGCGGGCACTCTCTGAACCCTGCACTCTAACAGCCTCTGGGTGCACAGCAGGAGAAACTATGGTCAGTGGAGATGGTTCCTCTTGCTTCTGGATGGATTTAGGCTCTAGAGGGGTGTCCTAGATTCTTGCCCCAGATACAGCAGCTCACTAATCAGATGGTGGCATCATGAGGACTACAGCAGTGAGTATGCTTACACCAGATACTGCTATGGAGGAAGTAGCTTTAAACTCTGGACAGAATACGCTCCTTTCTCTAGAACTTTAGTCTGTACTTGCAACTCAAGAATCAGTGAGGGGTGGGGGGGGGATCAATGTGGGGAATACAGTTGCCTCTTCCTTACAGGACATATTGAAAGAGGGTGAAGGGTCTGGTGCTGATAGCTTGTCTGTGATTGCTCCATCTGCCCCTCCGCTTGCGATGACTCCCAAGTGACGAAGAGTGGAACCTTAAAGTTCAGATAGAGAACTGCAGTCAGATCAAGAAGAGATTTCTCAGCAGGACTCAGACAGTGACTCTATGCCCAGAGCAGCTCAGATGGATTCCATGTCATAACAGCGATCGCGGAAAGGCGATTGCTATTAGGGTGAGTGTACATTGTCAAAAATCAGTTTCAGTGATGTACACTCCCAGCACACAGCAAAAGGGTGCCAGGGACTTAGATTTTGTTTGTTTGTGCGAGGGGTTGTGCCACCTGTACCCCCCTCACTAAAGGATTCTCAGCTCCGGAGTGGGGGTGTGCATGTCAGGTGTGGGTGCAAAATGGGGAAAAACATTTTTGGCCAGGTGCAACCAAATATACGCATGCCCGGACCAGAACCTGGCACCCTTGCAACCCTAGCCTGCCACCCACCCATCATACCATGGGGCCAGCTTGGCAGCCCACTGCTGCACCATGCCACACAAAACCTCCCTCCCCTTCTGCTCATCACTCAGTGTGCTCACCCCCCCACGCATATGTACATATAGCGACATCCTGTTGCTATATTTGCAGACCCCATCCAGTCGCCCTCCCTCCTCGGTAGCCCTGTCGACAGGTGCCACGATTGAGTCACCCTTTTTGAAAGCGCACAGTCACGGTTGCCAGTGTCACTAGATACCCAGGAGACAGTTTACAATGGCTGACCTCTTTGTCACTCGAGGCAAACCTGCACAATGGTGCAATGCTGTTCGACTTAAGTATTTAGGAGGGCTAGACACTGCCAGACAGAGTGCATGTCATACAAAACATTGTAAAAAAATCCAGTGTTTTTTTTTTCCCTCAGAATTGTATGCAGTCATCCATGTGTCTGGAGAAACCACTTTTGACATGAGTTTTAAAGCTTTGAAATCGCTAGCAAGGTTTCGGATCAAATATGATAAATTGCAGGATTCTGAATTATGGCCCCCATTTATGGCAATCCCCTTGTCCAAACCTGCCATTAAGATGATAACGATCCTTTTCAGGAATGAGGCAGTTGATATTTCTGATGTCCTATATTGGTTGCACCAAATGTGCAAAGCGTTAAACCATTTCATCTCCATAATTGACTCCAAGCACGTTTGGATGGGGGTGTGCAGAAATTTAATGTTAAGATTCATCACAGGGGTCTGTCATTTGCCAGGAACTGTATTCTGGGTTGAGAGTGCAGTATGTGTTTTTATCCAGGCCAATCCAGGTTGTGCCATAAGTGTGGCTCGAGAGCCCACCTCAGTTCTGCCTGTGACACTGATCATTGTAACATATGTTTTGAGTATAGGCACTTAAGATGCTGTCACCAAAATCTCTTGAAATGCAACCTGTGTGAGGAACAGGGGCACTACTATAGGCAGTACTCCTGGGCCTCACACAGTAGAACTGTTGGTCTTAATCAGGAGGAAAGTATTTGCTGGGGTCTGGCCCACGGAGCACCACAGGCTTCAGCTAGAAAAGAAGAAGAGAGGCAAAGGGAGGCAGCTGGTATGGAAATTGCAGCAGCTAATATGGCTCCAACTCCTCCTGAGCCCCCCAGGCAGGAATCTACCCCTCTGAGACCTATCAACCTACAGACGGAGGAAGATGCTAGCATGTCAGTTGGGACGGGGCAGTCTTCCACCTGCATTCAGACCAGACTTCTTCTACCCAGGCAACTGGTAGTGATTAGACTTTAGAAATGTCTCCCATCAAAAATGCAGGTGCTACTGAAGTTTCTTCTCTGTCAGGTAAAGCAATGTCCCTTCCTCCACCGCCCCCCCAGTGGAGGAAGAAATGGAGACTGTAACTGCTAGAAAAAAGGGGAGATGCAAACCAGGTAAGACCGACACACTCTGTCTCACAAAATGCTATGAGAAACAGGTGTGCTGCTTTTGCCCATGCTAGACAGTGGGAAGACACTGAAGAGGAGGAAGGGGACTCAGAGGCTTCCTCCATCTCTTCCTCCATCTGCGATGTTCCTTATGAACATGAGGAATCTTTGTCAGAAACTTCAGCAGCCAAGAAAAGTTGCGGGCAGACCAGGTTCCAGACCCAAAAGACAGCCCTCTCTTCTTCCCCATAAAATGAAAAATGTGTATGGGGTTAACATCATTCCCATCACCTTAAATGTTAATAGTGTAAAGGCATATAGGAAAAGATTATCCACTATGGCGGTATTTAACTCTTTACAGGGAAATTCCATTTGTTTGCAAGACACCCAAATTAAGTATACCTTTGGGTTATCAGCTCTGAAACATTTATGATTATATGTCCTACACTTTTGTCCCAGTGTTTGAACTGTTGTTACAATTTGGGTGTTCTTCTGAGAGGGACTGCTTTTAAAGAACTTAAACTGGTGGAAATAGAACACAGGTAGGCTCCCTTGATTGATGTAGAATATGAGGGGAGGAATTTCAGGCAGATAAACGTGTTTGCCACCCAAACTAAAACTGCGAGAGTTACTCCATTTCAGAAGATACACCCATACATTCATACAAGCAGGTTGGCAATTTCAGGGGTGGATTTTAAATGCAGTTGTTGCAATACAGAAGTGGAAAGACTGACCACCAAGTGTAGTGATCCTGTGAACCTCAACAACATGGTGAAGGTGGCAGATTTACAGAACAGTTTTGATGGGAAATCCTCGGCTACTTTTATTAAGGGTAACCTCATGACCCAAATAGATTTTTTTTTTGTTCATGTCAGAGGCCATTATAGTGGAAGAAGCAAGGACCATTGCAGTGGAAACATGTGACCATTTAGCAGTAACCTGTAGTTGAATGAATGAGCTTAGGTCATAACCGCAGTCCTCACAATAGAGACTGTACCCATGACCACTGGACAATCCAGAAATTTGGGTTAATTGTCAGGAACGTTTTCAAGCTTGGTACTCAGTGCTGGCTACCTATGATGATTTTTTGCAGTTGTGGGAGGACATAAAAGAGAATTTAAAGCACTTGTTCAACTCCCTTAGCAGGAGGATTCACACAGACAGATATCTTCATTATCTGCAATTACATTTACACAAACTAATTTCCTATGCACAGGAACTACACATTGACTTACATGACCAAATTAATATTGTTAAAGCTCAAATGAAAACACTTCAGTATGAAAGAGCACCCTCTCTAAAGCAGGAAATGAATTTCAGAACTCAGGGTCATTCTTAACCTCTTGATAAATTTATAAGCTGCCAGGATAGTGTCAGGAACAGAACAATGATTGGTTTATCCGAGGGTCTGGGTGGTCCTGTGGCATCCTCATGGGATGACATTATGAATATTGTCCATGAATATGTAAATAATATCTTTGGGAAACCGGTATACAATGATTGGGATCAGGAATTATTATCCTCCTGCCACTCTTCAAGGCTTTGGAGTGGATAGTGGCTGACCAGATGGTGGAGCATCTTAATCAACATAAGCTTCTCTGCCCAGAACAACATGGATTCCATGGCGGCCATAGTACCATCATGGCCCTTCTAGAATTCACTGGGTTCATCAATAATGCCCTGGACCAAGGCCACTTAGTAGGGGCATCCCTCATTGACCTATCAAAGGCATTTGATAAGGTAACCTGTGAGGTGGGTGCATGGGAAAGGGCGCCGTCCATAACGGCGACTCCTTCCCTGCGCAATCCCTCACAGTGATGGGGGGTGACAGAATGAGGTGGTGGGCAAACTGGGTGACAGGATGTTGCTATGTGTACATGTGCATGGGGGGAGTGAACACGGCGAGCATGGGCTGGGAGGGGGCATAGGGGCTGTAGGGGGTGGCACTGCGGTGGATGGCTGAGCTGCGTCATGGCATCGGGGGTTGGCTAGTGGTTGAGGTGGGTGAGGTACCGGGTTTGGGTCTGGGCGCTGGTGAAATTTTATTGTGCCTGGCCCGAACCTTTATTTTTAATGGCTGCCCCCTCAACATGCACCCCTGGGTTGAGAATCCTTAAGTAGTGGGGTATATGGGGGCCAGCCCATGATGGGAAGTCTTGGGGCACAGCCCCTCCCATACAGAAAGCATAAAAAAAATTTCCTGGTGCTGTTACCTTGTGCGCCTGGGTTGTCAGAGTGCCGAAAAGGTTTTCGGCACTCTGACTGTGTGATAACAGTGATCGCCTTTAGGTGTTCGCTGTTATCACATAGACCCATTTGATAAGGTTCATCATGCCATTCTCCTACAGGAGCTCTCTGAAATTGGACTCACAACAGAAACCATGGACTGGTTTAGCAGTTACCTGAGCCTCCACTCCCAACAAGTCAGGATTGGGGAAGTCCTATCTGACAGCTGACCTGTCAGATCCGAAGTACCACAAGGGTCTATACTGTGGCTGCTGATATTCAGTGTCTTCCTAAGCAACCTCTCAGCAGCTTGCCAATGCCGCATGCCCTTATATACAGATGATGCGGTAATCTTCGCCAGCAACCAGTGCCCAGAACTCCTCAAAAAGGACCTCCAAAGTAGCTTCGCAACAGCTGAAAAATGGTATAAAGAACAAAAACTAGTCTTGAATTATAAAAAGACCAAAACCATGCTCTACACATCAACCCACACCAAACATAAAAGCTAGCTCTTGGCCATATGGAATGACAGTGGCAGCACCCTGAAACTCATCCCGCACTTCAAATACCTGGGAGTAACTATTGACTCCACCTTGTCCTTCACACAGCACATGGACAACACTGCCAAAGCCATCAACACCAGAATCGACATCCTCCACCGATACAGACATTGTCTTACCCACGAAGCACTGAACCTGGCAATTAACAGCTCGATTGTATCCCTTCCAGATTATGGACTGGTAATATACAGCTCTGCAACTGACTCGACACTCCAACGCAACACTGTTGCACTAAATAAAGCCTGCTGTCTGCTCACTAATGCACCTAATCTAACTCATACCTGCGGACTCTATATCTGCACTGGCTGACTCCAGCTGAACAACAGAATAAGATATCAAGCCTGCCTTCTCGCCAAAAAGGTCACTCTAAACTAGCTTCCTCCTGGAGTACAGAATCTGCTGTTCCTTCTGCTAAATGCCAGGCAAACCAGGAGCTCCTCCACATAAATATTCTATATACCCAGATGCCACACATCCATGGCACAACGTGCCTTTGCGTACTAGGCACCATTCTGGACAAACACACTACCACCAAATATTTCTGGCACTGCTACACCTGGACCCTTCAAACTTAAAGTGCTCCAACACCTTACTCATATGAGTACCTGCAAGTGCCACTGCTGAGTCATCCTGCACACCCACTGACTGACCCCAGCATTTCCCAGCCCCTATCCCCGGGATAGGCAAACCACGGTACTTAGCCCCATCTCCAATCCCTTTATCCCAGCCTACCCCCATCTGTCCACATTGTCCTGTCTACCCCACCTCTTCTTTCCTTTTTCCCCTACTTCTTCTTCTGATGCAGGCTTACTTTGCACATCACCGCTGTTGCTGGTTTGGCTTGGATTTGTGTACCCTTATGTTAATATTGTCATTATCTGTTTGCTGTACTCTCAATGTTTTATCTGTATATTATCCTGAATTCCTTGCATTGTTGTTTATGTGCATGACGTGGAACCTGTCAACGAGCATCCACTCACAGGTGTTTCCAAGATTTCAATAAATAAAATAAATAAATAAATAAACATTAAGTATTCCATCGGTGATGGCCTCAGACACCTCCAAGCTGACTGCCCAATACAGCTGGTGGAGGCAGAATTAGTAGTTAAAAGCTTGTGGACCAATATTGCTCAGAGAACAGATGGGCTGCCAGCTGAATTTGTTTTAGCCTTTTTTTGCCCTTTCTTGGCCGACTCTTACAAATACTGTATACCACTATTCTGGCCAAAGCTACCTTTCTGCACGCTATGTCCTCAGCCTTTTTCACATTTCTATTCAAGACTGGTGGTAGATTACACTTAAAAAATTGGCGTCCATTAAAACTGCTTAACACAGACCAAACAATGTTGAAAATTCTGGCTAACAGCCTGGCAGTGGTTGGCCCTGTGGTCCTTTGTTCCTTCCCAGACCTGTGTCACTCAACAGAGGTCTATTTATGATGACCTGATGATACTGAGGGAACTGTCTGAAAGAGGGAAGCGAGGTAAGAGCAGGCACTTGATCGGGTCCTTCATGAATACTTGTGGAAGGTCCTCTGATTGTATGGCATCCTGGGGGTTTTATTGATTGGCTTACAATTTAATATGATGGTGCCTGTGTATACCCAGTAATAGAGTCAGGAAAAGGCTTTACTAACTGTCTTAGAAGAAGTGTATGGCAGGGGTGCCCGCTGAGTCCTCTGCTGTATGTATTCTCCCTGGAACTCCTGATCTGGCTGCTGCAGTAAGCCCCCCCAAGGTGGTATGCCATCTCTATGGGGACACCAGCACAGGAACCCCCCCCACTGCGAAACCCCAACCACGCCTATATCAGCAGTGATGGGGATTTCACTTTGATAGACTTTGCAGTGATGGGGGGTATATACCTAACTCCAGTGTCTGTGTGACATGGAGTTAGATATCTAAAGTGGGGGGGTACAGAAGGCACAGCCCCCACATTGAGTGTCGCAGTGTTGCCGGTTTGGCAGGGACATGTCAGTGCTGGGGGTTAGGAGGGATTTCCAACGCTGTTGAGGACATCGCTGTGGGGGATGTTGCATTGGTGTCATAGATCCCCCGGAGATTGGGGCTTCAGAATTATGAATATTGAATAAGATTCTGTATATTACTGCCTTACCTTTTCTTTTTCTTTTTATCTTATTTTCTCTTTTTTGTTCGTATTTGACATCCTGTGTATGATTTGTCATAATTCTGTATTATCGTTCTTATTTTAATAAAATACCCCTACTCTACATCAATAAGTGCCACAGGATCTTTTACTTCCATCTTGACAGTGAACAGAGATAAGCAGAAAGGACCTCGTTTTGACATCTTATCTTAATATTTAAAATGGGTAAGAAAAGTCTGTGAAAATCCAGTCTCCTGATTGGATGAAACATTTAATTATGTATGTGTGTATGTATGTATGTTTTTGGTGACCGGGTATGTGCACTGATCCAGAGGACCATGTTTAGTCATGACCTGGGCCACAAGGTGGCAAAAAATAGGTACAGGTTCAAACAGTCAATTACAAGATATAATACGCGCATGCCCAACAGCTGGTGGCGAGGGTGGAGAGAGAACAGTGGTAATGCAATGACAATGTGCAGACAGGGCAGACAGGTAATGCTATAGCAGTATGTATATAAGCATATCAAATCAAATTACTGAGTATTTGGAAAAATATGTTATTTGCCCAGAGCAACATACCTTTCGGCGAAACCATGGAACAGAGACTGCCTTGGTCAGGTTCACAATTGCTGCCCTCCAGAGCTTTGATAGGGGCCTGTTTACAGGGGTGGTGATTGTGGACCTGGCCAAGGCATTAAGCCTTATTAATCATCCTTTGTTATGCTCAAAATTGGGCTATCTTGGTTTCTCCGAGGGTCCTGTGCTCTGGTGTATGGACTATTTATCAAATAGGTCCCAAGTAGTAGGTATAGGACCTGCCACCTCTTCCATTACACCTATGAACTTAAGGGTTCCACAGGGGTCCTTTTCGCGCCACCCTGTTATTTTCATTGTTTGTTAATTCTCTTCCCTCAATTTTTAAGTTATGTAATTGCCTGCTTTGTGCAGACAATTTGATCATTTTTTTCTCAATCATGTTCTAATTCCCAACTTGCATCCACATTACAATCTGATTTTAATGCTGCCTGTACTTGGTTTGCTAACAAACATGTGGTTCTTAATATTAGTAAGACTAAAGCAATATTGTTTGGTACCCCCCATATGTTAAAGGAGGATCCTTCCTTGTTGATTTATAATACTGGGGGAACAGTCGTTGAATTTGTAAAAGAGTTTAAATACTTGGGTGTCCTTTTGGATCCTGGTTTAACATTTTCTTTGCAGGTAAAAGCCATATGTAAAAAAAAGTTAATCAAAAACTGGGTATCCTATTCCAAATGAAGGAATATTTTTCTGGAGACATTGCAAAGTCTATTGCCATGGGACTACTCTTGCTCCCACTTTGATTACATTGCTTGCCTTTTTATGGCTTCCAGTTGGAGAGCTTAAAATGCTCACTGTGACCTACAATAATATTTGCCGGTTTGTTTTGGATTGTCCCTATCGATTCTATCATTGCTCAATGTATTCCAAACTTGGCTGGTTATCGTTAAATAACAGGATTACATTTAATTTTGGTTGTCAAGTTTTCAAATCTATTTTTCTAAATACTAAATATCTGTTATTTGATTTGGTAAAAATAAGGCTCCCCATTTGTAATTTGCTCTCTTGTAGTGGCACTATTTTGACAAATGCCTCCTTTCATATTAATGTGGGAGCAAGGTCTTTTTCAGTGGCAGCCCCCAATTGTGGAATGCACTGCCCCTTGGTGTCCGCTCATCCACTTCTTTTTTAAATTTTAAGCATAATTTTAGGGCTCATTTGAACTCAACAGAGCTGTCTACTTGTTTTGCTTAATTTTTAAATTGTTTGTTGACTGTTTGTTTTTTGTCAGGTCAGAACTGAAAATGGGCTTGTCCCAGTCTACTTAGCCAGTTAACAAATAAAAAATGAAAATGAAATGAAAATAGTCACAGGCGAAATAATACAGATGGCGCAAGACACAAGCAGTAATGGTATACAGGTTCATGGCCCAATTCAAGTACAAGTGAGAAAAAAAAAGTTGCTGTAATAAAAATTCAAATAGGAAAATCACAGTTCATGACATCAGTTAGCAAGACAGGAAGAAAGGGGGGCAGGGGTAGGCTTAGGAGTGGGGCAGGAAGGAGAGCGGTGAAAAAAAGGGGCAGGCTAGTGGGGCAGGAGGGGGGCTATAAGTGCTGTAGAGCATCAGGTGAAAGTCTGAGTGCTATTAGAGCATAGTAGAGTTGTAGACCCTAGCGTTGCTGTACGGAACAGTGGCATTCTGCAGCAGTGAGGAGCCAGGTCTGCAGGTTATGTTTACGACCTAGGTGGGAAGGGGACATGTGAACAGATGGGAGGAGCTTGTTTTATAGGGAGGGTACTGTGACTGAGAAAGCTCAGGTTCCCATGGTGGTGGAGGCACAGGGTACTTCTAGCAGGGGAAGGGGGAGCGCGCACACACCACATAACCATGCATTATTGCACAATCAAGCAAGCAGTCAATCAAAATCTTTATTACAGAAGAAAGGGTTCTGAAAGAGCTCTTAAAACTGAAGGTGGACAAAGCAATGGGGCCTGATGGGATTCATCCCAGAATTCTAAAAGAACTAAGGGTAGAACTAGTGACACCACTGACTACCCTCTTTAACAAATCATGGGAGGATGGGGTGGTACCTGAGGACTGGAGGAGGCAGATGTGATTCCCCTTCACAAAAGTGGGAGCAAGGCAGAAGCAGGAAACTACAGATCTGTTAGTTTAACCTCAGTGGTAGGGAAAATGATGGAATCACTTCTGAAGGAAAGAATTGTTGAGTATCTAGAGGCCAGAGGGGCACAGGACCCTAGGCAGCATGGATTCACAGCGGGAAGGTCATGCCAGACAAATCTGATAGATTTCTTTGACTGGGTGACCAAAGTAGTTGATCAGGGAGCGGCTGTGGACATGGCCTACCTAGACTTTAGCAAGGCATTTGACACAGTCCCACACAAAAGATTAATATACAAGTTAGCCAGCCTGGGAGTGGGTCCCAAGATGACAGCCTGGGTAAAGAATTGGCTGGAGAATAGGACACAGAGAGTAATAGTAAATGGAGTCCACTCTGAAAAAAGGGGGGGTTAGTAGTGGGGTACCGCAGGGTTCGGTATTAGGACCAGTCCTCTTCAATGTCTTTATAAGTGACATTGCAGAGGACTGGAAGGAAAAATATGTCTCTTTGCAGATGACACAAAGATCTGCAACAGAGTTGATGCACAGGTGGGGTGGAAAGGATGAGAAGGACTTGGCAAGGTTAGAGGAATGGTCAAATGTATGGCAGCTTAGATTCAATGCTAAGAAGTGCAAGGTAATGCACCTGGGAAACAAAACCCAGGGAAGAGTACACAATGGGGGTGAGATACTAACAACAACAAAAATGGAAAGGGACCTGGGGATAGTCATATTAGATGACCTAAAGGTGGGCAAGCAATGTGAGAGGGCAGCAAGGAGGGCTGGGGGAATACTGGGATGCATGGGAGAGGCATCACCAGTAGAAAACAAAAGTTATTATCCTCTGTACAGACAGCTGGTGAGACCACATCTGGAGTACTGCATGCAGTTCTGGAGACCAATCTCCATAAAGACATAGACAGGATGGAAGCTGTCCAGAGAGGGCAGCTAAAATGGTGCAGGGTCTGCACGGAAGACATATGAAGAGAGACTTAAGGAGCTTAATATGTATAGCCTCGAGGAAAGGAGGGAGAGGGGACATGATAGAAACTTTCAAGTACCTCAAGGGAATCAACAAAGTCCGAGAGGGTAGCATCTTTCAAAAAAAGAGGTGTGCAAGAACAAGGAGCACAATTTGAAGATAGAAGGGGTGGCTCAGAGGTAATTTAAGGAAGTATTTTTTCACAGAGAGGGTTGTGGATGCATGGAACGGTCTTCCGGAGGAGGTTGTGGAGTCAAAAACAGTGGTGGAATTCAAGCATGCATGGGACAGTCATAAGGCAATTCTGGGGGGGGGGTAGGAAGAATTAGGCTGCTGGTTAATTAGGATCTGCAACTTATCCATCAGGTAGGGAAATGGGCAGACTGGGTGGGCCAAGCGGTTCTTATCTGCCATCAAATTCTATGTTTCTATGTTAACCAGGCGGACACCATTGAGCAAGCTCATTTTCGAGGTGGACCTGGGGTAAACAATACAAGAGTACAATGAAGGTTTAAGAAAGAAACAGCAGATAAGATAATGACACAAGCATCAGAACATAGTATGCAGTAAGAGATATGTACAGGTTAAAAAGAGACAATAATTACACTAGGCACAGTGTACAGAGCAGAGTAGCACAGCAACAGATATATACAGGTTATAAGTATAGTTTAACGTAATAACAAATGTGTTTTTTTGTTTGGAATGGTAGGGGGGCTAGATGGCAATAGAAGGCCAGGGCGAATGTGGGCCAGGGCATAGACAGGGAGTAGGGTCACACGGGGTCAGAGCAGGGAAACAGGGTAGACTTAAGTGTATGCAATCCTGCAATGACCACACGCCTGCCCTTCTTTTCTTAACTTATAACCTTCTGGATGTTTTATAAGACAGAAAATCCAGTACAGGGCATGTGGTTGTGCTCTGATATCTGCACGCTTTGGGTGGTTAAATGCACTTGGCCTGCAGCCTTGTGAGGCACAACACATCCATGGCATGTGTATATCAATGCATGATGTGACGCCCTGTAGGACATTGTCTTTTTATACATACATATCAATAGGGCATATTGTTATAAATAACTGGATATCTCCTTTAAATCTCCAATAAGTGCACAGTGCTAAAATTAAAAAAAGAATAATTTGCATAAGCTTGTGACATTTTTCTAGTTAATGACATCTGAGAACCTTGTTAGATTAACAAAAATATATTCTATTGAACAAGTACTATAAATACAGTACAGCTCTCTCCATACATAATATTATACATTGAACACTATAATAGCAACTAGCTATCTACTTATTTAATGCTAGAATGTTTTATGACTTGCGTCTTTATTTACAGTATGCTGCTAGGATGCCAAGCACTACCCCCTGAGAGAAGTCCCAGTGCAGGATGAAGCACCAGGTTGCCTGGCTTTGTGCAGAGCCTCCCTAGGGAAAATAACATATTTTGCACTTTGGACTTTTCTTGACTGATGATGTGCTCCTTATTCCTATGGTTCTCACTGTGGCTGGCAGCACGACGAGGAAAGCTGTTGCCATTATCCTCTTTCTGTGGACCTTGTTTCTAGGCTTCACCTGAGGGAAGGGGACCTGGGATATAAAATAAAGGAACAGTAAAGAAAACAAGAACAAAATTCAGAGAAATACATGCACAAACTGGGCAACAATCGTGACGTCATAAGAGGCATTACATATGGGATATGCAGGGTGTGCCTGTGGGATAACAAAGTTATTTGTACAGTTGCCTGTGACCTCGAGTAACCTCACGAGTGGCAAAGCCACAAGTGGTCACTGGCAACTGAACAAATAACTTTGTTATCTCACAAGCACCCCCTGCATATTTGATTTATGTAGCAGGAATTTTTGGGGTTCTGGTTTGTCATTTTTTTTTTTTTTTTTAGTTAAGTTCCTTTTCAGGTTTTTTCTCTGTGCTAGGTTGCTGTGTCTGGTTTGCAGGATTGCTGTGCTGAGAAAGAGGGAAAAAAATTGCTTTTTTTTCTCAAGAGTGTTTTTATTTAAACTGTGGTTCCAGTTTGGGGGTTGGTTAGGGTGTGCATTTTGTGAGTGCTTGGGACTGTGATAACTTGGCTTTTAAGAGCACTGTGAGGCGATGAAAGTGAAACTGGGAGACAGTGCTGGTAAGAAGGCAGCCCAGGTGGTGGTAGTTAGTGATGTAGTTACTGTGTGGATAAATGGGTGATGATGTAGTTACTATGTGGATGAATAAATGTTATCCACATAGTAGCACAGATAAATGGATTTATCAGTGCAGATTTATTCAGACACCTGTTGCATAAATATATTTATTTAAAAACTAGTAAACAGAGCCAATCTGGTAATAAATAAAACTCAGTTACAAAATGCAGGAGTTTCATAGTGTCTACAGCAGTATTCAGAAACACAGAGTAAAAATACAGAGCATAAGTATGCTAAGCAAAATACAAAATATGATGAATTAATGAGAAGTGCAAACCGAGTTGTGCAAAAAATGTGTAATGATATGGGTTATAATGAGAAGTTTGGAAACTGTCTTTGGTGTTTCAGGTCAAGATGTTCCCATGTTGAGTGTTGAACCAGAAAACCCAATTGTGAAGTATGGAGATCCTCTCACATTAGTATGCAGGACAACATGTTCAGACATTAAAAGACTGAGCTGGGAAACAACTCTTACTGGAATAAACAGAACACCAGGGAATGGTTCGATTACACTGGATATCAACAATGTTACTGAATTTACTGCAACCCCGTCATGTTTTGCCAACTGCGATGTAGGCAACGGCAGTGTGATACAATTAACAAAGAAAGTAGCAATCCATGTTTATAGTAAGTATAGAAAACTTAATTAGTAACATTTATGCATGCTACTAGTTTAGTTTTAAAATTTGCATATGAGTGTGTGCGTGTGTTACTAGTTTAATCTTACAATTCACTTGCATTTGTGTTATTAGTCTAGTGTTACAATTTGCTCACATTATTGTGTCTTCCTTAGTTGTGTTGCTAGTTTAGTTTCACAATTCATGTGTGTGTATGTTTCTAGTTTAGTTTTACAATTTGCGTGTGTGTGTGTGTAACCAGTACCCATGAACAACAGCTGACAGCATTGTCACTTTGAAAAGGACGGAGACAAAACATTTTGAAACAGATACCATATATATATATATATATATATATATATATATATATATATATATATATATGAATGAGTGACGTTTAACCTGTGATTGCAAGCTGTAGTCATGGCCCCAGAACTTCCTTTCACCAAACACAGACCTCTGGATACACATGATTAATGAACAGTAAATAGGGAAGGAACACAGTGGGTTACAGCCTTGTGGTGTGAGCATCAGCACTGATGCACGTCTTTGGCAGTTTCACTATGTTACGCTGCTTGTTTTCTTAAAAGAGGGACATTCTAAAGACCAGTTCACAGCCTGCTATCAAAAACCCCCATTAAAGTCACACCTCGTGAAATTTGCTAAACTTGTCCATGATCAGTTTACCAGCCCTTCAGTACCATTTCATAGTGTGCACGCGCTTGAGCATTGGGCAAGCAGGGAAAACTCAGACCAATGAAAATAGTTAAATAGTATTCAAATTTCAGTAAATTAATATTTTATGGCAGTCTGTGACTACATATGCCTTGACAAGGCATACTGATGACTGCAGGCAACTTTTGATATAGGGATAAAAACATTTAGCACAAAAGCTGAGTGTCCCTTTAATGAAGGTCTTTGACCTTGTAAATCATAGTCTCCTATCAAAAAACTACTTAACCTAAGTCTGCCTCAGGTTATCGTAACCTGGTTTAAGCACTACCTGACTAAACAGCAGCAAAAAATGAAAATTGATAGGCATTATTCTGAGATAAAGCCTGTCTCTGCTGGAGTGCCCCAAGTCTTCGTTCTGGGTCCTTTAATATTCAGCCTTTGTTCATAAACAGCCTGCCAGTGCATGCCAGAATACAAATATGCTCCTTTATGCAGATGACATCGTTATTTACACAAGGCACTCTAACGCAGACAACCTTTCCACTGCATTCTAACACAGACGACCGTTTTGCCACACTGCGTCAGGACTTTAGGTGTCTAGAGGAGTGTGTTACTGATAATAAACTGGTACTCAGTTGTAGAAAAATAAAACTACGATCTTTGGGAGTTACAACAGAATTCAAAATGCCTCCCCAGTTGATATATTTGATGAAAATGGAATGATACCAGACCAAGTGAGATACCTGGACATTCACCTGGACAACACTCTGCCATTTGTTCCTCGTGTGGACTACCTGGTAAATAAATGGAGGACTGGGGGTTCTAATTCAGAATCAACATTACCTTACCCAGGAGGCTACGCATCTGATAGTGGTTAGATCCATACTGTCCTCATAGACTATATGGGTCAATAATTTACTCATCTGCACATTACACTGTTTTGGACAGGGAAAAAACTGCACTTAATAAAATCTGAAGACTTGTATTAGGTGCTAACAGAGACTCACAAAGATGCCAACAGTACAACTGAACAACTAACTCCATTTGCAGCAGAGTGAGGTACCAAATCTGCTGGGAAAAAAATGCCTCACCAGGCAACACCCCAATAAACTTTTTTTTAAAAACGTGTTAAGGTTTCACATAATGCAACTGACATGAAAATGACACAATTATATAGAGTTTGGAAAGGACGGTGCCTTACAGAGATCTAATAAAAAGCATTATTCTAAGGCTTACCGCGACACAGGCTACTGCCGCAGCCATCTAGGAACATAACATAGACTATATCAACTAAAAACGTCATGTTAGCATGTGGGAAATCAGTCAGCTGGTAAATTGTTCAGGTGCAAGCATGAATGGTGACAAAGTGAATGGGTTCCCAAGGCCAATGCACTAACTGACCCCTACAGCAGCAAGTCACCTCTTATTGCCCTGATCAGGGCACCCCATAGTGTATTGAATTTATAACACCGCAATAAGCTTAGCTAAGTACTTCTAGCTGGTTGATAATTAGTATCATGTCAGAAGCATGGAAAAGTGCAACCTGGTTAAAAGTTTCTATAAATCATCATTGGGACAATACTCATTCCAGTCTTGAGCTTGTGAATACCTAAATGAATTACCCCTACATGGTATCATTTCAAGATATTAATGCATTTACAGTGAAATACCACCACAGCAACAAATCTGCCCTAACGTCATAAAATTTGTTGTTTAGCCTAAGGTCTCCCGACTTGAACCTATAGTTTATTGTGTTCTAAACTTGAATGGGTACCGTTCAATGCAAGATTGGGATTTATTTTGAGGCTTAATTTATATGTCTATGTTTCCAGCAAGTATATATCCTTTAAGTAAATTGGTCTCAATTCATGATACATCTATGAACCTGCACTCTTTCAAGAGTATTTTTTTGCACGGTATTCCCTATATATCTAAATTAGGTTATCATTCATTTTCATCTACTGCTCTCCAATTCTGGAATTTGTTACCAATTAACGTAAAAACTGCCCACTCTTTACAACATTTTAAAAGTAGTTTGAAAATCTACTTTCAAAGTCAGCATGCTTGTAATTGTTTTGCTTCGTTTTCATTATGTTTAGTCTATTGTTTTGTATATCTTTTTTATCTTGTGCTTTGTTATATATGTCAGGTTGGACCTGAAAAAGGACATGTTCTAAAGTTCATACCCGATTAACAAAATAAAAAAACAAATAAAAATAATCCCCCGTGACATCACTATATATTGCCATGGACACGTTCTGTCGCAAGCAGAGGATCATAACTTCAGGGCAGGAAAACCAGACAGAACAGAAGAAATTTAAGAAGCAAAGAGACATTTCATGCAGATTCCTCTAGTAATAAAGAATGGACCATCCTGATATATTATATATATATATATATATATATATATATATATATTGCACTTAGTGATTTTTCTACCCCTTGTCTCCAGGCCACCTGGATACATGACACTGTTTCAACAAATTTTGTTGTTGACCGATGTTACAGCGATGGCTTTATGTTGACTGCAATTGTGGTTGGCATAAAGCTGCTCTGTGAAAGCTTTGTTTTCTTCAGCAGCCTCCCCCCTCCAAACTTCCCATGCAGGGGGCTTTACCTCCCACACCCCCTGTAACTTAAATAATCAATTCCAAGTATGAATTGATTCAGTGAGGGGGTGCAAGACCCCCCAAAAGCAGTGCTGGGGTGCCGCACCGCCATTACAGCTACCTGTCACTGTTGTTGCTGTAATGTCAGTTTCGGTAATATTGTCGAAGAGGCATTGGTATATGTAGCCACCCTCTGGACATAGGTCACCGCAGCCCCGCTCTCTTGACTTTCATTCAGAACTTACCTTTGCACAAATACCACATGGCCTGGGTGGTTGTTGGAGTTAGGAGTCATGACAGTTGGTCAACAAATTTGTTGTCAACCGACTATACAGTGACACCTTTATGTTGACTGGTTTTGTGGTTGGCATAAAGTCAGTCACTTTGGGATGTGTTTTCTTAGGGGGGATTCACCCCCAAACCACCCATGTAGGGGGCTGTGCCCCCAACACCGTAACTATCATAATCAACTCTGAGTCAGACTTCAAGAAAGCAATGCTGGGGGCCCATGCCAGCATTACAGTGACCTGGCACTGTTGTTGCTATAATGTCGGTCATGGTAAAATGGTCACTGCAGCGACAGAATGCCTTGGGATGCAGGGCTACTGGGTGGTCAGGGACAGCAGCAGCTCGGGAACCATTTTCTGTCTTTTTCTTTCCTGAAGGGTGATGTGCAATATCACCCAGACATCTCCACACATTCTTCCGCGAATGCAGCATTAGCAGCCATTTTGGCATGTACTAAGATTTGAGTCCTGCTGAAACCTCTTGTAATATTGTTGCAGTAAACTGGAGAATCACTGAAAATGTAAGACATGCTGGGCTTTTTCCATGAAAGGGTTACCAAAATCAATGTTTACTAACTAACTTATATTCTGAGGAACACCCAGGATTTTATGTTAGGCAGATTGCAAGAAAAGAAATCCTGTGCTTCTCTTCACGATAGAACAGGATCCCTGCCTGTAGGAGCAGTTTGTTTTAACCTGCTTAATTGCACACTGTTAGAGCTAGTGAGGCAGTGACAGCATCACAGCACCCTTTCTGTCCACAAAATGGATGCCTCCACATCACAACTTTAAATGGATTTTTCTGTCTTAATGAAAACATTTTCTAAATATAACCCAACAATTTATATACTGGAGCCTCATAGTAAACTTTACAATAATTTCATGAGGAAACACATGGATTCCCTTTAATTACTTCTGAATCAGAGGTGCAAAGCATAAATAGATACCATTGTTATCATCATTAATTTGGGCTAAACACACACACAGATACACACAGACACGCAAACACCACACATGCACACACGCACACATGTGTGCCCCCCACACACATATCTCTAGTATCCGGCAATCTGCTTAACTTTGAATTTCTCTAGTATCAGGCTGTCTGCATAACTTTGCACATCTCTAGTATCTGGCTGTCTGCATAACTTTGCACATCCCTAGTATCCAGTGAGCTACATAACTTTGCATATCTCTAGCATCAGGCTGTCTGCGTAACTTTGCACATCTCTAATGTCCAGTGATCTGCATTACTTTGCATATCTCTAGTATCAGGCCATCTGTATAACTTTGCACATCCCTAGTATCAGGTCATCTGCATACCTTTGCACATCTCTAGTATCAGACTACACAATTTTGCACATTTCTAGTATCAGGTCATCTGCAAAAAATACCTTGCACTTGCACATCTCTAGTATCAGGCCATCTGCATAACTTTGCACATCTCTAGTAACAGGCTAGCTGCATAACATTGCACATCTCTATTATCAGGGTGTCTGCATAAATAACTTTGCATATCTCTAGTATCAGGCCATCTGCATAACTTTGCACATGTCTAGTATCAGGTTGTCTGCATAACTTTGCGCAACTCTAGTATCCAGAGATCTGCATAACTTTGCACATCTCTAGTATCAGGCCATCTGCATAACTTTGCAAATGTCTAGTATCATGTATATCTATATTATCAGGGTGTCTGCATACATTACTTTGCATATCTGTAGTATTAGGCCATCTGCATAACTTTGCACATCTCTAGTATCAGGATGTTTGCATAAATTACTTTGCACGTCTCTAGTATCCAGTGATCTGCATAACTTTGCACATCTCTAGTATCAGGATGTTTGCATAAATTAGCCAGGGGGATACTGGGATGCATAGGGAGGGGCATCGCAAGTAGAAAAAGGGAAGTGGTTATCCCTCTATACAGACAGTTGGTAAGACCCAATCTGGAGTACTGTGTGCAGTTTTGGAGACCTCATCTACACAAGGACATAGACAGGACGGAAGCAGTCCAGAGGAGGGGAAAGGATTACTGCATCATCGGCATACAGGGTAATATGTTCAGTGCAGGAGTCTGGTAGGGTGTTAAGGAACAGGCTGAATAGTAGGGGGCCCAGTATTGAGCCCTGGGGGACTCCAGAGAGGACAGGTTTGAAATCAGAGTGCACATCTCCAATTTTTACATGCTTGGAGCAGTTTTCAAGATAGCATTTGAACCAAGAGATTGAATCATTGGAGAGACCAGCATTTTTTAGTTGGCTCAGCAGGAGGGAGTGGTGGACAGTATCGAAAGCTTTGGTCAGGTTGATGAGAATAGCACCAGTTAGTTGTCCATTGTCAAGGGAGCTGTGAATGGAGCTGGTGAATTCGAGTAAGGCAGAGGATGTACTATGACCTTTTCTAAAGCCATGTTGCTGTTTACAGAGAATATTATAATTGTCCAGATGCTCGGTAAGTTGGTCCACTACTGTACGTTCCAGTGCCTTCGATAGGGGAGGCAGAATGGAGATAGGGCGTAAGTTCACATGGTCAGTCTTATCACCACTTTTGTGAATTGGGGTAACAGTGGCCATTTTCCATTTGTCCAGGAATTGGCTAGAGGAAAGAGAGATATTGAAGATCTTGGTGAGGGGCCCAAGTACCTCGTCAAGCATTAGGGCCAGTAGCTTGAGATCAAGTGTGTCATTGCTTGTTCTAGATTTGCTGATGGCTTTGGCAATGTAGTTTCAGACTTGATGTTTCTTTAGTGCTTTAAAGTAGAAAGGTGGGTGACAGGCGTGGGTGGAGGAGTTGGGGAGATGGGAGCTGACACATCTTGGAAGAAGTTGGAGGGGAGAACACTGCTAAGGTCAGTGAAAGCGATGTTAAAAGTGTTCGCAATAGTTTTAGAGTCGAGTGTAGTGTGCCCATTTATGTTGAGTATGTTCGGCGAAGATTTTGACTGCTTCCCAGTGACATCTTTAATGTTTTTCCAGAAATCCCTCCCATTTTCCCAGGAGTAAGTGAGACATTTTTATAGTAGTCAGATTTCTGTTGCCAAATGTATTTGGTGCAGTCGTTCCATACCCGTTTATAATTCTGGATGTCAAGTTGCTTACCAGAGTTTCTAGCCAGTTCCCAGAGGTGGTCTCTGGATTTAAGTTTTTTAGGAGGTCTCCTGACAACCAAGTGTTACTGAGCGATTTAACTTTATGCTTTTTGAGGGGGGCAAATTTATTACAGGCTTCATTGAAAATGTGAATAAATTGCTCCAGTGCAGTATTAGTATCTGTTGCCTTGAAGATGGGGAACCAGTCCTGCAGACTGAGGTGCGATTTGAGGTGGGGTAGCTGATCATGGGGTAGGACTCTGCTGGTGATGATTTTTGGAGGGGGCTTATAGAATTTGTTTGACCAGGTACAGCTGATGGGAGAGTGGTCACTGAGTGAGTCAGGGAGGACTGAGGTTTTCATGATCCGAGAGGGGTGGATGGTTAGGATCCAGTTGAGTAGGGTGCAGGTCCCAGTTCTGTAGTTCTTTCTGGTTGCATAGTCAACCATTTGAGTCAGGTTAGCTGATATAACAGAGTCCTTTAATGACCCACCTTCAGTTGAGAGCCAATTAATGTTAAAGTCACCAAGAAGGATGATTTCGGAGTCCGATGGGTGGGATTTGACAAAGTCAAGGACAGCGGTTAGACCAGGTCCCTTTTCCTTAGAATGTATGTAAATAGTGACAACTGTGAGGGCCTTATTATGGGCACCTAATAGGAGTCTGATGGGAAGAATCTGAGCAGGTGTTGCTGGAAGATTGGAAACAATGGGGTGTCCTCGGAAAGTGTCTTTCACATATAAGGCACACCCTCCACCTCTTTTGGACTTATGATCAGCCTGGAGGACATTGTAGCCAGGAAGGGTGATTGCCTGGTCAGGAATCTTTGGGGTGTGCCAAGTTTCAACTACTGACAGAATATCCAGGTTGTGTTGGGTGGTAAAGGCTTGCAGTGCATCAAGCTTAGGAAGTAAACTGCAGATGTTCAGGCACATGATTGAGAGAGTGCCTGTTGGTTTGTTTTGGTTGGAGGTGTTTGGTCCGGGGTTAGGGTGAACAGTCCCTGATAGCAGCAGGAGGAGGAGCACAAGTTTCAGGGTGCATAGGCAGAGATCAGTCAGAGAGAGATTGCATTTCTTTTTTGAACAGTAGTATGCCAGGTGGTAATGTCGAAAATGCAACATTGGAATAGCTGTATACAGTGTGGCTAGATGTGCCCAAGGCTCACACATGAGCAGGGAGATATCAATTTCGGTGGTGTGCCTCAAGGGGGAGGATTTGCCCCATTGCCAAATGATGTAAAATAATCAAATCCACAGGATAAGGACCAGTAAACTGTTTGATCTATGGTAGACAAGACAGTGGCTGCAGGCATTGGGCTGATGTGCACCTTTGTCGGTTTGGCAGGAGGCTTTCTTTGGGGGTAGGGCTGGCAGGATTTTACAAAGTGGACAATGTCCCTGTTCATGTGTGGCCAAAAGAAGTGAAGCCTTGTCTTTTTCCAGAGTTCTGTGTATTCCCATGTGACCACTCGAAAGTGGAGAGGCATGAGTGGAGAGAAGAACCTGAGGGATGAGAGCGGCTGGCACAGCTCGCTGTACGTGAGTTCTATCCGCGCGATGACCCTTGCCTTCCTTGGTCCAACTGTGAAAGCGCACACCGCCATTGAGGAAGTACTGCGAAGCACGGAAAAGTACATCTTGGCGATGTTGCTTTTGTTGTGGTAATGTTCCAGTCTCTAAGTAGCTGATGATGTCTGTAAATTGAGTGTCAGTTCTTTGTTGCATTTTAACAGTTGCCAGGGACAGATCAGATGCAGAGGAGATGAGAAGCTCTTCAGCTGCTTGTAGTAACTGAGGATTTGTGTGTCTCTCTGAGCAGGCAGTTGGTAGCAGCAAAGCAACCTGAGGTGTTGAAGGAGTGTCCACAGGAAGCACATCTGTGGCATGGAAGGGAAGAGCTCGTAAACAGGATTTGTCATCTGTTGAGGAGGATGCAGAAGGATATCGTCTCCGGCTTACACCATCAGCATTTGAGTGAACTCGACCTGGTCTGTATTGAATTTCAGAGTTGTAGAATTGCAGCATGGTGATCCACTGGACGAATTTGCCTACTGGCTCCTTCATTTCAAATAACCATCGGAGGTCAGAGTGATCAATGATAGCTGTAAAGGAGGAGTAGCAAAGGTAGCAGTCAAATTTCTTCATGGCAAATACCATGGCTAGACATTCTTTCTCTGTGATGCCATAGTTCTGCTCAGCTGAGGAAAGAGAGCACCCAGCATCGGAGACAACTCGTTCTGTTCCATCTTGAATTTGACAGAGCACAGCGCCCACTGCAAAGGAACTAGCATCTGCGTAGAGCTTGAATGGTTGGTCGAACCTTGGGTAGGCCAATACTGGAGAAGAGATTAGGTTTTGTTTTAAGATGTCAAAGGCCTCTTTACATTCAGAAGTCCTAATACAGTCACATCCCTTTTTTTTAAATAATGATTATTATTTTTCATGAATTAAGTCACAATAATATGCACCATATACTACCATCATAAAAAAATCAAATATACGCATACACAGTGCATACTCTTAAACATAAGAATAGATCTAGACCAGTTCTAAATAAGGGGAGAGGCAAAGATAATAAAAATAACTATTAAATTAATAAGCTAATAACCAGGCGGTATAGCAATTACATATTTAAACTTTCCTTATTACATTCCTCGAAATATCAAGTGCATCCCCAACTAACCCCCACCATATTAAACTAACAAAGTAAAATACCATAAACAAAACAGAAGAAACCAGGGATACAGCCGTTACAGACATAATAATCAAACATTTTTCCAATCAAAATATATTTGTTTCCATTATTTCAAAAAACAAAACAGAACAGAGCAAAGATTCAGAGCTTAAAACATTTACACATTTATGTTTTCCAAATTAACCAGCATCTCATGTTCTGATGGGGTTGGGGGTTCAACAGACTCCTCAGATGAATATTGCAAACGAAGGTAGTTATATTTTTTCCCAATCTTTTACTATTTTCACCTTTGCCGGGGGTAGCAGAGAAAACTGTGCACCAGTTTCTAAGATCCCCTGATGATACGCCAAAAACCTCCTCCTGTGTTGTTGTGTAGCATAGCAGTAATCCGGATATATATAATACCTCAATCCGTTATATTCTAAGATCCCTCTAAGTCTGGCAAGCTTAAAAATATAGTCCTGATCAGAATCAAATCCAAAAGTAGCAAAGATCATAGATTTTAATATTTGTGTCGATGGGGGTACACTCAATGCAGTAGTAGGAGCACTGGAAATATTCATGTTACGCTTAATTACTCGAAATGCCTTTGAAATCAAAGGAGGGTTTTCAGCTGGTAAATTGAATGTTTTAATCAGAATGTCTTTTACTAAATCTCTTGTTGTTTCAAAATTTGCATCCGATTGGTCAGGTACCCCTAATATACGCACATTTCTATAACGCAAAAGATTTTCTGCATTCTCTACCTTTCTGTTGATATTATAATTTTCTTTAATTAAGCTTGCACAGTTTGCTTCCACAGACACCATCTTATTTACTTGCTTATCAATTTCAGCTGAATTCTGAAATACACTTTTCTTCGTCTCCTCAACCACAGTTTTCATTACATTCACTTCACTTTGTAAGTATTCAGTTTTTTTGGTTATAGCTTCATACTTCCGATCGCATCTTTCAGTCCATGCTAGGATTTTCTCCAAAGTTGCCCCCAATCTCTCCAAAGCATAACCTCCTCCCTCGAGAGGCGATGAATGTAAAGGAGTCTCACTCCATTTCTGAGGGTAAGTTGAATAATCTGACTGAGAATTCCGTGCTGTCTGCATCTCGGCTTGCTCCACCGGCCTTTTCAATGGGGTAGTAGGTTGCCCTATTTCCATAGACTGCAGGACGTATGGCGAGCAAAACACTGCTCCACCACCACTCTCCGGGCTGGGCTTGACAGGAAGATGCCGCTGCTCGAGCGGACTAGACCTCGGAGAGACAAACTCCATTTTTGAAATACCCTTGCTCCTCCGTGACTCCATTTAGAACAAATTTTTCACAACTCAGGTATTAAGCTTTGCGAATTATAAAAAAAAACTTTCATTCAATACGGTGAACAACACCGACAAGTCCGTCTCCATTATGGTCAACACACAGCACTCACAACATGATGCTACTACTGCCGGCCATCTTGCCCCTCCACTCTCATTTCGGTCACATCCCTTTTTGGTGAGGGCATACAGTGGAGCTGCAATCTTGGCATAGTTGCAAATGAACTTTAGGCTGTAGCCAGACAAGCCCAGGAAAGCTCAAAGGTCTTTGAGATTGTTAGGCTCTGAATAGTCTTTGACTGCTGAGAGCTTGTCAGGATATGGAGAGATGCCTTGAGAACTAGCCACATGTCCCAGGTAATGAATTTGATGCTGCGCAAAACAACACTTTTCTGGGCGAAGCTTGAGATTGGCTTGTCTGAGACATTCGAACACTTCTTGAAGATGTTGGAGGTGCTCTGGCAAAGTTCTGCTGAAGACTATCGCATCATCCAGGTAGACTAGGCAAGATTTCCAAGACAACCCATGTAGAATGGCTTCCATAACATGTTGAAATGTGGCTGGACTGTTCCGAAGACCCATAGGCAAATGTTTGAACTGGAACAGTCCCAAGTGGCAGCGCCATGCGGTGTATGGACGAGAAGCTGGATCAATGGAAACTTGATAGAACCCACTCTGAAGGTCTAGCGCGGTGAAGTAAGCAGGACTGGCTGCACCAAGACTCTCTAAAGCATCTTCGGTTGTAGGCAAGGGATGAGCATCCTGCACCATGTAGGCATTGCGTTTTCTGTGGTCTACCACAAAATGATACCTTTTGTCCTTTTTTACCACCAACAAGCAAGATGCACCCCAGGGGCTTGTTGATTCTTTGACTATGTCTTGGTCAAGCATGTCTTTGATTATGTCCTCGAGGACTTGTTTCTGTTTATGTCCCACTTTGTAGGCTTGCTGATGGATTGGTTTCTGGTTGGGCTGTACTTCGATAGTGTGTTGCAGAATATCACAGCATCCAAGCTTGTTATCTGAACCAACAAAGACATCCGGGTAATTTTCCAGGAATTTCAAAAGTTGTTGCTTTTCTGTTGGAGATGCTGGAAGTTTGGAAGAGGATAGTCGCTGACTGAGGGGTAACTCTGTTGAAGTTGGAGTGGTCGTGATAGTACTGACAGGAATAGAGTGGGTGGAACCAGGCTGAGGTTCTTGCATGAGATGGAACTGGTCCCCTGACGACAAGCAGACAAACTTTCCAATGTTGGCACCATTTGAAATGACCACTGGCTCATCTGTGAAGTTGCAACATTTTTGGAAGACTGCACCATCATGCACTGCCAATAAGGTATTTTCTGGAAGGAGACCTGATGAATGCAGTTCGGGGGATCCTGTGATGATGCCAACAACACCTTGTGGAAGTGATTCACCTCAAATCTTGGCAAACAAAACCATCTCTAACTGAGGAGGCTCAGTGACTGAGTCTATAGTTGCGAGTTGCCTCTGAGGATCTAGCGACAGTTTGCTTGAGGCAAAGTCTAGGATGGTTTTGTGAGCTTTGAGAAAGTCCAGGTCTAGAATTATTGTGGGTTGAAGATCAGGCACTATATAAAACTTGACAATAACTTGCTGTGAGCCAAACTGGAGCTTGAGATGGACCATGCCTGTGACAGGTACTGTAGCTGTTCTGGCTGTGATAATGTACTTTATGTCGGCTGGAGAGACATTAGGTATATGATGAATAGCTTGGTTATCTAGAATACTGCTGTTGATAACTGATATTTCTGCTTCAGTGTCGACCAAGACATGCGTAGACCAATCTCTGATGGTTACAGGTACATAGTTTGCTAGGAGAGGTGATCGGATGACAGGTAGTGAGTGTGCACCAGAGTTCACAGTTGGAGGAGGTGTTTTGTTTGAATTGCGAGAGTCAGAGGGGTGGTCAGTTGCTGTGTTCCCCTGGTCCTGGGAGTAGTTGCAGTTATCTTGCTGATTGTGCAGCGGTGGGTGCCTGTGGTTCTCTTGATTTCTGTAGTACTTTAGCTTTCACCAGACAGCGGCAGTATGTCCCCTGAATCCACACCACTGGCAGGTCACTGGTTCTCATGAAGGCAGAGGTGGATGAGGTCGCTGTCAAATTGGGTGAAGGACATTGACAGAAGTATGTAGTAGTAGCAGCTGAGCTGCGGTGCAGAGTATTGATACATGTAGTGAGTGTCTCTATCACTGATTGCTGCTGCTGGACACATGTTGTGAGTGTGACTAACTGCGATGACTGAGGTGCTTATACACTGGACTGAGATGCTTGTACACTGGTAGCCTGGGACATTGCTACTGATTGTTGTGCAAGTCGTGCCACTTGGATTGTGTCCATCCAGGTTGCTGGTTTCTGTTGGATTACATAAAGACAGAGTTGAGGAAGCAGTCCCCGGACAAAGGTGGTGATTTGTTCTTTCTCAGCTGTCTGTAGGCATTTGCGTCGAGCCTCAATGTCCACAATGAAGGCTCTGAGAGATTCTGAGGGCTGCATGGTGCGCTCCCACAGCTGTTGCTCTAATAACCAGGGTGGATGTGCTTGGAGAAAATGGACTTTGAAGGTTGCGTACAGTGTGGCAGCATCTCCCTTGACTTAGTCTGGAAGTGCATTGAACCAGGAAATGGCAGTCCCTCTCAGAAGTAAGTGCAAGGCATTGGAAATATGCACAGGATCAGTCCAACCATGTAAGGAAATCCAGGCTTGGAATTGTTCCTACCAGTCAACAGCATTTTTGTGAGGCAAGGCTGAGAAGGGCACTGGTTGTAGGCTGGTATGAACCGTGGACTGTGGTGAAATGGCTTTAATGTAGGCCAGGTCATCTTGAATTGCTTGCATAGCTGGAGCTCCTTGAGCAGAAATAGAAGACTGAATGTCATGGAGGATTGATTAAATTTTGTAGCCTCACGCCCTTGTGAAGGTAGGACTCCAGACACTCCGGCACCCATATCTGTGTAATCGTCAGACATTGTGGTTGGAGATGAGCTTTGTTTCACTGAGTGAAGGTCTTATGGGCGAGAAGGAATTGTCGTCATGCAGGAGACATGACGTCGTGTTGTAGATGAAGTGCCGAGAAAAATTTATTTTTGTAGACAAAAGTACAATTTTTTTTTTGTAGCAAGTTCATCAATTGACATCTTAATAAAGAACTTCTGACTCAGTTCGGTGTTGTTTGTTATTTAAATAAAGGTTTTGTTGCAAAAATCAGCTTTTCGTTACAGTGTCCATTTATTTCAAGAGGACTTCCATTGATTTTAATGGAGTGAGGTCAATTTGTGCCCTTCACAAGATGGCCACCAAACTGTGACATGCAGTTCCTATGGCATTTGACTGCCTGACTGTAGCAAGATGGCCGCCAGCAGGGGGGTCAAAGTTCACTTCCTGTCGTCGTTTTTGCTGTGCTCAAGATGGAGGATTTCTTCCACGAGGCTGCCTGGCTGCCTAACAATGTTCAAAATGGCGATTGCCGCCCTGCTGCCTTCTCCTCGGACTGAAATGGCAGGAGTTTTGAGGTGAGTGTGAGTGGGACAACTGGTGAAAGTTCTGTATTTATTCAATGCATTGCTTGAGTGCTCCACGGCTGCAGAGGTTCCTTTTTATTTATTGTCTTTATCTTTGGTTCCTCCATTATTTTTTTTTGTCTTTTGCTTATCTTTATATCCCAGGGTTGTGCTTTGTGTATTTACTTTTGTCTCAATCCCTTTACTTATTGTAGTGCCCTTCTTGGCTTATGCTGCTACATTGCAGTGCTTTGATTACTGCCCTCGTGTATTTTATTTATAGTCCTGTCCTGTGCCCTGTTTGTGATTTTATTTTCATTTTAATTTATTCTGGTCCTCGTTTTATTAATTTGCTGTCCTCTGTTTATTGCAAGCTTGCCCTGTGTAGAATTCCTATGTTTTTTTTTTGTTTTGCTTTTTCACATTATTAATTTTTTTTGCTGAAGTGGTATTAACCCTTATCTGAATCATGGCCAAGTGGCAGCTTAATGTGTAGGCAGCAAGGAGTTGGAGAGCAGATTGCCCGAGCAAGAGGATGCTGAGGTCAGGAGGGAACAACTTGGCGAGAGAAGCACTCTGTTTTGGCTTCAGGAACCAGCTGCGGCTAATTTTATAAGAGCAGAGTCGGGGCGCACGAGCAGTGGCTTCAGTTTGCAGAACTGGCTATGAGAGGCTCCAAGCGGCCACAAGAGCTAGAGGAGAGCTGCAGTTGTGCTGGAAGGCTGTTTGTAGCTTGCCAGAGTGGGGAGAGGAGCACTGAGTTGTAGGCAGGAGGCTTGTGGAGCAGGAGAGCAGCCGCAGAGAGTGAGAGGAGATCAGTGAATGTTTGGGAGGAGTGGCGCTTCTTGCTGTGAGCGCTGGAGTGGGAGTGAGAGTTGTAGCGGTCCTTTGGAGAGGCTGACTGAGCTGCGGTTGTGTGGGGAGCACTCTGGTTTGTGGCTCTGCTGAGGGAATGGAACTCCGATGCTGTACTTTCCGGCTGTGGGGGAGATCAAGGTAACAGTCCCTTGTGGCAGCTGTAAGTAGGGCCGCTGTTGAGTCCGGGAGCAGCAGCTGTGGATGGTTGTTTGCTGGTGTTTCATGGGGAGCTGCAGTGTGGTGAGATGGGGAGCAAGGAGCCTCGGTGCTGGCCTAAGAGCTGTGTGTGGTCGGCAGAATGGAGTCCAGTGCTTTCTTTTATTTCATGGAGCAGCTTTCTGTCCCATGGAATTCAGCAGGAGGGTTGGCTGGTAAATCTGTTGCTTTCATCTTTATTTTTTTATTTTTTATTTTTTGTGTTCCCACTGAGAGAAGTCAGCATAGGGAGCTGGTGTTCCGTAGGCCCTGCCACGAGGTGATGCTGCTTTGAGAGGGGCTGTATTGTTCACAGCTCTGTGGGGTTTCTATGACTGAGTAGAAATAAAATGTTGGCAGTTTTACTTAAACTGCAGGCTAGCAATGCTGAACAAAATATTTTTTTTTTCCACAGTCAACGATGTTAGAGGAGGGCTGCAAGCTGCTGTACACAGTTCAGGAGACAGTTCATCAGTTTCTTCTATGCAGCAGAGGCTGTGCAGTACATAGCATTCAAGCAGTTCAGGCATACTGGGGTAGGTGACTGTGGGGTATCCAGCGATGCAGGCAATGCGAGATGGGGTCTGGACAGAAGAAGGCCAGCATTCTCCACCATGTGAGGCATTTTGGTTATTTGGTCAGCCACTAAAAGACCCCTTACCTTCTCTGTGGTCTGCCAGACACTTTGGTTGCTGTGGTTGGTGCTGCTGGTGAGGACCCCATCTGTACCATGCGAATAACTAGTCGGATGCATAAAATAAAGAATAAGGCAGGTTTATTTGCTGTGCTGCACATGTTCTCTTCTTGAGGTCTAGCCCCAGACTGACAAATCTCTGACTGACCGGCCAACATGGCACTGCCAGGCAGAGCAACAGTTAGTTACATGCAAGTTCTAAGTGCTCTTAAAGAGGCGGCAGCTTAACATTAAGCTCCATGCTTAATGTGTGCTTCACACTAGTATCAGGCCAGCTGCATAACTTTGCACATCTCCAGTATCAGACATTTGCATAAATTACTTTGCACATCTTTAGTATCTGGTGATCTGCATAACGTTGCACATCTCTAGTATCAGGCTAGCTGCATAACATTGCACATCTCTAGTATCAGACTGTCTGCATAACTTTGCATATCTCTAGTGTCAGGCTGTCTGCATAACTTTGCACATCTCTAATATCAGGCCATCTGCATAATTGTGTACATCTCTACTATTAGGCCACCTGTATAACTTCACACATCTCTAGTATCAGGCTATACAACTTTGCACATCTCTATTATCAGGGTGTCTGCATAAAATACTTTGCACATCTCTAGTGTCAGACCATCTACATAACTTTGCACATCTCTAGTATCAGGCTGTCAGCATAACTTTGCACATCTCTAGTATCAGTCTGTCTGCATAACTTTGCACATCTCTAGTATCAGGCCATCTGCATATCTTTGCGCATCTCTAGTATCCGGTGATCTGCATTACTTTGCACATCTCTAGTATCAGGCTGTCTGCATAACTTTGCAAACTCTGGTATCCGTTGATCTGCATAACTTTGCACATCCTTAGTATCAGTCTGTCTGCATAACTTTGCACATCTCTAGTATCCAGTGATCTGCATACCTTTGCACATCTCTAGTATCTAGTGATCTGCATAACTTTGGACATCTCTAGTATCAGGCCATCTGCATATCTTTGCGCATCTCTAGTATCCGGTGATCTGCATTACTTTGCACATCTCTAGTATCAGGCCATCTGCATAACTTTGCACATCTCCAGTATCAGACATTTGCATAAATTACTTTGCACATCTTTAGTATCTGGTGATCTGCATAACATTGCACATCTCTAGTATCAGGCTGTCTGCATAACTTTGCATATCTCTAGTGTCAGGCTGTCTGCATAACTTTGCACATCTCTAAATATCAGGCCATCTGCATAACTGTGTACATCTCTACTATTAGGCCACCTGTATAACTTCACACATCTCTAGTATCAGGCTACACAACTTTGCACATCTCTAGGATCAGGTCAACTGCAAAAAATAATTTGCACATCTGTAGTATCAGGCCATCTGCATAACTTTGCACATCTCTATTATCAGGGTGTCTGCATAAAATACTTTGCATATCTCTAGTGTCAGACCATCTACATAACTTTGCACATCTCTAGTATCAGGCTGTCTGCATAACTTTGCACATCTCTAGTATCAGGCTGTCTGCATAACTTTGCACATCTCTAGTATCAGGCTGTATGCATAACTTTCCACAACTCTAGTATCTGGTGATCTGCATAACTTTGCACATCTCTAGTGTCAGACCATCTGCATAACTTTGCACATCTCAAGTATCAGGATGTTTGCATAAATTACTTTGCAAATCTCTAGTATCCAGTGATCTGCATAACTTTGCACCTCTCTAGTATCAGGACGTCTGCATAACTTTGCCCATCTCTAGTATCAGGCTGTCTGCATATCTTTGCAAACTCTAGTATCCGGTGATCTGCATAACTTTGCACATCTCTAGTATCCAGTGATCTGCATACATTTGCACACCTCTAGTATCTAGTGATCTGCATAACTTTGCACAGCTCTAGTATCTGGCCATCTGCATAACTTTGTGCATCTCTAGTATCCGGTGATCTGCATAACTTTGCAGATCTCTAGTATCAGGCTGCCTGCATAGCTTTGCACAACTCTGGTATCCAGTGATCTACATAGCTTTGCACATATCTAGTGTTAGGATGTCTGCATAACTTTGCACATGTCTAATATCCGGTGATCTGCATACCTTTGCACATCTCTAGTATCAGGCTGTCTGCATAACATTGCACAACTCTAGTATTCGGTGATCTGCATAACTTTGCACATCTCTAGTGTCAGGCCATCTGCATAACTTTGCACATCTCTAGTATCAGGGTGTTTGCATAAATTACTTTGCAAATCTCTAGTATCCAGTGATCTGCATAACTTTGCACATCTCTAGTATCAGGATGTTTGCATAACTTTGCACATCTCTAGTATCAGGCTGTCTGCATAACTTTGCACATCTCTAGTGTCATGCTGTCTGCATAACTTTGCAAACTCTAGTATCCGGTGATCTGCATAACTTTGCACATCTCTAGTATCAGGCTGTCTGCATAACTTTGCACATCTCTAGTATCCAGTGATCTGCATACCTTTGCACATCTCTAGTATCTAGTGATCTGCATAACTTTGCACATCTCTAGTATCAGGCCATCTGCATATCTTTGCGCATCTCTAGTATCCGGTGATCTGCATTACTTTGCACATCTCTAGTATCAGGCTGTCTGCATAACTTTGCAAACTCTGGTATCCGTTGATCTGCATAACTTTGCACATCCTTAGTATCAGTCTGTCTGCATAACTTTGCACATCTCTAGTATCCGGTGATCTGCATAACTTTGCATATCTCTAGTATCAAGGTGTCTGTATAACTTCACACATCTCTAGTATCAAGCTACACAACTTTGGACATCTCTAATATCAGGTCATCTGCAAAAAATACTTTGCACATCTCTAGTGACAGGTCATCTGCATAACTTTGCACATCTCTATTATCAGGGTGTCTGCATAACTTTGCAAATCTCTAGTATCCAGTGATATGCATAACTTTGCCCATCTCTAGTATCAGTCTGTCTGCATAACTTTGCACATCTCTAGTATCCGGTGATCTGCATAACTTTGCACATCTCTAGTATCAGGTGATCTGCATAACTATGCACATCTCTAGTATCAGGCAATCTGTATAACTTTGCACATCCCTAGTATCAGTCTGTCTGCATAACTTTGCACATCTCTAGTATCTGGTGATCTGCAAAACTTTGCACATCTCTAGTATCAGACTGTCTGTATAACTTTGCACATCTCAAGTATCTGGCCATCTGCATAACTTTGCACATCTCTGGTATCTGGTGATCTGCATAACTATGCACATCTCTAGTATCAGGCAATCTGTATAACTTTGCACATCTCTAGTATCAGGCCATGTATATAACTTCACACATCCCTAGTATCCGTATGTCTGCATAACTTTGCACATCTCTAGTATCAGACCCCCTGGTTGTGATGAACTGACCCCCAAATTATTGTCTTTTTGCAGCTTCAAAAATTGCCTAACCAATTAATATTTTATTCAACTTGTCCTTTCAAACAGGAAAAGTACCTAGCTTATGGAAAAATTATATATAATTTAATACATACGTTAGGGTCTCAGCATGATTTCTATAACTATCATACAATTTCTGTTTTATCTGCTTTGTCCAAACTACAGGAAAATATTGTACACCAGCAGCTTAATGAATATATTAAAAGTTATGATCTATTGTCTGCAAATCAGCATGGATTTCAGGGGGTTGGGGGGACACAGCACTGAGACTGCATTGGTTGGGTTCACGGACATCGTCCTCAGGGCCACTGAGACTGGTTGCCAAATGGGGGTGGTGTTCGTGGACCTAACCAAGGCTTTTGATTTGGTAAATCATTCACTTTTGTTGAATCATTGAGGCATTTGGGATAGGGAACCTCTGCACTGGATGGGCTTGGAAACTATCTTTCCGAAAGGTCCCAATGTGTTAAATTTGGTGGAGTTGGCTGGCCCATCAGTGCAGTGGTGGGATTACTGCTTGCAAAGCCGGTGACCTGGATTTTGGAATGGACTCAGGTGCTGGAGGGCCAGCTGAGGGGAGGAGGATTGAGCACCCAACTGACTGCTCTCCTTCTCTGTGGGAGGGTGGGGAAGCACTCACTCTGTGACCAGACCCTAGCAGAGGCTAGGGACCAGCGCAGGTGAGGCGTAGCAGTTCCAGGAGGTGTGCCGGACATGGGCGCATGTGCCAGCATGTCATTGCATGCCACACCTCCCACTGAAGTGGACAAAATGGATGCACAGGAATCCAACAGCCCTGGCCCCATGAAGCCAAGCCCAGAGATTCACAAACTGCTGAACTAGACAACGCGGCACCATTCAGATTGGTACTTGAGGTTGCTCCACTCAGTAGCTCCACTCTGGGTTGGAGAATTCTGGGGTGAACACTGGCAGAGAGTAATGATGGTCCCAGGGGATGGGGGAGAGGTAACAGGAGGAAGGTGAGTTAAAAAAAAATTGGGTGGAGTTTTTTCATTTTATAGGAGGGTCCAGTGTGGAGTCCCCCAGACCTATGCTCTCCCCCAATGCTAGCCTATCCCCCAGGGTGCTATACTGTCCCCAGGGCTATACTGTCCCACAGGACTCTATACTGGCCCCTAGGACTATACTGTGCCCCAGTGCTCTGTTCTTGGCCCTCTGTTTTTTCTTATCTCTTATCAGACCTGTAACTGTGATTTATTTTTACACAGAAGATGCGGTGTTAATGACCCACAATTCAAAAATAGTTGACATTAATATCACATTAAGTCATGAATTTGTTAAGATACTAAATTGGCTTTGTCGAAACAATCATGTCTTAAACAAAACAAAAACAAAATCTATGCTATTTCGGCTCATTTCCTAAACTGAAGCAGTTTTCTTGTGATTTTAAAATACGCACTTGGGACGGATACTTGATTGAATCGATAAGTTCATTCAAATATCTAGGTGTTGTCTTGGATCCAACATTGAGTTTTAATATACATCTGAATAAAATCAATGCAAAACAATTCGCTCAAAATTTGGCACACTTAATTACATAAAACATTTCTCAACTCAGGAAACTGGGTTGGCAATAACACAACAAAATCTTCTCCTCGCTTTAAATTATGCTTCTGTTGTCATTGACACTGCACCTTCATGTGTTATTTCAAGGAAAGAGGTACTGCTTCAAAAATTGCAAATTTGTGATTCTAGCACCAAATAGGACTCATATCTGTCTAATTCTGGATAGACTTGACTGGCCCTTAGTTTTAAATAATTACAGACTAGCTTTATCACGTCTTAGGTATAATGTAATGAATGCTGGCATTCCTGTTTCTTTGCATAGATTATTAAATAAGCATATCTCTGAATATGACTCACGTTCATCAGAAAATCTTCTGTTTGTTATACCTTTTGTTCGCACAAACGCCTGTAAAAGAACTTTTGCATGTTGTTGTGCTGCTCCTTTATGGAATTCATTACCAACAAACATCAAGCACCTTACGTCTGTCAGGCTATTCACTTCATCTGTTATTCAGTATTTTAAAAACATAAATGTATGTTTATGTGAACAGTATTAACCTGATTAAATGTATTGTTTTATTGAATGTCTTATTGTATCTGTAGCGTATTTTGTGCAAGTTGTTGTTGGTTTATTAATATTGTTTTGACCTCAGGTCATACCTGAAAATGAAATGTTTATTCCAGTGTACCAACCTGCAATTCAAATAAATTAAATGAAAAATCAGTCCATTTGCAGAACTTTGCACATCTGTAGTATATCTGTATAACAAAAGTTAACAGTTGCAATTTTGCTGCCTGAAAAAGTGCCACGTTCCTGCTGAAAATGTCACAGAGTCAGCACTTTGGACTTTGCCAGCTGTGCACATGTCTAGCATCAGGCAGTCTGCATAATAAAGTGCACTGGACAAACCTGCAAAGGTGTAAGAAGAACAAAGTTGCTTTTCTTGTGTGTCACAGCAGAACTGACTATACTTTGCCTTCTTCTTTCAGAAACAGAAACAGAAGCAGAAGCACGGACTGGATGGACAGCATGGCAGATTACTTGCATTACGCTTGTTGTAATTTTTGCTGCTCTAGCAGGTGTCCTGGGCAGTTATGTAGCCTACACAAGGCATTCCAATTGGAGATCATTCACCAGCTGAACACTGGTTAAATGTGCCCCCCCTTCACTTGGTTTACTGCCTGGATTGACTGTGCCTGATGAGGGGGGGCATGGAACAGGGTACTCCTGTGTCAAGGGGCATCTTGATGGTAATCCAGCTTGCCACAAGCAGTTTGCAAATCAATCACAAATGTTACCACCTTCAAGACCTTGTATGCCAAGGCTGTTAAGGAGCCATGCAGCTGTTTCCAGCATGCATAGCGTGCTAGGGTGCCTACTGCTTACCTGCACACTACATCTCCACATAACCCAGCCCCTTGATTGTCTCCACCTATAACCCTCCTTTTTTTCTGCTAATCCACTTCCATTCTTACCCTCAGACTCCTAACATATATGTCCCCAGCCCATCTACCATAGCACCCCTCCTAGAACAGCTGCAGTCCTGTACCCCTCCCCTCCCTCCATATTTGCCCCTTTAGTTTGTATATGTCCTGACCAATGATATGCCGTGCTGTTAGAAAATGTTTTAATATGCGGACTGTTTCAGAATGTTTGAATTCCCTTTCTCATACCATTCTCCCTAACCTTGTTAACCCTATACTTGAAATACTTGATATTGCTCTGTGTATTTTTTTTCTATTTCTGTATAATTATGTCTATTTATTATCTGTGCATAAAAGTGTTATTCTTGACCTTGTGTAACACAGGTCCACCTTGTAAATGAGCCTGCGTAATGGTGTTCACCTGGATAAATATAGACTTGATTGACTGATGTTGACCAGTTCACCCTTCTCTTTCAGTACAGGAATTAATGAAACTGGCTTTAAATGTATGGTAATAAACACTCAGACTCCAGCTGTTGCTCTTGATTCTTCTTTAGTAGATACGGCAGTACATGGGGCACAACAGTTCACTCATCTGGCCATGTGAACCTGATTGATTCAACATCTATACAACAAGTTACGGTACTCCAAAGAGTATTCTTGTAACCCAGCACCACAGTTACAACCTGACCTTCAGTTTGAATTCCCAGGCTCTCTCAGTCCCTTTTATTCCCTGGCAGAGCTAAACAGGTTGGACACTTCCCTGGTCCCACCTTAGCCACTACACTGGAAAATGAGTTCCTTAACTTTGTAAAATTTTATTTTCTAGAGATCGTTGTCCTTTTACCACAACCTGACTATAGCCAGGAAAATCAGATGTGTGCTGCACACACAGCAGTGCTGACACCAGCCAAAGCTCCACTTTCACTGTGGCACCTAGTAGCCTCCTCTCCTGAGGAATTCATACTCACGCAGCCCCAAGTGTGCCTCTTCTTTGGGTACTCTCCACATATTCTTGGATATGGTCACCTACCTGATTCCGGGAGGCTCTCTCCTTATCAACTCTGCATTCAGCTCTGGTCTTTGGTCATGTTTATGCTTCCACTTTCCTGGGTGACTTGGGTATCAGGCCTTTTATGACCCCCCCACCCCTCCAATCGAATTCTGCTTCTTGGGCATCCTATTCAGGACCCCATGCCATCAGGCAATACTTTTTATGTACAAACAAAAGAGCAAGGCTATCTGAAGCAGCAGGCAAAACACCAAGTACAGGGGCAAAACATTGAGAATTTTTTTCATACACACTCCATCATTTTTATGTCTAGCCATAGGCCTAATAAAATGCTTTTGATATTCAGACAGTGGTCTGTGTTTTACATTAGGTCCTGAGTGCAAGGTTTTCAGCAGTAGTACTCCTTTATGGCATAACATTCAGGATCCCTGCTCTCCCTCAGAGAACCCCATACACTGTTCCAACAAAAGGCAGTAGGATTGACTCTTTCCACCGATATTCTCTGGGGATGGAAATATCTGAGACTTGGGTCCATCCTATCCTGGCCATTCTAGACATCAGATGTACTGTACAACCCCTAAATTTGCTATGGGGTTTGAACTTAATGCCAGCCTCGGCCTCAAAGCTGTCGAGCCTCCAGTTGCAAGTTGGAGCCCATTTTGGAAATCGCACTTGCCTGGTTCACTGAGCTTGAGCCAGCCACTTGGACAAGCCACCTTCTAGCCCCCCCTCACAGAAGCAAATCAGCATCCATGTATCCGGCCGTGCAGCATGCATACTACCCTACTTTACTGCACAACTGCAACAAAAAATGGGCAAGTAAATAGCACCCAGAGTTTCAAGGATAAACCTGAATGTGACCGTGTGTCCAGGTGCTCCATCGCTTCACCAAGTAAGGCTTTGTCAGGAGGTGTTTACCTGTTTAAGGACACACCCTTATATACAAAATAACCAGTGACATCATCATTTAACCACGCAACATAAAGAGTATAAACTAAATGATATAACAATGGTGAAAACATAAAATATGCAGTGCAATGCCAAGTATCCTGTATGGCTTGGGATTTTCTCCATAAATATCCATTCTTTTTGAACCTCAGTGTACCCAGCCAATCAGAATGCAGACTTTGGTTTCAAACTATCTCATAACAAATATCACAGATCACTACATCACACCGTTTGCTGCATTAGTAATACCAGATGGGATATCTCAGCTTTCCCTCATAAGCATGCAGAATGCACATGCATGCATACTGCACACTTTTGCTTAAATATATATATATATTATGACAATGTTGACGTACCTGATCACAATAAATAAATGCCTTTAATGTGATACAAAATCTCCCTTTGAGGAGCTGGGACAAAACCTCCAGTCATCCTTATGTTACGATGTCTTTTCTAGCTGGACTCATAAGTGCTGTCAGGGTTGCTGCACAACCAGTCCATGGTCTTCCCAATGGGAAACCAACAAATCCTCAAAATAACACTAAATAGCAACCAACGCTGTAGTTTTACAGTTCCAGGTGCACTGTCCCAAGGCTAACTGCCACATAAAACCGAGCACAAGGAACACTAGAAGGAATGTCAAACACTCCATGATCTCTGAGGACACAATGAAGCCCTCTGATAAAAAGCAGTGACCTTTTAAACGTTAACCCTTAGGCTGCCAGCAGAATTAGAACATATAGGAATTCTGGACTGATATATCAGTCCATGGCACAGCAAAGATTAAATTTGTAAAGTAAAAAAAAATAATAATGTTAAAATAAGCATAACATTTTCACGTTGCATCCCCAAAACAATGTTTAGATTTGATAAAAGTGAAGGAGCCATGTGGAGTGGAGCAGCATTGCGTCCCTCTTGGTGCTCCGCACCTCAGTTAGGTAGACCGTCATGAAACGTGAATGGTGGATGTTCAGGTAGGTGCACTTGCTCCATCTCTCTTTGCAATTCCAAGATGTTCCAGAGTGGTTTAGGTGGAGCAAACAGCAGTGAATGTACTGTGGGTTGGGATGATGAATCTTTAGTTTGCCTCTTCACGTTCTTTGTTCCTGATTTCTTGTGTTAATTTCTTCTGCCATTACATTCTGTTTGTCTCTATATGGAATTTACTTTTTAATGCTTTATCAGTATATTAATTCCTTTAAGCTCATACTGCACTTTCATGCCGAACTTGGCAGGATTGGCAGCCCTGTAAAATTGAGGGGTGCAGAATTGAAACTGTGCTTTCCTGTGTGGCGGGTGGGTGGATGGGTGGGTGACCAACCTGGTGGGGAAGGGGAGAAAGAAGCAGTAGCATGAGTAACAGTGACAGGCTCCTGTCATTGAAAGCCACTCAGCTGTTTGCTGATATGGCTTCATGCAAATCAAAGGACCAAAGCCCTCTCTTATCAGAGCAGCTTCACTCCTTTGAAGTATATAAAGTTTCCACCCAGCAAGCAGAGAGTGGCATCATGACCACAGTGTGTGGTCATTGGTGTAGACTGCTGAGCCCCCACTATTCTGAACTGCAATGGACTTGGCAGTGACACCTCCCAAAAAATCCTGTTTCACTCGTCACAAAACGTTTGGTGCACAGGTGCATCAAACATAATAAGAATATGTTGTGTTTCTGTTGCATTATCTTGGTGAAATAAATCATGAAACACAATCATCAGATGTGGAATGCTTTAAAAAAAGCATCCTATTTTAGAGACTTACTAGTCTCAGCATTTACACCTGCCTACTCAGTGCCTTACTCCTTGGAAATGATCCTGCTGCTGCAATGTCTAAAAGTACTCCAACTGTTTTGGAGTAATATCATTTGTAAAATTCTCCCCAGCAGGTCTCTCATACTTCCTGGTTTGTTCTACCCCCACACTCAGCAAAGTTATGACATGACGCCAGGGAGAGCACGGGGACGAGTTTCATTTTAGTGTATGGGGAGTACCTTTCAAGTCATTTTTCTATATTGTAAGGGGCAGTTGGTGATAAAACGTGGGCACCGGTCGACTAACAAAACCCTGATTAGGTGACCAGTGCCCACGTTTCATCACCAACCCTTCAATGGATTTGCTTGACATTTAGCATACATAATCTCTGGTTGTAGGTCGTGTGAATCAGATTTGTGGTGTTTGAGATACAGAGCATCAAATATCCTACATTTACCAGGTTTTTTTTACATTTCATTGTCCACCTGTATCTCAGAATCGGCTTTAGGTGGTGTTATGAAATTTTCAGGGAGAAGAAAACGACAGGCCACAGGCCAGACTGCAGTCGCACAAGCCTTCAGGATGCAGCCCAGGAAATCCATGACATGCCAGTGGGAAGAGAGAGCCTGTGCACCAGTACACCTGCTTTACCTGCTCCTGGCAAGGCCACTTGGTGGGAAGGATGAACACATGGGAAAAAATCTGGTACCCACCAGTTGGGTAGATGAAACACTGCCTGACCCAACGGCTGGATCAAGCTCATGTCTGTTTATCCCTTGGATCGACTTCAGGTGTACCTCAGCAGTGATGACTGGAAACAGTAGGAGCTTCACTGCCATGGAGCTACGAGCCAGATAATGCAAAGAACCCAGTGCATACCCTCCCCTCCAATGGCAAGTAATTTAAATATTATAATTTTCTTTCTGCCTCAAATTGTTATTCACTTATTTTATCCCAATGTAGAGTGTGTGTGTGTGTGTGTGTGGTGGTGGGGAGGGATCTCTTAGTGTTCAGTTCAGAGCTCTAGTCAGCCCAGCTACAAGACATAAAGGCGGACCACCACACTGTTTAGGAGATGTGCAGTTGTCTCCATTAGCTGGCTCCCAACCAATCATCAACACATTGTCTGGGGACTGCACCTCATTTAAAATAAGATAATTAGGCAGTGCACTTATTTAAAAGGAGAATAATCAGCATTTATGTCGCACTTTTCATATACAGTGTATCCCAAAGTGCTATACAAACAATGCTAGACCGGTAGTGAAGTGACTGAATGTGTAGTGGCAGCCATATCGCACATCAGCACCCACACACCACCTGGACAATTGCATTGAACCGGTTTATACGAAAGGGAATTACCCTACTCTTTGCAAAGCATGCCCTGGGTTCTTTTACTTCCACCCGGACACCCACCAGGACAGCACCAGGATGAGTAGAAGGGATCTCAGTTTAATGTCTCATTCGAATGACAGCACACCCCAGCAGTATAGCACCCTCCTAATACTGCACTCGGATGCCAGTGTTTTAGGTGCAAGTCCAATCCTGGTGTGGGACAAGAACCCATGACCTTCTAGTCCAGAAGTGGATGTGCTACCAACTGAGCCATGCTGACATCTCACACAGTTATATTTTAGAATAGTGACCCAGCCGCTGGATGCTCCACCTTGATGTCTGGTGCCTGGGCTCATGATTCACACCAGAGCTGTGCACTGAACACAAAGAGACCCCCCATTCCACATTGGGATAAAGTAAGTGAGTCGAGTCATTTGAGGCAGAATGCAAATATAATACTCAAATGATTTGCTACTGGAGGGAGGGGTTGCACTAGGTTCTTTGATTTAACTAATTTATGCCATAACCAGTTGCACCCCTATGTGAAAAGCAGTTTGAAGTTGTGAATGAGCAAGGGTTGAGCTGCTAATTCCGGGTTTGTCTGAGCTACAAGCAAGACCCTGACTTTGGGGGAGGGGGCAAACTGAAAGGACCCATCATGTTGTGTCACAGGTGCCCCAGGACTCTAGGGACAAGAGTAGAGTGGCTCTGAAGGTCAGGTTTGGTGGCAATGCTGCAAAGTGGAAGGCAATCCTGACCAGTGGCTGGAGGGAGCTGAACAGAGTTGGAAAAGATGCTTTTCATTTTAATGGCCATCAGCTTTTGGAAGTGGCTGAAGTTCAGGAATGGTGGCAAGGATCCAATTCACTGTTTTCTGACTTCCCAAAATGTTCAAAAATCCAAAGCAGGAAGTCGTTTCAGTTTGGGGGGGGGGGAATACAAAACCACTTCTCCTTTTCTTAATTTTGGAAGTCAGTGTTCTATCTAGAGCAGAAGTTTCATAAGTCGACCTTGTTGAGAGGCATCATTTCTGGGCAGCACTGTTAAAATGCTGCTAATGAAATATCCATTTAGAAAAAAAATTACCTATTTTGTACTCCCATGTTTGCAAAAGTAAATGTCACAGCACTGCAATGGATTTTTCTTGTTTTCTCTTGTCCCATGAGTGTCGTTCTGTATTTTTGCCTTAGTACTCTGTTTTGGCATGTCTCTTGTTTATTGTTTCTGCTGCTGACCTTCCGTTGTCTGTGCTCAGTTGTTTTACCCTCAAAGTTTTCACATGAAACTAATGTACTCACTGCATAACTCTCAAGAAAAGGAAATGAGCCAATTCAACAAGCCTGCCTAGTGTCCCCTGCCCTGTTTCGATTGCTGGTTGCCAGCACAGCTATTTTGCAATCATATCAGGAGATAGTTCCCCATCCCTCATTCAGTTCTCTGGAGGCCTAACATCAGCTATCAGAAAGTGACATTTACTGTGGCTGGTGTATGCATGTGACTGAGTGAGTATTAGTGCGACTGTGTGTTTGTGTCTATGTGCATGTCGTTGTACATAGAACCATAGAAATTGTTGGCAGATAAGGACCGTTTGGCTTGGCAGATAAGGACCGCTTAGCCCACCCAGTCTGCTCATTTTCCTCCATCTATACTGTCACTGCAGACCTTAGCTGATTTCTGGCTACTCCCCTCCCACACACTTTCCTACTAAGATTCCTTTGTGCCTATCCGTTGCATACTTGAAGCCCACCACTGTTTTTGTCACCACCTCTTCTGCTGGAAGACTATTCCAGGCATCCACCACTCTTTCAGGGAAGAAGTGCTTTCTTACATCCCTCCTAAATTTCCCCTCTTTCAGCTTCATTGCATGCCCTTTTGTCTTGGACCACCTTCTCCTCTGAAAAACACTTCCCTTCTGTACCTTGTTCACTCCCACCCCCCGTGAGGTACTTATAGGTTTCTATCATGTCACCCCCCCCTCTCTTGGGGTGTATATGTTGTGATCCCTCAGTCTTTCATCATAGGGCTTATGCTGCAGTCCCTGCACCATTTTAGTTGCCCTTCTCTGGACAACCACAAACCCTGAAGCCCACTTGTGCACGGGGTGGAATGTGGTGGGGAGAGGGAGGGGGCAGGGAACCAGGGCTTGCCAGAAGGAGGTTGTCCATCCCCACACCATCCAGAAAGCAAATCGCTTTGCCCCCCTGGAGGAGCCTAAGGTACCTGAATCTACTGGGGGGAACTCTGAGTCAGTCAGGGGAAAGAAGGACTACTTGGCACCCGGAGGGGCAAACAGGAAGAACTCAGTTAGGAGAGTCCAGGTGATTGGGGGGTACAGAGGGTGGTGGAAAGAGAGCTGGATGGAAGGGGTATGGTCAGATGCCTTCCTGGGGCAACAGCCATCCAGGATATAGACAGGATAAGTAAGATGGCGGAGAAGGAGGGGGGGCTGGGGTGCTGGTACACCTGAATACCAATGATCTGGCAAACCAGAGTGTGGAGATGATGAAGCAGAACCTTCACAGTCTGGTGGACAGATTGAAGCTTGGTCTCCCTGGACTTTTCTGAGGTTCTCTCTCTGTGGGTCTGAGGTAGGGAAGATAGAATAAGGAGGGAGGAGGTAGAGGAGTTTAATGGGTGGCTAAAGGATTGGTGTCAGGAGAAAGCGTACCAATTTGTAGGGGACTGGGGGCTACTTATGGGACAGGATGTTCTTCAAGGGTGATCGCCTTCACCTGAAAAAAGAGGGGGCTAGTGTGCTGGGCAGAAGTTTGACATCTTTGTCGGGCAGTTAAACTGACTGTTATCACAGAGACTTGGGCCTCAGAAAATGACAACGGGGACCTGGCAGTCCCAGGCTACAGCATGTTTAGGAGGGATAGAGGAAGGGTAAATTGGAAGGCGTACCCCTCTATGTCAGGGATGGCACTGAGGCTTTGGAGGATGCACACATCAGGGGAGGTAATGAGGAGGCAGCGTCACTGTGGGTGCAGCTCGTAGCAGCCTCAGACAAGAAAATATGGGTGGGAGATGATTTGTAGACCACCAGCACAGGTGGAGTAGAGTGATAGGGGGCTTGGAGAAGAACTTGTCAGGTGAGTGGCAAAGGGGGATGTAGTGGCGGTGAGTGACCAGAACCTGCCAGACATTGACTAGGAGGTTACGGCTGCCAGAAGCAGCAGAAATCAAGCCTTGCTAAACACAGTCCAGGATCGTCTACTGGAACAGCTAGTTAGGAAACCCACCAGACAGGCTGCCATGCTCAATGTGGTGCTCACCAACTCAGAGATGGTAGGAGCAGTGCAGGTAGGAGAGCCACGAGGAAACAGAGACCATAACTCTATCTGGTGTCAAGCTGGCCCTGGGGACTAGTAAGGGCAGTAACCAAATGTCAATGTGGTTCCTGGAAGCAGTCAAGCCAGCAGTGAGGGCCACAAAAAGGGTATTCATTAGACATGAAGAAAAGCAGTGGGAGGAAGAAGGGGGAGAATACCAGCTGAGAACCAGGGAAGCAAGAAGGGTAGCGAGGGAGGCTAAAGCAGACATTGAGCTACACATTGCTGAGTGGGTCAAGAGTGGACAAAAGCAATGCTTCAGTTGAATTAGAGAAAAGGGAGGAAAGGAGGGGGATGTGTTAGGTTATCAGAGGGAGATAGGGTAACAGAGGAGGACGGGCAAAGGCAGACATCCTTAATTACCACTTTTGCTCCTTCTCCACCAGGGACTCTTGCCAAATAGTAGCATCAAGGCAGCCACTTGGGGGTTCTAAAGATGAGGCAGCCAGCATTTACCAGCGAAAGGGTCTGGAAAGGGTCCTTAAGATAGATAAAGTCCTGGGATTGGATGGGATACATCTGAGGGTACCCAGAGAGCTGGCAGTGGAAGCAGATGAACCCCTAGTAGGGCTATGCAATAGCTCATTGCAGACAAGAATAGTTCCAAAGGACTGGAGGGGGTTGGAGGTGGTTCTATTCCACAAGAGGGGGCAAGAAGCAAGCGAGCACTACAGACCTGTTAGACTTACCTCAGTTGTAGGTAAACTGATGGGAGTCACTAGTCAAAGAGGACCTAATGGACTACCTGGTGAGGAGTGGCCTCCAGGATAGTAAACCGCATGGGTTTATGGCAGGGAGGTCTTGTCAGATTAAACTACTAGCTGTCTTTGACTGGGTGATGAGGACATTGGATTGGGATGTATTTACTCTATTTTGATTTCAACTCAGTGCCTCACAGGTGATTACTAACAGAGATGGATGATCTGGGGGCAGCAAAGGGCATAGTAATATGGGTAGGAAATTGGCTGAGGAGAGGCAGCAGAGGGTCATGGTAAATGGGGTCAAATCAGAAGAGAAGGAGGTCACAAGTAGGGTGCCATAGGGATGTGTCCTGGGCTGGCTCTCTTCAATATTTGCATCAGTGACTTTGGAGAAATAATCCACGACAGGTTGTGTCTCCTTGCAGATGACACAAAGTTCTATGAGAAGATGGACAGAGATGAGAAATTTAGGGCATTACAGTGTGACCTGCATAGACTTCAGAGGTGGTCTAAGGTTCTGCAGTTGAAAACCAACACCAACAAATGGAAGGTGATATGCCTGGGGAGCAAGAACCCCAAGATGGGGTACTGGATGGGTGGGATTAAGTTGAGCACCACGACTGAGGAATGGGACCCAAGAGCCATCATCAGTGACATGCTCAAACAATCAAGCCAATGCAATAAGGCCTCTAGTAAGGCAAACTGAAAGTCAGGATGTATCAGGAGAGGTATTGACAATGGAAGTAAAGAGGTAATATTACCCCTGCATAGATTAAAGGGGAGGCCACACCTGGAGTACAGCACCCAGTTCAGGAAAGATGATGACAGACTGGATGTGGTGCAACAAAGGGCGGCCAGGGTGATCCAAGGCCAAGAGGCTGGATCTTAAAAGGATCAGCTGAAGGCACTAAACATGTACATGCTTGTTGTTTGAGACCAGATGAGAGAGGGGTGATATGATAGATACCTTCATATTACTGAAAGGAAGAAATAAGGTGAACCACAAGGAGTTATTTAGCATAAGCACAAGTCTGAGGTCACGAGGACATGAGTGGAAACCCACAGGAGGAAGGTTCAAAAGGGATATGAGGAAGTATTATTTTATGGAGAGGGTGGTGGAACCTCGGAACAGTCTGCCAGCTGAGGTGGCTGGAGACCATAATTGTGTAAGTCCCCTCTCTTTTGAGAGGGGCTTATGCTACACTTTAGGGGCCCTGTCCTTCATAGTTGCCCCCAGAGTTTAGGGATTATTTAGTGCTATGGGGGAACAATTTCTGCTTGCTGCCATTTGGTGGCAGCAGAGAGCAAATTTCTAGGGTATAAATAAGCGGGTTAGAGGAGATTCAGTGTGGTGCCATGTAGGAGAGGAATACCGGTGGGCCCTGGAGGGCAGGGTAGTACAGGGTTGGATTTTAGGAAGGCCAGATTTACTGTAGCGATGAGTCGGGTCCCCTGAATAGCATCCGTGGGAGGGCACGAAGAGAGGCAGCTGCAACCATTTGATTCAGGGTCCTGGGCTCTGGGGGTTTGAGGGAGAATGCTCACCATCAAGAAGCAGGTGCAAGATAGGTAGGCCCCAGGGCTCTGGGTTTAGGCCCCGGTAGCAAGTTGTTTGTGTTTCTGGGTTGCCGAGGCTGCAGAAGGCTGTGGCAAGGCTTCTGCAGCTCAGCGTGGCAAATTGGCCCAGGGACACTGGTGAGGGGGCCAAGGGAGAACCTCTACCCATGTAAGGGCCTGTATGCAGGGACAGACCTTGGGACTACCAGATTTTTGCTGAGTGGGCTGAGGAATGCCTTAGAGGTCTCTCCTCGGCTGGTTGCTCAGCTCAGGCAGCAGTTGGGGTTTGAAGGGACGGTGCTATTTTAACTGCTGATTCTGAGTCCAGACCACAGAAAGTTTTGGATGCTGGTGGAAGGCTGTAATGTTTTGAGGAGCCAGGTGGAACAGGAGAGTGGCCTGGGTGAAAGAATAATGGGGTATGGTGTCGGCGGGTTATTGCTGGTGCCGCACCATCCGTGTCCCTTGGGGCTGGAAGTGAGAGCCGAGTAAGGGGTTTAGGGAGAAGCTGTACACTTTCTCAGGGAGAAGAAAATGTGAAAGGCCCCATTGTTTAAGTAGGAAGCTCAGTAGGTAGGTACCAGTGCCAGTTGGAAATCAGGTTTGGAGCTTCATGGTCCAGGTTAAAGGAAAGGCTGTGGTTCATCCTGGGGAAAATCTGTGCTGTGGGGTTATAAGCTGTTTAAAAACCTTGCTCTGCCTTTATTTACTGCCAATAATTTGTCTGTACAAAAGTTGAGCCCCATGGAGCTGAAAGTTTGCATTTCACATAACAATGGACCCCTGAAGCCCTTTTAATTGTTTGGGCTCAGAAGAAATAAAAGTGATTGTTTTTAGCAAAAGAAATCTGGAGTCCCGATTCATTTTTTCCATAAGGACATTAATGAAATAAGAATCCATGGGTTTTAAACTAGTAATGGGTTTATTTTCCAAGGGCCTTAATTGAAAGAATTCTGCTGCACCTCTGTGTATCCAGGGCTGTGGGGATCTTGTGGGCTCAAGAGTAGGTGGTCAGAGTCAGAGTTCCTTGTTTCTGGAGAGATTGGGCCGCATCCAGTTCCTGCAGTGGTAAAAGACCTGGGTCCAGCCATTTGATTTGAAGACATCTCCAGGTAGGACTGAAATCTATTTCTATTCCTGGAGCTGTGTGTTATATTCTGGTATGTTTTCTTACTGTGGGCCCCCCCTCCATGGGAACATTGTGTTTAACCCCTAGACATTGGGGAGGGGGTGTGCTACAGTTGGGACAGAATGGAGATTATAGTAGCTACTCAGGGCAATAGTAGCAGGGAGCAGAATTAGGGGGAGGATAGTGAGGGCTACTGCCCTGGATTACAGTTAGGTCAAGGGGATAGCTAGGGAACCACAGGCAGACTGGATGGACCAACAGTCTTTTTCTGCTGACACTGTCTATGTTTCCATTTTTCTACGATTTATATACTTCAACAAAACAACATATTTTATACTCAGAGGCCCAGATATTCAAAAGGGTTGCGCCATGCGCAACAGGGTTGCATCATGGGCAAGTCCAAAATGCGCCATTCTGCGATATTCAGCAGGAGGCAGTTCGCCACTGGCACCAGGTTGCGACAGAGAGAGCAATGCAAATGAATGCATGCTCAACAGGAGGAGGATCCATGCATAACCTGCGCCCCGATATTCAATCGGAGTTCGCATGAGAGTTGTGTCGCAACAAAGCTGCAGCCGCGCAAGCTTGAGCCAAAAAGGCAAGTCGGGGCCACCCACAGGTGAGCTGCTGCATTGCAGGCGCAACACAGCAGCTGCCACCCTGGCTGGCCCCAACTCGCTCTCTTTCCCCCCACCAGCCCGATCGCGGGCAGTACACGCACATGTCCCCCACATCCCACAGCCCGATCGCGGGCAGAACCTTATAAACCTCCCCCAGTGCCCGATCGCGGGCAGAACCTGTATAACCTCCCCAGTGCCCGATCGCGGGCAGAACCTATATAAACCTCCCAGTGCCCGATCGCGGGCAGAACCTGTACAACCCCAGTGCCCGATCACGGGCAGAATATAACCCCTCCCCAACCCGAATAACTCCCTGGTGGTCCAGTGGACCGTAAAGCCCGATCGCGGGCAGAATGTCCAACACAACCCCAAACATCTCCCTGGTGTCTAGTGTCCCCCCACCCACCCACGAAGCCCCTCCACCGCTCCCCCGCGGCCCGGAGCGAGCAGCATCCACCCGCCTGCCGCCCCGCGCCCGCCCGACTGACTGTCGGTGGGCTGCCGCCCAGTGGTGCAGAGCTACAGCCAATGGGCATGCAGCCCACACCGTACATGACAGTCAGATTTGTGAATGATCATTCACAAATCTGGACTGTCATGTCGTTCATGAGCTTCACGCCCATTGGCTGTAGCTCTGCACCAACAAGCGTGCCTCCAGTGTCAGCGGCGAGCTGCTGACGACAGCAGGTCGGATGTGTCGCCGCCCGGCTGCGGGGAGCAGGGTGGAGGGTCTGTGGGTGGGTGGGGACACTGGAACACCAGGGAGATGTTTGGGGGGTTCTGCTGTGACATTCTGCCCGCGATCGGGCTTACGAGTCCACTGGACCACCAGGGAGTTGATTCGGGTTGGGGGAGGTTTGATCTGCCGCAATCACTGAAGGGTTATACAAGTTCTGCCAGCGATCGGGCACTGGGGGCTAGCAGGTTCTGCCAGCGATCGGGCACTGAAGGTTTATACAGGTTCTGCCCGCGATCGGGCTGTGGGAGGTGTGGGGGCATGTAACTGTGATGCCCGCGATCGGGCTGCAGTGTCTGTCGTCCCCAGCGGCTGCTGCCTGGCAGGGTGGCCAGGAGCAAGTCCTCGGGATCGGCGCACCTAGCGATGCAAAAGGCATGCAAATGGGGCTATAAAGAGATGCAATGGCCCCCTGCGCTTTGCATAAATTATGGCCCCATTTGCATGTCACCTTTGAATATCGGAAATTTGCGCATGGCGCAATGGTACTTGCACCACCGCAAGTTGAATGCTCAACTCTGGCAACTGGCGGTAGCGCCAAGTTCCACTGCGCCATCGCGCAAGTGCTGTGTTTCGGGCGATATTCAAAGGGTTGCTCAACAGCGCGACTCGCTGAATATCACCCCGGCCACACCCCTGCGCAACTATTTTGAGCAGCGCAGGGGCTTGCGCCTCAGACTGGCGCAGTTTGAATATCTGGGCCAGAGTATACAGAATGTACTGCTGTATTCACATTTACCTCTAGATGGCAGAATATCACTCCTGCATTAACTAAGATTGCAAAAAAAAAATGTTGTAGGTGCCGTATTGGTCCTTTTAAGAACAAATCCAGAAACAAATGATTTGATACCTTTTATTGGACCAACATGGATGTTACAGAAAAGAACAAAGTGCTCTACTAAGATTAACTAAGATTGTTCAGGCATTGCCATGTTAGACAGCAGGAGCAATAGCTTCTGCTGTTATCCAGTTAACCTGGGTAAATAGACTGCAGTGTAAAGTAATTAACAAAATGTTTTTTTATTTTTTTTTCTGATACATGGACAGCATTATCAGCCATGCATCAGGGATCTACACCACAGTCATGCTGCATCTTTGACACTTGCAGCCATAAGTTAGACCACCTAACAGATGGTCTACCTGCGCATCTGTCATGGTTTGCGGTGCAGGGGAGCCCTATAATGGTGCATGTATCTATATAAATTTATACAACAGGCATGGGTTAAAGCTTCTCAGTATATCACTGCTATCTCACTGGCTACTGGGAAGATAGTAGTGCCAGCTTGCAAGTTGAAAGGTCACAATGAACCAATGGAATACTGAACCAATCAGAGAGTAGCTTTCACAATGCTGATGACATCACAATAGCCATGTGCAGCACTGAAGCCAGCAGATGTGAGATGCTCTGAGGGGTACAGTCTAAATTTTGCACTTTTTTCCTTTTGTAATTTTTTTTAGCATTCGTATCACAAAACTACCTAAACACCTGTTGTGCAAATCAAAATGACAGGGATGACAGTCAGATGCTTTAAACTGCACAGTTTACATTTTGTAGTTTTTCTTTTTGCAGCTCTTGATTCTTTTTATCACAAAACCACCTAAACACCTATTGTACAAATCAGATACAACATGGGTGTCACTAAGATGGTAGAAAAATCTTCACTCGCTATACCTGACCTCTTCTGACCTCACTCATGGCTTCACCACTCAAGAGGTCAAGTGTAGTTTCTGAATATATTTCTACTATCTCACTGTCACTCATGTCATAGCTCATATATTTCTTTCTATCTGTCTGTCTGTCCACGATATACCTTAAGCCATGATGCTTATGCGTGAAATTAAGTCCTAGAAAAAAATTGGGGAGCGAAGCTGGGGTGGTGTTTTTTGGAGCACTGCTTGGGGCCAGGAAGAAACATCACTAACTGCATTAAAAAAATTTTAGAGATCTCAGAAATGTCTCAAAAAAGTCTCAAAAATGGTGTAAGTGGAAACTGTTTTAACAAGATGGGTTACTTACAGTGTGGACAGGAATTACAGTTCTGGACTGATCACTTACTATGATAATCCCAGAATTAGAGTGTGAGAATGTGGAATTCCACCAGCAGAATCCATAGGGAATGGCAACATTTTAAGAATTTGTTTTTGAATTCCTGGGAATTCCATAAAGTATTTCTGTGTAGACCATGGAATAATACTCTGCAGTTTACAGAAAATGAATCTGCGGTTTATGTAGGCCACTTAATACAATTCTGCCATTTATGTAAACTGCAGATTTTTAATCCTTAATCCACAGTTTTTTTTAAAGAGCAGTCTAATTTCAGAATTGTGCTTCTAAAGGAATTCCAGGAATTATGTGGAATTTCCAAAATTCCACTGAATTCTGGCAGAAGCAGAATTTGAAAATTCAGATGACAGCTCTAACCAGAATAAATTTTGAAAAAGCACTATAATAGTAATAGCAGCAGATTTTATTTATTTAAGGAGCCCTTCCCTGAATGCTCAGGGTGCCTTTACAAAATATAGATCAAAAACAACATATTGTAAAACAAACATATATCTAATATCTAACAAATATAAATATAAAATCCATTACGTATTACTGTATATGTCTATATTCTAAAACAATAACACTGCTTATCCTTACTTAGTCCCCAAAGGCTTGTTGGAAATGTTTTCTTTTAAATATATTTAAGGAGGAGGCCTCCCTCAGGTGCCCAGGCAGCAAGTTCCAGAGGATTGGCGTGGCCATCTCGAAAGCCCGATCCTTCAGAGATTTCAATCTCACCCTGAGGACCTCCAGGAGGCCCTCACCCACTGATCAGAGAGAGCGTCTTGGAGTGTAGGGATGCAGAAGCTCTCTCAGGTAACCCAGATCCAGTTCATGTAGAGCCTTATAGGTCAACAGACCTATTTTAAAGGAGATGCACCAGCGCACTAGCAGCCAGTGCAGTTCGCGCAGCACTGGCAAAATATGGCAAGATCTCGAAAGACCCATCAATAACCATTCTGCAGCAGCTGCAGGCACCACAGCACTCCCCCTTTGACCCCAAGGTACAGCGTGTTACAGTAGTCGAGGTTTGGATAGAACACTGCCTTAATAAACTTTACAGGGCCTTTAACATCACAGAAAAACTTTGAAAAACAGACAGATTGATACAGAATTCAACATATATTTCAGATATTTACTGCATTTACCATCACCTTATTCTCCATTAATGCGGACATTTGTATGAAAACAGATTCTCTGTCAATTGGACTTCATCTGCTGTCTTGACAACTTATCTACAAATGATATCATCCTCTCCTGTGACATCATAATCTCTTCCATGGCAATCAGTTGTGATATCAAAGCAGGAGATTACAATGTCATCTACAGACAAGCAGCAAGAGCAGCAGGAGATCAAGAGACCGACATCCCATTTTCACAAATGTTGTAAGTAATAATGTGCAAGAGAAAGAGAAGAATTTGAAATATAAAGACATTCTTTATTCCCTCCCATTCAAATAAATATGAGTGGTTGTAGCAATTGAAGGCTGGCAACATAGCCTAGAGGTTAGCGTAACAAGCTGTGAATGTGCTTTGTACACATCCAGCATACCTGGGTTTGAGTCCTACAACCTCTACTTGTGTGCCTTCACTAGGACCATGTGAAGTTTACACTTTGCTTGCAAACTAACCACAAAGTAGTCCACTTTGCATAGTGCCGCAAATGGTGTACAGTGATATGAGTGAGTATTATTGAGCTACTCAATATGAGCGACTCAATAATACTGCCCACAGTTTGGAGTTAGAAAACACAGAGAAGTAGTTATAGCAAGTGTAGCACTGAGCTACAGTCACTGAAGCAGTATATTAGGATTCTTTTTGCCAAACCCTGCTGAGCTGGCTGTTTGGTGTAGTGGCTTGAGCCACTGCTCCTGACGCCTGTGGTGCTAGGTTTGGATCCTGGTAAAGGGAAGTATGTTTTTGTCTTCCTGGGGCCTTTATATTTTTACTACATCCACTCCCCCTGGAGTTGGTAATCCTAATTTTGGAGGCTTCAGGGGGCTTGCTCCTCACAATGGGGTGTGTGAGGGGCATGGCCCCCCCACATAAAAATATTTGGTTCATTTGCCATTATTGATTTAGTAAGCGACCACTGTTGTTTGCGATGGTCAGTGTTATGTTGCTTGCCCTTTTGACTTCGGGTGCTTTTGTTGTCGCTCTATGAGATCGAAATTTCCACACTTTGTAGCTAAATTTGCAAATTAAGAACCATTTTCACCTTGCACAGATCTAGCTTTAACTTTCTAAATTCCTGCTAAATCCATGACAGTAGAGAGGTATAGCAGGGCCAAGTCATACAGAAGTCTTCCACCACCATGTTCAGGAGTTGTAGTTCACTTGAGGTCAGCCTTTCATCCCATGATTTACAAAATAAGGGACATGTGATCTGCTGCTGCTGAGCTACTGTAATAAACGTCCATACTATTAACACCAGATTATGTTGAAAAAACAGAAATAATTCTCATTGGTTTAACATACACATTTAAAACATAACAGAAGATTACGTCAGAGAAGCTAATTAACACCAGTATGCTTTTAACTGAGGAGCCACTTAACCTTACACAGACCTTTACTTTAAAAGATGGACATAAATACTTTAGTTCAGTGGGCCTTTGATTTTGTAAGGTTATGGTTATCTACATGTTGACTTCTCACCTTAACACTGTGGTGAGTGTGTGTGAGTGTGTGTATGTATGTATGTGTGTGTTTGTGTGTGTTTTGCATGTGTTGTGTTTTTGTGTGTTGTGGGTATGGTGTGTGTGTGTGTGTTTGTTTTGTTTGTGTGTACGCAGTGTGGTGTGGTATGTGTGGGTTGTGTTTGTTATATTTGTTGTGTGTTGTGGTTGTGTGGAGTGTGCAAGAGTGTGTGTGTGTGTGTGTTGTATGTACACACGTCTGTGTGGGGGGAGCATGGCAAGGGACAATTGTTATGTGGCTAGGACACTTAGTTTTCACATATAGTGTACATTTACTTCCTTCTACCAGTTGTCAGTGGTTGGATTACACACTGTCATATTTTTAAATCTGCTCATATTAAGATGCATATCTCATTTACTTGGGGGTTCATAAAAGGTGTAATTCCGTTGGGTAACAATTAATATTGGTGTGAATGATGCTGTATTATGACTCTTGCACATACAGTATATCTCATTCCTACTAGTTACAGTATCTTTCCCAAGGAGAGAGAGAGAGAGGGGGAGGGAGTGAAAAGGAAAAAAAGGAGGAGGCCTGGAGGATTTCATCCTTGGAAGTTTTCATTTAGATTCCTTAGACTGATTCTGTGCAATTTTGTTATACACTGACTCTGTGTTGAAATCTGCACTTATCAGGCTCATGGTCTCATTTTCTTGGGGGTCCTAGACAAGTATTTTTATTTGGCACTTACACTTACAAGTGATACTATCATACATCATGTATATATTTGAATGTTTCATTTGGGGCTCTTTTTCAACTTGTAGTTATACTTAATTTCAAGATTTTGTCTCTCATTATTTGTTCTTTAATACACCAGGACACTTGGAATGTAAGTTGCAATCTCATCTTACATGTATTAGACAGAATGCTAGTCCACAGTTTTTTTTATCACTAGAATGCTTTCTTAGCATACTGAGACACTTTAAAATTTATGTGAGAAGAACTCTCTGGTTGTTGAGAATTCTTGATAACCTTTGCCCTTCTGAGGCTCCTCAGTTAAAAGCATACTGGTGTTAATTAGCTTCTCTGACGTAATCTTCTGTTATGTTTTAAATGTATATGTTAAACCAATGACAATTATTTCTGTTTTTTCAACATAATCTGGTATTAATAGTATGGAATTTTCAAAATAACTGCCATAAAGCTTCTGAAGAAGTACCGGGTAGGTTCGAAAGCTAGAACACTTTGTTCTTTTCTGTAACATCCATGTTGGTCCAATAAAAGGTATCAAATCATTTGTTTCTGGATCTGTTCTTAAAAGGACCAATACGGCACCTACAACATTTTTTTTTTGTAATAAACTTGAAGTCCGGAGACAGGGCAATGGTAAGGAGGAGTAGCAAATAGTTTCCCTGTAACTCCAAATTGAAAACTTGCATGGGAATAGGCTGTACTTCTGGTCATTGAAGTGTCCTCCCATACAAAAAGCATCCTCCTACACAAAAACAAAACAAAACTGCGTACTGTAGCTATGAATAGGATTTTTAAATTCTCCGAGAACAATAGCAACCAAATCCATTTTACTCTTTTACAGGATCTGTTCTGAATTAGATCTGGACCAGACTGGCCTGAAAATTCCAATAGAAGTCAAGCTAGTTGGGGGGTGGGAGAGAGTGTGCATGATTTCTATTTTTACTGGCGTATGTTACATGCCATATGCATAGCATTCCTACTGGAAAAGCTGTTTTAAAGTATGTGAATGAGCAAGGCTGAACAGCTAAATTTGGTTGGGAGAAGTATGGCTCTCTGATTGGCTAGCTCCTCACCAGTTACCCGCCCATCGATTGGGGACCACATCTTGACTGTGCACCCTACACAATGAAGCCACCTCAGATGCAGATGCATTTTGGAAAAGGGACCCAACTGATGTGGTCTATCTTGACATTTGGTAGCTGGGCGACTTCACAGCAGGGCTCTGAAGTGAATACTCAGAGACCCCAAGCCTATTGAAAATTTAATACGTAGCCAAATTAGGCAGAAAAAATATTTTCTGTTTGTATGATTTGCCAAAATTTGGGGGAGGGGAGGGTGTGCACTGAGTTTTGTTTTTACAGAAGTCAGCCAAGTGCATGTGATGTGCTACAATGACTTTATTTCAAGGACTAATGTATTCAGTGATCCTGAGGCGCAGTAATGAAAATCAGTATCCATACACTGCGTCCATATCATATTTTAGCATCTCTGAATGCCTGTTTTGTTCTTGCTGAAGCCACATGCTGAAGTCAGCGTGAAATCAATTTGTGTGGCACAACACAGCGCTGTCTATGCTATGATAAATCATCCACTCATGAAGCAGAAGGGTTATCCAAAGAACACACAGACAATACAAAGCAGAGATTCAAGGTCTCTTCCATGAGGTCCTCTTCAAGACTGATCTGTAAAGAAAACAAGTAAGCATATTGGTTCCATGCTACCCTGTTTGACCTTTCACATGGGATCTTCTGATAACCATAGGCCATCATATACACTGGAATATGTGGAGTATTCCACTCTGTATGTGGGATGGGGCTGCTTAAAGAAATGATCTGGTTTACACATCCCGCTGACTCCCATTCTGACATTTTCTGTAACCAGGAATCCCAGAATCCCCTGCAGCTGACATTAGAGCAAGGCTACAGTGGTGAAAGACTTGCCAGCCTCAAGTGCACGTCTGAGTTTTTATAAACTCTTATCTTTGTTTGTGGATCCCACTATCCTTCTGGGGTTACTTGCAGTCACAGGACCGTACTTAGCCCTCGGAGAACATCAAGACCGACAAACATCTTTTTAGAGCTTATGAAATTTCTAACATTAGGCTGGTGGTATAGCCTAGAGGTTAAAGTAATGAGCTGTGAATGAGCTTGGTACATCCAGCAAACCAGGCCTTGGTTAGATTCTCACAACCTCCACTTACATACTATGTGACTCTGAGCAAGTCGCTTAACTGCCCAGTGCTCCCAGGTCGCCCCTGAAAACAGGCACTTGTGCTGCGTGGGCCTTACCCTGCTACCAAAGACTAAAATCAAAATACATAAAATACTGTAACGTGCACTGCAGGCTATTGAATCCTTCACTGCTGCAACCCAGCTCTGATGTCATCCGCAGGAGATTCTGGGATTTCTGGTTACAGCGAATGTCAGCTTGGGATCTAGCAAGATCAGCTTGATATGATATTATACTGCAGTAAACAGTAAGTAAAAACATTTTGTGTGCAGAAAGTGCAAATTGGGACTTTGTTCCAAAGTTTTGCTTCATCAGCGAAGTTCCGGAAAAGTTGTGAAATTTGCCTTCAAGTATAACTTCATGAATCACCTACTTCACCAATTCACCACTTTGTACTGAGTTTTCCTGAAAAATTGCACTTTTTCAGGTGAAGTCAAGTGAAGCTAGGGTGAAGTTAAGGCGAAGTTGCAACTTTGCCAGCGATTTTGCATAACTTCACCTGAAACAATGCCACTGCGCCTGCCCAAAAATTTATGAAGTCAGCACTTTGCAAGTTTGGCAACCTTCACCAATTATTTTGCTGAGTGGAGTTTGGCAACTTTGCACATCTGTAATTGGGACCAGCCCCACGCTTGGGTGTGGGCTTTTAGTGTTAACTGTTCCCCTTTAATAATTAAGGACAAGCATACAAAGAAATAGCTATACACAGTGTCTAAAAGCTGGACAGAGAGATTCAGAACTAGAAGAAGTGAGGCAGACAGGACCACTGAAATTTCTAGGACCCTCTGCTCTGGGTGCCTTGTGTGACTACACAGATCACATGAAGCCAAGCTTAACTCAGACAAAAACATTATAAACCTCTCCCTCTTCACTGTACTACTGAATTAAAAGCCCCAAGGTTGGCTATGTCTCAGGCACCCCAGCCCCCCGACACCCCTTCCCCCAAAGACCACCCCAAGAAATAATCTTTTTTTTCCCTTTTGTACCTGTAAAGTGGAAAACCATCCCTCAACACAACAACCAGTCAGCTCTCTCTCTTTGTTGTCCCCATCAGTGAATGAAACCGGTGATGTGCTCTATAGTAAAACCTGATTGATCAATCAGGTGTTACCATAGCACACTTCATTGGTTTCATTCACTGATGGCAGAGCTGATGAACAGAGAGATCTACTTGCTGGCCACGCTGATGGATGGTTTTCCAAATTACAGGTACAGAAAAAGACTATCCTTTGAGGGTGAGTGTGGGGAGGGTAGAAGTGGGAGCAGGGGCTTGGGTGGGGTATTAGTTGGTTACTGGGTTGGGGAATTGGCAGGAGTCTACTACTGCTGCTTCAACTGGTTAGGTCTGGTGAGGTCAGTAGAACAATGGAGCTATGGGGCAGAGGTGTTTTTTTTTTGTTGTTAAAAATAATTTTTTTTGTTTGCACCACTATGTGTAGTGGCACTTTGCCGGCAAAATGCTACTATGCATAGTCTTTGCCTGGTTTAGTGCCCACTGCACCAGGTGACGACTGGAAGAACATTGCACGGTGGCACCTTCACAGAGCAAAGTTCCCTACTTCACCAGGTGAAGAACTCTGCAAAGTGCCCTTTCACACTACATGAAGTCAAAAAATATCATGAAGCAAAGTTCCCCAGCTTCGCATATCTTTAATGATAACTGACTCTTGGCACGTAGTTCCCTGACCAAAAGAATTATCTCTCTCAGGTCAAATGCCAAAATCTGTGGGATGTTACAGAAGGCTGCCTCCTTATATGTGCAGAGCTGCAGATTGCCAGTCCGACCTCTAGGATCCCTCCTCCCCAATTCAGTGCATTTGACTGTCCCCAATTAACCGTATGTGGTCTTTGTTTATGATATGGCAGTATTTACCATGACCACAGACTGTGATGTGACAAGCATAGCATCTGTGAGGCCAGTTGGGGTCAGTCACATGGTTTAAAAGATACAGCAAAATAAGTCTTACATTATCTGCAATGTTTAGGAGGTCAATAACAGGAGAAAATAAGACAGAATCAGAGAACACTACAGTTAGACATAGTTGCTGTAAATATAATGGTTCTGTGCCTTTATTACTGGCTACCTTCTCTGAAAAGGTTTTTTTTTTTCTTCTATTTATTCTTTATGGGCCCATCCTACTGCCAGGCATCCGCCCAGCCAGGGACCCCCTTGGCTGCAACTTCCTCACATCAGATGCCCTCCCAGGACCCCCTGGATTGCCCCCCAGGGCAGAGTTGTGGCACCCAGCCCAAGGTGCCCCAAATGATGAGAGAGGGTGGGAGTCGGCCTGGGGGAGCTGATTGCAGCCAGGGGGCGGGCTTCATAGAGGTAGTAGGCAGGCTATTTTATTTCCGTGCTTGTGGGGGCGGGAACATGCAATGATGCCAGTGTCTATCCTATCCCCTCGGATCCTTGCTGGTGCCATCTGCTGTGGAACCCCTGACCTCCACCAGGGGTCCGCCATGCACTGGCGACACCCCACACCCTCCCCCTGGAGAAGGAGAGCAGTCCGTGGGATGCTTGATCCATCTCTCCCCGGCTGACCCTCTGATGACCCATGTCCATTCCCAAACCTGGGTCGCTGGCGTCGTGAGCAGAAATCCAACTGCTGCACCGATGGGCCAGCTTTGAAAAGAGTTGTTTATGCATTGCTTCAAAGTGTTTGTTGCCCTGAACTCAGCCATTCCTTTTCATGTTTGCGTGTGTGTATACATGTGCGGCAAACATTTAATAATAACCGGGTCTTCTTTTTTCCCGTAGGAAAACCATAGCGTTATTTGCCATAATAAAGAAGTGTTTATTATGGCAAACATGCACACGGTTGTCCTCGGTCCATGCATGTGTCAGTCACATCTCTTCCGTTTCAACCACTGGCCGCTCTGCCATTTCCGGAGACTGTACAGCCACTCGGTGCATGAAGTTTCATAAATTTTATAAGAAACAGGAAAGGGTAGAGCCTAGCATGTGTGGTACAAGGATGCTCTCATTTAGTACTTGCAGCAAGTGGAGTTGACAAATAAATAAATAAATAAATAAATGCGCCCATGGAGCAAACGCTCAAACCAAAGTGGACTGCGGCCGCAGAGAAACATCCTTTTTATTTTATACAATTTCTGTGGTGAAAAAGGAAAACCCAGCAATTATATAAAACAAAATATGGAGTGGTGTGTGTAAACTTGAATTTTACAAACGCCCTTAGTGTTGGGTGCCTAGATAAACCCCTCTAACTTCGCTGTCGGGGTTTATGTGGCACCCAACACCTCATGTGCGTGTAAAATTCTTGTTACACACACCACCCCATACTTTATTCTATATGTTACGATAAATGGCATTTTGAAGGTGTGTCACTATTGTCCTGTCCAATGCAACTCAAGCTGCGGTGGGCTTGGCAATGACAGATCAATGGCCAGGTAAGCTGAGTATGATACTGGTCAGCAGGGTGGAATGCTCTTCCAGAGAAAGTTGTATCATTGCAGAGTGTTGGGGGCTTCAAGAGGGGGTGGGACAGATTCAAGGGAGGGTACAAATCGGGAGGGGGTGGAAAATGGGGGGAAGGCATAAGAGGAAGGGGGCAGCTGCAGTCTAATGGACTGAAGTGCTGCGCACTTGAGCAGACTATATAGACTGAATGGCCTGTATCTGCTGGCAGTTTCATATGTTCATATGTCTGTAAGTTCATAAGAAGACTGTGTTAAAAAAATATGGGGTTAAAATATTAAAAAACAAAAAGTTATGAATGTACGTTGACATTTTTCCAACACTTGCTCATAACTTTGGCAATTTCAATATTTTGACTCCAAATGTTCAACACAGCCATTTCTCACATCACTTCATTAACCCAAAAAGCTGTCATTTTTCGAATCCTGACCAAAATGAGATTTCTCACTTGTGGCGTGATATAACATTTCATCCAGTACTTTATAAATGACATCTGTCATGTTCAGAAGGAGGGGGCATTAAAAAACGATGTTGAAACTTTGGGGTCAAAGCCATTATAAAAAAATAAATAAAAATTATAAAGTAACATTGCTAGTAGGGATGGCCATTGGCCAGTGGTGACCAGGTTGCCTTCCTACACCAGTGACCTAAGTTTGGGTGTGAGCTCAGTGAGTCGGCTGAATGTGCTGTGGCTAGGTGAAAGGTGCTGCAGCGTGCAACACTGATTCCAGGCTGGGGATGTACACAGCAGTGTTCTGGCACACACACAATACCTTGTGGTGGGCCGGGGAGCCTTCCCTCACAAGGGATTGACATGCGTGTTGAGGCCTGATGGGCCCATGCACTGCACCTAGACAAGTAGTTTAGCCTGGATGTTTTAAGTTACAGTGCAGGCGTGGACCTGCAGTTAGAAGAAAATCAGGATGTGCCACAAATGACCCATCTCACTATACATGCCTGCCACACACACCATGCATGCGAAAATTTGGCACTGTCCTTCACCTCTCTTCAGGGGTTCAAAAGTCTACTGACATGGTTTCCTCTGCGATGTCATCTGTGCAACATGAAACAGAAAAAAGGCCATGGAAAATACAAAGTTAATCAGTTTGTGGGATTTCCTCTTGGGAATCGGGAATACAAACACATACTGTACAACAGCGGTAGAGTTCTAATGGTTACAGCAAAGCAGCCACCGCAATTTTTCTGGGGGTTTCCAGTCCATAGCCCCCTTCCCAGGCTCCCCACCACACACACCAAAAGGGCTACATGTAGTAGTGTCATTTCACCAGACTCATAGGAGTTGCAAAGCTCCTCCACCGACCACATTTTATATACATAATTGCTAGGGAAGCCATGTTTTAGGGGTTTCTAGTGGTTACAAGTGGCATCATAGAGGTTGCAAACCAATCATAGGGGTCTCAGCCACAAACCCCTGGCTACCCCTTAATGACGCCCCTGGCTACATGTGCCATTTGTTGTGCCCTTCTTATATTTCCAAGAATTTTGCTTAACAAATGTTGTCTTTCTGACTCCTTTTTTCCTAATTTTCCTGCCCTACAGGTGGTCACTAGTGCATGTGTTCAACATCATTCTTACTACTGTGTAGCTGGTTTCCTCTGTTGTGGGCCCTTTCGTGGTAGTAGTCATCCTTATTTATACACGGCGCCCTTCCCCGGAGGCTCAGAGCACCACTACAAAAAAAAAAAATTCACAGAATTAATTAAAAACAACCCCAGCTTAAAGTAACACTGAATAAATTAATAGACACTATAATGAATAAACAGCAGATTTCCTGTTAAAGGATGATCAGGTAAAAATGACACACCAGATGCCTGCATGAATAGAAAGGTTTTCAGACCCTGTTTAAATGTCTGCACCGAGAGGGCCTCCCTCAAAGTCCTGGGAAAGGAATTCCAGAGGAGCTGGGGCTGCAACGTCAAACGCCTGGTCCCCTGAAGATTTCAGTCTCGCCCTAGGAACTACCAGGAGGCCCTCCTCCACAGAGTGGAGAGGATGTACATCTATGGGAGGATGCAGGAGTGCGACCTGGGAGGGAGTTATGGACAGCTGTTTCCACAGTACATGTGCAGTCTCTCTGCCATTCAGATGGTGGCCAGCCGGGATGGAGAGTAAAAGGCTGCGCCGGTCACCATCAGTAATGCCTTATTACAGGATTGGTGTCCCAGCTGAGGGGAGGGTGCAGGGAGGAGGGTCCTGAGTGGGCAGGTTGGGGGTGGGGTTAGGTGTACTTTCAGAGGTAAGAGGTCCACTAGACTACCGAAATTAAGCACCTACAGCACAGGATGGCTGACAGAAGAGGTGGAGGTTCTCCAGTAGACTACAAGGGCTAGTTGCCTTCAGCATAGGATGGGTGATCGGAGGGATGGGGGGGTCCACTACACTACCAGAGCTATTCGTCTATGCACAGAATGGATGCTTGGGGGTGGGGGCATCCAGTGCATGCATGCTAACAGGCCCATAATGGGCATGCAAATGGCCCATAGTGCCTTGCATACCCAATGGGCTCATAAGCATGTTAGGGCTGAATATAGCACACAGGAGCCTGGCATTTTCCTGGTTGGGCCATGCTATCTCTGTTGGGTTCCCGAGGGACATATATGATCGGGGGCTGTGTCAGTGCAGTGCATAGTCACTTTGTGTCATCCCAGCACAACCATACCTTGCAACTGTCCCTCATTATGAGGGATATCCCTGATGTTACCCCTTAAAATTGCTCTATCCCTCATCTAACCCTCATGAAAAAGGTGCTGCCCATGTAGAGAATGTGCTGTAAATTCAGATTTTAAAGCAGAAATTCTTAATATTCTGAACCACCAGAGGTCACATGGAATCATAAACCTCTCTGTGGCTGAAAGCACACAGGTTTAGCGAGATTGAGAAGCCAGTATTTTTTTATAGTGTATGGTGGCATTTTTAACAAGAACAAGGTATGATTCATGATGGTTCCTTGTGCCGGGTGGCTTACATTTCAAGATCTAGTCTCTCATTCCAAATGAATGGAAGGCTGTTCTGCACCTACAGTCAATACAGCGTTCCATTCATTTTTGACTCTGTGGATGAACAGTGTTTCTGTATGGTGGGATTTTTCAGTGTTCTGAGCTTGTATCTTCATGTTTGAGGATGTATCCCTCATTCTGAAGGTCTGTGTCTCTCACTGTCCCTCATTTTGAGTGTCCAAAAATGGCCACGTTCCTGATTTCAATGACAAAAGGTTGAGAGGTATGAGCACAGCCCCATATTCAGAGAGTTAGCGCGCCCCATTCGGTGCATGCTGTCTGGATATTGCCCCTGAACTGGCCATACGCGATTCACCGCCCAGTGCTCCCATCAGTGCAGCACAAATGAATGACTCAGAATACGGAGCCTTAAGAGCCAGATTTTCAAAACAAATCCGTCACGGATCTATTCACGCTCCTTTCAAATCAGACTTGGGTCTGCACTGCTATATTGTATATATTAGAGGGGTCAGATGCAGGATTTGTCACAGCTGTAGCCGACAATGCCATAAATCCTGAAAATACAAACCCCGAGTTACATTATTTTTCTGATGCAAGCAGCAGCAGGTTGCGACAAGTGTTGTAAACCAAGTAAAGGCTTTGAAAATAGTTGTGAGTAGCTTGGCCGCATGTGGTCAGTAGCAGACGTGTGCCGGATCTTGCTCCCGCATCTGTGCCCGACCCTTTGAAAACCCGTCCTTGTGGCTTAAAGTGTATACATTCACAACTGTTTTTCACTCTAATGTTTTTGGGATTATTCCTTACTTACTTACTTACTCTTATTATTGCTTGCCGAATATTACAGATAATGCAATGCTTATTTCGCTGAGTCTTTCATAAAATAGCTGACTGTCTCCAACTGATCTCTTGGATGCTGTGTTTGTAAAATCACAGCATGTTACAATGGAAAACACTACGATGTTAAGAACAATAAACAAGCCCCCTATGAGGTTAGTTGGGGGCAGTCAATTGCTTTTTTTTTTGTTTTAAAGATATCTTTTTTTCCTTGTGTGAATTTAGTGCTCGTGAAAGGTGCTGGATTGACAGCACTGGAACCTGAAGTCCTCTGCTTACCCACATGACCAGTACAGCATGAACAATCACAGTGACAGCTTCTCCACATTGCTCCACCAATGTAACTTAACCCTGCCATGAAAAGGCCACCACGTAAGTGAAAGGATAGTCCAGACTCCATGCCCATTCAGATTGCCAACAAGGGCGCCACTTAGTGCCTGTTGTGTTGATGGTTTTGTGATGCGGGCACCTGCCCACTAGGAACTGGACTGAGACCACCCCCAACTCATTTCACATAATGCAGGCTTCTTGAGTAGGTTGCCAAAATATATTCTAAACCAAGGCAAGGAAATCAAAAACTTCAAAGTATGCATTCTCCAGTAAATTGCAACTATCCAGAGCTTTATTTTTATGAAAGTGCCTACTTGTAAATGTTTGCTTTAAAATGATGCTGTTTTCTTATTTTCAAGAATGCAGTTTTTCATACATAACACTGTACAAACCACCCTGTCAGGACAATCCCCAAAGCTTTGGGGAACCCCCTCTCCTGAAGTCAAAGAACACAGATTACAATGCTAGAAACAAACAGGCATGGATACAATGTACTGAAGTAACACAAGGCAGTATTTTTGCATTATCCCCCTCCCCGCCCCCTTCTATTCTGTATTTTGATGATCCCCTGTGGCCTGATCTCCTGCCTACAGTGATGTCACTGACGCCTGGGATTTTCCCCCTTCTTGGTTGAATACCAGTGTCCACGTGTTTTGTAGGAAATCATTTTAAACACTATCGTTGTCATAAAGGTTCCTTGTTTTTTCCTTTCGGTCATTTCAATTCTTCCATATGCTTTGCATGTTTTTTTAAATCACTTTTATTGCTTTCCTGCTGCGGTGTGGGTGCGCTGTGTCTTGCCTGTTCAGTGTTTATGCTGTTTTGTGGGGTTTCCTGGACACTCCATGATGTATACAGTGTTAGACAATGCAAACATATGAGGAGAAACAGTGGGAACTGGAATCAAGGACTGTTCCAGAAATACCAGAGCAGAAAACATTTCCTATTTATTTATTTTACTTTACAAATGTTATTTTATTAAGAATAATAGAAAAATATAGAGTTTAAGACTGTCACAAAAAAGTTTAGCTACAAAGTACAATTATCAATGAATATGATTCAGTAAGTGAACATTGTAATTTAATTTAATTTATTTATTTTATTTATTGTGATCTCGGAGTAATACCTTTGAGAACAAGCTCATTACACAGGTTCCACATCTGAGGTGAATCAAAAACAGTGCAGGCAGAGGAGAAAATTGCTGTTATGTACCAAAATTTAAGGAATTAAACAAACAAAGCTAATCTTTGACAAAGATACAAAATATAAAACAACATGTTGGCATTGTACAAAGTATGTCTAAAATGCCTACACAGAGGGAGTAAGGGGTGAAATGAGGACAGTTAGGAAGGTTTGACAGATCTACTTTTCATATTATAAAACAGTCATAAACTGCAATTTCGATATTTTAGTTTGTAGATGGAGTCAGGAAGGGACAATCACATGCTTTTCAAGGTTAAATAAACTATCTGCAACAGTATGACAAATTCTTTCATTATTCACCGCATGACTCATTTGGTCATACCATTCTTTTAAGGATGGTAACTTCTCTGACCTCCAGTTTCTTTGAAGGATATGCTTGACTGACAGGCTGCTAACCAGAACCTCAGAGATTTAATTAGTTCAGACTGAGCAGGGAAAATGCACAGAGCAAATATTAGAGGGGGGATTTTTACTCCAGTGATGTTTTCACATACCAGAACAGAACGTTATAAACAGAAAAGGGTGTGACTCTAAGGCATGCTCTACAGAATTATAAAAGTAATAAAATTAACTCTCTGACTCAAATACAGCTGGCCTGCTGGAGCAGCAGTGGTGTTACCACTTGCGGCGCCGACCACCCAGGTTTAGGAGTAAACTCAGACTGTCGGAGAGTCAGCTGAGGGGAAGAGGACTGAGCACCTGACAGACTGCTGTCCTCCTCCTCCTCCTCCTCCTCTTCCTTCTCCTCCTCTGGGGAGGGGAGTGGTGCAGAGCCCCATTTTACCATAGCCCCTGGTGGTGACTAGGGGTTGAGGGTTGGGAATGCTCAGCAGGGTACGGAGCATCAGAAAGTTCAATGTACCACACATGGAGGTGTGTGGTGCCATCATTGACTTCATTGCATGCCACTCCTTGGGAAAGAAAGGAGAACACCAAAAGGGAAAACCCTGGAGTACTGTGTGCAGTTCTGCAGGCCGCAAATAAAGTGGGACATTCAACTCCTGGAGAGGGTCCAGAGGACAGCAACCAAAATGATCTGGGCCTGGGGGATATGACATATGAGGAGCGACTAATGGAGCTCAACCTTTTCTCGCTGAAGGAGAGGAGGGACCGGGAGGACATGACTGAGGTATACAAGTACGTCAAGGGAGTAAATAAGGTAAGCCAAGATGGGAACTTTCGGCAGAAGGAGGGGGGAATCACCAGAGGACACAGTTGGAAGATTGAGGGTGGGAGGATTTAGGGAGAAAGGAGAGGTGGGACTTGAGGATTGTGTAACAGTGGCAGGAGCCAGATAGATAACTATGGTACCCATTCAGTGTGCTGAAGCATGAAGATCAGACTTGATAGACCAAGAGGCATACTCTGCTGATGTCTAGTATGTTAGTATGTTAGAAAACCCTGGTCGGTAGGATGACTCTGACCACCCACAGGCCCCACACCCAATGTCTAGGCACTGCTGCAGAACTGGATCCATTTCGCAGCAGGGAAGGAGGAGCCCCACAGCCCCTGCCAGAGGGTGTAAGCCATGGAAGACAACACAGGCAGGGTAAGTCCTGGAGATGTCAGTGTGACGGGGTTGTGATGGTTGGCACAAAGGGGTCCACATGGTGATCAGGGGACAAAACAACACTAATTACAAAAAAACTGTTTTGAATCAAACACATGGCAAAAATGTGTCAAAATAGTGGCTATATGAGCAATATCACATAATGGACTGTTCGCTCATTGAGAGCTATAGACATTCCTCCAGTGTGTGCTGAGGCACAAAGCTGCAGGTCAAGTGCTCCACGGTCAGCACATACCAGAGGAGGACCTATATTTCCCAATAAATCAAACACACTGGAGAGTGTTATTGCACTAGAAAATGGCCTTGTATTATGCATTTTGGCAAAATAATTGCAGCATGGTGCATTCAAGGGTACATATAGGCATGGCAGGTGACCAGATTCATCCAATCATAGAGCAGTATTTGAGAAAGAAATCTTAGCCAATTTAATAAAATTGAACAAAATATACAAGAAATGTCTTTACAGTTGTTCCCTACAGTATCTTTAGGAGAAAAGAATCTCAGCACAAAGCAGGGGGAGGAGGGTTATACAAAACAACTGTACAGGTAACAATGTCATGTTTAACAGAAGCCATAGATGACAGCAAGTACAGTGCATCATGGGTAATGTTTTATTTATTTCATTTTTATTGATTTTTTTTTTTTGATCGGGCAAGGAGGGCTATGCAATTCAGCTTATTTTCAGCCCTGTCACGGGAGGGTATACAGATGCAGACTTGCATATTGAATCAGGTTAAGCTGTTGGTTGTATTTTGGGCAAATGTGGGAAATTTGGCCAGAATTTGTCTTGTTTCTGTTTGAATAAACAAATTCCCCTACTGTTTTCAAGAAAGTGCCATGGTCTGTTTAACATCTACCTGTATAACAACCAGAACAGGGTGTCAATTTAATGTCTTATCTGAAAGATGGAACGTCAGTACTCCTGCAGTGTTAGAAGTGGGATTTATCACAAATTCCTCTTGCAGGCCTGGCACTGCTATATCTAGCAACCAGGGGAGGAATTAGGGTTGGCTGAGCTCTAAGCAGGCATGTAAGGTGCACTAGGGCTTCACAAGCAATCTACAATGCCTGGGCCGCAGACACATGATTCATCCTATTAAATCTGTCTTTCAGATGAGATGTTAAACCGAGGTCCCATCTGCCTGTTCTGGTGGTGGTTAAGGTGGATGTTAAAGATTCAGTGGCACTTCTTGAAAAGAGTAGGGGTATTTTATTGCAGAAAAAGTCAATACAATGTATACAAATAAAAATGCACAGGAAAAATTCAAAAAGAGTCAATAATACAGAAAACAGTGCAAAAAAGGAAAATCCCCCAAAACTGAAACAAACACAAGCAGTAAATCAAAAGAATGCAAACAATATCATTCAAAAAATTTTATTACTCCTCCCCTCACCAGTACATAACACCCAATGCAAGGCTGTCAAAAAACATAGCAATCAAAGATGTAGGAGGTGTCGAAATCCCCCCAGATAACCATCACTGTGGGCCTGGGGTGCGATAACGAGTCTTTTAAAAAAAAACTCCATATAAGCAGCTTCACACAGTTTCCCCACAGATAAATAAGGCATTCACTGTTGCTGAAAAACATACTTACTCTTTGCGTGCCAGAAATAACATTTTAGAACAGCAAATACCTCCTCCAGGGTAATGCGATCATAGCGAAGAAATCTGCCTGCATAAACGTCCAAAATAAACTGGTCATAAGTTAAATTCATGATCCAAGGCAACTGCCATCTCTGCACCAAAAATTCCCAAAAGTGAACTGTATAAGTACACTCAAAGAAAAAGTGAGGCATAGACTCTACAGGGGCCAAACATTCCAAATAAGGGCAGAATCTGTCCTCAACAAGCTTGTGCTTCCAGTTGCCTCTCACATTCAGTCTGCCATAGGTGCACAACCACACTATATCCCACATTCAAAGGGGTATCCTCAAATTATTCAGCTGGCAAATGGCAAGAGGAATCTGCCCTGCTCTACACTCAGGCAAGGCAGGAGCTGTGGGACCTATACGGACCAAAACTAAACAATATAATTGCTGCCTGTTTAAGGTCAGAATATCCAGTTTAATCACCTTCCATAGGTGAAGCTTCTTCAATAAAGATTTATACCACCCAGGTAAACCCACAGAGGGTATCAATTTTGAGGGTTCAATGTCCCATTTTAAAAAATAAGGCCCAAGGACACACGAATTCCATTCCTTACAGAGGGACGAGGTTTCTTGTACCCCAATCTTGAGAGTTTCTACACAAAACAAAGTATGGAAAAACATCAGTGGATGCAACATACCAAGATCCCTCTGTTTTCTCGTCAAATAGGTAAACTCTCTCTCTTAAGAAGGTTCAAGCGACTACCCCATAACATCTGGAAAAACAGGCTGTACACTCTAGTGTCATAGTGAGAGGGAATGGGAAGTACTCATGTGGTATATAAAAGAAAAGGAGCTAAAACATTTTTTATCATGAAAATATATTTCATTTTAGATAATTGCTACCCTTTCCAGTGGCCAACTAAAGCCTCACATCTAGCAAGGGAGGTATCCCAATTTCTGTCTGCTGCATCTTCCACTCCAAAAGAAACCCCTAAAATTTTAATCGGGTCAGAACTAATCCGAATATTGGCAATTTGGGTCACAGGACCTGGGATGCCACGGTAAATGGCACAGCTGTTCTCTATATTGATGCAGGCTCCCGATGATGCAGAAAATGCAGATAATTCTTCCATAGTACATAGTGCACTGCCCTCATCTTTACAAAATCATATAAAATCGTCCGCATAAATAAATGACTTAAGACTCAAGTGTCCATAGGGGTTTAATAGGCCATGTATATTAGGGTTACTCCAAATCCACTTAATACAGACATCCAAAAAGAAAACATATAAAACCAGACTAAGAGGGCACCCATGTCATACCCCACTCCAGAGCTTAATCCTTGCACCAATATAACTTCCAATCAGAGAAGCAACAGTTGCAGAACTGTACAAAAGTTAGAGCCAAGTGATCAGAGAGCGAGGCAGGCCATACTGTAGTAGTAAGTGAAATAAAAAAGAATGAGATACCCTGTCAGAAGCCTTGCTTTGGTCAATAGAGAGTAAAAACCCAGCCTGATTAGTATTTTTTATAATATTCAAGACAATCCCTTACACCACATAAATTGTCCTGAATACGTCTCCCTGGGACCGAGCAGGTTTGGGAGAAATGAATCAAAGTGCTAACGGTTTTTGTAATCTAAGGTGCAAAATAGACATAAAAATATTCCAATCAGAATTAAGGAGACAAATAGGTCTCCAATTTTGCAGGGATGTCCTATCCCCTTTTTTAAAGAGAGAAACTGCAAAAGACCACTAGAGAATTTCAGATGCACAAAACGTTGCTCCATGATCTCTTGAAATAAAATAAATAAAAATGGGGTAATTTCAGCAGAGAAAGCCTGATAGAACTCTCCAGGCAGTCCATCCCACCCAAGAAACATGTTCTTTTTCATTTTAGAAATAGCCAACTCTATTTCAGACAAGGAAATAGGGGCCTGTAATGCCAGTCAATCCTCCTGTGAGAGGGAGGTAGCCCAACCATCATAATATAAATCCCATTCATGGGTGTCACCTATCAGGGTATCGCTGAAAGCCTGAGAATGAAGTCTAATGATCTTTTCTAGATCCAAAATGTCAGTACACCGTCTACCAGCATCGTCGGTTAATGTGGAAAATGTGGTAGAATCTACTTTCGATTTACAGGCAGCACAGGGGTCACCCCCTAGTGTTTTCCTAGTTCCAAAACTAAGTTCAGCCTTCAAAGTTGCTGCCCGATCGTATTGGTACAGCTTCATCTATTGTTTCATCTGGATAATCTGGGTTGAATAATCTGTGCCAAACTGAGTCGTGGAGGAGTATAATAGTTGTAACTGCTGTTTAAATGCCAAACATTTCAAAAATGTTCCTGATTGTGTCCTAGCACCATATTTTTGTAACCATGTTCTAACCGTTACTTTAGAGTCCTCCCACCATTCACCAACAGAGTCATATAGACTGCGGACTGACCACCGTGCCTGGAGTACAGAAAAGATGCCTGATTTCACCTGGGTGTGGTGAAAAGCAGAGACATTAGCCCTTCATTGGATGCAGGAGCCGGGAACAGAGGTTTCCAGCTGTACACTAACCGGAAGGAGTGAATGATCTGAAAATTCCTACGGCACAGTACCTAGGTCCAACACTTTCAGACTCTGGGGGATAAAAAATAAATAAATATGGGTTGCTAAGTGTCCCTGATAATAGGTGCTTTCAGGTACTTTACCCTTCAGTTGGTGGGCATCCTGAAGACCTGCTGTGGAAAGACATTGAATAAGAATATGAGTGTCACAATATACTTTCTTCCCAGCATTTATCCTAGCTGTAATTTCAATGGAACAGTAAAATTCCCCTCCTAAGAACACAGTTCTGGCAGTGGTCAGATAAGGTTGAAGTTGTTCTAGAAGGTCCACCCTATCAGCTTTTACCTGAGGGGCATAAACAGTTGTAAATCGACAAGGTTTGTGTCCCATAACCCGTCTAAAATAAGGACTCGACCAGGAAGCAACTCTAGCAATCTATGCAGTTTAAATGCATGTCCAGTAAACAGAATTCCTACCCCATCTGTCCTATCAAGGCCAAATGACCAATACAACGGGCCTCAAATCCATTCCTTTTTAGACTGATTGAGATAATTGGAATCTGCCATCCACGTTTCCTGTAAAAAGATGACATCAAAATTCAATTGCTGTAAAGGTGAGAAAACTGTAAACCTTTTACTAACATTCTTTATGCTGCATACATTAAGAGTGGCACAATGTAACTGAGACATGGAAATATGGTAAGGTTGACAGAATCACCCCCAAACAAACAGGGAAGAAGTTATTAAGAGGGAAAGTCAGTTCCTTGAACATGTTTTTTTCTTTTTCTTCTTCTTCTTCCTACTATCCAGATTGTCTGGTAATGCCAATGTGAAGAAGCATCCGATTCCATTGCTTCACAATCAGAGTCCCCCCCCAGTTCTTAAAATATGCAAAGACCTCAAATCTATTCATAGTAGCAGCAGGTGGGGTTTTCGAAACCTGGAGTATGGCACTCTTTCTGGTTAAACAAACAGACCAGTCCATAGCAGGTGGTGGCATAGTGGTACAAGAGGCAGTAGCCTCAGCCTGTATATCAGGCATACCACTGGGCAAAGAGTCAATAGGTGAATCAGGCTGAGAACCCTGAGAAGCAGGCTCAGTAGGTGAAGATGGTACAGTATCCCTATTGGCAGTGTCAGGGGATGTTTCCTGGGGTGGAACCTCTACACCGGCCACCTGATGTGCAGGTGAGGATCGGGGAGGGGTAATATGTTGTGCATCAGAAGCAGTCGCTGCCTTATGCTTTGCCTCTCTAATCAGAGCATCCTGGTTAATCCCATTAGTATGATTATGAGCAGCCATGGGGCTTTTGTTAAAGATACGTCCCCGGGCATCACACAAATTGCACTTAGCTACATTCCAACATGCAGTGCTAACGTGATTGTAGTCCCCACACAGAATACAGCACAGTTTATCACAGGTGCTGGCAAGATGTGTGGGTTCACCACACCTACAGCAAGCTTTAGGCTGTCCCATATAAAAACAGACCCCTCGATCCTTTCCAATGAAAAAACTGTTTGAAACATGTGTTATCCCTTGGGCAGTCTGATGAAGCTTTGCTCTAAAATGCCACCCCCACTCCATAACTGCTCAGAATCAATGATAGGTTCAGGTGCACCAAGAAGATCACACAGTTTCTGCAACCAGTGGTGAATATCACCCACACTGACACCTTCTGTTCTGAACACCACCGTAACTCACTTAATTAGTGGCTGGGTCAAGGGGATCACCATAAATGGGGTCCAGAGAAGGGAAAACTTGACCTGGTTGTGTTTAAACCAGAAATGTTCTAACCCCTGAGGAGAGGTAAAGCCTATGTCAAAATTAACCTCTCCTGAAATGTGAATTAACACATGCACATCATCAGGGGAAAATTTTAGAGAGTCTTTAATAAGGACCTTGCCCACATATTCCTTAGCAGGGTGCTGGTCCAGGCCTCCTCTGTAACACAGCACTCCTGTGGGGTTTTGGAACAGATCTGTCAAATAAATCAGAGAAGCGTTGCTGCCAGGGTGCGGGCAGGTCGTTCATCCTGTGTCTCTTCCCCACTAGAACTAACCACACTGGGTGGAGGATCAGCATCTTCAGCAGACTCCCTGTGCACCTCAGGGGGGGGCAGGGGTGTCAACAGAAATAGGTGTCCCAGGTATCCCTACAGCCCCTGTAGGGAGCAAAACAGGTATATCAGGTAAATCAGTTTTGTCACTTGGATTCTCCAGCCCCATAGATGGTTCAGATACAGTGGACCAGATTGGTGAATCCACAGCATTCGCTTGCAAATCACAAGCACCCATTACAGTAACAGTCTCAAATAGCACAGTTGCAAGCTGTGACACCTCAATGTGGGGAAGAGAAGGAGTACTTACCCCACCAGGAGTCATAGGAAGAGCTGTATCCAAAACCGGGACTGAAGACTGCTGTGGTCCCATAGTTGTAGCGTTAAGATTAAGTGCATCATCAAGTGGGGAGTCATTTCCCACCACATCAAAGGCTAGGTCTGATACCCAAATTCCCTGTGAGTCCAGTATCCATCCGGCCTTGGACAATGCAGATTCAGGCATCCAAGTAGAAGTCTCAGTCTCCGGGGTAGAAACATTCAAGGCAGTCTTAATTGCATCTTGGGCCGAAGGCCCACACCTCCTGTGGGAATGCCCAGCCTGAGAGGCCTTCCATTTATTCAAAGAATCAGAAGATTTCTCCCATTTACGGTGTTTTGCCTCCTGTTTGAGCAAGTCCTTCGGCTTCCGTTGTAAACCCGCATCCACAAGCTCCATATCCTCAGTCAGTCGATCATTAATTGTCATCATATTATGATCCAAAAGAGCCTCTGCAGGGCTCATATCTCCAGTAGAACCATCCAGTATCACAGCCTGTTGTGCAGGGGTCTGTATAGCCATAGTGGGATCCTCAATATCAACCATTGCCAAAGTCACATTCTGGGCAGAAATATCCATTACAACTCTATTTTGTTCTGTGGAGAGAACCTCCTCTCCCTCCACCACTGTAGCTTCTGGTTCCTCCAAAGACAGGAAGTGGGCCAACAGCACCCCCTTCCCAAGAGTAGGGGAATTTTTATTAGAAAGAAAACAATACATCACAAATGCAAAATCATACAGAAAGCCAAAAAGAAACACAAGGGTTGAAAAATAGGAAAAGCAATCAGCCATAACAACAAAAAGAATATCAAATGAATATCAAAAAGAGTCCCCAAGATATAAATTCATGCAGCCAGTAATTCAGAATTTAAACAATACTGATAATTGTGATACACAAATTAGGATAAAATTAAGTTAGGTTATCCATAAAATATGTTTCCAGTAACTGTTAAATAGTTGTCTATCAATAGTGTCATACTCCAAAGTTTTCTGCCTAATACTAGCTTGTTCAATCCACCTAATTAAGACTATATTAGGGAGTATAATATGTTGTAGAGAATACTGACACCTGACTTGCCACAGAAAATACTTGATACGTACAAAGATCTAAGTTAAAGTACTTGTATGATACCTCCCTAAAAAAACCTGTGTAATCACCCAAAATCAAACTTTGATAAGAAATATGGTGAGCTATACCCCATTTCCACTGGGATGCTAGATCTGCCCATAATTGTTCTGAATAAACACATAGGAGAAAACAATGCTCTTGTGTTTCTTCCTGACCAACACATTCAGGCCTAATGTATTGCCTGTCTGTGACGGGTTTGTGCTTCAGATTACCCTGAACTCCTAACCTGCCATGGCAACTTAGCCATTGAACATCCCACATTTGTGATGGTAATCTTTTATCTGTTAATGTGCGTAATGCCTGAGAGACCTTAGTGGGAACGCAAAAAGGGAAATCTACCTGGACATAAGAAACATTACCCATAATTTCTTCATAAAAATTATTTCTGGAAATATCATGCAATTGGGCTTTACCCAATTTCCATTCCCTAAGTTTTCTAACTGATGAAACTGCATAAAATGATGCAGCATGCCTGGAATTTTGTTTAGGTATGCCACCACCCTCCCATTGAGACATAAATGAGTGAAACAATGACTGGGTCCAAATAGACCATGGATGACAATCAGAAAGGGATTTTACTTGAAAGGAAGCTATCATAAAAAAGAGTGGAAAAAAAAAACAACGGGTTAATCAAACCAAGTCCACCCTGTGAAACATTTAAGTAAGTAAAGGCTCGCTTTATGGGATTTAACCTACTCCACCATATCATTTGGAAAAAACAACTATACAACCTGGTTTCCAGAGGAATCGGAATAGGAAAAACAGAACAGAGATGTAAAAACTGGCAATAAAAACTTCTTAATTACTATCACCCTTTTCTTTTTTGAAACCCCCCAGGCTTTCCATTGTTGAACTTTTTGTCCACCTACAACTAAATGTCTTTCCCAATTCAGCAGAGCCAGATCCCCACTCCCAAAATGAAGACCTAGGATTTTAACTGAATTGGAAACAGGAATACCCCATATGCTCTGTACTAGTGGGGTCCTACCTACTGCAAGACAAACACATTTATCTTAATTTAGGATAGTACCATTTAATGTTGAAAATCGCTCAACTGTTCGAAGTGCAGTTTGACCAGACTGGACATTTGTCACCAATAAACAAATGTCATCTGCATAAACTGACACGTTTTGGGCTGGAATACTCAAAGATGGAGTCAAGCCGCAAATTGCTTGATTATGCTCTATTTCTTGTATTATAGGATCCAACACAAAGGCATGTAATAGAGGGCTTAGAGGGCACCCCTGTCTAACCCCTTGTTTTAAATGGATTTCATTTCCCAGTAAGTTATTTATTATGGGATATAATCGTGCATTAACATATAATGTTTTAACATAATTAATAAATGTTTTGGGGATGCCATACTTCTCCAGAACCTGAAATATAAAATCATGGAAAACCCTATCAAAAGCTTTGGACTGATCTAAAGCCAAAATATAACCTGATAATTTATTCTGGGTCCCATATTCATAGATATCTCTGATAAATCATAAATTTTGCTGTATTGACCTTTGGGGAATGGAACAGGTCTGTGCTGGAGGAAGCACAAATTGTGCTACAATTTTTAACCTCTTACAAAGAATGGAAGAAAGGATTTTATAGTCAGTATTGAGCAGGCTAATCAGCCTCCAGTTGCTCAATTCAGTGATATTACCTTTTTTGTATAAAAAGGTAAGAATCGCTAAATTAAATTTCACATCCCCCAAACCAAATTGAAGAGTGTCATTATAGAAATTAGCCAAAATCTCACTAAGGTCCTCTTTAAAGGTTTTGTAGAACTCGTTTGTGATACCATCCTCACCTGGTGAGATTCCCGTTTTAAGTTTATTTATGGCTACGAGAACTTCTGTAGGAGAAATAGGTGCATTCAGTTTTTCTACTTCAGTGTTTGGAACCTTGGGAACAGGAAAATGAACTTCGTCCCAAGTGGCTGTTGGATGAAATGTAATGTTAAAGACTGAAGATAAATGTTGTTCTACAATCAACAACATCTCCACATCAGATGTTTTAATCTGACTGCTTTTATTTTGTAACCCGGTCATAATTTTTTGTCCAATTTTTGTTTACATGCAGCGTAAGGATCTTTCAAAGGCTGTTGTTGCATGCCAAATCTCATTTTAGCATACATGGAAACTGCCCTGTCATATTGGTATCGTTTCATTTTATGTTTTATGACTCCTAAGTGTGCTTGTACATCTGGAGATGTCATCTGAGGGCTAGACAGTAATTTATAATATTGGTTTCTATAGGCCAAATATTGTAAATAATCTGAGTTGCTTCTCTTACCACGAAAAATAAAAAAATCTTTGTTGGCAGTTTTGGTGTCCATCCACCAAGAAAACCAGTCATCATGAAGGTCTGTAACTGATTTCCTAGAACCCAATAAATACTGAAGTTATTGCAAAACAGATGCATCGTCTAACATCCGTGAGTTCAATTTCCATCTCTTACTGATGGAAGGAAACCTCATGGGTATCTGATTCAATCTTAGAGCAGCAATGTTGTAAAGAAAAATGCTGTGCTACTAAATATTTAGAGATAAAAAAATAGTCTATCCTTGTAGTGAAGGAAGCCCTCTGATAAGCAAAACCATCAGTCTTATGCTGCCTCCAATAGTCATCCCAAGATGTTTGTGTGAGAGTATGAGACTCGCAATAAGTTTTTTGTTGAACATTATCCATCATATGAATATCTAAACTGCGGTTCATATCTCCCCCCCAAATTATATGTTTCGAAGTAAACAGATAAGGTTTGATCTGTTGAAATAAATCAATCCTTGCCGTTTTCACTTGGGGAGCATAGGTGCTGATTAATCTGAGAGAATACCCTTTATAATAACAATCAATGAGCAAAGCTCTGCCAGGCAATATATCGATAAGTCGAGTAACTTGTACTGTGGAGTGGTTAAAAAGAACCCCCACCCCATCAGCTGCATCAGGACCAAAAGACCAAAAGGAAGGGCCTTCTTACCAGGCCTTTTTAGCTTGAGTAACTTCAGCCAAAGAGGACAAATGTGTTTCCTGCAAAAAGATGATATCGGCCTGTAAATTTTTGCAATGCATTAAACAAATCATATGCCTTCTGTAGTTCTTAATGCTACAACAGTTAAGCGATATCATCTTTAGGCAGGCCATGATATTTTAAGACAAGAGTAAGGGTTTATCCTGTTTCCGTTTCTTACCCTTCTTTTTTTTATACTCTAAAGGGTCTCTTTCACCTTCTTCATCCACCTCCATCTCAGAAAAAGCTTCTGATTTAGATGTTTCAGAACCAGAATCTCCGTCCGTGTCCACCAAGACTTGGAAGGTATTTTGTGTGTGACAAACCCCTGAAGCTCCCTTCTGTCTACTAGCTGCCTGGGTGATTCTTCTAGAAGGGAGAGTTTGAAAATCAGAATCTGGTGGGGCATTACCAGGAGGTTATCGGGGGGGGGGGGGAGAAGTACCAGGGACAGGTTCTGTACTAGGAGCAGGAACCTCAGTTAATAGAATTGGCTGGTCATGATCTGGAGGCCTTGACTGCTCAGGCTCTGTCTCCAGAGTCTGTGAATGACTAGGTTGTGAGTCCTGAGGTGTATCCCTACCCCCCTGGCTAGAAGGTTCCATATCTGTTGTTGAATGATAAGGTGCCTGTGGCCTATACCTACCCTGGGCCTGATTTATTAAGTCTTCTTTATTAGGGCCTCCCTGCCGATTCTGACCTGCCCGAGGGCATTGGTGATAAGCATGACCGGATTCCTTGCATAAATTGCATTTAAACACATTTCTGCAAACCTCACTATCATGATCCGTCTCACCACAAAGTGCACACTTAACCTTGCCGCATGCACTACTTAAATGACGCTTACTGCCACATTGGTAACATGCTTTGGGTTGGCCTGGATAAAAACAGACACCCCTGTCCTTTTCTAAAAAGAAACTGTTAGGTACATGCATAATATCATTATCCACAATATGCAATTTTACTTTAAAGCACCATGCCCCAGTCCAAATACCTTCTGAATCTATAATGGGCTAAGGGCGCCCTAAGACAGTGCATTTTTTCTCCAACCAATACTGGATATCCCCAACGTTCACCCCTTCATCCCTGAACATAATGTTTATTGTTTTAAACAGAGGTTTAGTGATGGGAATTGCCCAAAATGGGAGCTATATAGGTAAAGTCTTCCAAGTTTCATATTTTTTTCCAGAATTTATCTAGCCCAGAAAAATGCTTAAAACTAATGTCAAATGTGTCTTCTCCATGGATGTTTATTAAAGCATATACATCCGTGGCCAAAAAGCTCATGGAATGCTTTAACAGTTTTCTGGCAACATATGCCCTGTCTGGGTGTTCAGGCATGCCGCCCCTGTACTGGAGATGCACAGCATTCCTATGAGGGGCTTGTTCTAGTTTATTATTCTTGAATAAATCTGAAAAATGGTGGCCCCTTCTTGCATCGTTTCTGTGTGGTGAATGATCAGGAACTCTCTCGATGGGCCCTTGTAAGGAGGTTTATCAGAATTGGTAATGCCATCAAATGCAGACTCTGAGTCTGTATTACCAAGTGTGGGGGGAAAAATCCAAAGGCTGACCTGCAGGGGAAGCTCCCCATTAAGTATCTGAAGGCATCTGAGAATTCGAAATCTCCAGAAAGGAAAACGAAATCCAAGTGGGGTCCGGGACCCAATGACCATCTGGCTGTTGCATCCAGCCTGCCTGAGCAAGGGCAGATTCTTTAGTCCAAGTTTCAGCATTTTCCAAGTCTGACAGTCGCCTGCTGGGACCGATAGAACAGTCAGACAACGCCAATACTTCCACGTTCCTTTCCCCCAGCTGTAGCAGTAACATGTTCAGCATCAGAAACCCAGCATTCTGCTGTCTCAGCTACCACTGAGCAGTCTGCATCAAAGGGAGCAGCCCAATCCAAAACCTCCGTAGAAGAGGTCTTCTCACTTGCAATCGGAAGACGTTTAGAACCCCCCGCTGCATGCTCATTGGCGTACATATCTCCATGAGCCCTCTCTGCATCAGTAAGTCGAGCCGATACATCCTGATTCTCCTGTTTGTCAGCAGCAATATCCTGCAGAGCTGCAGTCTACACATCTTTCTCCTCCACACTCCGAGAGCCGTCTGCCATGTTTGCAGTGCGACAACCCCCTCTACTTACAGTGACTCAGTAGGGAAATTTCCCCGGTGTCCTGGCCAAATTTCCCCCCATTCACTAAAAATACCACCAACAGCTTAATCTGGTTCAAGGTCGGTTGGCATTTGTCTGAGTCCCCTTCCCCTGGGTCGTGCCTGAAAATGGTCAGAATCTGTCTAGTGCACTTACTCAGTCCACAAAAACTAAATAAAAAAAAAATACGCATCAGTGAGATATAAACAGAAATAGCCCACTCTCCACCCAGAACAAGAGGTCTGTTTGATGAGAGATTGGAGAACCAGTTCAGATAAGTAGAAAAACTGTGTCATTTTCAGTAAAATAACCTTATCAGACTCTTTCTCAGGTTCAGGTGTATAACAGCAATATACAGCTTCTGACACCTGACTTGAATCAGATCCATCTAGTTGTTGCATCACTGTTGGTACAATACAAGGTACCTCACTATCCAGTGAGTTAAGTTTTCCTGCACCAACAGGGCTACAAACAGTCTCTGCTACAGATGTAATGAATGAAGGGATAAAAATGTTTACATGTCCCATGGGGAGAAACTAATTTCTAGAGTACCACTGGAAAGTGCTGTTGCTATGCCCTAATTTGCCTGGGCTTGGACAGTTGCAATACTACCTCTATATAAAAGAGGTAATACTACCTCTCAGTAGATCACCTCTGGGACCACATCTGGAATACCATGCCCATTTCTGGAGTCCCCACCAAAGGAGAAAGAAACACAGGCTGGAGACAGTGCAGCGTAGGGTAACCAAAATGATTTCGGGCCCACAGGGCGGATTCTATGAGGATCATCTCAAGGCACTGAACATGTACTTGCTGGAGGCCAGAAGGGAGAGGGTTAATATGACAGAGACCTTCATGTTCCTGATAGGAATGAACAAGGAAAACTGCAAGGAGCTATTCAGTAGGAATGGGAATCAAAAACACGGGACCGAGTGGAAGCTGGGGAGGATTCAAGAGGGATGTGAGAAAGTCTGACTTACCGAGAGAGTGGTTGAGCTGTGGAGCAGCCTACTGACTGAGGTGGTGGGTGCAAAAACATTATTGTATTCAAGCATGGCTTGGACAGAGTTAAGGGCTTAAAAGTTACTCAGGAGGTAGAAGTAATGCAGGGAGCGGGGGGGGGGTGAGAGCAAAAACCCTGTCTAGATAGTAGGTCTCAGGTTAGGGTGGAGCAAAAACCCTGTCTAGACAGAAGGTCTCAGGACCAGTGGTAGCACTCAAAATATAAAGTGGTACCGATGCTTGTCTGCACTTTTTGAAAATAAGTACCCCTATTCCTTGTTTTTCCCCTATTTGTCCCATATTGTTGCTAATTTTAAACATACCCTTTTCTTTGACAGATGAGGAGGAGTACCACTCATTAGTGAAAGTGCCACCACCGAGGTCTCAGGGTAGTACAGAGCAAAAACCCTATCTAGACAGTAGGTCTCAGGGTAGGATAGAGTAAAAACCCTGTCTAGACAGTAGGTCTCAGGGTAGGATAGAGCAAAAACCCTGTGTAGACAGTAGGTCTCAGGGTAGGATAGAGCAAAAACCCTGTCTAGATAGTAGATCTCAGGGTAGGATAAAGCAAAAACCCTGTCTAGACAGTAGGTCTCAGGATAGGATAGAGCAAAAACCCTGAGTAGACAGTAGGTCTCAGGGTAGGATAGAGCAAATTGGAGCAGACTGGATGGACTGATAGTCCTTTTCAGCTTACATCTTATACTTCTATGTTCTAGGGTTCTCAAATGGTGAGGCCAGCCTCCCAAGGGGGCCCCAGACTGTTTCAGGGGAGGCTCAGTCAAGTTTGAGAATGTACAGTATTTAAATTTTAAATTTTTGATTTTGTGTGTGAAGGGTTGAAGCAAACTAAATATGTACTGTATATTGGCAGGTGAATTTCATTACTTGTGCACAAACTGGTGACCAGGAAAATCCCACTGAGCCAAAGCTTGTTTCTAGGTGTGTATTTATATGGAAATTGGTTACTAGGAAAGGCGCACCGAGTCAAGGCTTATTTCTACAGTCGGTGTTTATATGTAAATTAGTGACTAGGACCGGCACACTGAGTCAAGGCTTGTTTCTACAGTAAGTGTTAGTTTATATGTAAATTAGTGACTAGGACCGGCACACCGAGTCAAGGCTTGTTTCTGCAGTAAGTGTTAGTTTATATGTATATTAGTGACTAGGACCGGCACACCGAGTCAAGGCTTGTTTCTACAGTAAGTGTTAGTTTATATGTATATTAGTGACTAGGACCGGCACACCGAGTCAAGGCTTGTTTCTACAGTAAGTGTTAGTTTATATGTATATTAGTGACTAGGACCGGCACACCGAGTCAAGGCTTGTTTCTACAGTAAGTGTTAGTTTATATGTATATTAGTGACTAGGACCGGCACACCGAGTCAAGGCTTGTTTCTACAGTAGTGTTAGTTTATATGTATATTAGTGACTAGGACGCACACCGAGTCAAGGCTTTGTTTCAGTAAGTGTTAGTTTATATGTATATTAGTGACTAGGACCGCACACCGAGTCAAGGCTTGTTTCTACAGTAGTGTAGTTTATATGTAATTAGTGACTAGGACCGCACACTGAGTCAAGGCTTGTTTCTAGAGTAGTGTAGTTTATATGTATATTAGTGACTAGGACCGGCACACCGAGTCAAGGCTTGTTTCTACAGTAAGTGTTAGTTTATATGTATATTAGTGACTAGGACCGGCACACTGAGTCAAGGCTTGTTTCTAGAGTAAGTGTTAGTTTATATGTATATTAGTGACTAGGACCGGCACACCGAGTCAAGGCTTGTTTCTACAGTAAGTGTTAGTTTATATGTATATTAGTGACTAGGACCGCACACTCGAGTCAAGGCTTGTTTCTAGAGTGTTAGTTTATATGTATATTAGTGACTAGGACCGCACACTGAGTCAAGGCTTGTTTCTAGAGTAAGTTTGGTTTATATGTATATTAGTGACTAGGACCGGCACACTGAGTCAAGGCTTGTTTCTAGAGTAAGTGTTAGTTTATATGTATATTAGTGACTAGGACCGGCACACTGAGTCAAGGCTTGTTTCTAGAGTAAGTGTTAGTTTATATGTATATTAGTGACTAGGACCGGCACACTGAGTCAAGGCTTGTTTCTACAGTAAGTGTTAGTTTATATGTATATTAGTGACTAGGACCGGCACACCGAGTCAAGGCTTGTTTCTACAGTAGTGTTAGTTTATATGTATATTAGTGACTAGGACCGGCACACCGAGTCAAGGCTTGTTTCTACAGTAAGTGTTAGTTTATATGTATATTAGTGACTAGGACCGGCACACCGAGTCAAGGCTTGTTTCTACAGTAAGTGTTAGTTTATATGTATATTAGTGACTAGGACCGGCACACCGAGTCAAGGCTTGTTTCTACAGTAGGTGTTTATATGTAAATTAGTGACTAGGAACGCACACTGAGTCAAGGCTTGTTTCTACAGTAGGTGTTTATATGTAAATTAGTGACTAGAAACGCACACTGAGTCAAGGCTTGTTTCTACAGTAAGTGTTGTTTATATGTATATTAGTGACTAGGACCGGCACACTGAGTCAAGGATTGTTTCTACAGTAAGTGTTAGTTTATATGTATATTAGTGACTAGGACCGGCACACCGAGTCAAGGCTTGTTTCTACAGTAAGTGTTAGTTTATATGTATATTAGTGACTAGGACCGGCACACCGAGTCAAGGCTTGTTTCTACAGTAAGTGTTAGTTTATATGTATATTAGTGACTAGGACCGGCACACCGAGTCAAGGCTTGTTTCTACAGTAAGTGTTAGTTTATATGTAAATTGAGGACTGGGAACAGCACATTGAGTCAGCACTTGTTTTTAGGTGTGACCTGGGGTAAGAGTAGAGGAAGTTGCTTAGCAACAGGGTAAAAAGGGAAGTGATGAAGGTGGCAGATGGTTGATCCAGACAGAGGGGAAACTGACAGGGTAATAAGGATCCAAGAGTCAGAAAAGTGGAGTGACAAGGATAACCTGGGGTGTGGGGTCGGGAAGGGAGAATAGTAAATGGAATAAAAGAGAATATAGTCAGTACGCTATATTAGTCTCACTTTTTTCCTGCTCTACTGTGCAAAACATATTTTTTTAATGGGGAGGCCCAAGATTTTTCCAAAATTTGAGGGAGGCTCAAAATGTTTTCCATGGCTTGTGGGGAGGCTCACTATCACAAAGCTTGAGAACTGATGTTCCAGAGTACATCATTATGTCGTAAAGTAGACTTCACTGTAGCATCATGGGCATGGCCAAAGCAATCAGTGTAAAAGTAGCTGACACTTGAATACTTGCATCTCTTTCCTTGCTCTTGCTTCTTACGGTTAAAGGGTCCCTCGAGTGATTAATACACTTTTCCTCTTGTTCCCTTTCCTCTTATTCATTGAAATGTGTTTGATGTCAAATGGGAAATCCGCAAAGCCAGGATGCATACAAGGTGATAATTATGATCTTTGAACTGTCAGCTTCTTGCATTTGACAACTTCTGAGTTCCAGGAATTCATTCAGGAATCAAAACAATACTGTGAGGCTCTTCATGTCCTTGTAATTTCATAATATCCTTGTATTCTCCTGCATTGCACCAGAAAATAGGAAAGTGTCTGTCCAGTGTGCTTACCTGGTTAACAAAAGCAAATAAATAAATAAATATTTATAATTAGTGTCCTATAACTAGTTATTACCACTTGTGTAACACTGAGTATAACCATTCAGAAACACAGAAACATAATTTTTCAGCAGAAAACGACTGCTTGACTTATACAGTCTGTACAGCTTTTTTTCCTGCCTATTCTGTCCCAGCAGACCCTAACTAGTCTTCGGCGACCCTCCCCCACCCTTTTTTTCACTAGTATTCCACTATGTCTATCCCATGCATGGTTGATCACCCCCCCCCAAGTTTTGCCCCTACTACCCCTTGCAGGCTGTTCCAGGTGTCCACCACTGTTTCAGTGAATTAATGTCTCCTAGCATCCTTCTTAAATTCCACCCCTACTAGCTTCGAAGCATACCCTCTCAATCAGTTAATACAGATCTGGCATAATGGTCCCTATCTCCACCTTGGGCCTTCTTTCTTGGTGTTTTTTCTACCACCACCAGCCTTCTTGCTAGATAAAGACCTGCTGGAGGAGTAAATTAATGGAATTTGCCGAGATCCAATCCCTGAGAGACCCAGAGGTCCTTCAGGGTTAAATTTTTTTTTCATCTGTTATATGTATTAAAAAAAAAAGCAATATAGCATGAATGCAGATGCAGCAGCAGAGCTGGCAACCAAAAGTGTTTACTCCTCCCCGACCCCACGCATCATCACAAGGAGAACTGTGAGCCGATAGGATCAGGGAAGACCCTTTTCTGGCTAATGATGGCCCCAGTAGTGGTGGTTGGGGAATTCTATCCCCACCACCCTAAATGCCCACTAGAATGGGCCTCTCTTTTAAGTGACAGCCAGAGGGGGCACACTGAGCTAGTTGAAACCCCCAGTAGCTGCAGTGCTTCTGAATTATTGACTCTGCTCCAGGCCCTCCACCTTGCATGACATCATGCACTGCATCCTGGGACTGCAGTTTCAGAGGCAGACACAAGGGCACCTGCACAGCAGAGAACTGAAGAAAATTTACAGTTTTTTTATAAGTGCAGGCTTCTGTGGGGGACTAAATAATGAAGTGATATTTAAGTATTTTGCTTGTATCACATACCACTGAGACCCCAATAGAATTCTTCAAAAAACTCAGTGTTTTAAAATGTTGTCAGAACTTTATCGAAACCTGCAAAAAGTTCTAATAAAGTTTTGTTTCAGAAAATGGCACTTAAAGGGGTACAAAAGTCTGAACCAATCAATAATATTGGGACCAGCAGATCCCAAACAATGAATTTGCCTGGAAAGGACATTTTAGTTTCTGTTACTATTGCAGTGAAATAACTAATGTATCACCCTCAGGTCTTTTACCTTCTCTACTGCGACAAGAAGATCACCCCCAACACACACATACAAACACACACACAGTGTGTAGGTCCTTCCTCTGTGTTCCTCAGTGTTTCCTCCCTAAGTGTAATGCACTGCATTTGGCTATACTGAAGCTGAGACTCTCGTGTTTGACCAATCAGCCAGCTTGTGTAAAGAGCAAGTAGAATCAAAAATAACAGATTGGAAAATGTGACAAATAACTGGTTGTAACTTTTTATTTCTGAAGTATGTTTCTTTTTGCTCGTTAGAGAGTTTTATGCAGGATGTGTGGAACAGCACTCTGCCTGGCAGCAGACATATCTAGCTCTATTCCTCCCACTACATCATCAGCATTCATTATGATCTTGCTGACGTGACATCACAGATGACTGACCTGGCAGCTATTGGGTGACTCTTCCCGAGCAGCTGTTATGTTGCAGTCCATAAGGTCACAATGCTGATGATGTAATGGGAGGAACAGAGCTAGATATGTCAGTTGTCAGGCAGAGTGTGTAATACCTGCCTGTACCCTGCTTTCACCTACCTGGGTGGTGGAGTCCAGCTAGCTGCAAGGTAGGCTAGTCACAAGGCTGGCAGATATCAGTTTGGGGCTAGAAAACTTTTCAACAATAATAACAGTGCTGAAGAAATACTACGAGGCAGAATTCTCTTTCAAACATGAGAGTCATTTTATTGATCAGGCTATAAAATACTGTTTTCCTTTGTTTCATTCATGCTCTCTCAATGACACAATACATGGTTAGAAACATGGCTGCGCAGACTAAACAGGGAACACATCTGCACATAAAAGCATAAATTTCTTCCCTGACAAATCAGCTGACACCTTTTGTATCACAACAGTTTTCACCCCAACCCCCGAGATGATCAGTGAAAGTCCTGGTCACAATTCAGTCGTTTCTTTTCTTCCCCACAGTTCATGGTACCTCAAACCCAAAAAAGGCAAAGTTCAGGAGGACGATGCAGCTCCTTCTGTGATGCTGCCCTGGCCAGGGATGGATGAGGCGTTGTCCTTCCGGAGTTCTGCTGCACTCTTGATCTTCTTCGGTGCTTGGTCAAAGGTGAAACCTCCCTAGACTTTAAACTATAAAATAAAAAAACTTTCTGCAGGTGTGTTGATTTTCTGGAAAAACTACTGTGATTTCTTCTCACTCCTTTGGATTATTTGCCATCGTCCAAACACTTCTGTAACTAATTTACTAACTTGCGTTTCCTGACTAAAACTTGTTTCTAACTAGGCACTGGTAGCCCCCTGTCTACCCAGTCACTTTAAACTTTCCCTGTAGTTCTGCTTTTTTTTCTCTTCAGAGGAGTTGCCTGGTGCTGAGCACTCCCACAGCACTCCTGTTAGCTTCTCGAGGAGGAAAGAGAGAATCCACCTCAAACTACTACTCCTAGCCTTTTTGCCCTCTCTTCTTGGCACCTGATTGGTGGATTTTACTGCCAATGCTTCGGGCAGCAAATCAGAAGAGAGATTGAGCTCCCTTAGAGGCGGGACGTCTCAAGCTGCTCCTCCCAACTGCTGTCTTTTCCCCACTTTAAATGCCCTGAGTACCCCTTTTTTGAGGCAGCATGGGAAAAAATATAAGGTGGTTAGATAGGGCTGGTGATTCCCCAGCTACCCTACCTCACACTTTTTTAAGTTAAAATGGGGTTTTCCCATCGGAAGCTGCCGAAATGCAGCCCCCCCCACACTCTTTTAAATAAATCTGGCTGATCCTGCCTCCTATGCTGATGTCAGGATGTCCTAGCGATGTCCTAATCAACCAGCTTGCTCCCAATGTGCCCTGCCTGATGCTACCTGGAGGGCTGCCTGCATCTGCCTCCAGGTGGCCATTTATTTATACATTTATTTATTTAGCCCCTCCTGGGCTTTGCTGCTGCTTGTTTGTGGTATTTTATAGCCCCAAATTGCCTCTCTCTTTTTGCTGCTGTCTCTGTTCTGTTTCTACTGTCCCTCCCCCAGTTTCAATTGCAGCCTCGGACTCCTACACCAGCTGCCGTATGCTCTTATTTTAATTTAGAAAATGGGGTTAAGAATTTAACAAATCTCATTGGCTGGCAGGGGTACATTAACTTACAGTGAGAGCCCTGTAAGTAAAAAGTCCCAGCTGTGCCAGTCTGATAACTAATATCCTAGTGTCAGCACTGCTTCCTAATTGGCCAAAACTGGTCTATTCAAATTAAAATTACCGCTATTTTGTTGTCTCGTTTAGCGAGAGAAACTCTCCCCATAAAGCTCGTTCACTGCCAGCTCTGCCACTTGTCCTCCAAACTTGAACCAATAAAAAGGTACCGGCAAAACAGATGTTGCCTAACAAAATCAGTTCTTCTTCTAAAATCTGCAAGTCGCGTACATCCACAATGCCGACCCACCTCGTATACATGGAAGCGCTAACGCTTACCCACCTCACAGACATGGAAGCGGTGTCGCTGAGCCAACTTGTAAATACAGAAGCGCTACACATGAATGGGCTAAAGGTAACAGCCCTGCTGTTCAACAAAATAAAAGTTTACTTCTTTCCCGTACCACATTGTAGATCTCATAAGTAAATCCTAACTTGACAATACACAGTCATGTAACACTGCGTGCCACAACAGCAACTTTTGAGGAATCTAGCTGTCTGGTTGCTAAACACAGTAGATATCACAGGACAGAAACAGACAGACTACTTCACAACAGTAACAGTTAAGCCTAATTTTTACTACATGTTTTTATGTTTTCTTCTATTTTTTTAAATTCCACATAAAACTATCACAGGGACTCCATTTTCTAAGTGCAATAATCCCTTCCTAGGTGGGCACTATGGGCAATACCAGACCTTCCAGGGTCTATAAGGCCTGCTGCCTGCAGCGTCGGGCCTCATTACATTCCCTGGGTGATCCGGTATTGCCCAGTACCACCCACCCTGGCGGGTATTATTGCTTGCTTACTCCTCTCAGGGAGCTCTCTGCCTTCCTTTGCTTGTGCCCTGCAGGCGCTAAATTAATTATTTAAAATATCTACCCACCGGCTCATCATCTAGCTGTGGTGTGGCTTCTGCATGTGGCCCATGCCACTCTCTCGCTCCTCTCACCCCTCCAGGCTTCACATTTTGCCACAGTGCGGCTCCATTAAACAGCAGCATCCTTGCTGCTTTCTGCGCCTCCTCCTGCGTCCAGCTACCTGCTTTAAGTCCCGTAGGGCATATTTAAATAAAACTACTGCCTCCGTAGCGGCGATAGGGAGGGTGGAGGGAGGCACTTTCACTACATACCTCCTCTACCTCCCGCTGACTTCTTACTGTCCCCTGACTCCCACCTGACTGCAGTAGGCCACATCCTGTGCTCTGTGTGAGTTGGGAGTGCTGATGTGCCCACAGGCACTCTACTAGTGCGGTTGCACTAGTGGCTGGCTGCCCCAGCAGCTCAACTTGCTTTCTCTTGTTGCTGCTGCCCTCAACTTGTGCCCCAGTGCTAACAGGGCACAGAAAGCCCCATTAAACCTCAGGGAACAGTTTTAACTTTATTTTAAAACAGATACTGGCCTCCTGCCTGAGGTGTAGCCCCTAGACCAGTAGGGCTATTTTTTATTTAAAACTGGCCTCCTCGTGGCATTTCCTATCCCCATACTAGCCCACTAGCCACTTGGCTATTTTTATTTAACATTTTGGCTACTAGCCCCACACTAGCCCACTTGGCTACTTTATTTAAAATTGTGGCTATGAAGTCTATCCCCATCCTCAAGGGAATCCACTGCTCTAGCCAGCTTAACCAGCTGCTTTTCTGCCAGAGCAACCAGTGCTTGGGCTGCTCCAGTGCAAAAACAGTTGTGTAGATACTTACCGACTGTGGTAAGTCAGTCGGTAAACCTTTCCTGGAGTCATTTCAAGTCTGGTATATGTTGAGGAGCAAGCGGTGTTAGCAACCATGTGAACAGGCCGCACCACTTGCTACAACAAAGAAGGACACTTCCAGCATCCTCCAGTACTTTTATCTGACCATTCCCAGACTCACAACCCCTCTCTAGCATGTCTTGCATGGGCGCTGGAAGGGGCTATGTAAACTTGTGTACTGATCTCATCAAGAGGTCAGGACAGCACTAGCATGGACTGTAGCCAGAGACAAGAGTGGCATTGTAAACAGGGCTTTAGTGTCATCCATGAACGTAATTAGCGTGCTACAGTCCTCAGTATTCAGATTATTGATGGAGAGATGGAAATGAAGATCAAGCAGATAAGAATGTATATAGAGTGGTGTATGGTTGTCCATACACAACAAGGCTATGTTGTCGTCCAGGGGATGTGATGATGTCATACAGACCTCAAGAACAAAGCTCGAGAGGTCTGTATGATGGCGTCACATCCTCAAGATGTCAGCTTAGCCTTGTTGTGTAGGGACAATCATACACTGTTTCGTATAGCATATGGTTCCTAAAATAAAGAAACTCCATAATTTCACAAGGTTTCATAGTTTGTGAGCACACTACCGCTCCTCAGTCCAGTTCTGCTCTCCATCCAAATCCGGCTCTCGCTGCAGTCACGGTCTACTCCTGTTCTCAATAGTTTATCTCCACCAGTGATTTAAAATAAACAAAGAAACAAAACAAAACAATGGCAAACTGCTAGTTTGGACACATGGAGCCGACTGTGAAAGTCCATGTCCAAACTAACTGAAGCGACTGCTCAGCCGTCTGCTCACTAACCAGCACTGCCATTTTAATCTGTTTGTTTTTTGTAGTGCTGCTTTTTCAGCCAATCATGTAGCAGCTCAAGGGAAAACGTTGTTGTACTATAGCAGTGATGTCAGAACGATAGCACAACTTTTTGATCTTTGAACTATCCTGCAATAGGATTTTGAAAGCCATAATTTTCCATCATTAATAAGCCCTAACCATATACTATATTTATAATTGTGAATATAAAAAAATTCCTGGCAAATTTAGTATTTGGGAGCTGCTGGTCCTGATTCCCACTACATTGGGTGGACATCTGTTCCACTTTAAAGTATGGCTCTGCCAACCAATAGTTATCTAGGTAATGCTAAATTAAAATCCAATAATTAGGTGTCAGTGTGACTCAGCTGGTAGCACAACCAGAAGGTTAGGGGTTCTAGTCCCACATAGGGACTGGGCTCACACCATAAATGCTGACACCTCAATGCTGTACTAGAGGGATGCTTCTGCTGGGGTATGCTGTCCTTCAGATGAGGGGCCAGATTGTCAAACACTGAGGGAACGAAGTCCCACATTGCAGCCCCAGCCACAGAATGAAATTTTCAGCTGACCCAGCTGCGGAGGATGTTACATCTGGTCCCACCAGGCATCGCTTTTCCCCGCAACTGCACTGAAAAAGTGGCCACAAGCTGCCGTAAATAGTGGAGCTGGTTGCAAACTGGCACCACTTTTGAAAATACCGAAGCTGTGGGTAACACTGTGGCTCCACGAGTGGAGACCTATACTTGCACCAGTTTTTCTTGCTGCTGCAGGAGTTAGGAAGGCTTGGAAAATTGAGCCTGAGGTGTTTAACTGGCTGGCAGTATAGCCTAGAAGTTAGAGTAATGAGCTGTGAATAAGCTTACTACATCCAGCAGACCTGGGTTTGATTCCTTCAACTCCTCTTGCGTAGTGTAGTGTGTGACTCTGAGTCAGTCACTTAACCTACCGGGTCACCCCTAAAAACAGGCACTTAACATGCATGTCAAAGAACCCACGGCCTTTCCTAAAAAGTGCAATAGAATTTCTTATTAAAAGAAAATACCAACATAGCATATAAACCAACATGCATATATGATTTATATACTATATTCTGTGGAGGGATATGTGGTGCCCCTCCATAAAAGTGGCCCTAAGGATGAACCAGGCAATTGCAGACCTGTAAGCCTGACATCCATCGTGGGGAAGCTGATGAAGACAATCCTGAAGGAGAGGCTGGTGACATTTCTGAAGGGTAATGGACTCCAGGATGATCTTGAACATGGGTTTGTCTCAGGAAGATCCTGTCAGACTAATCTAGCTGAGTATTATGACTGGGTAATGAGGGAATTGGACAATGGTCATGTGGTGGATGTCATATTTTTGGACTTTAGCAAGGCCTTTGATTCAGTGCTACATGGGAGGTTGGGGGAATTGATATATGTGGGGGTTGGGACTAAGATGGCTAATTGGATCAAAAACTGGCTACAGGAAAGATAGCAGATGATAGTGATGGGGAAGGGGAGCCCTCATCTCCGAGGGAAGTGATGAGCGGGGTGTTGCAGGGATCAGTACTAGGGCTAGCATTGTTTGGGATAGTCATAGAGGACATATCACACAGCATCAGGAATAAGATTAGCCTCTTTGCTGATAATACCTAGTTGGGGGTGGTGGTGAGTGACATAGAGGGATGGCAGGGGCTGCAGAATGGCCTGACTAAACTGGAAGAGTGGTCGGAAGTGTGATAGCTGGAGTTCAATACTAAAAATTGCAGAATGATGCACTTTGGAGTGAAGAACTCTGGAAGGAGCTATCAGCTGGATGGAGTACAGCTAAGTGCCCCAGAGTAGGAAAAGGATCTGGGGTGGTTGTAACTGGGAAAATGAACAACTCAGGGCAGTGCAGGAAGGCAGCAGCAAAGGCCAACTGGAAACTGGGGTGTATTGTGAGAGGAATCTCCTCCAGGAACAGGGAGGTGATCCTTCCTCTCTACAGGACACTGGTCAGGCCACACCTGGAGTACTGTGTACAGTACTGGAACCCATATCTAAAGAAGGATATCAGAATACTAGAAGGGGTACAGTGCAGAGCAACTAAGATGACCCAGGGACTAGGGGGAAGGCCATATGAGGAGAGGCTGCGGGAGTTGAAAATGGACTCCCTGGAGGAGAGGAGAGTTCGGAGGATATGATTGAGACCTTCAAGTACTTAAAGGGGATTAGCAAGATAGGTACAGAAGGGATATTTAAGTTAAGGGGGGCATGAGAGGTCATAGTCTTATATTGGAAGGAAGAAGGTCTAGGAAGGAAATGAGGAGACACTTTTTCATGGAGACAGTTGTGATGAAATGGAACGCTCTGCCAGAGGAGGTGGCATCCTGCCAAGACATTGGAGGGGGGAATCAAAAGGGGATGGGACAGGGTGAGAAGGGGGGTTATTGTGAAGGGGAAGGGGCAGCTGCAAGGTAGGGGTGCTAGCTGCTTATTCAAGCAGACTTGGTAGACCACGTGGCCTGTTTCTGCTGGTAAATTTCAGATGTTTGTAAGCAATAACTTAAGTGTCAAACTAACCTAGCATAATAAAAATAAAGAAAAATATTTCTGTAGCCCTGGTGCCATATGCCAAGGGGCTACCCCCTCATTGCCATCCCTGGTACCAGGCAAGTGGCCTGGGTCCTGCTACGGTGGCAGTTTGGTGTTCGTTCCCAGAAATATTAATAATAGCGAGGTGCCTCCACTACAGTAAAGTATTAGTGGGGCCTGATATCTTCTTGGTACAGCCCCCTGGGATACTGTACCTACCCACCTCTCCAACCAACCATTCTGCATACTGAGTCCCCAAATACCTTGTTCCACCATAAACCATGTATCTCAGCAGTAAGCACATGCAATGAATTTCACTAACACAGCAGTTTCAACCAACAAATTCACAGCTTTATTCAGGGGGTAAGGACCAGGGAAGGGATACTGGGACATAGGGCAGCTGTGAAGAGAAGAAGAAAGGCTAGTGTAATAGACAACAATAACAAACATGTGGACCCAGAGGCCAAGCCATCCCCCACTGGTACCAGTGTCCCCAAACTGTCTCTAGGGGTATCCACAGGTGCAGACCTGATCGGTACTGTGGGTTGGCTGGCTGTTGGGGCTCTGAAATCTTTTAGAAAATGTGTAGAATGAGAAAACAGACCAATTCTCCTTTCCCCTCCCAGGAGCCCGGTCCTGGGTACTCACGGTTTGTCGATCTCAGCATGGGGGAAATGAACCTCCTTGATCTAGTGCAGGAAAGCAGAAACAGGTCAGCCAGGATCCCTCTGACTGGGTGGAACTTGCTCGAGGATCTTGCAGCCGGTCACCTTGATTGCGGTTCTAGCCGCTTGTCACCTTCAACTGCTTCTGGCCCATTGCAGAGCACTGCGGCAGGACAACACCAGCCCCAGAAAGCCCAGACCTGGGACTGTTGGGTCAGGTTGGGCACCAGAAATTCTGTTCTTTTCTACTTTCCGTGCTCTACCAGTATGGCAGCCCTGTCTTGTAAATCTCTTTGTGATACACTGTGTATAAAAGTCATTATACAAAAAAACAAATCCTAGTATATTCTACAGCCCCTGCTAACTCCGGGGCTTTGTAAAGCACCAGACCTGACATAGTTGGGGGAGGGGGACAGATTTGTTTTTCCCTGGATTGTGCCTAGTAGGCCTTACCTTGCTAACAAAAATTAAAAAAGTAAGCATGATGAGAAGATTAAAACTGCTTTTATGTTGCCTAAGTGTTGTTTTACAAATTGCCTCTCCTGGGCCCCCTCTTGCTCCAGCAACTGATCTCCTCTCTTTGGTTTCCCAGGCCCAGGCCAGGATATTCAGACTGACTGGAAACTCAGCTGTTTTTTCATTATTTATTTATTTTATTTACTTATTGAATTTTGTTAACTGGGTAGGCCCACTAAGACAGATGTCCCTTTTTCAGGGGCAATCCGGAATTAGTTACATTAAAGACAACATTCAATTGCAGAGTCTTGAGATAAAGATACAGCAGTGAATACATACAAAACAATCACGTTATACCGAGAGGCTGGGAGAGACAATTCCTATTTATGACAAGCATTAAAGGAAAACTACACCCTCGTAGCTTGCAGATTTTATTTATTTCTACGTAACAGACAACTTTTCCTGTAGCTGAGCACATAATATGTCAGCACTCTTTGGACTCCACATTGTGCCTGTCTGCTTAATTAGATTTTAACTAAACAAGTTGCAGCAAGGTGAGAAATATCACATTTCCCTTCAGTTAGCTTTGCAGAATGCCTGAGTTGTGATGCAGAGTTTTTCCCTTTAAATTGCTTTCAATTTGTGTGTTTCCACAGGTTCTTTTTTTTTTCAGAATATTTGTAATTTCAGCATAGAGATTCATGGTATAAATAGGAGGTGTGACATCATGTTCTCACGGACAATGTAATTTAAACAACCATAAAATGGAGACCCCCCCAGGCTAGTTACAGGGACTAGTATGAACAGTAAAAACAAATGAAAGCAAAGACATATTTCCCCAACATCTACAGGAAAAGAGCTGTTTGTTGACATGGAAACAAAATCTACAAGACATGAGGGTGTAGTTTTCCTTTAAATGGCTGTGCAAACTGACAGTTTTAGCACTTCCTCAGTGAGCTCAGTCATTGTCATTAGTACCATCATGGGGGCTGGGGGGTTCAGCTAAACAACCTTAGGGCTTCTTCAGTGTATCACCTATTGTAGGTTAGCTGCATGTTCACAAGAGTTTTGCCACTTGCTCAACAGGTTCTCTTGTGTGCCCCATCTTGCGGCCATTAGGAAGTTAGCAAAGCATTACAGGCAGCTGCAAGGAGCAACAGCAGGCTGCTGCTCACTCACTGACAATCATAAAAAGGCATATCCTGGCTGGCCTGGTCGTGTGAAGGGCTAAGGCACTTAATGCTTTACCTTTTGCCATGTTGGCGACCTGTGTTCAGGAATGAGCACCGGATGCAAGAGGTTGGTGTGGTGGGAGAGGACTGAGCATCCCAGAGACTACTCTCCTGTCCTGGGGAGGGGTGACTGGTCGTCTCAGCCTCTGACTGCCACCGAGTGGGAGCCCAGTGATAGTGCATGCAGCTATCAGCTCAAAAGGTGGGGCCACTCTTCTGTAGGACATGAGCACCTTTCACGCTCATTTACTGATGTGTTGTTGTGGCAGGGGGTTAAAAAGGGGAGAAAAAAGAAAAGTTGGAGGGTGTCTAGAAAAAAAGTCCTGAAACTCCTGAGGTCCATCTCTGGTCATACCAGCTCTGGCTCAGACTCCCTTGAACCCCACCTCTTGAAACTTGCAGCTCCCCTTATTGCATTACCACTGGCCAAAATTTATACGTTATCACTTTCAGGTGGCGTGGTCCCTGACCTCTGGAAAGCTGCTCGGATCACACCTGTACTTAAAAAAGGGGGATCCTAAGGTTGTCATAAACTACAGACCAATTGCCATACTCTCGATACTGAGCAAAATCCTGGAGAAAATTGTCACAACTCAGACAACTGACTATCTACTTAAGCACAGCCTGCTCTCGGATACCCAACATGGCTTCAGGAAAGGACATAGCACTCCTTAAATTCACCACAGGCACTCTTTCAAAAATGGATACTGGCAATCTGACTGGGGCTGCCTTTATTGACCTCATAAAGGCTTTTGACCTTGTTGATCACACTTTGCTTCTCTCCTCGCTTCGACACCTGCATTTCTCCTCCTCTGTTGTTGTCTGGTATGAAAGCAACCTGACAAATAGAACTCAAGTGGTGAAATTTAATTCCTCTCTATCGAACAGTACCACCATTAACATTGGTGTACCTCAGGGCTCCATTCTAGGGTCCCTCCTATTATCTCTTTATATAAATAACATTGGAGCTGCTCTAAAATCTTGCTCTGCTATTCTATATGCTGATGATCTTGTCATCTATACAAGTTCTACTAATATAGATACTATCAACACAACCCTTTGCTCTGACTTTAACAATATCCAAAACTGGCTATACAACCACAAACTGGCTGTCAGCACTAGCAAAGCTAAAGCCATGCTGCTTGGATCTTCCCCAAAGCTCTGGGCTTGCACAACAGCACTGATGGTGCAGGACTTAGAAGGTCAATTACTGGAATGTATGACCTCTTTCAAGTACCTGGGCATCCTGCTAGATCAATCTCTTGATCTTAATCTTCATGTACAGTCTCTTTGCAGAGCTGTCAACTCCAAACTGGGTGTTGCATATAAGACTAGTTATATGCCCATGCCATCGGCTAAAATGGCCATTGCAAGGGGGATTCTGCTCTCCACCCTAACCTATGGGGCTCCCTTATTTGGGGTTGCTCATAAAACTGACCTACTCAGATGGGACATCACGTACAACAACATATGTCGCTATGCCTCTTCTGCTCCTCGGCTTAAACACCACTGTCAGCTTTATAATGATCTTGGTTGGCTGTCTCCGTTAGCTAGTAATAAAGCTCTGCCTGTACCCTTGCAGCCTGTGCTGCCACTCAACCTTGGGGAGGGTGGACTGGATATACTGGGTGGGGGGAGAGGACAGCCCTCCTCCTCCTGGCCCTGCCATAGGTGGGAATACATGGCAGGGAGGCTTATCCCCAGGTCAAGAGGGGTGAGCACTGGTCATGGGGTATGGGCAGGGCTGAAAGCCTGCCTGCCCTCTAAGGTAGAATAAGGCAATATGGAAACAAGGTGTATCCCAGTACCTTAATGCATTTCAAAGGGCCTGCTGCAACACACTTCCAGGCTTTGATCCCAGTAGGAACTGATCTGTTATGCATACCAGCCATAGAAAGAAAATGCAGATATTTACAAAAAAAGAATGCAAAACGAAAGAAACCCTTCACCAAACTTAATCTATTCTGCTCCTTCTCACAGACTAGCCCCACTAGCATTTTAAAGCCAAGTAACATTTTTCCAACTGTTGTTACAGTGTACCCTGGAAACTGTAAGGTATTTATGTTCTCTAAGTAAAAGTATCCTATCCAGAAGTTGAATTACAGAAAAGAGTAGGGGCATTTTTAATTTTTTTAATAAAGAAACAATAGAATACAATACTGGATTTACAAGACAGACACATTTCACAGTAATTCAAACTGTAATTACATTAGTTCAAGAAGCATTATCAGTGAATACAGTAAAACAGCCTTTCACCAGTACAAACACTGTTAAACCCCCTGGCTCCAAACATCTAATATAACGAATCAACCCTTTCCCACTACATTCTAAGCATTTCTGTTGGTAACACAGCATGTTATTTTTTCTCTGATATTACATAATTCCATCTGAAACATAACAACCCCTGTAACAATGTTTCCTTTTTATGTTTGCTTGCACGCATGTGCAAGAAACATTATGCGGCAGCTTAGGAGAGAAGGGCACGGGTCATAATATCGCAGGACATTATGCTGCACGGCAAAATCGCACTGCCAATACAGCATGATATTGCCATGCGGCATGTCTTTTTTCTGTGGGGGGCTCTGCACCCCACACACCCCGACCCCCCCCACTAAGGATTCTCAACTCTGGGGGGGGTTACCTTAGGGAGCACACAATTCATGGACAAAAAATAAAATGTCTGGGACTCAAACCCAGTCACAGAGCCTGGGTTCTTGCTGCTGTGGCTCAGTCCAGTGAGCCACGGTAGCTGCTCAGTGGAACCTGCTCCCAGCAGAGGTCTTATCCTCTGCCTGGGATTGTGTGAATGGTACAATACCGCATATAGCAGTATACATGATATTGTACCATTCGATTTCATGGACAGCACTGTTTTGGATTAGCTATAATGTCGTACGCTATTAAGTGTATGACATTATGACCTGGTAGGGGAGAGAAGAGTGTCGTGGAGGTGCAGCAGTGTGGCGGCCAATGTTGGCACTGCATTTGTAGGCTTGGCTGTGTGCACCCAATGCAGGCCCAGTGTCCTGATGACACTGGTTCTGCAGAAGTGTCACCAACTTGAAACAGTTTGGCCGCTGCAATGAGGGGCCACCTCATCATTGCAGCATCAGCAGTTCCGCTGCAATGAGGGAGAAACCCGTCATTGCAGGGCAGTACCTTGCCTGGTGTAACATTACCAGGAACATGGTGGCTCTATGCAGCCACTTCAGAGCCCCATGAACGCCAATGGGGGTGCCCAATCCCCCTATCAGCATGCCCCAGACGCACTTAATTTGCTGATGGGGAAGCCCACTCCCCATTGGCATAATATCCCCACCCCCCCGATTTCTGTTGTGTGCTGAGGGGGTGATCAATCTCCCTTGGCATCATGCACCCCCCACCAAACAGTCTTTCTTTGCCGATGGGGGCCCAGTCCCCGTCAGCTTCAGTCCCCCTCCTTCCCAGTTCAATTTGCAGATGGGGAAGCCCACTCCCCATCGGCATACTGTCCCCCCCAATTTCTGTTGTGTGCCAAGGGGGTGCCTAATACCCCTCAGCACCATGTGCCTCCCTGTTTCCGTGCCAATGGGGGGCCCAATCCCCATTGACTTTGGTCCACCTCCCCAAAAATGCAGGTGGCACACTGGGAGCCCACCCCAGTGTACCAAACACGTCTGCAAAACAAGAAAACTGACCCATGTAGTCATTTTTTTACCTGTAAAATGAGAAAATGGTCCCTCAGTGTGTTCAGTGCACCTCCCTCAACCCGCGCCCACCCTCTGTGTACCCCACCTCCTCACACCCTCCTCACTCCATACTTACCTCCGGAGTCTGGCGCGATGATCCTTGGTGGACCGGGAACACATCTGCACACTTCAAAGCCGATTGCAAACTGAAGAAATGCCGGTAAGCTGTATAAAGTCAGAAATAGGTTTCTTTCAACTTTGGTGCATATCTCTGGCATTTTTTGGAATTTTGGCACCAAATTTTCAACATGGGGTTATTGGGACATCTTTTCATGAATGCAGTCACTGTCATGGCATTATTCAGTCCTGAAAGGTGATTTTGCAGTCACTGCACAGAATCACCTTTCGGGACCGATTAATGAAACACCAGTGGCACTGATCATGAGGTGGGCTCTCAAAAAGCCTATGTTACAAATTTGGTGAAACAAAAATCCCAAAATTTACTGTTTTATGAGCGTGTGTTGTGCAGTTTAAATGCATGCTAGTAACTTCGCAAATCTGTAATATTTTTATGCCAGATTTTCAACATTGGCATTTTTCCACACCTCATTATGAACAGTACAGCTGTCATTTTACACATCCTGGCTGAAATGTTTTTGCACTTCCGGTGCAGGATAGCACAGTCACTGTGGGAAATCAGTTTTTGGGACAGACTACAAAAATGACTGTGACACTGTTCATGAGCAGAGGACCTAAAATGCCTATGTTGAAAATTTGGTGATGAAAGTCCATAAAATGACTGTTACAAGCATGCATTGTGCAGTTTCCATGCACCCTTGTAACTTCACAAATTTGCAATATTTTCATGCCAGATTTTCAACACTGGCATTTTTTCACACCTCCTTATTGTGACACAGACAGCCAGCTCTGAGTGCGCTGAGTGCTGTAATCATTTTTTTTATTACATATAAAATATATGATGGGAAGGTCAGTTTGAGGAAACTACTGTCTTACTGGAACTGACACATCAAAACCCCCCAGGGATAAGTTCAAAGGACAGGAGGTATTTTAAACTGCAGAGATCTGGGGTGCAAATACCTTGTCAATTTGTTTTCATCCCAGGAAAAAAGATTAGCCATTCATAATGCCCTCAGGGAGATCCTTTGACTTGCATAGTTGCCAGGAAGGACTTGTGGGGAGGGGTGTCGAAGAGAGGCCAGAATGGACATTGAAGAGCTTTGATGTCTGAGCCAGGGAGGACCCTGATGAATTTGGAAGGTCCAATATACATTTCCCGGGGAACCCTTGAATTACATCAGAGAGATCTGAGGTGTAGATTCCAAGGTCCAGACGGGATTAAAGAGGCAAATACACTTTTGCTTTCAACACAGTGACTTAGATCAAATAAACTTTTGAGATGTATGTGTAGCAGAGCAAAAACCAGTTCTGACCAGTTAACCTGTGGAGAGGAAAGTCAGTGAGGTCACCTCATATGTCTTTTTTAAATATTTTATTTGGAGACCCTGTATTGTAAAATATAGATTTTGATACATCAAGGCAGAGTTAGTGACCTCATGAGAAGGCCGGCTCAGAAGTGTGTTTAATTGCTGAGAGAACCTGACAGAGACACACAAGACAATTTCTGACTGAGAGAAGAGAGACCTTCAAAGCACTGAAAGAAAGTAAGCATCAGACAAGATTAGTCTGACGTTATAAATTGTAGGAACTGTACTTTTTTACCTGTTTGTTTTAAGGCTGTATGTGTTGGGATATATATTTGTTCTGTAATTATTGTTCTGTTTTGATATTTTTAAAGTAAAGATATTTTTTTACAAACAAAACTGCTGGAGTGCCTTGACATTTCTTTTTATTCTAAGTGGAGCTTTTAAACGTTATAAGTACATTGTGTATGGGCTTATTGTATACCAAACTGGCAAATGGATAGAGTTCTCTAAAAGTCTTGCATGGAGTTCTAAGGGTTCATTTGAAAGACCTGGTTGGGTGCCCATAGGCAAAGATATCTGGCCCCCTGAAGACAGAATTATCTGAGCCTGATAATTGGGTACGCTAACAAGAGGTTATCAGTTTGAATCCTTCCACAGCTTGAGACTAAGGTGACTTGAACCCACAAAACAGACAAGAGGGTTATCTTGTTTCTGTTCACTGTACACAAATCATACGCTCAGAGGTTGGCACTTTGGGAGTAGAGGACTGACCGGCTGAGTGAGTTTGTGACATTTATGAACAATACAGCTGTCATTTTTCACATCTTGGCCAAAATGTGTTTTCGTACTTCTGGCACAGAATAACGTGGTTGCAGTGGGAAATCAGTGTTTGGGACAGATTAAGAACAAGCGAGTGAGAGAGGGGGAATGAGCGAGCTACAACAGAGCTCTATCAGGACTGCTGCAGACTTCTTGGTGGGTAGAAAAAGGTGCCAATGCAGTCAGGAGCCCAGTACAAAAGGGCAGCCTGCAGTGCTGGGAGAAACAGAATGAGCGAGTGAGAGATGGGGAGTAAGTGAGCTCAATGGAGCTCTGTCAGGACTGCTGTGGATTTTTTTTGTGGACAGAAAAAGGTGCCAATGCAGGCAGGAGACCAGTACAAAAGAGCAGCATGTAGCACCAGGAGAAACAAAATGAGTGACTGAGTGAGGCAGAGGGAACAAGCTCAATGGAGCTCTGTCGGGACTGCTGTGGATTTCTCTGTGGGCAGAAAAAGGTGCCAATACAGGCAGGAGCCCAGTACAAAAGGGCAGCCTGCAGTGCTGGGAGAAACAGAATGAGCGAGTGAGAGAGAGGGAGTGAGCAAGCTCAATGAAGCACTGTCAGGACTGCTGCGGAGTTCTTTGTGGGCAGAAAAAGGTGCCAATGCAGGCAGGAGCCCAGTACAAAAGGGCAGCCTGCAGCCCTGGGAGAAACAGAATGAGCAAATGTGAGAGAGGGGAGTGAGCGAGCTCAGTGGAGCTATGTCGGGACTTTAGAGTTGCCAACCTAACCGCCGAGGGTCCGGTGTGATCCTATATTACAGCAAGGTCTCTGGGGTGGAGACAAAGCAATGATTGGATACTTTTAGGATTGCTATGATAATACAGCTTTAGTTTTGTTTATTTCTCTAACTGAACTGAGTAATACTTGGAATGCAATAGGATTTCTAACTGGGCTAAGTGAAACTATGAGGGCTGAGAACAAAAAGTATGGAAGCTGAAGAGTGAAAAATGGACAAGGATGCTTTAGGATTGCTACAGTAATACAGTATCTAATGAATGAGACTTGAGACTGAATTAACCCGGTCGGCAAGGGAGCAATAGGGTGACTAGTGTGGGGAGAACAGTAATTTGAGTAAATAGGGCCCTAACAGTTATAGTAGGGTACAGAAACCAGGAATAAGAGCCTGTAACACAAGATGGGGCCAAATTGGGGCAGATGCCACATGTTAGTTGGATGGGCATCTTTGGAAGGGTGGTGGGGTGTACAGGGTGTGGGTCCGCCATGATCCTGGACTGGGCTTAGAAGGATGAGGGGGTGTATGGTCTGTAGACAACTGGCTAGTTTGAACTGTGGAGGTTAGGGAGGTCTAAGTGGCAGGGCAGATGAGTATGGTAGGCATCCTGTCTGGGGGGGAATAGGGGATGGCAAGGGGAAGAACAACTGAGACTGAAACGTGCCCCAGTATCAGAGCACTAGCGAAAAGAGAGGAGAAAGGAGGGGTGTCCAAGGTGATGGGGGAGCCTGCTGATGGGGAGGAAGAGATCACAAGGAGTACCATGAGAGAGAGCAGATGGCTGTGGGCAGGAGGGACCAGAGGTGGGATCGAGGGGGGCATGGGAAGGAACAATGGGAGGGGAACAGATAGGGAAGAGATGTAGAGGGTATTGACTAAGAATAGATTTGAGCCTCTGCTATGGAAGAGAGAGGGAGCAGGAACACACGGGGGGGACAAACAGGGCATGAGAGGGATGGCAGCAGGTAGGGGAAGAGATAGCAAAGATGAAAGGGTAGAAGGGGGCTAGTAAAGAAGGAAGGGGTGACTGGAGGACAGAAGGCTACAGGAAGGGGGAAGGATGGGAGGGGCATCACTATCTGGGTAGAAGGGAATGGGGGCTCTAAATCGACAACAACGGGGATAGAAGAGGGGTTGGAAATCAGCACGTGAGGAGGGGAGGTCAACATGGGAAGCCCAGTAGGAAGTAGTCAGGCTAGGATGGGGTTCAAGGGGGATGGAAGGAATAAGGCAGAGAAAACAGATGAGGCAGAAGTAGAGAGTGCAGATTCAGAAGTCACAGAGGGTGCAGCTGGTGGGGTTAGAGGGGCTGGGAAGAATGAATACTGGGGTGGTGGAAAGGGCATTAGAAGGGAAAGGGGGTAAGGGATGGGGGGTTCTCATCCTGGGGGATTCAGTACTGAAAGGGGTGAGATGGGTGGAAGGGGGGAATGGCACAGCTGTATTTGGGTTGAAGCTATCCCTGGGTTGACTGCAGTAGGGGCAGGGCAGGCACTGCCCAAATGTGCAGCAAGGGGGAGGAGAAAACCTCATTTAGTGTTGTATGTGGATACAAACGACTTGGTGGGGAATACTGTGGAAGTAGTGAGGGGGAGGTTCTAGTAGTAAGACAGGCACTGTGGGGAGTCGGTGGCATTCTCTGAGGTACTCCCGGTACCATGTGCAAGCATGGGGAGGAAGGGTAGGATGAGGAGTTTAACGAGTGGCTGAGGGATTGGTGCCACACCAAAAATTATGGGTTAGTGACTAACTGGGGTAAGGTCTGGGGGAATAGTGACTTGTGTTGTTTGTAATTGTGTCGAGCGCCTTGATAATTTGAAAGGCGCTCAACAAGTAAAGATATTATTATTATTATTTTTGTACGTGGGGGACAGGCTACACTTGAGCAGGGAGGGTAGGGGAGCATTAAAGAAAGGTGGGATTAGAGGGGTATATCTCTACTAAGGTGGATTTAAACTAGTGGGGGTGTGCCAAAAGACTGAGGTTGGTGAGAGTGTCCAGACAAGGGAGCCTAATGAGCTCACCTCCTAGATATGGTAAAGCGGGAGGCGTAGTAAGTCTCTCTGGGGGGTCAAGAGTGCTCTGGAGTGTAATACAGAAGACTCCACCACCCGGTAAGAATAACGAGGAGAAAGGGTACAGACTACCGGGAGGAGGGACACAGGCCATGGAGAAGAGTGAGGAGAAGGAGGGGTACGGGTGGAAGGTGGTCTCTCAACACAAGAAGCCTGGGGAACAAAATTGCAGCACTTTAGGTGCTCCTTTCAGAGGAGAAGGTGGACACTGCTGCAGTGACAGAGACTTGGGCCACAGAGTACCATGATGGATACTTGGCAATCCCGGGATACAGGATATACAGCAGGGACTGGGGGGTTGGAAGGGAGGTGGTTTGCACTCTATGTGGTGGAAGGGATCAAATGCATAAGGGATGAGGGAGAAAAGGGGAGAACAGAGGCGCTTTGGGTGGAGCTCCTGGACTCCAAGGGCAGACAGCTGAGGCTTTGAGTGGTGTACAGACCACTAGCCCAATCCAGAGAACTGGATGGGGAGCTGGCAGAGCAGATAAGGAGGGTGTGTAGAAGGGGGAGTGTGGTGATAGTGGGGTATTTTAACCAACAGGGGTTGACTGGAGTACCCTGGCCACTAGCAGTACCAGGGAGCAGGTATTCCTTGATGCATTCCAGGACGGCCTTCTGACACAATTGGTAAGTGGGCCTGCAAGGCTTGGTAGCACTCTGGTCTAGTACTGGCAAATGGGGAGGCGGTGAGGGAGGTAAGGGTGGAGGACACACTAACGGGTAGCGACCACCAAACAGTGTGGCTCGTTCTCATGCTGGGCAGGGAAAGAGGAGGCATGGGCCTTAAGGTGGTGGACTTCAGTAGGGTGGACTTTGGGAGGATGGTATCAATACTGTGTGGGAGACTCCAGGATATAAGGCCGGGGATGGATGCAGAACAAAAGTGGGGAGTCATAAAGGCTGGGCTGACAGAGGCCAAAGTAGCCTGCACCAGGGCCAGGAGTAAGAAGAGCAGAGCCAAGAAACCATGCTGGCTGAACAAGGAAGTGCTGCAAGGGGTGAGGGCATAGAGGGCTGCATACCGGATGTACAGGAGAACAGGGAAGGGAGAGGATAAAGAGGCTTACGGGAGTTGGTCAAGGGAGATGGCCAGGAGGGTGAAAAAGCTAAGGCCTCCAGGCAATTAAGGTTAGCACAGGGCATAAAGGGAGTTAAAAAGGACTTTTTTAGGTATGTCAGGGAAAAGAGGACGTGCAAGGAACATATTGTGAGGATAGAGCCGGGAGGGGATTGGGTGGAAAAGGGGGATGATCAAGCGGAAATTCTAAATGAGTACTTCTGCTCCATTTTAACTAAAGAGAGGGATAGTCCATTACCAGCATGGGCTAGGGAGTGGGGAAAGGGAGGAAGGAGGTGACGGACAAAGTGATCATAGGGAGTAGGGTGCTAGAGGGACTGAGGGCAGTAAGGGTGAACAAGGCACCAGGTCCCAATGGCATCCACCCCAGGCTGCTGAGGGAGATGGCAGAGTTGTTGGCTGAGCTGCTGGCAGATCTGTTCAGCACCTCTCTGGAAAAGGGATGTGTGCCCCAGGACTGGAGGGTGACCCATGTGGTGCCCATACACAAGAGTGGGCCTAGGGAGGAGCCAGGAATTTATCGGATGGTCAGTCTCACCTGCATAGTGGGTAAGCTTATGGAGGTGATACTGAAGCAGAGGCTGGTGGCATTCCTAGAAAGTAATGGCCTCCAAGATGGCCGGCAACATGGGTTCGTCTCAGGGAGGTCTTGTCAAACCAACCTAATAAAGTATTATGACTGGGTGACAAGGGAGTTGGACAGGAGCCATGCGGTACATGTGCTGCACTTGGACTTCAATAAGGCCTTTGGTACAGTGCCCCATGGGAGACTGGGGAGGAAGCTGACAGTAGTGGGAGTGGGGAAAAAGCTTACTAAATGGATAGAGAACTGGCTACAGGGGAGGATGCAGAGGGTGGTGGTGGGGTGAGCAGCTTTTGGCACCTAGAGCAGTGATAAGCGGGGTGCCACAGGGGTCAGTGCTGGACCCAGTGCTATTTGGGCTCTTTATCTGTGATATAACACATGGTGTGGGGAGCAGGGTTAGTCTGTTCACAGATGATACCAAATTGGGGGCAGTGGTGGACCAAGAAGATGAATGGGAGAAACTGCAGGGGGACCTAACCAAACTAGAGACATGGTCGAAGGAGTGGCAGCTAGTATTCAATGCAAAGAAGTGTAAGGTGATGCACTTTGGGGCTAAGAACCAGAAGAGGAACTTTTGGTTGGGGAGGGGTGATGCTGGGGATCACAGAGAAGGAGGAGAAGGACCTAGTGGTGTTGGTAACTGGGAGCATGAACAACTCAGCCCAGTGCAGGAGAGCAGCAGCGAAGACAAACAGGATGCTGGGGTGCATCACAAGGGGGTTCTCATCCAGACACAGGGATGTGATCCTACCTCTCTACAGATCATTGGTCAGACCGCACCAGGAGTACTGTGTGCAGTACTGGAGGCCATACCTGAGGAGAGATATAAAGTTACTGGAGAGGGTGTAAAGCAGGGCAACAAAAATGTTAAAGGGATGGAAGGAAAGGAATATGAAGTTAGGCTGAACGAGCTGAACATGTACACACTGGAGGAGAGGAGGGATGGGGGATATGATTAAAGTGTTTAAATACCTGAGGAGGGTAAATAAACCTAGCACCAAGGGGGTGTTTAAACTGAGGAGTGGAAGAGAGAGACGAGGGGGCACGGACTAAGGCTGGAAGGGGGATATTTCAAGAGGGAAATGAGAAAACACTACTTCACTGACGGGGTGGTATCTAGTTGGAATGCACTGCCAGCGGCAATGGTAACATGTAGGACTGTCAATAGCTTTAAGAAGGAGTGGGATAAAGCAAGAGGAAGAGTCAGAGGGGCAGGGGCTGGGACGAGCGGGGGAGGAAGTGAGGGGAAGGAGGCTGGGTCAGCTGCAATCTAGGGTGCTAGTTGCACACTTGGGCAGACTTAGATAGACTGATTGGTCTGTTCTGCTGGCAGATTTGTATGTTCATATGTAGGTGGTCCGGGCTGCCTGGGAAGTTCACCGAACACGGGCGGTGTTATGCAATGCTAAGTCGATTAAAAACAAGACTGCAATTATTGCAGATCTTGTTAAATCTGTGGACCTGGCTTGCATCACCAAGACCTGGCTGGAAGAAAATTCTGGCTCCATTTTGGAAGCTGCTGTTCTGGCTAGGTACTCAGTGATACACCACCTGAGATTGGGTTTCGGGGGGGGGTTAGTGGTCTGCTCCAAGTCTGAACTTAACCTCACAAATGTATCAGTGGGGGACACTGAGTCATTTGAGTGTACCATAGTGGCAGGTGTAGGCTGTAGGGTTGTTCTCATCTACCGTCCAACAGGTGATGAGAAATGATTCTTCCAGGAAGTTGCAGACTTCATCGTTGACATGGTGTTTGAGTCGCCTAGGCTGATGGTCCTGGACAACTTTAACGCATGGGTCGACGATGAATTCTCACATTTTGGTCAGCACTTCCTTCAGTTGATGACATCTCTGGACCTTACACAGGTTGTTTCCACTGCCACTCATAATCAGGGTCACTCCCTTGACTTAGTCTTCCTCCTGGGGATTGAGGCCTCCAACTTGGGTGTGGAACCAGTTGGACAGTCTGATCATTACACTGTGGGGTTTAGTTTTAGCGCCCCCCCTTTGTAGGCCAACCCCTGTAGAGATAATTCGGTACTGCCCTTTGTGAGATATAAATTCTCAAGGCCTAATGGTGGTCCTGGATCTCTCGTCCTTCTCAGAGGTAAACAGTGACCCAGAAGCCCATGTGGTGGCCTATAATTCAGCCATTATGACAGTTCTGGGTATCATTGCTCCTGTCCGTGTTCATCCACTCTCCCTTTGCCCTCGATCCCCATGGTTTGATGGAACTCTGAGGGAGATGCGGCGACTTGGACGAAGGTTGGAGCATTGCTGGTGGAAGCTCGCCCTTAATGCAGACTGCCTTAGATTGATGGAACATTATCAAGTCTATCAATCTGAAATCTCCTGTAAGAAGGCAGAGTTCCTATTCAGGGAGATTGCGGTTGCGCAAAATCGACCAGCTCAGCTATTTCGGACTGTGGACAGACTGTGCAACCCAGTCTGTCTACAAGTCTGGAAAGCTTTTTCGCAAGAAGAGTGCGGTGAACTTGCTCGATTTTTTGTAAATAAGGTTGCCGACATCAGAGAGGCTTTCCGACCAGCACACTCTATGGGCATGGCAGTGGACCAGCACAGGTACGCATATCTCGGTCCCTCTTGGAGTACCTTTAGCTGTCCAGCTGGCTTTCATGGATGTCATGCAGATTGTCCAGAGTGTGCACCCTACATGCAGTAGTTTGGATCCAGGACCTACTTCCCTAATTGTGGGTCACAGTGATGTAATTGGCCCAGTTCTAACTTGAGTAGTCTGGTGATCCTTGGAGACAGGTGAGTTTCCAAGCTCCCTGAAAGAGGCAGTGGTAACACCACTCTTGAAGAAAGCTTCTCTGGACCAAGATTGTCTTGCTAACAGATCAATCTCTAACCTTCCCTTTGTGGGGAAGGTGATTGAGAAAGTAGTGGCCACACAGCTGGAGGACCATTTAACCATCCTTGTCATCTATGAACCCCTCCAGTCCGGATTTCGAAAGAAGCATAGTACTGAGACAGCACTGGTTCAGGTGCTCAATGATCTCTTGACAGCTAGAGATAGGAGGAACTGTTTCATCTTGGTTCTCCTAGATCTCTCATCAGCATTTGACACGGTGGACCATGGGGTACTACTTGATTGCCTGAGGTTCATTTGTGTACTATTGGGTACAGTCCTCAAGTGGTTTACATCATTTCTCACGTGACGATCTCAGAGGATGGTGTCCAGGGTGTTTTCCTCGGACCCAGTCTCTTTAACATGTGGAGTTCCTCATGGCTCAGTGCTGTCCCCCATGTTGTTCTCAGTGTATATGCTGCCCCTTGGAGACATTGTAAGAAGGTATGGGCTGAGGTTTCACTGCTATGCAGATGATACCCAGATCTACCTTTCTTTTGCCCTCAACCAGGATAGAGCTGTCTCAGTCTTTAATAACTGCCTTGCTGAAATCCAGGAGTGGATGAATACCAACTGCTTAAAGTTGAACTCTGATAAGACCGAGGTATTGGTTGTGGACCTGGACAGAGAGGTTGGGTGGAGGTTCGCCCTCTGGTTTAAATCTTGGGGGTGAGCCACTCCCAACCTCTGAACAGGTGTGGAACCTGGGGGTAATTTTTGATGATGAGCTGACCCTGCATTCTTAGGTGTCAGCTGTCATCAAATCCTCATTTTCCCATCTGAGGAATATTGCCAGGATCAGACACCTTGTTCTGCCCGGTGATCTTCCTACTTTGGTCCACGCTTTTGTGACCTCACGTTTGGACTACAGCAACTCCCTTTACCTAGGGCTACCAGGGGTAGAAATACACCGCCTGCAGCTAGTGCAGAATGCTGCAGCATGGCTGTTGACGAGTTCTTCGCTGTCATGTCATATTTCACCGGTGCTGCACAGACTGCACTGGCGGCCAGTTCAGTGGCAGATCACCTTTAAGGTCGGTCTTCTGACTTTTAAAGCCCTACATGGACTTAGCCCAGACTACCTGAAAGAGCTTCTAGTTCCTCACTGCCCTGGGCGATCGCTCCGCTCAGCCAACAAGGGGTTGCTAGAGATTCCGAGGGTACGTTTGAAATCTTCTGGGGCTAGAACATTTATGTATGCTGCCCCAACCCTCTGGAATTCTCTACCCCGTTGGCTATTTGAGCACACAACCATGGAGGGCTTCAAACAAGTGCTGAAAACCTGGCTATGGAGTCAAGCTTATGGTCTTTAATTGACTAAAAGTGTTTTCTGTTTTAAGATGTTTGTTGATTGTGTTGTGATGAAATTTTATGATTATGGGGTTTTAACTTTGTTAGGCACCTTGGCTTTGAAAGGCACCATAAAAATAAAGTTTATTATTATTATATGTTTGCATATAAAATCACAGTGACTCTGTTCATGAGCAGAGGTCTTAAAATGCCTATGTTGAAAATTTGGTGACCAACGTCCATAAAATACCTGTGTTACAAGCATGCGTTGTGCAGTTTCCATGCACCCTAGCAACTTCACAAATTTATAGTACTTTCATTCCTGATTTTCAACATTAGCATTTCTTCAGACCTCCTTATGAACGATACGGCTGTCATTTTTCATATCCTGCCTGAAATATGCATTTATGTGTCTGGCGCAGAATAGCACAGTTGCTGTGGGAAATCAATGCTCGGCACAGATTAAGAAAATCATAGTGACAGCATTCATGAGCTGAGGTCACAAAATGCCTATGTTGAAAATTTGGTGAAATAATTCCAGTAGACGACTGCATTGCATGTATGCATTGTGCAGTTTCCAGGTACGCTAGGAAGTTCGAGCATTTTTAATATTTTCACTACAGAGTTTCAATATTGCCATCTCTTCACACCTCCCTATGAATGGTGCAGCTGTTATTCTTGACATTCTGCCCAATCTGTGTTTTCATACATCTGGCACACAATGGCACAGTCACTGTGGGAACTCAAAGTTTGGGACACATTAACAAAATCACAGTGTCACTGTTCATGAGAAGAGGTCCCAAATGCTTTCATGAGGTGGGGGTCACAAAAAGACCAGGGCGTTAGGGTTTCTAACCATAACGTCCCACCCTGTACAGACTGACAGGTATCAGGGGTGTTACCTTTGGATTGCCGACTGTAATGCTCATGCCGTTTCACCCCAACCCCTCCACCCTGCAGCCAATGACAGGCATCGAGGTGTACCTTGGACTCTTTGGCCCCAGAGTTCACCCCATTCTTCTATATTGCTCCCATTTCAGCATATGTCCTTATGGAGAGGGGTGACTGTAAAGTCGAACACCCCAAGGCACACCTCAACACTTGTCAGTGTCTGCAGGATAGGGTGAGGTGAAATGGCATGAAAGTTATGGGTGACAACCCAAATGCATACCCCAATAGCTGTCTGTCTCTACAGGTTGGAAGTGGGGTTGGCATGAAGTTCAGTATTTCACTGCCATTCCTACTCTGCATCTGTCTAACTCCTGCATTTTCAATGCTAATACCAGCAAGCAAACATTTGGCATTGACAAATGCTTGTTTTGCAATACATTTTGGCATCATACCTGCCATATGCGCCACTTATGATGCATAAAAATCAGTAATACAGTATTATGAGACCACCCTAACCATGCAGTCAGCATCCCCAACTTGCAGAATTGGCCTTAGCATGAAGCAAACTGTACATTTGCACAGGGCTCCAAGAGCAGAGAAGCCCCCCAAAAGCCTCAGTTGTCCAGCTGACCTTTCTTCCTAATCCTCTATGTTCTAATTCAAGTAAAGTGCAGAAATGACACAAAACTAGATGAAAATGAAGCTACAGGGAGAACATGGTAGGAATGAGAATGTTCTCTGGTGCCTCAGTTTCAGACTAACAGGGAGTAAGTTTAAAACCAAGGAAGTTCTCCTTCACAGAGAGGGTGGTGGACCCTTGGAATAGCTTACGACCAAAGGTTGTGGAGGCTAAAACAGTTACTGCTTTTAAGTTAGTGTGGGACAAGTACTGCGGTAATCTCGGATGAAGAACAGAACAGTGGGGTAGGCAAGGGCAGACTAGATGTAACATATGGTCCCCTTCTGTTGACATGTTCTTGTGTTCTTTGCAACTTCAGAGATGGGGCCCCAGAAAGGAGGTTCACATAGGGCCCCAGGATAGCTAGGGCCAGTGCTATCTCCAAGCACAAGGCATCTGTAATTAAGTCCCTGAAAATTAGGCACTTCCCATGTAGCTGCCAAAAGTGGTGAAACTGTGAGCATAAACTGACAATTAAAGAATAAAACATCAATAGTGCCTGTCTCGTTAGTACATGCCAAGCTAACACATCCCCTCTCCTCTATACTTTCATGCTTTGCATTCCTCCTTGTCACTCAGTTTGCCATGTGCACAAAGCCAAACGGTGTCGCACATTTTCTTTGGTACCCTACCGTCTGTTAACTGCATAGTAATGACATTCTCAGAGACTCCATACTGTGGCTCAAAAACAGGAGGTTGCAAATAACATTCATTCAGAATTCTCTTCTACAGATTTCTTCCTGTATTCCCTCTTATTGTACTGACCAAAAGCTTCCATATTTTTTAAAGCAATCCGGCATATAAAATACATTAGGAAAACCTGAACCCTTCACATTCCGAAGTTTTTGTTGTTTCCATACAGCTAAATATTGTTCACAAACCACTTAAACAATTGTTTTTTTATTTTTTTTTAGTCTTTGGGTAAGGCCCAGTAGGGCTGACCTGGTAGCGCTGGGGAGGTTAAGTGACTGCTCAGTGTAACACAGTACGCAAGTGGAGGTTGTGAGAATGAGACCCAGATCTGGTTTGCTAGATGTTCCAAACTCATTCACAGCTTGTTACTCTAACCTCTAGGCTATACTGCCAGCTTCTGCAAACAGCTGTGTGGGAAATAAAGGTCTAATATTTTAACTAAGAAATACACAATAAAAAAACACTTTCAGATTTACCATACTAATCCTTTCCTCCTTAATCTGTCTATATGCATGATTTCTCTCGATGGGGTTTAGTGGACTGCTCCAGAATAGTCTAAAGAAACAAACCATGCAAACCCCTACAAGGTAATCCTAATTTTAAAATAGGTGGCAAAACCCTCTTGTCTCTTTAGCTTCCTCAGTTAGAAGGATGTTCCCTCTCACAGCTGATGAAAGAAGCAGAGGGTGGCTTTCTTCTCCTGAAATCCTCAACAAATCAGTTGTTCCATCTTCTAACATTTTGAAAAATGTCCAACTCTGTCACCTAGTGATTCAGGTGGTTGGAACTTTTCCCCCACAGAAACATCTTTCTGGCCCTTTCTTTCAAACCGACCTGTCCATTCTTGCAGACCTCCCGCAAGCGGTGTCCAATATGTTTAAGTCCCTTTACGATTGGAGCTACCCTGATCACTTCAACCCTTCTACTTATTGGTCCTCTCTTTTCCCGAATGCCACTATAGATTGGGCTACTCTGTGGCAAGACTGTCACAAGTTTGTTACTCAGGATAGGCTCCGTCTTATGCAATTTCACATTTTACGTAATTTATACTATTCACCACTGAAAATGGTCAGACTGGGGATATCAACTTCCCCTATTTGTATTAGGTGTGACCAGGGGGAAGGCTTCTTACTTCACATTTTCTGGGACTCCCCCAAAGTGGCACCCTTGTGGGCCCTTATCAAGCAAAGGGCTGACCCCCTATTGGGACTGGAGGAGCTATTCACCACAGAGATCTGACTTTTGGGGGACTTCTTGGGGATCTCTGTCCGCAAACGTAAGTTCCACATAGCCTTAATCTCTATGTCTGTTAAGAAACTGGTACTATAGCATTGGAAGGACAATGAATTAATTACCTATACTGAGTGGCTACACGAGTTATTGGCTAACCTTAGGACAGAAAAGACTATAGCAAGCCTTCAAAACAATTTAACAAGATTTATTAAAACCTGGGGGCCCTTACAATCTCTGTATTCCTTTTAACCTGCCTAGAACTGTTGTCTTTAACAGCCTTTAAGATTCTTATGCATCCATTGCTGTGCAGGGAGTGTGGGGTGGGAGGTGGGAGGGGGAGAATGGATCTTGTCAAATGTCCTACATATATTGTTCCGTCTCTTATATCTTTCTGTATGTAGTATATGCATGGACATGTATGGTAGTATATACATGGGTATATATGGTAGGAAGTTGATTACAGTTGTAGTTTATACATGTGGGTATTGTAGTCCATTATATATGTAAGATCTTGTTAAGTACAGTAAGCCTTTCTTTGTGTATGTCCAGTGATGTAAAACTGCTATCTCTGAGTAGAATAAAAGATGGCCACTGAACTGATATATCGTGTATGAGTCTCTTCTGTACTGACCCACAATAAATCACACTGTAGATCTGTTCTCTGTATGAAAATCTCAATAAACTTTGAATTGAAAAAAAAGAAACAAACCATGCAATGTGTTTTCCATCCCCAAGAGCAGTGGGAAGATAAAACTCCCATATAGAAATATAGAAACATAGAATCTGATGGCAGATAAGGACTGCTTGGCCCACCTAGTCTGCCCATTTCCCTATCTAATGGATAAGCTGCAGATCCTAGTTAGCCAACTGCCTACTTCGTCCTACCCCCCCACTAGAATTGCCTTATGTCTGTCCCATGCATTCTTGAATTCCCCCACTGTTTTTAACTCTATGACCTCCTCAGGAAGGCTGTTCCATGCATAGACAACCCTCTCTGTGAAGAAATACTTCCTCACATTACCTCTGAGCCATCCCCCCTCTAACTTCAAATTGTGCCCCTTTGTTCCTACACATCTCTTTTTCTGAAAGATGCTACCCTCTTGGACTTTGTTGATTCCCTTGAGGTATTTGAAAGTTTCTAACAAGTCCTCCCCCCCCCCTTCCTCCTTTCCTCGAGGCTATACATCTTAAGCTCCTTAAGTCTTTCTTCATATGTTTTCTGGTGCAGACCCTGCATCATTTCTGTTGCCCTCCTCTGGACAGCCTCCACCCTGTCTATGTCTTTGCAGAGATGGGGTCTCCAGAACTGCACACAGTACTCCAAATGTGGTCTTACCAACTGGCTATACAGAGGGACAACAACTTCTTGTTTTCTATTGGTGATGCCTCTCCCTATGCATCCCAGTATCCCCCCCCCAGCCCTCCTTACTGCCTTCTCACATTGCTGGCCCACCTTTAGGTCATCTGATATGACTACCCCCAGGTCCCTTTCCATTTTGTTGTTGTCAGTATCTCACCCCTCGTGTATTTTTCCCCTGGGTTTTTGTTTCCCAGGTGCATTACTTTGCACTTCTTTGCATTGAATCTAAGCTGCCATACATTTGACCATTCCTCCAACCTTGACAAGTCCCTTTTCATCCTTTCCACCCCACCTTGCATGTCAACCCTGTTGCAGATCTTTGTGTCATCTGCAAAGAGACATACTTTTCCTTCCAGTCCCTCTGCAATGTCACTTACAAAGACATTAAAATGACTGGCCCTATACTGAACCCTGTGGTACCCCACTAGTAACCCCCCTTTCTACACTGTGGACTCCATTTACTATTACCCTCTGTGTCCTGTTGTCCAGCCAATGCTTTACCCAGGCTACCACTCTGGGACCCATTCCCAGGCTGGCTAATTTATTTATTAATCCTTTGTGCAGGACTGTGGCAAATGCTTTGCTAAAGTCTAGGTAGGCCATGTCCATAGCCCCTCCCTGGTCTACCACTTTGGTCACCCAGTCAAAGAAATCAATTAGATTTGTCTGACATGACCTTCCTGCTGTGAATCCATGCTGCCTTGGGTCCTGTGCCCCACTAGCCTCAAGATACTCAACAATTCTTTCTTTCAGAAGTGATTCCATCATTTTCCCTACCACTGAGGGCAAAGTGACAGGTCTATAGTTTCCTGCCTCTGTCTTGCTCCCACGTTTGTGAAGAAGAATTACATCTGTCCTCCTCCAGTCCTCAGGTACAAAACCATCCTCCCATGATTTATTAAAAAGGATAGTCAGTGGCATTAGTAGTTCTTCCCTTAGTTCTTTTAGAATTCTGGGGTGAATCCCATCAGGCCCCATTGCTTTATCCACCTTCAGTTTTAGGAGTTCTTTCAGAACCCTTTCATCTGTGAAAGAACTAATATCAACCCCCCCATCCAGAAAGCTCCTATTGACTGTATTAGGTATGTCCTCCTGCTCTTCCATTGTGAATACTGAGCAGAAGTATTCGTTCAGTATCCCTGCCTTTTCACTGTCGCTCTCTGCCCACCTACCCTCCTCTTTATTCAACCTCAGTATCCCTGCCTTAGTCTTTCTTTTCTCCCTAATGTACCTATAAAAGGTTTTATCCCCCTTCTTAACCGAGTTAGCTATCTTTTCCTCAGTTTGGGCCATTGCTATTCTGACTTTCCTCCCTGCTTCCTTCTGCTTTAACTGGTACAGTTCTCTGTCCTGCTCCTTCTGTGTTTCCTTATATTTCCTGAATGCTGTCTTTGTCTCCCTAACCTTCCCCACCACTTTTTTTGAGAACCACAGTGGTTTTTATAATGGAAGGGGAAGTTGTTTAACCAGGAAAGGCACACTAAGCCAGAGCTTGTTTCCAGGTGTGACCTGGGAGCACAAGGAAGTTAAGTGACTTGCTTAGGGTAACACAGTATGCAAGTTGGGGCTGATGGGATTCAAACCCAGGTCTCCAACTCAGTACCATAACCACTACACTATACTGCCTCAGGATTGTTATTAGAAATGCTTTACTCATGTAAATTCTTTTAAGTTTTGACATAGGCCACTGGCACCACCTGCTCACCTTAGCCTCGACAATTTTAATCCCTTTATCCCAATTAAAGCTGACCACATCCATGTTGCTGTACCGTGTCCCCACTGTCTTAACAGGTTCTTCTGTTATCTGTATCTTTCCCAGTGTGAAAAGGTAGGGCAATTGCCTTTGGCATCCAGGCCAAATTTCTCTCTTTCACTATAAATATTACTAACAGCTTAACTGGGTTTAGCTTCAGTTGGTTTGCATCTGTATTCTGCATCCCCTTCCCCCCCGGCTGAAAATAGGCAGTACTGCCTAGCCCTCCTTTCCCTTCCAGAAATACAAGTGCACAGCATGTGTGCAGCATGCATGCCACATGCTTATTAAATACACAGCATGCTGCACACATGCTGCATGTTTGTTTTTCTGTAAGAGTTCCCAGCCAATGAAAATGAAACAAATACATCTGAGCAGCCCACTGATCTCCTAGATCTTTTGTTCTCTTGTGTTGAGTTTCTAGCCATTTTTCCCTAAATGTTTCCCCTTCTCTGGGCCTCCGTTCACACTGCAAGGGTCGCAGATGCTGGCACTTTGCCATCCTGGCTGATAATCTAGCATTAGCTGTTTCCACTTAACAAGTTGTTTTTTCCCCTGTCTTCTCAGGAAGCAGCTATAATATGAAATAAATTACCCCTCCCTGACACTGGCGTTTGAAGACCTTGAACGTGGGGGCAGATGAACCAGTTCAGAGAATCTACAGCCCAATCTATCCATCTGAGCTGTCCTTCTCAGTAATGCTGACTATGCAAGTGTGTGAGTTCATCGAATAGGAATCATAGGAACTGCACAAGCCTGTCAGGTGACTTTGCTTATTACTGGAATGCCATTTCTTAACGGGAATTTCCATTTACACCATTTTTCTTCAAATACTCATCCAATATTTTTTTTGTCAACTTTGTTTATTCACCTTCTGTATGGCAGGGTTTACTTGCCCCAATCTGCTCTGTATGCGGAAGCTCAACTACCCCCTACAGGCCAGCCTCCACCATGAAAGCACAGCAGGAAGGACCATGGCTTACCCCCTCATGGAGGGCCCCCTCCCGGCGGCCCTAAACTGGGAGAGGGTAACTGCATCACCCTGACTTACTCCAGGCATTGTTTGGCCTGCGAGGTAGGTCCCCCATCATGGGCATCACTGCGCTCGCTCAGGAGGGGCTGTTCCCTTGGTTACCCCTCAGGACACGGTGCGCAATGTCTCCTACTTGGCTCCACGCTCCTGCCGCTGGAGACTGCCATCATCCCTCCCTCTTCTGTGTCCCGTGCACTTTGCATTGCCAGTGGTTTCTCCAGAGGCCACTGCAGTGCTGGAAGCTTCCTGGATCCCACCCCCAGGAGAGGAGAGGAGTCTTCCAGATGCTCAAGCCCCTCCTGCCCCTGCCAACCCCTGATGGCCCAGGCTTGTTCCCAAACCCGGGTCGCCAGCATGGCATGAGGTGTGGCATCCAGCGCCTCAACCCTCAGTGCCACCGGGCTGGTACAATCTAAGACTTTCTTAATTAAAGTGAACTGTCAGCTCATCAAAAGCATAAAAGCGTAAGCAGCTAGAGTGCACACATTAAAAAAATTTTAAATTACTTACTAGGCTGAAATCTGTATTTTTATCTGGTTGATCCTGCAGCCCCACCTCACCAGATACTATTTACTGCAAGTCCCACCCGAGCCAGCCAGTATTCTGATAACAGGACTGATTGGCTAAGCCATGAGGGGGAGAGTGGGCTCCTATGTGCCAGTATACATCAGGGAAATTATTCATACATGTACAGCATGTGCTTGTGCTTCTAATGCTGGTACTGATTGACTGAGGGAGGAGCTTTCCTTGGTTGACCATTAGAAGCACTAACATGCACTGTGCATTTGTTAGTCTTTTCCGTGAACTGTACTGGCACGTAGGAGCCCCTCCCAGCTTAGCCCTTCACTTGCATCATCAGAAGGCTGGCTGTGGAGGACTCCTATGTGCCAGTATAGTCCATGGGAAATATTAACAGATATACAGCATGTGTTTGCCTTTCTAATGGTGGTACCGATTGACCAAGGAAAGTGCTTTCCTTGGTCATTCAGTTCCAGTGTTAGAATCACAAGCACATGCTATTTATGTGTTAATCTTTTCCTTTAACTATACTGGCAAATAGGAGCCGCCTGCGGCTTAACCCATCAGTCGCATCATCAGAGGATTGGCTATGGGGATCTCTGGGTAAATAATGGCCAGCAGGAGTGGGTCACTTAATCAACCAGATAAAAGTACATATTTCAGCCAAGTAAGTTATTAAAATATAATTTAAATAGTATGTATTTTAGCTATTCAAGACCTATAGGTCCCACTTTTTTGTTCCTGGAGAGTTAAAAGTTTCCCTTTAAATATTTCCATTGTTTCACATTCCACTTTCATCTTGGGCAGACCATTTCAGACTGTCACCGCTCTCTGGGTTATCCAAGTTCCCCTTCTTTTAGTCTTGAATAGATCCCCCATCAGCTGCATATGATGAGCCCTAATTCTGTCCAGATTGTCATTTGATTTCAGTCCTGAGCAATCCCACAAATCTTTGTCTTGAAATGCCCGTTATATACCAAGAACACGTTGCCTCTCATTCTTCTTTGTTCCAAGGTTTGCAGATTTAAGTTATTCCTTCTTTGTCTGCATGTCAGGTCCTTCATACCCCTCACCATCCTGTTATCTGCTCTTTGCACCCCCTGCCAGCATCCTTATATTTCTCTTTTTGTGGTGCCCAGAATTGCCCACAGTACTCCAGATGTGGCCTCATCAAAGCCCTATAGAGTGGCATTATGACCACCCTGCCCCTACTGACAGTATGTCTGCAGATACATCCTGGAACTTTGAAGTATCTGTTGGTGACCTCCCTACAGTGATTGTTAAAGTTGAGGTAATATGAGACCAACACTTCCATGTCTCTCTCCATGCAAGATTCCCTTAGTTCTTTTCTCATTAGAGTTCATTTGGCCCTTTTGTTCACTGCTGTTTGTTCTGGGTTATACATACTTTCTTCCTGTAGTGTATGGGAGAGCTTCAGGACCCTGGAGGCCTCTATAGTTAGTCTGAAGGACATGCACCCTTGGTTTTCCAAGTGTTATGGGTTATTGAGAAATGTTAGTTAATGCAAATTAATGGAAAACTCCACCCTCATATCTTCTAAATCTTATTTGTTTCCATGTCAATAGACAACTTTTCTCATGTAGCTGTTAAGGATGCATGCAAATGTTTTAGTCTGTTTTTACAGTTCATATTAGGCCCTGTGACTGCCCTGGGAGTCTCAATTTCATGGTTGTTGAAACTGCATTGTCCCTGAGAGCTGCATTAGCATATGTTGCATTGTTAGCCAATGTGATCCACCTGTAATCCCTCCTGCTCTCATTGTATGCAAGTAAGCAAACTGTATTCCAGCATTGCAACATTTCTCTGTATTCTTTCTTTTTTTGGCACTTGCCCAGCTCCCACGGCTTTTGGAGGGGGCTTTGTACCTCGTCCTACTCTGTCCGCCTGGGCTATTCAAGGCCACCCCACCCTGGCTTCATTGTGCTCGGAAGGCTGGGGTTGTATGATTTTTTTCCCCCGTTTTCTCCCCTTGAACTCCTGAGGACACTGGCACTGTACATAAATGAACTACACAACCATGAAAACTATGTAATTTATGCAACCATGTAATTTATGTAAATATCTAACTATGTCTAACTGAGATGATGGTTGTGGACCCAGGTTGCAGAATAGATGGGACAGGAGTTGATTTAACCTCAGGACTTTTTCTGGGAGGTGTCCAGCTCCCTATCTCTGAATGGGTGCGGAATCTGGGGGTGATCTTTGACAACGAGCTGACACTGTGATCGTAGGTGTCAGCAGTTGTCAAATCATCCTTTTACTATCTGAGGAACATCTCCAGGATTAAGCACCTTGTTCCATCCAGTGATCTATCTACATTGGTCCACGCCTTTGTGACATCGCGTCTTGATTATTGCAACTCCCTTTATCTAGGGCTTCCTAGGGTTGATATCCAGTGCTTGCAGCTTGTGCAGAATGCTCTGGCCTGGTTATTGACAGGTACTCCTCATACCTGTCATATTTCTCCGGTTCTGCACAGTCCGCACTGGTTGCCAAGACAGTGGTGGATCACCTTTAAAGTTGCTCTTCTGAATTACAAAGCCCTACACGGACAGGGCCTGGACTACTTGAAAGAGCTTCTGGTACCCTACTGCCCTAGGCGATTGCTCCGCTTGGCAGACGAGGGGTTGCTTGAGATTCTGCGGGTTTCTTTAAAATGTTCAGGGGCTCATGCTTTTATGTATGCTGCCCCTGCCCTCTGGAATTCTCTACCCCGTCCGCTTCAGCAGTGTGCGTCCGTGGAGGAATTTAAAAAGGCCTTAAAGACCTATTTATGTTCCAAAATCTATTTCTGATGATGATATGTCACTGCATTTTTATGAGCTCAGCAATTTTAGATTCACGCTATTTTGTTTTTATGTATAATTTTGTAAGGTGCCTTGATTTTAAGAAAGGCATGGTATAAATAAAGATTTATTATTATTATGTAACCTTGTAACTAAGAATGTATGCAATATCCTCTGTTGCTAAGATGTCACTTGAAAATGAGTACTGACTTAAGGGTTATGTACCTGTTCGTGTCTCATGAATAAAATGCTACTATTTCATTCATTTCTGATTGCCATCACAGACGTGGTGGCCACCTTTACTCGCATATAAAAACCTTCAACTTGAGCCCTATAAATAAAAATGTCTATTAAATTAAACAAAATAAACAAATAATTGAATGTACTTTACACTCACGAGCCTCTCTTTACACGCATACACAAGTAAAAAAAAATCAGGTACTATTCAGAGTTTCCATTGCTGATGTTTCCTTCACCATGAAAAATCCCTCTCCTTTCCTTACAGTTTGCCAGAGAATTCCATTCTCCTTACCCTGCAACACATGAAATTGAGGTTCTGGCTCCACCTGAGGCCTGTATGTGTGTGTCTGCCAGTGGAATTCTGCAGAATTGTGAATTCATGTATTCCATGTTACCATTCCGTGTGTGTGTGTATGTGTGTGTGTAATGGGGGAAGAAGGGAGCATTCTACTACTGGAATACTGCAGAGTTTTCAGTTCTTACATTCTATGATAAACAATCACACACTGTGTTAAATTTGTTGAAAGATAGATGACTAGAGCTGACCCTCTGCCATGGAGGGCTAAGGTGCTGAGTGCTTTACTTCTTGCCACCCCAGTGACCCATGTTCGGGGATGAGTACAAGGTGTTGGGGTCGGCCATTGGAGGGAGGTCTCTGAGAGGACTGAGTGGTTTACCTGGCAGCTCTACTTTCCTGGATCATGGCAGCTGACCATCTCGGCTCCTGGCTGCTACCAGACGGAGGGCTGGCAGTAGTGGTGGTAGTGCATGGGAAGCCGAACAACAGACAAAAGTCACCAGGGCTGGGGGTAAGTCACAGTCTGGGGTTGCATGTGCATACACTTGCCCGTGTACGCCATGGGTGGGGCTGTTGATGGGAGAAAATGGAAGAAAATAGAAGACACAGCAGGCATTAGTGATGCCCACCCACCGTGCCACACTCACCACAATACCAGGGTACCAGGTTGGCAGCACTAGATTCAGGCATTGGAGGGGATGATGGCCCTCCTTCTCTTGACCCCGCCATGGGGGGAATTCCGTAGGGGGACTAGCTATCCAAGGTAAGCCTGGGTAGAGAATGGATGGTGGAGAGCGGTGGAGCAGGATCTGATGGGAGCTAAGCCTGCTGCAGCCAGGATCATAGACGGGTTATGGAAAAAAAAAAAAGAAAGACAGATGACTAATGGGCAGAAATCATCTGTGGAGGGGCTATTTCACATTTCTTAGCAATATTTTATTGTACTTTTTTGTGCCTTTTAAAACTTTAGAGTGTTCTTTTTCTAAAAAAGTTGCCTGTTGATCCATTTTATAATTGGGGCATTGGTTGTGCTGTTTTACTTCACTTCCAGGGCTGAAGATACTCAACCTGCTGCCTCATGCCTTACTACTATCCTCAGTGTGTGGTAAAAGCAACACCTCGTCGTGTCTTTTTGCTGACATATTTCATGCTCTAAAATTATTTCTTTGGAATATTAAATACAACATTTCGGCATCTTAGCAATCTCATTAAGAAATTTTATAAGCTCCAATCAGATGCTGACCTGCCGGCGCAGTGATGGCGCTACCACTTATGATGCTGATGACCCAGGTTTGGGAACAAGCCTAGTTAATCGGAGGGCCAGCAAGGAGAGGATGGTTGAGCACCCTGTGGATGCTCCCCTCCTCTGGTGTGGGAGGGAGAATGGTCTGCGATGCAACACTGGCATACTGATGATCAGAGGTGGTGGTTCAGTGGAGCCATGGATTGAGGTTGGGGGATGTTAGTGACATGAGGCTGCATGTCAGCAATACTCTTCTTTTTTTATCATATTTCTATTTTTCTCTCCTGTGCAGTCACTGACCTGCCTTATCGCCAGCCACCACTCCACTTCCCCCAATGACCACAGGGGGAACATCTGCTTGGACCAGCTAGCATATGCAGCTGTACCCACGAAAGGGACTCCCCCTTGGACCCCGCTCCAGGCCAGGAACTAATACCAGCCCCAGTTTCTGTGCCAACGAGCCCCACTGGCCATCAAGCTGCCGCATACAGTGCTGCCATATTTTCCTCCGATGACTCCCCCAGCAGTGCAAATGTGCAATGATGTTTAACACTGATGTGCTGACATCTGCTGCACTCCTGCCTCCATTGCACCAACTCTAGCAGTGCCTCCAGGTGTCCCCAGGGGCCACTGCAGAGTGGTGGAGACCCACATCCCTCCCCAGGATAGGAGAGCAGTCCTCTGGATGCTCAAACCTATCTTCCCCTATCGACCCCTGACAACCTGGGCTCACATCTAAACCTGGATCACCAGCGTGACACGAGATGTGGCTTCCAGGGCCTCAACCCTCAGCACTACCAGGCTGGCAGCAATGCCCTTCTGACATCACTGGAGCAGGGCTGAAAAAAAGAGGAAAAAAAACCTTGAATGAATGCAGGATGCTGCACGTCGCTTGCCACAGGCCCTGCACCACTGCCGCACTAATCAAAACTTCAACTCGGCCAGAGGAGTTAAGGCCTGGGCCACAGCAGACCTTCCCTTGAGGGGGGTGTTATCCATGGAGGAACACGTGAGGTAGAAGTAAGTCCCAGAGATGGCAGGTGATTAGGATGGGTGGGGCAGCTGGACCGATGGGAGCAATGGAGGTTGATGGGACCATAGAGGAAAAAGCACAGTAAATGTAAAACAAGCAAAAAAAAAAAAGCAAGCTCAGAATCAGCTGTTTTCCAAGACTGCTGTTCTCCTTGGGCTAGGTACAGTCCTCTGTTTTCTGTGACTGTATTTAGCCCTGAGGACAGCAGGACCAGCAAAAAAAAAAAAAAAAGATCAGCGCTGACAAAAACTCTAACATTGTACTGCAGCCGATTGCATATCCCACTGCTGCAGCCCTGCTCTGATGTCAGCTGCAGGGGATTCTGGGATTTGAAGTTACAGAAAATGTCGGCTTGCAAGTCTGCAAAATCTGCCTGATATCCTACCATACTGTAGTAAACAGTGAGTAAAAAAAAATAATATTTTTACAGACAAATTGCAAAGTAAGACCAACCTCACATGTGGGTGTGTGGGGCTCTTAGTGCTGACAGTTCCCCTCTTAATGCTTGTTTAATTGTCTGTTGTCAATTAATTTTATTTTTTTTTTAGTATGTTGCCTTATTTACTGTTTATTTACCCATACCAGCCAGGTGAGATTCAACAATAAATTTTAATTGGGTGTACTGCTCCTATTCCATTTTACAGATAGAAAAGAATGACGTTGTTAATATATTATAGATCTGATAGTACAATACATGTTGCAGTACTCCTGTATCCGGTTGACTGATTGCGTGATGCAGTATGTTGGGCTATATGTATTCAAATCAGTAAAGATTGTTAACTAAAACAAAAGGAAATAATGTAGGACTTCTTGTGCTTCCCATCAGCAGAAAACAAAGAACAGATGTTCTGAAATCCTGATTAGGTGTGGATGATGATCTAAATTCTCTACAATCCTTATCAGAAATCTTCAAATCTTTTGTAGTTCCTCCATGCCAAATCGAGTTCCACTAAAGCTGTAGACTCAATATGGCAAAACGCCAAAGTACTAAGAGTACAGGAAGAGGGTCTAGTGTGTTGCTTCCCTTCTTTTTCCTTGTCAGGAAGTAATCTGATTGTGTAATAGTAGCATGGGGCAATAATCAAAGATGACTGTGCCGAGGTCTTGTCCATTAGTTCTACAGAGGTAACCTGGGACTTTTTATAGAACGATCTATATCGATTTTCGTAAAATCCGTGTGATAGTTGGTGCTTGGAGCCTGACTCGACTGCATTTCCTCTGGAACTGCTTATGGTACTTGTGATGTTTTTGGTGACCACGTATTTGATATGGAACCTTTGTAAATGAGCACTTGTGCTCAAAGGCACTCTGAAGTTTTCAACAAAAATAAATTCTCAAAATTCTTCATTCACTTTCAGAATACATTTTAAAATGGCAGTTACTGTTTTTGAAATCCTTCTTGGAAGTGCACCTTGCAGCTTTTCTAAACTCATTCACTTGACCACTCTGACAAGGCATCTGCACTGCTCTTAACATTTAGCTTCTTAAAAGTTCCTGTTATGACACTGCTTGTACTTACCTCTCTGTACTCACTATATATTGTGTTGCCTTGTTATCAATCTGTTTGTAATCTCCCAGGCTGCACCTGAAAATAGTCATTTGATAATTTTGATTGTCCAGTGCACCTACCTGGTTAATATAAACTAAATATCTAGTCTGGCCAGTGGCAGCCGTGCTCCCCAGTTTTTCCATCTTCCCTTCCTCCTTGTCGGCTAGTTGAAGCCCCTTCCCCATTTTGATTTTCCTTGATTTCCTCTTTATAAGTTAACCCCTTCACACCTGAATTAAACAGAAACCAGTGCAAAGTGGTCCACAGGAGTGGAGCATAGGTGTGAAGGTAGGGGGTTCACAAAACTGGCCCAGTGATATGGAGGGTTAGAAGACTGAACACCGTACCTCCTGCCATGTTGGTGACCCATGATGGGGAACAAGCACAGGTTGCCGGGAGTTGATGGGGTGGGAGACGACTGAGTGTCCCTGGGACTGCTCTCCTCTCCCAGGGAGGGAAGATTAGTCACCTCAGCCTTTGACTGCCACCAGGTGGAGGTTTGTTGGTAGTGCAGGCAATGAGCAACTTGAAAGGAGGGACTGCAGTTCCACAGGATGTGCACGCGTGCTTGTGCATGTACGGATGTGCCATCATGGCAGAGGGGTTAGACAAGAAAATGGAAAAAGGGATCCGAGGGCTGACTACTGCCCTGCACACCTTCCCAGACACCCGCCACCAGCCAAATACCTGGAGCAATCTGGATTGGGTATCTGGTGGGGAAGATGGCCCTCTCCCCAGTCCCGCCACAGGGGACATATCCATAGGGAACTCACTCCAAGGTAAGTCTGGGGCAGGTGGCTGCCAGTCAGAGGGAGGCAGGGCATGTGAAGAGTCATTCCAAGTCTAAATTAAAAGAAAAAAATGTAAAAAAAATAGGGGCTTCATGGGGTGTCTCTTATGATATAACGTATATCATAAGAGACACCCTGCAAAGTCTCTACTAACTTATAGCTTCACTTTGTTGCCTTCTCACTTTCCTATCCTCTCACCCAAGTCTCTTATATTGTGTGAGATTCCAAATGCGAGGTTTGGGTGAGAGGATAGGAAAGTGACGCTGAGTGGTTCTGGCTGCCCAGCCCTTATAAGAGTCTTTATATCACAAGAGGCACCCAGTGGAGGCCGTTCTAACTAATTATAACTCGCCTGCATTAGAGTGATTTACTGTAAGTTTCAAGAATATTGTTTTCCATTTCCAATGTTACCTGTAGCTACCCTCCCCCAGGCTGGGAGGTGAAATGCTCCACCCATAACAATCCTGCATGAGAGGACACTGTATGCAGGATACGAGGTATGGTGGCTCTGAGCGATGATTGGCTGAAATCACCTAAGTGATTTATAATATGCAGCCCTGTCCCTGTCATCTGAATCCAGCTGGATGCAGGGCACATCCAGAGAAGGAGGGAGGGTGTTGACCATCTGGCAGTCATGCACCCCCTGCTGGCAAGCCAAGGAGCAGCTTTGGCATTGATTATGAAGGAGGTCACTAGGCCACCATCCCAGCAGGAGAAAGGGGGCAGCTGTTGCAACCCCCAATAATAGCTGTCGGGGAAAGAAGGGGAGGCAAAAATGGGGGTAAAAACAGTGATAAAGTAGAATAATGCATGATATAGACATAAGGGAATCTTACTGGGAAGGAATGGGGCAGGGAGAAAGCTGCAGATCAAATAGGGTCTACGTTGATACTGTAGGTAGGGAAAATGGGCAGACTGGGTGGCCCAAGTGGTCCTTATCTGTCAACAAATTCTGTGCTTCTATGTTGGAAATTTACATCTCTTTTGCAACGTCTGAACCACCAGGAAAGAATGTCCCGATCATGAAACCAGTTTTTTTTTCAGTATTATGACCAAAGGGACATATTGGGAGACCAAGAAGGTGGGTTGCGGTCTTGCGGAAATTTGGAGTCTTGAGATGCTGACTTAATTATTCCAACGTGGATTTGCAAAGTCCACAGTTGGGGCCTGTACTAGAAGAAGAAAGAGCAGCTAAAGAATTTGTATTAATAAAACATATTCATATACTATATCTCAAAGTGCTTTATAGAGAATGAATGAAGGTGTGGGGGAGGGGAGAGAGAGAGAGAGAGAAAAACTGATAGTGCAAACATGTATGCAGTGGCAGCTTTGCATATCCACACCCATGCAAGGCCATGGGCAATTGTCAGAACTGGATTTTTTGAAAAAAGAGAATGTTGGCCAGGACACTGGGGGGGGGGGCACCTATCACTCTTGTGAGGAGTGCCATAGGTTCTTTAACTGCCACCTGGACACCCACCAGGACAGCACTAGAGATGGACAGAAGGGACCTTGGTTTATTTATTTATTTAAAAGTTGTTAACTGGGACAGGCACACTGAGCCGAGGTTCGTTTCCAGGTGCACCCCGGTGCGTACACACAACATAAGGGAGAAAACAACAGAGGCTTACATCAACAGACTTAAAGTACGAGTTCTGTGTGAAACACAAAGAATATCAAAGATAATTAATGCATATGAATACTAATAAATAAATGAAAATACAAGCAGGAAAAGCATACAGTGACAAACATTAAATTGGTCAGGGTTAGAACTCTGTACAACATAAGCGTAAACTGTACAAAGGAAACAATAAATATGTCTGGCTGCTTTCTGAGATGGTAGGAGAAAGCAAAATATGCAAATGAACGTCTCATGGCACACTGAACGATACAGCGCCACCCTACTAGTGCTCTGGAGGGCTGTTTTAGGGTATGAGTTCAAGTCCCATTGTGAGTCTAGAACCTATGAACTTCTGGGCTAGAGTCAGATGTTTTACAACGTGAGCCATGCTAACAAACCCTTTACTAGCCCTCATATACAGTCTCCCATAGATTGGAATAGTACAAGTCCATTCCATGTCATTAGGGTCCTAAAAATGGAGTTTGAAAATCACCATAAATGAATAAACAGGACCGATGAGAGTAGGGTGGAATATGGCCCCTGGTTCATAACCAAAGTGGGCAGTTTTTGCCAAATACAATTGAATTAGCTCTTTGTGTGACTAGGCTGGAGTATGGTTTGGGTGGCTCATGGCATATCCCAGATACAAGGGCAGCATGGGTGCTCTTGCAGCAGGCTGACCCATGAAAATTGAGCAGCAGATCTCTAACGTGCGGTATGTCCATAGAAACAGTCACCCTAAACCATTTTGAGTTTCGAGCATGCCCTCCACCACCTACCATCCACCCACTTCTTAAGTCTACAACTGCGCTCTGTGAAGGCCTCCCCAACCCTTTCCCCCTGAAAACTCACAAGATCTGTATGTTGAGGGTGTATGCTGCAGGGCCAGAAGGTAACCCTGGGTGTCATCTCAAGGGTGGTGGGGTGCTGCTTCCTACTTCTTTTCCACCCGCCTCCCTAGGGCACCTGGTAATGGCCAGCTGTCCACCTCATGTACAGTATGCACTAATGTCCCGTGATAGAAGAAAGCTCCATCGCCCTCCACAGAAGTCCAGAAACCCCACATTACTCCTCCCTGGCTGTTGGATCTGCCATGTAGCAGCACCTCCTAGACTCTGCAGACCTCTTGGTCAGCTCAAGAGTCCACTCCGCAAACCTCAGTTGCTGTCACAACACTGTAATGTGCTTCCACTGGGTCATCAGACAACCCTACTCTGAATCTTTGGTGCATATGCACATTTATAGATCATTTAAAGGGACACCCTGATGCCTAGTGGCCATCACAGTTTTAAAACCCAAAGAAAGTGCTTTCAAATGAGGCATTGGGCTCATCTGTAGCTGGAGGCACTCCACAGATATAGATGACTGAGTCTGTTCGATACTAATACTATACTGCAGCCATTTATAGAATACTGCGATGTCACTGAGGAAAAGCTCTGCTTGACTCAGGGTAGTTAGGCACAGCGTATGCTTTCAGCTACAGATGCACCCAGTACCTCATTTGAAAAGAGCTTTCCTTGGCATTTCAAACTGTGATGGCCACTGGGAATGAAGCTGTCCAAATAAAGGTGCTCAAGATGTTTTCGCATTCCACAGGCTGATCTGTTTAAAGTAATCATATTCAGCAGGCTGACGCAACTGAAGTGCATATTTTATTGTGTGAGACAGCCCAAAAATAACATGATGAATAAATACGCAGCAGAGTTTGGAACATCAGGGCGCCTGTCTTCCCTGCCCTGGTTATATTTTGCGTTCAAGAAAAATATTTAGGATTATAGTGAGAGAGAATTCCTGAGATATTTAAAAAATGCAAGCAGTACAATCTGCTACCCACCATCATAATGTATTGGCAGTGGGCGGGAAGTGACATTGCAGATTGGTACCTAAGCTGGCCACAAAGATCACAAACTGCTCACAATCACTTTCTTGTTGTGGCCACAGTATATGCTGTTAAAAATAAATTTTGATGCCCCTGTAGCGCAGTTGTAGTGCAAGTACTTGCTAGGTCAGTGACCCAGGTGTGAGAGCAAACTCAAGGGGGGGGGGCTAGGGGTGGAGGATGGAGCATCTTATGGGCTGCTCTTCTCCTTCGGAGTGGGGAGGGATGCACCCCCCAATACAATGGACACTTAGCGGAGGCCGGGTGTTGCAGCAGTCAGGAGCTCTGGCAAGGAAGATGGATGCTGGAAGATGTAGTGAGTCACTGCACAGCAGACATCCCATGAGGGTAAAAAATGGAGGACAACACATTTCTGTGGTGGCGGCTAAGGGACAGTCCTTCACTGGCCTGGCACCATTGATCATGCATATCAGACAGGGCTGGCAGTATAGCCCAGAGGATAGAGGAACGAGGTGTGAACGAGCTTGATACATCCAGCAGACCAGACCCGAGTTTGATTCTCACAACCTCCACTTGCATACTGTGTGACTCTGTGCAAGTCACTTAACTGCCCAGTTCTCCCAGGTCTCCCCTGAAAACAGGCACTTGTGCCTAGTGGGCCTTACCAGGTTACCAAAGACTAAAATAAACACAGTACCCTGCCTTGGAGGGGCTTTTCAGCCTCTTCAGCCCAGCCATGAGAGGTAGCCATAGGGAAATGATGAGGATAAGTCCTGGGGATGGTGGGTGACTGGGCTGGTGGGAGCATCCAGAAAAAGGACCAGCTGAGGGAGACAAGAAGATAAACAATGGATTAAAAAAATAATAAATTGTCATTGCGCCAGTACTGTAGCGGTTGCAAAACAGCTTGTCATGTAGGCTGTCTAAAGTTTATATCCCAAGCCTGGGTCGCTGCAGTGGGCTACCAGGCATCTGCTTGGGTGCTATCCACAGAAAGAGCAGACAGCTCAGCAGGCAGTGTAAAGCACACACACACACACACACACACACACACACACACACACATTCACACACACACAACACGCACACTCAGCGCACACACACAGCATACACTAATACACACAGCACACACACACTCACACACACACACACACACACAACACACATACACATGCACACACACATCGCATGCACACACAGCACACACACGCTCACACAAACAGCACACACACAGTGCACACACACACTCACACACACACACAGCATACATACACACACTCACACACACAACACACACACAACCCACACACACACATGGTGCACACACACAGCATACACACACAGCACACACACACGACGCACACAACACACACACAGTACACACACGACACAGCACACACACAACACACACAGTACACAGTGTACACACACACACTCACACACACACAGAGTACACACACACTCTCACACACACACAACACAAACACACACACACACACACACAGCACACACACACACACACAGCACACACACACTCACACACAGCACACACAGCACACACACACACACACACTTACTTACACACACACACACACACACACACACACACTCACAGAGCAACACACACACACATTTACACACTCACACTCACACAGCACACACACACGCGGTATGACATGCGGAAGAACAAAACATGCAGCGCACACAAAACTGTTGCAAAATGAGCAGTGAAATTTATTCACATAAAGTGTACAGATACAGTTTACTAGCCAAAGATGCCCCAGAGCTTCAAGACCTGCTGTCTCTTCCTCTGGGGTCATGCTGTCAGTCTCTGGCAGGCGGGGTGGGCTCTCTTTGTTCTATTAATGCTCACTGGTATCCCCTTTGAAAGTAGTATAAACATTGCATAATATGGCAAGAACAGTAAGAAATGCCCAGTTATCCTGAACTGGCATGCCAGCACATGTGCACACACAGGGTCTGCCTGCACATGTCCAGGGATGGAGGAGGGGGGACTCTTAAGGAAATAAATCCACAGGCGAGATTGCCCTAGTTACTCTCAGCACTGCTGCCCATTTAAAAAAGGTACAGCACAGCCAGATGGAAAATGAATAAAAAAGACGTCAAACATCAGACCGTGCCTCAAGATATTTTTAGTGGGGCTGAACCATTGACACAGCACCAGTACAACTCCCAGGATGCTGGCAACTGGGGATGAAAGCAAGCCCTGATCAGTGGGGCCAGCTGGGGGAAGAGGACTGAACATCCCAGGGACAGTTCCCTCCTCCTCCAGGGAGATAGAGGTTACTGCCACCTGGTGACCAGAGCTGGCGGTACAGTTGGACGAGCCTGCAGTGCAGTAGTGAGAGGCTGGAGCCAGGAATAGTAACGCCAGTGCATGCTCTGCATGTGTAGCTTCCATGGTAACCATAGCAGGACAGGCCTTGGGGTTCGGGAGTAGGAAAAATCCCCCAAGGCTGTGCTGCATGATGTCTTGGAGCACCAGCAGACCCTGTACATGCCAGTCTGATGTATGCAATCCAGATTAGCATTTCAGCCCCCCTCAGGATTAGGTGCTAGTCTCAGGGAGGTGGCACCAAGGGAGACAAGCCACAGTCTGCTGGATGGCAGGTAAGTCCCTAGGGAAGGAGAGGTGATGAGGCTGTGGTGTCTCCACAAGGAATTGAAGCAGTACATCCTCAGAATGCCAGCCAGGAAGATAAAAAGGAGTTATTAAAAAAAGATATCAAAGTCTGGGAAAGGCTGAGAGCACTGCAGCTGGAATATTAAATTCTGGGGAAGGCTGTGAGCACCGCAGCTGGACTATTAAATTCTGGGGAAAGCTGTGCACACTACAGCTGGAATATTAAATTCTGGGGAAGGCTGTGAGCACTGCAGCTGGAATATTAAATTCTGGGAAAGGCTGTGAGCACCGCAGCTGGAATATTAAATTCTGGGAAAGGCTGTGAGCACCTCAGCTGGAATATTAAATTCTGGGTAAGGCTGAGAGCACCGCAGCTGCAATATTAAATTCCGGGAAAGGCTGAGAGCACCGCAGCTGGAATATTAAATTCTGGGAAAGGCTGTGAGCACTGCAGTTGGAATATTAAATTCTGGGGAAGGCTGTGAGCACTGCAGTTGGAATATTAAATTCTGAGAAAGGCTGTGAGCACCACAGCTGGGATGTTATATTCTGGGGAAGGCTGTGAGCACCGCAGCTGGGATATTAAATTCTGAGGAAGGCTGTGAGCACCGCAGCTGGGATATTACATTCTGGGGTAGGCTCTGAGCACTGCAGCTGGGATATTAAATTCTGAGGAAGGTTGTGAGCACCGCAGCTGGGATATTACATTCTGGGGAAGGCTCTGAGCATTGCAGCTGGGATATTAAACTCTGAGGAAGGCTGTGAGCACCGCAGCTGGAATATTAAATTCTGGGGAAGGCTGTGAGCACCGCATCTGGGATATTATATTCTGGGAAAGGTCGTGAGCACGACAGCTGGAATATTAAATTCTGGGAAAGACTGAGAGCACCACAGCTGAAATATTACATTCTGGAAAAGGCTGTGAGCACCACAGCCGGAATAATAAATTCTGGGAAAGACTGAGAGTACTGCAGCCAGAATATTAAATTCTGGGAAAGGCTGTGAGCACCGCAGCTGGAATATTAAATTGTGGGAAAGGCTGAGAGCACTGCAGCTGGAATATTAAATTCTGGGAAAGGCTAAAAGCACTGCAGCTGGAATATTAAATTATGGGGAAGGCTGTGAGCACCGCAGCTGGAATATTAAATTCTGGGAAAGGCTGTGAACACTATAGCTGGAATGCTAAATTCAGGGAAAGGCTGTGAGCACTGCAGCTAGAATATTAACTTCTGGGGAAGGCTGTGAGCACTACAGCTGGAATGTTAAATTCTGGGAAAGGCTGTGAACACTATAGCTGGAATGTTAAATTCAGTGAAAGGCTGTGAGCACTGCAGCTAGAATATTAACTTCTGGGGAAGACTGTGAGCACTACAGCTGGAATGTTAAATTCTGGGAAAGGCTGTGAGCAGCACAGCTGGAATATTAAATTCTGGGGGAAGCTGTGAGCACTACAACAGGGGTATTAAATTCTGGGAAAGTCTGTGAGCACCACAGCTGGAATATTAAATTCTGGGAAAGGCTGAAAGCACCGTAGCTGGAATATTAAATTCTGGGGAAGGCTGTGAGCACCACAGCTGGAATATTAAATTCTGGGAAAGGCTGTGAGCACTACATCTGGAATATTAAATTCTGGGGAAGGCTGTGAGCACTACAGCTGGGGAGTCACTTGTGTTGGTGATGTGGTCTTGTGTCCTGAGACTGCTGTAAGGGCTGGCATATCCTCACCAAATGCATCTCAATGGCGACACAGTGGTGGGCTAGAAAATGGACACTGGTACTAGCCAGCAGTATCCTGGCATTACAATGGTAGTTTACATTTTGATTTTTCTTGATGCAGTGGTAGGACAGTGGTACAATGGTATCCCAGTGGAACTGGAACAAATTCACTGTGATACCATAAACACTCTAATGGTAGCACAGTACAATCACAGTGGTACTGTAATAGCAAACCAACAGTATTAAAAAGGTATTCCAAAGAAATACTGTGCGGGGATGAGATCAAAACAGGCACATTCCAGCTCCAAGAAGGAAGGTTTCCAGGCTCCATGCACATCAAGAGAATGGGAGACATAGCTTAATAGATTGGCTAACTAGGCAGGTTAGCAACCATAGGACTCGAATGTCCAATGGGAAGTCACTAGCCCAACGCAGGAGAGCATACAACTTGACAGGAACTGGTAGGGGGCTTGAGTAGACCACACCACTTTGCCTCTCTGCCCATTTGTGCTGCCCTGATCACCTAGACCACAACCCTTTCTTGATTAGATTCCTTTTCAGGCGGCTTTGAAGAACTTGCTACCTGCCCTACCATGGAGGGTCATTCTGTTGTTTTTCAAATATGTATAAACAGACAAGGAGTTTCAAACTGAAGGACTATGACACTAGAGGTATGCCTATAAAATAAGGCTTAGAAATTTATTGCTTCCTGACAGATTTAATAAGTTCCAAGACCCATATGTTAATTCCTTGGAAATGCATAGGTTTGTACAAGTTCAAAAAGAGTGATTCTGAGTTTGGGAAAATCCCACACAGAATTAATAAGCCAGTTCACTCATTCCTGACAGCCATCACAGTCATGGCTGTCACCTACTGCATAAGCACTGAAAACCTTCAGCAAAGCCTTAAAATGTAAATCCCTTTAAAATAAATAAATAAATATTCCTTTCTCTCATGAGTCCCCTCCTCACGCACATAAATAAAAAAAATGAAGTACTTTTCACACTTTTAATTCCTGATGTTTCTTTGGAGACCATGAAACCCCACCTCATCCTTACCAGCATGCCGGGGCAATTTCAGCTACTTACCTTGATACAGATAAAATTGAGAACCTGGCTCCATTTTAAGGCCTGCTGTTGTGCGTGAGGGGGTGAACATTCTGCCTGAGTGATTCTGCAGAAGTTTAAATTCCTGTATTCCATAATACACAAACATTCCATATATTGAATGTCTGGAAAGGCAGATAATTGACAGTTCTTACAGAAATACAAGTGCGCAGTACGTGTGCAACATGCATGCCACATGTTTATGAGGCATGCATGCTTCACACATGCTGTGCACTTGTATTTCTGCAAGTGAGGGGGGGGTACTTTTCACTAGTTATTTTTAACAAAAGAAAATACCTGTTTTTAATAACAAAAATGTTTATTTTATTTTGTTTTCAAATGGTTTCTCAGTTTATCTATTTTATAAGCACAGTAAAATACTCCAGGTCATTTCTTGTCTGGGGTTAATGCACTTCCAGATACTGAAGGCACTCAGCACAAGTGTCTCGTGCCTCACGACGCACCTGGGTGTGCTTTAATTCCAGACAACCAATGACCTATCACATCTTACTGCTTACAGGACATGGGGAAACATTACATTACAAAAGTATGAGTAGCAGAAGAGGGGATGACTAGCAGAAAAGGGGACTATGAGTTGTATGAAAACCATTGTAACCACAGCATCCACCTTCTCCATACGTTATAAGGTGAATTACCCTATAGCCAAATATTATTATTTAAACAGTGATGTAGAACCATATAATGGTATGAACCAATACAGACACAGAGTCCATCCCGTCAGTTCTGGAACCCTACAATGTAAACTACTGCCCGTTTCCTGGATATAGAACTAATCATTCTAAGTCTAATTAAATATTCATGATCCTTGCAAGGCTCCTGATTGGCTACTGGCCTGTCATTAAACTCTTAGAAGTGACCAATTCAGCTGCTAAATGACACTGTGCTGCATGCGCGGCTCATGCCATTCAATTCAAAACCTAAACGTAAGTAAAAAACAAACAAAAATAAGAACAAAAGTTGTTACTGCTATTAGACTTATAATCACAATAACAACCTCAAAGCTGGTCATGTCCTTGGACTAATGACTGGGCTGCAGGGAGGTGGCCCAATGAAGCTGTTAATTCCTCAGAAATTACCAGTCTCTTGGTCATTTTTGCTTACCTAGATGCTGAAATTTAGAGCTTGAATGGAGGATTTGCTGGTGTAAAAGGCCTCTAGTACCAGGGGCGGGGTGGAAGGCTTGACATGTGTTTTTATATTTGTCTAAATATATTGGGCCCTTGGGAAACTGTTATATACTAAAGAATAACAATAACTGTTTCCTGATCTCCTTCCCGATGCGCGGTAGACACCGTTTGATACGAGTTACGCATGTACTCTATTTTATAAGCACTGTACTGCTTTTCAACTTGGTTACTTTATTTGTTTCGGCATGGTGAGAGGTCAGGTAAACAGTGGTGTGTTGAACTGAAGCAGCTGTTCTAGTTTTAGGCTTCATGTGTACGACTGTATTTTGCTTTGCAATACAGTACACAATATACAATACTGTGTTCCTAATTATGCGTTTTACATCGTAATAAGCTGTGGTGAACCATGAAAACCCCTAACTTTCCTCTGACAAGCTTGTGTGATTTGATGGTACTCATATTCATGCTAAAAAAAGGATTCAGCACTTCAGGGGAAAACCAAAGAAACGTAAGAGTGCCTGTTTTCCTCTTAAAGGAACAGTGCAGTTATAAAGTGCGAAAACATATGTTGTGCAGAATGATTTGATATGTGTGTGTGTGTGTGTGTGTGTGTGTAGTCTTTGTGTGTCCTTCCCTTTGTCTGCTATTAGTTTTTTCTAAATTAGTCTGCTAGTCTTACAGTAGTTTTATGGTCCACGGGGATCTCCATCTTGGCATGTTTTCCTGCTCTTCTTGTTCCTACAATACTTCCTTGTCCCCATACCATTCAGCTGTCCCTGGTTACAAGGCACGTCCCTCATTTTTTACCTCAAAATTACTCTGCCTGTCATCCATTCCTCGTGAAAAAGATGCTGCTAACACAGAGGATGTGCTGCAAATTCTGACTTTAACATAAAAACTCCTGATATTCTAAAATGCTAAATCAAACTTTAATTTTGTGCAGGGAAGCACAGTGATTTCCATAGTGTTCGTAGCTTGTATCTCCATGTTTGAGGATGTGTCCCTCAGTATAAGGGTCACTGTTCCTCACTGTCCTTCATTTTGAGTATCTGTGCCCCTCATTTCAGTGCAAAGGTTAAGAGGTATGCTTGTCCCATATGACAGTGATGTATCTAGGATCATGGATTCAGCAAGCACTGGTTTAGTGTCAATTTAAAACAGAGCTGTGTTATTAAGTAACTTTCCTTATCCAGTGAGCACGAATGGCTACATTTACAGTTTAACAAATACTTGAAGGCTAACTCAGTGGGTTATTCTCTGGGAAAACAGTCTTTACTAATTATAAAATTGATAATAATGGCTGAGTTGTGTGCTTTTCATGGCTGTAGACTGAGGAAATGAAAAGTTTTAAAAGCAAAACATTTGCTTCTGCTGGCTAGAAAACACACACACACACACACACGTGCATGCATGCACACACACGCACACACACCAAAAATATGGAATTACAGTTATTTAGTGGAGGCCAGAATATCAATCTCCTATCTCTAGACCCCCTCCCCCCCAGACGAAAAGGATTCTTCCTCAAAGTGCCAGTGAAGTTGTGTTTGTCCCTAAATAAAATGTTTTGTCTTTGGAGCTTGTTTGTGTGATCATTTTTTTGTCCATGTTTCCATCCTGTCTCTAGTACTTGCTGAACCCGTGGTCCCAGATGCATTGCTGTCATATGAGACCATAAGACAGGAAGCACGGTAGGAAAAAGAAAAGCAATAAATCTTACTGAGATGGAGATCCCCAGAGACCATATGACTAGCAGGCCAATTTAGAAAAAAACATTTCATAGCAAACAAAGGGAAGGACACACTAGGACTACAGTGACAAATCAAAACACCCTGCACAACATATGTTTTTGAAAATTTTGACTTTACTGCTCCTTTAGCTAAAGCAAGAGCTGTGTGAGCCTCTGGAAGGGGAAAGTTGCAGACTTTGGAAGACTTTGGAAAACATGATGTGCCACATTTTCAAATGTCCTGCCACAGGTGTGGTACCCATGGTTGGTGTGTGCCCGCAGCAGGATAAAGGCAGCATAATGTGTGAATGCTATTTTTCAAATATGGGTCCACATTTACAGCACCTGACACTCCCTTTACATTAAAGTAATGATATATGTGTCAGATATTGATGCAGGAGTCATTATAGGGCACTAGTCACACCAGAACTTGCAGAAGATGTGCACAATACTTTGATCACCATGTAGCAGGCCTAAAATATCAGTGTGCATGTCGGGGATGCAGTATGATTGTGCTGCAGATCTCCAAACTGTGGCTGAACATCCAATACAGCACATTATATTTTCGACACTGCTAGGTTTGTAATTCTTAGGTGTACTGAATTTCTCTGTTTCTTGTTCTCTCCTAGTAAGGATATCTGTATGTTTTAACATTAATTCTTTGGTGGCCAGGTAAGGATCACCAGGCACAAGTACCTGCTTCCAGGGGTAACCTGGAAGCACCACTGAGGTTATGTGACTTGCTCAGAGTCACACAGTATGCAAGTGGAGGTTGTGGGAATCAAACCCACATCTGCTGGATGCACCAAGCTCATTCACAGCTTGTTACTCTCACCTCTAGGCTATACTATCAACTCTGTATGTAAACAGGACTTCTGTACCATAGATTGCTTGTGTTCTAGCTGCTTATTTGCTGCCTGAAATCATAATCCTTTGCCTGTGACATCACAGCCATTTCCTTGGCAACAGGTTATGATGTCAGAAAGAGAGGGTATATAATCAGAAGTGAAGAATGACGAAGAAGAGCACATGAAGTCAAAGGTGCAAGGACCCAGTTTTCATTCAAATATTCTTAAAAATGACCAAATCAATTAATACTGAAAATATTTAAATTATGGGCTGTTTATTTGTCTAAATATGACATTTCTTAAATGTTCGTGCAGGTTTCAGTTGCTTTTTAAACTGTATTCATTATTCCCCAGCCTCCCCATCTAGTCCTACCCCCTTGCAAATGTCAATAAACTGCCTCTTTTGAGTCAGAAGAAAATGTATAATTGATAAATACAACAGTAGTTTACTAGTTATAGCTTTTGAATCTGCTGTTTGAAGATTTACCAGTTTTTCTTTGATTTCAATGGCTGGCTTCAGTGCCCTTGTTAGTTGAGCAGTGATTTTCACTTATAACAAAACATGCGTTGACATACATAAAATAACCAATAAGCCAGCCCCGTGGCACAGCAAACCAGCGACCTGGGGTCAGAAACGATCCTGGGCCGCTTGTGGGTTGGCCAGGGGAGGTGGATCAAGTGTCTGAGTGGATGCTCCCCTCCTCAGGGAAGGGAGGGTAGGTTGTACTGCCATAACACTGCCTTCTAGGTGACCATAGGTGGCAGTGTGGCCAGACAGTAGTTCCAGGTGGGGGACACTCCCTGGCAGGAGACAGAATCACATCCTCTGACTTGCACACATCAAACTGCCACCTCCTCAGAGCATCTGTGGATTTCAGGAGAAGAACACCGCTAGCTGCAGGGTGCTGCCCCACAGAACCCAGCAGACCTCACACTGCCTACTGGGCACCAGCGATGGATCTGAATGTGGTACCAGAAGGGGGCTTGGGGAACCCCTCAATGGCCCCACCACAGGGGCAAATCTGTGGAGCACTCCATTGCCAATGGTTAAGTCCCAGAGACAGCAGGTAATTGAGTGAGTGGGGGATCCCCAAAAGACTCAATAGGAGCTACCAGCAGAGGGAGAAGGGAACATAAATAAATAAAATAACCTAATACAATACCCCCACAGACTTGTATGGACAGCATCCCATGCTCGTCCAATGCCACAAAATATCTGTGCACAGGGGTGGAATGGACACAAAGGGAAGTGGAAGGGATTGGCTTGCTGACTCTTCAGGCCAATTTACAAGCCCTTCCTCTGGTGAAGGGGACATCAAAAATTATACTTTGTCCTAAAGATAACTCATGCAAGCTTAAGGTGGGCCATCATGGGTTTGAAAACGCCAGCAATTTTGATGTAAATAATCTTAAAATATTCCCTTAAGGGAGTGTACTAGCTCTTTAAAACCTGGCAGTTTGAAAGACGTTGTCTGAGAGAAACAAAAGCAAAAAACAGAATAACTTACCACCATAGAACAGACCTCTGTATTCCTGCATTTATACAAGATGTAAAGTCAAATATTACTCATCATTACTCAGTCTTCCTACGGTGTCCAATACCAGTTTATTCCATAGACTGCCCTCACTCTGTTGTGTTGGTATTAAGGTGATTGTTTCAGGACAAGTGTTATCTTATACAAAAAAAGCATCCGTTCCCTACAGCCCAGATAAATGCCCTTTCCGATGTTGGCTCACCCCACCGTAGATTGTATTCATGATTACTGCTATTTTAGAATATCTGTAGTGCCTGGACGTTTGGAGGTTTTCAGCAAGAGTTTTAGACTATGTGACCAGGCAATGATTCATCAGTTAAAGTTCTTAATGTAGCCTTCTGAAGAATGAGCTCATTCTGGTGTCTTGATGCTTGGCCCTTTCCTCAGAACTTTCTGCTTATATGCCAGATCTGTTAGAACATGAGGTAGATGAAAAAAGCTGGCTCCACTGTGTCTATGTCCTGCCCTTCAGGGAGCTGCAGCATTCAATAGTATGAAAAATGGTTCTAAACATTGTTTAGTGGAAAGTGGTGCCAACTCACAGTTGATTGGACTCTGGCACAGAGGTGAATGCCTAAGTCCAAAAGGTTCTTCTCAGGGTGTCAGTGGAATGAGAGAGCCTATCATGTCCCCTGCAACAAACACCATGGTCATTCATAAAAGCATAGTGATCCTCACATGCTTGGCATCATTGTCTTTTGTTCCCCCCCAGGTTACCAGCTTTTAACACCATGGAGATAGAAGGAGTTCTGAGCAAACCAGCAGACCAGAAGAGGCTGGAAGAGGGGCATGAGATGATGAAACAGGTGTGGAATCTCACTAGGACTAGGGTTGGGCTTCCACTGGAAACCAGGAAGAGGACATAGACTAAGAGTGGGGAGGGGGAGGAGCCTCAGTACCATCTAGATAGAGGCCATCAGGTCATGGGGGTTAGGATAGGGGGGTTACGTATTGGAAGGACACCCATGCCCATGCCAGTGCAATTAACGCACAGCGTGCCTGGCAGAATTCTGGGGGGTAACCCAGGAAGATAGTGGTACAAACCCTAATTTTACCTTCTTACATCTGTCTCTAGGACTTGCATTGTACCTCTGTTTAAGGAGTGTTTCTGCATTATGCAACAAGTGCCTACATTTGCATACAATGCTAATGGCTGGCGGCGCAAGTGAATATTCAAGTTTCCTGTGTTTTGTGTTGCCAACCCTAGTGATTGTTAATGAGACCCCAGGTTCTTCCTTCTTCTAGGTCATTATTAAAGGCAGCCATATTGTTTTAAGGGGACTAAATGTAATACAAAAGCACCACACTGAGACAAAATAGACTTTCTTTGACATTCAGTATGATCGGCTCAAAATTCATTATGTATTTAATTGAGTTTCTTGTACAGAGCATTAATCATGCCATCCACACTTTGCCAGGTAGTTCAGCTATATGGCTGGTAACATTATCCCAGGTTGATCTGCTCTGAGCAGATTTTCAGGATAGTTCTGGTGTGATCCAGAATGAATTATCATGGTATTTGGGTTTGTCTGTGTCATTCATTCATTGGGCCATTAATGTGCTAACTTGATTTGTAGGGTGACGGATGTAAGACATAAGGCATGTCAGTGCATGTATCATGCTGGGATAACATCATAGCTCGGGTGCTCTGTGGGGCACAAGGCCACAGGACAAGGTCCTTCAACCACCTGAGAAGTGGCATTATCCTAGCAATACATGTCCTGAAGTGCCTTAGTGTGATCATAAAATCGATCCATTTATGTGTTTACATTCATAAGTAGGCTGCTTTGGAGGCACTAGTTTCACCTGTGAGGTAGTACTGGGATATCATTATGAGTGAAACCAGCCCTCCACCAACTCAGCTGTCAGTATTTTTTCTATCCTTCATATAATTAAGCAACAGGATGTGGCATATCATGGGATCTCATCATGACTTGGGTGCATTGTGAGTCATGAGGCTGTAGGCTGAGTGACTCTTGCATCCAGGAAGTGACAATATCCCATGATGTATCTCATACTGGAGTGTATGATTGCTATTACACAACAAAAATGAGGACTTGAAACAGTCATAATTTTTGATACAATAGATTGTATTTGAGAAAAAATAGTTATAATTTTTAAGCAATAAGGTATGACCAGGGGTTAGATTAACAGCCTGTTAATCACCCCTCCCCCCCCAGGCGTAATATAGCACGAGGCACAGTTAAGTGCTGTGTTGCTCCAAGGGGTGATTAACAGACTGTTAATTTAACCCCGGTCATTCCTTACTGCTATTATTATAATTGGATTTTTTTTTTATAATTTTGTCATGTTCTGTAATTAATTATATATGTGTGTATTTTTTTAGTAAAATAGTCGTTCTGCAGCTGTATTTCAGAGCATGGAATGCAGAGCTGTCATAACAAAGCATGACACAGAGCTGCAGTGGTTTCCATGCTGACATTCTCTTACCGTTGGAACAGTCTCATGTGCTGCAGTGGCAGTAGGTGGTAAACTTTATAAAGGATGAGTTCCAACTCCATAAATGGGGATTATTGATTTTGAAACTGTATAACCAGCTCTACCAATGTATGTAATTACTTTTGCAAAAGAGTAGAATAAATGTATTATTGTAACATTTAGAAAGTTGAAACTTTGCATCCGAACATGTGCAGTAGTACTGTCTGAGATGATGTCATGATGTTTGTAGTGCACATGCTCAGACGCAAAGTTTCAATTTTTTAAACATGAAAATAATACAGTTACGATAATTTCTTTGAAAATCTAATTACTGTATGTACATAATATGAAACAATGTAGTTTCATAACTGTTAATTAATTTTCGAGTTATGAAATTGGAAATTGTCCCACGTCCCCCCCGCCGCTCCAGCGAATCAGCGAGGCCTCCCCCTACAACTGTGTTTAACTTTTGTTTCTCACACTACCTGCCCACATTGGAAGAGCTAGTTTTAGCCTGTAATCAGGGCTGAGTCAGCATTCACTGGGACAGTGCGACCATCACATGGGTCATGAGGCAATCTTTTTATTTTTTTTTCTCCTGTTTAAATTCACTGTTGCTACTCAATACTAACTGAGATTGGGCATAAGGAAGTACAACCTTTGGCCATGCTGGCAGCTGCAGCGTGAGCGCTATGTTTACCGGAGACTGTCTGTTGTGACAGAGCAAAATGAGTGAATCCCTGAATGATACTGATACCTATTCAGTAGTCCATCACACTACGGGTGCTGGGAACAACCTAGTTTGTTAGAAAATTGACTTTTAGTTTGCCAGACTGAACTAGAATGTTTTCCACTACAGTACTTTAAAAACATGCTGGTTATCAGACTGCGCATGGTAGGGTAACGTGGGTTAATGTAACTCTGCTAAAACTCGGAGAACCAATAAGAGTAGGAGAATATTTATTTCATTATAATAAAAAGTAAACTATTAAATACTTAAATTAACCTTAGGAAAGCCTTTTACACTGTAACTCTCAATCATCTGAGGTAAGCTTCTCTGAACAGAATGGCTATGTAGTGCCAGGTTTTCCTACGTGTACACATGCTGGAAAGTGAAAGTGCCAGATGGCACGTTCAACTTCCAGCCCATACAGAGCACAGGCTGCGGCCTGCTCCATGTGGGTGGGAGAGGGGGCTTGCAGTTAAAAAACAGAGCCCAGTAGTTATATAAAACAAAGCCAGGAGGACTGTGTAAAAGCTGAATTTTATAGACACCTTTGGTGTGGGATGTTATTATAAACCCCTCAAGCTTCACTCTTGGGGTTTATGTAGCATCCCACACCTCAAGTGTGTATAAACTTCTCATTATACATAGTCCCACAGATTATTCTATATAAAATTAGTGGTCAATGCTTTATACATGGATAATGGTGCTGTAATTATCCATTGCACAGCATGCATGGGATAAAAATAGAGGACTATTAGCAAATTGGCAGAGAGGGGGAGGGTCACTGGAGACCAATTCGGGTCTGCAGAGACATACGAGGCAGGGACCATCTGGGCAGACTGGGTGGGCCAAGTGGTCCTTTTCTGCCAAGAAATCCTATGTTTCTATACAAATACAGATTGTACTTCTAGAAATATATTTAACTCATTTTGGACAAACAGAACATTTACAACAAGTAGGGACCAACAGTTATGAGAAAAAAATACACGGCTGGATTTTGTGTAATCAATTTTGTATTCACCCTCAGTCTGTGGTGCCTTTATTAAACTTCAGTCTTGTGATTTTAAACCTCAGGAGTGTACAATTCTGGTTACCTCCCCCCCCCCACACACACACATATATTATTTTCTATATATTAATATTTGTTTGCTACTGCAGTTCATATGGTACTGTACAGGAAATTGTGCACCAACAAATTGAGACAGTACGCAGGGCATGACATTATGAAATGCCTCACAGAACATAAAGGAAAAGGGCTGAAAATTCCTTCCAAAAGAAAGGGCTGCCTTCTGCATAGTGCAAATGAATAAGCTTACAATGGAGGGCACTAGTAATTAGAATTGTTTTATTTATTATTTTATTTATTATCTTTTTGTTATATATTGGAATTTATGTTTTAACATTTTTTTGCGTTATCATTTCAATTCATGAGAGTATGCTGAAGAAACAGGAGAAAGCACAAATGTTACTGGGAATCAGCGTCAAAGCCCTGGGTTAAGGAATAGTTGTGCAAGTAAGTCCAAAAATAATTGAGAACCAGTTAATGAAGATTACAGCAATGGGGTAGGGACCTAGTGAGATACAGTGTCACATGTTGTAAAAAAAAGACAGGGGTTGGATAGTGTTTGCATAAATAAGTCCAAAAATAATTGACAATAACAGGACGCTTAAGAATGCAAGAATGGGGCAGGGCCCAGTGATGATTGGCAACCAAGACACAGCTTTTGATCTCCTGAAAGTTTGAACAATATTATTAAATAAATAAAAAAAATGTGCATTGGTAGTGATAGTGGATAATGCTTTCACTGATGAATGATATGGGACCCATGACCTGGGGTCTACTTCTTGTAGTGAAAATGCAGACAGCTCTGAAGAAGAAGAATCAGCATTTATATAGCGCTTTTCATAAACATTGTATCCCAAAGTGCATTACAAGCAATGAGAGACTGGTAGCGAAGTGGCTGTAAACATGTAATAGCAGCTATTTCACACATCAGCACTCACACACACAGACTTGGACATTTGCAGGAATGTATTTTATGGGAAGGGGAATGTTGCCCAGGACCCTTGGCAATCTCCTGCCCTTGCAAAAAGTGCCTTGGGTTCTTTTACATCCACCAGGGCACTCGTTAGGGCAGTACCAGAAAATGGAAGAAGGTACCTCAGTTTAAAACCTCATCTGAAGGAAGGTTAAACCCCCCACAGTACAACATCCCCTTAGTAATGAACTCAAATGTCAGCTTGTTGCGGTATGGGCCCAATCAAGGTGTGGGACTAGAACCCACAACCATGTGGCCCAGAGAGTTGCCAACTGAGCTGACACACTGACATAATAAGCTACACAGGATCAGATAAAAAAAAGAAAACTGCAGAGAACTTGTTGAGGCACAGAGGGAAGATACAGGACCAGGACAGTTGTAATATATGACTAATTCATTTAAGTAAATGCAAAAAAAAAAACTGTTATCCAACCAGTATCTGCTAGCATAAAAGGAAATCTGACAGAAACCCTGGCACATTAAGCTCCAAAGATCTTCATTAGAAAGCCCCAACAGAAAGCTCCAATGTTTTCTTTGAATGTGTGGGTGAAGCGGCAGTGTGGAGCACTGAGCCAAGTCAGCATGCCTGACGGCATTTGTTTTCTACACAGGATCAGAGAACCTTATTCCTTACCTACAGTAGTTGTTTCAACATTTGGAAAATGTTTATAAGGCTATGTGGCTTTGGTTCGGACAAGTTCTGAACCTTCCAGAACCAGTGCCACTTCCTGCGAAATGAACCATATCAGAATTTTTTTCAGGTTCTGATAAGGATCTGATAAATTTTAAGACATTAATTTTGGAGCGTACTATACTCCCACAACTGATTTTTATCTGGAAAGAAGGCTGCAGCTGCTGCTGGTGGAAAGGCATGCACAGAAGGTAGGAGGTGGAGAAAGGCTCCTGTAGCCAGATCTGCATTGAGTGGTTATACTTGCAGTGGTATTATCCGAGGTGTATTAAGTTTATTTATTTTATTTAATTAATTTTGCTAACCAGGTAGCCCCGCTAAGACCCGAAGGTCCCCTTTTCAGGGGTGACCCGGAATTAGTTACATATAGTAAGGTATAGACAATTGGAACAGTACATTTCTGGACAGATCATGTAGGATTACAGTTAAGACAGAGTACAGAGTTACATAGTACAGCAAAGTTATATACAGCAGGTTATAATGTTAGACAATAGCATATAATTGCAATCACAAACATGAGAGTAAGTGAATTGTTGAGGTAACAGCCAAAGCAGGTTCCACTGAGACGATTGGCAGGGAATATATGACTATAATTATATTTATGGCAGTGCCACTCCAAGCTTTATATAGAATGCTTCATTTTCCTTTACTGATAGAAACATAGAAATTTAGAGTTTATCAGCAGAAAAGGACCCTTATCCTATCAGAGTATGGGTGAAAAATAATTTTTTTTGTCAGTTTCTGTTCTGCTAACTAAAAGGTTCTTTAAGTTCTGATGGGCTCAAATAACTATCAAAAAGTTTTATGACTTCTCCCATCCCAAAACAAATATACTGTTTCCTCCTGGTGCATGCATTCTCTCCATTCCATTTCACGCACCATTGCCGAAGACCTCTTTCCCGTTTTCTGTTTCTGCTTTTTGTTTGCTCAGCCTGAGTATCCTGTAGGCACTCATATTATTTTTAACAGGAAGCCCTCTGGGTGAGGCACTGAGACAGTCACGTACTGCCAGTCAGCTATCAGCCTTTCTAAAGAAAGTTTAGTAGCCTGGCTCTTAGATCTGCAGGTATTCCTGTATTTTACAGGGGAAATATACCAGTCTACATTGGGCTTGTTCCAATTTGCCTGCACTGGTTATATGGGAAAACAGAAAAAAAAGTATGGCATGTTATTTACAGAAAATACAGAAACATCATCCTGGCATCTCACGGGGATATTGCCAAATGGATCTGGGAGTTCAGCTTTAGGGGACTTGATCCCAGAGCTGACTAAAATTGGCATGTCTGCAAAAATGATTCAATATAATTTCCTATTTGCCAGAAAATCCCCAAACATCACATCCCCTGTGGACTTTCAAAGATAACTTCTTCATGTTAGACACCCTTGTGAATTCCAGTGACAAACTCACTTAAAATAAATCAGTATCCACCCCGTCTCCAGTGATTAGGCTGGAAACATAAAATATTTCCTAACCCTCCTATCTCCGGTCAATATCTCCGGTCAACAAAAACAAACAATAATGTATATGACAACAGTAGAAGTTATCCTGGTTGCTAATGACATCATAGAGTCCAAAAAGCTCCTCCTCATTAAATGGAATCATGATATTTTTCATCGTTCTCCGGATGGAAAGTTACCTTAGGAGAATTGACTGGATATGACAAACTAAGAAATATAACCAGACTTAAATTTGAACTAAGAAATTTATCTAGAAATAAACTTGAACTCTTTCAAGAAAAAATGGGAGGCTTATTTAATTCTTCTGAAGTATATGCTGTAAACAGAGTAATTCACTGGGCCCACCAAGAAACCCCATCCATGGACACCATGAACTTTGAAGGGCAAACCGTACTGCAGCTGTTCAGAGTACTGCGGTGTCTCTGCTAACAGCAGTATTAGTAGGTTAGGAACGTGAACAAAGAAGGATGTTAGATATTCTTTTTTTCAGTTAGTGCTTTTTCTCCCTTGCTGGCATGGCTTCCCATTATGCCGCCCCCACCCCACCCATCACCCTGGCTTCCGGGACATACCTAGCCTTGCTCCTTGGCATATCCCCCACAGTGGGGTGGCGAGAAGCGCACTCAATCTGCCAGTCAAGGATCCAATGGAATTACCGGATGCTGGGCTAGTGAGGGGCAGCAATCATCCACGCCGAGCAGGATTTTCCCCATTTCTCGCATGCCTCCCTCCTCCCCTTGTGACACAGAGGAGCGGTGTACAATGACTTCAGTGGTGTTGCCTCACATGCTGTCATGCAAGGTGCACCAGATGTCTGCCACTCCTCTGCTGCTTTGTGCACTTGTTCCCCAACCTCTGCTAGAGGACATTGCCACTCCAGATGCTGCTCCACTCCCACCTGGAGGAGGAAAGCAGTTCCTTGGATGCTTGATCCTCCTCCCCCTGACTGACTCCCCCCCCCGATGTCTCGGGCTCGTTCCTGAACTTGGATCATCAGAGCTGAATGTGGTAGTGCTACTGCTACACTGGTGGTCCAGCTAGACAGTCTTTATTTTAATACTGAGTCTGTCTTCTGATGCCATCATCCCAGTCTTCAGGGAAGGGCCTACTGGTCCTTGGCCACTTCCCAACCCCAGACGCCCCCTCAATTTCTTTGACTGAGGTCCTTGTGGAGTGGGGAGCCCAAGAGTAATAGGACTGTCATCCTAATGACCTAGGGCTATTTCCTGGGTTTTTGCCTCATTCTGCCTTCTACTGCCATGGTTATACCACACATAGAGCTGTGTGATATTTTTGAACGCCGCTTCTGCCGGAAGTGTGCTAAATTTCAGAACCTCCATCTAATTTTTTGGAATTCCATTGGGAACAGCATTGTAAAATTCCAAAAGTAGAATTTTTTTTTTAAACTGCAGATTAGAAATCCACGGTTTACGTAAACCATGGAATAATATTCTACAGGTTACATAAATAGCAGGTTCATGTTCCATAAAGCACAGAATAATAATCCACAGACTGCATGAACTGTGGGGTATTATTGCACAGTTTCCATAGAAATGTTGTTCCGAATTCCATGGAATTAAAAAGAAGTTCCAAAAATAGCATTTCCAAAGTGGAATTGCCATTCTGCATGAATGCTGCTGGTGGAATCCCCCATTCCACACAACTCTAACCACACAGCCTACTGGTGACTCTGCACCACATTCTCCTTGGGAGAGGTGCATGCTCCCTGGCCTACTACAGGGGTCACTGTAGTGCTGAATGTGGCACTATCCCCTCCTAGGGCTAGGACACATTATATCCTAGCCACAGCCACCTAACGTGTATCCCAAGTCTTGTCCCAAAATTGTGTCACAGTGGCACAGCAGCAGGATGCGCTACTGCTGCTGCTTGGACAACCGGTGGCCCCAGCTGCTAGGCATGCTTAAAGAAGAACTGATGAAGAATTTTATTGGAAAGCCTGTGTTTTCTGTAGAAGTCGATGTTCCAATCAACATTGGTTCCCATTCAGTTACTGATCCATCCTGACTGGCCTTTTAGCAAATTTGGTTCTTTTTCTGAGTCACACACTGCCGGTAAGGATCATTTTAGAACCTAGTAAAATAGTCTGTGTCCTTGCTCTGCTCCTGCATTGTTGTCATAATGCACCTGCGTTCCACTACAGATCTCTGTAGCTGAAAAGGATACAAATTACATCATATGGTTCAAAAATGGTATTTGCCTCCATTCTGTAAATCAGAAATACCTACTGTGGCTACTAAAAGGACAATAACAATAGGTCAGTAGCACAATGGTAGCCAGTATTTAAAATATAGCACCATCATTACAGTAACCTGGGGGGGGACAGTGAACACTTAGAGTCCCACACTCAAGTGTGGGTCTGGGTCTGAATTTGCACTTTGAGGGCAAAAAACATTTTTTTTTGTTTACTGTTACTGCAGTATAGTAGATTGTATTAGACTGATTCTGCTGACTTGCAGGCTGAATTTCTTATGTGACTACAAATTCCAGAATTCCCTGCAGCTGACATCAGTGCAGGGCTTCAGCAGTGGAAGATTCAATAGCCTGCAGTGTACATTAGAACTTTTATGACCTCAGATCAGATGTCTGCCACTCCTGCTGTTCTCCCAAGGCTAAGTACTGTCCTCTGTGACTACACTTATTTGGGAGGACATCAAGACCAGCAAATAAAAGATCAGAGTTTATAAAAACTCTAACATGCACTGCAGGCTATTGAATGCTGCAGCTTGCTCTGATGTCAGCTGTGGAGGATTCTGGGATTTGTAGTTACAGAAAATGTCAGCTTGCAAGTCAACAGAATCAGTCTGATACAATCTGCAGCACTGCAGTAAACAGAAAGTGAAAAAAATGTTTTTGCACACAAAGTACAAATTGGGAATAGTCCCAAACTTGGGTGTGGGGCTCTTAGTGCTGACTGTTCCCCTTTAATAGCAGCTGTCACATTTGGGAACATTTTGGAAACCATAAATATTTAGTCACAACTCAGCTTCCATTTCATATCTTTTCTTCAGATTTCTTATCTCTATTATTTATTATGGAAAAACATTGGGCTGGATTTTCAGAGGGCCCTCAAACTGACGCAAGATGTGTCAGACAACCACCTTGCATCAAATGCAGGTGCGCTAAATACCGTGTGCTGTATTTTGCAAGAAAAGTGGACCCTGTGACAAAGTCCCCCAAAATTATGCAAGAGGTCTGCTGTGTCAAAAAAAATGTTGCATGTGAAGAGATAGATACAAGCTGAGCCAAAAAGACGATGCACTGAGTGAGAATGGCTCAAGCTAAGTCAAAAAAATAGGGTAGATGAAATAGCCAAGACAATGGCATGTTAAGTCCCCAAAACACTCTAAACTAGTCCTGCAAGAGAATATTGATCCTATAACCAACCCACTGCATAATCTCCCCTCATCTTTATATGGTCTGGTGTCAGTTAGACCAGCTCTAGCTAGTCTAACAACAACATGCATGTTCTATACAGTGTCAACAGTTTCCACCTTAGAAAATTAAAAAAAGGGTACAGTGCGTCATTTGTTTTTTACCTGAGCCCTATTGTGACATGGTGCACCCATTTTTTGACACAAGCCACTTTGGTGTAGGCAGTTCCACTTTTGATGCAAGCAACATTAGAACATCGGAATTGATGCAAGTTTTGACGCAGCTTGCTCCTCGTGTCATTCTTTTCTGGTGCAAGCACCTTGTGTTATTCTCTGACTGTTGAAAATCGAGCCCATTATCTCTATCCCTCAGAGTTCATCTGCCTCTAAAGCTTATTCCCTACTACAAATTATAACTCTCTGCTGTGACATCACTTTCTGTAGCCATGCAACTAACTGTGATGTCACAAGCAGAGTATTATGACATCAAGTCAGGAAGAAGCAATAGGGACTGATGAACTCTCAAGAAACAACTATCCTGTTTTCATGCATATGACCTCAGTAAGAAGTAATAGGGGAAAGAAAGGCAGAGCTAATGAGAGACATAAGCTGCTTTGTGTCCAAATGTTATGTTTTTCAAAGTTCTTCTTGAAGGCAGACTCACAAGTGAAAAATAACTTTAATTTATAACATGGGTTCCTAAAATACTGTCTTCTGATTTGTCCAAACCAGTCACCTGATCATTGATTAATCCCTGATATACCCACAGTTGCATGTTCACAGGGTTTAATTTTACTATTTCTTTAGGTAAACCTCTAACATAACATTACCCATGTTATAAGAGGATTAACCTACTCCAGGGTATGGATTTACTGAGCATTAATCCACACCTGGGTGGTTGAATTCACTCGGCTTCACCTCATGACTCCACCTACCCCCCCCCCAGGTGTGGATTAATGCTCAGTAAACCCATACCCTGTCATGGGTTAATCCCTTCACATCCAACTCAGTTTGTGGGATTCAGTATACTTAGGCACTACTGTTATTTTATTTGGCGTTCTTTTTTCTATTTTTTTCTTACCAAATTGAGTTTTAAATTGTTCCTTGTCTTTAAAAAAATTACAAGATAAATGAAACAAAAATCCTACATGTATGTACCTGCTAGTATGGGTACAGACAGCTAAATCTAGCAGTTTGGTTTTCTTATCATATTATGCACTGAATAAGCGCACCGACTGAAGCGCAGATACAGTCATACTGAAAGCGATAGCAAAGAACATGGTTATAAATAAATGTTTCATGGAATTGCACTGGTCCAAGTCACCTCATTGTTAGACTTCATGGAAAAAATATAAGAAATCATTAGGAAGAAAAAAACATAGTGACAGTATCCTGTTTACACACATATGGTTACCTTCTCTTCTGGGAGGATTGCCTTTCATTTCTGATCTAATGTGTCAGAAAGCACAGGAGATGGGAATCGTTTTCTTATAACAATCTGACTGTTCAAGATACAGTCACGCCCAACACATTACCTCACAATAAGATCACATCTGTGGAATCACACTGACTTTCATTGGTTTTCTGGTGTAACTAGGGAAAGGAGAACCATGAAAGGTTCTGAGCTTCAGAAAGAGTCTGATCAGTCCAGATATGTTCTGGGCTAGGATTCACTAAAAAGGGCAAAGTGCTGCGCAAATGTTTGTGTGGTACCCTGCGGTTGTGCTGGTGGGCAATCGGGCTATTCACACGACTGTGAATAGGGGCCAGTGGGGGTAGTACTAACCCTGGAAAAGCAGTGGAATACCCAGTAGCTGCCACAGGTAGCCAGAAAAGTGGCCCTGCAGCCAATAGCACTCATGCCCTAATGTGCAATTCACAAAAGTAGAAATGCAAGTGAGCCCATTGGGCATACAAGGTGCCAGTGGCCATTAGCATGCCCATTATGGGCTTATTTGCATGGCATTAGTGTGGCATTGCATGGTCCCCTCACCAGCACATGTCTCACGCAGGTGCAGTCCTCGGTAATCTAGTGGTACTCTCCCCAGTCCTGATCGTCTGCACAACATTAATAAAAAAAAGTTTATATAGTGAAATGTCCCTCCCCAGTCCCCGACCTCCCAACTGATATGTTTTATTAAGTTTTCTGTAGTGTAGTGTCCCACCGTGGTCCCCGATCTCCCACCCAATATCCAAGGACCCCTTTTCCATAGTGTAGTGTCTCTCTCCCCTCCCTGGTCCCTAATCCCCCTATAAAATACAACTGTTCCATAATGTAGTGTCCCTTCCTGGTCCCCAATTCCCCTATAAAATAAAATGGTTACCATAGTGTAGTGTCCCTCACCTCTCCCTGCCACTGATCACTGTACTGTATTATAAAAAACAAACATTTATCAATGCCGAATGTTTGCGTGCTAGCATTAGCAGCGGAATTGCAGGAGTTAGACAGATGCAGTATAGGAATGGCACTAAAGTATTGAACTGACACCAACTCCACTCTCACCTTGCAGAGATGGACAGGCATTGGGGTGTGCCTTTGGATTGTTGCCCATGAGAGTCACAACATTTCACCTCACCCTACCCTTCAGACACTGACAAGTGTCGAGGTGTGCCTTGAGGTGTTTGGGCTTTACATTCACCTCATTTCATAAGGAAATACTGTACACTGAAATGGGTGCAATATAGGAGAATAAGGTGAACTCTGGGAGCAAAGGGTCCAAGGCGCACCTTGATGCCTGTCACTGGCTGCAGGGTTGGGGTGGGGGTGGAATGGCATGAGCATTACTGTCAGCAATCCCAAGTCACACTCCTGATGACTGTCAGTCCCTACAGGGTAGGGCGTTATGGCCAAAAACCCTGATGCCCTGGTTGTTTCTTGATATTTTTACTCCAAGTTTTCCACATGGGCTTTTTGTGACCCCACCACATGAACAGTGACACTATCAATTTGTTAGGCAAAAGGTGATTTTGCACAGTAACTGCGCCATTTGGCGCTGCAGGTGCGAAAACACATTTTGAACAGGATGTGAAAAGTGACAGGTGTACTGTTCATGAGGAGGTGTGAAAAATGGCATTGTTGAAAATCTGGAGTGAAAATATAAAAAAATGGTGAAGTCACGAGCATGTGTAGAAACTGCGCAATGTACACCCGTAATATAATTAGTTTGGGGATTGTTTACAGCAAATTTTCAACATAGGCATTTTGGGACCTCTGCTTATGAATAGTGTCACTGTTATTTTCTTAATCTGTCATGGACACTAATTTCCCACAGTGACCGTGCTATTCTGCGCCTGAAGTGCAAAAACACATTTCAGCCAAGGTGTGAAAAATGACAGCTGTATTGTTCATAAGGAGGTGTGGAAAAATGTCAGTGTTGAAAATCTGGACTGAAAATATTACAAATTCGTGAACTTACGAGTGTGCGCAGAACTATCTTTAACTTTGGATACCTCCCCTGACTCCTTGCAAGCCTTACTATCCATTAGAAATAAGTACGCTGACTTGCTACGAGAAAAGGCGGAACATGCCCTTCTTAAAACCAAGTCTAAATAGGTCAACCAAGGTGAGAAGGCTGGTAGACTCCTAGCTCTGCAACTGCACAAGCTGGAAAGCTCTAGACTAATCCCTTCCATTATAGCCCTGGATGGCTCTACTAAAACTGCCCCCTGAGACGTAGCCCAGGTTTTTGAGGATTTTTATTGCTCTCTCTATGGTCAGCGTCTTTCCCCATCATCTTCCAAGGAGACTGAGGCTTATTTAGACTCTCTTGGTTTACCTTCCCTTTTAGAACATCAACAGGCCTCTTTATCCTCTCCAATACTTCTGGCAGAAGTGGAGGATGCAATCAAAGACCTAGCCCTAGATAAGGCTCCCGGACCTGATGGCTTCCCCTCTAACTTTTGTAAAACTTTTTCTAAAGATATAGCCCCCTTACTGCTTAGATTGTACAAGTATATGCTATCCACTAATTCCCTGGACCCATCACTTCTAGGAGCCATAATAGTTAAAGTTAAATAGTTAAAAATAGCCTAAAGCCAGATAAACCCCAGTCACAACCAGCTAGTTACCACCCGATCTTGCTTTAAAATTACGACATCAAGATACTCACTAAAATACTCTTCTGGCATATAAGAGTGGTACGGACTCATCTACCAAGTCCCGAACAAGTGGGTTTCATCCCAGGTAGGTCTTCAGCGGACCATCTTCGGAAACTGAGCCACATATTCCAGACTGCCCAATCATCTCAATCCCCTATGGCGCTGATTTCACTAGATGTCGAAAAGGCATTTGATAGGGTAGAATAGGGTTTTCTTTGGTTAACCCTATGGAGAATGGGCTTCCCCTCTATCTTCCTCCAGTGGCTCCAAACAATTTATTCTTCCCCGTTGCCTGGATTTATTGTGATGGGGTTTTCTCCCCTCATTTTCCCCTTTTCACTGGTACCAGGCAGGGATGCCCTCTCTTGCCTTTTCTGTTTAAACTTTACCTAGAACCCCTTCTTCGCAGTATTATATTATCCCCTCAGATACAGGGTATCCCAGTGCTTAATCACATCTTAACTTTATCAGCATATGCCAATGACATTCTTCTTCACCTAGACTGTCCCGTAACCTCTTTAGAGCATTCCCTCCAAGTAATAGCCCAGTTCAGTCACGTCTCTAATTATAAACTTAATCACTCTAAAACTGAAATCTTCCCCTTAAATAACACTTCACTCATAGAGAGGACTTTGTTCAATTTGACATGGCACGGTCACCTCATTCTACCTGATACCTAGGTATCCTTCTATCTACAGATCTTTTTATTGTTAAAAAATTAAACTTAGAAGATTTAAAGGCTATAATTCAACAGGACCTAAAGTGGTGGGAGTCTCTTCTACTCTCTTTATGGGGACGTATAAACATTATAAAAATGAATATCCTCCCTAGACTTTTTTATTCCTTAAATATGTTGAACATTTGGCTCCATCTCTCCTTCTTCCAGCATACACATTCAATCATTTCTAGTTTCATTTGGTTAAATAAACACCCTAGATGCTCTTTTCTTAAGTTAAGTCTTCCTAAAGAATTGGGGGGACTCTGTCTTCCCAACTTTCTCCTATACTACTAGGCCAACCATCTTGCAAAGTCTGGTGGATGGCTATCCAATCCTGATGGTGATTATGTACCAGTTTGGCTTCAATTAGAAAATCAACTTTTAAGATTGCACAATTTAAATGCCTCAACTATCTTTTATTCTTCTTGGAAAGACCTGCCATCACCTTTACGCCATACAGTAATAGGTACCTCTCTGAAGGTCTTCTCTCAGTGCTGTTCTTTCTTCAAAATTTCTCCACAGCAAGATTTTGCCCAACCTGTTATTCTTAATCCCAACATTAAGACTGATGGCACATGGATTATTCTAGGCTGGCTACCTCAGCTGAGAGACACAGTAGTAGCAGACCTCTACTCCCAGGAATCTATCATATCTTCCTCAGACATTCTCTGGAAATACAATCTGAGTAGTACACACATTTTTAAGATTTTCCAACTGAGACACCTGATAGATCACTTTTTCGGCACCTCCCCCCAGTTATCCAGGTTAGGGCCCATTTTGGCAAAAGTACAGGACTTATCTGTAAAACTTCATTGTATCTCCTTACTATATACCATCCACTTAACTACTGGTCACCCAGATCCCTTCCCGGGCTTAGTTCCCGACATATCTTTCAACTGGTCACAAATCTGGAAAACTTAGGCTCACCCAATACCGTATTTTAAATGGCATGTATTAAACGTCTGTTAAGTTAGCTAAAATAGGCCGTCTGCCAGACCCTACCTGCTCCAGATGAGGCAAATCGGAAGGTAACCTGCTGCATGTTTTTTGGCAGTGTGAAAAAGTTGCTCCTTTATGGCAACTTATTCAATCCAGGATAAACCTGCTGTTGGGCCTAGAGGGTCTCTTCACCATCAAAATGTGTCCTTCGGGCACCTAAACCAACATCAGGGTTAAAGAGCTCAGATTCCATATGGCCTTAATCTCAATGACTGTCAAAAAGCTTGTGCTTAAACATTGGTTGGATCAGTTGCTCATATCTTATAATGAATGGTTAAACGAGCTTGCAACTTGTCTTCCTACCAAGCACTTGATTGCAGCATCCCATAATAACCTCAAGTTTTTTGATAAAAAATGGGGCAAGCTATACGCTCTATATTTCCACTAATAATACCTGGCTTTACTAACTCTCCATGTGACTTACTCCACTATTATACTGATGCCCTTATTTCCTATTTGGGGCACACTCCTGGGGATGGAGGCAGGGGGAAGGGAGTGGGGGTTGGGTTGTTAGCTTACTTACGTTAGCCAGAGTTATTGCCTGTTCACTGTACTTATACTGGTTTGTTCATGTTAAAAATTAATAAAGATTTTGAATTTCAAAAAAAAGTACGAGTGTGTGGAAATTGCACAATGCAAGCTCGTAACACAGTCATTTTATGGACGTTTGTCACCAAATTTTCAAAATAGCCATTTTAACACCTCTGCTCATGAACAGTGTCACTGTGATTTTCTTAAGGTGTCCTAAACATTGATTTTGCACACTGTCTGTGCCAATGCATGCTACATGTGTGAAAACACATTTTGGGCAAAACATGAAAAATGACTGCTGTACTGTTCATAAGGGGGTGCGGTAAAATGGCAATGTTGAAAATCTGAAGTGAAAATATAAAAAAAATTCTCAAAGTTACGAGCGTGCGTAGGAACTGCGCAATGCATGCTCATAAAATAGTCGTTTTGGTAATTTTTCACCAACTTTTCAACATGAGGTTTTGGGACCCCACCTCATGAACTCAGTCACTGTCATTTCATTATTCAGTCCCAAAGGTGGTTCACGCGGTGACAGCAAAATCACCTTTTGGGACGAATAACAAAATGACAGTGACTGGTCATAAGTGGTCTAGAACCATGCTGAAATATGGTGAGACATAGGCCTGATGACTAGCGCACACCCGATGCCTGTTGATGGGGCAGGGTGGGAGTGGGGTGCAGGGAATGGTAACCCTAACACCGAATGTCCTCACTTTTGTCGCTGTGGAACAACCCTGACTGATGCATTAAACAGAGTTTTTTGCCATAAAGTTCCCTTCTTTTTGAGAATGTGCACTATGAATAGTGAATGGTATGTGGTGGTGGGAGCGCAGGGCCCATACCATGCTTCCCATTTGTGTGTAATAACCCTAACAGTAACAGTAACCCTAACAGTAACAGTAATGGTAACAGTAATCCTAATGGTAACATAAACACTAACAGCAATACCAATGCTAACGGTAACAGTAACGAGAACAGTAACTGTAATGGAAATGCACATGCAAATGGTAATGAAAATACAAACGGTAATGGTAATGCAAACGCAAGTGGAAATGATAATACCAATGGTGATGAGAAAGGAAACAGTAATGCAAATGGTAACACAAACGTAAGCGCAAAAACAAATGGAAATGGTAATGCAAATGGTAACGGAAATGCAAGCGCAAATGTGAATGCAAACACAGATGGTAATGCAAATGGCAATGAAAATGGTAATGGTAACGCAAACGGAAATGCAAATGCAAGCGCAAATACAAACGGTAATGCACACAGTGACGCAAACGGAAATGCTAATGAAAACTGTACTGGAAACGCAGACAGTAATGGTAACGCAAATGCAAATGGTAATGCTAACAGTGATACAAAAGGAAACAGTAACGCTAACGGTATTGCAAATGCAAACAGTAACACATACGGTGATGCAAATGGAAGTGATAACACAAATGGTAACGAAAATACAAGAGCCAACGTAAACACAAGCAGAAATGGTAACACAAATGGTAACAGAAATGCAAACAGTAACGGTAAAGGCAACGGTGATGCAGAAGGAAACAGTAACGCAAGCAACAATGGAAACGCAAGCACAAACACAAACGCTAATGGTAACGGAAATGCAAATGGTAACACAAACAGTAACGAAAAAGCAAACGATAACAGTAACACAAATAGTAATGCAAACGCAAATGGTAAAGGTAACAGTAGTGGGGATGCCAAAGGAAACAGTAACGCAAATGGAAATGCAAGCACAACTGCAAATGGTAATGCACACGGTAAAGCAAACGGAAACACTAACGAAAACAGTAACAGAACCACAAACGGTAACACCAAGGTGATGCAAAAGGAAACAGTAATGCAAACAGTAATGCAAATGCAAATGGTAATGCACACGGTGATGCAAATGGAAACGCTAACGCAAATGGTAATGGAAACTCAAGCGGAAATGTAAACTCAAATGCTAATGGTAACAGTAACACAAACGCACATGCTTTTTGTCCCAAAAAGGTGCATTCAGAAGCAAAGTGAATACAAAGAATTTGGCCATAATAATGGCCCTTGGCCCAGAAAATGAGCACTTGGAATGCTAAATTGCTTATATTTCAGGAACCGTCGTGACGTGAAAAAATTACAATCTCATATTATTTATGACTTTCCAGGCTAGTTTTTACTTAGCCCATGGCGGAGGCTAAGCATTTTATGTGAGAAGTCCATATCTCGAACTGTTTCAGATACAAACACCGAAAGGCGCGGCAGACACCATAACGTTATCCTATGGGAAAAATTGTCAACTTCGGAGTGCCGTAACTTTGCAGCCCTGTAATAATTTGTCACCAAACCACAAAAAGGGCACATCTGTGTGATCTTGGCTTTCTTCCTTACACATTTCAGCCCAAAAGACCAAACCGTTATTTTGCAGGAGTGTGGCAAAGATTTCCAATTTTTTGGCCATACTTTCGCAAATTGCTTTCGTAACACCTGCTCACTTTATGACGCCACCAGTTAGCGTAAACTGACAACAGGATCAGGTTCCACACCTGCCTCATGGCTAAAAAAATTGCCCTTGGACTCTCCCCAGTAGGACTCACCCCCTTAGTCAACCCAGATCCCAAGGTGAAGCACACCCATAGCTCTGATAGACACCTCCTCTCGGTTCCCGCCTGCCGCACCTACCTATTCCAAAGGTCCTTTAGCTACAGGGCCCCTCTGTGGTTGAATAGCCTACCCACCTCCTTGGCAAATGAACTGAGACTTGGGCCGTTTAAAGCCTACCTTAGGGAGCACCTCCTGACTTCAAGTGCCTGAGACTGCACCTGAACCCTGCCCCTCCCTCACCTTCACCACTGTTGAGGGCCAGTGACGATGGCCTCTGGCCTGACTATACACCCTTACTGCTTCTCAACCTAACCAGAAACGGTTAGGAACTGTATCATATCTGCAATTCAGCCTGTATGTTGGAGGATCTTATTAAGTAATTCCTAGCATTCGAATGTTAGCCTTGCAGTTCTTCGTAACAAACCTGAACTTTCATTGTACAATTGTTATTACTGTCAGTCTGTACTTCATCTCTGTGACGTGGAACCTTTGTAAATGAGACTATGACTCAAAGGTATTTTCTGAATCAAATAAATAAATCACGAATATTTCGCAAAATAAATTGCGACAGTTTCACATTTGCAAAAGTATTCTGCGAAAGTACTTTTCAAAAAAACGTCAAAAACAAATTTCTGGAGGGTTTAACCCCCAAAAACATATGTCTAGCATCCTCAGAACCCGACTAGGTGAACACAACAAGAATTGTGTCCCTAGAGGGTCCCAATTTTAAATGCCAGGCCTTTTTCTGAGCTGTAACTGAAAACAAAATGGTCGATTTGCAAAAGTAAAAGGGTCATTTGCAAAAGTAAAAACAGTCATTTGCGACACTTTCGCATATTTTGTTAACTTTTCCCATAGACTATAATGGAGAAACAGTTTTTTTTAATAACTTTTGAGCCGTTCAATATTTTTTCACAAAATCTTTGAAAGGCACATCTGGGACCCTGGCTGCATCTTCCCTGATGTTTTCAGACCAAACATGCAAACCATACAGGCTGTAGGCGCGAGCAAATAAATGCACCAGACCATGCATGCAAAATTTTAGGCACGTAAGTCAGACGGTGGCGAAGTCATTAAGGTGCAAAATTTGAGGTTTTGCAATAAAGTGGGTACTCAACCCTAACTATAGTGGCACTAATGTGCCAATATAATATATATATTTATAAAATGGAGGAATCATCCAAGTCCAAATCCAGTGTTCTGACTGTATAAAACACATCACATGACCGTGCATATATCGGAGCGTGACCACACCTGCACTTTTACCCACCCCAAAAAACAATGTTGCCATTTTATAAAATAGATAACCCACTCTAGGATGTGTGGTCGTGCTCTGATATACGCATGCATTGGGTGATTGATGCACTTGGCCTGCAGCCTCATGCATACTATGCACACCAAGGCGTGCATATAGCAGAGCACGACCACACAACTAAGAGTGGGTTATCTATTACAGTATATATATATATATATACACACACATATATATATATATATATATATATATATATATATATATATATATATATATGTCTGTATATATTATAGGGGCACCATCGTGTCTCTATATTAGGGTTCAACAGTCAGTTCTATGTTAAAGATCAAATTTTGAATGTTAATAAATTTTCACCCATTTGAATGTTTCACATAAAATTTTGTAAGTGCCATGAGGGACCAAAGATCTCTTAATGTGACAAGTTTCATGTCAGTCAGGAGTATGGGTGCAGAGATACAGAGTGTCAATAAATGTAAAATTACCATGTTTTGTCAAATTGTCATGTTGCTGCACAAAAATGGCTTGGAATTTTGGTCTGAAATTTTAGGGTATATAGATCTTGGTTCACAAGTATGCCTTTTGAAGGTTTGGTGAAAAAATATTAATTTGTTCAAAATTTATTACATTTCTAAGTTTCCCATTATTTCCTATGGGATCAGTTAGATGTCCCGTTCGAAAATGGATTCTTTATTGCAAAAGGCAGAATTCTTTTTTGCAACAGCAGGATCTTTTGCCGCAGATGTGCAATCTTTTTCCATGCTGCTGCCATCTTGTTTTCAGTTAATGAGAGGAACCAAAGTTAAATAAAAAAAATACAGGGCTTTGATGAACACCAACAGTTGTATTTAGCTGTTGGCCTGTTGAATTGGACTCTGGGCTGTGTTTTTGATAGGTTGTTGAGAAATGTGCTTTTTTTATCTGCAGAAATCCTTTCCTGCAAATCGTGGAAAATTTTTGCCACAAAACAGAATCTTTTTCTGCAATAAAACTGCAAAAAAAAAAAAAGGAACTGCGGCAAAGGATTCTTTTTTGCAATTTGCGACAAAGGATTTTCAAGACAGCTGTTTCTTTGTCACTGCACAGTTAGAAAATGGCTTGTTCTTTTGGTCTGAAATTTTCAGGGCACAAAGGGCTTGCCCCACAGATGTGCCTTTTGCTGGTTTGGGGAACATATATTACTTTGGTTTGGAGTTGTGCAGGAGTTAAATTTTAATTCATTTCCCATAGGATAACACTGTAATGGGAAGTATACAGAGCAGTTTCTTTGTCACATCTATGGGAAGAAACAGTTTGCAATTTTCTTCTGAAATTTCCAGTGTACAGATGGCTTGCCCCACTGATGTGCCATTTGCTAGTTTCAAAAAAATATATTAATTTGGTGTGCAGTTACACAGGTTTCACATTTCCTGTGTTTTCTATAGGAGAACATTACAAAGTCACGTGTTTCTTTGGGGCTGCATACTACGGCATTGGAGCGCACGGCTCTACACTATCTCAATAATGATGGATGGATGGGAGGCCCTGTGCTCCCATACAGAAATAGGGATACAATTGCAATATCTCAGACATTATGGATGGATAGATGGCACTGTATGCTCCCAGATGCAAATATGAACACCATTATGGAGTGCTGGGAGTACAGGGCTTATTCATACATGGCAGCGCAGGGCCCTGGGCCTTGCGCTCCCACTTACAAATACACAGAGGAGTATGGAGTAATGGGAGTGGAGGGCCCAAAGGGCCCTGTGCTCCCAAAGGAAAATAAGGATACAATTACAGTCTCAAGTCTCAAAATTACAGATGACAAGTAAATAAGCCTTTAATTCTAATTTCTCAAAAAGTAAGGAAATTCTCTGCAACAAAATTTGTTAATGCACCATTAGGGTTCCATATGATTACACTTATCCTTATCAACTCCTCGCCTAACCCATCACTGCCTACTCTATTCTGCCTTAAACTGGCTGTCTCCCAATGCCCTCTGTTCTTATGCTCTTGGGTGTTTTGTGGACTCCTTATCCAGAACCCATCGTCCCTCCACACTGGGTGACATGCTTACCCCAGTCTCTCACTCTCATTCCCTTAAGTCCTCCACTTCTCCCTTGTTCTCTGTTCAGCCATGCTCCACTAAAATGGGTGAGCAAGCTTTTTCCTTTTTTGCACCTAGGTTTTGGAATTCACTCCCCCTCCATGATAAGATCTCCTCTCCTCTTTGCACCTTACATTTAAGCATGTGTTGTTTTCACAGCTCTGTGCTCTTGGTAACTGAGACTGCATTTAACCTCTGTATCTGCCTCTCTGTTTTGGACAACAGGTTGTGTCCATGTCCATTTCTGAATGTCTAATGTGAATGTGTGTCTACCTGTGTGTCTCTCCTCTGGCTAGGCCATATGACTTGTTTAACTGGCTGTTATGCAATTAATTGTATTCAACCCCAGCTTGGACCATTCTTGTTATTATCCTTGAGTTGTATTAATTTCTGTTGCTGCTTTTGTTGATTTATTTTTGTCTTGTCAGTTATTCTTGCATTATGTACCTGATTGTTGTCACTGCTCTAAGTTTCATATTGTACTGCCCTGGGTCGTGCCCGAAAATAGGCAAGTTTTTTGCCTAGGGCACTTACCTGGTTACCAAAAGATAATAAATAAATACTTTCTCAAAAAGTAAGGAAATTCTCTGCAAAAAAAATACGTTAAAGCATCATTAGGGTTCCAGCGACAAAAGTTGGGAAATGCAGTCTTAGGGTTTCCAACACTAACACCCACCCCCGCCTTAGGTTTCCAGCCCTAACACCCCACCCTCACCCTGGCTTTCCAACCCTAACACCCAACCCCCGCCCTGCATGCAGGAACAGGCATGGAGAGTGTGCCGTAGGGTTGTGAACACTAATGTTCACTCATTCTCCTATACTGTACCCATCTCAGCTTACTTACTAATGGAATGGGATGAGCGTTAGGGTTCATATCCCGAAGACACACGCCTGTTCCTGCATGCAGGGTGGGGCTTGGGTGTTTCTGTTGATACGGTATGATGCAGACAATGGCTCTGTCCTTGATCTACCACCATATTAGTGTTACCTCTCAAAAATGTGTTTGTTTACAGTCCTTGGTCTACAATAGTATTAGTGTTACCACTCGAAAACATGTGTTTTTACAGTCCCTTTCTATGGCAGTATTAGTGATATCACCCCAAATCATCTTTGGTGACAGTCCTTGATCTACCACCATGTTACTGTTACCACCTAAAATGTATCTGTTTATACTCCTCAGTCTACTCTGAATGTATCCTTCCTAAACCGCGGAACACCACCACACAATCCAGGCACCCACAATGCAGTGGAATTAGACTGCTGCATTATGAGTGTCTGGAATGTTTACAGGCGTTCCGAACATTTTGAAGAGTACATCATACAAGATCAAAGATTGGAAACAAAGCACACTGCGATAACATTACAGAGCTAGTGGAACAGGCAGACAGGAAAATAATACAAATATTAAGAAACAGTCAGTTGTAACTTTTTATTCCTGAAGTATTTTTCTTTTTCAATTAGCTCATTAGAAAGTTTCCTATGAGATGGTATTGTGCTGGGTGTATGGAACAGTTCTCAGCCTGGCAGCTGATATCTCTCTCTCTCTCTCTCTCTCTCTCTCTCTATTCCCCCCACCCACTACATCATCAGCATTCTGATCTCATTGACAGTGACATCACAGGCAACTGACCTGGCAGCTCCTGAGTGCCTGTTCCTAAGCAGCAGTGATGTCACAGTCAGTGAGGTCACAGTGCTGATGATGTAGTTGGGGGAACAGAGCTAGATATGTCAGCTGTCAGGCAGAGTGCTGTTCTACACAACAACCTGCTAACATCGGGTAAACAATCTTCTAATTAACCCAAGGGAAAAGAATAATTTTAATTTTTTTTAATTTTGTTATTTTACCAGGAGAGACACACTAAGCTGAAAGTTTTTTACAGGTGCGACCTGGGAGCACAAGGAAGTTAAGTGGCTTGCTCAGGGTCACACAGTATGCAAGTGGGGCCTGTGGGATTCAAACCCATGTCTCCAGGTTTGCAACTCAGAACCTTAAACCACTGTGCTATACTGCCTCCAATTGCCTCAGATATAAGAGATAATGGTTGACTACTTTTAAAAACTAATATTAGTTTTAGGCAGTACACTAGCTTTTTAATTTAAACCGATAGCAGTTCCTCACCCTTACTAAGAAAAAGGAAATTGATACGTGTGTCTTTTTAAACTGTGACTTATTGGAGACCTAAGGGGTTTCCCATGACCTCTTAATGATAAGGTTCACCACTTCACTAAGACAACCCCTAATTAAAAGCAGAATTTCTAGCCAAAGAAATAATAAGAAATATATTGCAATGTACTTACCCTACACATGTTTATTTTAAAAGTGAGCGGTAACCTGTAACAGGATGGGAGAGGGGATTACCGTACAGTAATGTACCGTACTCCAATGTGGTCAGTGGCATCAGACGAAGCTGTGCTTCATACATAGAGGAAGCAGGATTAGTACAAAGTATAATGAAATGAAGTAAGGGCTTTAATCCATTTTAAATTAATTTAATTAAATCTGGTTAGAAAAATTCATAGGCTCAAGGTATAAAAAAAACACAGCATGTGCATGACACGGGGAACAGTGGGGTACATGTACTCTTGTACTATTGCAACATTGTAATCGCACAGTTTCCAGTCAATCCACTGAACCATCTACTCATGCAGACCTTTCCAGGGGTTAAACATTGCTTTGTGACAAATCTTTGGCCCAGGTTAGCTGTGCTGAGAGGCAACTCTTTGTTTGCTGGTTGGCCACTGCTGTTCTTTTGCCAGTTTCACATCTGGGCAGGCAGACATTCTGGGGTGGGGTGGGGTGTGGGTGTGGGGGGTGAGTGACTTTTTTTTAAGCCTTAAGGTTACCTAACCAGCCAGAGGCTGTGATCTGAAGTGGGCAAGTCAGAACAGGCTCAACAACGGCTCGAGTCTGTCTGGCTCAGCTTGATGTCTATCAGTAGTTGACAGCCAAAGCCATGCCAGTGTCTTTAGTTTAAAAACACTACATAAATAAAATATTTATTTTGAGAAACATTGGTAGATTTTTTTTTTTAATTCTTCTTCCTCCTTTATCACTGGCCAGGACCTCCTTCGGCCATCTCCCAATGCCTGATCCCACCCCACTGAGATCCTCCCTGGCCAGTGTGACCCCAGTCGCCACAGTCCACCTGTGACTCACTTGATTGGGTAACCCTCAACTTGCAATCCCCTAGCTGGTGCCTCCTTCAGCTCCTTAGTGCTACCATACATCAGTCTAATTTCCAGCAGGTGGAAGTGAAGGCTGGAGGGCTGGTGATGTCAAAGAGGGCAAGATCCAGTTGTGGAAATGGTGGCAAGCAGCGGCATCATCCACCCAACCAGCAGTGTTATCCACTTTTACTTAGTTTCTCCTAGTGGAAGCAGACATGCAATGACACCCTGGAATGTCACGCACACTCCTGTGCATGACATGTCAACATCCACCATGTCCTATCAATCCCAGCACTTTGCTGTGTCCCCAGGCTTAGTATCTCCGGGCTGCTGCCAGGATGCAAACTGTTAATACAGAAACATAGAAACATAGACATTGATGGCAGATAAGGAACTCAAGGCCCATCCAGTCTGCTCACTTCTTTTTCTACCTTATGAATGTGCCATCTGCATTTGCTCTGTCAATGGCCTATCTATTCATACTTATCTATATTTCTCCCTTATGCCTATCCCATGCCTGTTTGAAGCCCTGAACTGTATTCATATCCACCACATCCTGAGGTAGGCCAGTCCATGCATCCACCACCCTTTCTGTGAAAAAGAAGTTCCTCACATTACCCCTTAATCGGCCTCCCTCTAATCTCATGTTGTGTCCTCTTGTCCCGCTATTTTTCTTATATTGAAACATGTTAGATTCTTTCACCTTGTTAATGCCCTTAAGGTGTTTGAATGTTTCAATCATATATTCATTCTCTCTCTCTCTCTCTCTTTTGCTGCAGGGTATACATACTGAGTTTTGTTAATCTGTCTTCATATGTTTTCTGATGCAGTCCCTGCACCATTTTGGTTGCCATTCTGTGGACTGCCTCAGTTTGGTTAATGCTCTTGTGAAGGTGTAGCTTCCAGTACTGCACGCAATATTCCAGATGGGGTCTAACCAGTGTCTTGTAAAGAGGGATTATTACCTCCCTCTTCTGACTTGTGATACCCCTACTAATAAACCTCAACATCCCCCTAGCCTTACCTTCTGCTTTTGTGGTCTGCTTGGATGATTTCAGGTCATCTGTGATGATGATGCCCAAGTCTTTTTCTTTCCTTATGACTGCCAGCAATTCCCCTCCCAACCTATAAGTGGCTTCAGGGTTTCTCTTCCCTATGTGCATTATCTTGCACTTCTTTGCGTTAAACCCCAATTGCCACTCTTCTGACCATTTTGCCAGTTTATCCAGATCACTTCCCATTCTGCCCACCCCATCTGGATCATCTACTCTGTTGTAGATCTTGGTGTCATCTGCAAATGGACTAACCTTACCTTCCAGTCCATCTGCAATGTCACTGATGAAGATATTGAAGAGGACTGGTGCCAGAACTGATTCCTGAGGTACCCCAATTGTGACTTGCATCTCTTCTGACTGCATACCATTTACCACCACTCTCTGTTTTCTGCCCATCAACCAGTTTGCTACCCAGTTGACGAACTTCTGACCCACCCTGAGCCTACCCAGCTTATTAATCAATCTTCTATGTGGAATAGTATCGAAAGCTTTGCTGAAGTCAAAGTAGGTGACATCAACTGCTCCCCCTTGGTCCACCACTCTGGTTACCCAGTCAAAGAAATCTATGAGATTAGTTCAACAGGACCTTCCTGTTGTAAACCCATGCTGTCTTGGATCCTGTGTTCCTATGGATTCTAGGTGTTCCACTATCCTTTCCTTGAGGCGTGCCTCCATAATCTTGCCCACTACTGAGGTAAGGCCGACTGGTCTGTAGTTCCCTGCCTCCTCCCTGCTACCATGCTTGTGGAGCAGGATCACATGAGCCCTTCTCCAGTCTCCTGGGACCTCTCCTATGCTCAGAGACTCACTAAACAGTTCTTATAATGGCTCTGCTAGTTCCACCCTTAGCTTCTTTAGTGCCTTGCGATGTATGCCATCAGGTCCCATTGCTTTGTTTACCCTGAGCTTATCGAGCTCTTGTAGGACCCTTTCTTTTGTGAAGGGACTAGTGCACTCCTCCCTCCCCTGCTGTGTTCATGGTACTGAGCTATGGGACCTACGCTACCTTCTCCTCAGTAAATACTGAACAGAAGTATGTATTTAGGATAGATGCTTTTACATGGTCCTCCTCCTCACATGCCCCCTTATCCCCCATGATCTTAGCAATACCCCCTCTGCACTTTCTCCTTTCTCTAATGTATCCATAGAAAGTCTTTTCACCTTCTTTTACTGTTCATGCTAATGTTTCCTCAGTGTGGGCCTTTGCCTGCCTTACTGTCTTCCCTGCTTCCCTTTAGGAAGTTTGATATGCCTCCCTATCTTCATCCCACTGTGTTCCCTTATATTTCCTGAAGGCCGGTCTTTTGGCTCTGACCTTTTCTTCTGCTGTTTTTGAGAACCAAAGTGGTTTCCTTCTTCTTTTGCACTTCCTTTTCTCTCTAACACAATGGGATGTTGCTTCAAGTATTACATCCTTAATGCCCGCCCACTTTGCCTGTACCCCCTCCCCTGTATTTCTTCTTGCCAGGGCTAACCTAACTCTGTTGGCAATCTCATCAAAGTCAGCTCCTCTGAAGTCCCATATTTTGCCTTGGAATGGGATGATTTAGTTCTAGTGGCCAAACTGAACCACACCATGTGATGGTCACTGGCCACCAGGTGACTTTCTACCTAGAGATCTGTGATCCTGTCCCTGTTAGTCAGTACTAGATCTAGGATAGCCCTGTCTCTTGTGGGTTGTTGTACCAGTTGTTCGAGGCCCTCCTCCTGCAGGGAATCCACTGTGTTCCTAGTTCTTGGAGATGTTCCTGCTGGTATTGACCAATCTGTATCTGGCATGTTGAAGTCTCCCATTATCAGAACCTCCACTTTAGCTGCCATGTTTAGCTACAGTGTTCCTAGGCCTCACATAATAGGAGCAGTGGATTAAATCAAGAGGATTTCATCAGTAGAGAACAGGGCAGGGGAACAGCAAAGGCCTCTACAAGGAGATTTGGGAAACAAACTCATAATCAGAGGGAGGGGGAATTTGTTCCTACTGAATCACCTAGTCCTTCACAAACAAACACTCAAACACCTGAGGAAGCTGTTAATGAGGAAGGTGGAGGGCAGTAGAGTTGAATCCCCCATTTCTAATGAGGTAAACTGAGATGTAAGTGATGCCCCCCTCTTTAGAATCTACTAGTAGGGAAGAACTTGTCTTACAGAAAGAAATACCGCCCCCCTTCCTGGGGAGACAGACATGGTTGTGGTCTCCTCAAGGAAAAGGGGGAGACGTGGAACGAAGCCCACTAAAATAAAACAGCCTGCAGAAGTACTGACCCAGAACAAGTATGTCATTTTGGCAGCCTCAAAGCAGTGCGGTGATATAGATGAGGAAGAGATGGACTCAGAGACGTCCTCCGTGACATCCTCAGTCCAAGGGCTCTCTTCAGACTGGGGTGAATCCTTACAGAAATTGTCAGCTTCAAAGAAAACAAAATGGAGAACAAGGTCTCAGTCTCGTACCACAGCAGAATCCCCCACCCCTCCCATATAATCTTTTCCTAGGTGTAGAGGAGTCCTAATATTTCCAGTATCAGCTAATATAAACAGTATTAAAACAGATACAAAAAGGAAAACAACATTAATTGTTTTAGATACTCTGCCTAGTACTATTTTCTTCTAGCAAGACACCAGATCGAAAACCTTGTGTGAAATTACAGCAGCAAAAGACTTGTAGCCACATGGGACCTCCTTTTGGCCCCAGCAGACTGACAAGTGCAATGGTGTGGGTATACTATTTAAACATGTCTTGTGACATGCAGAAATTAATAGAGACAGAACCTGGAAAAGTACATGTGTTGGATATAACACAGGGAGGAAAGCAGTTAAGATTGATAATATAGTATTTATGCTCCACAAACAAAAGCAGGAAGGATAGCACTATTTCAGAACCTTTGTCCATATTTACACACCAAGAGGTCAGTTATTTTGGGGGGAGATTTTAATTGTAATCTTTTTATGAGCTAGAGGAGGGACAGCAGAGAAAATACATAATGATATGAACTATTTGAAAGATATTGATTAATACAGAAGGGTTACAGGATGCTATGGCTCTAGATCAAACAAGGCCCCTGGCCACTTTAGCCACCAGAATTGATTTTGTTTTCTTGTTGAAAACACTTCAAGTTCAATCAGCCAGGACCATAGCACTTGAAAACTTGGATCATATGGCCGTTCATTGTTCAAGTTCTGTAGGACCCTTTAGTAGTGTTAGTTATTCAAACTTGTGGAGACCGAATGTCTCTCTTATGGAGCAGCAAGAAATTAGGAAACAGTGGGTGGAACTGTTCAAAAGCAAATGCATTTTGATTACAGGATATGATACAGTGAGACAATGGCTGGGAGACACATCCACTTTATATATCCCATGCAGGTATTTGTGTGTCTCAATCATGTCACTCCTTTCCCTCCTCTTCTCAAGGGTGTACATGTTCAAGTCCCACAGCCTCTCCTTATAGGTCATTTCCCCTAAGTCATGGACCAACTTAGTTGCCCTGTGCTGTACTGCCTCCACCTTGTTACAGTCTTTCGTCAAGTAGTAGCCTCACTCCTGCCTACAGATGTGTTCTGGGGGCTGTAGGGGAAGAATCATGTGCCTACCAGGCACTGTAGGGAGTCTGGGCTTTAGCAGTCCTTTGTTGTAGTGGTTAATAATTGTACTCCTTGTTTCACATATGATTTTATTAAACTCAGTTAAATGCTGAAAAAAGGTTTTGTTTTCTGTATCTGGGAGAAACTCCCGAAAGGCAAGGTGTGGGAGTTCTGTTATTTTGCTCACATACTTAATTTTAGGCAGTTTCCAGAAGGCAAAATGCATTTTTCCTTTGCTATCTCCTGGTGTGCTTGTTAGACCACCCAAGTGCCACCACCTCTGCTCTACCATGGATTACTCTATCCTCCTAGTTCTTTTATTTGCTGTGGGTGCTACAGGCCCACGATGCCAAGCTGGACCACTACCACCCCTGTGAGAACCTGCGCTTGACAAAAATGGACTATATGGCACCCCAATGCCAACTGTGCCGAAGGAGCTTCAGCTTTCCACCACCTGCATCCCACCTGCTAGACTGGGGCACCCGACACCTGCCATGGTTATCAACATTACCATTTTCATGCCCATAAAGATCACCCTGATGAACGCTCGCCTCCCCCACTGCAAGAGCAGGAGGCGCAAGATACGCTCTACCATTTGCATAAACCTCTCAGCCAAGAAAATAATATTCATGCTTCTTCTTCTATCGGGTAATGTCCATGCCAATCCTGGCCCACCACCAGTATCAAACACAGGGGGAAACACGAGTAAAGGCCTGAAAGTAGCTGCACTGAACATCTGCAGCCTCACAGCAAAGTTTGACCTACTCCAAGCGTGGATGTCCAACCATGTACCTGACATTCTGTGTCTGACAGAGACCTGGCTGTCAAGCAGGATAAAAGACAATGAAGTGATGCTTCCAGGATATCAAACATTCAGGAAAGACAGGTGTGGCAAGAGGTGGAGGAGTCCTTATCTATGCCAGGGATTACCTATGCTGTTCGGTCCTCCCTGTTACCAAGTCGAGGATGATCATGAACTACTAGCAATAAAGCACAGGTCGGACGGCACGGCAAATCTCTAATCTTAAGCGTCGGTTTATCTTCCACCCACTAAAGCCAGGGATGGCCTCCAAAAATACTGGATACAATTGCTACCCTTTCTCAGGGCACAGAGCTTCTCATAACAGGTGACTTTAACATCAACTGGGAGGGCAGGGAATCCACGCCTTTCAAGGACATGGTCGCTACTTCCAATCTGACCCAACTTGTAGACAGCCCAACAAGGCGGAACCACAAAACAGGAAGAGACACCCTCCTCGATTGACTCCTCTCGAGTTACCCTTCTCGGATCTCTGAACTTAAGGTCCTGCCTGACACCTTAAGTGATCACTCCCCGGTCACTTTCACATGGTCAAACAAATTGAGCAAGCCCCGGCCTATCATAATTAATAGTAGGGTCTTGGGGAAGGGCAAGCTTGGGTCCCTCTCCTCTGCCCTCTCCCAGTATGACTGGTCCCCCATCGATCATGTGCCTAATATTGACCAGGCCCTAAGTTTCTTTATAGAGGGCTTCAACAAGATTTGCGATATCTTTGCACCACTGAGAAAAAGAAAAATTAGGGGTCAAGTTAATGGTTGGATCACAGGGGATCTCCTCACCCAGATGAAGGAAAGGGACAATCTCTGGGAAAAAGCCAGGTCCTCTCACAGCAAACACAACTTCCAATGCTACAGAGCTGCAAGAAACCACTGCACCAACCTTATCCGCCAAGCAAAGGCCAACTTCCACAAGGAGCAGCTTAAAAAAACTTGGGGCAATGGGAAGAATTTTTGGGATAACATCCAAAACCTTCTTGGGAAGGATGAGAAGAAGATCCCCCACTCGCTCAACATTGACAACATCACGATTACTGACCCTCAGCACATCGCGGATTCTCTCAACACAGCGTTTACTGACCTGACTGGAGTGCTACCCCCTGACTACCTGCACCCTGCTGGGGAACAAACCAACTGCATGCCTCAAGAGGGCTCAATCCCTGTCTTCTACTTCAAAAAAGTGTCAGTGAAGGAGGCTTACAAATATATAAAAAAATACTAGGCAAGACCAGAATGGGGAGTGATGGAATCGATATGAAACTCCTATCCCTAACACTGGATGTCATCATCGTGCCAGTTAAAAAACTATTTAACAAATCACCGGCTCTTGCACAGTTCCCCGGGATCTGGAAACAGGCTCTCGTGACGCCGGTGCACAAGAATGGTGATATGACATACACCGCCAATTACAGGCTGATATCCATCCTCTCTCCCTTATCTAAAGCCCTGGAAAAGATTGTGGCCACCCAACTCACAGATTACCTCAACAAATACAACCTGTTATGTCTAAACCAACATGGCTTCAGGCAGAATCATAGTACCTCCACAGCTTTGCTGGACTACACTGACTACTTGCACAAGGCACTAGATGAAGGAAAGCTGGTGGGGTCAGTCTTCATAGACCTCACCAAAGCCTTCGACACTGTCAATCACTCTCTCCTCCTGACTCAATTACAGAACCTGGGGTTGCAACCAATGCTGTCTGCTGGTTCAAGGACTACCTAACACACAGAAGCCAGCGTGTAAAAGTGGGCACACAGTATCTAGCTCCCAGCGAGGTATCTTTAGAAGTCCCACAGTCAATACTGGGGCCCTTACTATTCCAACCTCTTCCTAAATAATCTTCCTGAAGCCTGTGACACTAAACTGATACTTTATGCAGATGACGCTGTGCTTCTCACCAGCAGTTCATCAATAGTTGCCCTCCACTCCCAGCTGCAGGCATCCTTCTACAAGCTGGAAGACTGGTTCTGTAGCCATAAACTTCTATTAAAGTACAAAAAACCAAGGTGATGCTCACAGCCAGCCCACAGCACAAAAAGCTCCCTCCCCTCACCATCTCCAATAAAGTCAGTGAACTGCTGGAACAAGTTCAGACCTTCAAGTACCTGGGGGTCACCGTTGATGACTGCCTCACCTTCACCCAACACATCAACACAGTGGTAAAGGCAGTGAACACCAAGCTGGGTGTACTATAAAGGCATAAAAATTATCTCACTCCAGAGGCCCTCTGTCTCTCAGTCTCCAGCTCCATCCTTTCTACCATCGACTATGGATTGGTGGTCTATGGCGCAGCAACAGACACTGCACTAAAAGGATTCACATTGCCCTCAACAAGGCATGTAGGCTCACAATGGCTGCAGATCGAAATACCGCACCTGCTCCTTATACAAGGAGACCAATTGGCTGCCACTAAAGAACAGGATTATATTCCAAACATGTCTCCTTGGAAAAAAGGCACTAATGGTAAAACCCCCCATGCATTTCTAGCATCCTAACACCAAGTGCCTCAGCTATACCACCAGAGGCAGGATGAGGGGCCCTATCAACACCTTTCCGTCGAACTGTGCAGGGACAGCGTGCTTTCAGCTTTAAGGCCCCCAATGGCTCAATGAAATCCCAGTGCACATTCTAAACTCCCAATGCATCTCGCATTCAAAATGGCCTGAGGCAACACCTTCTTACTAGGACAGTTTGTGACTGCCACTAGGACTCTAACACCCATAATGCCCACTCACCCACACTCTCCTTCCCCTTCCTTTTACACCCACTCTTCCCCCTTGCCCTATCCCTCTGTCTTCCTCTCCCCTGTGCCTTTTCTCCCACTGGATCAACCTTAAAACCAACATACTACTACTACCTCTCCAACCTCCTAGACAAAGCCACTTCTTCTGGCTGCCCACTCCCCCCCTGTCTCCCTTCCCCCTCACCTTGACTCCTCCTTGGACTCTCACACTAGGTGTCACACCTGTTTATCTCCTTCACTACATATAAACACTGTCCTTTACCCTAGTTGAATGCTCTTGACGCTGTACTATCACCATTGGTACTATGAATGACATTGTATCCTTACTGTATACTAGCTACCTGCTATTCGAGTATTGTATGTAAACTGTTTGTTATTGCTGTCATTGTCACTGTTTGACGTGGAACCTTTGTAAAAGAGCTCTGAGCTCAAAGGTATGATCCGAATCCCTAAATAAATAAATAATAATAAAAAATTTTCATAAATTAACAGATTAATGAAGGAAAGGGAGAAGGAGAGAGGTAATCTGTTCTCACAGATGAAAGAGGGATAAGCCCACAACCTCTAAGCATTATTTCCAAAATGTTCCAATTTCATGGAAATGAAATCAGCCCAGGAATGCATTTCATGTTAGTACCTAAAGCTTTCATAATGTGAGGATGTGGGAGGTCTGCCAAACAGATTGGAAGAAAAGATTTTAGCAAGACCCTGCTAAATAAACAGATTACAAATTAAAGAAACATGTAATGAAAGAGATCTGGGTGTCATAATTGATAAGAATTATTTATTTATAATTACTGGTCAGCAGTTTTTTCAATGGGCTCACCGAGTTGATATTTGTTGTAATAACCAGTCAGTTATTATGACATTCATGCGCTCTGTCTATTAAAAGGGAGTGCTCCCTCATTGGCTCCCGTTTTGAATCTGGGTGGGCTAAGCAGTTCTCCAGCTCCGTATCTTAGCGTGGCACTGTCACGGTTTCACCATCAGCTTTCTGTAATCATTGGTTTTTTAATATATCTGGTTGATCCTACATTAAATATTACTATTTTTTTAAGTATCTGGTTGATCCTGCTGTTTGCTAGTTTTGGGGAACACAGAAAGTTGGCAGAACGAGTCTGCAGTTAACTGCCTAACACGGGTAAGCGGCAAGGTCGAGCCTAATCACGATCGAGATTTCAGCTGTAAATTTGAAAAAAAGAATGAAACTGGGAGCACAGTAGGGTAAGAGGGAGAGGGACTCTGGGGATTGCTGCACAGCTCAACTGGGGAATCTGGAGTGGGAGCTGGGGGAGCAGTGAGCTGCTGCTTCTTTATTTGGTGCCCCAGAACTAGAGTGAAGCTGCCACATGGGGATTTCTTGAGAATGACAGAGGGAGAGAGAGACTGTGTGTGTGTGTGTGTGTGTGTGTGTGTGTGTGTGTGTGTGTGTGTGTGTGAGAGAGAGAGAGAGATAAAGGAGTGTGTGTGTAAGGTAAAGATTATATGTCTGTTGGGGGGTCACAGCATTTAAGCTGGAAAAATTGCTCACCAGCAATTATATAAAATAAAAGATAGGAAAGTATGTGATAATGAGAATTTAATGCACACCCTCAGTGTAGGATGCTTTGATAAATACCTCGGGCTTCGCGTCGGGGTTTATGTAGCATCCCACACCTGGGGTGTGCATTAAATTCTCATATCACACACTTCCCCATCCATTATTCTATGTATTATTTATTTGCTTTTGGTAACCGGGTGGGTGCACTAGGCATAGAGATGCCTATTTTCAGGCACGAATTAACCCATGAAAGACCAGTACGTAGTGACAATTAGCAAATATAACAGAATTCTATTGTGTATTAAAGGGTACCTTTCTCAGTGCTTCAAATGGGAAAAAGGAACTTCCCTTACCTGCATGGGAGTTTCTTTATGGTTGTTTTATGATTTTTTAAAATGCCCAAAAGGAAGGGAAGGAATTGCAATTTGCTCCCAAGGGGCTAACCATGCAACCTTTTCACTCATGGTTTGTGATGTCCCTATAGGGAGAGCACTGGGCGCATGCTCCACTCGACTGTATGGAGCATCTATTTGAATGCTTATTTACTAAGTTTAAATGGACTTTGGTAAAAATCAAAGCCAGAGTTCGACTAGCAGGGCTCTTATTAGCTGAACTCTAGCTTTGATTTTTACCAAAAGCCCATATGAGTTCAATAAATAAGCATTCAAAAAGACATTCCATGCAGTTGAATGGAGCACACTCCTGCACTTTCCCTATAGGGACATCACAAACTATCTGAACTCAGGGGTGGAGCCAGAGATAAGGAAGTAGAAGGGATTCCACGGGTAACCCCTCAGGAGCAAATTACGATCCCTTCTCTTCCCAGGAAGGGGCATTTATAAAAATTTTAAACAACCACATAGAGACTCCCATTCAGATAAGTGAGCATCCTCTTTCTCGTTTAGTGCATCTTAAAAGAATCGGAAAGGTGCTCTTTAAAAGCAAACACTCTTCCCCGCCCTACCTGACCGTGAATTGAGTGCCTACATGCATAAGTCCACACCCCCACGCACAATCTGTTGCCTGTCCTATGTAGCTTGCCTCTCAATTACCTGTTGTTCTCCAGAGGGTACTGGTGACATGACCTGTATGCATTTGGTGCCCAGGCCGGTACCACACAGTCATCTACCTCTTGACGTAATCTGTGAACCTGATGCTCTTCTATGTACCTAACTAGCTTGATGTCTGTTGTTACGTACTTTGGTTTATACTCCCCATGCCTGTACTTAATTGCTATTCTATCTCTCACCTGAATCACTGTGTATGTTGCTCTTGTATGAACCCTGTCTGCCCGACGATCATAATGTAATTCTTGATGTAACTGATGATCTGATGCTTTATGTGCACCATGTCTGCCTGTTGCTCTGATTTGTACAATTGTAATCCTCCCGGGTCACACCTGAAAATAGGCACTTGGCTGTCTAGCGTGCTTACCTGGTTAAAAAAAAAAGCAAATAAATAAATATAACCAGCAGAACCAAGCAGCTAATAAGGCCCTTCTACAAATCACTTCTACATCCTCACCTGGAAAACGTGGTGCAATGCTGGTCTCCATACTGAAAAAAAGATGCAAGCAGACAAGAAAAAATTCAAACGAAGCCTACAAAAATATATTAAAGACATAAACACCTCACCTATGAGGAAAAGATGAAGAAACTTAATATGTTCGAACTAGAAAGAAGAAGAATCCGTGGAGATATAATCACTGTATGCATAATGTTTCACAACCAGAATTTGATAGAAACACTACATCTCTTACCTGAAGTAGGATTCAAGGCCACGGGGGATGATCTCCAGTTACAGGGTAACTTACTCAAGACCAATCAGAGGGAGAGTGAGCTGATTGGTGGAATTCCACTCTCGGAGTTAGTGGTTAGTTAAGGAACATTAATAAAACAAAGTAGATGGCCACCTGAACAAGGTTTATATGCGCACAACAAACCATTGAGTGGTGGGAGGTGATCCTAAAGGGTGACCAGCTCTCTGCCATTTAAAAACATCCTTATGTCCTTATGCTTAATCCAAGCAGTTGAGTCTAATTAAACCAACAACTCAAAACAGACCACAAAAGTTATGGATTTTTTTTTTAATTTTATGACTTTTTACCCAGGAAAGCCCAACTAAGATGTAACATCTTGTAATGTGGGGAGTCCTCCAGTTCATACCTCTCAACTGTCACACATTACGAGGTACATTACTCGTTTTGCCTCTCAGGAACTATCTGTCCTGCACAGAGAAGGCAATATTTTGTATTGCTCATGGTATTTTAAAACATAAATCTGTAGTAATCTATGCTGCTCAGCTATCAGCAACCATTGCTGAAATTATTTCATGTAGAAGAAAAATGAAAAAAAAAAAAATATGTTGGAGAGGTTACCTTCCTTTGACGGTGATAGTGGAGTGTGTCGGACCAGCGGTGGTGATGCGCTTAATGCGTAACTGACAATGCGCAATCGAGGTGAATGTTCTGAGGTTGGAGCGAGACACACGTATACTTAGGACGGGCGTTGTGTTTGTACATTTTTTATTGTGATCTTTTTTTAATTAAATGGATAATTAGAGAGAGGTGCGGGGGGCACAGCCCCCCGATGAAAGGTAAAATTCATTGATTATGTCTGTGATTGATCAGAGATAGTCCGAATTAGAGGGGGAATGCGGGGGGCACAGCCCCCTGATGAAAGGTAAAATAAATTGATTAAGTCTCCTATTCTGTTTTCTTTTACACTTGTTTTCATATTACTTTTTTTATTGATGGTGGTTGTGTGATGTGAAGGAGAACGGGGGTTGTGGGGAAGGGGGCACAGACCCCCGATAGCTGGGTCAGTTGTCACATGTGTCTCGTCACTGTTACTTCACTTGCCCGAGTAGCGTTACGTTATGCTTACATTTATAGTGGCTAGCGACGTGTGATTCCTGTAGCTTTTGTGCTACGCAACATGGGTGATCCGATTCTCTCCACTATCGCCCCTTTGACATTACTGCACTAATTTTCACTGTGTTTTGAACCTGCAGTTTTGATGATATGGCACATAGTTTGCCCAGTTGTCACATATCTTGTCACAAATTTGGGCCACAAAAGGTTAGGGATAGGATCCTTTTTTTACCTAGTTGTACATCTGGGCAGACTGAAGCAAAAGGGGTCGGTGTTGGGGGGTCAAATGATTTGTTCAGTTTTTGAATGTGAGATTTAAACCTGGGATCTTCTAGTTCAAAGATCAGTGCTCAAACCACTGCTTTGCACTGTTTTTGCTTGTTATTCGACAGTCACCAAAAAAGCCTTTTTTTTTTAATCAGCATAAGGGCCCCAGAAAAAGGGTCACCAAAATATAGCAAACAAAACATTGAGAAAATAAGGATTCCCGTAAATAGGTTTCCATTGACACTTCTTGTACCTCTCCACATTCTTGCTTACAGATAGCCTCGTCTTTAATACTTCACATAAATATATCCAACAGGCAGCAAGAACAAAGTGCATGGCCAGCCCTTCAGCACTGTGTGGGAGGAAGGGAAGACTGTGTGCTCAGTCACATTGCCACCATGTGGGTGACCACAGGTTGGTGCAGGCTGGAGCCATGAGGAAAGGGCAGGTGTCTCCTGACTGGGATGTGAGCACACTCTGTGTGGTCGCATCCACTCAATCTCTACCTACAAGGGGACCAGGGATGGTGAAGAATATTGGGAAAATACCATTCAGTCACAGCAGTATGAGGTGGCATTCCCTTAAAGGCCCTGCACCATGTACAGGGCTACCAGCCATGTCATATGGGCTAAACTCCTCTTGGGCTTGGGGACCCCAAGAAGCCCTGCCACAGGGAGTCAACTGGGGACACTGTAGTGGCAGGTCATAAACCCCAGAGACAACAGATGACAGGGTAGGGAGGGAGGATGCCAGTGATAGGAACCAGCTGAGCAGCAGAGGGAGAACAAAAAACAAAGGACAGAGGGCAAAAGTGCAAAGAGCAAATGTGAAAGCAGCATGTACAGTGGTTATAGTGCAGTATTATCAATTATGGCTCAGGAGATTCCTGGTTTGAATCCTGTCAAAGACCCACTGCATGACTCTTGAGCAAGGTGCTTGGCCTCCCTACACTTCAGTGCCCTCAGCTGTAAAACTGGGCAGAAGCAAACAAGACACTGGTGCACTCTTTCGCCTCCAAACAAGTCACTGAATCTCAACTGACCGTAACAGTGGAAAATGAATTACAATATTAAAATAAAGTTGGCATAAAGATGAGAAGCTGTAGTATCTGGCTTGTATAGATAACATAATTATATATCCACCATGTGTTTCTAGGTCACACTTGCAAAAGCGACCTTTTGTCTCAGTGAGACACTACTTGGTAATTCAACAGTTACAGTAAATTAATAAATGTTTTCTGTTTAGAATTGTGTTTATGTTGGCACAAGACAGCCATCAGTGTTGAGAAAGTATTCTCTTTCTGCTTAATATTGTCCCTGATGATTGAACCGTGCATTGTGGCTTGGGTTTTAAATAATATTGTGAAAGATTTGTGCGGGGAAGGAAGCAGATTCAGATAATCTGAAAATCTGGGGTTTCTTTTGCCAGTAAAATCATGAACTAGAGGACAACGAGCACATGGGTGGAACCATAATGGCGGAAGGGCTACTCTAATGAAAGCACGGACAACTTAGTCCCAGTGTACAAAAGCTTTTTATGGAAACATAATGGAAGCAAGATAGGAAGGGTTCTGGGCATCCAGGCCCCTCCCAGCTATGCGTATGTAGCAGTACATTTTGAGTCAGAGGCTTTTATTTCACTGTTCTAAAATGTTAACTGCATATTGTCGATGAAAGAACAATCGGCCTAATCAGGAATACCTCGGCCATCAATCAAATGCTTTTGTTGCTGGGTTTCCAAGTCATACGGCCAAGTTACATGTTGTATTGAACAGCTCAGGGAAAGTGACTTTTTAAAATCTGTTTTTATTTACAGTAATGTCAGCTGTGCTGTATTGTTTCTAGCCAGCATGTTCTACTTATGCAGCTGCAGCATGTTGGTTATAAATGTTACAACTAGGGGTGTGTGCAGAATCTGAATCGATGGCCAAATACATCAAATACAGTGTGTATTCAGCCAAATTCTGAACACTTGCTGCATTCAGCATATTCGGCTGATGTATTGATTGATTAACTGATTGATTTCAAAAGTTTCACCAGGAAAGACATACTGAGCTGATAACAACTCATTTCCAGATGTGTCCTGGGGTAGGGGATGAGGAAATTAAATGCAGCAAATGTTATATATCAAGGAGTATAATCAAAAATCAGAGACAAATCAGAATAACAGATGTGTACAGGTAATGAAAACAGATTCCCAGGGTAAAACTATGAGGTCGGGGGTGGGGGGAGAAAGAGAGTCAAGGACAGTTGCAGGAGGGAGAAGAATAGTCATGAAGGGGAGACTTTAAGGAGAAAGCGGAAGAGGCAGAGCAAATTGACAAGGGATGGGATGCCAACATTTAGGAAAGTAATATTATTATATATTCAGCGGATGCTCTGGAGTCCCTCTTCTTGGAGCTGTCTTGCCTGAAGCACTGCCTTTTTTAGCCTTAGTAGTTCGAATTGTAAGACACCTAGACAATATTGTATACTGAACAGTTCTTGTCTACGACCACAGTGCCCCACCCTCAGTCAGCCTGCATGTCTGAATGAACCAATGTTCACACAGCAGTGTACTTTTTACTCTCCATTGGCTACTTACACAGTGATGCTGAGTCCAGCAATGAGACATGGTACCTTCCCTCACATGTAGCAGCCCAGTGGTGAAGCCTTCATAAAACCTGGAATGCAGCAGTTGGTCCGACTATGATTACATTGCTGTGGCAGAACTCAATATTTTCCATGCACTGCACTGGCATCCTTTCAGTGACAATCTCGACCAGTGAAACAAAGGTCAGTAACTGGGTTTGGGGCAGACTAATGAAGCACACATGACTGAATATCGAATACCCAAATACCGCCCGAAGTATTTGGCAAATATTCGATGAATACTTCATTGCTGTATTCACACTCCTCTAGATACAACTGGAATGGTTACAAACAAAAATAATGCATATAAACGTCATGAGAGTCTGATACCACACTAAACAATCACATACCCTCCAGCGCACATACAAATGTAACCCAGAAGTGCTCAGATGGGCATGCTTCCCCACTGCTTACCTGCAACGTTACTGCATGTTAGCACTGAGGCCACACACCTATAGAATCTACAGATGACACCAAAAATGTCCATCTGAGCACTTCCGGATCACATGTGTGTGTGTGTGTGTGTGTGTGTGTGTGTGTGTGTGTGCATGTGTGTGTGTGGTGGGAGGGTCAGTGCTGGGTAAGTAACTTTTAAAAAGTAACAAGTTATTCTCAAATAGTTGTAATAATTTACAGTTACTTACAGTGTCCCATCAAAATGGCAAAAGCAAAATGGTGTGATCAAAAACAGCACCATCATAACAGCATGCAGGGCTTCAGAGTTATCTAATCTGGTGCAGTTTTAGACCGTTCTGTTTTCTGGGGTCCGCGCAGCACCCTTTTTTGCCTGTGCTGTTCTGCTTTTGCCATTTTGACATAGAACCCTTACTTACCACTTTTTTTAAAGTAATAAATAACTGTAATAGTGATGTGTATTACTTACGACAATAAGTTTAGCAGGAGCAATGTTGGAATGCCAACTGAACCTAAGCCAGCATGCAGGCAGGAAGTAGCACTACTGCTAAGCCACGCGGCCTACCTAGTCCACCTTTAAGGGGAACTTACTGTTTGCCTCCACCACCACCCCCTGGATCAGGCCGTTCCATATACTTTCAGACTCTCCCCTTGGATAAATTTGGGTGTCCTCATTTTCCTTGCAACCCCCCAGTTCCAAACAGGTCCTCTCTTGTGCTGCTATCCTTCAGCAAGTTCTCTTTGGGCCCCTTCCCACCATTGTTCTACCACAAGAAGCAGTAAACCCGTAACACGGCAAACAAAATTTCAGCTGGATTATTGTGTATAATTCTGGAGCTTGCATCTGAGGAAAGGACAGGGATTGGATAGAAACTATTCAGTGTAGGGCTGCGAAAAATGATTAAGGAGCAACGAGTTAGGTTCTATGAAAAGAGACTCAAAAGTCTCAACACTTACTTACTCTTTGGAGGACAGAAGGGATGGAAGAGACAGGACAGAAACATACAAATATATACAGGGATACAGTAGAATAGGAATAGTGCATTCACCAGGGGGCATAAACTCAGCTTGAAAGGAGCAAAATTCAGAATGATCATAAGGAAGTATTTTGGATTTGTAATTAAATTAGTTTTTTTTTATGATCAGGAAAGGTGCACTGGGCTTTAGCTAATTTCCGGGTGCATTCTGGGAGCGCAGGGAGGTTAAGTGACTTGCTCATGGGCACCCAGTATACCCGTGGAGGTTGTGGGAATCAAACCCAGGTCTGCTTCATGCATCAAGCCCTTTCACAGCATATAGCTCTAACTGCCAGCCAAATTAGTTCTCTTTACTGCATTTACAGAGTGTTTGCATTTTGTTATTTAGCTTTTGCAATAATATGTTGCTGTACATGTATGTTGTGGTATAAAACAAAAACTTTTAATGATGGAAAAAAAAAAGTATTCTTTTCACAGAACTGGTAGCAGACAGGTGGAGCAGTCTTCCCAGCAATGTGGTCAGTGATGGGGCTGTATCTGAGTTCAAAATACAATGTGACATTGTCAAGGGAGTTATCAGTAGAAAGACAGAGGTTGGAGTAATAGAGGACAGTGAGGGTAAGACTAATTAAGCAATAAACCAAGGCAAGGTCTGGGTTATGCTGGGATTTACCCATGGCCGGTGTGGTTTGGCCATGAGGTCGCAGGCTGAGTGGTCAAACCAGGTCAGCCGTACGTAAATCCCAGCATTACCCGCACCCTGGAGTGGTTTATTGCAATTATACAATGTCCCCCTTCACTTTCTATAAGAAAAAAATGAAAGAAAATTAAAGAAAAATGCTTTATTTTTCCAGTTTAAATACATGTCATTGACTTGATTGTTGCACCAGAAAAAGTAGTTCCCTGTTGCTAGGTAGTAAGAGGAATGCAAATTAACATAATTGGCAGAGCAATATAAAGTACATTATCATAAACTCAATATCTAATCCAGGGTGTCTATGTTACAGTTGTTATCGTTACAACGGGGGTTGTAATCAAAGGTTAAAGAATAACACTACAGGAACAAAGTTCAAGAACTAATGTCTGCAACCATCTTGGTTCCAGCGTCAGGAAACTTCATAAACAGCATTAGAAATAATTTCAAGCCTTACTAATTTCCCCATTACAAACAACCATTAAGGAAAAAGTCAAAGACAAAGTCAAAGGGGGTCATGTGATGCAGACAACCTAATGGCAGCAGACAGTCAGGGCTCCTGTCCCAATCCTCACATTGCCATCTTTTTCTATCAATCTGTTGTCTAACATTGATAAAATAACTAAAGCAATGAAGAGAGGGTGCCTTCAGCATTCATTTTCTTCACAAATTGCATCGCTATAGGAAGTATTTCTTCTGCAATGGTTGTTGATATGAAGACGGCCCAGCTCAAACATACACCGCCACCCTCACCTGAGAAAATGCCCAAGAAAGCTAAACCTTAAGGGGAAACCTCCACCTCTAAGGGCCCTGCAGCTGCATAGCCGATTCCCCTCACAGAAGGCCAATTCATGCAGGAATTACTACTGTTTCGTGAGACCTTGCTAGAAATTTCATCGGAGATCAAATCCATCCAAAGTGACATGGCTAATCTGGCTAAGAGAGATGGAGACACAGAGGCCAGATCCTCCTCCTTGGAAAGGTGGAGGGACAAAGTGGATCTGGAAATTGCTTAGCTCTGACAGCTTGAACACAAACTTCAGCTTAAAAAGGAGGATCTTGAAGGCAGACAGAATAATATCCTTATCATGGGTCTCCCAGAATCGGAGAAAGGCCCCAACATTATTGTATTCATGCAGAAGCTCTTACAAAAGATTGTGGGTCCTTCCCCCTTAATAGCAGCTATCAAATCGAGAGAGCTCATCGGTCACTTCGACCCTGACCTCAAACTGGTTCACCCCCAAGACCTCTAATCCTGAAATTTTTGAGTTATGTGGAGAGGCAACACATACTAAACAAAGTTAGAGAGCTTCAAGCAGTTTTGTGGGAGGGTTCCAAGCTCAGAATTACTCAGGACTTACCCTTTGAAACTCGGCAGAAATGCTCAGCCTTCCACCCCATAGTTAGCAAACCTATAGCTACGAGCATTTCCTTTAAGATGTTATATCCTGCTAAGCTTCAAGTATTAATTTCTGGCTCCTGAATCTCCTACAACTCAACGACCCTTGCTGCGGCTGACCTAGGCAGTATAGCCTCGAGGTTAGAATAACAAGCTGTAAACAAGCTTGTTACATCCAGCAGACCAGACCTTGGTTTGATTCTCACAACCTCCACTTGCATACTGTGTGACTCTAAGCAAGTTACTTAACCACCCAGTGCTCCCAGGTCGCCCCTGAAAACAGGCACTTGTACCAAGTGGGCCTTACCCGGTTACCAAAGACTAAAATAAAAAATGTAGAATCTTTTTGATAGCTTCTGTCAGAGAATTGGCAGAGAAGACCAGGGCAAGGAGCTGCCGTTGTTACTGGACTTTTCTACTGGGACGAAAGAAGTAGAACTCTACTACTGGGACCTTCAATTTACTGGGACTAAAGAAGTAGAACACTACTACTGGGATCTTCAATTTAGGGTAAAAAAAAAAAGTTAATGTGTTTGTCTGAGTTGGCTGAAGTGAGTTTTTATCTGAGCAGTTATCTAGGTGTTAACCTCAGTTGGCCGAAGGGGATTGTTATCTGTGCAATTTAACTAAGTGTAGAAAGATCTGCTAAGTAGAGGGAGTGGCTTAGCTAGAAGGAAGCCAGATTTAAAGCCAGATTTAAACACTGCCCTAGATAGCTTCTGCCAGAGAATTGGCAGAGAACACCAGGACAAGGAGCTGCTGTTATGACTGGACTTTTCTACTGGGACTATATTGACCTCTTTCTCTCTCCCCCCACCCCAAGCCAGTTCTACTTTTATAGGCACAGGATTTGACTGCCAACAGGAACTTCCTGTTTGGAAGCAGGAAGTGAGTGATCACAGAGCCACCAAAGACTCACCATCCTAGAAGGACAAGAGTAGTTCTCTGTCCCCCCCAGCTGCTGGAGGTCTGACTCTGAGCAAGTAAGGGGACTACTGAGAAATATAGGAACTTCTTGTCTCAGAACAGGAAGATCAGGAGCTTAAAGGGCACAGAGGCAGTAAGAAAGTAGGGAGAAAAAACAATAAACAGAGGAAAGAGAAAGGATTCCAAACAACAGTGAAGGGGCCAGAAATAAGACATGATGGGAGTGGTGCAGCGCAGTGGCTATGGAGCAGTAGTCTTCCGGGAGACGTTCTGGAGGATGCAGTGTTGTCCCATCTGCAGGCACCTCTCTGGGCTGAGGGAGGAGGTTGCTTATCTCCAGGCTGAATTGGTCAGGATTTGTGGGACCTCCTCTCCCACCCAGGGACCACCAGGGCCACTGCCATTGCCTCAGAGGTTGCCAAGAAAGTGAAGCAGTTGGACCACAGTGGGCTCAGGGAGGGTGAGGGTGGAGGAACAGTGGCACATCCCTCCAGTTGTACCTCTCCACAATTCTTATGCCGTTCTGGCAAAGTGTGGTTCCTCTAAGGAGGCACCCACAGTGGAGACCAAGGAGGATGCTGGAAACCTCCACAAAGGAGACTCACAAGAGGGTGACATGGGACCCCACAGGGGAAGGAAACAACTCCTGGTGGGGGACTCCATTGTTAGGAAGGCAGAACTGGGGGAGGAAGGGGAGTGGGAGATAAGGTGTCTGCCTGGTGCCATGGCTTGGAGGGACAGGGAGCGAATCCTCAGGATAGCCAGAGCAGCTGCACAGGGCAGGGAGCTGGATGTCACTGTCCACCTAGGGACAAATGACCTGGCTAAGAAATGGATCAGAGCAGTGCAGGAAGAGTTTGTGGAGTTTGGGAGGTGTCTTAGACAAGTAGCACGCAAGGTAACCTTCTTGGAGGTGCTGCCTGTCTATGGCGTAGGTGAGGCTAGGGTGCTCCACACCATGGGATTCAATCAATGGTTGAAAAACTGCTGCAGAGCTCAGGGATTTGGCTTCATTGGGGACTGGGGTTCCACCTGGAGTGATGCAGGCCTATACTGGTGTGATGATCTGCATCTGTCCAGGAGGGGAACCAGGATCCTAGGTGATAAGTTTAAATGCTTCATTGGCAAGCATTTAAACTAGCCAAGGGGGAGGCACTGAAAGGAGCAGGAAACCCTAGCCCTCAAAAAAAAAAAAAAGTCAGGGTAGTAAGTGAGGTAAACACCAAGTTAGAGATGTCGATAAGGGGAAGGGCAGGGGTAAATGGAGAAAGTGACAAAGGCAATAAGGACAGGGGTGGGGCAAAAAGGGGTAAGACCATTAGGAAATGGAGGGTAATCAGTACCAATGCCCATAGTCTGGGCAACAAGCTCCCTAAACTGGTAGCCTTGATGGCAGAGGGATGCCTGGATATTGCAGCAGTCACAGAAACATGGTACACAGGGAACCATGACTGGGGTGTTAACATACCAGGGTACACAACCTATAGGAGAGACAGGGAGGGGAGAAGAGGGGGAGGAGTAGCTCTCTATGTAAGAGAAGGGATAAAAGCAACTGAACAAAAGAGTAAACAGAGAGGAGAGAAGGCACTGTGGGTCACCTTAGAGACTGGAAATGGCACCACAATCTGCACAGGGGTTGTATACAGACCTCATGTCAGGGGGAGGGAATGGACAAGGCTACGATAGAAGGCATTCTTAGGATGGCAGAGAATGGAGAGATACTGTTGACAGGAGACCTGAACATGCCAGATGTTAACTGGAGCACATTTGCTGCAGCCATATCCAAGAGCAGGGCCATTCTCGATGCCCTACAGGTGGCATGTCTCAGACAGCTAGTTTTGGAACCCACTCATGAGGGAGCAATCTTAGAACTTGTACTCTCAAATGGGGACAGTGAGAGGATCTCAGATCTAGAAGTGGGTAGCCATCTGGGAACATGTGACCACCAAACAGTGTGGTTCACAATAAACTCATCTACAGAGTCAAACCATACAAAAGTGAGGGTACTGGACTTCAGGAGGGCTGACTTTGTCAAGATGGGAGAGTGCCTTAGAAAAGCACTAGCAAACAGGCTAGAAGGAGGGGTGGAGCAGCAATGGGGAAACATCAAAACTGCCATCACAGAGGCAACACACCTTTGTGTGAAGCAAATAAACAAATCAAAATGAAAGAAAAAGCCACTATGGTTCTCAAAAGAGGTGTCAGGGAAGGTCAGGGAGAAACAGATAGCATTCAGGAAGTATAAGGAAACACAGAAGGAGCAGGACCGAGAGCTGTACCAGTTAAGGCAGAAGGAAGCAAGGAGGGAAGTCAGAATAGCAAAGGCCCGAACTGAGGAAAAGGTAGCCAACTCGGTTAAGAAGGGGGATAAAACCTTTTATAGATACATCAGGGAGCGTAGAAAGACAAAGGGAGGGATAGTGAGGCAGAATAGAATGGACGGTGGGCAGGCAGAGAGGGACAGTGAAAAAGCAGGGATACTGAATGAATATTTCTGCTCAGTATTCACAAGGGGAAGGTGCCTAATCCAATTAACAGAAGCACTCTGGATAGGGGAGTTGATCCCAGTCCTTTCACAGAAGAAAGGGTTCTGAAAGAACTCCTAAAACTGAAGGTGGACAAAGCAATGGGGCCTGATGAAATTCACCCCAGAATTCTAAAAGAATTAAGGAGAGAACTATTGAAATCACTGACTACCCTTTTTAACAAATCATGGAAGGATGGTGTGGTACCTGAGGACTGGAGGAAGGCGGATGTGATTCCCCTTCACAAAAGTGGGACCAAGACAGAGGCAGGAAACTACAGACCTGTCAGTTTGACCTCTGTGGTAGGGAAAGTGATGGAATCACTTCTGAAGGAAAGAATTGTTGAGTACCTAGAGGTCAGTGGGGAACAGGACCCAAGGCAGCATGGGTTCATGGCGGGAAGGTCAAGTCAGATGAATCTAATTGATTTCTTAGACTGGGTGACCAAAGTAGTAGACCAGGGAGGGGCTGTGGACATGGCCTACCTAGACTTTAGCAAGGCATTTGATACAGTCCCACACAAAATATTAATAGTCAAATTAACCAGCCTGGGAGTGGGTCCCAGGGTGGTAGCCTGGCTAAAACATTGGCTGGACAACAGGACACAGAAGGTAATTGTAAATGGAGTCCACTCTGAAGAAAGAGGGGTTACTAGTGGGTAGCGAGGGTCTAGTACTGGGTCCAGTCCTTTTAATGTCTTATAAGTGACATTGCAGAGGGACTGGAAGGAAAAGTATGCCTCTTTGCAGATGACACAAGATCTGCAACAGGGTTGATACACAAGGAGGTGTGGAAAGGATGAGAAGGGATTTGGCAAGGTTGGAGGAATGGTCAGAAGTATGGCAACTTGGATTCAATGAAAAGAAGTGCAAAATAATGCACCTGGGAAACAAAAATCCAGGGGAAAATTACACAGTGGGGGGGGAGAGGTAGTAACAACAACAAAAATGGAAAGGGACCTGGGGATAATCACATCAGATGACCTTAAGGTTAGCAAGCAATGTAAGAAGGCAGTAGGGAGGGCTGGGAGGATACTGGGATGTATAGGGAGAGGCACCACCAGCAGAAAACAGGAAGTTGTTATCCCTCTGTACAGACAGTTTGTGAGACCCCTTCTGGAGTACTGCGTCCAGTTCTGGAGACCTCATCTCCACAAGGACATAGACAGGATGGAGGCAGTCCAGAGGAGGGCAACTAAAATGGTGCAGGGTCTGCAAATGAAGCCATATGAGGAGAGACTAAAGGAGCTTAATATGTATACCCTTGAGGAAAGGAGGGAGAGGGGGTACATGATAGAAACTTTTAAGTATCTCAGTGGAATCAACAAAGTCCAAGAGGGTAGCATCTTTCAGAAAAATAGATGTGCAAGAACAAGGGGACACAATTTGAAGATAGAGGTGGAGAGTTGAGGGGCAATGTGAGGAAGTATTTTTTCACAGAGAGGGTGGTGGATGCATGGAAGAGCCTTCCTGAGGAGGTTGTGGGATCTAAAACTGTGGGAGAATTCAAGAATGCATGGGACAGACATAAGGCAATTCTTGTGGGGGGTAGGAAGAAATAGGCTGTTGGTTAACTAGGATCTGCAACTTATCCTGTTGGTAGGGAAATGGGCAGACTAGGTGGGCCAAGCGGTCCTTATCTGCTATCAAAGTCTATGTTTCTCTGTTTCTAAAGATTAAGCTACCGGAATTATTCAAGGGTGGCTGGCCTCCCCTTTCTATATTCTTAGAGCCTTTGTGAGAGGGATACCCCCTCTAAATAGTGACTTTTAGGCATTGTTGCTTTTTTTTGTACCTGTCAATGGTCTGTTTTCCAATCCAGGACTCAGCCTGCTTTTGGTGGGTAGGCCAGACCTTCCTTGTGGCAGTTCCCAAATCCCAACTGCATGGAGTGCCAGGACCAGGAAGGAACTGTTCTGTCTGGGTGTGGGAGGGAAGGGTTATTATTAGACAGGACCGCTTGGTGGTCCGTGTGCCTTCTGTTTCCCCTTCATTTCCTTGCCCCAAGTTGGAGGACCTTCCAGAACTTTGACTATTTCAAGTACTGTTTACTTTTGCATTATGCTGTATTTTAAATGCTGGTCTTATAGCCTTTCGAAATGCTGGGGATTTGAGGTCATCGTGAAGGGGGGGCATGATAACTCCATTTGGCATTGACTCTTATCTCTCAGCAGTTCATGGCCTGGGGTATGGTCATTTTGTTTGCTGGGGATTCTGCCATTATGCTTCTCTAGTTATCGACCCACAGTCCAGCCCTGGTGCATTTGGTTCGGCTAGTTTTCGCTGTTTCCCTTAGTACCGGTGCGGGCTCTGGGTTAATTTTGCTGCTTACTTATAACATGGCTTTGAGGTGCCACTCGCTGTTTAAACCCTCGATATAGATGGTGTTGGGGAAAAGGGATGGGATCACCCTGGCTTGTGCAAGCTCATGGTACACCTGCACAGCATACCAGTATATGGGGGTTTAGCTCCTTCATGATCCTACTATGTTGGGTCTGGTGGACTTGGCTTCTTCAGTTACTAGTTTTCTGGCCTGATCAGGGCCTTCAGACCCTAACAGTATGTCAATGTTTATTCTCCTGGGATCTGTGTCTAGGAGCCTTTTTGGGGGGGAGGGGGGTCTTCCCAGTTGTTTTTTTTCCATTTCTAGCTATGGATTTCTTTCATCAAGGGAGCCCATTGTATATAGTTACTGGGGTTATTTGGGTGGGGAAAGGGGGCAGTTTCACCTTAAGACTCTGTGGTATTGTTCAGTTGGGTTCGTTTTGTGTTTTGGGGTTGCTGGTATTTGGGAGGGTGAATATCAGTGTTTTCAGGCTTGGAGAGGGGGTAGGGGATAAAATATTTCAAGGGTCATCATGCTTCATCTCAAGAGGGCTGTTTATTTCCTCGTAATGAGTCTGTTTATGTGCTGTTCTCACCTTGGGACTGGTATCTTTTGGGGATTTTTATGTCCTCCTGTGAGACAGGAGGGGGGTTATGGTGTTTACATATCAAATGCTACAGTAACTGTTGCCAGCTCTCTGAAGATGTCACCTTCTACGGTTGTCAATAAGGTTGGGGATGGCTTGGGGGTGGGGGAGGGCTGGAGTGTGCCTGATGGTTAGTTACTTGTACTTGTTCTTTCTTCTCTTAGAGTACTTACTTGGTTAACTTTTAGAAATGGCTACCAACTCCTATAAAATTGTCACATGGAATGTCAGAGGAGTCAGGGAATTTATGAAGCGATATCAAGTGTTGAAGCATTGTGCACTACTTAATGCTGATATCACCCTACTACAAGAAACACTTACTGGCAAGGGAGGTTGTTTGGCTGCATAGACTGGGGATATCCCAATTTTGTGCCTCATGGGATTCCTCCTCGAGTAAGGGGGTGGCAGTACTAATTAAAAACACGATCCCCTTCCAGGCAGACTCCATGGTCATGGATCCCAGTGGTAGATATGTCCTTGTCAAAGGCTCTGTACTGGGCACTACAGTGGTGCTGGGCTCAATATATGGACCGGCAGGTGGCGATCTGTCATTCCTTATGGAGTTTGCCGGCAAAATTGCCCCCCTACTTCCTATTTCTCTGATCCTGGGGGAGACTGGAATATTTCCCCTACTCAGGACTTGGACAGGACCCACCGGCCTCTAAAACCCCTTACTGCATCTCAAAAAGCACTAAACGATCTCATTGTTATGCTTGGTCTCTGTGGCCCATGGCACCTACTTAATCCATCACACCGACTTTTCTCTTTTCACTCTACCATCCTTCTATCCTGGTCCATACTGGATTACATCTTAATCAGTATTCCTCTCTTGGATGGCTTATGCCAGGCTGGTATTGAGCCAATAGTACTCTCAGACCACTCGTTGGTCTGGGTGGTTCTTTCCCCCCGTCCCCGACAGACCAAAAGATAAGTCATGGAAGCTGAACACCCAGCTCTTAAAAGATAAAACTATCATTGCCAAGATCCAAACCTCTATTCAGACCTTCATGGACACCAATAGGGGCTCAGTACAAAGAGTAGATTTGGTATGGTGTGCACTCAAATGCTACCTTTGTGGGGAGTTAATTAAGTTAGCCTCCAGAAGGAAGAGACTATGAGAAAAGGAGGTTCTATCTCTTTTATCTCAAATAAGGGCACTCAAGCTGTCCTTATCATCTTTCATGACTACTTATTCCTTATCGGAACTTCTGGACCTCAGAAATAACTATGCAGACCTCATGAGAGAAAAAGCAGAATATGCCCTCTTGAAAACAAAATCCACCTATATAGATCAAGGAGAAAAGGCCGGTAGACTTCTAGTTCTCCGGCTTCATAAACTGGAAAGCTCAAGACTTATACCCTCCATCCAGGCCTCAGATGGTTCCATTAAAACTGCCCCTAGAGACATTGCCCTGACCTTTGAAAACTTTTATCACTCCCTATATAGTAAAAGACCCTCTCCAGTATCCTCCCAAGATATAGACACTTACTTAGACTTTCTTGCTCTCCCCTGTCTGCCTGATCACCACCAACTTTCTCTGACAGCACCAATTACCTTGAAGGAGGTGGAGGATGCAATTCAAGATTGAGCCTTGTACAAAGCACCTGGCCCTGACGGTTTTCCCTCTAATTTCTGTAAAGCCTTTGTTAAAGAATTAGCCCCTCTTCTGCTTTCTCTATATCAACATTTGCTTAACACCAATCTCCTTGACCCGTCTCTACTAGAAGTGACCATAATCCTCCTCTTAGAGCCCGATAAACCTCACACATCACCGGCCAGCTATCATCCGATTTCCCTCCTAAATTGTGATATCAAGATTTTGACCAAATACTTGCTCTACGCATAAGGAAGGTATGGTCTCACCTTCTGAGCCTGGAGCAAGTGGGATTTGTCCCAGGACACTCCTCCGTGGACCACTTCCAGAAATTCACCCATATTTTCCAAACAGCCCAATCATCTCAGACTCCAATGGCCCTGATCTCATTAGACGCTGAGAAGGCTTTCGATAGAGTGGACTGGGAGTTCCTTTGGCTGACTCTGCAAAAAATGGGCTTCCTTCCCCTCTTCATCCAGTGGATTCAGGCCATATACTTTTCTCCCTCAGCCAAGGTTTATTGTAATGGAGTCTTTTCCTCCCAGTTCCCTCTTCACACGGGCACAAGACAGGGCTGCCCCCTCTCCCCCTTCCTTTTTAATCTTTATCTAGAGCTCCTCTCACATCACATTAAATTATCACCTCAAATACAAGGGATTTCAGTGCTTAACCACACTCTTACCCTCTCTGCCTATGCAGACATTCTTCTTCACTTAGAGAATCCTGCAATGTCTCTGCAACACCTATTGGACGTCATAACCCAATACAGCCACCTCTTCAATTATAAACGTAATCTTACCAAAACTGAAATTTTCCCTTTAAACCACATCATCCATACAGCTGATTTTAACCATTATGATATTAAGTGGTCCCCTCACTCACTCAAATATTTGGGCATCTTCTTAACCACTGATCCCTCACTCACCAAGAAACTGAATCTCGATGACTTAGTGGTCACCCTCCAGCAAGACCTTTGAAGATGGGAGTTTTTCCCACTATCTTTATGGGGATGAATTAACATTATAAAAATAAATGTTCTTCTTAGGCTCTTCTATCCTTTGTTCATGTTAAATATTTGGTTCCCCTCTCATTTTTTCAGAATGTCCATTCCCTCATTTCTGGTTTTATTTGGCTATACAAGCAACCTAGGTAGTCCTTCATCCAACTGAGTCTTCTTAAGATAGCAGCCGGTCTCCGCCTTCCCAACTTCCTACTATATTACTGGGCTAGCCATTTTGTCAGGATTGGCAGATGGCTCACCAACCCTATGGCATACTACACACCTACCTGGCTACAACTTGAAACTCAGCTTTTAAAACAGCACCATCTTCACTCCTCTACCATCTATTTTATTCCACCGAAAAGTCTACTTGATCCACTTTCTCACTCAGTAATTGGGACCTCCCGAAAGCTTGTTTCATAATTTTGCTCTTTCTATAAAATTTCCCTATGCCAAGATTTTGCTCAACCTCTCGTCCTCAACCTCAACATTAAGATAGGCGGCAGGCACATCATCCCTGACTGGCTGCCCCCTATACGGAATGCCATGGTAGCAGACCTCTACTCCCCAGATTCCTTTCATTCTTCTCCCAATATCCTAGAGAAATACGAGTTAAACTCAAATCATATTTTTAAGATTTTCCAGTTGAGACTTTTAATTGGCCAAATCTTTGGCACCTCCCCCAAAGTTTCCAAGTTAAAACCTATTCTGGATAGCTTCCATGGCTTATCTTCCAAACCCCACTGTTTATCCCTCTTATATACCTATCTCCTGTCCATTGGTCACCCAGTTCCCATACCGGGTTCTAAAGTGTGGGCCTCTCTTCTACCAGATGTAGTTATTGACTGGGCCTGGGTCTGGCAGGATCTTTACACCTACAGCTCCCAAGACAAGCTCTGACTTACTCAATACCACATCCTGAATGATTTATATTATACTCCTATCAAACTAGCCAAAATTGGCCACCTTATTAACCCTACCTGCTCTAGATGTGGGGAAGCAGAAGGGAATCTGCTGCATATTTTCTGGCACTGTGATAAAATCACCCCCTTATGAGGATCAATTCAATCCAGGTTGGACCCCTTACTACGTCTAGGGGACCTCTTTACTGTGGAGATCTGCATTTTAGGTATATATATATATATGGACAATAGGGTTAAAGAACATAAATACCATATGGCTCTAATCTCCATGGTGGTCAAGAAGCTAGTGCTTAAACATTGGATAGACCAATTACTTACATCCTATAATGAATGGCTAAATGACCTCTCAGCTTACTTCAGGGTTGAACGCTAACTTGATAGTTCCCATAATAGGCTCACTTTGTTTGATAAAAGGATTAAGGAGGCAGTATAGCACAGTGGATTAAGGCTCTGAGCTGCAAACCTGAAGACCTGGATTTGAATCCCATGGCTCCCACTTGCATACTGTGTGACCCTGAGCAAGTCTATTAACTTCCTTGTGCTCCCAGGTCGCACTTGGAAACAAGCTTCAGCTTAGTGTGCCTTTCCTGGTTAAACAATTCCCCCCTTCCCTCCTAAAAAATGGGGTAAATGACATGTTTTATATCTGCATTGATGGCTTATAACCCGTGGAATCCCCATGTACACATTTTATAACGTAATTAAGCTTTCTAACTCCTCCTCAGGGGCACACCGGGGTGGGTGGTGTGGGGAAGGGGGAGAGGGTAGCAGTTGGGGGAAAGGGGGTAGTTTTATTTCTCCAATTGAACACCACTATACTTCACCTTGTGCTGATATTGTTGTTTTATTTCTATAAAATCAAAAAAGAAGTTGAATTTCAAAGAAAAAATCAAAGACATCTGGAGCGGCTGGGAGAGTGAGAGGCAACGTGTCAGCGCCTTTTAGTACATATGAGCATTGGCACTGTTAGACCCACAGTTTCAGTGAGCTGCATGGGGTGGGACTTGAAAAGCAACAACCTGGCTGGGAGACCGAGAGGCAGTGATATGAACATTGGTGCTGTTAGACCGACAGTTTCAGTGAGCTGCATGGGGCGGAACTTAGTGGGCGACAACCGAACCAAACACCTTTTTTTTCAGACATGGGGACCAAGCATCACAGCGGCATCCTCAGACATAATTTTTTTTATGAGAGGAATCATTTGATGGAGGTGGAGCGAGTGGTTGCAGAGCTTTAGGGTACGTGGCAATGGAAGCAAGTTAACAGGTTAGAAGATAAGTGTAAGTGCCAAGTGGTTATGGAGGAAAGGGTTTAAAAAACAGTTTTCCTGTCATTTGGGTTTCCCCAGTGCATCTACAACTTATCGTACTTTGCTATAACTGCTGCCCCTCAAGTTGTGAATTTTGTGGAGTTGTAATAGTGGGAAATAATGTGCTAGTGGTTTGCCAACATCGGTCCCTCGCTGTCTTTGCTAGTTCATGGTTGGACTGATTTTGGGCAGGGGTCCTGATGCAGCTGACTAGTGGCTGGCACCTTTTTCCATTGGTATATTGTAGGACTTACCACAGGGAAAAGGTGCCAGTCAGCCAATCAGATTTTAGCATTTTGGGACCCCATCATATAATTCAGATTCCTACATCGTGGAATATCAGGACAGACTAGATGGATCCCATCCTTTGATGTCCTTATTCTGTATGTTTCTAAATGATGTCCCCCTTAAATATATTTCTCTTTTTTTTCCACCTCCTGCACCTCACTCCTTCTGGCTCCCAGCACCCCTCATTTTCCCATCAGACTCATACTTCACTTGTCCCTGCAAAGGCTCCTATACAGACCTTCAACTTTTTGTAGCTGGCATATTCCTGCTGGTGGCCACCTGCTACCATCATAGTGGAATGTTACCTGGTATGTACTGTGACTACCATTTCCTTATATGCCAGCTTGTTCCTGCCAGGGGCTGCTCTGCAACCTAGAGGAGGCACTTACTTCCTTGTGACTGTGGGCTGACAGGGTCCCTCACTCAGGGCATGCTTTAGGATCAGTGGCATGGGGAGGGGCGGGGCAGAGAGGCCATCATTTCATTTACTGGTGCAGCATTTCCACCTTTTCTGGCCCTGCCCTCACCAACTTGCGTGCACACAGTGGCTGACTGGGGGTGCCCAATGGCATGTGGTGACCTATGATTTCACCTCTACCAGTGACCACCAGAAGGTGCTATGTATCAGCACTGCAAGTGCTCTCCCCAGGAGGAGAGCTTCCAAGGGACACTCTGTGGCTTTCCTGACAGTCTTCACTCCTGATGCCCTGGGATTGGAATGTGGACCCTGGTCACCAGCATGCCAGAGTGATCCCCTATCACTCTGCATCACAGAGCTGTCCTAAATCTATTTTTTTTTAACTCAGCTTTATTCATGACTTGGTTATATAGAAACAGACAGCATCTATACATGTATAATATTATTCCCATTAACATCTAACACAAGGGAATATTTAGTCATTAATACCTAAGGTAGACAGCAGGGGCAAAACGCAGCATTGCTTCTTGTGATGAGAGGTTGCTGCTTGCGTCATTTAGAGTTCTGTTTATACTGGCACTAGACAACAAGTCAGTGATCGTCACAAACTGTTTTCTATTGTTTGCTTATAGCTGCTGGCAATGTATGCTTCCAGGATGCTTAGGTTTGTAAACAATGTTGTGAAATCTGGTGGTGGTCAGGAAAAGAATGGTGCATCAGACAATTGCCATGTTTCTGTTGGCTGAAAAATTAAAAGTCAGACAACAGCAAGCAATGCATTTTGAACATAAAGCTTCTTGCTTCTTCCCATCTTTGTTGTTATTTGTTTCTGCTTCAGTTCTTTCCTCCTTCAGAGCCCCAGTCCCTCTCCTTCCTATGATGAGGTCGCTGTGGCTGTGCCATACCTGCGCCTGGAAAAGTGGGTGAGCAGCTGCATTCGCAGGCAAAGTCAGCACTGGTAGGCCAGAAAGGGGTGTATAAATGTTGTTTTTTTTTCTGCTCTCCCTGAGAACAAATCATCTCACCTCTGTGACAAGTTTGGCTTAGAGAAACTTCCCACACAAAGTGGTACTTTTTTCCATGAAGTTTTTGCTAAATGGCAACTTTGCAAGTGACGTTTGGTCACTTTGCATAGAAAAAGGGTCTTGGTGAGGCGGAAACCTCAAGAAGTCTGTACACTGCACTTCGAGAAGTAAGTGCACTGATTTTGAACCTTATCTACACCTCTCAGAAAGTAGTGCCCTTGAGGTACACAACTTGACGTGTACCGAGGTGTCACCCCATTTAAACCTTAGTCACACATCAGATGCTCCTTAGTTGGGTTACAAACTCAAGCAAGGCATCTGAGTAAAATATGCCATTGATGGGATCAGTAATGCAGGAACGGTTGAGCTATTGTAGTCACCTGTCCCATGGACAAAGATTTTTTTGACTCCTTGTTTTGTGTCCCTTGTAAACTTTTTCAGTTTCAGCTTTGCCTTTTTATTTGCCAATAGAGTTGATCTGCCTGAACAGATATAGGTTAGGGGTAGTAGTGGTTGAAAACATGATTTTGTAATTGTTTGTTTTCTGTGTGATTCTCTTGTGTCATCGATTTTTCATTCCATTATATGCATAGTTTTGTTAGATGAATGGCTCGTATCTGAGGCCATGTAAGTAATTATGTAGAAGCCGTCTTCCAAATCCCCAGTTCTTTGGCAAGCTGAGTAAGCAGTTACCATCTGCAACTCTGACAGTTTGGGTCATGTAATGAAGCTGATGGGGGGTGGTCAGGAGGGATGTGAGGAAATGTATTTCTTCACTGTAAGGCTGGTTGACACATGGAACTAACTACCAGCCAAAGAGGTGGAGGCTAGAATGATGGTGGGCTTCAAGCTGGTATGGGATAAACACAGGGGTATAGTAAGACAGAGGCAGGGAGGAGGGAGGGCAGAGACCAGTTTTGGGTCTGTGGAGACAGAATAGGCAGGGAACATTTGGGCAGACTAGGTGGGTTAAGCAGTCCTTTTATGCTGACAGAGTCTATGTTTCTATATTTCTGTGTTAATCCATGAAGAGGAGTCAGAGGGCTACGATACCCAATCAGGGTGCTGAAGCACGAGCAGACTTGATACAACAATAGGCCTACTCTTTTGGCGTCTAGTATGTATGTTAGTACGTAAGAATCAGAAAGCTTCAGTTTTGTGGATCTGCATTGCAAAACTATTATAAGCTGACATCCTCATAAGCCAAGTCGATCCCTGTGTCTGGTAGCGCGGGCCCTGATGGTATCTATCCTATTATCTTAAGACAGTTTGCCTCTTGTCTTGCAGTACCTGTAACCAGACTTTTCAACTTCTCCATCAGCACTGCCTCAGTCCCTCTGGTCTGGAAAGTTGCAAGAACTATTCCTATCCTTCAGAAAGGAGACACCAGGATCATATCTAACTACAGACCCATTTCCCTCCTGCCCACACTCAGCAAGCTGCTTGAGAAACTTGCTCATCGGCAGGTCACTGCACACCTCCTCAACTTCAGCCTTCAGCCCCCAGTACAACACGGCATTAAGGCTGGGCACAGCACAACTACCGCTCTCATTCAGTTTACCAGTGATGTTAAGAATAACATGGACAAGGGTTTGCTTACTGAGGTGGTGTTCATTGATGTCTCCAAAGCATTTGACATGGTTCATCACCCTCTACTTTTGGCCAAACTGAACTTGTTTGGTGCCTCTGATTCTACCGTTTCCTAGTTTGGCAGCTACCTTGAAAATCAGTCTCAAGCAGTCTCTTTCTGCAAGTCTCTCTCTTCCCCCATCCCGATCATCTGTGGTGTTCCACAGGGATCGATTCTAGGTCCCTTACTTTTCTCCCTCTTCATCAATGATATCCCTACTCCCTCTTCTCACTGCAATATTATTATATACGTGGATGACCTGGTGTTGTACTCGGCTTCCAAGTCCATTATCGACATCAATTTACATCTCTCCCCACTTTTCAGACCCTTCAATCCTGGTTTTCATCCAACTACCAAGTCTTAAACGTATCCAAGACTCAGGCCATGCTCTTTGGGTCTGCTAGAAAGGTGACCCGCGAGTCCCCCAATCTTTGGGTGCGCTGCTGTGAATCACAGGATTCATAGGATTCATAGGAAGTATTCAAGCAATTGTGGACAAATATCCATATAGCTTGCCTTAGACCAATTTAAATGATTAAAATTCATAAACACTGAATTTAAATTCCATGTCGAGTCTAATTTTAAATGTTTCCATGTCTGGACTATCTACTGTAATTTTTTGATAATTCGTTCCAGGATGTCACAACCCTTTGGGTGAACCATTTTTTTCACAGTTTTAAATTCCACCTAGGCCGGAAAAGTTGTTTAGGGTGTTTCCTGGTACTCACTCAGTCGTTATTAAATTTAACACTCAATGCATCCTGTAGATTATGATCGCTTAGAATTCTATAAAGCATGCACGTTACCTCTGAATCTTCGATAAGTGAGAGAGTACATTCCTAAAGTTCTCAGCCTTTCGCTATAAGATTTATTATCTAATCCTGTAATAGCTTTAGTCATTCTTCTTTGTATGCCTTCTAACCTAACTATATCTTCATGTTTATAAGGCGACCACACCTGGGCACAATATTCAAGATGTGGCCTGACAAGAGAGTTAAACAATGGCACTAAGACTTTGGCTTCCCTACTGGATATGTGTCTGAGCATGCTGTTTAAATTCTGGTTTGTTTTTCTTATCTGGAGTGTACAGTGCTGGCTAAATGAAAAATCTGGGGTAATACAAATTCATAGATCTCTTTCCTGGATAGTATGTAACAGAGTAGCTTGTCCAATTTTATGTATAGCTTTTGGATTATTTTTGCCTAGGTACATAATTTTGCATTTAGCTAGATTTAATTCTAATCTGTTTATTTCAGTCCAGGATGCTACTTTACTGATTGCTGATTGCAACGCTAATGCTTCAGATGAACTGCATACAGTGGTTCCCAGTCTTCAATCATCAGCGAATTTGGATAACCAGATATTCGGGGTATTCATTTTTAAGGTTGATATAAAAGTGTTAAATAAACAAGGGGACTGTGGTCTCCAACACTTCGTCTTTCAAGTATCTTGGGGTAACGCTTGACCCGGTACCTGACTACTCTGTACATGTCAATGAAGTGTGTCACTCAGTTAATGCCAAAATTGGTGCAGCCTACAGAGTGCGACACTCACTCACCCGCCCCGGCTGCCAGGATCTCAGTAGCAAGAGGTGTCTTACTCCCACAACTGCTATATGCCCTGCCAGTGCTCTTTCATGCCAACACGGGAGTTCTTCACAAATGGGATACATCCTACAATAATATCGGTAGATTTGCCCTATCGGCATCCCGCCTAACCCATCACTGTCTTCTCTATTCTGCTTTAAAATGGCTGTCTCCCAATGCCCTTCGTTCCTACACCCTTGGGTGTTTTGTTGACTCCTTAACAAGATCTCCTCATTCATCCTATGCGGGTGACATGCTCAGTCCTGTCTCTCACTCCTGTACCCTCAGATCCTCTACCTCCCCATTGCTATCTGTGCAGCCATGCTCCACGAAAATGGGAGAGCAAGTCTTCCCCTACTTTGCAACTTGGTTCTGGAACTCCCTCCCCGTCCATGTCAGGAACTCCTCATCTCATCTCTCATTCAAGCATGACCTTTTTTCCCACCTCTTCTCTCTGGATAACTGTGTTTGCACTTAACTTCTGCCCTGTCTCTCCACCTAGACTATGTCTCTCTACTTTGTCTGTCAGTTTGCAACCAGCTTATCCTTCGGGATTTGCCCTTTTGTAACTAATATCTCTAACTGTAGGTTTCTCCCACTCCTAGTCCTAGTAAGTCTGTTAGCGTGCCTACCTGCCTGTTTCTCACAGCTAGGCTTGTCAGACTGCCCATATTGCTTGTTTTGTTTGATGTGATGTTTAATAACTTGAATGCTGTTAGTGTTTTCCAGCAGGTGTATGCTATTCTATGGCTGTCCTCTGTCATGGTATTTGTCGGACAGTTCTCCTGCTCTATGTATCGATTTGTGTACCACTGCTGATTGTATTTTATACTCATATTGTGTTGTTATATACAGTAGTACTCTCCCGGGTCATGCCTGAAAATAGGCAGGATGTTTTGCCTAGTGCACTTACCCGGTTACTAAAAGCTAATAAATAAATAAATAAATAGCTGTGTGAAATCAAGCCAGCCACATACATTATGTCAATTTGAGAGCCTTGCCATTTGGACTCCGACCCCTCCACATGATCTGTTCTGGGTGATATTCCATTAGTTTGGCTTCTACGAGAAAATTGAAAACATGGTCATTCTTCCTTCATCTGCTTCTTACTCGAAGTGGACATCTCAGCCCTCAGTTTGTGACATATCAAACATTTTCTCTTTTTTTTCTCCCCCTCCTCACCCAGTTGGCCCTTCTTCTGAGCACTGCCTCAGCCCCATCACCTCAACATCTGCCAGAACATACCTGCTGCCTTCTTCCCCTTGGGCTTGCACCCCCCACAGGGTCAGAGGGGTCCTTCAAGGCCCAGTGCAGAATGGATCTGGTTCTGGCAGCATGTCCAGCTGGTTGGGTGCGGGGACTGTGGGCGTGCCTCATCATCCTGTTGCCATAGTTTTTCCTCCAGTTTTTTCCCCCCTAAATATTTTTGGTATGTTTTTCTGTTTTCTTTCTCCCTGATCCCAACCTCCTACCTTGGATGCATGCGCACATGTGGAGGCATGCGCATGCCACATCTCCAGGTGCTCACCCTTCATGTCACCCCCGCCACCTATGCTAACCACCGGACCTCCACCCGGTGGCAGAAGGACTACGGGGGGGGTGGCAACCACCTCCAGGAGAGGAGAGCTGCCTTCCAGCTGCTCAATCCGGCTCAGACCCTCCCCCCGTGCCAGCATCCAGATGACCCAAGTCCATTCCTGAACCCAGGTCGCCAGCGTAGCATGAGGCAAGGTGCCTCAGCCAGTTCTTTTTCTACAGTTTTGGCCCCGGAGACATGGTGTGCAGTGACATCATGGTGCACGCCACACACTCCCGCATGACATGTGCTGATGTCTGCCACTCTCCCTGATCTGTCAGCTGCCTTTCCCCCAGTTTCTGCTGGGGCCAGGTGAGCTGTGGGCTCTATCCACTCTTCCTGCTGGAGGAGGGGAGTTGGTCTTGTGAATGTTCACGCTTCCTCCTCCTGGTCATCCCTCCAACAGCCCGGATTCACTCCCAAACCCATGCTGTTAATGTCACAACCAGTAGCACTACTGCTGTGCCAGCAATCCACATCTCAGACATTTTCAGTGAAAAAGACTGTGATGTCCCACCGGCAGCCCAGGTTGGAACTGAGCCTGGGACTTTGGGAGCTGACTGAGGCAAGGAGGATTGAGTATCTCAGTGAATGCTTTTCTCCTCTGGGGAGGGAGGGCTGCTTTGCCGTGCTCTAGCATCGCCTCCTGGAGGAACAAAGGCAGCAGTACATCAGGTGTGAGCAAAAGGGATGAGGGGATGCTGCAGAGCTCATGGCAGGGTGTGCACTTTCACTAGGACAGCTGTCCTTGAGCTGGCATCCCTGCAGGTTGGGATTAACAACTGGGAGGTGACTAAAGGGGTAAATCCCTCTGTCCAGCTCCATGACGGCCTATATGGACAGAAAGTAGTACAGCCACCCAGCGGGAAGAGAAGTCAAACACAAATGTTAAAAAATAAGAATGTGATGTCACAACAAACCAGTGATTTATTACTCCAAATGGGGGATAAGCACTCAGAATAGATGATCTCTGGCTGACAAAGATCCGTTTCATGCAAATCTGTGTTAGAGGAGAACTAAAGAAAACACTTTGTTTGGAATATAAGCAGATCTTTGTCTAATTAGTATATTGTTCAAAGATCTGACCTCAGCTGTTCTTTATCAGACATTTCAACAGGCAGTGGCGCTTCTGCCAGTGCCATAATCTGCGCAGTACTTTGTGTTTACAGGGGCAGTTTCCATTACGTAATTCTCTATTGTATGTTCTCCAGAATGCACAGCTGCATAATTTGGCAATGTCTTGTTCAACTGCCTTCCAGCAACAACGCCTAGTCAAGAATGTCTCCTTGACTAACTCTTTTTTTAGTTACAGTAAGTCATGAGTCCTTGATATGAACAGCAAATCATAATCTTTTACTCAGAGCTTCTCTTTATGTTTCACAACTTGCTAGCAAAGTGTCTTTCATGTTTTTAGACAACCAAGTGTCCAAAACGGTTGCTGTGTACCGCACCTTTCCTATGAATGTGCATGTCTGGGGTATGTTGGCCTGCAATCGTGGGAGATGACATGCCTGCTGGCATCCACAATCCCTGGCCCCACTGAGCCATGTGCAGAGTGCCACGTGGAAGTCCCGTGAGTGGGTCTGGAGGAGGCGCTGTGCCAGATCCCAGGAATCAAATCAGAAGATCCACTGCATGATCACTTTCCCTGCATGGAGCAGGGGCTGGTGGGATGTGGCAGTCCAGTGGTGCAAGTGGTAGACAAAAAGTACAGGAACTCAGGCACTGGCAAATATGAAACGCAGAATGAAGATCCTTGATCGGAAGGATAGCTGTGTCAAGACCCGTCTGTCTGTTTAGACACTAGTAGATTCAGTTAGAGATATTTAATGATTTCTGGGAAAATAGCAATGTTGTACAAGGCAAATGTTGTTATGGAAACCCTGATTTTGGGTCACGGGCCCAGAAACTGTCATGATGTTGCTGGTTTAAAAATTTCAGTTCCAGTGTCAGTGGGAAGAAGTACAGGAACTCTGTTTCCGCTGCAAGAAAAGTATAGGAACTGAGTTCCTGTGCGTTCCTGTTCACTTTCATCACGGTGGCAGTCACCCAGGATATCTCTATCTTCATTGAAAGCACATAGAATGTCATATTAACAACAGCCAGAGTGGGAACAGTTCCCATCCCTCTGTGGAGGCTCTGAGTGGTCTGGCCTCTAGTCAGGTGGCAGTGTGTTTCATGTTTGTGACAGGGAGCTCCTGCCATGCTTGAGGACCAACCTTTTCTTAAATATGTTGTAACAGTTCTTCTATTTCTTAGCCTAATCTGTGCTTTACAATTTTTAGTCCTTAAGGTTGGCCCCCTATGGGCACCCCCTTCCCTTTTCTTGACCATGCTATAGTATCCTCTTTAATTTTCCTTTTCCCTCTCAGGTTCTCATACAGGGAGATCACTGTTGTGCTCTCCAAGCTGATATGAAACAACAGGCTGTGTTCCTCGTTGGATTAAGTATGCAATGGCACTATGTCACAAAATACTTTATTGTATGTATCTTATGTGTATAAAACCTGTAAACATTAAAAATACCATGGTACTAGGTGTTTTTGATAAAAGTAAAAAGTTACTAGGGGATTGTATGATAAAAATTAAGTTAGTTGTACTATTTAAAATGCATGTAAATTACTGTAAACTGAACAAGTCTGAAATGTCATGGTGATTTGCATACATCCCATGATGCTTTGCATTATGTAAGTATGTGTAATGTTGTGTTTTTTTGAAACTTGGCTTATTGTCAATGCCCTTTGGGGTAACCCTTGTTTCAGTGCTTCCGCACTAAGGGTCTTTGTCTCTAGCTATTTTTTTTTTTATTTGAGCCACCACCACCCAAGCTAACAAAGCCCGCATAGGGGAGGCTGAATCTCAACTGATAAGTTAGATCAGAGATCAGTGAGTCAGTAGGTGCTGGCTAAGTGTAGAGGAAAAACTTGCATAGTCTGTTGCTATAAACAACTAATGTACTGAAGAAGGGATATGCTGTTGCTTAAGGTTATCTTCTGCATTTTGAAAAAACATCACACAGAGATTGTGAGTTGAACCTGAAGTTTGGTGTCTGGTCCATCTGTTATCCCACGCCCCCTCCACAATGTTGCCCAGCAGACAGGGACATGTAGCTGCTACTACAGCCCTTAGAGTAGAGTAGCCTCTGCCCTCTCTACCGGGCATCCACAGTGCAGAGTTTGTGTTGTTAATTGGGCACATGTCTGCTCCTACCCCTTTGCTGACCCCAATCCACTCATGAGCATAGAAACCCTGCAGGCAAGAGATCAAGTGTAGAAGGGGCTATGGATGCATGATCTCTGCATGTGCGCAGTGGGACCACTGCACACCAAACACCCATGACAACACCCCTGCATGGATTAGAAATGTATTGTTGATTAGACCCTTAAAATATATGTATTTCACAAGTTGGCATCCTGACAAGATGGGCCAAATTAATCTGGAAGGAGAGACAGGAAGCTTACTCAGGGACCAAGATGCAAAAGGTTTATTTACAACAGACAAGAAGGACAAGAAAATAACAAATTTTCTGCAATGCTACCAGATAATGCAACAAACAACAAAATACAATTGGGACCAGAAATTGGTCTTACCAATAACACAGCATTACCCCTTTTCAGTCCAAGTCCTGTGTGCACTTTGCAGAGATGACAAAACGATGGATGAACCAAGCTTGGGCTTTGCAGTGTGTTAGCTGATCAGCAAGTGAGAATTGGCCCCACAAAGCACTTTTTTATAAACAGACCATAATGGGGCATCCCCCAGACTAACAGAAAACAAGGAAAAGGAAGAAGAAGAATGCTGCTAGCTGGATGATGCAAACTTGGTGATTCTCTGCAACACTTGGCAAGAAGTTGAAGTCTCCTGGGTGAGCAGATGGTTCTCTGGATGATCCACAGCAATTACCACTGGCAGATGCCTGGCACTCAGGCCACCTCCCAACAAGAAGACTACCGGTGATGCAATCATTGGTGCAGCCTTTAAGAAGCGGTACTGGTACATGTGCACTTGTGGACGGGTGACAAAATAAGAAAATGGTCATTCATTATGTCAACTGTGGTCCCTCACTCTTAAGCCGGGGTGGCTCCTAAGCTGATTAGTTTCTGGATACCTAACTAGTGGCTCACTATAACTTACTATCAGAGGACTGATGCTGGAACACTGTGGTGGAGATCTGAAACAGGTTGATGTCACTGGAGACAGGACTGTTGAAGTTGAAGGAGTGGCTGGGAACCTCCCTAGGTTAGTGTCAAGTGTTGAAGAAACTGGTCCTGGCAACAGAAGTAAAACTGGACAACAAGTACATAAGGTACACAATCCTATAGCAACTCAGGTTAGAAACAAACAGTTCAGTTCCTCGGTAAACAGTTCCAATTTTAGGCAAACAGATTAATCTCTAGGGTTGCCAGGCAGACTACAACACAGTTCAGTTCAGGTGGGGCTCAGAACACATCCACGTAACTTCATGGGCAACCTAAGGCTGTCAGACAATTCCCCCTTCCCTTCCAAGAGGGTGCTGTGCTTTTAAGGATCTCTCCCTCCTCAGGCTGTCTCTACAGAGTCACCCTCCTTCATTAATATTAATAACTGCCTCTGCTTGGTTCTATGGGACTCTGCTCTGGTCTCACCTACCTCATGAATATTAATGATGGGCCTATAGCCTTGCCTTATGCTTGGTCTGACAAGGGTCCTCCCTCTTAATGAATGTTAATATTAGGCAATCTACCACTGGGCTCTGCCTCCCTGGTGCAGAATAGCATTAAAGTAGAACAAAGGGAGTTGTTAGCCTGCCATGCCCATCCCTTTTCTGATTCGTGCCGGCAATACAGAGAGTTTCCCCTTTTTGGGGGGCACTAAGCCCTCTGCTTTGTGCCCCAGACAATCCCCTGGCATCACAGGGGCACAATTGGAGTGCAGAGCTTGTAGTCCACTGTGCCACTGCCCTTTGCTGGGCACTCAGCCCACTAAATTTTGATTCCCCCTTTGATTTAAGGCCATCAGCCCATTCCTGGAACCCACCATTGCCAGACAATCCCTTGTGAGTTGCTCCCACTGCACCACTGCTATGCCTCCATATGGTGGCAGTGCAGGAGCAGTGTGACTTGTCCACCCTCCCTAGGAGAGGAGTGGATGAAAAAATGGATGCTCAGTCCTCTCCCCCCCCCCCCAGAAACCCGACTCCTTTCCTAAACTTGGGTCATCAGCATGGCAGAAGGTGTAGCATCCAGTGCCTCAGCCTTCCACGCCTCTGGGCTCTGTTGGGTTTCTTATGATGCACGTACATTTTATTTCTTTTCCTACACCCCTGAAAGCATAACATACTCAGTGGAGATTTGAACCTTGCATCCAGTGGAATCATTTCACTATACACTCAGCCCTAGTAGCTCACTTTTCTCCCTCTTGTTCCTACTCGTGGCAGCTCTCTTACCTCCCAAAAATCTTCTTGAAGCTGCTGGGTTGCATACTTCTCTCTAAACAGCCAGCAGTTTTCTTATCCAAAGACTGAGTCTGTGAGTGTTTTGTTTTTGATTTTATTACTATGCAGTTTGGCTGCTACCTAATAAATTAAGGTCAAAGACCTATTTTTTTTTCAGTACTAGCATGTCAACTGTGTGCTTTCTTTAAGTGTCCTCAGATTGCACTCACATTTCTTCTTGTCCAAGACTGCTGATTTTTTGCCCAACTGAGTTATTTTGCACCTTGTTCATCATGTGAATAATCATTATGTGGCATGGAATCATTGCTCCTCTTGGGCAGACAAGTGCTGACCAGCTAAAGAGTAGCTGTAATGCCACACAGGTATATTCTTGACTTTAAATTGTATCTGGTACACTTTCTTGCCTAAGTCTGTTTAGTTGTGCAAGATTTTTAAATGTGGATTTTGTGCCACACTTGGAGTCTTTTTATTCTATTTCCTTAGAGTACTGGCCTGTGGCTGATGGATGGCTGGTGGTTGGTGCGGGCAGAAAACTTTGTTCCTAAGTACCATAACCCTGGTAGGTAACAGCCAGAGAGACTGGAAAAAATGGAGAAGCAAAAACAGAGGGCAGAAGCCTGAAAGTGTGACCAAAACTGTGGACGGGCTGGGACACAAGCTGTGAATATTGTGTGAACCCTCACTGAGAAAAAAATAAAAACCCTTTACAATGGGTATGCTATCAGCCACCTGATTAATAAGCAGCCAACTTTAACGTGGTTTGTTACTGCTGCTTTCCCTGCTTTCAGAGACCTTTCTTTTCCGTGGCAGGTCTTGATTCAGTGGATGGCTTTAGTACAAGGCGAGAGGCAGGAGAAGAATGAAAGTAGGGGAAGAGGTGACAAATTGGGGGACAGAAAGTCTTGAGGGAACGTTTGCTATTAGAATACCTTCAGTTGGGCTGGACTGAACTGGTGTTGTGAAGTGCTCTTTGTTTTTGAGAGCAAAGAACCAGCACAGAATTAGCATGGTATGCTCTGTGGCTTGCTGTGTGGAGGAAGAGAATGGGACTTTGATATACTGTTAACTTGCTATTCCCAGGCACAGAAGGGAAACTTCTTACTTTAAATCCCAAAGAAAAGTGAATGTTGTAATGTGCTATAGACTGGATACCTTTTGCTGTCACGACAGTCACCTTAGAATTTAATCTATACATTGTGGGGAAAATGCTGTTTGACATTCTATATTGTCAGAGTGCTTAATATCAACAGAGTGCTGCAGTTTACTACCAGCTGGGTGTTTTTTTTTTATTTTGTAAATCGAACACTTATCAAAATATTTATTTTAATAATTTTTAAGTTAAACACTGTCTGAGCATAAGTGTTATGACTTCAAGTAGTAGTTAAACCTGTCATAGTGCCTATTTTTAAATTTTGCAATTTTTCCTGCCTGATGACTTCTTCTCTGCATCATAGACCATCAGTCAATGTTAATTTTTCAGACAAGATATACCACTTGGTGCATCAACAAGTCCCTAGCAGTGCGGACCATTCTTACAATTGTATTGTTAAAACTGATGGCTTGACGTTCATCACATTAAACTCTCCAAAGACAATGTTTTTTTTTTTCCCTGTAAGTAGAACTAATCAAATCTTCTTTGGGCTGCAAAAATTAAATACATTGGCTAAAAAAAAAAAAAATTTCTTGTATAAGGTAACTAAAAAAATCAATCCTTCTCAGGTCCGTGTCACAAGCTTTCATTTTTAAGACAGAAAAATTGTATGAATAAGTGTTCTGATTCTGACCTTAACATGTAAGTTGTTAGATTACTTCATGTACATAAACAAAGTGGCCAGACCATCTCACACTTATAATAAAGTGTGTGCTGTCGTAATATTATATATAGGTTGTTGTTTTAAATTATTATTGTGCCTGTTGTTGACCTTGCTTATTGAATGTGGATTATAACAGATAATAACAGTCGTCAAAGTAGCAAATCCATTTACATTTTTTTAGTTATATTAAATATCTGGATAATAGTAACTAGTTTTTAATGTTGAAATACAAGTTGTAAAATGTAACTTGGTTATTGCAGAGTATATGTATAAGGCTAGGAAATGTACTTAGTTAATTCTGTTTGTATGTAAAAGATCTTACAAGCAAATTTCCTGGAAAATATTGTAACTAAAAGATCCAGAAGAACACAAAGAAAGAAAAAAAATGTGTTATCTAGACTGAACAACAAGAACAGCCAGCCTCATCTAAGTTAGAGGTCAAATCACTGTATATCTGATTACTATTTTATTTTGATAATGAATGAGATTATTTAAGACCTTGGAAGTGTTGTATGGTGCAATTATTTTATAGTGTATAGAGGAACGTTGGTCTGCCTGGATTTCCATCCCAAGCAGAACACTGTTGTACCACAGTGCAAAGGTCTTCTGGGGTGCAACCACATTCCATGAGAAAAAAAAATTAGCACAAGCCCACCTGGCTGTTCACTGCACCTAAAAGGAGCCATCTCACTCAAATTACAACAGAATTGTTAAGATGGCAGTTGTGGTCTTTTTGAAAGAGTGCAGTGAAAGTCAAAAATTATTCAAGGAGCATGAAAATAAGACAACACTCCAAACACAATTATTCCATGTTTATCAATGTGTTACATGGTCCACGAGTGGGGCCATTTTGTTCCCTCTCAAGGTCAGTTGGAATCTGAACCTCTTGGTGGCAGCTCAGGCTGGCTGTGCATGGCTGACCAACCAGTATTGTCTATATAGTAAATAATGATGGTTTACACCTTCCTGTGTACATTTCTAATTTGTATACTCTCAGAATGTTTTAATATTATTTTTGCGTATTATTTTAAGGAAGTCTGCATATTTTTCTGGTGATCTTAGCGTGGTGTTAATACTAAAGCAAAAGAGGAAAGCAGTCTTAGAAGGCAACGAGACTGGTTCTCCACTAATTAATAACAGTGGCAGCCTTACTGTGGTTAATAAAATGGGGGAAAAAAGGAAGACTAGCAAAAAAGAATGTGAGCTGTGCTGGCAACAACAAAAAGGGAGACAAAATACAATTAAAGATTGCAAAATATTGTCACCTAATATGGGGGAAAACAAGCAGGTGCTAAAGGGGAGCTTGTGTGAAGTAGAGGTGGTACAACGAGTTCAACACTGATAAATTACTTAACTTGTTTTGTGGTGAAGCACATGTGGGAGGAAGAACAGTAATGGTGGCTGTCTAAAACAGACTGTACATAAGCAGGAAATTTTAAATAGCACCTCACTGGGAAAACTGCCAAATTTACTGATAGATGTGTCTAAAGCTCATGTTGATGGAGATGTAAGTTAACAATCGTTGAAAGGTAATAACGTTTGTGCAGGAGATTTACAGCAGAGCCTTTTGTTTCTCTCTAATTCCACAGGGCATCAAGAAGAAAGTAATTTGATTTCTACTGATATAAATTTTTGCAGTGATCGACAAAGTGCTAATGTTAATAACATTCCAGCAGTTCTGACAGAACTACAACAAACAATTAAAGGATTAATAGCACTGGCTAGTCAGCCAAAACAATCAATCTCTAGTACAGGTATAGACTTAGATGCTATGGAATTTAATAAGAAAATTCTGAAAGCTGATTTCTCATGCAGCTGTTATTTGGGGATGGAGAAACCTGATTCTCTCTACTATCATTCAAATTTAAATAAAGACATTACAGATGTTATGCAACATTCTTATGCAGCTATTTTGATGATTATGGAGCAACCTGTTATAATTAGTAACAATCTTGAGACTTTTAGAGAAGATATAGTTGTTAATGCAGCCAGATCAGGTAGCATACTTGGTAGTTCAAAGAAAATTGCCCCAATTAGAGAAACCTTATGCATAATGGAACCTTTGCATTCAGTGGATAAAGAACAAGGCAGACTAGAGTTTAACTGCAAAATAATGGTAGACAACATAGAGGCAGACAGAACAAAACCAAGAAAAACAACAGAAAAGAAGAATACTATGAAGAACTCAGAAGATGAGAAAGCTGAAAAGAAAAAGAGAGTTATATAATACAAAAGATAATTGTAACACCTATAATATGCAATGGGGTACAGGGCTGCTAATAGAAATTACAGAGATAAATAAGAATGCAGAGCAGGAACGGAGAGATGTGCCTACAGAAGGAAATATTAACCACAAAGAGTTGAGGATAGTTTTAAAAACAGTAACTCAGATTACAGGAGAAGAAAACAGAGAAATTAAAAGAGAGGGAAAAGGCTGTATTATCACACCTAAGGATGGGGGTATTCTTGGATTTTATGGCATTTATAGAAGTATGGAGGAATCTGCTCAGTCCCAAAGGGATTTCATTCTTAATTTTCTTAGGGTGGAAATGGGAATTATTATAGAACCTGAGGATTTGGTAGATATTTGTAGGGGCTGTGTTAAGATGGGCATAATATGTGCTGCTGTAATTTGTGCCATGTAAATAACTGCTAACTATATGTGGATGAATAGTAAGCAATTAAAGAAGTTAGGTGTCAGTCTTTCATATATTAATAGAATGGATATGAATGAGGATTCAGGAGACAGCAAAGAGGAAACTGTCACTGTATGCCTGTTTGGTCTAAGGAAAATGAGTAGATAATCTGAATCCAAACTGGTGCTTAAAAATGTTTTGGAATACAACTTGGTAGAGATGGGGTTAGGAAAGTACACAGATGAACAGGGTAGAATGACAAGGGTCATATTGATAGTAAAGTAAACAAATAAAGGAATAGCTGAGGGAATCATAAATAAGTGCACAATCTTGGATACAATGGGACTGAATACAGTTGATATGCATGAGATGGAACAAAACAGTACAGCTGACATATAACCAGTTAGGAGTCTCACCCCCAAAGATTAATAAACCATGAGAGAGTTTAATAATCATACAGAGCAGATCTGAGCCATAACTTGACTTGGATGATATAACTTGACTTGGATGATATAACTTGACTTGAATGATATTACTTGACTTGGATGGTATTACTTGACTTGGATAATATTACTTGACTTGGATTATATAACTTGACTGGGATGATATAACTTGACTGGGATTATATTACTTGACTTGGATGATATAACTTGACTCAGATGCTATAACTTGACTTGGATTATATAACTTGACTCAGATGATATCACTTGACCTGGATGATATTACTTGACTTGGATGGTATAGCTTGACTTGGATATTACTTGACTTGGATGGTATAACTTGACTTGGATGATATTACTTGACTTGGATTATATTACTTGACTACCAAATGCCTACAAGACTTTTAATGCTCAGACAGTTTTATCTGAGGAAGCTGAGATACAGGGAAACCTTATGTCCCAGGTTAAAAAAAAAACAGAAGTGGCCTGTTTATTATGGAATATAGCTGGACTAGAAAATAAACTTGCAGGTGAGGATTGAAAGACCTTTATTTCCAGTGTTACTGTGGTATGTCTACAAGAAACCTAGCACTCTGAAGAGTATAGTATTGGTTTTGAATTTTTCTCACAGCTGAGGGAGGAAATTAAAAAGACTGGGAAGGAGAGAGGAGTGGAATTATGACATTATTAAAAACTGACAAAAAAGTGAAGTGTGTCTTACTTGAGCATGATACAAATTTTATTACACTGAAATTAAGCTGGGCTGTCAACAATAAGGATGTACTGTCAATAAACTGGTTCAACCCCCTCCCCCCACACACATAATTCCAAATATTACAATCTGAGTATTTGGGGTAGGCTGCAGACTTCTATTAGCACATATCAAGAAAAGGTTCCTAAAATTAATATATTAATTTGTGGTGAAATGAATGCCAGGACTGAAATTTATGGCAAGGCAACTTTATGTTTACAGCATCCTTTCCCTAAGCCTCAGAGTGCTTTGCTATACATGCAAACTACAAAACTACTAATATAGACCAGGCAGTGTATATAAGTCATAAACAAATGTTAAAGGTTCAGGGAAAAGCATCTGCAAAAAAAGAAGGTTTTTAAATTAGACTTAAAGGCCCCTATTGTGCAAGCAGACCTAATATATTCTGACAGAGTATTCCACAAGGTAAGTGCTACCAAACAAAATGCTCTGTACCCAGATTTCCAGAGCCTGAAAATAAGGATAGAAAACAAGACAGTAGGCGAACAGTGAAGTGAGCAAGTTGTGCAGTAGGGAACTAGGAGGTCTGTTAAGTGGTCTGGTCCCATACTGTGTATGGCCTTGAAAGTTATCAAGCATATATTGTAGGTTACATGCCACTGCACAGGCAGCCACTGCAGTGCATGCAACACTGGCATGATTTGGTCCCTACTAGAGGAGCCCATAATCAGCCAGGCCACAGCATTCCAGACTAGGTACAGGCATTACAACAAACCTCCAGATAACCCTAGTTATAAAGTGTTGCAATAGCTGAGTCTAGAGGTGACAAAGGCATGTACTGTCATCACCAGGTCAGCAGGAGCTACGTGCTACTTAATCCTGGTGAGGTAATGAAGATGATTTTGCTAATGATTCAGTGGCAAGCTGGATAGAACTCTTCACTGCAAAATGGCCAAGAGTATCCAGAGATAAATTGGTGAACTATAATGGTGACATAATGGGCTGGCAGTATAGCCTAGAGGTTAGAGGAATGAGCTTGGTACATCCAGCAGACCAGACCTTGGTTTGATTCTCACAACCTCCACTTGCATACTGTGTGACTCTGAGCAAGTCACTTAACCACACAGTGATCCCAGGTCACCCCTGAAAACAGGCACTTGTGCCTAGTGGGCCTTACCTGGTTACCAAAGACTAAAATAAAAAATAAACAAAATAAATTTGGTCTACACTGTCTTAATAGTAGATCACATGGTGACCATGCTGGACAGTTTATATTGTTTTCACACAGTAACGTTTCAGTGATAGATTACTTTCTATGGAATGGGTCTATTGAATATGGAGTAATCTGTGGGTTACTAATGGGATGAGAGTGACCACATGCCAGTTGCACTAGTACCAAGCAATAGAGAAGGAAGTGGGAATATCCCTATTGAACAACAAATACAATTTGATGATATTATCAATAAGAGAAGGTTAGTATGGAATACTCAGCTGGAAGCTAAAGCTTTCCCAATGCTACTAGTCTTATTGAAAGATTTTTACAGTGTAGGAGAATTATCATACTGTCTGGATGTCTGGATAAAATCTTCTGAATTATTAGACCACACTTAGTTAAAGAAAACAAGAACAGAGTTGTGAAATGAGAGGGTTGACTTAGCGTGACCCGTCAGAGAGGAAAAAAGTTAATTGCTGGCAGTAGTAAGCGATACTAGGAATAAAATTAATAAAACAAACTGTAAATTTACATTTTTGCAGGAAACAATGTGAAAGATACTTGGCAGCTAGAAAAGAAAAAGTATAGTACAGCGAATCATGGAGGGAAATGTTGGAAGTAATAGAAACTAATGACTGCAGAGGATTTTGTCTTTAGTTGCCAAAGGTTCAACAAATTATAGTTATGAGATAAACAACAATTCATCTATGGAAAACTGGATTATGTAATATAAACCTATTTTTTAAGAGTAAAATAATGAAATCAGTACTTCATTAACATTGCATCAAGTGGGAGTCTGAGCCATTTGACACCATTTACAACAGTTGAAATTAGTATGGCAATGAGTACTTTGAAATAGAAAAAAGTACCAGGCCCAGATGGCATGTCCGTGGAGATATACCAGTGTCTAAGTGATTTGTGGACAGACGTACTCTTAGAAATTTCCAGTAAATGTATACTTGAGCTAAGATTTCCAGCCTCATGAAAGGGAGTGGAAATAGTTCCTATATATATAAAAGGGCAAATAGGTCAGACCCAAACATGTACAGACACATTAGTCTTTTGGACATTTCCCAAGGTCCTGATTGCTACGTTACAAACACAAATAGATTTACTAGGGGGCGGAGGGGGAGGGGGCTGTCACAATTTCAAACAAGATTTAGACCGGGTAGAAACACTATAGATAATTGCTTCTTTTTATACCATCTGACAGAAAAATATGTCTTCCTAAGATCACAGAAAATATTTGTAGCCTTTATTGATTATAGTTCAGTGTTCAATAGGATTTTGAATAATACTCTTTGGAAAATAATGTATAAGTGGGGTTTACAGTCATCATTAATTGCAATTATCGGAGAATTATACAGTGATGCATGGGCCAGGGTCTGGGTAGGGATGAGGGGCAGCCTTCTGGAACCTTCCCTACTAATGGGGAGGCGGTTAGACAGGGCTGCATCTTCACTCCTACTTTCTTCATTTGTTTACATAGCAATGACCAAGGCTACTGGTTTTCAGTTTTTACTGGAAAATCCAGCAAAATCCCAGAATTTTGACTGTCTGCACACCATTAAGAGCAAAGAATTTCATGGAATTTGGCATTTTATATCAGATCAATAAAGTTTCAGAACCTGTTTTTTTCTTTCAATTGTTACCTGCACTATTTTCATTTTGCTTTATTAAATTTACTGTAATACTTCTTTTATTGTTAATACACATATTAAAAGATTGACAATAAAATCCTGGTAAAATCTATAAATTAGTCTAGCAATCACCAGTACAATCCCTGAAATTAAAATCTTGAAAACAGAATGTCACTATAGCTGTCACCATAAATCAACGGCTTTGTCCACGGCCTGCTTGTAAACCTAGATGACTTTCACTCAGACCTTCCATGAATTGGCAATAGAACTTGCCTGGTGTTAGCATGCTGTAGGCCAATGATTTTGTCTTACTTTCTTTATCTCATTCTGGTTTACAAAAAAAAAGATAAATTTGTCAGCTATCGCTGCAGAACTGAATCTGAAAAGCATTTCTAGTACAAGCAAAGTTATGTTTTTGGCTCTAACAAAATTACATACAAGTGGAGAGCTGGAGATGAATTACTGGGCATGGTCAGAGAAAACTGTATGTATACGGTTCTAGATAACAGTTTATAGAATAAGTATCAGAAATATATGGAACAAAAACTAAAAAAATATATATTTGGCCTAAAAAAGTTTAATTTATTGTATGGCAGTAGTTCAATAAGTCCAGTTTTAAAAGCTCAAAAAGCTAAATATGATGTCTAGGCTCTGACTAGCTCTCTATGCTGCAGATGTCTGGATAGCCGTCATCAGCACATGGCTAACCATATTCCTAGTCCTTTTAATCCTCCTTAATTACTCCTTATTTTACAATGTATTATAGAGCTTTGTAATACTGACCATGAAAGAAGGTACCAAATTTTGACAGGTACTTTAGAAGATCAAAAAATCCTATTATGTAACATATATTCGTCAAATTCAAAACAGGGGAGTTTCTTTAACAGTATGACTGCTGAACTTAATATTTTCCCTGACTGCGAACTGATAATTAAATTTTAATGAGGTTTAGGGCCCCCATTATAGATAGAAAATCTACCAAATCACAGTGTGTGAGATAACATTCAGACTTTCCTCTTAAAAGTATGTTACATGATCTGGACCTCACTGATTCTTGGAGATCGGTGCACCCTAAGGGAAGATATATTTCTTTTTTCTCTAATACGCCCATGACATACAGCAGATTAGATCACCTCTTGATTTAAAAAAAGTAAGTGAATACCCTGATATCATCTGACACTGAGCCCTTACTCATATCTGATGATATGGTTATACACACCTCACTAAGCTTTGAAAAAAGAAGGCAGAGGGGATTTAGATTGAGGCTAAATATGTTTAATCAAGGACAAGGTTTTCCTAGAATGGTTGAAAAAAGAAACTAAGGAATATTGCTGTGTAATGTAAATGACTATGGAGAAGTATCAATGTACTCTGTGGGATATGTATACAGCTTATACAGTCAACACTCAGATATCTGACCCCGTCCATTCCATTGTCATAGATAGATATCTGAGCGTGACAGTTATCTGAGTGCAGATTATAGCAAACAGTAGCTGAGTCACAGTTATAAAAAAATGAGTGTGATTGATAAGTGAGAGGCAGATATATGATTGCTGACTGTAACAGGTGTAGAACTATTCAATATTCCTCTAACTAAAAAAAAGGCAAAACAAATCTTCAAGAAAAGGAGCAAAAAAACTCAAGGCTTACATGGTCTGGGTCCAACCTGTCTGAAAGATCTCCTGATTCCTTACACTCCTGCTCCTACACTCCCGTCAATGGAGGTAGAGCTCCTCTCTGTTCCTTCATCACATTTGAAATCATCAAGTGACAGGCCATTTGGTATGGCAGCATCAACTTTATGGAACGCCCTTCCCCGTGAAGTGAGGGGACTCCTCACTTGATGCTTTCAAATCATTATTGAATGCTCATTAATTAACTTATTGGTGTTAAATTTTAATTTCACTTCAGAGATTTCATAGTTTTTATACGAGCCAAGTCAGGCGTTCACCCATGTACAGCTCGCCCTTGACTCAAGGGAAGTATCCTTTTATAGAGTTAAAAAAACAGTGCTCATCTAAACTTATTTTGAAACTGAGCATGGTATTACTGCCGACAACTTTCAGTGGAAGTCTGTTTCACCGTCCCACTACCCTTTGCATAAAAAAAAACTACTGTTTTCTTTGTTCTGCTAGTATGTCCTATTATTTGTCAGATTGTTTTATTGTAAGCTGCTCAGAGCCTTTTGGATTAAGCACCATATAAATAAAATTGGCATTGACATTGGCAGAGATTTGAAAGGGAGCTTAAACAGACTAGAATACTAAACAGAGACTTATATGCATAAAATCACATCTCTCAGATATGAAATTAATACTATTCTTTCTGACAAAGCAGAACATGGCTTTGTTTAGAACTAAGCAAAGGTTTTGTGAGGCAGGTAAAAAATCTGGAACGTTACTAGCAGCTCGTCAAAAGAAAATTCTTTTGCAAAATATTATAGCTGGAGTCAAGAATTTGAATGAGCTAATTGTAACAAGTAACAATGACATAAACAAAACTTTCAATACATTTTTCAACCAAAGCTATAAGAATAGATAGAATAAATCCCCAAGAAAAATAACATATTGATTTACTGTTGTTGTTATCATTAGCTCTCCCGTTCAGAATTAGAAACACAATCTTTAAATTAAAAAAAAAAATCTCTAAACAGGAAATCTCATTAGTCTTAAGGAATTCCCAACCAAAAAAAATAAACTTGGGAGTTCTGACAGATCCCTGAGTGAATTTTACAAAGCCCTAGAACCCATGATAAGTAAACATCTGCTTCCAGTAGTACAAAAAAGTGAATTAACAAAAAACCTACTCCCGTCATGAGTGAGGCCTACATTACTTCAATCTAAAAAAAGACCCTTAGAATGTTACAACTATAGACGAATTTCCCTTATGAACTGACTATAAAATAATCACCAAATCTTATCCAAAAGACTACACAAAGTAATTACTCTATTAATAGGGAAAGAACAGGTAGGCTTTGTTCAAAATAGAGGCATTGTATGGGGAGCCAGACCTTTTTCTTTACCTGGTGATACACAAGCGTTAATGGGATTAATAGGTCACCACAGGCAAAAATAAAATCTTTGATTTTGCTGACCACATACTCTTTAACTTCATCTAGGGTTGAGGCGCTGGATGCCACACCTCGTGCCATGCTGGCTACCTGGGTTCGGACATGAACCAGGGCTGCCAGGGGTCAGCAGGGAAGGGATAGGATGGAGCATCCAGAGGACTGCTCTCCTATCCTGGGGAGGGATCCAGGGTCCCATCACTCTGTAGTGGCCCCTGGTGATGACCGGGGGGGTGCTACTAGAGCGGTGTAGCAAGGTGAAGCAGAGTACGGCAGATGTCAGTTATGTGCCTGGACATCACTGCATGCCGGCACTCTGCAAAGGAGGAAAAATTGGAAAATCGGGCTCCGGTCAGGCAGTATGAGCTTCCGACCCCCTCTGCCCGACCCGAATGGCGCCTCCTCATCCGGATCCTGCTCCGGTGGGTTGAGCTGGGTAGCTCCTCACCATCCCGCCATGGGGGGGGTAATCCATGGGGGTAATGAGGAGATAGGCCTGATGTGCGGTGTCAGGGCTAGGGGGTCAGTCGGGATGTCAACGCCGACTGGAGCTCCAGGGAGAAAATATGAAAGAAAAAAAAAAGAATTTACTAAAGATAATCACAAATGACTGGATACAGGAACAAAATTACTTATCTGGGATTAGACATATCCATTAACCATGACAAACTTTTAGAACTCAATATAGTCTTAAAGATACTGAGATGGATTTTGAGAGATGGAAAAAATAAATAAACGTAACACTCTGGGGGAAAATAATTACTATTAAGATGGTCACAGCTCCAAAACTCTTTTATGTCCTTCAAAATATTCCTGTTCTGTCACATACAAAAATGCTTAAAACACTAGACAGACTCACTAGGGGCTTCCAGTGGGGTGCTCATACACCTCTCTTAAGTTTCTCCAAACTCAGAGCACCTGTTTCCAAAGGTGGTTTCAATTTTTCACTTTCACAGGAAAAATATTAGGAAGCATTCATAGCAAAAACTATCCTGCAACATGTGCAAGGAGGTGGCAATAAAAGTGATCAACTCCTATATGGATTACATTAGAAACCTGCTTTCTGAAGTCCAGTAACTTGACAGATTGTATTTACTTGCCTACTCCAAAATATGTGATGACCCCTGTATTCCTGAATCTGTTGGAGTTCTTAAAAAAAATAAATCAACAAATACATTAATCTGGACAAGAACCCCTAGATTTCATGGGCAGGATTCACAAAGAAAGCCAACAATCCCGCAGCTGCGGGAAAAAGGCCTGCAGTACTGTGGAAACGCAGTTGCATGATATTCATAAAGAAATTTTGAGCAGGTGCGGAATTCTGTAAAATCTCCACAGCTGCAGAAATTGAGCAAGTGCTGAAAATCCGCAACTGCAGATCTGTAGCTGCAGAAATAGCTTAGGAGGCACAGCAACAGTAAACCTAATTAGCTGGCGCAGCAGACTTTAACACTGCTGCCATAGTATGAAGCTGAAAGCACCCACAAAGAGACCAGCAACCAGTCCCTCAACTGGGACCACTGCAGCACCACAGGTACCAACAATACCATGGCACCACAGTGGCTGACTTCCACTGCTGGTCCTCCCTCCCAGAGGTGTTCCTGTTGCCTGCAGGGGTAGCATTCGCTGGCTCTAGGTTATAGTAGGCTGGCTCTACTGCCTGTGGGGCTCCGTCATGGGCTGCACTGGGTCTGGTGGTTGTTGTTTGTTGCCATATCATGGCAATGTGTGCTGTTGTTGCTATAACATCAGCCACTGCTATATTCACTGGGATGCTATTACCTGTGCCTCCCCTCCACCTTAATTGATTCCAATTGTTGGGGCACTACTGCAGTTTGCTGAGGGAGAGTTACACCTCATTCCACTGTGTGTAACATTTTTTCTGTAACTGTGGAAAAACTGGTTGTGAATAGCCTTTCAGGGGGATGTGTCTTATTTATCGTACACCTTTTTTTCCCCTCAGGGACTTCTGCAGCTGCACTTTTTTCCACACTCCGTAGTGTTTTTTTTCTGCAGCTGCGGAGGGTTTTGTGAATAGCACTCAGTGCAAATTACCATTTGTTTCCATAGCTATGGCAGTTTTGGGGACTTAGGGGAGGTTTTGCACCTTCAGAAAACTTTGTTAATCCAGCCCCATGTCTTTATTGGCCAGCCCTATGATTACATTTGAAGGAAACCTGATAATTATTCAAGAATGAGCCCAAATTGGTACAAATCATCTCAAAAATGTTATAGACAGTGACTTCAGAAAGCATCTATATTACAGAGCTTAAAAAACAAATTAAATCTACATACATCCCAGTTTTACTGTTACTTGCACTTAACAAAAATTTGCTGCTACCTGATTTTTCTCTACTGAAAAATCAAGAATGGGACCAACTTGTTTCATTGCCCCAATATCCACATGTATGCTATTAAGCTTTTCTTTTATAAAATCCATGTCTGACAAGTTCTGCACAATGCAATGTTTGTTATTTTCTGCCAAACCTGAGGCTTGTAGGGAAAAACTAGACATTTTAGAAGAAAAAAATCAACACTATTGAGGAAAGGATGGCCATGCTAGAGGAAAATATATGTAAGGTAGAAGACAAATCTGAGCAAAGCTGGTACAAAATTGAGATGTTAGGTGCAAAAGTGGATGATTTGGAAAATACAAGTAGGAGAAACAATTTACGTCTAGTGGGTGTCACAGAATGCTCTGAAGGGGAAGACATGATTAAATTCTTACAAGATTTTATTCCTTCCATTTTAAATTATAACTGGAAATGGTCTTTAGACATTGAAGGGGCACATAGATTTTTAAGAGTGATGCCAAAACAGGGTCAGAAACCAAGACCCATAATACTGCATTTCTTGAGGTTTAATATAAAGGAAGAAATTCTGAGTGTAGCAAGGCAGAGGAAGACTCTTTATTGGGGAAACGAAAGGATTCTTCAAGATTATTCATCTGAGATTGTTGAAAAAAGGAAAGCTTACAACAACATTAGATTTGTGTTACAGAACCTCAAAGTGCCCTACTACATTAAATACCCTGCTGTGTTGGTTTTATCTAGAGAAAGGGGTTCTCATAGCTTTAAATCGCCTGAGGAACCTTGGGATTTTATTACTAGATGTCCAGAAGCCTCACAAATTATTCGTCGAAGGCCTGATTATAGTGTTAATTCAAATGCTCCCTCAGCAACTTCTACAGAATTTCATTCGGAGGAAAATTCCAACATAGAACAGCAAGCTCATGCATCCAATGAGCAAAGAAGCCCTCATGCTGAAACTGCTCCTTCAGATGCTGCTCAACTTGTGGATCCCAAAAATCAGACACATATTCCGATTCCTAAACACGCTGCTAGGATTCAAAACTCAAAGACTTCCATAATGAAATCCATGGCCTGGCCCTCAAAGATCACCAGAAAAACTCAGAGTGAAACTTTTTACGAGAATAAATCAGCTCTTCTTGTTTCAATCAGACCCAAAGGCTCTGCAAGCACAGAAAGGCAGATGCCTATGTCTCACGTTTCCCCAATAATTTCAACAAATTACACAGCTGTACCTGATTGTCTGCGTGATACATGTAGCCCTGGGGCAGATATGTTCGATGAGCCTTTCTCTCCGGATTATCCTACTTCAGAGTTAGAATCACTTGCAACACAAACTGGAAATGTTTGTTGGCATGGTTTGCTTCTTATTCCCCTCATAGCAGGAGGGTCTAACCTCAGAAAGTTTCACAGGGACTGGTGCTATGCAGGTCACCTGGTTTCTGTCCTGTGGCTATAAGTTAATGTGTGTGTTTTTTTTTTTCAGATCACTGAAGCACTGAACACATGGACTTTAACTTTAAAAATTAAATCCTACTTATGTGTGCTTTTACAAATGTTATTTTATTCATCTGCTAATTTTAGATCTTTAGCTTTAGAAGTTGTGGGGGTATTAATTGGCTGATCTGGGTCTACTCGCTACAGGAAGTGCTTCTTTGTTGTTCTTCCTGTGGATCAATCTTGAAGAGGAATGACTACTAAAGAATTCAATCTTCTTTATCGTCTGGTTCAGAATTTACAAGTAAGCATAGTAATAATTTATAACATTTAACTAGCAGATACTCAGGCAGTGTGTTTTGGGAGTGGGCCTTTGCAAACAATATTCTTTATTTTCTTGGGGGAAGGGGGCACTGAGGGGAAGTGTTTAGCCAGATTCTTGGGCAGTTCAGACAGCAACATGTGACTTAGAAAATGTTACATTTTATAAGGATTTTCCTGGAATTTCTTCTCTACGCAGTACTGTATAGCCTTACTTATTGGTCAGTCCAGCAATCCCTGTTGTTTACTAAATGATCAATTTATATTGGATTATTGGGCATGCTTAAATCATAGGAAGGTTGAAATTTTGAATGCCTTATTGAATGAGCCAAAGCCTCATGCACCTTTTAAAAAGGCATGTCATTCTTACAGGTGAGATCCTGTTATGTGAATGAAGGTTATGATCGATCAAGGTGAAACCGGGTCACTGGTGTGGTTTGCGGTAAGGTGCCAGCACCTCAGCCCTCTTCGCCATTGGGGATTTGGCACTTTTAGCAGATTAGATTATTTTTTATTTCCTTTAGATCTATGCAATAACATCTCTCACACATCCTATGAAAATATGTTCGTATCAGACCACAGCCTTTTGAAGACTTCAACTGTATTTGAAAATAAGTTTATTAGATCTTCTAATTGGAAATTTAATACTTCTCTATTGCAGGATGTTGAATTGCAAACCTGGATTCAGGAAGATTCTAGGGAATATTTCAAGGTAAAGGGTAATGGTGAAGTCTCTCCAAAAATTATTTGGGATGCATATAAATCATTCATTAGGGGGAGAATTATTAGTTATGCTTCCAAAAAGAAAAAAGAGAAGTTGAAAGTTCTTAAGGACCAGGAGGATTCTCTTAAAAAAAATTCTGAGCTAAAACAGAATTTGTCTAATAAAAGGGACTTGCTTTTTAGAACTATGGGTTTGAAATTTGAGATTAACAAGACCTATTCTGAAAAGATTGAATATTCCTTATTCAGAGTAAAACAAAAATATTAAGAAATGAGTGAGAAGTCTGGTAAGCTTTTGGCACATAGGCTGCGTAAAATACAAAATCAGAACAGCATTAAAGAAATTAAAGACCGCTTAGGGAAAATGTCATATAATGTTAAGGAGATTAACAGTGCTTTTAAAATGTTTTATGAGAATCTATAAATCCAAAGGATTGGTTCAAGGGGATAGGATAGATAATTTTCTTATCTTGATTAACATTCCTTGTTTCTCTAATCAATCAAACTTTATTTAACCAGGCATAAACACCATTGAGCAAGCTCATTTTCAAAGTGGTCCTGGACATTAATACAATACACATGCACAGATGTGGTAGCCAAAAAGCAAAAACATTGTACAGGTGAAGGCTGGTATAGGCCTATACATACAGATCTAACATAGGTAAACTCAATTGCAATTCATGATAAGTTTCCTAGGAGAGAGGAGAGACTGCAATCCTAGGCTGTCTCCAATAAAAAGAAGATAGTACCTTTGTGAAAATAAGTAGGGAGGGGAAAGAAGAGAGCATAAGTGTGCTAGGAGGGATAGGATGATGAGGACCAGGAGTGGAGGAGATAGGCTAATAAGTGCTGGGTATCCCTTACTAGGGATGTGAAATGAGCGAGATTCTGAAATGTAGGATTCATGGGTGGAACCAGAAGAAGCTAAGGGCTCATAGTCGCCTAAAACAGCTGCAGGTTTCCTTCAGGTATTCGGCTATAAGTGCTTTGAATGTGAATAGATCTGGAAGTGAGGAAAGCTTTAATGAGCTTTTCATGGTGTTCCATAGCGATGGGAGTGAGAAATTGATTGCAGCCAAGCCATAGGTTGTTTTCACTCTGGGAATCTGGAAACAAAGTATGGATAAGTGTCTCAAGCCATAGGATTCCTTGGCACATTCGAAGAAGCTCGAGATGTATGCAGGAAGATTATCAGACAGCGCTCTGAAGAGCCAGAGGAGAGCATTTCTTTTCCTCCATGTCGAAAGTGAGGGCCATCCCATCTCCTGGTACAGTAGGCAGTGGTGAGTGCGAAAGGGCAAGTTAAGGATAAATCTTAAGGCCCGGTGGTAAAGAGAGCGTCAAGTTTGTTGAGCACTGTTGAGGGGCAATGATTGTAGAGAAAGTCAGCATAGTCCAGTATGGGTAGGAATGTAGATTGTACTAGTCTCTTTCTGGCTTCTATGGCAAGTAGATGTTTAATATGGTAGAATAAGCCTAACCACTGCCTTACTTTTTTCGAAACTTCATTCAGGTGGCACAGAAAGTTAAGCTTATTATCCAGCCAGAACCCTAGGTACTTAAAGGTATCAACTATTTCAAGGAGTTCACTCAGAAGCGTTAGAATCTTGGGAATGTGTGTGTTGGCCCTAAGGCTGCCTTTGGTGATAGAATCATAGCTTTAGTCTTTTTGTCGTTGCATATGAGCTTGTGTTTGAGAAGGTTATATTGAAGAGTGATAAAGTCGCGCTGGAATTCCTCATGGGCATGGTCCAGGGGAGGAATTTGAGGTGTAGAGTACAGTATCATCTGTAAATAAGTGCACATTAGCAGTGCGCAGATGTGAGTCAAGGTTATTGATATAGATTGCAAATAGGATTGGGCCCAGGATGGAGCCTTGGGGGACACCTCGTAGAAGAGATTTTTGTGGAGACAAATCACTTGCAGCTTTGACTTGTTGTAACCTGTTAGTAAGGTAGCTGGTGAACCATTTGGTAGCAGAACTATTGAGACCAATATTGCTCAGTGCAGTAAGCCTTACTAAGATCAAGGAAGAGGGCAAACACATGCTTCTTAGACTCCAAGGCAATTTGCCAATCAGTGGTTACTTTTGCAAGGACAGATACTATGCTATGTTTGGCTCTAAAGCCGGACTGTGCAGGATATACAGGTTACTCACCTGTAACAGGAGTTCTAGGAGTGGTATATGTTGTTCATCCACACTTTGTGGCAGGTTCCTTGCTGCTTTAAATCTTGCTGGAAGGTCTTCAAGCTGGCTTCTCCCACCCACCCGGGTGGTAAAACCCTCAGCTCCATCCCATGATGCCAGATCTGGCCCGCTAGAAGCCAGGTTGCACGTCGAAGCTGGGGAGGTCGGGTGGGTCGTGTGGCTAAACAACATATACTACTCATAGAACTCCTGTTACAGGTGAGTAACCTGTATTTCTAGGGACATGGATATGTTGTTCAATCCACACTTTGTGGCAGACTCCTAGCAGTTCTCCGGGAGGAGGGAGGCAAGGCACGCACCCCCTACTAAGGAAATAAGGACTGGAGAACCAAGGTCCCAAAAACAGCATCCCGGCATGACTCTAGGTCAATGTGGTAATGGGAAATAAAGGTGTGCGCTGACTTCCAGGTAGCAGCCCTGCAGATTTCCTGGATAGGGATGTCCCTAGAAGCAGCCACCGAAGCAGCGGTATGGTGGGCAGAATGAGCTCTTATCCCTTTGGGGGGCTCCATGCCACCTAACCTATAGCAATGATCTATGCAGGAGGTGATCCACCTGCTTATCATCTACTTGGCTGCAGGTCTGCCAGGTGCAGCTTCAGTGTAGGTGACAAACAGCTGGCAAACCTCTCCCTGAACTTCAGCCATCCGCTCCATGTAATAAGCGAGCACCCTTCTAGGGTCCAAAGTATGGAGCCTATATTTGGCCTCTGAGGTGTGATTGGGGTAGAACACCAGCAGAGTCAACACCTGGTTTAGGTGAAACTCTGACACCACCTTTGGAAAGAACTTCGGGTGGGGGCAAGGACAACCTTGTCCCTGTGGAAGACCAGGGAGGGAGGCTCAATGGAAAGCACCTGAAGCTCTCCCATCCTTCTGGCTGATGTAATAGCTACCAAGAAGGCAGTCTTCCATGACAGGTGAGAGATGTCACACCTGTACATAGGTTCAAATGGCTTGTCCATGAGTTTAGCCAATACCAGCAGTAGATCCCACGGAGGTGGAGATTCTCACACTGGAGGGGATATGTGATCTAGGCCTTTGAAAAAGCACCTGACCACCTTCTCCTGCACCACCGACTGCCTGCCGGCCTGCGCCTGGTAAACAGAGATGACTGCCAGGTGCACCTTAAGGGTCGTCGACCAAAGCCCTAGCTGAGAAAGGGACCATAGGTAGTCCAAAATACTAGCCAAAGGACAGGAAGAGGGGTCCAACTCCTTGTCCTGACACCAAATGGAGAATCTCTTCCATTTGAAGGCGTAGCATTTTCTGGTCGACTCCTTACAGGACGCCTCAACAAGGTGGAGGACCTCCTCAGAAAGACCCAAGGCCTGGAACTCTAGCCTCTCTGAAAACAGGCGGTCAGGTGCAGGGATTGAAGGTCCAGATGGAGAACCTTCCCCTTGTTGACTGAGATCAGGTCTGGGCGGGCTGGAAGCCACCTCAGGAGCCTGAAGCTGAGGCTGAAGAGATCTGGGTACCAGAACTGGTGAGGCCAGTCTGGGGCTAACAGAATTACCTGCACCTTGTCCCTCTTCACCTTGAGAGGCACCTTGTGGATCAAGGGAAATGGAGGGAAGGCATAGAAGAGGCCCGGGGTCCATGGCCTCGAGAAGGCATCCCCCTGCAGCAAGCCCTGCTGAGGGGGGCAGGTGTGAAACAGCCTCAACTTCACATTCTCCCTGGAGGTGAACCGGTCCACCTGAGGGGTGCCCCAATGGGAGAACAGGTCTTGCACTACCTCCGGCAGGAGTGACCACTCGTGAGATGCAGCGCCTATCTGGCTGAGGGCATCGGCCAGACTGTTGGAGGCTCCTGCCACATGGATGGCTAGGAGATCTACCTCCAGGCTGACCATGAGAGACCAGATGTGGAGAGCCTTCTTGCACAGAGACAAGGAGTGTGTCCCACCCTGATAGTTGAGGTTGAGATAGTACATGGTCGTGGTGTTGTCCGTCTGGACCTGAACCACCTGACCCCATACAAACGGAATGAAGGCGGTGAGGGCTAGTCAAACCACTCGAAGCTCCAGCAGGTTGATGTGGCATCGAGACTCCTGTGGGGACCAGATGCCATGGGTCTGGAGATCCCCAGATGGGTACCCCAACCCATCAGAGAGGCGTCGGTCATTAGAGTGACTGTCGGCTCAGGGCAGACAAACGGGATACCCTCCTGCAGATGAGCTAGGATAAGACACCACTGCAGGCCATCCCACATCTCCTGGGTCACTGTCACTGGCTGGTCCAAAGGACCGGAGCGCTGTGACCACTGGCTTGCCAGCCCCCATTGCAGGGGGCGCATGTGCCAGTGGGCCCAATGGACCACGCTGGTGCAGGCTGCCATGAGGCCCAGAAGGCACAGGAAGTCCCAGGAAGGTGCAATTGCCCAACCAGAAATGATTGGGCAAAGGAAGAAAGGACCTCGGCCCTGTCCGCCTTGAAGAGAGTCAAGCTCTGCCCTGATTAACTGAATCACCTGCGATGGCAGGAGTTCCAATTTGGCCTTGTTGATGAGGAAGCCAATCCAAGAGCAGACCTGGAGGGCCAGATTCCTGGACCACTCCACCTCCAACCTGGAGTGGGCTGCAATTAGCCGGTCATCTAGGTAAGGGTACACCCGGACCCCTCGGTGCTGCAGGAATGCTGTCACCACTGCCATGCATTTGGTGAAGACCCTGGGAGCTGGAGAAAGGCCAAAGGGCATGGCCTGGAACTCATAAAGAGATCCCTCTGCTCTGAAGCGGAGGAATCGCTGATGAGACGGACGGATTGGGATGTGAAAGAATGCATCCTGGAGGTCCAGAGAACAGAACCACACACCTAGTTCCAAGGATGGAATGATCTGAGCCAGAGTGACCATCCTGAAGGTATGCAGCCTTAGGAACTTGTTCAGGTCATGTAGGTCAAGAATGGGGCGCCTGTCGCCCATCCGCTTTGGGACCAGGAAGTACCTGGACACAAACCCTGGGTCTGGAGGAGGATCCGCCACCTCGCTGATCACCTCCTTCTGGTTGAGCAGGGAAATGTCAGCTTGATTAGCTGACAGAAAGGCTGTGGAGCCCGTTGCCCCCCCGTGGGGCGACAGCTCAATAGGGAGGGGACTGCTCGAACTCCAGAGGCAGACCCCTGCCAACCACTTCTAGCACATTTGGCAGTCTGTGGTGATAGCAGACCAGGCAGAAAGTAAGTGGCGGAGCCATCCCCCCATGGTGGGAACTCGGAAAAGAGTGACAAGGCTGGGGGTGACACCCCTCAACCTCTCACTGGGCAGGCTTGGAGGAAGGGCCAGCCAAGAGGCCTCCTGGACCTTTCCCTCCAGGCTTCCTACTGGAGGAAGTGGCAGACTTGGCCTTGGGGCACCAAGTGTGAGCCTGCTGGCCCTGTTGCTAGTGCTGCTGGGCCAGACATGCTGTGGGGCAGAAGGGCAAAAGGGCTTACACTACTGCTGGTGGCCTTTGTCCTTCTGGGCAGATGTGACCAAGTCCAAGGTGGCATTGGACTTCTCGATCCTCTGGAGATGGCCTTCCACCCCTTGCCTGAACAAGTCAGTGCCCAGGAAGGGAACGTTTGCCAACTTGTGCTGGGTGTCCGCTGTGAAGGTGGAGATCCACAGCCAAGCTCTGTGGCACATGGCTACTGTGGCCACTACTGACCAGCACAAGAGTCACCGATGTCCAAAGAAGTTTGGAGCTGCTGTTTAGCCACCGCCCTTCCCTGATCCTGCACCTCCTTGACCGTCATCTGAAGTCAGCTGGGAGATGGGGAATCACCTCATCCAGGGAACCCATAAGGGTGTGTGAAAAATGTGCCATCAGTACAGCCGAGCTAGCCTGTTGAAGGCCTAGGGAGGAAGCAGCATAAACCTACCTTCCTGAATAGTCCAGCTTTTTGGATTCTTTATCGGGTGGTTTGTCCACATCCCTAGTGTTCCTGGAATGCCGGAAAACACTGTCAGTCACCAGTCCCTCCGCAGAGGGGTGCTCCGAGAAACCAGAGAATGAACTGGTGGGGACCACATACTTGTGAGCCATCCTGGCTGAAGGTGTGGGACAAGATGCAGGCCACTGCCACAACTCCAGGGTAAGGCCAACAATGGCTTTGGCCACTGGGAAGGCCTCCATGGGGGAATCTCCTTGATCCAGTATCTCCATGAGGGGATACCTGGCCCATTTCTGAACGGGTTCGAGCTGCATCCCAGTGGACTCTGAGATGAATCAAAGTATTCCCAAGAATGAGAATGGGCTCTCATCCACCTACTGACCCCCTGAAGATTCCAGGTCAATGGGTCTGGAGTACAGGAAGGAGTCATCAGACTCCGAGGAGTCTGCGAACAGCTGCTGAGGGCCTGAGCCACCCTCCACCTGCCAAAACCGATCGGGAGTGAAGATGACAGACAACCTGTGGGGCAAGCCCTTACCCGACCGAGAATACTTGGTCGGGACCCCAGTCTTTGGTTGAGGAGGTGGTGGTTCCACCACAATGGCCGGAGCAGCCGGTTTTGGCTGAACAACCGGTGCTGAGGTCGGCTCCTCGACAACTACGAGGTGTTGCTTCCGTTGCTCTGGTGACAGCCACTTAATGGCCAGAGAAGGCAATGGAGTCGGCTTGTTACTGGCCAACTAAAGTTGCTGCCACATCATGTCCTCGTAGTGCTGGCAAAACTTCCATTGGAGCCTATCCTCTGAAAGAGGGCAGCGCGTGACTACCGCTTCCATGGTGCTGAGACTGAGACTGCCGATGTCAGCGGATCTGCCCGCGTAGAAAGACACCAAGACCTTTGGGGTCACCAAGGGTGGGTCAGAGAGGGGGCCGGGGAAACCTGCTCTTGGCTCGGTTCAGGGTCTTTGACCGGGGACTTCGGCACGGGAGGCACAGGCAAGTCCTCAGTTACCACCGGGGGAACTGGTGAAGAAGGGTTGTCGGCTTCTCCAGTGCACAACCCGTCTAACAGGTCGAGAAAAATCTTGACCTCATCGACAGGTGTCTCAGCCAGCTGACCTGACAGGGACATCGTGAAGCCAATGGCCTTAGCTGCAACCTCGACCAAAGTCAAGAGCCGATGGTCCAGTGAAGGGGATCTTGCCTACTCCCACAAATGTTGACGGTGGGACTTACCTTTCAGTTCTTTTTTCTTTGACCTACTGGTATGTCCCGATGGCCCTTCTCCCTTGGTGGAGAGGGACTGTCAAAGCTCCTTAAAAGAAGCAGTGTAGGAGGAGACCAAGGAGAGCAGGATAAATGCCGTGGCCAAGGAGGAAGATGAAGCGGCCTGGGCCGCCTCCTCCTTGAGGGCGATCAATTGCTCCCGCTGCTCCACAGAGCCTGCAGCTCACGGACACATAGCAGGCCTCCTTCGACTTCACGGGCAGGTACCATTTCTTGGGCACCCAAGTTGAAGTTGGGCAGCTCGGTCCTCTAAAACCTAAGCCGTGAAGGACTTGCACAGATCGCAGGCCTGTGGATCATGGTCAAGACCCAGGCAGTAAATGCACGTTGAGTGCGGATCGACCCAGGACATCTTCTGCCCACAGGGGCACCAACAGAAGCCGGGAGTGGATTTCACAGCCATAAGGGAAGATGAAGACTGTAGTCAGTAAACTTTAAAATTATTTTCAGAAATCCCGAATTGTTTGGATCCAGGCCTAAAACACAGAGCGCTAAGGAGGGAACCTGAGCTTCCAAGTGGTAAGGAAGATCTGGGGTCATGGGGCAGAGCTGAGGGTTTTACCACCCAGGTGGGTGGGAGGAGCCAGCTTGAAGACCTTCTGGCAAGATTTAAAGCGGCAAGAAACCTACCACAAAGTGTGGATTGAACAACATATCCACGTCCCTAGAATTAGCAATTTCTGTGAATCCAAGTGTTCTCTAATTTGGGTGTTGACAATTTTTTCAAGTAGTTTTGAAAGGGTGGATAGTATGGAAATGGGCCAGTAATTGTTCAGGTCCCTTGGATCCCCAAACTTGAATAAGGGTAAGATGTGGGCAGTTTTCCACGGCACAGGTAGCTCACCCTGCTTGAAGGAGGTGTTGAATAAATGGGTGATGGGGGCGGTCAAGTAGAAGTAGCCAAGTTTTAGGAAGTATGGTTCGATATTGTCTGCACCGGGACTCTTTTTTTGTGTCCAGTGACAGAAGGAGGTCCTCTACTTGTTTAAACATGACTGTATGAAAGCCGAATGAAGATAAGCTCCTGCTAGATGAGCCAATCTCTTTACAAGAAGTTTCAGAAATTATCTTACAGACTTCCAAAGGAAAGTCACCTGGTCCAGACGGTTTGCCAGGGGAGTTTTATAAATTCCTGAATCATATTGTGTCACCCCACTTGCTTAATGCTTTTCATACCTCTTTTGTTGATGGGGCACTATCTGATTCTATGAAGCAGGCATATATTTGTCTTTTAAGCAAAAAAGGGAAAGACCCTTTAGAGTGTAGCAACTATAGGCCAATTTCTCTTCTAAATGTGGATTATAAAATTCTAGCTAACATACTGGCCACCAGACTTGCTAAGCTTCTTAATAAAATAGATAAGGAGCAAGTTGGGTTTCTAAAAAATAGACAAGCTTCTGACAATTTCCATAGGCTGTTTTCTACACTATGGTCATTGCATTCAGCTAAGGGGAATGCTCCCCTTCCCTGGCTATTTCAACAGACATAGGGGAAGCTTTTGATTCACTGGCGTGGAGTTATCTTTATGGAATTCTGGAAAAGTATAATGTTGGCCCTAGGTTAATGAATTGGATACAAACCATTCATGCCTCTCCCAAGGCTAGTGTAATAACCAATGGGTTTAAATCTCCATCGTTTGAGCTCTACATAGGATCCAGACAAGGGTGTCCACTGTCTCCTTTATTATTTGTGCTAGCAATAGAACCTTTAATTAGGAAAATTATGCATTCTAATAATATTTGTGGGGTTGAGACTGGTAGTTATATTAACAAAGTCCTAGCATTTGCAGACAATGTGCTTCTTATCATAACTAATCCTGTCAGTTCCCTAAAATATGTGAAAATGTTGTTGCAAGAGTTCAGTGAGATGTCTGGTTTATTTGTCAATAGGTCCAAATCTGAATGTTTAAAATTATCGATGTCAATCTCAGAATCTTCCATTACTGACATTCTGCTGGTGCTGAAGTGCCCCTCTGACGGTTTTACTTTTTTTAGGGATAAAAATATTTAGCTCTACTGATAAGATCCTGTCTCAGAACTTGTCATTGATTATTGAAGATCTAAAAGCAGATTTGGACAGGCGGGCTAAACTACTATTATTATAGGGGAAAGTTAACTCCTTGAAAATTATATCTGCTCCTAAATTATTTTACTTTATGAATAGCTTTGTGGCAAACATTCCCACCATGTGGTTTAGCAAAATAGAAAAGTGTGTCTCTCTTGGTTTTTATGAGGTGAGAGACCTCCAAGACTATCTAAAATCAAACTAAGAGCTCTGGACAAAAAAGGTGGATGGGCATTACCCTGGTTGCAAGGTTTTTTGGGGCCTTTAAGTTAAAACAAGTAGCTATGTGATTTTCCTCAGTTGATTCTTTAGACACCCCCATGGGTCAAAATAGAAAAATAATTAGTTTCTCCCCTGAAGGTCACAGACTTATTTTTCTATAAGAATTTAGGTCAGTCACTTAATCATCCAGTTCTTCAAGTGTCAGTGATGGTTTGCAGAAAATGTAATACTTTAAAAAAGATGGAATTTGTCCCATTACAATGTACAACAAGCCACTTAAAATATGGATTGGAAACATAAATGAATAATTTCACTAGGAGATTTGCTGAATAGTCAAAACAGGTTATTATCCTTTTGTGCTCTTCAAAAAATGTCATGTGCTTAAATGTGACTTTTGCATCTACCTACAAACAAGAAGCTTCCTTCTAAACAAATTCCTAGATTCATCCTTTAAACTTGTCATGTTTTTAGCTTGGGACATTTTTTTTAAGTATGCTATCTTCCTAAAGGTTTTAGCCTTATATATGCTTTTCTGAATGAATCTGACACACATTTAACAGACAAGGCTAGGCTGACGTGGCAAGATGACCTAGGCCTCACCATTTCAAATCCAATGTGGAACAAAATTTGGGAAAATTCTGTTAATTTCTCTAGAGAGTTGCAAGGAAGGCTTGTTCAATTTAAGATTTTGCATTATTACTACTACTGCTCCCCGAATCAGTTATTCAATTTAGGATATAAAGTAGATGATAAACGTTGGAGATGTGGGGAACCTGGTGCAGAACTGGCACTCTTATTTTGGCATTCTAAAGTGATTGCCCCTGTCTGGAGGCAGAGTCACACAATATGCCAAAACATTCTTGGTTCTTCCCTTCTCTCCACTTGTTTTTATACTTCGTATCACAGATTTGATTCCAAACATTACAAAACACAGGAAAATTTGGCTCTTGTCATGTGCTTTAGCTTACAAAAGAGTAATACTACAACACTGGAAGGATTTATTTCCCCCTCTATCAACCAATGGCTTAACAATTTGATGGCTATGGTAAATAATGAAATAATTTCCTATTCTATTATGAATAGAAATTATGTTTTTTTACAGTTGTGGGAACCCTCTTAGATTTATGTGCTTAAAGAAAGTTGACTTACTTGGAAATTATAGCTATGGAGCTGGTATACCATTTTTATGGTACTTTTAGACATTTTTTATGTTTATGGCAATTGTTAGGTGTACTAAAGTATTTTTTTATTTCTGCACTATCCTGTATTTTACAGCCATTACTAATATAAAGCATTGCAGGAATATTTATAAGATATTTATATGATACGTATATACTCTCACACTATCTGTCGTTACTCTGTTAAAATGATATTTTGTGATTGCTTTCTGTTGTTTATCTATTAATTCCAATAAACTTTAAATTGGAAAAAAAGGATGGGAACAACTCTTGCGAATAGGGCAACTAAGGAAATGTGTAAAATTAATACATTAATTCCTAATTGACAGCTCTGCCCCCTAACCATCATTGCACATGCAAAGCAGAAGTGGGAGGTGGAGCTGCACACACCTATGCTGAAAGATGATTGGGATGGCAGCTGGGAGACAGCATATGGAAGTAATAGAGAAATCCAAAGTAAGCTAGTTCAGTATAAAATTCTGTGCCATTTCTTCATGTCTCCACAAAAAGTGAACGGAATGAACCTTAAAGGGGAAGTCTCCTACAGTTTCACACCAATATTTTCCCAACTCCTTATGTGTAACTGTTGTGTGCTTCCTCCAGTTGCCAGCAGTCATATTACTGTCCAAATCTAGATTATAAAAAATATACAGCCCCATGAAGTTACCAATGTGTTTGTCCTCCATTTTACCATCAATGCTGTTGAAGATGATGTCATCAGAGCAACAGATAATGGTGCTTCACTAAATGCAGTTCCACCAGTAAACCAAACTCACAATGTTTGGTTCCCCATTTGAGTAATGGAGGAACCCTTTAAGTGTTGTGCTCATCCTGAAGTGCAGGTCTAATAGGAACTGGGACCATATGAGTGTGATGCAGCACTGATTTGACATGTATATACAGTATTCTTATAAGGAAGTGCCTGTATGTGTTGTGTAACTGTTTCTGTTAGCAAGAACAGTTTACTCAGTAAATGACTCTGGGTACAACAAGAGTTTTAAGTGGTATTATACCGCTGTTGTATTATGTTTCATGTGTTTTAACATTCTCTGTTTTGATTGACACTAGCAGCGAGAAACAATCTTGCAAATATGCCCCTTTCCCTTGTAACTAGGCAGTCAGTGATTGGGTGGCTGCTGTAAGGCAATAAAGAGTTCAGCTGTACCTTGGAATAGGTTACCAGGACATCATCAGCTGCAGCATATGGAAGAAGGATAATTTAGTGGTTAAAGCACAGGCACAAGAACTGGGAGACTCTGATTCAAACCCTACTAAAGTCCTTTACTCTCTAACCCTTAATAAGTTCCCCTAACCTCCTTGGGAACTGTGATGACCCCTCAGGTCCATGACTGTAAAAGTGCCCCCATTCCCATTATAAATCAGTGATGTGAGAGCTACAGCACTGTACTTTGAAGGTACTGAAGGCAAGCTGTGGCAGCCCTCCCCCGTAATGCCAGCATTTGAAGTAGGATGTCCTTCACAAATCAGATGCTACACTTTAGCTGTTGTAAGTACAGAAACTAATCAGTCTCAGTGTTTGTAGTGCTCTGTATTTGCTTAGCTCATTCCTCCCATGTCATATGCATTCTGTGTCTTGGTATTTCCGGTCAAACTCAGATTTAAAGAGCATTTGAAATGTAAAACAATACACTGTATAAAGTAAATGATCTAGTTCTCCACTTTCAGGCTGCTGAAAGGGGGTGTATCATTTGTACAAAGGAGGAATTCACTCTTGTGTGATCCTTTAGGAAACTGCTCAGGCCTACCTTGTAAATGAATCTTCTCAAGGGTGTTCATCTGGTTCAATACAGGTTGACTGATTGACTACTAGATTGATCCTTGTTTGCTTGATTGTCTGATTGAGTGACTGATTCTTTCTACTGCTCTCCACAGCATGTTGCAAGTGTCTCACAGAGAGAAATGAGCAGTACAAAGAAATAGATTGTTTCCTGTGAATAAATTACTATTAGATGTATTATTTGCTCTACAGATAACAGTATTAAGGCTACAAGTACTACTCCCTGTGTGAGTTACATGACAGAACTGTCTTAAGCCATTGCAAACTTAAACTAAAATCTGGATAGACAGCATTGATACCCTTATGCTTTCTTCTGCACTGTTGCTGCAGTGACATCAGGGAATGGGAGGGGCTGTATTACAAGTGACCCATTTGCATGTAAATGGAAGCTTGCTTGACACTTTACTACATTGTGTCAGAGCCTCAGGATCTAGATACGTGTTGCAACAGAAGAAATCACTGATCTCTTATTGACATATGTACAGTAATTGATGTAATGTATAATAAATACATCAGACATATCCAAATGATAATTACACAGGAGCCTTCTCCTTTAAGGATGCTAGTAAATGTAGGAGGTGCCAAAAACATAATGCTGGCCTAGCACATACAGTATGTTATGGCCATGTACTAAGGTGACTCTGTTATGGTCACAAAGGGAAGAAAAACTCCTGCACTTGCTCCAAGTACCAAAAAAGTGCTTCACTTCAATCTGGAGATTAAACCAGCAAAGTCTATTTTATCATATTTTAAAAATGTTTACAGTGCATTTATCTACAAAGGTACAAAACACCCCATAGGGACTAAAAAAGAACTCCCTACAGCTGTTTAACACCACTGGGGGTGCTTTATCAAGGGTTAAGACTCCATTATGGTCTGCAATTAGAGAAATGTGTGAAAAAGTGACAAGAGAACCTATATCTCCTTCCCACCTGATTTTTATTCTGGGTATGTAAAAATTGGTTCCAAATGTTAATATCACCCGCAAAATAAAGCGGGATGCAATATCGCGGTCAGGACATCGCAGGTGTAGACATCGCATGGCAAAAACATTGCGGGCAGTAATACTCAATCAATCAATCAATCAAATCTTTATTTATCCAGGTGAACATCATTGAGCACAGCTCATTTGCAAGATGGACCTGGTAAGGTCAAGGTTCAACTTACATAGATATAACAGATAAACAACACATACAAAAGGTCTATTATATACAAAATTCGAAAATAAATCCCATTGTCTAACATACATTCTAAGCAAGATGTTCAATACTTTGATAATTAACATAGATAGTGGGGACAAGGGAAGGGGGGAGCAGGAGTGGGATGCAAGTTGGCGGGGAACGTAGAAGATGATATTAATTATAAGGTGGCTGGATAAGTGATAAGTGATGCCTAAGAAAGGGCTGGGGCCTGTACTGGCGGTAGAATGACAGGGGTATAGGGCTATGATGAGGTTAAGGAAGTGCTGGGAGCTGGATGAAGGGTGGGGTGTAATACATCTAAGGGGTAGAGGCACTTGATAAGGGTGGATTCATTCCATGGACTGACTGACTGAGGAGGGGAAGGATAAGATTAGCACTAGTATTAAATTACACTAGTACTAGTGGAAACAGTTACATTTTTCTTGGATAAGCCTTGTATACAGATGTTTGAAGGATGTAACTGTAATGTAACTGCTCAATTTCAGGGTCTTCTGCGTCATATTCCATAAAGTAGATAGTATGTAGCTGATAGTAATTCTCCCATACCGAGTGTTGAAATTGGGCACTTTAAGCATGATGAAGTTGAGACTTCTTAAGGCATATTTACTTGCTGTGACCTGTGTGAAGCAATCTGAAATATAGTTTGGGAGCTTTTTAGATAAAGCCCTATATGTCCATAGTATGGCATTCCTATTTCTTCTGAAATGGAGTGAAGACCATCCAACTGCAGCATAGAGAGCAGTGATGAGTGCTGAGGGGAAGATCTGTAATGAACCTTAATGCTCTGTGGTAAAGTGTGTCCAGTTTATGCAGATAAGAGTTAGGGCAGCGACCGTATAGGAAGTCTGCATAGTCCAAAACTGAGAGAAATGTGGCGTGGACCAACTTCTTTTTTGAATCCCTATTTAAAAAATGCTTTATTCTGTGAAAGAGGCCAAGCCTCTGCCGGAGCTTTTTCAGTAGCTCTTCCAGGTGAGTTAGATAGTCGAGTCTATAGTCTAGCCAGACCCCCAAATATTTGAACTTTTTGACAAATTCAAGATTTTCACCCATAACAGTGGAGAGTTGGGGGAGATTGCTTAGAAAGGAGTTGCCGGTTTGATTTTGGGGGCAGAAAAACATTGCCTTTGTTTTTGCGTTTAGGAGAGTTTTTTTCCAGTAACTGAAGTTGAAGTATATTGAATTCTGCTTGTAGCTCTTCACATGCTGAGACAGGAGAGGGGTTACTGACGTATAAGACGGTGTCATCTGCAAACAGATGTACAGTGGCTTTGGTGAGATTAATATCGATGTTATTGATGTAGATGACAAATAGAATTGGGCCTAGGATGGATCCTTGAGGAACTCCTCTTTGCAGAGGCTTAAGTGGAGAAAGGTCTCCTTCAGATTTCACTTGCTGGGTCCTTCCCGTGAGGTAGCTATTAAACCATCTAAGGGAAGATGCATCTAGGCCTATGGAATACAAGGAAGAGAGGAGTAGATCATGGTTGACCGTGTCGAAAGCCTTACTCAGGTCTAGGAATACAGCACATACACAGTTTTTTATCCAGCTCACTTTGCCAATCATTTGTTACTTTGGCCAGGGCTGAGATAGTGCTATGTTTGGTTCTAAATCCTGATTGTGCGGGGTTTGTCAGATTAGCCTCTTCAAGATATCCTCTCAATTGAGTGCTCACTATTTTTCAAGCAGCTTGGATAACACGGTAGGATAGAAATTGGTCTGTAGTTATTAAGGTCCATGGGGTCCCCTGCTTTCAGTAGGGGATGACTTGAGCTGTTTTCCAGATTGAGGAATAGAGCCTGTTTTTAATGAGAGATTAAATAGGTGTGTTATTGGAACTGCTAGGGCTTGCATGGCAATTTTTAAAAAATAAGGATCAAGGGAGTCTGCACCTGCACTTTTTTTGATGTCCAGTTGAGAAATTAGGTCTTCGACTTGTTTCAAGGTGGCTGGTTTGAAGGAGAAGGTAGATTCAGTCATCCGAACATCAGGACTCTTAATGCCTTAATACTGCCAGTCATCAGCCTGCGGTGTGCTGCCAGACCCCATGGTGCCCCCACAGACATGAGAGAAGGGAAGTGGATGCTCAGGTGCAAAGCATGGGGAGGGCACAGCAGGAACACTGCAAGGGACAGCAGCAGCAGAGCTCCCAGTGCCTGTTACCAGTGACTAGAAGTGCCTCTTTTACCCCTGCGCCCCACTCCATCACAGTTCCACCACCGCCATCTGTGCATTGCCACCTGTGATGGCATTGGCGATGTGGGTCGCTATGCTGCTCCTGTGTCTGGGGTGACATGCCTATGCCAACTTGCTGCCTCTGGGGATGCTGCTGAATTTGGGCCTGCCTTTACATCTGTTGGGCATTGTGCTGAAGGTGGAGGGATGAGCAGAGAGACCAGACATAGGTAGATGCCCGCCTTGGGGCAGGGGCAGCATGGCAATGGGCAGCACTGTCCATGGCTAGATGAGGCAGGCTGTAATTTTGCTGGCATTGGTGGCTATGTGTGGAGACCCATAGGGCAGGGGGGTGCAGGGGTGTCAGAGGCACTTCCAGTCACTGGTAGCAGGCACCGGTAGCTATGCTGCTGCTTTCCCTTGTGGTGATCCTGCTGTGCCCTCCCCATGCTTTGCACCACTGCCACAATGTTTTTGCCATGCGATATCTACACCTGCGATGTCCTGACCGTGATATTGAAATCGTGCTTTATTTTGTGGGTGATATTAACACCTGGAACCATAAAAATTATGTTGACCGACATCACAGTGATGGATTTATGTTGACTGCAAGTTGAGGTTGGTGTAAATCCATCAAGTAAACTGTATTTTTTTCAGGGGGCTCTGCCCCCTGTACCCTCCATCCTTTAAGATTATCAACTGTCAGCTGGAGTTGATTCAGGGTGGGGTGCAATAGCCGGTCAAAGCAGTGCCGAGGTCCCATAGGTACATTACAGCGGCAACAATGTACTGCCACTGTAATGTCGTTTCTTTGTGCAATTGTCACTGTTCAGATGGCATGCCTGTACAATAGTAACTCCAAGCCAAGACAATTACAGAAACTATGGGTATTTTCTGCAGCCCTGTGTCTCAGGAGGGTCATCCTCAGAAACTGGAAGGACCCCAACCCACCACAGCTTCAGGGCTGGTATAATCAAATGGGCTACTTGGCAAAAAATGAGAGAAAAAGTTACTTAACTGCTGACAATGTAGAGTCCTTTGAAAGAATTTGGTCACTGTTTCTGAAGCTATTTGTCTTTACATCCTAGAATATTTATGACTACTGACACTGTTTACTTTAATAGGAATGTAATTAGCTGTAATTAACATTAACAGTTTATTCTGGAACATGCTGCACTGCTTAGGTCAACCTGTGGATCCTCTAATTAATGACTCTGCACTTATCCCTGAATGAACTGTTGCACTATATATTTGTCTGAAATGTTTTAACTTTCTCTGTAGTGCAGATGTTGTTTTACTGATATCTAAAATAAATAGAAAATACTATAAAAAACTAAATCAAAGTGGTCACACAGCTCTATTTCAGCAAAATCTTGGGGGTTACAAACCATTATTCTACCAGAATCATAGGGGCTACAAGGCACTATTCTAACAAAATCATAGGGCACACAAAGCTTTAGTCCAGCAAAATCAGGGGGGTTGCAAATTTTTACTCCTTCAAAATCTTAGGAGCTGTAAAGCCGCATTCTACTGATATCCTAGTGGTCTCAAGGCACTATTCTAACTTGATCATAGGGGTCGCTGTACAAGAAGCTATTGTAGCAAAATCATAAAGTTTGAAAAAGCCTATTCTAACAAAATTATAGGGGTTGCAATGGTCTAGTCTAGTAAAATTGCAAGAGTTGCAACATCTTTTTTCTAAGAAAATCATAAAGGTTTCAGTGCCCTCCCTATTCTAGCAAAATCATACTTGATAGACCAAATGGCCTTCTTCTGCTGGCTTCTTCGTATGTTCATATGATTTTGTTAGAAAGGGCCTCACAACTCCTGTGATATTGTTAGAATAGGGTTTTGCTAACACTGATAGGGCTTTGCAACCCTTATGATTTTGCTAGACCTTTAAGGTGTGGGCACCAGTACTGAATTCTGTGCTCTAGATGTGGCATTACCAGTGACCTTACAAGGGCAGTATAACCTCCTCTCTCCTACTACTGATTCCCCTAGATATGCATCCCAGCATCATGTTTGCCTTTGCTGTTGTGTTCTTGCACTGCGTGGACTGCTTCAGGTCACTAGTGATCATCACTCCCAGGTCCTTCTCTTCCTCTGATGCAGGTACTTGGTTTCCACCCAGGTAGTATTCTGTCTTGGGATTCTTGGCTCCAATGTGCATAACTTTGCATTTCTTGTTATTGAAGCCAAGCTGCCAGATCCTGGACCACCTCCCCAGCTTTTACAAATCTTCCTGTAGGTCCTGTATCCCTTCAGCCATGTCCACTCTCCCACAGAAACTAGTGTCATCCGTGAATAGGCACATTATGCCCTTAATGCCATCCCCAATGTCATTGATGAAGACATTGAAAAACACCAGCCCCAGCACTGAGCCCTGGAGGACCCCACTAGTTACCTCTCTGGTGCCAGATAACTCTTCCCCAACCCCGAGATCCACCAACTTCCTGATCAACCTTTTTCATAGGAGATGCAAAGACTGTCTCTAGAAAAAATTATAGGAGTTGTACAGCCCAATTCTAACAAAATTAAAGGGTTGCAAAGTACTATGCTGACAAAAGCGTACGGGTTACAAAGCCCTTTTTTTAGAAAAAACATGGGGGGTTCCAAACTCTACTCTAACAAAACCATAGGAGTCATAAACCACTTTTCTAGCAAAGTTATGAGGTTATAAATCCTTACTGTAACAAAATCATAGGGGTTGGGAAGTCCTATTCTGGCAAATTATAGGGATGCAACCCCCCCTCCCCAAATGTCATATAATCAAATCCATCTGAGGACATTTTCTAGGGGTTCATGGCAGCTGGGGGATGGGTTACTAGTCACCCCATCTCAACCCATCCCCCTGATGATGTACTGTGATACGAAACTGGTCAGGGTTTCAGTCTGCTAGAAGCCTGTATCTGCAGTACATGACATGGCAACATTTTTTAAATTGCTAAATATTGAATAAAGCTTTTTTTGCACAGCTGAGGAGTGTGAAGTTCTTGCTGTAAGTACTGGACTGTTTTTGGTTTCTGCACCTTCCCGCTGTAGTGGAGTGGTTTTTGTTACTTCTTTGTGCCCAGATAAGCCTATTCGTCCAATCCCATAAGAAAACACATGACCAGCATAGTTATTTTTGTCAGAAAAGGGCACAATTTATTTTTGACATGATTGTCATAAATCAAAACATCAAATATACAGACAACATTGGTTACATAAACAACAGGTTATAATATAGCAAACCTCAATCATGCATATTATAGTATAATATTACCCAGGGGCAGCAGACTACCTTAGGCTATGGCACTCCACCTCCATGAAAAATGAGCCAACCCATGGCCAGGAAAGGCATGGCTCTCCCCTGCAGGGTTAGCCCAATTCCCTGACAAAGCTGCTCCAAAATGGAGCCGTACCGCTAGGCCACAGCCATGCTGTTGAACCCTCACAGAGAGTCACCAACTCAACCATCGCCCCCCTGCAGTACCAGGCTCCGCCCAAGACTAAGCAAGTGTTTTTTCTGGGATGTGCCCTCACTGGGCCACCCCAATCTTCTATCTTCTTCTCAAATCTTTTTTAGTTTAGCCACTACATCGATAGTCATCTGCCATAAGATCCACAAATTCATTTGTGCATCTCCCACCAGTGCCCCAGGATAATATTATAACCATGCTTCCACACCCATCTGAATACCCAAGTTGAAGGTTGTTTGTCCTACATCTGACAGGCACACCCCATTCGCTGCAAAATATCTTCCCCACCTAGGGTTATGTCCCTATGGTGTAACACTTGTATACTGTTTTGACTGCAGAAGCGAGATACCACTCTATTTACTTCCTTATGCACCTTCCAGAGTGGCCTGGCCACCTGGCCCTTCCCCCATTTTCACCGAGGCATTATCCTAGACCATGCTAAGTGAGTGTCCAGCATCTGCCTTCTTATCAACCCTAGATCTACCATTATGCCTTTCATCACATCTATCGATGAAAGGCTCCCCAAGTCATTTCCCCTAGGTGAATTACAATACCAAACGGTGGGTTCCTAACCAGGCCCAGCTTCTTTAATGCTAGTATGAGATTACCCCACCTCATGCCAGCAGCTCCACACCAGTGTATGCTTGCTTTTTTTCTCCAGGATGCCCAGTTGGTCTCCTTGGCCCTGTTGTGATGCCCATGCCCGTACTCTGCTAATAAAGGAGTGGCCAACCACCTAAACGTTTTTGTTCTCCAGAGGTGCACCTGTAAGACAAAGCAAACAGTTAATCTAACCATTCTGTCCTATACTGCCATGCTGGGTCTAATGTATGTTTTATGGGCTTTAGACTGCCAGTGCCCAATCTTCTGTATTTGTGCTTCCTGGACTCCCAACAACCAAGCTGCCTCGGTGGTGGCCCCAATACTGAATGTGTGTGTGCTAAACCCACTAGGGTCTCGCCCCGCCACTCTCACCCCCTTCCTAAAAATTGCTACAAATTGGTACCTAGTCACAGGCTTACCATCTGCATGTGTAAAGACGGTGCTCTGCCCCCCTCTTCTGTGAGCCGTGTATTTCTTTTCCAGAGCCCATGGGCAGATGCCACTCCCCTGTGCCCTGTGAAAAGTTATTATCTTAGTGGGGCCAACCTGTGCTGTTTTGGAAAAAATGCAGTGACAGTTGCAGCGTGTCCCCTGTGAACTTTATCTCCCGCCACTGCAGACAGTGTCCAGCTGGCATGGTCGGGTCCTCCACCATTTCTGAAACCCAGAACGTGCCAAAAAATGCACAGGAGAACACCCTTTAGAGTCTTAATACATCTACTGACAAGCATAGCTCCCCAATTTTTCCTAGTATGTCCCCCAACAACTAGCTATCCACTGGACGCCTGCCATCCTTCTTGTTACCTTTAAGTCTGCACCACCCCTCTATCATTTTCCGGATGGTGAAGGAGCTGGTCATGTTCTGTAAACCCCGTAGCTGATAGTTCTGTTGGACGTCCCCACAGAAAGCCCAGAATGCCTTTAGGTGTACCCTATACTTACACCAGGTCCCCGAAGCCAGAGCGTGTTGTACCAAGTTGTCTGATCTTGGATCGATGCTTGCCACAGGAATGCTGGCACTCTGCCTGGGTGTCTCTCTGCAGCTGGGGCCATCTGCCAGGAACACTTGAACTGCAATCGAGACAGCGCATCAGCAATCACATTGTCAACCCCCGGTACTTGCTTAGCCCTGAACAAGTCATTGATTTGCAGGCACCGAAGGACAAAAACCCTCAGCAACTGCATCACCTCTTTAGAGTTGGATGTCTGCATGTTCAGGATGGACACCACCCCCATATTGTCTGTCCGGAAGCAGACCTTTTTGTGTCTGAACCAGTCCTCCCACACAAACACTGCCACCAATATTGGGAAGAACTCCAACAGGGTCGCATTCTTTGTGAGACCTGCCTCCACCCAGCTTTCATCCCAAGGACCTGCAAACCATGACCCCTTGAAGTATGCCCCAAAGCCAACGCCCCCCCAGCAGTGTCAGAAACCATCTGGCAATGCAGGCTGAATTGGAGGCCAGTTTGCCACACTGATGTCCCATTAAAATGTCTCAGAAATGTGTCCCAGACTGCCAGACCTGACTTCATCTCCGATGAAACCCTGATGTGATGGTGTGGTTGTAACATGCCCGTAGTGGCCCATGACAGCAGCCTGAGAAAGGGCCTGCCCAGCAATATGGCCTTGCATGCAAAATTTAGATGTCCGATTAATGACTGTAGCCTATGAAGGGTGACCTTGGCGGCTGACTGAACGTCCGCCACCAACTGCCCCAGCAGAATTACCTTGTCCTGTGGCAAGCGTGACATCATATGGACCACGTCCAGCTCTATGCCTAGATATGTGAGCCGAGTTACCAGCCCTTCTATCTTCTCATGGGTCAAGGACACCCCAAACCACTCCATGTGCCATGAGAACACGGTCCAGTGCCCCTATGAACAGGAAGCCATCTAGGTAATGTGTGATCAAATCATTGTCGCTGTGGTGCCTGGTGGCCCATTCCAAAAAATGGCTGAATGTCTCAAAAGTGGCACATGACACTGAGCAACCCATCAGCATTACCATGTCATAGTAGAACCCCCAAATGTAAAACCCAGTAGGTCAAAATCTCCTGGACTGACTAGGAGAAGCTGGAAAGCAGATTTAATGTCACTTTTGGCCAGTTGTGCCCCCTTGCCTACCCTCTGGATGAGCTTGACCGCAGTGTCGAAGGATGCGTAGCATACCGCACTGTCCTCTGCCGAAATAAAATCATTCACTGATGCTCCTTTAGGAAATGATAGGTGATGGATCAACCTGAATTTACCTGTGGCCTTCTTGGGGACCACTCCGAGTGGAGAGCTCCTCAAGGGGCTCAGTGGAGGACTTCTAAAAGGCCTCGCAACCCTACCAGCTGCCACCTCCTTGCGCACCTTCTCTGCCATAAGCTTCTGCCAAGTTCTGGTGGACTTGAGGTTGCTTGCTGTGGTGTCCACCCGGGGTCCCTGATATAGGATGCGGAAGCTGGTAGAGAAACCATTGAGCAGGTACTGTGCATTCTTTCTGCAAGGGTAGCGGTCAAGCCAAGCCCTCATGCGCTCAGTGTTTACTGGGGACCTCACCAGGTTTCTTCGGGAACCTGTCTCCTTGCTTGGTGTCAGTCTGCTGGCCATCAACCTTCCTGTAGCTATTCCCCCCCCCCAGCAGGTGTTAGCTTGGTGCTTACCTCCACAGCTACTGCACTCATGCCAAAATTTGCAGAAGTCCCGAAAACATTTCCCCGTATTGTACTGCCTGCAGGTACCGACCCCTTTCTGTCCCAACTACTGCACTTTGTTTACCATGTGCCCACTGGCTATGTAGTGGGCTTGGCCCATATCAAGTGCCTCAGCCACAAGTCATAGTCAATCTTGTCCCATCGCATGTCCGGCAATCAAGGTACTCTCATGCAGAAGAACTCATCATAACTAAGCCAGGCATTCCCCTCAAAGGCCGAGTGGCCCGTTTTGATGTTGTCCCTGTACTTGAGTAGCTGCCCTATCTTCTGCATGAACTTTGCACAATATATGGAGAGAAATATGTCGAAGGCCACTATCCAGTTATCAAAAGTGCGGGGCACTGTAGGCCACTGCTTCCCTTCCTGTTTGAGCCTATCTTTGTCCACTGTGTCCGGCAGTTCCCTATGTAGGAGGTTGAATATCTCTATATATTCGCCCTTCCCCAGATCCTTTCCCTGATTGCTGGGATAGGATGTGTGTCCATTGGGTCATCCACCCCCAGGTAGGCCCAGTGATCCATGTCCACCACCATGGGAGCCACCCCACTGGGCCCCTGCATAGCCGCTGGTGTGAGGGAAAGCGGGTCCACTAGCCATGGATCTGCATTCCCCTCCGTTAGTCCCTCCATAGCCATTTCCAAGCCCCAAACCTGCCTGACAGTACTGTCCACCGACGTCCCTGTCCCTGTGGAGCTGGCCTGGGGTGACCCATTGCCTGTCATGGAGGTGCCACCCCTTTCCCCCCCAAGGCCTGGGGGTTGAGCTAACCCTGATGGCAGTGTCGGAGGCATGGCCATCTGGTTACCCATGTTGCGGTCCCCAAAGAATTGCTGTCCCCCCCATGGCGCCCATGGCCACCACTGAGCTGCTGCCTGGAGTGAAGGGGGTGCTGGTGTAGCCTGCCCCCCTTGCGGGAATGGTGGGAGGCCGTATGGTGGAAAACATGGGGAAAGCCAAGGCCACCAACCCTGTTGGCCGGGGAGGGCGGTGCCCCACTAGTCCCCCCCCAGGACCTGCTCTGGGTTTTTTCCGGGCTGCTTGGCCCCCCGACCCCTCTCAGCTGTGGGCCCCCACTGGCCCTTGCTCATGCCCTCTCCAATGCTTTCCCTAGCAAACGTCTTCCCATCCTGGACGTAACTTCCCCCTTTTCTCTGCCCCTTGCTTGCCCCAAAGGAGCCTGCCCATTCCCCCGGAATCCCAAGGACTGCTTATCCCCCCCTGGGTTGGTACACTGCCCACCTCTCACTGGACACACCAACTGGCCTCTCCTGCAGGGGGTTCCGTGCCTATTTCATTGGTGTCATTAACCACCTCCACTGTTTCGATTGCCACCACACCTTGGTCGCTGCCAGCTTCTTCTACATGCCCAGGCATCTGCTCTTCTGCTGCTGATGTCTTCTGGATAGTCTTGTTCACCATGGCCTCCTGCATCTTCCTTGAAGTCTTCCTGGATCTCTTTGCTGGCCATGCAGCATTGGGCACCCACTGCTGTTGGGTAGGCGCATTTTGCATCGCTATCTGGAGCCAATTCAGGCTGCCCAATGCCATTAGCTGCTGTAGGGTACCATTGAATTCCTGGGTGGGTGTGTTCAGCACACCTGCTGATTGGGAGGCCTGGGCCTCCTCGCCCCCCACCTCTGCTGCCTCTCCCACAGTTATCATGACCCCTGTTGTTGCCTGTGGAATCTGAGGGATGCAAAAAACCAAAAATGGTCCATTAGTGTTGTAGTGCCATTGCTCCCCCCCCCGCTGTGTTCCTGTCCCTGCCCTCCCTGTCCCCTGTGTCCCAGCCCGCCAGCCTGATGCCCATCTTCTCCTTTCTTCCTTGCCTTTTTTTGTGAGACATTTTTAGTTTATTGTGTCACTTACTGATAGCTGTTGTGTACCTATACAGTAGTTATGATTATTATAAATAAAATGTTTTTTTACCCCTGACCCCCTCTGACCTGGGGTAGTGCTTCCATTTATGCTAGGCAGGGGATGGGTACCCTTACCCAGTAGATCACTGGCTCCCTGCCCTCTGCCCCCTTTTTTTTTTTTGTGTGTAGTGTTTTTTTTTTTTACTTAGTTTACACAGCACCATGCAACCGAGGGGGCAGTTGTCTTTATCCCGCTGGAATTCTGGCCTGGGGTACCCTAATGTCCGCCATGTCCCTACAGGGGTCAGGATGCACACTGCGCATGCTGTGCACTGTACCTCGAGTGCTATAAAGGACACCCTGCATTCTCTGCCTTTCGTCATGTTGCAGTTTGATTTGCAGAAATTAATAGCAAACTGCATCAGGTAGGTCCATATGTGACAGCGGGCCACCTAATTACCAGTCCATGCCATGTATTTCAGGATAAAAAATTGCTGCCTGCCTCCTAAATGAGGCTCGGGATCTCCATGAGCCAAGAACAAAGAAAAGACCCAGGCAAGATGGCGGCAGTGAAATCTCGTGGGAACAGAAGAGGTTTGGGTGTCCTGCAGGCACCAGTCTATTCTGGCAAAATGGGGCCATAGTCTCACGAGATTACAAGCAAGAGTGGCATCTCCCCGTGGCTGTAGTAGCTCTGGCTCCGTGAGAGTCACAAGGCATCATGGGGCTTGTCAGAGTCAGGGAAGAGACAGCAATGGCTGCGTGCTGTCTCCAGGAGGCATGGGGCAGTGATTTATTGCCCCCCGAGAACAAAGGACTGCACAGAGGAGAGAAATGGCATGCAAGATGCTGGAGGGGCTTTGGATACTTATTGGCCCTTCGATCGATTGGGGAGATGTCAGATTAGAAACATAGAAACATAGATTTTGACAGCAGATAAGGACCGCTTGGCCCACCCAGTCTGCCCATTTCCCTACCTAATGGATAAGCTGCAGATCCTAGTTAACCAGCAGCCTACTTCTTCCTACCCCAACCCCCTAGAATTGCCTTATGACTGTCCCATGCATGCTTGAATTCCACCACTGTTTTCGACTCCACAACCTCCTCCGGAAGGCCGTTCCATGCATCCACAACCCTCTCTGTGAAAAAATACTTACTTAAATTACTCTGAGCCACCCCCTTCTATCTTCAAATTGTGCCCCTTTGTTCTTGCACACCTCTTTTTGAAATATGCTACCCTCTTGGACTTTGTTGATTCCTTGAGGTACTTGAAAGTTTCTATCATGTCCCTCCCTCTTCTTTCCTCGAGGCTATACATATTTAGCTCCTTAAGTCTCTCTTCATATGTCTTCCGGTGCAGACCCTGCACCATTTTAGTTGCTCTCTGGACAGCTTCCATCCTGTCTATGTCTTTGGGAGATTGGGTCTCCAGAACTGCACGCAGTACTCAGATGGGGTCTCACCAACTGTCTGTACAGAGGGATAATAACTTCCTGTTTTCTACTGGTGATGCCTCTCCCTATGCATCCCAGTATTCCCCCAGCCCTCCTCGCTGCCCTCTCACATTGCTTGCCCACCTTTAGGTCATCTGATATGACTACCCCCAGGTCCCTTTCCATTTTTGTTGTTGTTAGTATCTCACCCCCCATTGTGTACTCTTCCCCTGGGTTTTTGTTTCCCAGGTGCATCTTCCTTTGCAGGTAAGGCATGGCAGATGTCAGTAGCTGCTCTTGAAAGAGCATGTTCTCTTTTTTTTTTTTTTTTTGGGCATTCAGTACTGAGGAGAGTCATGCCTGACTAGGGCTGAGGAGGTCACTACAGGAGGTACCTCCCGAGATCTGTGGGCTAACTGATTGGTGGCCTTTCATGACATAAGGGTTGCTACCAGAGGGGCCCCAGCTCTGAGGCTGCTTGATCTAGTTCAGCAGGGGAGATGGTGGGTAGGACCTGCTACTGGAGGGAATGCCTTCCACTCCCATGACCTGTTTAAATGAGTGATTGAATTTGCTTAGCCCTGTTCTACAGTAATCCAGTGCACTACTGACTTGTGTTTTTTTGTGGGTTCCCTGGTAGAGTTGGTTATACAGTTGTAGCGGCTAACTGAACCAGTTACTTAATAGAGAAGCAACTAACATTTCCCAGAGCACAGTGAGACACTGCTGTGCACTTATTTCTAATGTAGTTAGTTGACATATGCTGGCTACCAGAATTGTTAGTTTTGAGTAGAAATAACATATGACTGTACCTGTAGTGCTATTAGCATTGTTGGGAGCAGTTAGGATGTGATAAACCTATCTGGATGAACGAAGAGAACAGAGCAGCTCTGCTTTTCTGTGTTCTGTGTGTTCTGGGTGAGGATATAGCATGCACCAAGCAGAAAAGGGATCTTGGGGTTATCATCTCTGATGACCTCAAGGTAGGGAAACAGTGTGACAAGGCAGCAGGTAAAGCAAATAGGATGCTGGGATGCATAGGCAGGGGCATCACCAGCAGGAAAAGGGACTAGTGAGGCCCCACCTGGAGTACAGTGTACAGTTCCGGAGACCTTACCTACGTAAGGACACAGACAGGGTAGAGAAGGTTCGAAGAAGGGCAACTAAGATGGTACATGGATTGCATCACAAGTCCTATGAGGACAGATTAAAGGAACTGAATATGTACTCCCTGGAGGAGAGAAGGGAGAGAGGGAATATGATAGAGACATACAAGTATCTTATAGGGAGGAACAGAGTGCAGGAATACATTATTTTTAAGTGAAAAAGATGTTCCAGGACTAGAGGGCATGGGATGAAGTTGGAGGGAGGACGATTCAGAGGAAACGTGAGGAAGAATTTTCACAGAACGGGTGGTGGACAAGGGAACACCCTGCCAGAGGAAGTGGTGGGGGCTAAAACAATCACGGGATTTAAGAATGCATGGGATAGACATAAAGGAATTCTGGAGGTCAGGGGTAAGGGACAACAGACTTCTAGGAAAACATAAGCTGAACTTACAAGCTCAGATGGGCAGACTGGGTGGGCCATAGGCCCTTATCTGCCGACACTGTCTATGTATCTATGTATCCCTTGTGGTCTGGATGTAAACAGGATGTTCCTTTGTTGTCCAGTCACTATATGCTGACCTTGGCCCCTCCCAGCTCCAGGATACTCCTAGCCTTTCCCCTCAGGGCTGAGGTCATTGGTCACCCCCCTTGGTCTCTGGACCTGGGGAGGAGGTGACCAGGGATTGTCTACTGGCCACTGGTCAATTACCCTCCCAGGAATTCTAGGAGGGACCCTTCATGGCAAATGCAAAGTAATCATGGGACTCAAAGCTGCAGCTCCTAGCAACCCTTAAATAACACCCCTACCCCCTTCCCACATTAAATGAACACTAACACCATCCAAGCTAGCAATGTTCAACTTAAAACAATGAGGATCCCCAATGAAAACTGTGTTTTTGTAATCCAAGCCTCGATTTATGACCTACTTTTGACTTTCACATTGGATATCTTGCTGTGGAAGTCTGTTTTTCTTTGTATTGGATATCTTGCTGTGGAAGTCTGTTTTTCTTTGTACAGTATTTAGTGTCTCAATACACAGGGGGAGGTTCTGCTTTTGGCATAACTGTACAGTTCCCCACTCACGGTTTGCTTTGACTCTGGCAGTACATTTTCTGGAGACATTACATACTGAATAATTATTCGGCTATGCAAAGAAAAAAATTAAGTTTTTCTTGTTTTGCAATCTATCAACTTTAGCTAAATTATGGGTGATGCAAAACCCTATTCTAACAAAATCATAGAGGTTGCAAAACCTTATTCTAATAACATCATAAAGGTTACAAAACCCTATTCTTGCAAATTCCTAGGAGATTAATAAAAACACCCCACTCACCAAATTTTATATAAGCAAATCCTTCTGAAGACAGTTTCCAGATGTTCATAGCAGTTGCAAAGAAATGATAGGGGTTAGAGCTGCAGCCTCCAGCAGCACTTAAATGACACCACTGCCCCCTCCCAACATTAAATGAAGATCAACATCATGTGAGCTGGGCAATGTGAACTTAAAACAAAGAAGGCCCTCCCAATGAAAACTGTGTTTCTGTTATCCAGGCCTCAGTTTATGATATACGTTTGACTTGCAGATGTGATATCTTGCTGCTGAAGACTGTTTATCTTCATATTCGGTGACTGTTGTTCCTACTCATAATACACTTGGGGGGGGGGGTCTGTTTTTGGCTTATATACACCATTCTCCACTCCTTGGCTGCTCTGACACTAGCAGTTCATTTTGTGGAGACATTACATATTGACAAACTGATTCATATACGCAAACAACAAAGTAACATCATTTTTTCTCTTGTTTTATAATCTAACAAAGATTGCCCAACTGAGTAGCAACATCTCATTGTAAGGCATGACCTTAGAGGCTGCAGTAATAGGCTGCTCTCTCCTTTCCTAAATGCCATAGCAGCAAAGAAAACAGTGTTACAATATTTTAGTCCAACAAGCTGCTCTAGCAATGCCATCATTTTAGTGGGAGCCTGTCTCTACAAACTTCTAAGACTGGAAGGAAGAGGAGCACACAGGGGTTAAACTGGAATGAAGGAGGTTAGACAAAGCTCAAGGAGTTATGTACGGAGAAAGAGGGAGGGAAAAGGTTATGCAAACAAAGCTGAAAACAGGTCACCGTGAGTCTGGTCAGCTCACCTGGGCAGTGCTAGTGCAACCATTTGCAGCGCTGATGATTCTGATTCAGGAATGAGTGTTGGAGAGTCTGCTGGAGGCAGAAGGATTGAGCATCCATGGGACAGCTCTCCCCCTCAGGGATGGGTGGGATGCAGATCCTCGAATTAGCCTGGCTGCTAGTAGTAGCTGGGCGTACGGGAGCTCAGGACCCCTAGACTTGTGAGTGGAAGAGAAATGGATAATGACAGCTGTGTGCAGGAGCACACACAGAGACCCTCTTGATGTCATTGAACTTCCGATCCTCCCAGGGACCAGAAATCAGGAAATAGCTACTGAACAGGAAAGTAGTGCTTTATCTTGCCTGCCAGATCTGATGTTGAGCATCACCTGCCTGGACCTGGATACCCCCGGTCTTCATCTCCACCATGCAGCGGACCAGATGGCATAGAACATCAGTGAGGAGCTGTAGGCAACCCCACCTCAGTGGGAAAGCCAAGGGGGAATGAGTAAAATAGTGTTTTGTGGGTGGACTGAGGAAGACTGTGTGCCAAGTGTGGGGGGGGGGCTAAGGAGGATGGTAGCAGGGCACTGGTACAAAAGTTGAAGGTGGTCCCAGTAAGCAGCTGTCATGAGGGATAAATAGAAATAAAAAAAAAGTCACAGTGAGTCTGTGGTGGAATCTGAAGCTTGGATGTTAGAGTTCACAAGTCTGTTCTCTAACCATTGAACTATACTGCCTTTTGTATGAGACATAAGAAATAGAAAGGCAATATAGGCTAGAGAGTAGCACACTCAAATGTGCACCTGGATTTGAATCCTGCAATTTCTTCTTACACACTCTACCACTTTACCTTCCTCTGCTGTGCTGTAGTAAAGTGGGGCTGTTACAGTGGGCTGCTGAACCTTTCCTGGTTCTTAATCAAAGTGCTTCTAATGGTCAGGGACTGGCGTGGGGGGGGATCAAGTGTTCTGTAGGATGTTATCTTCCCACAGGGAAGGCGGGCAGCATTCTCTGCTGGAATACTACCTGCTGGGTGACCACAGCTGGCAGTGCAGATGGAGTAGATTGAGGGAGAGAGGATGCAGGGCATCCTTACTGGCTATGTACTTGGGGTTGGGGAGAAACAAAATGGAAAAACCCCAGGGCACAGCAGCATGACACCAGCACAGATGGGCCCCACCACTCTGGCTGACTTCTGTCCTTCACACTTCATGGACCTGGGGGGCACTTCCTCTGTCAGGGTCCCACAGTGGAATCCACCATGGAGCTGAACACTCCTTAGACCCTATGAAGATAGGTAAGTGCCAGAGAAGGGTCGATGGTCACCAAGCAGAGGTGGGCAGCATCAGTGACTGGGGGCTAAACAAAATGAAATGTGTTTTAATTCCATTAGGTGCTCGATCCTCCTCCCCTGGTTGGTCCTCCAATTCCCCGAGCTTGCATATGAACATATTCATGAATAGTGTACAGGATTTTAGGCATGTTTACACTGCCGTCTTTACAGCTCATCAACCCGTGTGCACAGTTTGATGCACTGCAAAGTCAGCAGTGTGAACACATACCGGACCATGCCAAGAGTGGTTCAGATCTTCTTTTTGTTCCAGCACAGGAGTGGGTACATTTATAATAGCGATCAGATTATGTTCTAGAGTGAATGTGCTGCGATACTCACTCTGATAAAAACAGCCACTCCCACTCTCCTGTACTGCTCCTAAGTCGACACGACAGCTCCTCTCCAGTGCAACCTGTATCGGTGCAAAGGTGGGCTGTTTAAAGAGTTAATTGAGCCTGATGGAGCAACTGGAGCAGGAATGGAGTGGCGCAAATCTCAGAGCACTGCATCTTTGTAAACACAGCTTTTGAAGAGGGATGAGAGAACCACAAAATATTCTGAGGTTCTAAAAGGTTCTGATAAGCCATAAAAGGTTCTGATAGCTACCTGAGCCGTATCAGAACTTTCAGAATCTTTAAAGTGCAAAAGCTGTTTAAAACATTATTTTCCACCCTTACGTTAGTTATAATTTATTTATTTAAAAAATGTTTTATTAGAAAAAAACATACTGAACTGGTAACAGCTCGTTTCCTAGGGGAGAAGGAAAGGGAGGGGAAGGAGGGAGAAAGGGAGGAACAGAGGTACACTAACATCCATAGACACAACTACAATTAACATAATTTATACTGGCTAGTGCCAGTGAAGGGAAAGGAATCTAAAACAACTCAGAGTGGTGCTACACTACCTCCTTTTGGGTCCTTCTGCCAACCCCCCACACATACACACAAGATAAATACCTGCCTGGGGAGTATTTAGCTTCAAAATCAATGATGTAGAAGTTATCAGAACTTTATTAGAACCTGAAAAAACAGGTTCTGATTAGGTTCTTTTACAGAAACTTGCATAGGTTTATCAGTGGTTTGGAACTGATCCAACAACTAACACACCAAAACCTGACCAATGCAAAATCATGTACACAAATGCTCACAGTCTGGGAAACAAGATCCCAGACCTGCAGGCACTAATGACAGAGGCTAAATTGGACATAGTAGCCATTAGTGAGACACAGTTTACCAGTAGCAACACTTGGGAGACTTCAGTACCTGGCTATGCACTGTTCAGAAAAGACCGAGGTGCAAAACGGGGGGGGGGTGGAGTGGCCCTTTATGTCACATGTTACTGAAATTCAGAATACACATAAGGAGCCAGAAGAACTGTGGGTCACCCTGAAAACAGGAAATGGGACAGCCACAATAACTGGGGTTGTGTACAGGCCTCCAGACCGGGGGGAGGGGGGGGGCATAGACACATTACTGTTGGAAGGTATACAAAACATGACAGCTAAAGGTGAGGTTCTGATAATGGGAGACTTCAACATGCCACATACAGATTGGTCAATACCAGCAGGGACATCTGCCAGAACTAGACACATGGTGGATTTCCTGCAGGGGGAGGGCCTCAAACAACTAGTACAACAGCCCACAAGAGACAGCGCTATCCTAGATCTAGTACTGACTAACAGGGAAAGTATCACTGATCTCCAGGTAGAAGGTCACCTGGGTGCCAGTGACCATCACATGGTGTGGTTCAGTTTGGCCACTAGAACAAAATCATCCCATTCCAAGGAAAAAATATGGGACTTCAGAGGAGCTGACTTTGATAAGATGGCCAGCAGAGTTAAGCTAGCCCTGGCAAAAAGAAATACAGGAGAGGGGGTACAGGCAAAGTGGGCAATCATTAAAGATGCAATACTTGAAGCAACATCCCAGTGTGTTAGTGAGAAAAGGAAGTGCAAAAGAAGAAGGAAACCACTCTGGTTCTCAAACACAGTAGCAGAAAAGGTCAGAGCCAAACGCTGGCCTTCAGGAAATATAAGGGAACACAGCAGGATGATGATAGGGAGGCATACCAAAGTTCCCTAAGGGAAGCAGGGAAGGCAGTAAGGCAGGCAAAGGCCCAAACCAAGGAAACACTAGCACAAATAGTAAAAGAAGGTGTCAAGACTTTCTATAGATACATTAGTGAAAGGAGAAAGTCCAAAGGGGGCGTTGCTAAGATCAAAGGGGATAAGGGGGCATGTGAGGAGGAAGACCATGTAAAAGCATCTATCCTAAATAGATACTTCTGCTCAGTATTTACTTTAGAGAAGGTAGGGCAGGGCCCACAGCTCTGCACCATGGACATGGGGGAGGGGAGGTGTATACTAGTCTCTTCACAGAAGAAAGAGTCCTACAAGAGCTCGATAAGCTCAGGGTGGACAGGGCAATGGGACCTGATGGCATACATCCCAGGATACTAAAGGAGCTAAGGGTGGACCTAGCAGAGCCTTTATCAGAACTGTCTAGTGAGCCTCTGAGCACAGGAGAGGTCCCAGAAGACTGGAGAAGGGCTCATGTGATCCTGCTCCACAAGAGTGGTAGCAGAGAGGAGGCAGGGAACTACAGACCAGTCAGTCTTACCTCAGTAGTGGGCAAGATTATGGAGACACTCCTTAAGGAAAGGATAGTACAACACCTGGAATCCATAGGAGCACAGGATCCAAGACAGCATGGGTTTACAACAGGAAGGTCCTGTCAAACTAATCCCATAGATTTCTTTGACTGGGTAACCAGAGTGGTGGACCAAGGGGGAGCAGTTGATGTTGCCTACCTTGACTTTAGCAACGTTTTCAATACTGTTCCACATAGAAGACTGATTAATAAGCTGGGTAGGCTTGGGGTGGGTCAGATTTTGTTCAACTGGGTGGCAAACTGATTGACAGACAGAAAACAGAGAGTGATGGTAAACAGTATACAGTCAGAAGAGATGCAAGTCACAAATGGTATACCTACGGGATCAGTCCTGGGGCCAGTCCTCTTCAATATCTTCATCAGTGACATCGCAGATGGACTGGAGGGTAAGGTTTGTTTGTTTGCAAATGACACCAAGATCTGCAACAGAGTAGATGATCCAGATGGGGTGGGCAGAATGAGAAGAGATCTGGATAAACTAGCAAAATGGTCAGAAGAGTGGCAACTGGGGTTTAATGCAAAGAAGTGTAAGATCATGCACATAGGGAAGAGAAACCCTGAAGCCACCTATAAGCTGGGAGAGGAGTTGCTGGCATGTCACAAGAGATGGAAGAGACTTGGACGTCATCATCACAGATGACCTGAAATCATCCAAGCAGTAGGTAAGGCTAGAGGAATGTTGGGGTGTATTAGTAGGGGTATCACAAGTCGGAAGAGGGAAGTAATAATCCCTCTTTACAAGACACTGGTTAGGCCCCAGCTGGAGTACTGCATGTAGTACTGGAGGCCACACCTTCACAAGGACATTAACTAAACTGAGGCAGTTCAGAGAAGGGCAACCAAAATGGTGCAGGGACTGCATCAGAAAACATATGAGGACAGATTAACTGAGCTCAATATGTATACCGTAGAGCAAAGAAGGGAGCAAGATGATATGACTGAAACATTCAAACACCTTAAGGGCATTAACAAGGTGAAAGAGTCTAACATGTTTCAATATAAGCAAAATAGCAGAACAAGAGGACACAGCATGAGATTAGAGGGAGGCCGATTAAGGGCTAATGTGAGGAAGTTCTTCTTCACAGAAAAGGTGGTGGATGCATGGAATGGCCTACCTCAGGAAGTGGTTGATATGAATACAGTGCAGGGCTTCAAACAGGCTTGGGATAGGCATAAGGGAGCAATACAGATGAGTAGGAATAGATAGACCATTGACAGAGCAAAGGCCTGTGGCACATTCATAAGGTAGAAAAAGAAATGGGCCAACTGAATGGGCCTTGCGGTCCTTATTTGCTGTCAACTTCTATGTTTCTATGTTTCTATCCGAATGGGTTCTCTCATCCCTAATTTTGAATCTCTAATATTTTTATACAGAAAGGTTGGATAGCATTCTAAATTTTAGTAATGGGGAAGTCTTTTTATTTTGAAACAGGTTCTTCTTGTCTTTATATAGAAACAGATCATTTTTTTGTATTGTTGCCTTACTTGTACTTTTTGATATCTCTGTGTAATTGTGGCCCTTATGTATTATTTGTTTTGTAGCATTGCAATGTTTGCAACACTTCCACACTTCCCAACTAGCTCGTTTATAGTGTGTTGTTTATACAGGAACTCATCTGCTCAATATATCATATTGTAGTTCCCCAACCTGTGGCAGAAAATAGATAATTTTGTGTCCGGCACACTCACCTGGTCACCAAAAACAAAATTACTGCAACACAATAAATTGTGCGTAAAATCTTGACTGAATGCCATTTGCTACCAATTTTCTCTTGTTTGTGCAGCTCCGACTAAGAACTTCTTGTAGTGTTGCTTGGTCTGGAGCTCCAATCAAATTCCTAGCATTCACACCCACACTGATAAATGAAGCATGAACAGGAAATGAACCCTTTCCCCACACCCTCCTTCCATCAAGCTATATGAGACTCATAGTATTTACTGGAAGACTGCATCCATAAAGAGTTTTGACTTAACTCATTCACACCACAAGAGCTCTTTGAGACTTCCACCACTTGTATACTCTTAGCACTGCATCCTGGGCCTTTCTAAGCAAAATCAATCCATAATCAGCATGCCACAAACAAATGTGAATACCTCTTGAACTGTAAGTCCTACACACAAAGTACGAGTAGCTAAATTGTTCAGCGCAACATTACCTTTCCAGTGGTGCTATGCAATCAACTGTAATCAATTTGTTTTTAATTTTATACTAGCTGAAACACCAAACTGTGTTTTTTTTTCAGATTTTTTCATGGTGCTTAGGTGAGGCTTGAAAGACAAACGTCAGTCATGAACGCCATACCTTAAACAAATGGGAATAACTCCTAAAGTATACGTGATAGACAGAAAGTATCAGCAGCAAAATAGTTTAGCACAAAATTACCTTTCTAACAGTGCTATGCAATCAATTCTAAGCAATTTGGTTTGTTTAATATTTAGGTAAAAACAGCTGCCTTCCTTAGATGTTTCTAGGCCTGAGTGTAAGTCAGCGGAGTATGTCTACAGGCATTATTGGCCTGAGTGGCTATGCTTTCAGATGCCACCTACAGGCATATCTAGGCCTGAATGAGTTAACAAGAAACAATGCAGGCTGGGCTGGAAACTGACACTCAGCTGATTTAATAAGTAAGCAGTTACACAGGACAGGGTGTGTAGTTATTGGGTAATTACCCCTCCACACTCTCCATTGGTTGGAGGCACCAGCCATTAGCTGAGTGCCCTTCAACCAGGGGGTGGGGGGTAGTGCTGTAATTACCTAAAACCACAAGCCCTGAAGTGTGTTATTGCATTTATAAAACTGCACCAAAACAATAAAAAAACACAAAACTAAACAAATCTTTAAAGAATAAACAAACCGTCATTATTAGTAAATCAGTTCTCACATCAAACAGCTGGGTTTGCTCTTTCAAAGAGGTCAGCTTGACTGGCAGGTAAGTCACACACGTTGTTAGTCGAACCTTTTTTGTTTTTTTCCCAGCTGTCCCAGTTCCTGAGAATTCTGAAGCAGTGTAGTAATAGTTTTGTGCAGTTAGGTCAGCCTAGAAAACAAGTTTCAAGACTTGCAAGGCACTTTCCAATTACTGCATAGGTTTGAAAAGCTATTGACCAATCAGATCACTGGATTTTTCTAGGGAGTGGGATATCAACCATGACACTAGGTTTCGGTCACAGGTAAACAGGTAGGCAATGGTGAAACCAAACAGTTAATCATTTTAAAACCTGAGATTCATTTGAGCACAGTGTGGTTTGCTCTGGCGAGTCAGGACTGCTAGGAAGAGTCACCCGTGGTAGAGGCCAGGGAGGATGAGGAGGTCCTCCATAGCAGAGACCTCAAGTAGGGTGGAAGAGGACCCTAGAGGAAGAGGAGAAAGCAACTTCTGATGGGGAACTCAGTTGTGAGGGTATAGATTTGGGAATAGGAAAGGGAGGGGAGAGGGAGGTTAGGTATCTATGTGGCACCATGACCCAGAGGAATGGGAAGAAAATCCTGAGGATTGCTGTGGCACCAGGACGGGAGGCAGAATGGGATGTCATTGTCCACCTGGGGGTTAATGACCTGGCTGGGATAGTGCAGGGGGAGTTCAGGGAGCTGGGGAAGGGACTTAGACAGGGAGCGTGCTCAGTGGCTTTCGCTGAGGTGCTGCCTGCCTATTTATTTATTTATTTATTTGCTTTTGTTTACCAGGTGAGCACGCTAGACACCAAGTGCCTATTTTTCAGGTGCGACCTGGGAGATTACAGAGATACATTCAAGAATAACAGGCAAGAACAAGTACATGGTAAAATCGGGCAGCAGACAAGGCAAGGGCAATACAAGAACATCAAAGGGATATACATTGCAAGCGAGGGGGGCAACAACAGCATCGTAAGGCAGTAGACAACAATACTAGGATAACATCGTCCTAAAGGCTAAGACTGTAGGTAGAACAGGATCAAAACAAAAACAATACAGTAAACACGATTGGTGTGCCTGTCTTTGACAGAGGGGAGGAGAGGGATATCAGCACCGGGACCTTCAACTCATAGTTGAGAGAATGGTGCAGAAGGGAGGGGTTCACCTACATTGGGGACTGGGGGGTCCACCTAGAGGGATAAGGGCCTTTACAGGGGTGATGGCCTGCATCCATCCAGGAGGGAACTGCAGTCCTTGGCGGACGGTTTAGATGTTACCTTGATGAACATTTAAAGTAGTCGAGTGGGTGCTGGAAGAGATTGGGGTTGCAGAAACTGCATCAGCCATGCTGAAATAGAGTGTAGGGAAGACCCCAGAGTAGTGGAATGCCCCTGGTGCAAATTAATTCACGAAGCAGGGTGGAATAAATGAAGGGGGGATGGGAGCAGGGGCATTAAAATGAGAGTGGGGAAGGAAGGAAGACAAAAAAGGGTGTAACAAACAGAGTGGTAACAAAACCTGAAAAGTCATGTGTGCAAATGCTAGAAGCCTAAGAAATAAGATTCCAGACTGAGAGGCCATCATGGAAGGCCATCATGGCAGAGACCGACCTGGATATTGCTGCCATTACCAAATCATGGTGCACTAAAAACCACAACTGGGACATGGCCATACCAGGCTATATTCTGTTCAGGAAGGAAAGGGTGGGAAGGAAAGGAGGGGTGTGGTATGTGGTACTTAACATGAGGTAGAGCATGAAAGTGACACAGATACAGGGAATATGGGGGACAGGGGTACCGTAGACCTCCCTAGAGACAGGGAATGGAGCCTCTATTTGCACTAGTGTGATCTACATACCTCCAGCACAGGGGCAGGAGATAGATAAGGTACTTATGGAAACCAGTGACAAGATGGCAGAAAGGGGGACATGCTGCTGGTGGGAGACTTCAATCTGCTGGCTGTAGACTGGAGCCTACCAGCTGTGGCTTAAATCCCAGACTCCCTACAGGGGGCATTCCTCAGGCAACTAGTCAGTCAACCCACTCTAGATGAGGCAATACTGGACCTGGTACTCACCAACAGGGGCAGTGTTACAGATGTCAAGGTGGGGGGGCCACCTGGGGGCCAGCGATCACTGTAAGGTGTGGTTCAACATATGGACAGCTGTGGAATCGAACCACACAAAGGTGAGGGTCCTGGACTTAAAGAGGGCAGATTTTAAAATGATGGGTGAATGCCTCAGAGATTATGTGGTGGTGGGGGAGGAATGACCTGGGTGGGGTGTAGGAACAGTAGGGAAAACCAAAAAGGGCCATAGTGAAAGGATAACATTTTTGCATCAAGCAAGGGAGCAAACGTAAAAGGAAAATTAGACTGCTGTGATTCTCAAAAGAGGTGGAAAAAAGGTAAAACCTAAAAAGCAGCATTCAAAAGGTACAAGGAGATGCAGAGGGGGGAGGATTGGGATGCATATCAGGAGAAACCAAGGAAAGCAGGGAGAGCAGTGAAGAGCGCAAAGGCACAAACTGAAGAGAGAGAATAACCAAGTCAGTAATGAAAGGGACAAGACATTTTTAAGAAAACAATTTGCACATCATACCCCAATAATGCAAAGCATCATGGGAAGCATGTGCAAATGGCCATTAATTAATTTGGACTGGCTCAGCTTTAAGCAAAATTGCAATGTGCCAGAAGGTCTCACAATACAATCAGCAAAGGCTGAGAACAGCAGACACGTGTTTCATCCTCATTAAGACTCCCTCAGTGTGCCATATCTGTATCTCAGCCCAGGGAGAGGGAGCCAGCCCCTGTAAGACATGTAAGACATTTTTAAGGTATGTAAGTGAATAAAGGAAGACCTGGAATGGGATTGTAAGGTTAAAAAGAGAGAGAGGGGACTATGCAGAGGGGCTCCAGGAAAAGGAAGACACCCTGAACAAATACTTTCATTCAGTAGAGAAAAGAGACAGGGAGGGGCCACACAAATGTAACAGGAGCACTGGAAGGAGGGAGTTGGACACTAGTCCATGTTTGGAGGAAAGAGTCCAGAAAGGACCTTCAAATCTGAAAGTGGACAAAAAAAAAATGGGGCCAGATGGGGTCCACCCAGGGGTGTTGAGGGGACTCAGGGAGGTACTGGCTGCAGCTCTGATGGTCCTATTTAACAGTTCATTGGACACAGGAGTAGTCCCGGAGGGCTGGAGGAGGGAAAATGTAGTCCCACTTCACAAAAGTGGTAGCAGAGAAGAGGCTGGCCATTATAGGCTAGTTAGCCAGACTTTGTTGGTGGGAAAGTAAATGGAATCACTGCTGGAAGAAATGATTATGGAATATCTGATATTCAGTGGGTTACAAGACCTGAAGCAGCATGGATTCATGGAGGGAGGGAGGGAGGCCACATCAAACAAATCTAAGTTTTTTGACTGGGTGACCAAGGAACTAGATCAGGGTGGAGCGGTGGATGTAACCTACCTAGATTTTAGTAAGGTGTTCAACACTGTTCTATATAGGAGACTAGTAAGCAAGTTGGGTAGCTGAGGAGCAGATCAAAAGGTGGTCAACTTGGTAAGAAAGAAATTGATTAAGGGAAAGGTGGCAGAGGGTGGTTGTTGAAGGTGATCAACAGGGTGCCTCGGAGATTAGTGCTGGGACTGGTCTCTTTAATGTTTTTATAAGTGACATTGCAGAGCAGCTGCAAGGGAAAGTCTGTCTCTTTGTTGATGATACCAAACTCTGCAATAGGTTGGACATTTGGCGGGGGTCAGGGGTTGAAAAGGATGAACAGTGACCTGAGAAAACTCAAGGAGTGGTTATGGGTATGGCAGCTGGGTTTCAATGCAAAAAAGTGCAAACGAATGCATTTGGAGCACAGAAACCTGGAGTGGGGTACAAAATGGGGAAGGGGGTTACTGATGACCATCAAGCAGGAAAGAGACCTGAGGGTGATCACATTGGTTGACCCAAAGGTAGCCAGGCAGTGCAGCAAGGCAATTGGGAGGGCAAGTGGGATGCTGGGGTGCATAGAGAGGGATATCACCAGCAGAAAGAGGGAGGTGGTGTTGCCTCTGTATAGACTGCTGGTAAGACCCTATCTAGAGTACTGTATCCAGTTCTGGAGACCAATGTCTGACCCCCCCACCCCCGTTGCTGCTCAATTCAATTAATTTTTTACCACTTGTGCTCTCCTCTGCCCCCCATCTCCTGGCTCCTGGTTCTTCTCCTCTCCTCTCCTCTTCCCCCTTCTCCTCTCCCCTTCTTACCTTACACCCCCTAGGGTTTGATTCCTAACTGTCACTCCTCAGTAGACTCTGTTTGCCCTTTCCTCACTTAACCCTTCCAAATCTAGCCTTAATAGCTTGGACCTTAAACTTCTCCATCTGTCCGCTCCTGCCATCGCCTCCCCCCTTACTCACCTACTAAATCTCTCCTTCACTCTTGGAAGATGGCCAAGGTTCTCCCCCTCCACAAAGGGGGTTATTCCTTCACTCCTGGCAAATTCTGCCCTATCTCCTTCCTCTCTTCTCTTGCAAAGCTGCAGGAGAAACTAGTCTACTCATGGCTTACAGACTTCCTCCACTCCTCAAAGTTTTTCTGCCCCATCCAGTCTGGCTTTAGGAAGGATCATTCCACCATCTCCTCCCTACTTAGAGTCGTGGGCTTCATCCACTCAAGGATCAATAAGAGGACATCACTGTGGCCATTTTCATCAATCTGGCCAAAGCCTTTGATTTGATGTCCCGCTCACTTCTCCTGGATAAGCTGAGCTCAGTTAGCCTCTCAGCCCCCGCTGTCAAATGGTTCCATTCCTACCTCTCAGACCATCAACAGTTGGTACAGGTAGGAGGTGCCATCTCTCTGGTCCTCCTTATCAAGGCTGGGGTCCCACTGGGTTCCTTTCTGGGTCCAGTCCTGTTCTCTGTCTTCCTAAATAACCTCCCCTCTGCCTTTGTCAACTCGCATATTTACATATATGTGGATGACACAGTTCTCTACACATCCAGTCACTCAACGGCATCTTTGGAAGTCTCGCTTCTGCCAGACTTTCACAATATTCTGTGTCGGTTCCAGTCCAACTGTAACCCCCGCCCCTGCCTTTTTACTAAAATGACAGGTGGCATGCTGTTGGCGTTGGCAGCAATACCTGGTGGGGACCTGGGTTCGGGGAGGATGAGGTTACCTGGCACAAGGGACCTAGGTTTGGCTACTCTGCACAGTGGCACCCAAGTAAATCCAACTACAGGAAGCAATAACTGTAATGTCCAGAACCAGGATTGGGATTTTTCAGTGTGGCTTTATTCAAGTCTAGTTGATACATGAAAAAGCATTGTATGGTCCCCAAAGGGGCTACATTCACTGTATATACAGATAGAGACTAAAGGCAGTCCATTTGAAGAATGAACACATTTTTACTATTGTCTGGCTCTGGACCCACCAGGCACTCAGCCCAGACTTTGCATGCGCATTGGATACACAACCCGACTGGCCTGGCTCCCCTGCTGGCCACTTGACTGACGGTCCATTTGAGAATGAACCCAAACTTTAACTTGGAGAGTATCCCATCACACAAGGAGTATATTTTCCCAAGCTGTGGCTCCCCACACCACATAGAGTCTGCGACTCCTAGAGAGATTTTCAAGTTGCGACCCACATCTGGGTACCCACCTCATCACTGGCCAGGCGCAGGAGGCAAGTAGCAAATCACAGAAGAAATCCGTAGAGGTGGACCTGGTCACTAAAGATGGGGGGTGTTCCCACCTCCAGCTCCCACAGCCCATACCCGGCCATTTCTCTGGACAAACATAAACTTCAAACTTTGACATGTAGATTAAACGGTGGATGACCTGAAGCACCCCCTCTACAAACTTAAACAGTGAAAATGTAGATTAAATGGTGGACGACCTGACGCACCCCCTCTACAGCATTACTTGAAATCCATTAAAATGTTAGACTTTTTGACTGCTCTATTTGTTTGTCCTAGTTGAAATAGTCCTCCCAAATAGCAGTCCACATTCCAACTTCCTTTATATTTCCAAACTGATGAAACAATTGGTTTGCCCCTTCAATTGCGGCAAAACACTCACCCATTCGTTGCAGGTGCCCCACAGGCGAAGTACCACTTCTTTTACTGTTATACAAGAACAGAACTGAAAACAGGCAGCTTTCTTCCATAGTGGAAATAGGGGATTGCCCCTGGCATCCACAGAGGGACTTTTCTTCCACCACCACCACCACCCCCCCCCCGGAGGGAGGGGGCACTGAGGCCTGGACAGCGGTCTCCACCACTTTCAAAAGGTAAACAGAAACTCCTTCCTGCTGAGAGGTAAACAGGAGACTGCCTGCTTCCTGCTGAGAGGTAAACAGACAACTGGCTTTGAAACTCCCAAAGTTCTAAACTCACTCCCTGAGCTGCAGATTCCAATGCGGCTTATGCAGCTGCGACAGTTCTATGGTGATGTCATCTCTCAAGTCTCAGCTGTGACTGAGAACAGAGTGAGACAGTGTGAAACCCATTTAACTGGAGTTTCACAAGCTGCCTTCCCTGCCTACCACTAGGTCTTACTGGGATTCTAGTAACCCCGGGTAACAAAGGGGTTGCACAACCAACTTCAGGTCAACAGAAAAAAACTGTGTCTATGACCTTTGGTACCAGCCAGAAACTGGCACAACTTGCACCCCTCCCTGTCTTCTCCATGCTGGATGGCACACCGCTTGACGAAGTCCCAACTTTCACGTACCTCGGTGTGTGGTTAGAAAGCAGGCTTGACTTCTCTGCCCACATTGATGCTATCCACTCCAAACTCCATCTCAAACCTGGTGCCCTGTACCACAATAAGGGCTACCTTTCTCCCCAGCCTGTTGGAAGCTGGTCACAAAAATGGTTCTCTTGGTTTTCAACTATGCAGATGTGGTTTATGGCACTGCCCCCTCAACCTCTCTTGCCAGGCTGGATGCCCCTGCAATGCCTTCTGCTAGTTTGCTACCAACTCACCTTCTCACTCTCACCTCTGCTTCTTTTACTCCTCCCCACCCATCCTCCCTCTCCCTTCATGTCACCGTTCCCACTGTGCTTCCCTCATCTCTAAATACTGGTTTGGGTCACTCCCCTCATACCTACCCCATCTCCTGTCCTCTGCTCTAGGGGGCCTGCACATTTTCTCCCTTCCTCAGCTACACTCCTCAGCCAAGAAATCCGCTTTGACATACTTCCTCCCTTCCCTCTGGAACCAATTACCTTCCTCCCAACTATTCTTTTCCCTTCCCTCCATTAGACACCAGCTAAACTCCTCATCCCCCCTCCCCATCTCCAGTCATCTCTCTTCCTGAACCCTTTCTTATCCTTGCCTGGCTCTTATGCACTCTATACCTCTTCCTCTTCCCTAACCTCATAGTTCTGGCAACCTCGACTAGTTTATCAACCTGTTTTGACTCCTTCTTTCACCACCAACCCAACCTTCCCTCACTCTGTCGCTGTGCACTTTTTGAGTTTGCCCACTTAGCACAGATGTTCTGTGTGCTCATTTATTTGTCCTCCATATACAGTGTTTTGTCATTTTGGCTGTACTGCAGTCAACTTATGGGCTTTATGCCATCATCATTGTAACCACATCACCAGACTGGCTGTATTTTGTTTGTAATTGTGCTTCCCCCCTCCCCCTTTCCTCTTTCCCTGGGGTCACATCTGGAAACAAGCCTTGGCTTAGTGTGCCTCTCCTGGTTACCAGTGCTCCCAGGTCACCCCTGAAAATAGGCACTTGTGCCTAATGGGCTTTACCCGGTTACCAAAGACTAAAATAAAAAATATAAATAGAGGGAAGGAAGGAAGTAAGTTAACTCTTAAAATGCCATGCATAATGTAAGAGGGAATGTAGCCATCCACTCTCCCATGACCCCAACAAGTACTCCTCTGCTGAATCTCTCTTTTGGTCACCATGCCCTGTCCATCATTTTGTCAGGTCTCAGGATTCCCACCTAGCCCATGTTTCCATGTGTTTCTCTAAGGTGAGCCTCAGGGTAGCAGTGGTCCACCCCATTTTTGCACAGCTCTGTCATTCTCACTTCTCATGTGGCAAAAGTGGGCTTTGCACCTGGAGCTAACAGGAGGTAATCCCCCTCATGACAACTGTGCACAGGACTAGTCCTTGCTGTGCCTGATTTCCCACCCCAGGGATTGGTTTTTCCAGCACCAGGTGTTCAAAGGTAGATGGGATGACAACATCCCATAACTCCTCCAACTTGACATGCATTTGGGCCTAATATGATCTAATGGCAGGGCATTCCCAAAAGACGTGAACGTGACATACCACACCTCCACATTTTCTCCGACAGAGATAAGAAGCTTCTGCTCTGAGGTGGTGTGTAATAGTTGGTGTGTGGAAGAATCAAACTAAGCATTTGCACCAAAATTCCCTCCACCCGGGTGATGCGGTGACTCTCCCCACCTGGACTCTCACAGTCTGGACCAGTCTTCTGGCTGTATACTAATTTGGGCTGTCCCTTTCCACTGTGCCTTGTGGTATGTGAACTCTGGGTGTTATTTCCCTAAAAGGGTTTTGTATGCCCTTGAAATTGTGCCTCCCCTTCCTCAAAGCATGGCTACACAATACATGAATTCTTCTAAAGGTGTCAGATCCCTGCCCACTTGTAGTACCAGGTTCTGTGAGGTCACCTGCAAAACTCTGAACTGGTCTTGTGTGGGTAACCCATGTTTTGTTGCAGTTTAAGGAATGGGATACCAGTGTTACTTCTAACAGTATGCGAACATCTTGTGAGTGCTAGCCTATTCCATCTGCGAAAGCTAGAATCGGTGCAAAGTGGAGTGAAACCTGGATCCCTGACTATTCTAGAGAGGGGGCCTATTCCATTGGGGGTATTTGTGAGGAGTTTAGCCTTAAGAAGCATACACAATGAATACTTCATCCAATGTTTGATATCTCCGAACAGGTTCATGTAGAGAGATGGATATGTGGGAGATCGAACAGTGCGGTTGGTGGGGGCTGACTCATCTCCATTTGTAACTAGCCTAACTAACTCTTCCTTCTGTTGGTCCAGGTTAAGACTGGAGCCAATTGTGCTGCTAGGTAATAAAGGCAGACATGTGGCATTGCCAGTCCACCACTATCACGAGGTAAGAACAGGAGTTGTTTACTGACCCTGTGTCGGCTTTTCACCCATATAAAGATCTTCAACGATTTATGCAGGCATCTCCAGATGTTTCCATGGATCATTATAGGCAGTGCCTGAAAGAAGAAGAGGAACCCTGGGAGTATATTCATCTTTGTAGTGGCAATATGGCCCCCCAGGTTCAGTTGGAGCAGGTCCCAGTGTGGTAAATCTGCCTGGACTTTGCCAAGCAGATTCTTGTGGTTGAGTGCAAATAGCGAGGGTAGATTTGATGAGAAATGCACCCCTAAGTATTGGACTGCATTGCATGTTGCACACTTAAAGGGGAAGGTGGCTTTGAAGGCAGCTGGGCACATGCCTCCTCACCTGAGTGCCTCTGATTTGCCAAAGTCAATCTTATACCCAGTTACTGTACCATATGTTTAATTCATGCATCAGTGCCAGAAAAGAAGTTTCCATGGAGGACAGGAGAAACAGGGAGTCATCAATGTATAGCATGATTTTGTGCTTCCTACCACCTGCTTTAATATCTTGAATGGCTTGTTTTTGATGGAGAGCTGTGACCAGTGGTTCAATACACAGAGCAAACAGGAGTGGTGAGAGGGGACAACCCTGCCAGAAGACCCTCATTAGGAAGAAGCATTTGGACTGCAATCCATTAACTTAGACCATGGCCTAGGGAGAAGCATAGAGTGTATGAATGCTTGTGCAAAAGGCTTCTCCCACTGCCAGCTCCCCCGGGTGTGGTGCAGGAATTTCTAGTTCACCTGGTCAAATGCCTTTTTGGCATCCATGAAAACCATCACTGTGAAGTGTGGGAGCTTGCATTGCCATGAAATTATGTTTAAAAGATGCCTGATGTTATCATGTATTAGCTGGCTACTGATGTACCCAGCCTGATCCAGGTGAATAGGGACCCCACCCACTGTTATATCCTCAAAGCCAGAAATTGCTGTTGAACCTTAAGGTCCATGTTCAGGAGGGAGGTGGAAGAGTAAGATCTGCAAACTGTCAGGCCTTTGCCCTGCTTCAGTATCAATGAAATCCGAGTGTATTTCTATGAGGAGGGTGCCCTTCCCCCTTCTGCACCACCCCATACACATCACCAAGTATGGAAATTAGAGGGTCTGAGAAGGTCTTGAAGGACTCAGAAGCCAGTCCACCCAGCCACATGGATTTGCTTGTTTTCAGGTTGTAGATTGCCAGCTGAATTTCCTCTTGCCTGATCGATGCACATAGCGCCCTCTTGGCTTCTTGTGTTAACCTGCGTACTGTGTGACTCAGCTAAAGAAAGCATCAAATTTGACCTGGTAGGGCTCAGTCCTCTCCTGGGTGTAGAACTGTTTATAGAATGTCCCAAACTACTCTACAATTTTCATGAGCTGTGCCTCAAACTGATGAGCAGCCCCTGGTTTCTGGAATCTGAGTAGTGCACAACTTGCTGCATCTTGGTACAACTGCCATGCAAGCAGCTTGCCACCCCTGTTGCCGGACTTATAAAATTGTTGATGTTATTAGCACAACACCCCTTCCACCTTGGCTTCCAGCAGCCTATTGAGGGTGCCTGGCACCTCTCCAGGCACTGCTTGACCTCATTGTTTACAACAATTTCATGTTCTGCCTTGAGGTTGAATGGCTGTTGTTCCACAGCCAGCTGCTCCTGCAGTCTCTCCCTTTTGAGGTTCAAAGCTAAACTAATAGTGTAGCCTGTCACTTCAGCTTTGAATCCATCCCACCAATTGCCCTTGGAGGTGTCTCCCTTCGAGTCAAGGGCTGTATACTCCTCCAGGCAAGCCTCCACCATAGCCCTGTACTCTGGATTATTAAGCAATGAGACATTCACTGTCTAGCTCTGCATCTTTTGGACAGGTTCCAGGGCCATGTCTAGAATGACCGGGGTGTGGTCGGACACTGTAATGCTTTTAATCTCCCAGGAGCCCACAGAGTGGGCCCAACTGGAGGAGACCCCAAAGATATCTATGCATAAATACACATTGTTGGGGGGAGACCAACATGAGTAATCCTGCACATTGGGGAGCAGGACCTGACATACCTCCATCAAACCCAATTCCTGCATCAGCCTCCAGAAACTTGTTCCAGCCCTGGAGGAAGAAGGTCCAGTCATTTTGGACCTACCCAAACAGAGGTGCAATGCTCTGGTAAAGTCTCCCCTACTAGGAACAAGTCATTCGGGGATGGGGCCAGGGAGACAGTTTATCTTTCAGGAATTGGATGCTATCCTTCTCCTGGTTTGGGGCACAGATATATCAGGGTACATAGTACCATAGTACGTGTGCTCTTTATGCGTATATCATGACATTCGGGGTCTGTGATTACTTTCTTGACTGCAAGGGGGCATGACATATTTACTAAAATAGCAACCTCCCTGCAGTGTGAGTGCTCAACATAGGATGAAGAGTAGACCGAACCCACCCACATCCATTTTAATTTGGCATGCTCCTGCCACGTCAGGTTTGTTTCCCACAGGAAAGCTACCATAACTCCCTCGCACATCACCTCCTGCAAGACCCTAGACCATTCAACAGGGATGTATAGGCACCGTACATTATAGATTACTATCCTCCCACCACCATGGTATCAGATGCAGTGAACTCTGGCTAACCCATGACGAAGTGGCACATCCCCCCATCAAAATGGCTACTGATCCAAGGACACCTACAAGAAAACATGTATTACAACATTCAAAACTAAGTACAACCAGTAGTTCCCTGTAGGGAGACCAAAACTTCAAAAGCTCACATGGCCAGCTGGTTGGCAGTAATAGGGGGTAGCAGAGCTGCCAGATGAAGCTGCCATGAAGCCAGCTTTGCATTCAGCAGATACTGTATAAGCTGCTCCCCCATCCATACCACTTCTGGCAGCTTTAAAGAAATACCTTTCCTTCGTTAGTTACCACAGTACTTACAAAAAGACCATCCCCCCCGGTGGGCAAGTGCCCAGGATCCCAGAAGCCAAGGGCCCAGGCAGGAGAAGCCATCCTTGCGCACTCCCCCCCCCCTCACTGTTGAACTCTTCATCTTACCTTAGCAAGGTGATTTATCCTCCAATCCCCACTCTCTGATGCTAGTCAGGTAGTGTTCCCTTCTGCTAAGCAATAAGAGATAAGTTTATCCCAACACTGGGTAGTGCAGTTTCTCCTCTGTCACCTTAGGAGAGGGGTCTCATGACCATGTGTGCCAGGGAAGCCCTACGGCCATGGCAGCAGTACTCAATTTCAAAATGAGCTACATGGGTCTGTCACTCTTGTGGTCAACCTCAGCTATGCTTTAATGCTTGGTCATGGAGTGTCCACAGCCTTTATATAGTCTAACCTTCCTGGTAGGTCTTGTGGTTGCTTCTGGGGCCTAGGAGGCCATAGTGCCTTGAGCAGGTTGTGGCCACCGAGCCTCCACATCCCTGGTTCAGTCCCACCCTCCCACTCAGCCCTCTTTGTGGCTCTGCGTGTTAAGCCTACTACTGACGGTTTTGTTCAACCTGCAATTGACTTGTCAGCCAATGTCACCACTGCTTGAAATCAGACATCCCATGTTCCAGGAAATCATGTATGCACCTCGTACCATCACCATGTCTGAATCATTGATCTCGTCATAGCTGGTTGCTTGCCACTGACTTTCAGGTTCTCCTACCAGCACTGAGAGCCCCCTCCATGCCACTGCACTGAGCAATGTCAGGGGATAAAAAGAAAATCATGGTTTGACCTTTGTGGTCTTTTTAATTCACTATTCTTTATGCCCCCATGATACCCATCCTGCCCTGTCAGCCTCTCTCTCTCTCTCTCCCAGTGCCAACCCCCCATTGTCCCTGGGCCTTACCTTCTCACCCAACAGGACCCCACAGTTTTCCCCCCTGTGGCAGAGTGCCCCGGGTTCCCCAGGTCCAGGAGGAGTTTAGCTCAGATCCATGTCGGGAGCCCAGTGAGAGGGTATGGGATCTGTGAGGAGAGGAGGCTTCATTCTGCAGGCTGGGGGAGTTTAGGTATATAGTTTTCTTGTTCTCTCCCCTGGGCACCTCATGGGCTAGGACTACAGCAGATGTCTCCCCAGTCAGGAGGCCCCTGCCCACCCATCGCAGCTCTGCTTACACTGCCACCTGTGGTCACCGTAGTAGCGGCATTGCAGCAGAGTGCACCTCCTCCTCCTCCCTCCCTCCCCAGAGGAGAAGAGCATTCCATAGGGCACTTGGTCCTCCTCCTCCTCCCCAACTGGCCCACGATGACTCAGGCTAGCTTCTGAACCTGGGTCACCAGTGTCACAAGCGGTAGCACTACTGTTGTGCTGATGGGCCAGCCTACTGACCTTCGTGGTCTGTGCAGTGGGGCTCTAGCTCAACCCCTACCTTATTACTGGTATCAGAGGGTGTGACCAACCAAATAACCACCAGGGGGAGGAAAGGCACTGTTAAGAAAGAAGGGCACAAAAATTGCGCACATTAAATGAGTCCTCCCACCATAACTCCAAGGCTCCTAGATCCCACAGACCCTGCCAAATGTGGATTCAAAGCCCTGAATTTCCACTCCCACTCTGCTACCCAATACAACAGACAGTTTTTATTTATTTTATTTTATTATGATCTCAGGTTAACACCTTTCGAGAACAAGCTCATTGCATAGGTTCCACATCAGAGTTAGACCAACAATGTAAACATCAGTGATTGCTATTAAGTAGCAAGAATTAAATACGAAGTAAACTATACATACAATGATAAACTTAGGCAAGTAAGGGAACAAGACATCAAGTTGGCACTGTACAATGTATGTAAAAATCCAATTAGAAGCAAGAGAGCGAGAGGTAGTAAAGGTAGACAGTAAGGTAAGACAGGCTAATTCAGACATAATAGATAGGAAGACTTACATGGGGAGGGTGAATACATCATCCAGAGAGGCTTCTTCATAAGGGGTAGGGGAGGAGAATATATTTACAAGTTGTGGAAACAGGTCCAGGTGGCAGACAACTTTAGGGATGTAAATTGGGGGGAAGATATATGGAGGACTGGGGGTACACATATTAGAGGAGTGGATAACTAGGGGAAAATTGCTTTGGAAGGCCAAGGAAATTAGGAACCAAGAGTAGAAAAACAGTTTTTGTATTGCCTAAACCATAGCATTTTGGTACAAAGTGGAAAAGTAAAGGTGAGGATGGTAAAGTGAGCAAAATAAATTTTATTTATTTATTAGTTTTCAGAAATATCTTTGAGCCAGAGGCTCATTTACAAAGGTTCCATGTCATGAAACAAAATATAGAGCATAAGAAATAGTACATTTAACATTTAGTACAGAAAACAATTATTCTGTTATACAGAGTAGTTACAGGTCTAGTACATTCAAGAGTCAGGAGTTATATTTTCCTGGGGAAAAAAAAGGGGGAGAGGTAGGAGAAGTTTACAACAGTAAGACACAGAGTGGCATGGAAGGGTAAAATTTGTTCCAAGTGACCTATGCAATGGTTAGGAAACAGAAACCTGAAAGGGAGATGCAGTTACATAAGACCAGAGCAGGACAGAAGGTGTGAAAAACTGTAGATAAGGGAACATGGTATAAGGCAGAGAATGGTGAAAGGGGGGGAGGAGACAGTTCAAGGGTAGAGGGGAGTGGAGAGGGAGATAAGGTAGTGGGTAGTCAGGGTAGACAAGGCAAGTAAGAAACCAAAAACTAGAGCAGGGGCAGAGGTGGATAGGGGAGGGGGGATTGAGAAAATGCTTAATTATGTTAAAAATGAAACCCAGCGTCCCCTTCAAAAGGCCCAAAAGATTACCTTTAAACATTCCATAAGAGTAGGGAAATGTTCTTTGTGTCCTGGCCAAATTTCCACTTCCATTCTCTAATCTACCAACCTGTTAATCTGGTTCAGTCTCAGCTGCTGGTTTTCATCTATGTTCCCTTTCCCCCTGCAACAAGGTTCAAAACAGGATGTAATTCCTAACCCTCCTTTCCTAGTTCACAAGAAACTAACCTGAGTTTATCTAGTTTGACTGTGGACACACATCTGAGCTTATCAGCATGAATGTTATCCCTACTCATGCTGTGAGGCCCTCTATGCCATTCTCCCACAGGAATCAGTCTTACCCAATCAGTATACAACAACCATGCGTATGGTACAAGACAAGGCACAGCTTTGCTTGAATATCACATGCACACATTACAGAACATTATAGAATCACATGTGACTACTGTATACACAGGATTTGCATATTTATGGTCCCTGAATCAGCAGGCAGATTCAAGCACTATATAATTCTAAATGCCAGATTTTAGGAAACCCTAGTTGTGCTTGCAGTGAAACACACTTAGGGATTTGACATGTAATTTCCACAATGGATTTTGAGAGAGCTTGGACCACTCATGGCTGGGTGATATATGCCCTAGAGCTCTCATCTGACTCATGGTCTGCAATCCTTTTGGGGTTCTACTTTGAACTGAAGAGGGCCAGTCCATCTCTCATTGGCCATGCCAGTGCTTCTGTAACATGCATTTCTGGTAGATGAATGTTTGGGCAGTTGTCACCTCTGATGCAGGCCTGTCTCCTGCTCACAATTTCTGCTCTTTACAGCTCAGCAGCACAGCCAGGTATCAATAAACAGGCAAGCACAGAGGACCAGTCTCATGCAGTACAGCAGTCGGTGCAGACTGAGCAAACTAACAGCTAAAAATGCAAAGGGGTCCAGACTCAAAAAGGAAAAATGTTGAAATGCAAAATAAAGACTTACAGTTTTAATAAAGAGTTGTAGGACTGAAGCACTGAAAACACCAGTGCTTTGGGGTTTGAATGTGACCCTTCGTCACAGGGTGTCATTAAACAGGGCAACTGATATCCGAGGCAGTAGAGCACAATAGCTAGAACACATGCTCCCAAGCTGAGAGGGGGTTTATCCCTACCTTTCCTATTTTTGTATTATGAGGCCCAGCATGCTAGTAAACTACTCCAGTGGGGCACGAAGGTCACTCAGCCTGGTACCTATTACATACACTCCTCTGTGGATGGACATCAAAAGGGCTCTGGCCGCTACAGCGGATTGCTCTATGACCAGTCTGCTCTATCTGCGACCCTCTCAGCTTCCCCTACCTTTGCAGTCTACGCCCATAGAATGGTTCCTCAGGGCTTGGAACCAACTCCCGACACATCTGTCCCTGTTCTGGAGTAGGTCAATTACCCAGTCGATATTCAATAATCCCCACTTTCAGATAGACCACCACCCCCTCCCACTATTCTTTTGTCCCCAATTACATGACTGCACATTAGCTGACCTACTCCAAGGAGAAGGAATAATCTCTTTTTCCTAGCTTACAGGCCCGATTCCAGTTAAAGAACCAAGACCTCTTCAAGTTCCTGCAGCTTAAAAAATGCAGTCCTTTCCTTTCTGAGTCCCAGACTTTGGGGCATGACACTGTTGGAGGGAGCAGCTTCCCTGTTGACTATGGTGAAACAACCACATGCAGTTTCTATGCTTTACAAGCATCTCCAGTCCCTGGACCCACACCTTCCCTCAAGTATTTGCTATTACTGGGTCCAAGAACTTCACATACCAGTGGATGGTGAGTTCTGGAAAGCCTCATGGCATAACACATATAAATTTATTAAGCAAGACCAACTCCGACTTGTACAATTTAACATAATGCATAACTTTTATTTTACCCCAGTAAAATTGCATAGAATGGGCAAATTCGCATCTCCGTTATGTACCAGATGCAATGGGGCCACCGGATCTCTCTAGCATCTGTTATGGAAATGCCCTCAGGCTCAGTCCTCCTGGAACTCCATTCAGCAAACTCTAGACACAGTTTTGGGTTTGGAGACTTTATTTACTCCTGAATGCTGCTTGTTGGCTATTTTTCTCCGGTATCCCACGTATCAGAAAGGCTCACTTGACTTTGATTGCTGCCACTGCAAAACTGGTCATGCTGCGACACTGGAAAGAGGACTCTTTTCCCACAATCTTAGAGTGGCACCATGAGATCCTTCTGGCCATCCAACTAGAAAAACATAATGCAGCCATGCAAAATAGACCACAGTCCTTCCATGATACATGGGAGTCATTATATACTTTACTTTCCATCTGGGGTACTTAGGCCTATCTTATAACTCCCAGAGGCTTTCTCCATTTTCTTCTCAGATGAGTTCGCAGACAGGGGGTGGGGGTATAGGGGAAGGGGGGTCTTGTTAGTAATGAATAATACTAGTGGTTCAATTAGTTGTAGTAGATGTATTGTGCTGTTGTTCTTATGGTTGTTAATTGTATCTGCATTGTTTCAAAATGCAATAAAGCATATTAAATAAATAAAAAAGAACAATAGCTAGAGCACTAAACCACAAACCTGGAGATTCCAGGCTTAGGTCCCACCAGAACCACTTACTCACTGTGTGACCTTGGGACACCACATGACCTCCTTATGCATCAGTCTCTTAGGGCTATAAAACTGAACTGAAGCAGGCCCCCACTCCACACTAAACACAAGACATTGCATTTCAGTTTGGCTATCCTGGGTAAACAAACAGTTGCAAAATGTCACAGACAGATTTATTTATCTAAAGGTATATATACAGTAAAAGCAAGACTGTATTATGTAAATACATAGTAACAACACAAAAAACAAGAAAAGCAGCAAATGTCCCCACACAGATTTATGTATCGGAGAGGATTTATTCTGGAAAGAATCCACTCTACATGGCATTCACATGCCCCAAAAGTATTTTTAGCCATACCATACAACTTAGTACTGCAGAAACAGAAGAAGCAACCCAGCAGCTATAAATAACTCCTAACGCATGTGATCTGTGTCAAATTCTTAATTTAAGGGTGACTAGAATTATATGAGTATGATCCATTACATAAACAACAAGCAAGTATGTCCACCTCATAGAGACATAAGTGTTGATGGACAGAAATAGGCCCAATGGACTCTGCTCATTACCAGCTTCCCCCTCCTTCTTAAAGTACAACCCACCCCACACCTCCTGCTAGTTTCTCTTGCAGAGATGACCACATGAATCTCAAATCTAGCAGTTAAGAAATAAGAATGTATTTACTATGAGAACATGTTATCTTTCAGTTCTTGTAAATTTCAGTTACTGGTACCCCAACATTGAATTAGAAAGCTATAAGGCACACAGACAGAGGTGGTTAAGTCAGAAATATTTGGCCTTGAGCTAAGTCAGAGTTAAGCCAAGGGTTTGGGTTGGTTCTGAGAGCTAAAAGACATGCTGAGCCCTGACTGCTGCAGTCTGCCATATATCACGCAGACAGTATTTCTCTTGAGTTACATGACAGGAGTTGGAAGTTCCCACCACTGCAAAAATCTTCTTTTTTCTAGTAAGAAGTGTATTGATTTTCCTTCAAGATCGTAATACAGTACCAATTAAGAAGTCATAAATAAAAATAGCATCAGGAGTAATGATATCCTGAAGTAAGAGAAACCAAATATAACAAAAGTTATTCAATTAGCTTATTTTAAACTAGCAGTAAACTGAGTTTGCTCTGAGAAAGTGACAAAAATAAACTTAGCTGACTGGTAAACAAGTACAGCTGACAAGAAGATTACAGTATGGGCTGAACAGTTCACATCTACCTGCATGCTATAGAACTTACATTTTATTTGTTCAGAACATTTAAAATGGTGCCTCATAGTTTATGAAACATTTCTACTTTATTTAGGAGCATATACTTGATCCTTTTATTATTGACGGTTGTACCCACATATCTAAACCAATCTTCTGAGGAAGGGATTAGTTCTGGTTTCCAGTGAGACATGATCAACCTTTTGTCACCAAGTGATGCTGCTAAAATCCAAAGTTTACGAACCCTGTTTAATATGAGATCATCCAGGAAGATACCCCAAATGAACAATTCTGGGTATGTGTGTGTGTGTGTATGGGGGGGGGGGGGTAAATTAACAACTGCAGAGCATGTGTCCAAATTGATTTCTAGAATTGACTGAGTCAATGATAATTCCAAAATTATATGAGAATGGTTTGCATGTGCAGGATCGCACTTCCGGGACGTTCCCCCTTGCTAGAGTCCCATGTTTTCAAATCTGAGTGGAGAGTAATAATGATAGTGAAGGGTTTTGTACTGAACCACCCTTCCCTGCACTTCTTCTCTAGAGATCTTTGCACTGTTCCAGGCCGATTCCCACTTCCCAGAGGATACAGGAGTATTAAGTTCCTGTTCCTATTTCCCTTTTGTAGAATCTGTTAACTTGTCATCAGGCTGAGAGAGCATTTTACTAAGCATGCTAGCTCATTTCCCAAGTTTAGAAACTTAATAAGTTGAGGTAATTCAGGAACGACAAGAAGAGTGTGTGTTGGGGCGAGTAACTCAGTTAACACCTTCCTTGGTTGTACACAACAACAAAAGTAAAATCTGTGACTTTTAAACTTCTCCCAGAGTTTTTTGAAGCTAAGTAGAATTCTAGAATCCTTATCAGAACAATCGAACAGCCAGTGTATCCCAAGTTCACTCCAGCCAGTGACTTTCAGAGGGGTACCTTTATATAGAATAAGTACTCTATATTGTTCCATAAAGGAAGCTCACTTATTGGGTAAGTTTTTGATTAATCTGTAAAAACACATTTTTAAGTATCTTAACACATCCTTATAATTTTGGGTTGTCTTTAAGGAAACATAGAGAGGGATAAAGGTAAAGTCCAGAAGGCTGTTGAGGGCTACTAGTTGAGCTTCAATAGACAGCCATAGTGCAGTCATATGGGCTGAGTCTGTCTGAGTGTGTCGAAGAGTTTGTTTAGTAATAAAAGCCCAGTAGAACTTTTCCCATCAAGATAAAGCTTCTACAGGGGCCCTGCATTTTGCAATACAGGGGCAAGGAGGTTTCTGCCCTCTAAAGAGTTTCTTATAATTGCTTCTATTTTCTTAAACATTTACCTATCTATGGTAATAGATAAATTCTGCAAGGTGTAAAATAATTTGGGTGCCACTACCATTTTAATAGTATTATTTTCCCCACAACAGATATATATTATGTTTGTCCCATCTTCCTATATCAGTCTGCAGGTCTCTCAGTAAAGATATTAAGTTAAGGTCAGGGATCTGTCTTAAATCTCTGCTAACTGTTAAGCCTAAGTAATTCAACTCATTTAATACAAAGTCTTCACTAAACTTCTTTTGCGGCAAATTTCCAGTAATTTACGACAGAAGAGGGGCGTGACTTAGTCTTGTATCATTTCACAGTTAGACCATATTAAGGGCAGTGAAGAAGTTCAGGGGTCTGCTAATGGTTAAAAGTAGATCATGTGTGTATGCAAAAAACTGTTTGAACAGATTTCCCAACTTTAATTCCATGAATCATGGAGGAGTCAACAATGAGTAATGAATATGAGGTATTCAGTCAGCTGCAACTTCACCTACTGAAGCAGAAACTTCTTTTGAATGCAAGAAAAACAAAGGTGATGCTGATCTCACCCATTTCAAATGCCACTATCCCGATTACCCAAGGATCCCTACCCCAGATCATCACACTTCTAGGTGAATCCCTGGATTTCGTAACCAAGTTCAAATACCTGGGGGGTATGGATTGATCACAAACTTTCATTCCTGGATCATATTGAGGAACTGATAAAAAACTTAAACAAAGGCTTGGCCTCTTTTACAGGATCAAGCATCTACTTAGCCAGGATGCCAAGAAGAGACTGGTACAAACATCTTTCCTTTCTATATTGGATGACACTGATTTCCTTTACTGCCAAGGCCCTGCATCTGTGCTAGTCAAACTTTATATGCTATATCATAGAGCCATAAGATTTATTTCGGGTGTTCCATGTTCCACTCATCACTGCTCCCTTTATGCTGTAGTAGGATGTCCATCACTTAACTATGGAAGACAAAGAAATACCACCCTCTGGACTTTTTTTAGTTATGTATTTGTTGCTTATTCGGAAAGTACCTTTGAGTCAAAGACTCATTTACAAAGGCTCCTTGTCACATTTAGTTGGACAATACAACAGTAAACATAATTCGGACAGACTTGTTACAGCAAATAATGTAACTGGCTAACAGTCATACCCAGAGGAGATATAGTAGGACTAGGTTAAACCAGTTTAGAGTGAAAGCTCAGAAAGGGCTGAGTAGGCAGAGGCAATGAATGGGAGGAGAGGGAGGAGAGCAGGCCAGTGCCATTATCAGGAGGGCAGAGGGGTCAATGACAGTTGCACAAGGTGGAAGACTGCAGATGGTCTCTGAGTAAGATTTTGAAGGGGCCAATTCTGGTTTTGTTGGCAAGTGTACTGGGAAGGTAGTTCAGCAAGAAGGGGGCCCTGTGGCTGAAAGATCTTTGGAGTTGGGAGGTTTGACACCTGGGAACCGAGAAAAGAAGCTTACCCGAGGTACGGGTGGTTTTCTATGAGTAAGGGCCAGTTGGATAATAGGGAGAGGCCAGCAGGAGCGTGACCCAGGGCAATCTTTTTGGCCATAAGGCATGTGTGGAATTCTATTCTACTATCAAGGTTCAGCCAGTTAGTGCTAGTGTAAAGAGAGCAAGTGTGTGTGTGAGGCAATCACAGCCATGGACAAGATGGCAGGCTTTGTTCAGGGAGAGCCGGAGTCTCCCTAGGGTCGATGTGTTAGCAGCTCCATAAATAAGTATGCCATAGTCAAGGAGGGGCAGGACAGAGGATGAGACAGTGAGCCAAAGAGCTTCTGGGGTAAAACAGTGTTTGAGGCGATAGAGGATTCCAAGGCGGATATTGAGAGCAGTGGACAGGAGATGAATGTGCTGGTGGAAGTTTAGAGCAGGGTCCAGGGTTATGCCCAGGTATTTGAAGGTATTCACTTCCTCTGGGGGTCCCATTGGAGGTAAGGATTTGAGGGCAGAGCACCTTCCGGGAGTTCGGCTGATGCGAGAAGTACATGACTTTAGTCTTCTTATAGTTGTAGTAGAGCAATCACAAAAAAGCTGCCTCAATATATATCAGACTGCCTTCCTACAAGTATGCATTGAGAAGTTCCTCCCTTATCTTATTAAACATACCCAAGGTCAAATCACGCTTTGGATGGTCATCCATAAGCTATGCACTTCCCCAACTCTGGAACAGATTGCAAAAAACTTCAAAATTGGTTCATCCCATCAACCTGTCTGCATTCAAAATGCTCTATGCACATTCTGTCAAGGAGTCCTGTAACTGCTTCCCCTAATTGCTGTCCTATGTATTCAGTATACTGTGATTCTTGTATGGTGTCTATTGGCACCTCCAATCACCTTTACCATTCCCCTTCCTCCTCTTGTACACTTATTATGCCCTTTGGAGATACTGCCAAGATGTCCATTAACTGCTCTCCCTAACTGTTGCCTTTTGTTCCCAACCAGCAGAGGCCCTCCACTTTGATGTCCCCCAGCTCTTACAGTTTGTTTCCCTGCTTGTTGCCATGAGTCCTCAACCAGCAGAGGCTCCTCACTCTGGTAACCGCCAGCTATTCAAACATTTGTAACCTTCTCACACCCCACTTCTTACTGCAAGTTCCAAGCTTAGCTGGCCTATTAACTTTCTCCCTATGTGCCTTCCTAGGTTCTTTATGTTATTATAATTAGTTCGATCCATGTATTTTTTGTACCTATTAAACTTAGGTAGTTGCCTTTTGCACATGCCTTTTTACTGTATATTGCTTATTATTTATTGTATATTGCTTCAACTTCTGTATCTTGTTCATTTGTATATTTCTGTTGTGTGTATTCTTTACTCTATGTATGGATCATGTATGTTGCCCAGGTCCATCTTGAAAATTAGTTTTTCTCAATGGTGCTTGCTGGATAAATAAAGACTTGCTTGATTGATTGAGTCATATCAAAGGTTCAATGGAAAGGACAAAGAGGTAGAGGGAAAGAGGACACCCCTGGATTGTTCCTAAATGTAATTTAAAGTAAAGAGAGAGCAGGCTGTTGGTAATGACTGCCGCTGAAGACTGTTTATAGAGAATATGTATGAGTCCAGGTTCCAAGTATATTATACCATTCAAATTCCTTAAGGGCAGCACCCATAAAATCCCATTCCAGGGAGTCAAAAGCTTTCATTGTGTCTAGAGCTAATGTAACTTCTGGAATCTATTGTTTGTTAGATGCCCAAATAGTGTTATTCAGCCTCTTCACATTATATGCTCCAGATTTACCCCTCAGGAAAGTGACCTGCTCTTGTCCTAATAATTTGTTGGGTACTCGTTGCAAACTAGTAGATACAATTTTAGCCAAAATGTTACAGTCCTTATTTAATAACAAATGGGCTTGTAATTTGTACAATCCAACAGATCTTTTCCATTTTTTGGAACAAGGGAAATAAGGATTTCTGACATGGCTGAGGGTAATGATCCATTGTTCCAGGATTCCTGAATGGATCTGTGAAGAAAATGTGCAATTTGAGTGGGAAATAGTTTATAGACCTTCCGAGGGATGCTGTCTGACCCTGGAGTTCTGCCATTCTGGGGAGTCTGAACAACAACACTAAGCTGAATTGATTTATCAATATCTTAAGCTTCTTGCTCATATAGACAAGTGAGAGTAACCCCAGCTAAGAACCCATCAATATCTTGCTTTGAACATGTTGACTTGCTATAAATGTTTTTATAGAAACAAGAAAAGACTTCATTAATTTCTCTGTTAGTCCACACTACTCTACCAAGTTTATTTTGGATTCCTGAGATTATGTTACTGGATTGTTGCTTTTTAAGCCTATAGGCTAATAACTTACTGGTCTTTTCCCCAGACACCCAAAAAGACTGCTTCATATGGAACAAGGCATATTCTGCTTTGTGTGTATAAGTTTGGGTAATTTCATCTTTAAGCCTTGTCATACATCTCAACAAATCAAGTCTATTACCAGCATTCTACTTACGCAGGGTCTCAGTTTTGTTAAGCTGTTTCTCCAACTCAGCTAGCCTCTTTTGAGTCTCTCTTTTTGGATGTAGAGTGGCTTACTACTGTACCCCTCAGATATTCCTTAAATGTTTCCTACAGGCAGGACTGCGAGACCTCTCCATTGTCATTAATTCTAAAAAACCTAGCTATCTCCTTACGAATCCATTCTTTAATTTACTGTCATTAATCAAAGAGGCACTACAGTTCCATCTAAAGTTGTTTTAGTTTTATTTGGTTAACCAGGAAGGGACACTGGAACTAGTTCTTTTCAGGTCCAACCCGACACAACAGACACAATTACAAAATGTACAATAACACATGACACATAATTACACAATTACAAAAGGTGCAATAACACATGAAACATAAATACACATTAAGACACTATAAACAACATGTGCAAGCATCCAGTTCTTGTAAAAAAACGTTCAGATTAACTTTAAAACTTTGTAGGGAGGAGGCAGATCTTAGATTTTCTGGTAGCGAATTCCAATATAGGGGAGCACCTACTGTAAAAGAGCGAGCTCCAACTTTTGATTTATGTGATAAAGTTTGAAGGAGGGACTCTTTAAATGATTGCAAATGTAGAGTGGTATAACGGATTGAAACTATTTTACTTAATGGAAATAAAACTTTAGAAAATACAGATTTAAAAATTAAACAGCCAAAAAAATAATAAAATCTGGATTTAGGAGATAACCAACCAAGTTGAGAGACAGGAGACAATGAGGGGTATGCAAAAGAAGATCCAAAACAAATCAACACGTTATAAACAATAGTTACAGCATTAGTTTCTTTTACAGACAATTTGAAATATAGACTTGCAACATAATCTAAGTGAGGCAACAAAATTCCAGTGGCTATAGATTGTCATGCATCGACAAAAAAAAACATTTTTTAAATTGATATAACAGGTGCAGTTTCTGATTGACTATTCTTGAGAGCTTTAACTTGAGCCTTAAAGGTTAAGTTAGGATGTAACAGTACGCCCACGTATTTACATTCATAAACTTGCTCTATTTTCATCCCTTTTTCATCATGGATAATAAGGCTAGGATTATCCTTTAACATAAACTGAGATCCAAATAGCATAGTTTTGGTTTTCTTTGCATTAAGAATAAGAGAATTTGCTGAAAACCAATTACATATATCTGCAAATCCTCATTCAAGCAAAGAAGTTAGTTGAAAAATATTATTAGCTTGAGAGTAAAGAATCAAATCCTTTACATAAAGTTAACAACCACACAGGGGCATAACTACAATGGTGCAGGGGGTGCAGTGGCACCCGGGCCCACGAGGTTTGAGGGGCCCAATTCATAATTTTGATGTTTATTCAAAACTGGGAAGGGGTCTGTAACATCACCTTGCACCCAGGCCCTCTGGGAATTTGCTACACTACTGCAACCACAAAATTAACAAAGGGATAATAACTGATTAACAAGAAAGGAAAACAACAAATGGCCCAAAATGGAATCCTGCAGCAAACCTGAATCAATTGAATAAGCTGAAGAAACTACAGTTCCAATGCTGACAAATTATGTCCCATTAAATAATCTTCAAACCATGAAACCACCTTCCCAGAGAAACCTAGGTCCCTCAGTTTAGAGCATAACAGGGAGTGATCAATAAGATCAAATGCCTTGGTCAGGTCCAGGAAGACTGCCCCCAACATGAGGTGATCATCAAAGCTCCTGAAGGTGGCATTCATGAACCCGACCAAGGCAGTCTCCATCCCATGTTTTTTTTCCCAAAACCATGCTGCTGTGAACACAAAACTTTATACTGTATGTCTCAAGATATGAAGTGATCTGGTTTGCAACAATTGTTTCCAGCAGTTTACTCGGTGGGTTCAGAATAGAAATTGGTCTAAAGTCATCCATACATTTGACTCTAGGTTTCTTCGGAATTGGAACTATCCTGGCGCATGGTGGACGGCTTTAAGAGGGGATGGGATAGAGCGAGAGGGGGGCAAGTATGAAGAGGAGAAGGGTGGGTAGGGCAGCTGCATGGTGAAGGGCTAGTTGCACAATCCAGCAGACTCGATAGACCATGAGGCCTGTATCTGCTGGTGGTTTTGTATGTTCGTATGTTTGTATTTCCAGGGTGAGGGGAATAAGCCTGAAATCAAACATAAATTAAAAATAGAACATAAAGGGCACGCAATAGAAGGAGCAATTAATCTAATAAAGCAACTTCATGGACATCTTAACATTATATGAATCCTATGGCAGCAAGGCATCGATAGGTATGGTGCAGGGGCTAGTTGTATTATCTTGGTGAATCTCTTTAAGTCAGGAGCATATAAACGTAAAAGATACTCGACATCAGCCAATTTGGGGATTAAGCTTCTGACATTCAAATGAATTATTTTTACACCATGGGAAGCATACCAAGATTTGTCTCTCAGCTTACTTGTGCAATCAGCATTCCAGGGCCAGGGCTGAGCTCAACATCACCCGATAATACCAGTAGATAACATAACACTAACATCCTGGAGAGGAGACCCACTTTCCCCAACCCTGTCCAGGCTAGACGTTTAGATAATGATAAGATATAAGAGCCACACACTTTAACTACATCTTTTTCTAGCAGTAACAAACCCTGAGAGTCAATAGCAGCAAAACCACTCCCCACAATATCGAACATTGCGAAATCATATACACCACACTCCCCTCCCTTTTCAAATATCACTAAATGTAAACTAACAACATTGCAACATAGCAGTCCTACTAATAGACAACAGTTAAACCTAAAAACATTGTCTACATGGGCCATTATTAAAATACCTTAAAACAACTTATCTCGAGTGCTGAACAATACTTTTAGAACAGAACTGAACAGTATTTCCTGCACCAGCTCCGTGGCTCCCTCAGATTCCCTCAGACTCCAGAACACTTGACCGCACTTTGCCACACAAGTTGCCACTTCAGATACCACCGCGTCTTGTGAGCAGCAAATTTAAATCCCCATACCTTCCAAACTGGGCTACTACCACCAATCGGGGGGGGGGGCAAATGTGGGATGCAGTTTAACAAGATGTACTGTTGCTATAGCAACACAGCTGACTGGGGAGTTCATTAAGGAGTGAGTAAATCAAACAACTTGTGATCACAGGGCACATAAAAACAGAAACATAGAAGTTGATTACAGATAAGGACCACGAGGCCCATCCAGTCTGCCCATTTTTGCTACCTTATGAATGTGCCATAGGCATTTACTCTGTCAATGGCCTATCTATTCATACTCAACTGTATTGCTCCCTTATGCCTATCCCATGCCTGTCTGAAGCCCTGTACTGTATTCATATCCACCACTTCCTGAGGTAGGCCGTTCCATGCATCCACCACCCTTTCTGTGAAAAAGAACTTCCTCATATAACCCCTTAATCGGCCTTCCTCTAATCTCATGCTGTGTTCTCTTGTCCTGCTATTTATCTTATATTGAAACATATTAGACTCTTTCACCTTGTTTATGCCCATAAGATGTTTGAATGTTTCAATCACATTACCTCTCTCCCTCCTTTGCTCTCGGGTTTACATATTCAGCTCCGTTAATCTGTCCTCATATGTTTTCTGATGCAGTCCCTGCACCATTTTGGTTGCCCTTCTCTGGACTGCCTCCAGTTTGTTAATGTCCTTGTGCAGGTGTGGCCTCCAGTATTGCACGCAGTACTGCAGATGGGGCGTAACCAGTGTCTTGTAAAGAGGGATTGTTACCTCCCTCTTACGACTTGTGATATCCCTACTAATACACCCCAACATCCCTCTAGCCTCACCTACTGCTTTAGTGGTCTGCTTGGATGATTTCAGGTCATCTGTGATGATGATGCCCAAGTCTCTTTCTTCCCTTGTGATTGACAGCAACTCCCCTCCCAACCTATAGGTGGCTTTAGGGTTTCTCTTCCCTATGTGCATGATCTTGCACTTCTTTGCGTTAAACCCCAGTTGCCACTTTTCCAACCATTTTGCCAGTTTATCTAGATCTCTTCTCATTCTGCCCACCCCATCTGGATCTACTACCTCTGTTGCAGATCTTGGTGTCATCTGCAAACAGACAAACCTTATCATCCAGTCCATTTGCAATGTCACTGATGAAGATATTGAAGAGGACTGGCCCCAGGACTGATCCCTGAGGTACCCCACTTGTGACTTGTATCTCTGCTGACTGTATACTGTTTACCACCACTCTCTGTTTTCTGCCCACCAACCAGTTTGCCACCTAGTTGACTAACTTCTGACCCACCCAGAGCCTACCCAGCTTATTAATCAATCTCCTATGTGGAACAGTATCAAAAGCTTTGCTGAAGTCAAGATAGGTGACATCAACTACACCCCCTTGGTCCACCACTCTGGTTACCCAGTCAAAGAAATCTATGGGATTAGTTTGACAGGACCTTCCTGTTGTAAACCCATGCTGTCTTGGATCCTGTGCTCCTATGGATTCCAGGTGTTGCACTATCCTTTCCTTAAGGAGTGCTTCCATAATCTTGCCCCCTACTGAGGTAAGACTGACTGGTCTGTAGTTTCCTGCCTCCTCCCTGCTACCAGTCTTGTGGAGCGGGATCACATGAGCCCTTCTCCAGTCTTCTGGGACCTCTCCCTGTGCTCAGAGACTCACTAAACAGTTCTGATAATGGTTCTGCTAGTTCCACCTTTGTCCTTTAGTACCCTGGGACGTATGCCATCAGGTCCCATTGCCTTGTCCACCCTGAGCTTAGCGAGCTCTTGTAGGACCCTTTCTTTTGAGAAGGACTTGTGCATACCTTCCTCCCCTTTGTCCATGGTGCTGAGCTGTGGTCTCTGTCTACCTTCTCCTCAGTAAATACTGAGCAGAAGTATCTATTTAGGATAGATGCTTTTCCTTGGTCCTCCTCCACACTCCCCCTTATCCCCTTTGATCTTAGAAATACCCCCTCTGGACTTTCTCCTTTTTCTAATGTATCTATAGAAAGTCTTGTCCCCTTCTTTTACTGTTCATGCTAGGGTTTCCTCAGTTTGGGCCTTTGTCTGCCTTACTGCCTTCCCTGCTTCCCTCAGGGAAGTTTGGTATGCCTCCCTATCTTCATCCCGCTGTGTTCACTTATATTTCCTGAAGGCCAAACTTTTGGTTGTGACCCTTTCTGCTACTGTTTTTGAGAAACAAAGTGGTTTCCTTCTTCTTTTGCTCTTGCTTTTCTCTCTAACACAATGGGATGTTGCTTCAAGTATTGCATCCTTAATGCTTGCCCAATTTGCCTGTACCCCCTCACCTGTGTTTCTTTTTGCCAGGGCTAGCTTAACTCTGTTGGCCATCTTATCAAAGTCAGCTCCTCTGAAGTCACATATTTTTGCTTCAAAATGGGGTGATTTAGTTCTAGTGGCCAAATTGAACCATACCATGTGATGGTCATTGGGCCCCAGGTGACCTTCTACCTGGAGATCTGTGATCCTTTCCCGGCACAGAGCTCTGCTGCACACAATCGCAATTCTATTGCTAATAGCACACTTTATGAATAGAAGCAGCTGCAGGCAGTTTATCATTAAAAGCAGCAGCAAACAGTTTATCCTCTCTGCCACCCAACAGGAGACAAATACTTAACTGCAGCATGATCTGAAATAACAATACTGTGAATGTCAACAGAACAAATTGAGAATATAACCCAAATGTAACCCCCCCCCTACAAATTGGGGTTTACTAAAATGTCTTCCTGGGCTCCTAAATGCCCACTGTCAGGATGGGGCCCTGTTTTACGGTAGTTCTATTTGTTTGCATGAGAATGCCCTAGAAAACCTCCATGCCTGTCTCTTTAAGAGAGCATCTCGCCTATGTTTTGGAAATCACTCTGGGCTGGGTCTGAGTAATTACGGCTTGTGATCAGCTAGACAGCCTGTTATATTGCTTCATTCTGCCGGCGCTGTTAGCGCAGAGGGAGCCCTGTTAGGAAATTTAGTTATTTACTGTTTATCTGTTAGAGTAATAATGAAAAAGGAGTTTGTCCAGCCTGCCTTCATTTGCAGCTTGTGTTTTCGAATAGGAGCCACCATTTTGGTTCTGGACTGCCAGTACTGGACCAATCGAATCTATGGGGACCTAAAATGGAGACTGTCCCCAGGGGTTGTGTAGGAAAGAAATTCTGTAGTATTTGTACTTTTGGATGTTTGGCACCTAAATGGACTTAGAGGGGGAGCCTTTTCTGTGACAGACAGTTCCCTCCACCAACTGAATCTTGTGGATTACAGGGAAATATGCAGAACTGCCTGAAGCAGTGGTTGAGTTGAGAGTGGAAGTTGGAGAGTGAACAACTCGAGCGATTGAGCTGCGGCTCCCAGGAGGAGCATAGGAGAATCGGCGGGAAGGCTCCGTTGGCCTGCCTGCTACGTTCTCTGGCCTATCGAGATTGTCTATTGCAGAAGTCAGACTGTTCCAATTGCCAGCTTAGACCTGCATCAGAGGAAAGAAAGTGTGTCAGTACTACTTGCAAGTGGGGCCGAAGACTTGCTCCAGAAGCGATCGGCCTGCCTGAATGAGAGAAGATAGCCTCAGGTTAAAAGGTTTGCGCAGTGAAGCTGTAATTAGCAAATCAACTTTATCCAAATTGTGGCTTAGAGAACCAATTGATCCAAGTGTGCTGAATGTGTTTTATGGGTCGCGATTTAGTTCTCCGTGGTGAACCCTGTTATGCCAACTGGCGCTTTCCAGCAATAGATCACAAACTTTTTCCAGGACTGTTCTGCCTGCTTGGGCCTTGCCATCTCAGCCCAAGCCCCTGCCCAAAATCCAGAGATCATCTCAGCAAAAGACTGGATTGGGGATTTAATCCCCTACTCAACACCGTCGAACAGGTAGCAACCTCCAGGAGGTGAGTCTTGTAGGCCCTGCTTCCCCCAGCTCACCGCATCAACACCATGAAGTTTTCATCTCACCTGTCCTACATCCTAGTCCAGGTTGTATGACTACAAATCAGGGTAGCTCCCTGCAACAGCAGCTAAAACTCATTGTGTGTCATCTGATTGCTTGTTTTGGGTTATCATTAACAGACTGAGCCATCCAGCTCGGGATTACAAACACTTGGGTTTTGCACATGCCGTCTTTCTTTCTAAAGGGCACCAACAACAGCTGCAATGCCGGCCACCCTAGGCAACACTTCAGGCTACCCTGTATAAGATCTGGGTGCCCAGGGTGCAAGACTAATCCTCACGGACTTACAGTGCATGCTGAATCAGCCTAAAGTAAATCAAAGTAACTATCTTTTGACTAAATTCATTCCCCTGTCTTGTTCACTTCCCCTGAATAAACCTGAACATTTGTTTCATGTTTAATCTGGCTAGTGTGCATATTCTTAATTGGGCACCATTGAAAGGTTTGCATTGTGTATTACTGATCTTATTTTCAAGGGGGTGTCCAGGGCATTTACAGCAGATCCAGCCCTGGTGGTAAGTGCAAGGGGCATGAGCATATTCTTATTGTTATCCAATGTATGCAAATTGTTCTATGGTATTACTGTTTAGGCCACTAAAAGGGTTGGTGGGTGGTTATAGCATACTGGAGGGCTATACCAAAGCAGTCAAGCTACCCCAATACCATTCCTCTGGATGGAGGCCCCCATTCACAGAACTCAGGCCCCTCAACCTGTGCATATTCCCACAGGCAGGGGTAGTAGCCCGTAGTATAGCACCACCTAGGGGTTATACAACCTACTATGTGACCTGTGTCTGTTGAATAAGACAGTAAAATCCCTGCCCGTAGGGCGAGTGGTTCGCCATGTATCAGTTAACCACAAAACTCCTATTAACTTAAACAATGTTGGAGCAGGTACTATGGATGCTGTCGATTTGGAGGACGTTCTATCCAGAACCAGGTCCAAGACCACACTAACATCACCTTTAAGGACTACCTCATATCCTGGCAGGTCATTAAGGTGAGAAGCAAAGTATGTTAGTTAAAAAACTGCTGCTGGTCTTTCTTGGGGGCATAAATATTGTAAAGGGCTCCAGGAATGCCTTCAAGAAAACTGACTAAAATCTGAACCTTGCCATCAGCATCAGTAACATGTCTGTGTTTAAAAAAAAGTACTCCTTCATTAATTAAAATGGCATTTCCTCCTTTCTTAGAATTAAAATAGCTGTACTCAGCCTGACCTACCAATCTCCTTCTTAGTGTCACTGCTTCTGCTGGTAAGACATATGTCTCCTGGAGGAAGCTGGTGTCAGCTTTCTCCTTATACAAATAGGATAGAACCTTGTTCCTCTTAATAGGAAAGCCCAGGCTCTGAACGTTCCATGAAATGATTTGGCAAGCTTCACACATAATAGAAACTGTCCTGTACTGTACTTAATCAAATAAATTTAAACCCAAGGTTAAAATTCATGAAGTATTGTTCTTGAAGTTGATCTCAGTGCTAGAGAGCAATAGGGCTTAATTCAGGGACTACAATAACAATTAACTTATTAAAGACATTATGGCCTGGATATTTGGAGCACTTACATACCTGAGTTGCACCGACGCAAGTATGAAGATGCACCACCGAGCGAAATCCAAAGGGAGCTGTGGTGCATTGCAAATCCCAGTGCACCAATGCACAACTAAAATGTATGCTGCACAAGTGCAGGGGGCGTTCCTATGAATATGCAGAACAGGATATTCAACCATGAAGCCATGGTGCAAGTTTGGAGCAAACCCAAGATGCACCACCCAGACTTGTTCCTATAAAAATAGGGTGCAAACACACAGACAGCAGATGTGCAACCCTGCGCCAGAGAGAGAGAGAGAGAGAGAGAGAGAAATACAGAGGGAGAGAGAGAGAGAGAGAGACAGAGAGGTGGAGTGAGAGAGGGAGAGAGGGGCAGAGAGAAAGAGAAAGACACACACACACTCTCACACAAACAGTGTACCACAGTGGCAGACAGACAGACAGGCACCCATCCACCCAGGGGGACACACAAAGAGAAGGAGGGATAGACAGTGCACCTTTCCTAATGGAGGTGGTAATGAGGGGTGTGAGGAGGCAGGAGGAACAGCTATGTGGCCGACGAAGGGCCCAGCGGTGGTATACCTGACACAGGTGGCACTGTGCCTGCATCACATTCAAGAACTATTGTGACACCGAGATCGTGGACCGGTACCACCTGAACAGGGCCTAGCTGAGGCAGCTCTGTGAGCTGTGCAGTGAGGAGATGCAGGCACCCACCAGATGTAGTCATGCCATGTCCATGGAGACCAAGGTGACTACCGCCATGTGCTTGCTTGCCACAGGCACCTTCCAACAACCAGCAGGGGACACCATGGGTATCACACAATCGGCCACATCCTGCTTCCTCACACAGTTCCTCAATGCCTTGCTGCCACGTGCTTCAGAGTTCATACAGTTCCCCAGCACATAGGCGGAGCACACAGCAAACATGCAGGACTTCCACAGGGTTGCAAGCATGCCTGGCATGATTGGGGCAATTGACTGCATCCATGTGGGCATCTGCATGCAACCTGGCCCTGAAGACATGGCATAAATCAACAGGAAGGGGAGCCTGAGCATCAACTGCCAGGTGGTGCGCGATGCCACGGGGCGCATCATCAATGTCTGCGTCACACACCCTGGGAGTGCACACGATGCATTCATCTGGCACAGCTCTGTGCTGTGCCACAGGTTCAAATGTGGGGACTTCCCCATGGGCCACCTTGTGAGTGAGTATGGCATGGACCAGGGGGCGAGGGACATGGCAGATCTGAGGATGGGGAAGGCAGGGTGTGCATGGTGGTGTTGGTGTGAGGGACAAGGCAAGAGGTGCAGAACAGCATAGCATAGGGCTAACCATGTCAATCTTCACACAGGTGGCAGCGCATACTCACTGAAGCCCTGGCTTTGCACCCCTGACTGGCGACCACCATCCCCAGCAGAGGAACATTACTGTGAGGCACACATCAGCATGCAAAACATCATCGCGCATATCTTCGGCATGCTGAAGGCACAATTCTGTTGCCTAAACAGGTCAGGCAGTTCCCTACAATACAGCCCCTCAAAAGCCTGTGGCCTACTCCTGACCTGTTGCATGCTGCACAACATGAAAACTGACCGTGGGATAGCTGTTGAAGCTGAGAAGGGTGACAGTAGAGGGGACGACGGTGATAATGGGCTGGAGGGGGGTGGGCAGCCACCCCCTGTGTAAAACATAAGGTTCTTGGCTAGTGGTCCCTGGTAATTCAACAAAGCCACCTGATAACAAATGTTGTTTTAAATCAGTTGCAATTTATTAATACCAAATAAGCCCTAACAATTTTACCTCTAACATGATCAGATCTAAACAGCTGATGGCTTATTGCCACCAGGGCTACAGGTGTTCAGAGGGAATAAAGCAACATTCCTCATTCCTCTGGGTGACCCAAGTATCTATGGCAGCCATGTTTGCTGCACCCCTTGGACACACTGGACATACAATCTGTCTGATATTTATACAGTGTTTGACAAGAATAGCAAAACAAAGGAAATGTTCCAGTTTAGACACTCAGACCACAAAAGGCAAGAGAGCAGGATCATGAGACAAGGGTGTAAAAGTACAATGGCCATGAGATACCTCGGTCATAAGTACATTTGACACTTTGCCGAGACATGTGGTCATTCTTAGACAGAAAAACAAGTGATCAGGGGATTTTACATTTATCAAAAATAACTTGCTTTAGGATACAGAAGACATATGAGGAGACTTCACATTCACTTTAAATAACTTGCTGACTAGACAGTGGCCAAAACAAGGATATAATTGTTTCCTATCAACTCTCTTTTACACATTTTTTTTAAACACAATAAATTATAAAATGAATAACTGTATCTAAGCTGCAGTGGTTTGAAGCAGCTGACCCTTTCTTGGCTATGACCTTTGGTTGAAGGAAGGTTTTGTGCAAAATATCTCTGCTGAGCAAAGCAAAGCTAATTTTCTTTAAAACATTTATTTTTTTAAATATGGTTTATGCTCTTCACTTATTTTCTACAGTTATTTAAAGGGCCCAACACCTTTTGAACCTGGGCATCTACACAGACATCAATTTGCACAGTGGTATCATTATTTGCATCATTTCAACAATTACTCTCCAAACACCTCTGCACTTAGAAGGCACATCAATCTACATGTTGGTATCATGTAGTCATCTACTAGCCACTTTCACCTTTTACTAGCCCTTTGCAGCCTCTACACTAGCCATTCTACCACTTTCTATCTCCTCAACCTTTTGGTTAGCCAATTACATATTGTTGATAAAAGTTTGGTCACTAGTCACTAAAACCTTGGCCACTGGTCACTAAATTTTGGCTACTGGTCACTTTCAACACCTGGGTGGAGGGACCCCTGACTCCTGCAGCTGACACAATGCCACAGTGACACGGTCACACGGGAACACTTTGGTGAATGCAGGTAGGTGGTGTGACACACATGCATGGGGCACACAGACCAGCACACCACACATATGCAGGGATGTGCACGATGAGAGGCATGCACAAAATGTGGCGCTCAGCAGGGATTGGGGAGGCAGTAGCACACACCTACACACCAAGACACACACACACACACACACACACGCTGCACACACATGTGTGTGCACACACTCAAACACACATACACACACGCACACACATATGCACCCACACAGGCAGTGGAACATGGCATGGATCTGACACGTGTTACTGGTGCACAAGCAAAACCGGCACTAGGCCACCCTCTTCATGCCCATGCCACACATCCCAGCAGCCCAGCATGCACACACAGGCAGCATGCGGCACAACATGCATGCTCACCACCACGTGAATGCCACACACACACACTGCCCATATGCACACAGGACAGCAGCAGCAGACTGCAGGCATGGCAGCACACACCTCAGGCCAACCATGCAGTCCCACGTGGCCATACCAGGGCTGGTCAGCAGCCGCAGGCTGCACATCGGCCTCAAGGTGTGTGTCCGATGCGCCCAAGGGGTAGATGTGCATGACTGCAAAAGTGTCCTCATGGGGGTATGTAGGCAGCCAAACAGGCCAGCCCCAGGCATGCCAGGGATGCCTACATCCAAGCCCAGTGTCCACTGTGATGGGGTCACCCGACTCTGGGTCCGTGGGCTGGACAGCATGCTGCGGGGTGTCTCCTTTGCATGGTGGCACCCAGTGGCAGCCAGCAATGCAAAGTTATCCACAATGGCACCAGCAATGTGGTCCATGGTTGCAGTCATGGCCTACTGCAAGTGTTAAGGCCCCCCCCAGGAGCTGCGCAGTGCCCCAGTCCTGCTGCTCAGCTAGCTGGCACACCTCCACCCACAGTGCATGCACCCCAGTGGCAAGCAGCACCTGTTGCTCAATGGATGCCCACAGCAGCCGGGTGTGCTCAGCCAGCTGGACCACATCCTGCACTCCCCCCGGCTGGGAGGCCAATCAGCTGTGGGTGACCTGTCATGCTGTCCAGCCTACCTCTCCAGTGGATGCTGCACAGTGGAGCCTACAGGGGAAAGGGGTACGGCAGGCACACCGGCAGTGGAACCAATGTCTGGCTGCCTGGTGGCACCTGCAGACTGCTGCTGCCACCTGTCCAGCTGCTGTATGTCACCCTGCACCTGCGCAGCTATTGCAGCATCACCACCCACACAGGAAACAGCAGTGGTGCCACACCGCTGCACCCACAGTGCTGGCAGGCAGCTGTGCAGCCACAGGCATGGTGCTGGACCCTGACAATGCCTGTGATGTAGGCAGGGGTGACTCCCCCACAATGTCGCCCATGCTGTCCAGGATCAGGGTGAAGTCATCCTCGGAGTTGGATCTGTCCTGGCCTGTGTCTCTGCACACAGCACACCAAGATTGGCATCCTGCAAGAACACATCCAGGGTCTCGTCCGACCCCAGGCCAAGGATGTCCATGGGTACCATGGTGCTCAGCCATGGCCTGTTTTGGCCATGGATGCTGGTGGACATTGACAGTCCATCCACAGGGGCCATGGGTCCATCCGCAGGGGTTGTGGATGCAGCCGGCACCCCATCCTCTGCATGGAGCTGTGCTGGTGCTACAAGAGAAGAAGAGAGTGTCAGTGGTGTGTAGCCCACATGTGCACCCCCATTGATGCCGCTGGCATATGTGGCCAGCAGTGTGCCATGCGTGGGGGTGTGTACATGTGCATAAGGGCTTGCGGGACAGCAGCATGCACACCAGCATGCCCATGTACACACCCTCCAGGCCAGTACATGTGCATGAGCCACAAAATATACCATGCAGTGATGGGCTGCCGCTCATCTGGAACCCCCCACTGGGCACACCCTCCACTGTGGTGCAGCAAATGGTGGCCACCACTAACTCCTCCATTGGCATCAGTGTGGGTGCATTCAGTGGCCCTCCACCGCTGGCACTACGGGATGCTCTTATGGCCGCCTCCTTCTCCTTGATGCATCACCTGTCCATCCCGACCTTCTTGCAGCACTTCTGTGATGACCGCTGGTGGCTGCTGTGTTGGTTCTCAGAGGCCACCACCTCATCCCATCCAATGTCCCTGTCATGTGGTGTGCCTGTGGCACTGTTCAAAAGGGCCTCCCTGTCAAGGTATGCAGAAGATTACACAATGGGGGGGAGGTAGTAACAACAACAAAAATGGAAAGGGACCTGGGGGTAATCGTATCAGATGACCTTAAGGTTAGCAAGCAATGTGAGAAGGCAGTAGGGAGGGCTGGGGGTATACTGGGATGCATAGGGAGAGGCATCAGCAGCAGAAAACAGGAAGTTGTTATCCCTCTGTACAGACAGTTGGTGAGACCCCATCTGGAGACCCCATCTCCGCAAGGACATAGACAGGATAGAGGCAGTCCAGAGGAGGGCAACTAAAATGGTGCAGGGTCTGCAAGAGAAGCCATATGAGGAGAGACTAAAGGAGCTTGATATGTATACCTTTGAGGAAAGAAGGGAGAGGGGGGACATGATAGAAACTTTTAAGTACCTCAGCGGAATCAACAAAGTTCAAGATTTGTCCCACCCTGGTTATGACCAAATGTTGATTGACTTGAATCATTCTACTTGCCACTAGGTGCTCAGTCAGGAAGGAAAGTTACAAGTTAGATTATAATGAGAATGGCATTTGTCTGTAGGCAGGATAAAAGGATGTACTCATACTTAAACAGGTTCTACTAACATTGTCAAATGCTTCAACTATATAGACAAGTCCAGCATTTTATGCCTGTGGATAATATAACTTGAGACAGGCTCTGGTAGGTTGTAAACAATTAAGTGATTCAGAAGTCCATATCTCCATCAGTTGGGATAAAGGATAAATGTACTAAAAATAACCCTACAAATACATAAACAGGAGTTAGGGTGCGGCCTACAATGAGAAGTCTCAGGTCTACATTTTCTGATTAACTACTTTGCTCCACTGACCACTAAATGCTCAATTAAAAGAAAACACATTTACAGGTCAGTCTTTAATGAGGATGACATATGCCCACAGTTCTGCATGCAAAAGTAGTTATTAGTTTTAATGCAACATCAATATTAGAAAAGCACTCAGTAATGAGTTCAAGTAGAAGTTTAAGTTACAAGACCAGAATGAGGCTAGGAACTTATCTCTTCTGGAGCATGTCTGTGTAATGATTAGCACCAAATGCCAACGAAAGTTCACATTTTTGCCAAGGATAGTAAGTTGGACCTCCTTTCGACTGAGATGTTCCAAGAGTATGAAAATCAGTCAGTGTGGCTGAACTTACCACCACAGAGGTCTGAAGGGGATTCAGTTCAGTGTTCCAGATCTGCTACTCAGTGTCTGTGTCAATTCAACAAGAAGGGGTGTTAAGTTAAAGAAGAAAACAAAGTTACACATTCAGTCAATAAAGAATAAAACTAAAAGCCTGTCGCCAGATACAATCAGTACATGACAGGTGACCTCAGGAACTGGCTTTGGGTTACATCAAATGATAACCAAATATCTCTAGCAAGTTGTCGTATCTTCAATAGTGTCCTGTCCGGTCATAGACTCAGCACTCAAAGGTGAAGGTGGAGCCAATGTCTTAGAACTGCCCCAACTCCTACGTCTTCCTCTCTTTTTAGGATTCTGCTGCCACCGTGGTTTGTGCAGTGAGTCAAAAGTACAGGTTGGAGGCTTTCTTTTCTGGTATGTATTGGAAGAGCAGAGGACTGGGGTGCATTGATATACTGTGCTTTACATTTTGTCACCGTACATAGGCTGCTGGGGACTGTGGTGATGCTAGGGAGGCTGACTGCATTGGGAAGATTTTGGGGCAGTGTCCAGTGTACAAAGCAGCCTTGATTTCATAGTGCTGTGAAGTGTGTGCCAGATTCTGTGCAGGGCTGTCATGCAGTGAATCAGTGTGCATAGTGGCATTTTATGCTAAGCAGCATTCAAATGGTAGCGCCTGCTGTTTAGAGGAAAATGTTCATTAAGACAGTCCCAGGCGGTGTCTAGGGAATTACATTGAAAAGACACACTTCCCAGTATCTGGATTCCTAGAAGAGCAGGATATTTAATAAAAGATACAGTCCCAAATCCTGCATCACTTTTTTCAATTTCCCCAAAGACTTCCAACTTGTCCATATTCTCAGAAGAGAAGTCTTAGAAACATAGAAGTTGACAACACTGTGACCCACATAATCTGCCCATGTTGCCTACTGGTTTAAAAATCACAGTTCCTAGCTGATCTGCAGCTCACCCTTTTTTTCCTGTCTCAAGGGTTCCATTGTGTCTGTTCCATGCAGTCTTGAATTCCCTAACTGTTTTTGCCTCCACCACCTCCTTTGGGAGGCCGCTCCAAGCATCCACCACTCTTTCAGTGTTACATTCCCATGATGCCCCTGAACCTGCCCTCCAACTTCATCTTGTGCTCCTTGTTCTTACACACCTTTTTTTTAAAAGCTGCTGCCCTCTTGTAGCTCGTTTTGTAGTGCATAAATCTTGAAATATTAGCACCCTCTCCCCTCACCAGGAAAGCTGCCTACATTCGGTAGCAATGTGGTTGATTTCTTCCTTTATTGAAACCCTCAGAAAGTTGGCATTACTAGGTCTAGGTTTTGACCCTTTCGGGGGTTGGGGAACAGTGATGAGCCCTTTCAATTTCTAAGGGCTGTGATGGGGATGGGAATTTTATTCATAAAGGACATGACAAGAATGTCCCTGAGTAGTTCAGAGTAAAATAAAGATGATAGCATTATGTAAACGTATGGACTCGGTTCTCATAGCCCTGAGATTGTTGCAAGGTGCCTGCATCAAACATAAATGGCACAAGTGGCACTTTGCATCAAAAAACGGCCCCTTAGCTATTCACAAATGCAGCCTGCATCAAACACAGGCTGCATGTGCCAACGGGGACTTGTGCCAGCCTTGCACCACAAAATGGGCTGCGGCATGGTGCTAGGGGGGCTTGCAGCAGATGTGGGCTGCCACATCCCCAAAAGTGGGATTCACAAAACTCTCCCAGAGGGAGAATTTCTAAGTACAGTTAGGCCAGCCAGGGTTGGTCCAAGGGTACTTAGACATATCCCTCGGGGAGAGTGTAGCACTAGGCAGCAACATGTCGTGGTCCCCCCTCCCAAACCCTCGATCCCCCATTATCATAAATTACGTAGCCCTGGTGATCTAGCATTCCCCTCCCTGATCCCTGATGTCCCTCAATATACTGTATATCATTATAAAAACTCCCCTGGTGATCCAGAGGACCCCCTTAGTGACTATAAAAATAACTATAAAACTCCTAAGTAACTATAAAATGCTAACCTAAAACAACTGATTTGAAAGTATACGTCTACAGAATAGGATAAGCCTTGAGGTGGTCTTTCAGCTGAGGGTGGTGGGGGCCACCAGGGGACACTGAATGAAGCTGGATGGGGGGGGACTGAGGGGGGGAAACAAGGAGGTGCTACTTCACTGAGAGGGTGGTGGAGCCCTGGAATGTTCTGCCCAGGGAGTTGGTGGCTGCTGCTACTGTGGAGGGGATCAAGAAAGGCTGGGATAGGAATAGAGTGAGGATGCAACCTGGAGCCCCACTGGGAAATGAGGGACCTTGTGAGGGGGGCTACAAATAGTGCCCTGGGAAGGCACTGACCATCGAGCAGACTCGATAGACTATGGGACCTAATCTGATGGCTTTGTAGTATGTTAGTATGTTACAGCAGAATTCTGTGAGAGGCTTCAACAGTTCAAGTGTTACACTAACAATTTGAAAAGGAGGAAGAGAAATACACTCAATACTCAGAGCAGTTTGTTTCACTGTCTCTGAGGGTTAAAGAGAGTTGTGGTTTGCTAGAAAGTCCCTTAAAGTGAAAACAGTTATAACATAAAGGGGATCAAAAAGAGGGGCCCAGTCAGGGTTCTCCAAAGGAAGGAGGAGGGGACAACGAGAGGGAATGGGTGTAAGTTGGAAGGTGGCAGGCTCAGAGGGGAGCTGAGAAACATAGAAACATAAAAACAGATAGCAGATAAGGACCGCAAGCCCCATCCAGTCTGTCCATTTCTTTTTCTACCTTATGAAAGTGCCATCGGCCTTTGCTCTGTCAATGGTCTATCTATTCATACTCATCTGTATTGCTCCCTTATGCCTATCCCATGTCTGTTTGAAGCCCTGCACTGTATTCATGTCCACCACTTCCTGAGGTAGGCCGTTCCATGCATCCACCACCCTTTCTGTGAAAAAGAACTTCCTCACGTTGCCCCTTAATCTGCCTCCCTCTAATCTCATGCTGTGTCCTCTTGTCCTTCTAATTTTGTTATATTGAAACATGTTGGACTTTTTCACCTTGTTAATGCTCAAAAGGTGTTTGAATGTTTCAATCATATCACCTCTCTCCCTCCTTTGCTCTATGGTATACATTTTGAGCTCCGTTAATCTGTCCTCATATGTTTTCTGATGCAGTCCCTGCACCATTGTGGTTGCCCTTCTCTGGACTGCCTCAATTTGGTTAATGTCCTTGTGAAGGTGTGGCCTCCTGTACTGCATGCAGTACTCCAGATGGGGCCTAACCAGTGTCTTGTAAAGAGGGATTATTACCTCCCTCTTACGACTTGTGATACCCATACTAATACACCCCAACATCCCCTAGCCTCACCTACTGCTTTAGAGGTCTGCTTGGATGATTTCAGGTCATCTGTGATGATGATGCTCAAGTCCTTTCTTCCCTTGTGACTGCCAGCAACTCCCCTCCCAGCCTATAGGTGGCTTCAGGGTTTCTCTTCCCTATGTGCATGATCTTGCACTTCTTTGTGTTAAACCCCAGTTGCCACTCTTCCGACCATTTTGCCAGTTTATCCAGATCTCTTCTCATTCTTCCCACCCCATCTAGATAATCTACTCTGTTGCAGATCTTGATGTCATCTGCAAACAGACAAACCTTAACCTCCAGTCCATCTGCAAAGTCACTGATGAAGATATTGAAGAGGACTGGCCCCAGGACTGATCCCTGAGGTAACCCACTTGTGACCTGCATCTCTTCTGACTGTATACCATTTACCACCACTCTCTGTTTTCTGCCTGTCAACCAGTTTGCCACCCAGTTGAACAACTTCTGACCCACCCTGAGCCTACCCAGCTTATTAGTCAATCTTCTATGTAGAACAGTGTCGAAAGCTTTGTTGAATTCAAGGTAGGTGACATCAACTGCTCCCTCTTGGTCCACCACTCTGGTTCCCCAGTCAAAGAAATCTATGAGATTAGTTTGACAGGACCTTCCTGTTGTAAACCCATGCTGTCTTGGATCCTGTGCTTCTATGGTTTCCAGGTGTTGCACTATCCTTTCCTTAAGGAGTGCCTCCATAATCTTGCCCACTACTGAAGTAAAACTGACTGGTCTGTAGTTCCCTGCCTCCTCCCTGTTATCACTCTTGTGGAGCGGGATCACATGAGCCCTTCTCCAGTCTTCTGGGACCTCTCCTGTGCTCAGAGACTCACTAAACAGTTCTGATAATGGCTCTGCTAGTTCCACCCTTAGCTCCTTCAGTACCCTTGGATGTATGCCATCAGGTCCCATTGCCTTGTCCACTCTGAGCTTATCGAGCTCTTGTAGGACCCTTTCTTTTGTGAAGGGACTCATGCACACCTCCCTCTCCCCTGTGTCCATGGTGCTGAGCTGTGGGCCCTGTCCTACCTTCTTGTCAGTAAATACTGAGCAGAAGTATTTATTTAGGATAGATGCTTTTACATGGTCCTCCTCCTCACATGCCCCCTTATCCCCTTTGATCTTAGCAATACCCCCTCTGGACTTTCTCCTTTCACTAATGTATCTGTAGAAAGTCTTGTCACCTTCTTTTACTGCTCATGCTATTGTTTCCTCGGTTTGGGCCTTTGCCTGCCTTACTGCTTTCTCTGCTTCCCTTAGGGAAGTTTGGTATGCCTCCCTATCTTTATCCCGTTACGTCCCTTATATTTCCTGAAGGCCAGCCTTTTGGCTCTGACCTTTTCTGCTACTGTTTTTAACAACCAAAGTGGTTTCCTTCTTCTTTTGCACTTCCTTTTCTCTCTAACACAATGGGATGTTGCTTCAAGTACTGCATCCTTAATGCTTGCCCACTTTACCTGTACCTCCTCACCTGTATTTCTTTTTGCCAGGGCTAACTTGACTCTGTTGGCCATCTTATCAAAGTCAGCTCCTCTGATGTCCCATATTTTTGCCTTGGAGGTGTTATTTCACTGAAAGGGTGGTGGAGCCATGGAATGCACTGCCCAGGGAGCTGGTAGAGACGTAGACTATGGCCAGGTTTAAGAGGGGATGGGACAGGTACCGGGGAAGGGTAAATCTGACCAGGTCCAATGCAGGTGGCACATCTGCGACTGGGGACAGTATAGCCCAAGAGGGAGGGGAGGACACCAAAATCGGCCCTCAGTGTGGGTGATGAAAATCAAGCAGACTCAAAAGACCTTTAGGCCTATTCTACTGGCATTTTAGTACGTTAGTATGTTAGTATTTATTGGATTGCTCTAGTGCACAAAACTCACAGGTACTATTTTTATGGTTCCTTACCTGTTCTGCTGAGCTGTTACTAGGGAGGCAGCTGGCCCCACCCTCCTCTTTTTTGAATTACTACGGGGGAAAAAACAGAGCAGGTGGTGCAGCTTGGGGGAAGGCGTAAGCAAATTTGGGGTGGGGTTTGCATATATTAAACTCTTTTTCTTCATTTTCTCCCAAAGGAAAGAGTATAATGGTCCACATTTTAAAAATATAACCTTTGTACAATAGTTGCTTCAGAATGTGTTATTTATTATATTGACTAACTGTGGAGTTGGAATAAAGACTCTCATATTTAAGTGCCTTTAAGTAAGAACCACGTGACCCTGTGGGATGGCTATAAAAGTCCCCTCTTTTTGCAGTTCTGGGAGGGAGAAGGTAAGAGAGTGAGGTCAGTTGGAGCTGGCATGCCGACAAAGGAAACTGCTGCTCTCGTATTTAAAAGCTGTTTGAAGCTTCTCTCCCTGGTATTCCACTGGTAATGTTACTCCAGCATTTTCCTTGAAGAGTGCGAATCCTGAAGGAATTGGTCAGTACGATGCATTGCTTGAAGTGATCCTGTCTTAAAGATACAGCCTCATTGTGTTCAGTGTACAGGTTTATTATTTTGTTGCCAATAAACATTCAGGCATAATTTATACCTTTTACGCACCTTATGCCCCACACCCGGTCACAAGACCCACTGTCACTGAAAGCCTAGTATCTCAGGAAGCATCTGTTGTAGAAATTGAGTGACATTTTTACCCGCAGCACCCTCAGGAATTCCCAGTGTACGTAAGTTATTCCTCTGACCCCTATTTTCAGTATCATCCAGCTTTTCTAGTAAATAGTGAATCTGTTTTATCCTGAAAGTCCATTTTCTTTTCTAACATGGAAAACGTGTCTTCCAGAGCAGAAATTTTAGTATCAGTCTTATCCACCCGTCCCACAGCTTCTTTAAAGTCAGCCTGTAGTTTCTTCACAGAGCTTTTAAGGTCCCCAATGTCCTGTTTTATTTCAGAGAGCGTATTTTTAATGTAACTGACTATCTGACTTATTACTTGTCGTAATGGAAGCAGCACTGCCGCTAGCAGAATTCTTCCCACTCCCAGGGTGCTTAGGAGTCTTAGGAGTCTTCATGGAGGTCCCATTTTAAAACAATGGAAAATAATGAAAACAGGCGCTGATTCCGCCCAAACTTGAGATTTCGTTAGCATTCACACTAGCTCAAGGAATTAATTCTCTTAAATGGATACTCATGAGAACCACGATGTAAATATAATTTTAAAACAGGTCTGACAGCAGCCCCTCACGTAAGCACTCATCTCCTTTCAGCACTAGTGTGTACTCCGCTGCAATAACCTCTCAAGCTAACAAAGAAGTTTTGCTCTGATCATAAATTGCTAGCTTGTCCTTGACTCTCAGTTGTTCAGACAGGTCACATTGAGCCATAAGCAGGCACTAGGCCCCAGCCTGTCTTGTCTTGCCCATGTCTACACGCAGAAAAGGTTACAAATGTTGGCAGTGCTAATTAAGAAGCTATTTATCTGCCCATGACTTACTGCTGTGTGTGTGCTGATTTGTTTATTTATTGACATTGGCATCAAATAAATGAAAAGATGACCCCATGAGCTACAGTATTTTGTTTTTATGGGAGTATCCAATGTTACGAGCCCAACCTCAGGGGCACAGCAGGACCTCCTGTTTGCAGGGAGAGTCACCCTTTTTTACAGAACTCGTGAGCAGTTGTAGGGTTCAGGAAGAATCAACAACCTTCCTTTTCACAGTGGGAGGGTGGAAACTGTAATTTTGAGTCCCCTGACTGTGTACAATGTTTGGGTTTGAATCCCACCACTGCCACTGGCAGCCTCTTACCTAAGTAGTTTGTAGGATAGCTGAGCAGTCACTATCTTCATTAACAAGGCATACAGTCTTTTACAAAAGCCTTCTGTTTAAAATATAAGATCACACAATCAGACCACAGGCAGAGTTGATAAGAAAATCATAAAAGTTTACTTAAATAAAAACAACACAGTAAAGTCTACAATTTGGAAGATCTTTGAAATGCAGACAATACCAAAAATAACACTGGATGGTTTACAGAAAACACTATATACTGTTCATCTAAAACTATACCTTATTCTGAGGTTTCAAAGTCCAGAAAAGTGTCCTTTTTGAGAATAATCTTCTCTCTGTGTAGGTGAAAAAAGTTCTTTGGAAAACACAAGATTTGTTGGAATTAAAAATCAGGCTCTTGAGTGTCCTTTTTTCCAAACTCAGGGTTTATCTTGCAGAGTGAAGTCCTTGTTCTCAAATTCTGACTAAAAATTAGAATTCCACAAAAACACAGGTCTTTGTTCTAAACGTAGTCCAGGACCTATCATATACTTCAACACAAGTATGCAGTATAAACCAGCTTAAGTTCTCACTGTTCTGAGATGCCCAAGGAAAAAAAGTCCTTCTCAGGGTTTAAACTTAAAGCTAATGTACCTTCTCTTCTGAAAACCTTCAGGAGAATGCCCTGATTTCAAGATGAGTCTATTAAAGGAAAGCAGCCCAAAATGTCGGCTCCCTCCCCCGGACAGCTTACCCTCAAGTTTAGATCTGACCAGCAAGAGTGGCATTTCCGCGTGCCATAACTTGCTGTATTTTACTTTTAGAATTAGGAACTAGTAGTAGGGTGGATGCTGATTGCCGAAAAGGTGAGCACACCGCCGCCCAATGCAAAAGAAGAAGTGAGCGGTGCTTTGCCGCACCTTTTCAACAAATGGAGCATCCCCTGCCTCCTCCACACTTCCGGATTCCTAAGTTTTAAAAATTAAAGTAAATTAAAATACCACTCCCTGTGGAACATCATTCCCCACAATAACATCCATAATGAGTTATTCAGCTACAGCCACCTTCATTACCCTTCACTTGCATCTCCCAAATCCAGGGTATCACTGGCTAATGGCTATGTTTTCTTTTCCCCTGTGTACTCCCTCACAGAGACAAACTGATTTGACAGTGTTTGTTGAACCCCTGCCAATTCCCCTTTCGCCAGGGTAAGAGATGCTCCCGTATCCCTTAACCCTCTAGTCTGTGCCCCATTCACCATGACTGGGTGAATGTGCCCCCTCATATTGTCAGGGATAGCATCAGAGTTATGGTGGGCAATTGTCTCAGTTTGCACAGGCCCTTTTACCTTCTGAGCTTTCTTAGGACACTGCCTAGAAAGATGGCCTGGCTTTTTACAATACCGGCATTCTTCCTTGTCCCCAAACTCTCTTTTGAGCACCAGGGTATTCCCTTCTTTTTGCAGGGGGTCCTGTGGTTTGTGGTTGTCAAAACACCCACTTTTCTCTTTCACTCCTGAATTCTCCTTGGGAGCAGCCCTGCTTCAAGTATAGTGATCTGCCAGCTCTGCAGCCTCTTTGGCAGTCTTAGGATCTCAGTCCTCTAGCCAAAGCTTTAAGTCAGGTGAGCACATTCAATAAAACTGTTCAAGCAATACAACCCCTTCAATAGCGTCAACAGAATTTGCTTTCACCCCCTCCCACTAACGTTTTAAATATTGATGATGTTTCGTGGCCACTTCCTCAAAGCTCATTTCTGGCCCCTATCGGAGTTTCTGGAGCTTTGCTCTGTATATATCAGGGTTCGGATCATATTTTTTTAATAAAACAGTCTTTAAGTTGTCAAAATCTTTGCTGTTGACATTGTCCATTTGCCTCAATGCCTCCCTCCCACTGCCAGTAAGCAGTGGAGACAGTTGAAAACTCCAGGTCCCTTTGGGCAGATTTGCCTGGATCGATACCTTTCCAAATGAATTTAAAAACATGTCCATATTCTCCCCCTCTTTAAACTCAGCCATTAATTTTGAATTTAACTTGTACCCCAGTCCTGGAGTTGCAGACCTGGCCCCACCATTTACCTGCTCGGGTGTTGTTGGGGTTGCTGTCTGTTGGAGCTTTAGCTTTTCCAGCTCAAACTCTCTTTGTCGTTGCCTTTCTTCGGCCTCTGCCTGGCACTGCCTTCCTTTGGCCTCTCTCTGGAGCTGCCTTTCCTCCATCTTGAACCTTTTGTGCTCATTCTCAAGCTGTTTCTCCTGCATCCGCAGCCTCCTCAGCTCCAGCTCCTTGTCTGTGGATGGCTCCTTCTGCTCTGGGCTCTGGGCATCTGGAGTCACCACCTGTGGCTCTAAGTGTGGTGGTGCATCTTCAGTCTCAGTTGCCATAAGGGCCTCTGTGAGTTATTTTTTATTTTGGTTCTCACTGGGAATGCCCTTTTCCCCCACAGATCTTTCTCAGCTGTTGCAGATTCACAGAGCTGTACTTGGAAGACATTCGTCTGTACTACACTGCTCTGCTAAAAAAAAATGCAAGCAGGATAGGGTCTATTGTCGGCAAACAAATTTATTTTTCCCCGTTTCAAATTCTGCCCTTGATTGTGTGATGGTTTTATAAGACTGTTCAAAATCCCAGTAGCTGGCACCAAATCTGTCATGAGCCCAACCCCAGGGGCATGGCAGGACCTCCTGTTTGCAGGGATGGTTCCTATTTTTACAGAACTCGTGAGCAGTTGTAGGGTTCAGGAAGAATCATGAACCTTCCCTTTCCCAGTGGGAGGATGGAAACTATAATTTCAAGTCCTCCTGACTCTGTACTATGTTCAGGATTGAATCCCACCACTGTCAGTGGCAGCCTCTTGCCTAAGTAGTTTGTAGGATATCTTCATTAACAAAGGGTACAGTCTTTTACAAAACCCTTCTGTTTAAAATGTTAGATCACACAATCAGACCCCAGGCAGAGTTGATAAGAAAATCATAAAAGTTGTCAAATAAAAAAAAACACAGTAAATTATACAATTTAGAAGATCTTTGAACTGTAGACAATACCAAAAATAGCACTGGATGGTTTACAGAAAACACTCTATACTCTGATCTAAAATTATACCTTATTCTGAGGTTTCAAAGTCCAGAAAAGTGTCCTTTTTGAGAATAATCGTCTCTGTGTAGGTGAAGAAAAGTTACTTGGAAACACAAGATTTGTTGGAATTAAAAATCAGTCTCTGAGTGTCCTTCTTCCAATCTCAGGGTTTATCTTGTAGTATGACGTCCTTGTTCCCAAATTCTGACTTAAAATCAGAATTTCTGCTTAATATCAGTTTCCACAAAAACACAGGTCTTTGTTCTAAACATAGCCCAGGACCTATCATATACTTCTACACAAGTATATAAAACATCTTAAGTTCTCACTGCTCTGAGATGCCCAAGGGAAAAAAAGTCCATTTTAGGGTTTTTACTTTAAGCTAAAGTACCTTCTCTTCTGAAAACCTTAAGAAGAATGTCTTGATTTCAAGATAGGTTTATTAGATAAAGTCTGGTAATTTTCAAACCCCACCCATCACTTCTGTGATAGGGATTGGGGTGCAACAGTTTACCCTTATCCTGCAGGTGCCACTGTGGTTCCATATCAGACTCCTGTAACATCTGATCTCTGCATTTGGTTGAGCCCCTGACCCTAGACCACCCTCATGACCTCTTTCTGTTATTGAAAACTAAATGCCCGGTTTTATCTAACAGTTTATAACTTTAATGGTCATAAACCTGTCTGCTCCTTATATAGATGAGTACCAGATCCAAACTAGCTTTTGGTAATTCTGTTCTATTTTTCTTAGCTGTTATTAAGCCTTCTTAAAGAGACAGTGTCTTGACTCTGAATTACATTACAGCACATACACAGGAGCATTAATAAAGGATATAGGCCTATCTTGTCACACCCAGAAACACCAAAAATTAAGTGTAATAAAATATAAATGCACTTGGTTCATGCAGCAGACCTGGGTTTGATTTCCACAGCCTCCACTTGCCATAGTGCGTGACTCTGAGCAAGTCACTTCATCTCCTTAGTGCTTCCAAGTTGTCTCTGAAAACAGTCACTTGTGCCTAGTGGGCCTTGCCTGGCTACCAAAGAATAATAAGAAAAAAAATTCAGAATAAAATGATACACACACACACACACTACATCTTAAAGAAAGCAAAAATGCAAAATGCAATACAAGAAGGTTCATGATGATTATTCTTATACTTTTCTCATAGAAAAGTCTGGAGAAATCCTGATATTGTCATGATCAAAATGACAGAAATCATTGAAATCATAGTAAAAAGTCATGAAAAGTCGTGGATCCATTGTGTTATTTACCTCTATCTTGAAAATTTTGTATACAGCCACATTATCAAGGGTTTCCCTCTTTTAACAAATTAATTTTTTGGTTCAGTAACAGGAGGCAGTACATTATGCTGCTGCCATAAGAGAGACCTGGGCTTACATGCAACCCCTGTAATCACACACTGTGGGTGACTGGGAACCAAACGCATTGCAATGGTGAAGCACACAGTTATGGACTGGTCATTTGCAATCCCCTAAAGCCTGGTATTTTCATGGTAAATGGAAAAAAAAATCAAGAAGTTCTCACAAAAATGGGAAAAATGATTGAATCCATGAGTTCCATGGCAAAGGCACAGCTGTAATGATGAAGGACATGAGCAATACTGTAACACTTACAGCAGCAAAGAACATAGATTCTTGTCAATAATATCAGTCACTAAATATTATTGGTAAAAATATAACAGTGTATGGTAGAACATGGTTGAGGATGGAATTCCATCCCTAGAACAGCCTTGTTTTTCTGCAGTAGTGACGTCATGATGTTGCACTGCATGGAGGACATCACTACTGTAGCACAACAACATTGAACATCTTTGCACTGATACCTTATTGAAACCACAGCACCTGATGAAGTGGCCATGGTAATGAGAGCTGGATCCAGAAGTTAGTGGTGCCTGGAAAAACTTATAAAGTAAGGGCATTAGTGGAGCATGGGAAGTCCTCTTTTTATGCATGCTGGACACAGGCTTGCTTGTACTAATTGTTGCCCATACACTATAAAACATTGTGTATGAGCAACCATACACATACAAGGTTGTGTTTCAGTCTCAAAGGGTTCCACAGTAACAAGTGACCTCTCAAGCTGTGCTCATGAGGTCTCTTGTTACAATGAAAATCCCTCGATTGAAACACAGCTTTTCTGTGTACGGTTGCTCATATACAATCCTCTCTATTGAGTCATCAGAACTCAGATCAGCTAGGAGGGTAGTAGGGCTGTACTACGGAATGTGGAACTCCTTTGGTGGAATTCATGCAGAGTGGCAATTGCACTTATACTCTGTGGAATTTCTTTTTAAATTCCACAGAATTCCAAAAAGCATTTCTGTGTAAATGACATAATTTCCGCTAATCTAGTAAACCACAGCGTAACAATCTTCCACAGACTGTGGAAAAAGGTCATGCAACTAATGTAGAAAGAACCAAAGGAAAGCCACAATGTGTGTGAAAAGCCAGAGACTGCTGCTCTACAATAGGTAAATGCAGAGTAATGACAGAAAATTGGGCACTCACTGTGACACTTGGCCAGCTGGTTATGATTATTGTATGATATTGGTAGTATAAATAAATGGTCAGTGTATGAAATGTCGGTCTGTGAGATTTGGCCCTTTTAAATTATAAGGTGTCAGCAGCTGAAATCACAGGATAGATTACACTGACCAGGAGATCTTTGTAATATAATTAACTTCCTTGAGAAATTGCATTTTATGGCCTTTTTATGACCTCATGCTTTTGAAGTTGAAAACTAAATATACATTTTATTACATCAGGACAGGACTTCATTTAGCTGATTCCTGTTGGCTATCTCACACCTGGGTGACGGACTGCAGGGTTGCAAACCTCAAAGGAACTGGTTGAGCAAGGACTCATAATTTGGAGAAAGGTTTTTTGCTGATGTCACATTATTTAATATACCTTCTGATAGGAAATCAACATAGAAACATAGAAACATAGAATTTGACGGCAGATAAGGACCGCTTGGCCCACCCAGTCTGCCCATTTCCCTACCTACTGGATAAGCTGCAGATCCTTGTTAACCAGCAGCCTACTTCTTTCTACCCCAACCCCCCAGAATTGCCTTATGACTATCCCATGCATGCTTGAATTCCACCACTGATTTTGACTCCACAACCTCCTCCGGAAGGCCATTCCATGCATCCACAACCCTCTCTGTGAAAAATACTCCTTAAATTACCTCTGAGCCGCCTCCATCTTCAAATTGTGCCCTCTTGTTCTTGCACACCTCTTTTTTTGAAAGATGCTACCCTCTTGGACTTTGTTGATTCCCTTGAGGTACTTGAAAGTTTCTATCATGTCCCCCCTCTCCCTCCTTTCCTCGAGGCTATACATATTAAGCTCCTTAAGTCTCTCTTCATATGTCCTCCGGTGCAGACCCTGCACCATTTTAGTTGCCCTCCTCAAGTTTGTATTTTTTTGATTCTGAAAGGAGGAGCTAGATGACTCACAGAAGGGGCGTGGAGACACAGAGTTTAAACTTATACTTGTGTCCGAAATGAATGTCATATCATCTTGGGACTCTAGAGAGACACAGCTCTCTGATCTAAAACACACTTCCAGAGGTAATACCTTAGATAGTAAAGATCTAAATGTATTGAGGTAGGAGTTTTGCTTTGTAATTTTCCCTTGTTCTTTTATGTGATTGTGAGCTCTTTGATATATTGTTCTGTGTTTACATTTTTCATATTTTTATCATCTTTTAGTAAAGTACCTTTTCTTTGAAAGACTGCCTGGGTGTCTGCCAGTTATTTTTGCATGTGACGTATAGGGGGTTAAGTCTGACAAAATTGTTCAACAGCTTGATGGTGTTACTAAGCTTGGAAAAAGGTAAAAATATACCTAAGGTCTCATATAGAGTTAAATGGGTTCATTTTGGATACCTGGTTAGGTGCCCTTAGGCAAAATATATATTGCACCCCCATGAAGAGAATATTATCTGAGCCTGTACATTTGGGTATGCTAGCATAAGGTTCACAGTTTGAATCCCCCCCAGAACTCGAGACTAAAGGTGATTTGGACCCAAAAGCAGACAGGAGGGTTACCCTGTCTGTTATCTGTTCACACTATTGTGCTCTGAGGTTGGCAGTGTGGGAGCAGAGGGCCTGACCTGTGGAGTGCATTTGTGACACTCACCACCACTCAGAATGAAATGGATGCAACTCATAGTTTCACAGCAAAATATCTTACATCTTTATTTAAATGTTCCAAAGTCAGACATCGCAACACTTGACACATTTCAGATCGTAAACAGCTTCTTGGATCTGTCCTCCATCTGAAATGCATCATTTTGTGGAATTTCATTCCATTGCAATTTGAACATTCAGCACAGCCCTGGAAGGTAGCTGCATACACTACTGAGATGTTCAAGCAGTGTCCTCTGACAATGGTCTGATTTGGGGTTTGTGGGATGAGCATTGGTAGATTGTTACAGTCTACTGGACCTAAGAAAGACAAGAAGAAGGATCATGTGCTGAAATCATCTCGAAATTTATTGTGCTGTGTGGAGGACCCTGGTTTGTGTCTCAAGCCCGGGATCACAGTCTGGGCTGAAGGTCTTTACAGTACAGTGCAATCCAGCATGCACCCACAGCAGCTTAGGATCTCTGAATGCATGGATACCACCCAACTGGCCTGGGGAAGGGGAGGGATCCATGCAGATCTCATGGTTCCCTGACGTCCAAGTGGGGCTTGGTACATGATCGTGAAGGCTGCTCATCTCCTCTCATGAAATGGATGCCCTGATGAGCTCTGTTGCGCTCCTCAACCCAAACATGCTGGATGGTCCCCTAATGTTGTGTGAGGGGCCTGCTGCTATGATGGTAAAAAGCTGGGTGGCAACCAGGGGATGCAGAGGGAGAGTCCATGGAGGAACTGTAGTAACAGTGACAGTGACAGTATGGTGGGAGGCGGGGCTAGAGCAGAAAACAGGTAGGCAGGACACCCATACCTGTTAACTCAGTTCTCTCTTCACCTTCCTTCTCGCTTCCTCTTACTCAATGAGGAACAAAGACTTTGACTTCTACTCTCTCATACCTGCCCACAGGTTGTCTTCTCTTGTAGGCCCTCTCACTTTGATCTAACTTGCTCACCCCCTTTGCTATGCTTCCTCTCTTACAGCTCTAAAGCATCCCCTGCATGAGCATACTGCTCATGTCTACACGTATCTCTAACTCTCTTCCCATTGTCCCCCTACACCCCCTACTGTCTTTCTCTTCCCCTCTCCTCCTATCTTCCTTCCCTACCATACTCCCTGTCTCCCTCCAACCTTGACTGTTCCCCTTGTCCCTTTGCTCCCATTTCCCCATGTTACTTGTCACCCTATTATTCTGCTCTCCTGACATTGCTTCCTCGTGACTTACTAACACAATGCATTATTAGTATTTTATTTTGGCTATGGTGTAGCCAACTTATCTTGCACCAAGTCCAAATTTGCACCAAGTAGTTATTACCTAATTTTATATATTGTAATATATTCAACATTTTTTTTTGTAAGAATCCCCTTTACCAGTCCTTGCATTGTTGTATTTTACATTGAATTATCCATGCTTTTGTTGACTTATACCCTACTTCCCTTTCCTAAGGACACACCCATAAATAAGATGTTCTTAGCTCAGCTTGCCTTTCCTGAAGCAGTAGCCCTAGCTATCCCAGTTCCCTGTGTGAACATACTTGTTGGGGCCCCATATCAAAAGTCAGGGAGCCCCCAAGGAACATCCTCAGCACTACCTGGGCCTCCCCATATCTTCATTTTCAGCTACTTTTGTGTCATTTTTGCACATTTCTTGAATTTGAATGCAATCTCTAAGCAGTGAAGACATGCACACATCAGCGATAAATCCTGGAGAAATTCAGACAGCGACACAGGGACAAGGAAGAGCAGTCCCGCTGCTTTTGGTGCCCTGTGCGGATGCACAGTTCGCACCATGCTAAGGCCGGCTCTGCCTTCTTGTTCAAATGTTTTAAATCAATGAACAAATACATAATCTCAGCCTAGCAAACTCTGCCTTTTCTTTGCAGTATGTCTAGCTGACACATTAAAATGGCCTGTTCAGTCTCTGTCACTCAACCCCCCAGTTAAAAGGGGCAGGATGTTGAGTTTTACAAGTCTGACTGGGTCAACCTTATTTATCCCAGACCACAGCTTATCATGTTGGTGCTATCAGTTAATGACAGATTAATGCAGAGACCCCTTGTGACCTGTATTTAAAGTGATAATAGCTGAATACATTATAGTACGCTAAACCAGGTTGTAAAAAGACTAATCACTTAACTGCATCCCTCATTATCTGGTCTGATAAACCAGACATCCTAGAGCAGTGGTTCTCAAATGGTGAGACCAGCCTCCCAATGGAGGTCTCAGACTGTTTCAGGGGAGACCCAGTCAAGTCTGAGAATGTATAGTATTTAAATTTTAGGTTTGGGGTGTTTTGTGTGAAGGGATGAAACAAACTAAATGTGAATAATTGCAGGTGACTTTCTTTACTTATGCACAAAGTGGTGACCAGGAAAGGCCCATTCGGCCAAAGCTTGTTTCTATGTGTGTATTTATATGTAAATTGGTGACTGGGAAAGGCTCACTGAGTCAAGGCTTGTTTTTACAGTAGGTGTTTTTTTAGTTTCTATATACATTTTATGCCCCTGATCATCCCTGGCACACCCCCTTCTGTCCTGGCCCCTCAGTCCCATCACCCTGCTTCTCTGGGGCTTACCTTCTCAGCAACATTCCAGCTTCTGGACTGTGTCGGGGTGCCCGGTCACCAGTGCGGAGCCTGCAAGGGACCAGACTTTATCCTGCGGCCAAGGGTGTTTTCCACTTTGGTTAGGGTTTCCCTAGGGCCTGAAAGGAGAAATGAAGTGGCCGACAAGCTCTGCCTCTGCAGACATGTCCTAATACGTCCACTCATGGTCCTGCCTCCTGCTGCACCTAGACCTGCACTGCTACCTGTACATCTCCAGATGGCAGTAATGCAGCAAACTGTGGTAAACCCCCTCCCTGAGGGAGCAGAGCTGTCCTCTGGACACTCAATCCTCCCTTCCCCAACCGGCCTCTGTGCGACACGTGTCTGTTTCCAAACCCAGATAGCTGGTGCGGCAGGAATAAGGCGCCAGTGCCTCAGTCTTCCTCACCACTGGGCCAGTGCAACAGGTTTTTTTTTCTATGTAAACTGGTGACAGGAAAAGGCATGGTGAGCCAACACATGTTTTCAGGTGTGACCTGGGGTAAGGGTACAGGAAAGTTGCTCAACAACAAGGTATGAGGGGCGGGGAGATAAAGTTGGCTAAGATGGTTGTTCCAGACAGAGGGGAAGCAGAGTAACAAGGGACTGTGAGTCAGAAAAGTGGACTCAAAAATGATAACCTGGGGTGTGGGGTAGGGGGAGAACAATATATTGAATAAAAAGAGAATGTATACTGTCAACTTTATCAGTCTCACTTTATTGCTGGTGTGCTGTGCAAAGTGTGATATTTTTTTATGGGGAGGCCAAAAATCTTTTCCATGGCTTGAGGGAAGCTCAGTATCACAAATCGTGAGAACGAATGTCCTTGAGGATGCATAGTAGTACCACTCCCCCCCCCCACCACCACTGTGCTCAAGACTGCCCAAAGAGCCAGATTAAAAAGCAGCCTTGCCTTTATCACATTTGTGGAATCGGAGCACGTAAAAACTGCTAGTAGTGAAAAAAGACATCAGCAAAATCTGTAATCCACAACTCACCAAGAGACTGCACAAGCAAATATTAAGTAAATCATTGAGTAGAAATGTAGAAACAAAAAATTTGATGGCAGAGGGAGACTGAAGGTTAGTGAAGTCTGCCCCTACTATATTACTTCACTCCACTAACCTCATGTGCTGGTGGGCTGTCTCCCACTTCCTGTACCCCACCACCTCTCAGTCACATGCTGCCCCCCTCACTGGTGACTTTAAGTCCCCTTGTCCTGTTCTAACTGTATTTAAACCCATTAGGGGTACTTGCCCCCACCTCTTCTGTCAGCAGTCTGTTCCACAGTTCTACCACCCTCTCAGTAAAGTAAAACTTCCTCATGTTTCTCTTGAACTCCCAACCCCCCCACCATCTAAACTCCTTTATTTGCAATCCTTAGGTCAGCAGTGTGCATCACTATTTATTTTTGTTAAGCATTTTCTAGGCTCTGTGTCAGTGACCACCATCGTCCTGAAACACCCAGGCCCATCACCTGCGACACTGGTCTGGGCCATGCTGGCACATACACCCAGGGCTTACCCCTCCCCGTGGGGTCAGCAGGACCTCCTTCATCCCACCATACAATGGATCCAGTGTCTAGGTGTCCAACCTGTTAGGTGAGGAGGCCTGGGACGGGACTCCATCCTGTCACTGGCATCAGTTTTTCTCATTATGCCCCCTGTAATTGGAGCAGGGGACATGCAATGATGCTGGGACACTTACGTTGACATCAGCCCACCCCTTACCCCACATATACTCCAGCGCTCCAACCCCCAGCCTTTGCTAGGGGTCAGACAAACACTGGCAGCTAACCCATCCCTCCCCCTGGTAGAGGAAAGTAATCCCTGGAACGCTCAATCCTCTTCCTCCCCAGCCGGCCCTCCAAGTCCCAGATCCATTCCTGAACCCAAGACATCACCATTGCAGGGGGATGCCTTGCTGCTGCACTAGTGGGCCAACGTGGATCAATGTTTATGATGACAGAGGGGATAAAGGGATATGCAGAATCAACATTGATATAGACCCTGATGTAGTGATCATATTGTTCACAAAACGGTGACCATGTCGTGTGTCGGGCTACATGTGCCTGTCATCAAGATATTTCATTAATAATCTCCTTTGAAAATATAAATTCATTGAGGTGGTCCAAAATGAGCAGGACTGTTTGTCGAGTAATACAGCAGACTCCACCAGCTCATGTTTATCTTTTTCTGGTAGCAGGCCACACTGGGATCTGTTGTAGATACTGTAGGTAGAAAGACACTGCAGAAGCATAGCTACAGTACAACTTAGTATGTGTTGTTTTACAGTGCATGCCTGTTGGTCCCTGCTTATGAAGCATGGGGGAAGGGGGCAGAGCCTGCTGGACCTAGAATCCCTTCCAACCTTTATTTTAGTTATTTATTAGAAAAGTCGGATTTACAACCTTTGAGTCATGGACTCATTTACAAAGGCTCCTTTTCGCGGGGGGGGGTAGACAAAGTTACATAGTCTGGTTACAACAGTGAGAACAGTACAGGTGCAGAACATTAAACATAGAGTACACATAATTTACATAATAATGTTACTTATAATAGGTTACAGTCGTATACAAAGTACCCAAGGGTTACTTTGGGGGTACAGCCCTGGACATCCCTAGATAATACCTGGAGAGGGTGGAGGTAGGGATGGGGGGGAGGGGAGGGAGGGGGAGAGGATAGGCTGACCAGAGGATGTTGTCAAGTCAGGGAGGTCTGACAGGAGGATCCCAAAGTAGGATTAATTGGTGCATCTACAGCAACGAGCGTCAAAATTACCTATTTATTTTTAAGTTTCACCAGGCAAGGTACACTGAGCTAAAATAGTTTGTTTCCAGATGTGTCCTGTGGGGAAGGGGACAGTGGAGGTACAACTTAATTTTCCAACACAGTAAGGTTTAACAAACAGACAAATTATATACAGCAATAAAATAACACTGAGATAAAAAAAACAGCTATGTATGATATGTGGGTAGATGAACTAAACAGTGTAAGCAAGTAAATACAGAGCCTCTGGGGTGAAAGCCCCTCGGGGTCAGTCACAACTGGGTCAAAAGAGAAGCAGGAATAGGAGGAGAAGAAGCAGGCTGAGAGAAGAGGCAAGTCATTGTCCCTCTGGGGGGAAGACCCCACAAGGGGCAGTCATGAGTGGGAGCACACCGACATCAGACTGGTTCCTTGGCCTATATTGAAGAAAGGATAGAGGAGGGAAAATGCAGGGAGAAAGCAATCATTCAGGAGGGGTAGGGGAGGGAAGGGTGGTAGAAAAGGGAGGACAGTGGGTCAGGTAGGAGGGGGAGCAAACAACTTAAAGGGAGGGAGTCAGCAGGGGGTGGGGGTTGTGATGTGATTTCCATAAGAATTAGTATCTGTCTGCACAGCATACTACTGGTCCCTGCTTATGAAGCAGGGCAGAACCTGCTGGACCAAGAGTCCCTTCTGACCTTAAATTACTATGTTACTGTGAGTCCATATACATTAGTAAATGTTTACACAGCATGCTGTTTGTCCCCGCTTATAAGATAAGGGGTCAGGCTTGATGGACCTACAGTCCATTCCAGCCTTAAATGACTATGTTACTACAGAATTCCCAGTTCTGAAACAGTTGTGTTGAACAGGGGCAGGGGGGCAGTTGGAGCTGCCATTCTTTCAGCTGAGATGTCAAACTGTGGTCCTGTCTGTCCAGCTCTGGGAAATGTTCAAAAGAATTGGACATCTGCAGAGTCTGGGCCAACACTATGAAAGACTTCAAAGGGAACAGTCAGCACTAAGAGCTCCACACCAAAGTGTGGAGGTGGTCCCAATTTGTACCTTGTGTGCAAACACATTTTTTTTAACTTACTGCTTACTGAAGTATGGTAGATCTTATTTGGCTGATCCTGCCGACTCCAAAGCTGACAGTTGCTGTAACTACAAATCCCAGAATCCCCTGCAGCTGATGTCAGAGTTGGGCTGCAGCAGTGGGAGATGCAATAGCCTGCAATGCATGGTAGAGCTTTTATAAGCTCCGATCAGACGTCTGCTGGTCACTCTGTTCTCTCAGGGCTAAGCACAGTCCTCTGTGGTGATATATATAGCCCCAGGAGGACAGCGGGACCAGCAAACAAAAGATCAGCATTTACAAAAACTCAAGCATGTACTTGAGGCTGTTGAGTCTTCCACAGCAGCAGCAGCCCAATTCTGATAGCTGCAGGAGATTCTGGCATTCCTGGTTCATGCAAATGTCAAGGTGAGAGTCGGCAGGATTAGCCAGATGCAATGTAATATATCAGGCAGATACAATCTAAGATACAGCACTGCAGTAAAGGCTGTGTAAACAAATTCTGGTAAGAGCCAACACGGCTGCTTCAGAGTCATGAGCCCGAGTCAAACAGTACTCATAGCTCCCACCACAGCTGTTGCCGTACTTGTGCAGTAGTCAAGCATGCACAATTACCGTTAATTGCACATGCATGAGAAACAGCCTGCCATGCCTAAGACAGCTGCCATGACAACAGTGCACATGCATGACTCGTGCATGTGCAATGAGCTCATGGCAGCCATCTTGGGAATGGCAGGTTCTATTTTTATCCCACAATTGCGGAAGTGATGCGCAGAGACAATATAGTGCCCCTGGGAGAGATTGTGTGCCCATGTAGGGGTGAGGTGGTGGTGGAGAACCTATGCTACAGCAATGACCGCAGTACTGTGGGCACTGAGCACAGCACTGTGGAAGCATACAGCATAGCGATCCAGTAATGTGCTTTCACAGTTCCTTTTCTCTTTCCTAACAATATATCTGCAGGGCTCCACCCATGCAGCATCAAAAAGCACTGCAGTAAATGCTATGTAAAAAAAAATGTTTTTGCACACAAACTGCAAATTGGGACCAGTCCCACATTTGAGTGCTGGGCTTTTCATACTGACTGTTTCCCTTTAAACTCACAGTCCTGTGGCCTCAAGGCAAAAGTGCCCCTAGTTAGCCATGCTGACACCAAGGGCAGTCATGCCTATATAGTCTGAGGGGCACATGCCTCCCAAATTCCCATGCAAGTGTTGGTTTGGGGGTCGAAGAAGAGCTTTAAAACTATAGTTTACCCCCCTCCGATTCATTTTTTATTGTATGCCCCCAGAAATTGTCTTGGCATGATGTCCCTGTTGACACAACTATTTGTGTCTTTGTTTGTTTATTCTGTGTACCGTTACTGTATCTTTTATGGCTGCATAATGTGCATTCTTGAGTTATTAGGGTGTGTAAACCATGAAACAAAGCAGAGCGGTTCTGGCACACAGAGGACATGAGAGGAATTCAGCTTCAAGAACTGTAGAATTTTAGAATTATTAGCACAAGCCACCCTTTTATGGTTATGAGAGGACCTCCTGGAATGTTTAGAAAAAATGATCCTGACTGGGGTTAAGAATGATGTTATTATTTATACTATTGGCAAAAAAGGAAAAACAAATATAAACCACTGATTCAGCAAAGCAGGATAATTTCCATTAACCAAGAGTTGCTCACAGCTAAGATAAGTTTAATAAGTTATGTGAAGTTTGCAATAAACAAGTGGCGGAACAGCCCCGTGAAATACAGACTCTCATTTAGATTGGGGTTTCTTGGTAAAGAAAAGTATTTAATTTATAGTGCTGTACAACAGGATACAAAAAGGCTAAAATACACAAATGTAAATTACTTACTGTATGCAGAGTGCTACTATGCATGGCAATAGCAGATTGCTATGTTATATATTCTCCGCAAAAAACGATGTTAGTGCACCAAAAGGATTAATGCAACAAAAGCAGGGAAATGTAGTCTTAGGGTTCCCAAACCTAAGACCCCATCCCCACCCTCGGTTTCCAACCCTAACACCTCACCCCCACACTGCATGCAGGAGCAGGCCCGGGGGTGTGCCTTAGGGTTTTGAACCCTAATGCTAACCCCATTCCATGAGTAAGTAAGGTAAGATAGGTACACTATAGGAGGATGAGGTGAGCATTAGGATTCGCAACACCAAAGTACACCTTCCATGCCTTTTCTTGCATGCAGGGTGGGGGTGGGGTACGAGGGTTGGGAACCCTAAGACTACATTTCCTACTTTTGTCACATTAACCCCAATCCTGCATTACTGTCATTTTTTGCAGAGAATTGTCTTACTTTTTGAGAAAGTATCATCACAGGCTCATTTGCTTGTGGGAGCGCAGGGCCCAGAAGGCTCTGTGCACCATATCATCCATAATTTTCTAGAGGCTGTAAATTATTTCCCTGTGCTGCCATGACTCCATAATCCTCTGACTATTTGCATGTGCGAGCACAATTCCCATCAGTCCTTAATGTTATCCTTATTTGTGTGTGGGAGCGAAGGGCCCTCCAGGTCCTTTGTTCCCATCTATGCATAACTTTTGAGATAGTGTACTGCTATTCTTCTTTGCCTGTGAGAGTGCAGGAGTTCCCATCTCATAGTGTGCAGAGCCAAAGACAGGAGCTCCCATCTCAGTGTGCAGAGCCAAAGAAACACTTGAAATTGCCATATTATTGTATAGAAAACACAGCGAAATGTAAAACCTATGTTACTTGATACCAAAGTAATACATTTTCATGAAACCAGTAAAAGGTACCTCAGTGGGTGAAACCCTCGGTTCCCTGAAAATGTCAGAAAAAAATGATACATCGTTTCTTCACAGTGCAGTGACAAAGAAATGATTGTGTACACCTCCCATTACAAAGTAATCCTATGGGTAACAAAGGAAAATTGAAATGCACAGAACTCCACAGCAAAGTAATATATTTTGACCAAAACAGCAAAAGGCACATCTGTAGACCAACCCCTTTGTACCTGAACATTTCAGTCCAAAATGCAAAGCCATTTGTTTATTGTGAAATGATAAAGAAAATACCTATATAAAATTTTTTTTTTTTTGCAAATTGAGAAAAAGAATCCTTTTCCATGCTTCCTTTTTCACAATTTGCAGAAAAAGAACATCCTTTTTTGCAAACTACGAAAAAGGATCCTGTTTCAAGGTAAAAGTTTTCCGCAGTTTGCAGTCCAAGATTTCCACAGATAAACACATATGGGCACAGTTTTTCAAAAACTGACCCCATAATCTAATTCCTTGGGGTTCCGGCCCCAATTAGGTAAACACAATTGTTGGTGTTTACCAAAGGACTCCATAATTTTAGAATTTTAAGTTTGTTTGTTTCACTAACCCAAAACAAGATGGCGGCACCACAAACTAGGATTTCGCATTTGCAGAACAGGATCGTTCTGTGTTTGCAAATGAGGATTCCACATTTGCAGTCAAAAATCCTATTTCGAGACACATCTGACTTTTCCCATAGGAAATAATAAGAAACTTTAACATGTAATAACTTTTGAACAGATTAATATTTTTTCACTAAACCTTCAAAAGGCACCACAGTGACCTAAGACCTATATATTCTTAAAATGTTAGACCAAAATTCCACAGTTTTTGCGCAATGTAGTGACAAAGAATTTGACAAAAAGTGGTAATTTTCACATTTTTTGACACTCTGTATCTCCACACCGACACATCTGAGCAGAACGAAGCCTGCCAGATCAAGAGATCTTTTGTCTCTGATGGTGTATGCCAAATTTCTTGCAAATCTTTTTAATGGCTGTGAAGTTATTAAAGTCCCAAATGTTCACTTTAACAAAGAAGTGAAGATGTAACCCTAATACAGGGGTACAACTGCGCCCTCATAATTAATATAATATATAACAGAGTATTGCATATGGTGTCTTAGTTCATTTTTGTTGACCAGGTAAGTACACAAGTACGCACCTATTTGCAGGTATGACCTCTGAGATTATAATGAAAACCATTACATAAAAACATAGAATCATAGCTCTTGTTAGCAGAATAGGATTGCAAGGTCCCTCCACTCTGCACTAATACTGCTTACTCTCTATGTAACTGTCCCTGCCCTAGGTGGTTACGCAGTACAGTGGAAAGGAGACAACAGTAAAATTACAACCTATATTAATGCAAATCAGCAACAAAGATGGCATGCACCAACATACAGTAGGTCAAACCAATAAGTAACACTGTCAAAACATAACACTAGGGCAAAATAAAAAGCACTGAAGTTACAAATGTGAAACAAAATTATGACTGATACCTGCAAACAGTAAAGTTTACTCCCCTAAAGCTCAAACCCAGAACACATGGCGTGATACCTTTTATTGGACCAAAGAGCTTTAGCTTTCAGACCAACAAGTTCTTTTTTAGAAGCCTAAAGTGCAGTTTGTAAAAGCTCACAGTACCGCCAGTGTAATTCAACCACATCCTGCTGATTTTGCTAAACGTGGCCTTCGCATTTTGTCACTGTGGAAAGCTCAAGGTTCAGCACAGGGTCATGAAGTAATAATAAACAAAAAAGCTTTTTTTTTTAAATGTTTACTTTGTTGCAGACCTGCTTACTGCAGGTTGTTTTCATAGCACTCTGGAATGACATGTGCCTTGGAAACTGAGGCATGAAGCAAAGATGAGTGCCTCACCTACCCAAGAATGCCTTCATCCCACAATTATGCATGCTGTGGAGATCCTTACAGTGATTATAAATTGAAACTCCCTGGTTTTTAATGTTAAAAATGAGAAATGGTGTTCAGAAACTTAATTCTCTTGGACCTGGCCTATTGTGCTGGAATAACACATGATCATGTGATCACATTTCAGGGGTCAAAACTAAATTTTGCAAGAAAATCCACTAGCCCCACAGAGTTTTCCACTGGCCCAGGTGGTGTACTTATTGAAATGTTACCTTCTCCCCTACAAGCCTGTAGGGCTACAGTACAAGTCACATTAAACTGTTCCATCAATGAGTTGGTTTAGGATATAGCATGCACCAAGCAGGAAAGGGATCTTGGGGTTGTCATCTCTGATGACCTCAAGGTAGGGAAACAGTGTGACAAGGCATCAGGTAAAGCAAATAGGATGCTGGGATGTATAGGCAGGGGCATCACCAGCAGGAAAAGGGAGGTCATAATTCCGCTATACAAGACACTAGTGAGGCCCCACCTGGAGTACAGTGTACAGTTCTGGAGACCATACCTACTGAAGGACATAGACAGGGTAGAGAAGGTTCAGAAGAGGGCAACAAAGATGGTGCATGGATTGCATCACAAGTCCTATGAAGACAGGTTGAAGGAACTGAACATGTACTCCTGGAGGAGAGGAGGAGAGAGGGATATGATAGAGACATACAAGTATCTTACAGGGAGAAACAGAGTGCAGGAAAACACTATTTTAAGTGAAAAGATGTTCCAGGACTAGAGGGCATGGGATGAAGTTGGAGGGAGGACGATTCAGAGGAAACATGAGAAAGAATTCTTCACAGAACGGGTGGTGGACAAGTGGAACACCCTGCCAGAGGAAGTGGTGGGGGCTGAAACAATCACGGGATTTAAGAATGCATGGGATAGACATAAAGGAATTCTAGAGGTCAGGGGTAAGGGGAAACAGACTTCTAGGAAAACAAACTGAACTTACAAGCTCAAATGGGCAGACTGGGTGGGCCATAGGCCCTTATCTGCCGACACTGTCTATGTATCTATGTAATTATTTTTCAATGCTTAACCAGCTGAAGAGCAATATTTGCAGAATGTTTTTGCATCTCATTTGGAATGCATCTGCAGTCCAGTCACAGCACAATACAAAGCTGCATTTTAACTCTTAAGAAACAGTTTGTGCAAGGCTTTGTGCTGGATCCAGCAACACTTATGCAACTTAGTCAGAAATGCTACAGCAACTCATTGGAGGAACAGTTACTGTGACTTGTACTGTAGTTAAAGGGAAAATCTCATCAGCCCAAGACAAAATCTACCATCATTTAGCTAGTGGGCCAGTGTCCATTTCAACCCCTGACATTTTACCAAACACATTTCTTCCTTTTTTTCCTACCCATTTTATAGTCCCCTTTAAAGGGTCAGGAAATATTGATGGGTCATTCAAGTGCCGAAGGCCCATGGAAAGATCTTTCTTGTGAGGTACCGGTTATACCTGTGGGTGTCAGAAGATTTGAGATACAAATATTTATTTATTTATTTAGTTTTTGTTAACCGGGTAGGTGCACTAGCCATGAAATGACTATTCTCTGGCACGACCTGAGAAAGTACAACAATCAACGTCAGGTACATAGCATGAGTACAGTGAAACTACAATAGCATAGGTCAAAACATTTAGTAGTAATGAATATGTGCAGCCAGGACAATAACAATCAATAAAAATTCACATTGAATTTTGGGCATAAAAACCTACTCAGTCAAGGAGGAGATACCACAACATAGCAGCAAAGAAATATTGGTCAAATTAGCCACAACAATGAAGGTTCAAACAGGAAGTGAAACAAGGCAAGGGCAAATTCCTGACTGGGCAGGATGCATTATCACAGTCTCCGAGACAAGACTCAGGTGTGCGGGGTGGGGGTTAGATTATCCCTCAGAGGAGATAGTAAGGGTAAGAAGCAAGGTAGGGAAGTGAAAGTTTGGCAAGGAAGCATCTGGCGAGTGAGTGGATCAAGGAGGATTAAAACAAGAGATAGATGTAGGCGCAGCTCCTTTTTAAAGCTGCCATGGGATCCTGATATTCAAAGTGCTTGGGGGAGGAGTTCCAGAGCTTAGAAGAAGCAGAGTGACTGAAGGCACCGGAGTCTTTTGCTGTTTTATATCTAGGTACATTCAGCAGGGATTTATCTACCGAGCGCAGTCCGTAGTAAAAGGTTTGAGGTATCAGCAATGTTGCGAGCGCTGAAGGGGTCTGGTTTCTGAGTATAGAGTCAATCAGGGAGCGAAGAGTGCATTGACGTCAAGCTGAGGGGGATAACCAGCCCAGGTCCCTGTACAGATGATGGTGGTGCTTAAGTCGTGGTGACAAGAAGGTTTACCAACAGATATTGTTATAAGTGACATCCCACTTATGAAAGATATTTTTGTGTGTGGCAGCAAAGGTCGGCATGCCATAGGTGAGGGCAGAAAGTAATATGCCCCCGGTAATAGCAAGTTTAGCAGAGGGAATTAGCATGACACTGAACTTGTAAGTGACCCCCAGTTTAGCATTCACTGCTTTGCAGGTGGATTGTATATGAAGGCTGAAGTCCAGGGATTGGTCAAGAAGAATTCCCAGGTACTTAAAAGATGTAACACATTCTATTTGTGCGCCACTGCAGTCTTGCACCAACAAGGGAATTTGACATGTCCTAAGTTTAGGGGCAGATCCAAGTAACATTGTTTGAGTTTTCTTAGCATTAAAATAAGTGCTGAACCTACCTGCAACTTTGCAGCACTGAAAGCCAAATGGCATAAAAAACGCTGAAACACTGCACCAGCCATGCAAACGCTAACCGTGAGAAGAAGAAAACGTGAAAACAACCAGCAAAAACCAGGAAATGCAAGCTGGTGGAAGCTGCAGGCAGCACATCACATAAAGTCTCGCAAGAACTGAGGCGTGATGTCATACTAGGGACAACCATCTGAAAGTATAATCAAAGCGAAGGAACTTTCAGCTACATCTCTAAGAAGGCACAGTGAAAATACCACAAGTTAGCGTACTATAATCACAATAATTTATTAAGTACAAAAGCTGAAGTAGCACCCCCCCACATAGATTGCGTCCACGTACTGTACGTTTCACATCGCACTTGACACTTTATCAAGACGTCATGCCATATCACCGACTGCCTTTAAATACACCATTATACACACGTGACTTCATACTTTAAAGCTCATAACATTTCCTACCAAAACAATGTATTTTTTATATAGATGCATCTTAAATACACAGAATATATATCATTCCTGAAAGTTAAAAACGGTTTACACTGAAACCAGCTAAATCTATTTCATCTAAAGCAATATAAACATATTAATAACTGAAGATTTCACAGTCTATCAGTAACTACAAACATAATGTCAAGCATCATCAGAGATACAAGTACTGTGCATTTAACATACTGCACATCACTTTATACGTGTTTCTGACTTCTCCTTTTAGTATAGCATATAGTGCAGTGGTCTAAGGCTCTGAGCTGTAAATTTGGTGACATCCAGCAGACCAAACCTGGGTTCAAATCCCACAGCTTCCACTTGCATACTGTGTGACCCTAAGCAAGTCACTTAACCTCCTTGTGCTCCCAGGTTGCTCCTGTAAAAAAGCTTTCAGCTTAGTGTGCTATATCTGGTTAAACAACTAAAAAAATATGGAGCCAATTGAAAGTGTCCATTGAGACCTGGATATTTTATTTTATTTTATTTTTCTAATTTGAGTCTAGGATTACAAGTATCTTTGAGCCAAGGCTCTTTAACAAAGGTTCCACTGACATGTATCACCAAACTAAGGGGACAGTAATGGGGCTGCTATGACCCCCAACTATGCCACTATATATATGGCCCATAGGAAAGAGCAGTTTATATACCAGAGGGAAGCTAACATGTTCTTTGAAAAATTGGATTTTTACAAACGGTACCAGGATGACATTTTTATTTTATGGAAGGAAAACATGGGGAAACGACAACGTTTTTTACAATATTTGGAGTCTACCAGTGAAAATTTGCATTTTTCCCTTATAGCAGATTATAACCAGGTATCTTTTCTTGATCTTTTGATTTTCAAGACACAGAAGGCGGGTTAGCCTCTGATCTGTTCCGTAAACCTACTGATAGGAATAGTGTATTACACTTACATATTTTTTTCTTTGTTGTTCTACATTTTCTATCTCCTGTCTATGTAATTGCGAACTGTATGTGTATGTACCTCAGGACCTCCTTGTGAATGAGCTTGCTCAACGGAGTCTTTCCTGCAATAAACTTGAACTTGAACTTTAGCAGTTGTCATCTGAAATGTGGCCAAGAGTATCCCCCTGGGCCAGTTTATAAGAACTAAAAAATTGTAGTGAGATACAAAGATATGAGGAAAACAGTCAGTCATTCATTAAACATTTCAAGGAAAGGGGTTACAGTGAAAAATGCATAGATAGTGCTAAAAATAGAGTGGCTGAAATGCCTAGGGAAATTCTATTAATTCCAAAAAAGAAACATGTAATGAAGGAATGTAATGGTCAGAAACTCAATTTTGTTGCTGTTTTTAACACAAAGGCCAAACAAATAGAAGGAATTATCAAACAAGATTGGCATTGTCTGAAGCTTGAACCCAGTCTTACAGACATATTACCAGATGGACCGCAGTTCACATATAGGAGGGGCAAGAATCTGAAGGATTTACTAGTCCACAGTTGGAGTGGAACAGATTCCCATCAGAGTGAAGAGAGAATGTTACCAACTGGAAATATCAGCTGTGGTAATTACATGACATGTAGCCATATCAAGGTAGGAAAATATATTTCTTTACCCAACAATAAAAAGTCCCATTACCCTAAACAGTTTATATCATGTGGAACTGAGCCAGTAGTATACATTGCTATTTGCAATTGTGATTGCTACTTACTATGCTGGAAAAACTGTAAGAAAATTCAAAAGTAGAATTTTGGAACATACTAGACATGTCAGACTGGGCTCTATGGAAAATGCTTTGGCTGCACACATGATATACTCTGGAAATCGCCATACATACATGTTTTATGGAATTGAGAAAGTCACTGTAGGAAGGGGGATGGGATTTGAACAAAGTCCTTTTAAAGCAGGAAACATATTGGCAGTTTATATCGAAAGCAGGACAATACCTAGGTCTCAATGGACACTTTCACTTGGCTCCATATGTAAAGAGGGGAAGTTAGTAACACGTATAAAGTGATGTGCAGCATGTTAAACGTGTGGCGCTTGTATCTCTGATGACGCTTGACATTATGTCTGTAATTACTGATAGACTGTGAAATCTTCAGTTATTAATATGTTTGTAATGCTTTAGATGAAATAGATTTAGCTGGTTCCAGTGTAAACCACAGAAGCATTCTAGATCATTAATCTAAACGCTACCAAAAAACAAGGTTTAAATAATGGCTTTGAGATTAAACCTTTTTTAAAGAAAAGGAGATAGAGATGAAATGTCCTACAGAAAAAAAGGTCAGACCTTGCAGAGGTGTTACATTATCAGAATTAGAGTGGAATGTGTTTCTGTATACAGCTGCAATATAGAGTTCTTTTTAATAAGGTATTTTTTGTAATAATGCTAACGTATATGTCTCAAATAAGGGGTTGTTCTTAATCTTTACTTCCCTACTATCCTTTCCTTCCCAACCCCACCCCCCATCATACCTGTTTTCTCAGGGTTTTCACTTATGTGGAGGTGGTATAGCGCAGTGGTCAAAGCTCTGAGCTGCAAATTTGGTGACATCCAGCAGACCAGACCTGGGTTTGAATCCCACAGCTTCCACTTGCATACTGTGTGATCCTACGTAAGTCATTTAACTTCCTTGTACTCCCAGGTCACACCTGGAAACAAGCTCTGGCTCAGTGGGCCTTTCCTGGGTAAACAGTTTCCCCTTTTCCTTATGTACTTTATCTTCTCTTTCTTGTTATAAATGGTTTAGAGAAATAGAGAGTTAAATCTTTGTAAGTAGTTTTTATAAGTTATTTAGATCTAGTATATGTTGAAGGATGTATTATGAAATTTGAATTAAGGTTGATATTTTATATAGGTGTAAATGAAGTCAATTATGTTGAACCAATGACAAGGCATATGGTATGTGACATTATAATGACGTAGTGCAAGACAGATATTTAAAGTCCGCCACACAGATTAATGCATTTAGCCATTGATAAAGGATGTGAGTACATCTGAAACACGTCAGGCTATGCCTTGATTTTTTATGTGTCTTGTAATAATAAATGTTTTTTAAAACAAGAGATTGGTGCCCCGGTCATTGGAGAGGTTAGTGTGTGCTCTGCTTTTTTTGCATAAAAATTTGAGTGTAAACCTTTAACTTTCAGGAGTGATGGATATTCTGTGTATTTAAGATGCATCTATATATAAAATATTTTGTTTTTTAAGAAATGTTATAAGCTATAAAGTATGAAGTCACATGTGTATAATGGTGTATTTAAGGGCAGTTGGTGAAATGGCATGATGTCTTGATAAAGCATCAAGTGCAACGTGAAACTTACATAGACGCCATCTCTGTGTGGGGAGGTGCTACTTTAGTTTTTGTACTTAATAAATTATTATGATTATAGTATGCTAAGTTGTGATGTTTTTACTGTGCCATCTTGGAGATGTAGCCGAACGTTCTTACGCTTTCATTTTACGACTGGATATTGGTATTTTGGCTCCTCCATATCTCACCCTGTAGCCGCATTTTCTCTCCTTCTGGATTACTCATCTGAAAGTATGGCAACTGGAAGTGGAGACAGAGGGAATGGAGGCAAAGATTCTGATGACTACATCTCATCCAGTGACACAAGAGGCAATGTCAGTGCGCTGGAGGCAGGGATCTCAATACTCAATCCCTACAGGGATGACCTCTATGAGACAGATGCATCTCCCTCCTCAGGCGACAGTGAAGGCAGTGCAGTGGAGGATCCTGGGGCATATGGGGGAGAAGGATGTTTGGCACATAATTAATGGTAAGTGCCCACAGCAATGTCCAAAAACTGCCACAATGAATGTATGTATGTAGCCTGACAGAGGGAAAAGCAATTACAGTTTCAGATGTAAACACAAGTGCAGCATTGTGGACAGGTGACAAGTGGAAACCAGCAGCAATGTGAATTAGGGGGCAGTGGAACATACAAAAGAATAGTGGAGGGAGCAGGTAGCAGAGCGAGGGAAAGCCACAAAGTGCAGAGCTGAGAGCAACATCTGCATGTATGTCTGACAGCATACCAAAGACATGAACATAACGCAGGGCAAGCATGAGCAACATGCAGTAACAATCAGGCAATCCTCCCCATCCCCCACAGCACAGCACAAAATAGCAGAACAAGAAGACAGCATGGCAATACAACTGTGAAACTGGGATGTACAACATCACTGACAACCAATCAGCAGCCCATGACTGCACAGCAGAATGCAGGCACCAGACACACGCCTGCAGGTCCCTGCATATGAAGCACAATTCAGCACACACACACTGGCACATGCACACACACACACGGCACGGGCAGCCACAGCAGCCACAGGAATGCAGACAGCAGTCCACTAGCACCCCAGCAAGCCAACCCAGCACACTGCAAAAAGGGGAACAGAGCACAAAGGAAGTCAACAAAGGAACTGTGTACCACACACACTGCATGTAGGAGGCTGTGTGGGTAGAACAGCACACAGCCAGCACAGAGTACAGGAACTCCAGCACCATCAGAAATGCCCACCATGACCCCTGGAGAATAGACAGGGGTTCCAAACCACAATGGTGCAGGTCCCAAACAGAGGACCATGAGATACAGTCAGGTGCTGACAGAACCGTGCTGCAGAAAGCTGGTAAAGACATGCATAGCACCATTGTAATAAGATGCAGTAGCCCACCCCGGACCTGAACTGTAGCACCTGCCACTGCACAGACACGTTGTCATCCTGCAGACAAACACTAGAACCCCCAAATGACACAAGGACTCACTCCAAACAACATGTGTGGCTAAGGGACTGGAAAATGAACCTGCTCTGTGCCCCCAGTAGCCGCAAACAGCACAGTGCCCAAACAAAACATCATCCTGGCAAAACACAGTAGGGCATCCCACACAAACGATGGAACTGGAAATGGCCAAACAAGCTGCAGGGCACGATGGCAGAGTGGTGGATGGCAGCATAACATGCATGCTGTGCATGCACATGCAACTGGCACCGCTGCATCATGAATGATGCATGTAATACTGCACTCCCGCAGTCCAGTGACATGGCTGAGCATGTAGGCACAAACCGAGGCCACTGTAATGTACTAGTGCACCCAGGCCACACAGATAGAGTGTATCTATGTCCCCATGCACATCCATAGGTGAACTCTGTGCTGACCCCCCGGAAAAACTAGATGCCAGAGAACACCCATTCCCAACACTGAGTACCCCGAGAGAGAGAGAGAGAGAGAGAGAGAGACAGATGATACTGGATACCAGGCAACACTGCTGCAAGTGATAGGCACAGAATGACAAAGGGACATTGAATGATACACTGTCTGAAACGCATCAGACTGACATACCACCCGTTGCCCAGTAACGCAGAATGCACAGTACTGCACGTGTTGGAAACTGACAGAGCAACAGCAGCTAACACACAGGAACAGGATACCACACAGCGTATCCTATGCCACACCGTCATGTTCAGCAAGAGAGCGGACAATAAGCAGAGACGTAGCACCCCCGCTGGACACAGTGTACGAAAAAGTGCTGTATAAGCAATGTCAGACTGTCAGTGAATTGATCCAATGTGGACTGGTGGCCATCTCGCACAGCCACACCTACACAAAGCCTGGACAATCATATGGAAAGGGGCATGGAAGGGGACTGCTAGGCAGGACAAGGTGAACTTCCCCCACACACTGCCAAAAAACCCTGGCATAATGGTCACACCTGGCAACACAGAATCTCACAGAAATGCTGTGAGGTTTAACCCTCTGTGGATGCATGGAAGGCAGAAGTAGGTTGTGAAGGCGTGGCACAGTTGTGGCCAAGGCCCCCACAGCCTTTAAAGGTTTGGTCTGCTTCCCCCAATGCCATGGCACACTGCTGATGACACTAGTTCAGCCAGCGTGCCACCAACTTGTAAAAATGTAGCCGCTGCAATCAGGGGCCCTCTCGTCATTGCAGTGTCAGCCATTCACTGCAATGAGGGAGCGACCCGTCTTTGCAGGGTGGGATCTTGAAACACTGATATTGTTTGTGAACATGGTAGCAGTTTGCCACTGTGTTCACAAACAATATTAACCCCCCTGCCAAGGGGTGCCCAATCCCCATTGACAGCATGTGCTCCCGACCATGTTTATTTGCCGATGAGGGCCCCAATCCCCGTCGGCTTCAGTCCCCCAAGATTTATGTTGCTGATGGGGAGTCCACTCCCCATCGGCATTATGTAACCCCCGCTTTCATTGTCTGTTGACTGTTTTATGACCATGCATTGCGCAGTTGCTATGCACGCTCGTAACCTTGTGAATCTGCAATATTTTCATGCCAGATTTTCAACAATGCCATTTTTTCAGACCTCCTTGTGAACAGTACAGCTGTCATTTTCCACATCCTGGCCAACATGTGTTTTCACACTTCCGGTGCAGAATAGCACAGTCGCTGTGGAAAATCAGTGTTCAGGACAGATCAAGAAAATGACAGTGGCACTATTCATGAGCAGAGGTTCTAAAATGCCTATGTTGAAAATTTGGTGATGATACTCCATAAAATGATTGTGTTACGAGCGTGCATTGCACAGTTTGCACGCACACTCATAACTTCACGAATTAATAATATTTTCACTCCAGATTTTCAACATTATCATTGTTCTGCACCTCTTTATGAACAGTACAGCTGTCATTTTTCACATCCTGGCCGAAATGTGTATTCGCAGTTCTGGTGCAGAATCGCGTGGTTGCTGTGGGAAATCAGTGTTTGGGACACATTATGAAAATGACAGTGACACTGTTCATTAGCAGAGGTCCTAAAATGCCTATGCTGAAAATTTGGTGACGAAAGTCCATAAAATGAGTGTGTTACAACCGTGCATTGCACAGTTTCCATGCACGCTTGGACATTCGCAACTTTGCAATATTTTCACTCCAGATTTTCAGCATTCCTATTTTGCCACACCTCCTTATGAACAGTGCAGCTGTCATTTTTCACATCCTAGCTGAAATATGTTTTCGCTCTTCCGGCGCACAATAGTGCTGTCACTGTGGGAAATCAGTGTTTGGGACATATTAACAAAAATCACACAGACACTGTTCATGAGCAGAGGTCCTAAAATGCCTATGTGGAAAATTTTGTGATGAAACTCCATAAAATGACTGTGTTCCGAGTGTGTGTTGTGCAGGTTCCACACACCCGTGTAAGTTTGCAAATTAATAATATTTTCACACCAGATTTTCAACACTGACATTTGTTCACACCTCCTTATGAACAGTACAGCTGTCATTTTTCACATCCTGGCCAAAATGCGTTTCTGCACTTCTGGCGTACAATACTGCAGTCGATGTCAGAAATCAGTGTTTGGGACAGATTAGGATTGAGTGACTGTGGGGGAGTGACAGAGCTGAACTGAGCTCTGTCGGGACTGCTGCGGATTTCTTTGTAGGAAGGAAAAGGCGACAACGCAGGCAGGAGCCCAGTCTAAAAGGGCAGCCTGCAGTGCTGGGAGATACAGAACGAACGAGTGAGGGAGGCGGAGTGAGTGAGTTCAACAGAACTCTGTTGGGACTGCTGCAGATTTTCTTTGTGGGCAGGAAAAGGCAGCAATGTATTCAGGGGCTGAGTACAAAACGGCAGCCTGCAGCGGTGGAAGAAACAGAATGAGCGAGTGGGGGGAGTGAGCGAGCTCACTGGAGCTCTGTCGTGACTGCTGTGGATTTCTTTGTGGGCAGAAAAGGCAGCAATGCAGGCAGGAGCCCAGTGCAGAAGGGCAGCCTGCAGCACCGGCAGAAATGGAATGAGCAAGTGAGACAGGGGGAGGGAGTGAGTGAGGCCAACGGGGCTTTGTCGGGACTGCTGCAAATTTTCTGTGGGCAGAAAAAGATGCCGACAGAGGCAGGAGCCCAGTACAAAAAGGCAGCCTGCAGCACCAGGAAAAACAGAAGAGCGAGTGAGACAGGGGGAGTGAGCAACCTCAACGGAGCTCTGTTGGGACAGCTGCGGATTTCTTTGTGGGCAGGAAAAGGTACTAATGCAGGCAAGAGCCCAGTACAAAAGGACAGTCTGCAGTGCCAGGAGAAACAGAATGAGCAAGTAAGAGAGGGTGAGTGAGCGAGCGCAATAGAGGTGTATCATGACTGCTGCAGATTTCTTTGTGTCCAGGAAAAGGTGGCAATGCAGGCAGGAGTTCAATAGAAAAGGCCAGCCTGCAGCACCGGCAGAAACGGAATGAGCGAGTGAGAGACGGGGAGTGAGCAAGTTCAACACAGCTGTGTCAGGACCACTGCAGATGTCTTTGTGGACAGAAAAAAACCAACGCAGGCAGTAACCCAGTAGAAAAGGGCAGCATGCAGCAGCATGAGACACAGAATGAGTGAGTGAGTGAGGGAGAGTGAGTGAGCTCAACGGAGCTGTATCATCGCTGCTGTGAGTTTCTTTGTGGGCAGAGAAAGGTGGCAACGCAGGCAGGAGCCCAGTACAAAAAGCCAGCCTGCAGCGCCAACAGAAACGGAACGAGCAAGTGAGAGACGGGGAGTGAGCTGGCTCAACGGACCTGTGTCAGGACTGCTGCAGATTTCTTTGTGGGCAGAAAAAGTCACCAATAGAGGCGGGAGCCCAGTACAAAAGGGCAGCCTGCAGCGCCAGCAGAAACGGAATGAGCGAGTGAGAGAGGGGGAGTGACCCACCTCTACAGAGCTCTGACAGGACACCTGCAGATTTCTTAGTGGGCAGAAAAATGAGCCAACACAGGCAGCAGCCCAGTACAAAACAGCAGCCTGCATCACCAGGAGAAACATAAATGAGTGAGTGACACAGGGGCAGTGAGTGAGCTCAATGGACCAACACAATCAACGTTCGGCATTGACAAATGCTTGTTTAAAGACAGGCGTTACACAACCAATCTTCCAGAGGTCAGGAACTTGGCTATTGGAGAGAGACAATGTGAAATCTTTAGCTAGAGGGGAGGCTATGTACGGGGCTGCTAGTTTCAGGAGCCGAGGCTCAAGTGTATCTGCTCTAGAGCTAGTGTTGTGAGAGACAGTCCATAATAGTTTTAAGACCTCAGTCTCCGAGATTGTCTTGAAGTGGAATGGGGAATTTTTATACATTTGTTGAGAAGGATAGCTGCAGGTAGTGAACTGTGTTGATGTTGAAAGCAGAGAGGCTGCCTGAGGCGATGGGAAGACAAAGGTATACTGAGACAGGTCCAAGAACATTTGATCCATAAATTAAAACAAAGCAGCAGCAATTTCATGGAACTTTGAGACAGAGTGAGGTCACTAAGGGGCAAGCTGTATATTGTTATGTACAGCTTGCTCCTCAGTGACATCACTTGCTGCCTCAATAGTTCAGGAAATGGCTAACAAGACAAAGGCCCTCAGCATCAAGGCAGGGTTACCCAAAAAGGACATCGGTAACTCTTGCCTCAGCACTTTTGTACTAATGTTCTTTGTCTTTTGAGGTTTATTTTGTGCTCACCATGACTCAAACCCATAAGATCACACAAGGGCTGGGTTGTTTTTCCCTGGGGTGAGATACAGATGAGGCACACTGAGTCCTTAATAGGACAAAACATATGTCTGTGTCATCTGTTCCGCTTCCCGCTTCCCACCCTTTGCAGGTCATGTGACATGTCTATTGGCACCATGCATTCCAAAGAGTGCCACAAGAATAATGTTGGCATGGTGCGTGCATCAATAACGGCGCCGATTTTTCTTTTAGCACTCGACTTAAGGATTCCTACCGGCGGGGGGACAGTGGATCACAGGGCAGGTTACATTTCTGGGGCGATGGACTACCATTTCTACAGCCCATGGTAAAGAAAAAAAAGTCCCAATGTGTGTAAAACTGCTGGAGACCAGGATTAGAACCCTGGTCACCAATGTCACTGGGCGAGCTGCTCTATGCCCCTGCCCTCCACACCACAGGAGCAGCTCTGCCAGCCTCCCAGATTTGAGTGCCCTTGTGGTGTACCAGCATCATGAACAGTGACCAAGGGGCACTTAGAGCAAGCACTGTAAATCCCCACTCACTGTCCATGTTAGCGCTTACCAGACTAGCGCTGTATAGTGTGGTGTTATTCTGGTAACACTCACTTGACAGGGTGCAATTTGCATATACATACCAATGATTCTTTGCATTATGAGAGTATGTCCGATTTTGAATTTCTACTAAATGGCTGCGTACTTGATTTAAAGGGGAACAGTTAGCACCAAGAGCCCAACACCCAAGTGTGGGGCTGGTCCCAATTTTTACCTTGTGTGCAAAAACATTTTCTTGTTCCGTGCTGGTTTTCTGCAGCATAGTAGACTATATCAGGCTGATGTTGGTGACCTACATCCTGTCATGGATTGTTCATTTAATAAAAATTATAAAAAGGGTCTGAGAATGGAGCCTTCTGATTGGCTTCAAACATTCTAACAGCCTTATGTTAATCTTTTATTAACATACATGTAGAGTTTAGCCATATGCTGAACAAGGTTTAACACTGTTTAAAAACATTTTTTATTATAATAGCAATAAGGCACTCCCAGGGATTACGTTAATGGTCAGTTAATCACCCTCTAGGGTCATATAGCACTCGGCTACACCTCGTGCCACAGTACACCCCTAGAAGGTGATTAACAGACCATTAACATAACCCTTGGTCATGCTTTATTGCTTAAGTGGTGTGTAGTAAGAAACTACTGACTATATGGCCATAGAAGTTTTGCATTTTACAAGGAAGTTAAAGTTAAAAATAAAAATGTTATAAGGCTGATTATTCATCTGACCCATTGCATAGTTAGAGCATGTCTTTCATTGCACATCTCAGCAACAACAAGCGTGAACTTTTTTCAGCAACATTTATAGCTGTCTTGACTCTTTTTCCCAATAACGCTGATTGTTAGTTTTAAGTACAACATAGCCTTTTGCAGTGGTGGATCCAGAATTTATTTCAAGGGGGTAATCTGCTCCCCCAGGAAAATAACATGTTTTCTGTGAAAACTCAAATTAGGCTAAAACAACTACCATTTTCCTAGCTGGACGCTGTACTGCTTTTGGCTAGTGCAGTGTAGCATTAGAGAAGCAGAAATGTTTATACTCAAGTTTCCGCTCCACATCCTGCCTTGATTCAACAAGCATTTGTCAATGTCAAATGTTTGCTTGCTGGTATTAGCATTGGAAATGCAGGAAGATGCAGAATAGGAATGGCAGTGATGTATTAAACTTTACACCAACTCCACCTCCACCCTGCAGAGATGGACAGGCATTGGGGTATGCGTTTGGGTTGTCATCCATAACGCTAACGCCATTTCACCTCACCCTATCCTGCAGACACCGACAAGGGCAGAGGTGTGCCTTGGGGAGTTTGGCTTTTCCCAATACTCTATTAGGTTGGTTTGACAAGTGCTCCCTGAGTTGAATCCATGCTGCCACTCATCTTGGAGGCCATTACTTTCTAGGAATGCCACCAGCCTCTCCTTCAGTATTGTCTCCATAAGCTTACCCATTATGGACATGAGACTGACCGGCCGATAATTTCCTGGCTCCTCCCTAGGCCCACTCTTATGTATGGGCACCACATGGGCCACCCTCCAGTCCTGAGGCACACACCCCATTTCCAGGGAGGTTATGAACAGATCTGCCAGTGGCTCAGCCAACAGCTCCTCTATCTCCCTCAGCACCCTGGAGTGGATGCCATTTGGGACCTGGTGCCTTGTCCACCCTTACTGCCCTCAGCCCTCTAGCACCCTACTCCATGTGATCACTTTGTCCATCACCTCCTCCCCTTTCCCCACCCCCAGCCCATACTGGTAGTGGACCATCCCTCTCCTTAGTGAAAACAGAGCAGAAGTACTCATTTAGAATTTCTGCTTGCTCCTCCCCCCTTTTCCATCCAATCCCCTCCCTGCTTTATCCTCACAATGTGTTCCTTGCACTTCCTCTTTTCCCTGACATACCTTAAAAAGTCCCTTTCCCCTCCCTTTATGCCCTGTGCTAACCTGAATTCCCTGGAGGCCTTGTTTTTTTTCACCCTCCTGGCCACCACCCTTGACCAACTCCTGTAGGCCTCCTTATCCTCTCCCTTCTCCTGTACTTCCAGTATGCAGCCCTCTTTGCCATCACCCCTTGCAGCACTTCCTTGTTCAGCCAGCATGGTTTCTTGGCTCTGCTCTTCTTACTCCTGGCCCTGGTGCAGGCTACTGTGGCTTCTGTTAGCCCAGTCTTTATGACTCCCCACTTTTGTTCTGCATCCACCCCTAGACTTACAACCTCGAGTCTCCCTTGCAGTATTGCTCCCATCCTCCCAAAGTCCACTCTACTAAAGTCCACCACCTTAGTGCCCATGCCTCCTCTCTCCCTGCCAAGTGCTAGAACGAACCACACTGTTTGTTGGTCACTACCAGTTAGTGGGTCCTCTACCCTTACCTCCCTCACCACCTCCCCATTTGCCAGTACTAGGTTCAGAGTGCTACCAAGGCTTGTAGGCCCACTTACCAATTGTGTCAGAAGGCTGTCCTGGAATGCATCAAGGAGCACCTGCTCCCTGGTACTGCTAGTGGCCGGGGTGCTCCAGTCAACCCCTGGTAGGTTTCAATCCCCCACTATCACCACACTCCCCCTCCTAAACACCCTCCTTATCTGCTCTGCCAACTCCCCATTCAGTTCTCCTGATTGGGCTGGTGGTCTGTATACCACTTCCAGCCTCAGCTTTCTGCCCTTGGAAGCTGCACCCAAAGTGCCTCTGTCCTCTCCTCTTCTACACTGTCCCTTACGCATTTGATCCATTCCCTCATATAGAGTACAACCCCCACCCAACCCTCTGGTCCCTCCTGTATATCCTGTATCCCGGGATTGACAAGTCCCAAGCATGGTACTCTGTGGCCCAAGTCTCTGTCACTGCAGCAATGTCCACCTTCCCCTCTGAAAGCAGTGCCTGAAGTTCTACAATTTTGTTCCCTAGGCTTCTTGCACTGAGAGAGACCACCTTCCACCCGTATCCCTCCTTCCCTTCACTCTTCTCCTTGATCTGTGTTCCTCCTCCTCGTAGTCCGCACCCTTTCTCCTCCTTATTCTTACTGGTTGGTGGTGCCTTCTGTATTACACTCAGACCACTCTGCCTGCCCCCTCATGGGGTTACTTTGCCTCTGCTTTTACCTATATCTAGGGGGATGAGCTCATTAGGCTTCCCTGTCTGGACCTTTCTACCAACCTCAGTCTTTTGGCCACCCCCCTTCACTAGTTTAAATCCACCTTAGTAGACATATACCCCCTCTAATCCCACCTTTAATACTCCCCTCCCCACTCAAGTGTAGCCTGTCCCTCACATACAAGTCACTATTCCCCCAGACCCTACCTCAGTTAGTTACTAACCCATAATTTTTGGTGTGGCACCAATCCCTCAGCCAGTCATCGAACACCTCCATCCTACCCTTCCTCACTGTGCTTGTACATGGTACCAGGAGTACCTTTGGGAATGTCATCAACTCTCCCAACCCCCTCACACTGTCTGCCCAGCTCCTCAAACCACCCCCTCTCTACTTGCACAGTCTCCCCACCAAGCCATTTTCACCCACGTGCAACACTAAATGAGGTTTTTTCGTCCCCCTCACTGAACACTTGAGCAGTGCCTGTCCTGCCCCTCCTGCAGTCAACCCAGGGATAGCTTCAACCCAAATATGGCTGTGCCTTTCCTCCCCTTTTGCCCCATCTCACCCCTTTCAGTATAGAATCCCCCAGGGTGAGTACCCTCCATCCCTTACCCCCTTTCCCTTCTAATGCCCTTTCCACCACCCCAGTATTCGTTCTTCCCTGCCCTTTACTCCCGCCAGCTGCACCTTCTGTGACCTCTGTATCTGCACCCCCTACTTCTGCCTCACCACTTTTCTCTGCCTTATTCCTCCCGTCCTCCTTGAACCCCTTCCCAGCCTAACTACTTCCTACTGGGCTTCCCTTGTTAACCTCCCCTCCTCCCCTGCTGATTTCCAACCCCTCTCCTATCCCCACTGTTGTCGATTTAGAGCCCCCATTCCCTTCAATCCCAATAGTGATGCCCCTCCCATCCATCCCCTTTACCGCAGCCTCCTCCTCCTCCAGTTGCTCCCTCCTTCTTACTATCCCTCTTCTACTCTTTTGTCCTCACTACCTCTTCCCCACCTGTTGCCATCCCTCTCATTCCCTGCTTGTTCTGCCCTCCTCAGTATGTTCCTGCTGCCCCTCTCTGTCCCATAGCAGAGGCTTGAATCTATTCTTAGTCGATACCCCTCCTACATCTCTTCCCCTATCGGCTCCCCCTTCCAACTTGTTCCCCTCTGTGCCCCGTCCTGGTCCCACTCCTGGTCCCTCCCTACCCATAGCCATCTGCTTTCTCACCGGTACTCATTGTGGTCTCTTCCTCCCCCATCAGGAGGCCACCCCTTGCCTTGGGCACCCCTTCCTTCTCCTTTCTTTTCTGCTAGTGCCTCTGATACTGGGGTCAGTTTCAGTCCCTAGTTGTTCTTCCTCCGTCACCCCTTGCCATCCCCTACCCCCCCCAGACAGGATGCCTACCATACTTATCTGCCCCGCCACTTAGACTCCCTCCTAACCTCCACAGTTCCTCCCACAACCAGCCAGTTGTCCACAGACCATACACCCCCCCCCATACTCCAAGCCCAATCCAGGATCATGGCGGACCCACACCCTGTACACCCCTCCACCCTTCCAAAGATGCCCACCCTATTGACATGCAGTACCTGCCCCATTTTGGCCTGCATCTTATGTTACGGGCTCTTACTCCCAGTTTGTGTACCGTACTACAACTGTTAGGGCCCTAGTTACTCAAATTCCCGTTCCCCCCACACTAGTCCCTCTACTACTACCTGGCTGACCAGGTTAATTCAGTCTCAAATCTCATCCATTAGATACTGTATTGCTGTAGCAATCCTAAAGCCTCCTTGTCCATTTTTCACCCCTCAGCTACCATACTTTTTGTTCTCAGCCCTCATATAGTTTCTCTAGCCCAGATAGAAATCCTATTGCACTCCAAGTATTACTCAGCTCAGTTACAGAAATGCAGAAATTACAGAAATAAACAGAACAACAAAAGAAAGCTTTCAGGAAGTACAAGGAATCACAGAAGGAACAGAACAGAGAACTGTATCAGTTAAAGCAAAAGGAAGCTGGGAAGGCAGTCAGAACAGCAAAGGCCCAAACCGAGGAAAAGATAGCCAACTCAGTTAAGAAGGGGGATAAAACCTTTTTTAGGTACATCAGGGAGCGAAGGAAGACCAAGGGAGGGATAGTGAGGCTTAATGGGGGGTGGGGTGGGCAGAGGGTGACTGTGAAAAGGCAGAGACACTAAACAAATATTTTTGCTCCGTATTTACAAAGGAAGAGGGGGAGGTGCCTAAAACAAACAGTAGAAACACTCTGGATACAGAAGTTGATACCAGCCCATTTACAGAAGAAAGGGTTCTGAAAGAACTATTAAAACTGAAGGTGGACAAAGCAATGGGGCCTGATGGGATTCATCCCAGAATTCTAAAAGAATGAAGGGTAGAGTTAGTGACACCACTGACTACCCTGTTTAACAAATCATGGGAGGATGGGGTGGTACCCGAGGACTGGAGGAGGGCAGATGTGATTCCCTTTCACAAAAGTGGGAGCAAGGCAGAAGCAGGAAACTACAGACCTGTTAGTTTAACCTCAGTGGCAGGGAAAATGATGGAATCACTTCTGAAGGAAAGAATTGTCGAGTATCTAGAGGCCAGAGGGGCACAGGACCCAAGGCAGCATGGATTCACAGCAGGAAGGTCATGCCAGACAAATCTAATAGATTTCTTTGACTGGGTGACCAAAGTAGTAGATCAGGGAGGGGCTGTGGACATGGCCTACCTAGACTTTAGCAAGGCATTTGACACAGTCCCACACAAAAGATTAATATACAAGTTAGCTAGCCTGGAAGTGGGTCCCAAGATGACAGCCTGGGTAAAAAATTGGCTGGAGAATAGGACACAGAGAGTAATAGTAAATGGAGTCCACTCTGATGAAAGGGGGGTTACTAGTGGGGTACCACAGGGTTCAGTATTAGGATCGGTCCTCTTCAATGTCTTTATAAGCGACATTGCAGAAGGACTGAAGGAAAGTATGTCTCTTTGCAGATGACACAAAGATCTGCAACAGAGTTGATGCACAATGGGGTGGAAAGGATGAAAAGGGACTTGGCAAGGTTAGAGGAATGGTCAAATGTATGGCAGCTTAGATTCAGTGCTAAGAAGTGCAAGGTAATGCACCTGGGAAACAAAAACCCAGGGGAAGAGTACACAATGGGGGTGAGATACTAACAACAACAAAAATGGAAAGGGACCTGGGGTAGTCATATCAGATGACCTAAAGGTGGGCAAGCAACGTGAGAGGGCAGCAAGGAGGACTGGGGGAATACTGGGATGCACAGGGAGAGGCATCACCAGTAGAAAACAGGAAGTTATTATCCATCTGTACAGACAGCTAGTCAGACCCCATCTGGAGTACTGCGTGCAGTTCTGGAGACCCAGTCTTCGCAAAGACATAGACAGGATGGAAGCTGTCCAGAGGAGGGCAACTAAAATGGTACAGGGTCTGCACTGGAAGACATATGAAGAGAGACTTAAGGAGCTTAATATGTATAGCCTCGTGGAAAGGAGGAAGGGGGGGACATGATAGAAACTTTCAAGTACCTCAAGGGAATCAACAAAGTCCGAGATGGTAGCATCTTTCAAAAAAAGAGGTGTGCAAGAACAAGGGGGCACAATTTGAAGATAATGGGGGGAGGCGGCTCAGAGGTAATTTAAGGAAGTATTTTTTCACAGAGAGGGTTGTGGATGCATGGAACGGCCTTCCGGAGGAGGTCGTGGAGTCAAAAACAGTGGTGGAATTCAAGCATGCATGGGACAGTCATAAGGCAATTCTAGGGGTTGGGGGTAGGAAGAAGTAGGCTGCTGGTTAACTGGGATCTGCAGCTTATCCAGTAGGCAGGGAAATGGGCAGACTGGGTGGGCCAAGCGGTCCTTATCTGCCGTAAAATTCTCTGTTTCTATGTAACAAAATCTGAATTATTTCAGCAATCCTAAAGGTATCCTATCATTGCTTTGTCCCCACCCCAGAGACCCTGCTGTTCTATAGGGCCACACAGAACCCTGGGCGGCAGGGTGGGCAACTCTAAAGGCCCGACAGAGCTCAGTTGAGCTCGCTCACTCCCCTCTCTCTCACTCACTCACTCACTCACTCACTCACTCACTCACTCACTCGTTCTGTCTCTCCCAGCACTGCAGGCTGCCTTTTTGTACTGGGTTCCTGCCTGCATTGGAACTTTTTTCTGCCCAAAAAGAAATCTGCAGTAGTCCTGACAGAGCTCCATTGAGCTCGCTCACTCCCCCTCTCTCACTCGCTCATTCTGTTTCTCCTGGCGCTGCTGGCTGCCCTTTTATACTGGTCTCCTGCCCTTTTCTGCCCACAAAGAAATTTGCAGTAGTCCTGACAGGGCTCCATTGAGCTCATTCACTTCTCCCTCTCACTCACTTGTCCTTAAACACTGATTTCCGGCAGCGACCATGCTATTCTGCACGAGAAGTACAAAACCACATTTCGGCCATGATTTGAAAAATTACTGCTGTACTGTTCATAAGGAGGTGTAAAAAAAATGCCAGTGTTGAAAATCTGGGGTGGAAATATTGCAAATTTAGGAAGTTATAAGGGTGCATGGAAACTGCATAACACACGCTTCTAACACAGCTATTTTGTGGACTTTTGTCACCAAATTTTCAACTTAGGACCTCTGCTCATGAACAGTGTCACTGTCATTTTCTTAATCTGTTTCAAAAACTGATTTTCCACAGTGACTGCTCTATTCTGCGCCGGAAGTGTGAAAACGCATTTCGGCAAGGATGTGTAGAATGACAGCTGTACTGTTCATAAGGTGGTATGGAAAAAGGCCAATGTTGAAAATCTGGAGTGAAAATGTTACAAATTCACGAAGTTACAAGCGTGTGTGGAAACTGTGCAACACACGCTCATAAAACAGTCATTTTTTTGGATTTTTTTTTTTACCAAATTTGCGATGTAGGCTTTTTGAGAGACCACCTCATGAACAGTGGCACTGTCATTTTGTTAATTGGTCCCAAAATGTGATTCCGTGCAGTGATCCCAAAATCACCTTTCAGGACTGAATAATGCCATGACAGTGATTGAATTCATAAAGAGGGGTCCCAATAACCCCAAGTTGAAAATTTGGTGCCAAAATTTCTAAAAATGCCCAAGATATGCACCAAAGTTGAAAAAACCCTATTCATACCATTATACAGCTTACCAGCATTTCTTCAGTTCGTGGTCGACTTTGAAGAGTGCAGACGTGTTCCTGGTCCAACGAAGATCATCGCGTTGGGGTCTGGAGGTAAGAATGGGGTGAGGGGGTGTGGGGAGGCAGAGTGCATAGAGGGTGGGTGTGGGTTTGGGGAGGGCTCTGAAGAGACCACAAGGAACCGTTTTCCTGTTTTAAAGGTTAAAAAAAAAGACAGCGAGGGTCAGTGTTCTTTTTTTGCAGGTGTTGTTTGGTACACTGGGGAGGGCTCCCAGTGTACCACCTGCATTTATGGGGAGGGGCACCGATGGGGACTGGGCCCCTCGTCGGCACAGAAATGGGTGGGGGGTGTGCATGATGCAGAGGGGTATTGGGCACCCCCTTGGCATAGAGCAGAAATTGGGGGGTGGGGACATTATGCTGACAGGGAGTGGGCTCCCCTGTCTGCAACTGGAACTGGGAAGGAGGGACTGAAGCTGATGGGGGATTGGGCCCCCAATCAGTACAGAAACATGTGGGGAGGTGCATGATGCCGAAGGGGATTGGGCACCCCCTCAGCACACAACTGAAATGGGGCACATTATGCCGACAGGGAGTGGGCTCCCTCATCGGCAAATGAACTGGGTCGGGTCATGCCGACAGGGGGATTGGGCACCCCCTGTTGGCTTTCTAAGCACCTCTGAGGCAGCATACAGCCACCAAGGTCCTGGTAATGTTACATCAGGCAAGGTACTGCCATGCAATAATGGGTCGCTCCCTCATTGCAGTGGAATGGCTGACACTGCAATGATGAGGCAGCTCCTGATTGCAGTGGTAAAATCCTTACAACTTGGTGGCACTCTGCAGAACCAGCATCCTCAGCACACTGGCCCTGCATTGGTTGAGCACTGCCAAGCCCAACAATGCAGCGCCAGCACTGGCTGCCACAGTGCCGCACCTTCACAACCCACTTCTCTGCTAAGCTGCCACATGTTTCTTGCACATACCTGCAAGCAAACATAAAAAGTAGTCCATTGCTGGGGTCACCTCTCTTTTAGGAAATGTAGACATGTCCCATATCTTTCAGGCCCTTGTTCAATGTGGTCATTTCATGTTAGTGTCTTTTAATAAGTACATGCTCTCCTTACGGACTGTAAAACAACTTTCGTTAAGGACTGTAAACAAAGAACTTGTCTTGAATGCTGAGATCAACATCTCTGCCTATGTATAAGACCTTGCCAGTGTTTAACTGGACAAAAGAACACAGTTTTTTATTTGTTCTTTGTTAACCAGGTATGGCCCACAAGGCACAAGTGCCTGTTTTTAGGGATGACCCAGGAGCTTTGGGGCAGTTAAGTGACTTGCTCAGAGTCACACAGTATGCACATGGAGGTTGTGGGAATCAAACCCAGGTCTGATGGATGTACTAAACATATTCATAGCTCACTACTCTAACTTCGGTGCCATACTGCCAGCCCAGATAATCCCTCCAACCTGTTAGCCAAATGACAGAACTATAAGCCCAAACTTAAACATATCACTGAATTATGACCTATAGCCTGTTGAATTGCAGAGGCAGTTTGGTTACTTGAAAAAATGTAATTTGTAGTTAAAACAGAAATGCTTAACAAAACACTAGTTTGGCTAGTGGCAACTTAAATTCTGCCTAGCAGAGAGAGTAAGTTTGAGATAGTGCAGTCAGCAAGGCTAGCACTAGGACTGTACAAGTAATCAATCTTAATTCCTGTAATATTCACATATGTCATATCCATACATGTTGAGAAATCATAATCTTCTATCACAGCTGTTGCAGTCTTGCTTTTACAAACTGAAAACTAAATTACTTGTTGTAAAATATAGCCTACTGTACCACTAACGCCAATGTATCTTGGTGCTTAACATTTCTCCCAAACACATTTATGGAACTCTGCCAGCCCAAACTTCAGACATAATAAACACAATAAGCTATAGTAAGTTTAGTGGCTCAGGTTTCTTCTGTTTGATAAATTAGCTGTGATTTTTTTCATTTAGTGTCTGCGTGTGGATTACTAGCGGCCCTGGTTTTGCTGATGGGAAGGCACCACCAGTTCCATGTAATAACGGTGATCGCAAAACCACAGTTGCCATTAGGGAGAGTGTACATTGCTGAAATAAAAAATGTTGATGTACATTCCAAGTAAGCACAACCGGTTGAACAGACATCTCTATTTATGCAGGGGTTGTGCCCCCTGTACCCCATTACTAAATATTGTCAACTCCAGAGGGTGCATGTCAGGGAGGGGGTGAAACTTGTAAAAAAAAATGCTCCTGCCTGCAAAACAGTATGTGCAGTCCCAGCCCTGAATCCTGCACCTTCCCCACTGTAGCCAGTCACCCTCACCACCATGCCACACAGCCAGCTTAGCAGACTTTCACTGCACTACCTCCCACATACCTTTCCTCCTCTTCCATTCCCCATCGTGTCCTTCCATTGGCCTTCTCGTCACCTGCTGCTACCTTTTCAGGGTCGCTAACATAACAAGCACTGAACCTGAGTCATTCATATGTGAGACATTTAAGTGCAATCACCATTATGAATGGATAACAGTGCCATCCTTCATCTTCCACAAAGCTCAGAAAGACAGACTTTTAAAAGTGGAGCACATGAGCATGTAATCATAGAAGAGAGATGCTTAGCTCTTCCTGGTGGTGGTGGTGGTGGTGGGGTGATAGCATGGGCTGTTCAGCATTCATCCACCCATCCACCCCCACCAACTAAGCAAAGAGCAGCATTGTAAAGGCTCCTACTCTTCTGGTTAGAGTAACGGTGGTGCAGCTGAAGCAGCCCTGCTCATGGAGTGGGGTGGGTTGGGAATGGGCATCACGAGAGCAAATGTGTCAGCATGGCTCAGCTGCTAGCACATCCACCTCGGGGCGGGTTCTAGTCCCGCACCAGGACTGGGGTTGTTCCATAAAAGCTGGCATTCAAGTACAGTACTAAAGGGATGCTGTACTGTTGGAGTGTGCCATCCTTCAGATAAGATACCAAAATGAGTTTCCATCTGCAGGCTTTGGTGGTTGTTCAGGTGAAAGTCAAACATGCCATGTCACGGCTCGAAAACAGAACTGGGAGATGTCCCTGATGTTCTGGCCAAATTTGCAGCATTGTCTAGCCCTCCCCTCCAATCAACAAACTGAAAGTGATGGAACCAAAATTGTTTCTCTTGGAGAGGAGGAGACATGACAGTGGTCTATAGGGTAGCTTGGGATGTGTCACTATTGGGGCTCCTTAATCTCAAAGAGAAATACACCAGGTAACATACAAGGGAACACACGCTGAAAATAGAAGGGACAATCATAAGACCAATAGAAGCAAAGGCTGTCTCTCACAGAGGGTGGTATCATGGTGGAATAGTCTGCCAGAGGAGGTGGTGTACAGTAGCAAGTTGCACATATTTAATGGAAGATTGGACAAACACATGGAGAATAGGGATATACAGAGTTATACATTGTGTGCACCACCAGCCAATTAAGATGGGCAATACACCTTATTTTGCCTGCACCTTAGTGCTGTGCAGAATTTTTTTATTCTGGTGGAATTAAATTTTGCAGAATTTTTGAACTTCCATGAGAATTCTGCTGAATTTTACTGGAAACTGAATGGTGGAATTCCATAGGAAAAAATGGTTGCAGAATGATTTTCCGCAGAAGAAATACTGTTTCACAGAATAATATTCTGTGGATCTCAACATCTTCCATGGAAATGGTTGCAGATTGATTTTCAGCAGAAAAATGCTGTTCCACAAAATATTATTCCACAGATCACATCCGGCAGAATTCCACAGAAGAACCAGTGAAATTCCAGTGGAAATCCCACTGGCAAACTGGTCATTCTGCTCTAATTTTGCCAACAGAATTCTGCATTCCACACAGCACTACTGTGCCTTTCTTATTTTCTTAACAATAAATAAATAGATGATAAACAAACAAATTAATAAATACATAAAACAAATCTGGGTGTCTGGGAGAAAAAATAACTTTATAAAAACATGCATACATGTTGTAAGACTGACCACCAAGCTGTGAACCTGGAGACCCAGCAGACCTGAGTTCAAAACCCACAACCACTGCATGCCTACTGTGTGACCATGAGCAAGTTACTTAACCTCTCCATGCTCCCAGGAGGCACCTAAGTGCTCTCCCAGCCAAAAAATCTAAAATAAAATAGAAAAATAAAATAACTGTGTCAGGTGAGGCATTTTAATTTACCACAATGTGTTAGCATCATAAGGACTACCAGCTCTACTCTAAAAAGAATCAATCAATTAATTAACTAATTCATTAATTAAACAAATAAATAATGACTATGGTTGACCACTACAGACTACAATGTACAGCAGGATTTGTTTTTCATGCAGGAAGCAAAGGCTAGCCAGAAATTGTTTTCATAGTTTGTTTCCTTGGGAAATTCCAATATCTCCAAAAAGTATACTTGTAGCATCTCGTTAGTACTACTGGCGAATATATCTATATATACATATATATGTGTATATATATGTGTGGGATACATAACCCCCTACTGGAAATATTGTAGATATTTTTTGTTTGAGTGCCAATTGACCTGATAACATCACAAGTGGCAAAGCCATGAGTAATGTCATTGGTCAACTGGCACGAGAACAAAAAATATCGACAATATCTCCAGTAGGAGGTTGCGTATTCCATTTATGCCATACCTCAAAAAAATGAAAAAAAAAATAAATTCTTGCCATTTCTTGCTGATTATAAAAAATCTAAAAGAAATCTATTAATGAAATACCACTCATTTTGTAGGTAATTTTGTCCTGATCAACTTTTTTCTCAAAGTACCATGCTATTATTTTTCATTTTAAAGTTATATGCATTTGTTTGTAGAAAAAAGTGAAACACAATTGAATTTTCAGCAGTTTTTTTGCTAATTATAAAAAACTAAAAGGTATCTATAAATGAAACACCACTCATTTGTAGATATTTTTGTGCTGAACAACTTTCATGCTCATAGTACCATGCTGTCATTTTTCATTTTAAAGTTATTCGCATTTGTTTGTTGAAAACGCAAACAAAATTTCATTTTCTGCAGTTTTTTTGCTTATTATATGAAAAATAAAAGTTAGTCATAAATGAAACACCACTCATTTTGTAGATATTTTTGTTCTGAACAACTTTCGTGCTTGCAGTACCATGCTATCATTTTTCGTTTTTAAGTTATTTACATTTGTTTGTAGAAAAAAGTGAAAAACATTCATTTTCTCTGTTTTTCAGCTAATTATATAAAAAAATAAATGTTAGCCATAAATGAAACACCACTCATTTAGTAGATATTTTTGTGCTGAACAACTTTTGTGCTCACAGTAACATGGTATAATTTTTCACTTATAAGTTATTCGCATTTGAATATGGTTACTACTGCTACTGTGGCTGAATACGTAAATGAGTTCCAAATGAGCCAATCTCTACCTACTGTGTGGATAAATTTACCTACAGTGAGGATAAATGCGATGTTCTCACTGTAGGTCTGACCACCCTGAGAATATTGAAAATATTTGCCTTTTTTATCCTCACAGGTATGGCATAAATATAGGATGTACAATGGTGAGCTGTCAGATAAATGATTTATCTACACAAGTGCTTTTTGACCTCGGGTAACCTCACGAGTGGCGTAAGTCATGAGTGAGATGTCCAAGATCAAACAGCATGAATGTAGATAAATCATTTATCTGACACCTCACCATTGTATATTTCATTTATGCAATAGGGATGATTTCTGTCAGTGCAGGGACATTTGCTTTTGATTGTTTATCTTTTTTGCATATATTTGTCATAAATGTGAACAAAAATTGCATTTTCTGCTCTTTTTTTGCTAATTATAAAAACATCTATAAGGCATCTATAAATGAAATACCACTCATTTTGTAGATAATTTTGTGCTGCACAGCTTTCATGCTCACAGCACTATGCTACATTTTTTCATTTTAAAGTTATTTGCATTTGAATATAGTTAGTACTGGTACCGAGGCTGAACATTCTAAATGAGTTCTGGAGTGATTGTGACATATCTACTATGTGTATAAATCTGTGACGATGCGTCTACTATGTGTATAAATGTACAATTTTGAATTTATCTCATAGTAGCTCAGATTTATCACATAGGATTTATGCCTATGCCTATTACATAAATATATATATATTCATAAAATGGGATAGAAAATATCATCAATGGCATAGGCCAAAGACCATCAGGTGACTCTGTGTATAACAGAGCACGACCGCACACCTGCACTTTTCATCCCCTTCAAAACAATTTTGACATTTTATAAGATAGATGAACCACTCTGAGATGTGTAGTTGCACTCTGATATATGCACACCTTGGGTGGTTGGCACACTCTGCCTGCGGCCTCGTGCATAACAACGCACACCAAGGCATGCGTATATCAGAGCGCAACCGCACACCTCAGTGTGGTTTATCTATTACATATATATTGGGATATTTTAATGTATTTGTTCTACATTCACTGGAGGCTGATCCAGAGGATCAGGATTGCAAGCAGGCACGGGGGGGGGGGGTCAGGCAATACACTTTGACCCTCCTGACACTCATTTTCATCAGAGAAGAAGCACTGACTTAATAAAGTGGGGCTGGTGGCCATTCTTTGTGAGCAACATCGGGTACACTGCTTTTTAATGGTTTATACTTAACGCAGCAGTGCATGATAGCCACTGAAATGTTGTCCTATGCCTTTATAATTTTACTTTAGACTGCCCATTATCTCCTGACTTATATGATACCCTTTGTTCCCCATTTTGACTCCACTTTAGTATACTTTTTCACATTTCAAATAATAAAAGGAACACACATTTTAACATGACTCAAGTCAGGTTTCTCTCAAAAGTCTCAGCTGTTTTTGTACACCTGCTGTCTCATGTACAGGTCATAAGACAGGCCACATTTGGAGTACTGCTGCAGTTCTGGTGTCCCTTTTTGGAGAAGGATATCATATTGCTGGAGGGGGTGTAGCATAAGGAAACTAAGATGATCCAGGGGCTAGAGGGAAAAACCTATGAGGACAGGCTGACTAAGTTGAATATGTACATCCTGGAGGAGAGGAGGGATCGGGGGGATATGATTAAGACCGTCAAATATTTGAAGAGGATTAGGAAAACAGGTACAGAATGGATATTTAAGCTGAGGAGAGGAAGGGACACCAGAGGGCATGGTCTCAGGTTGGAGGGCATAAGATATTGGAGAGAGATAAGAAGGCATTCTTTTACAGAGAGGATGGTGGAGAAATGGAACACTCTACCCAATGAGGTGGTATCCTGTAGCACAGTAGGCAGTTTTAAAAGGCCATGGGACAGGGTGCGAGGGGGGGGTAAATGTGAGGGGGAGCAGCTGCAACATAAGGGTGCTAGCTACACATTCAAGCAGAGTACCTTGATAGACCACAAGGCCTGTTTCTGCGGGCAAATTTGTATGTTCATATTCAGTCAGGGAGCAGTGTCTGCTGTATGCTAGTTCATAAAGGTCACATGAAAAGTGATCTTAAACAATGGGTGTTCAAAACAACCGAGAGTAGTGATGAAAATCTAGTATGAATCCTTAAAAGAAGCATTCCTTTTCTTATTTCAGCTGTAAAACAAGTGGCAGAATGGACTTAAAATGGGGGAAAATGAGTATTGTACAAAGCAGGAAATAAGGAGCAATTTAAAATAGAATGAGAAGTATACACCAAAATATTCATTGTTATCATGCAACACTACTTTAATATGCACCAGAAATCTAGACTGGAAACAGCATGTAAACTTTTTCAAACAAATCTGTTTTTATTACATTTTGTTTTTTGTTCTGAGTGAGGTTTACTGCATGGCTATTTGGGCATCCTTATCAATTTCAAAACTTCCGAAAAAGTTCCACATCCTGTCCTGACCCTTGTTCTGATCTGGTAGTCATGAATGAGTCATACATTTTGGAATGTACACCATAGATGAGGATTATTCATGAAAGCTGGGAATGATTCCTATTAAAGTCATCTGAAGTGGTAAGGAACTCTAGGTACATCCCCCACTCCCCGGCACACACACACACACACACACACACACACTTCTTAAAGGAAAATGCTGCCAAAGGGAAAGAAACTGTGGGTGCAGGCCAAAACGGGAGGCAATCACCAGCGAAGGGGAAGACCCCAAAGTGCCTGAGGAATGTTAAGCACATAAAGGCTAAGGTGTCCAATAAAAAAATAACAGTGTTGTGTAATACTGTACCACTCACTGTAAATTCTGGCAAAGAAAGACAAGGCAATTTTATTTATAGGATGGTCATTCCCAAAGGCTCTGGACACCTCACAATAAAAACAACAAATACAGTAAAACCATTTAGAATAAAAATAAATAATATTGCACAGAAAATTACTCAGCAGTGCCAGGTCCAAAACTCTGTATAAATAAATACATGGCCAAGGAAGGTGTATCTCTTATATCCTGGGAGTTTGGGGGCTAAGCAGTGAAATGTACTGTTTCCCATGTGCGTGTCCCTGTAGCTTGTGGGCAATTAGATTTTCTGTGTGTTTCACAGTGTAAGCTACTAGGCAGAAGATGTGGCGCACAAAAAGAGAAAACAATAGCATGGAAAAGTGGAGTGCTTTATTGGGCAGAAATGTAAAGCAGACTAGCACGAAAACACTGACACTTTGAGCCCCTTTAGATTTTTCAACCTGATGAATAACCACAGGGGTTCAATGCACTGAGGTTGTAGTGCTAGTTTGCTCTACATTTCTGCACAATAAAACACATAGGCCTAGATATTCAGACTGCACCAGGCTGTGGCACAAGCCTGGGTGCAATGCAACTTGCCTGTGCAGGGGCGTTGACAGGGTGATATTCAACGGAGCTGCGCCATGGCACAGCAGCATTGAATATCACACCCTGGCCACCTGTAGTGCACATGGTACAGTGGCACAGTGCCAGAGCAAGTAGCCAGAGTGGAGCAGGGGAATGTGCTAGCGCAAGTTCCATTGCGCTAGGCGCAACAACCATGATATTCAAAAGTACACATGCAAATGGGGCCATAATGCATGCAAGGTGCAAATGGGGCCATTTGCATGTCATTATGGCTCCATTTGCATGCAGGTGCACTGATCCCCGACAACTTGCACCTGGCACCCTCCCAGGCTGCAGCTGTCAGGGACTGACGCCCCCTGCACATCGCGGCAAAGTGCCCCACTGCCCGATCGTGGGCATATGTAGAATAATACAATCGTCCTATATCCCTGGTGGTCCAGTGGACTAGTCACAGCCCGATTGTGGGTGTAAGTCTGTTTAACACATGTAACACTATCCCTGGTGGTCCAGTGGACCGCTCGCAGTCCAGTCATGGGCATATGTAGTGATAGATATGTCCAATATTCCTGGTGGTCCAGTGGACTGCTCACAGCCCGATCGCGGGCAATAGTAAAAAATAATACAACACCAATCCAACCCTGGTGGTCTAGCAGTCCCCACCCGCCCACTGAGCCCCACCACCCTGCTCCCCCCTGGTCAGCAGCGGGCAGCAGCTCCTCACCCGCTTGCCACCCCACCGACTGACACCATATGGTAGGGCTGTATGCCCATTGGTCCACAACGTGAGCCAATGGGCATGCAGCCAGTACCATACTACACAGTCCAGATATGTGAATAGAATGGAATTTATGCAGCAGTATCCATGGAAACTGGGTAGGTCAGTAGTTTAAAGAACCATGTACCCATACTAGATTACCTGGCTCAAACAAAACTTGATTGCTACAGAGAATTTCAAAGATTAAGGGTAGGGCTTCATAGCTCGTTACCTTAACCTTGCACTGGTTCTTCTAGCCAAAAATTTCAATCTTCAGGAATGTCCAGCAAGAGAGGGAAGGGATCAGAAATCAGACCTTAGTGTTGGCCAGCCAACCCCTTCCACTTCCCGGTCTGCCTGTTCTTCCCCCGTGCTCCGACATTTTGTGGTGTCTAACCAGGGACAGAGCAGGGGCACACTCAATTGAAACCTATGGGGAAGGTTTTCACAATGTTTTTACAGATGTTTAAGTAACCTTTAATAATAATTTAATCCACCACTCAACTAAATAGGTCACTGTTAGTTGAGTGGTGGATTTCATTTTTATCAAAAGATGCTTAAACTTCTGTAAAAACCTTTTGAAAATGATCCCCATATACTTTGATGGGCATGTGTGAAAGTGTGCTGTTAAATCTCCAAATACCTGTCTAATTCTGTTTCACAAGTCTACTGCAGTAGCACTCTCTGATTATCTTTACTGTCCTTTCCTTTACTTTCCCCCTTTTTAATTCCCTTTTTCCAGGCAGGCCACCTGGATAAGAGGCCCTTTCTATCACTTTCATTTCATTAAAAAGACAGGTATGGAGCTTCAGTACTTCCAATGATAGGCTACAGTGTATAGACCTGGGGTTTAGCATATTTGGGCTAGTAGTTCCTCTTCATGTTTAAGCAATGCCCAGGAAACAAATGTGAATGCCAAATATAGGGGAATTCTCCTCACAGTACAAGCACTTAGTTTATTTAGGCAGAGAAAAATAAAGATAGTAAAAGGATTCAGAGTCTGCCTTCTGGTCACCCAATCCCTTAGTGTGTTGTTGTAAGGTTCCCTAGATATGCCTTAGCAACACTATTTTGATCCCAAAACAGTTTACTTTTCCTTACTGTTTAACTTTATTATTTTTGGTAAGGTGACATGGAAAGTCAAAATGCCAGCAGCACAAATGGTTTTAAACATAAGCAGATTTGAAATTAAAGGGACTGCTTTTGTTTGCTTAGTGTGCAATGTGTTTAGCACTCCCAAAGAAACTCCTAAACAAAAATATGCAGTATTTCAGATATTGTAAAATAAATAATGGTCTCTTTTCAGTTTTACTCCTTTTCATAGCAGTCTGGCTCCTGTTAATATTAGAGAGTAAAGCTTACCACATAATGGATATTCAGGCCTTTAGCCAGAGGTAGTCCTTGCAGCCATTTGCACTTGCTCTTGTTGTTTCTCTAGGAGGCAGCCGGGCCCATTTCTCACTATAGTTATACTGTGGATAGGTTGAGGGAGGGGCTAAACTTGGTAAGAGTACTGTTTTTAGTTAAACCTGTATTATATTTCATTTCAGGGATGTCAATGTTTTGTAATAAAGATTTATTGAATGTCCCTTGGCTTAGAATGAAATAAAAATGTTTTATAAATGAAGATTTGTATTGAAGAGTATAGGGGGCGGAGTCTGGAGTGATCACCTGATGATTCCCTAGGATAAAAGGAGACTCATTCTTGTGATACCTTCAGATTCGTTTTGGGATCAGCCAGTACTGATCCATTTGGGAGTCTGCACTTACAGACTAAGATAACTGAAATCCCAGGCGGCCTTTTCGTTTGCTGATATTGCCTGTGGAAACATTCATTTATTTTTGTACCTTTTATGTTTCTTTCTGTATTCCTGCAAAGTTAATAGTTTTATATTTTCTTTTTTTTGCTGTTACTTTAATAAAGCTTTAGGCTTGGCACTTTTTTTTAGCCTTGCCACATTACCTTTTTGTGTCAGTGTCCATCATTACACCCACAGCCTATGACAGCATGCCCCCACACTCTCCCTGGTTAGACGTCACAAAATGTCTGGTGGTGGGAGGGCAGAGCAATCGGACTGGAAAGTGGAAGGGATCGGCTGGCCAGCACTATGGAACAATTTATGATCCCTTCCCTCTCTTGCTGGACATTGTTAACCCTTACAGGGCCACAGATGGTATCACAGCTAAATTAGCCCTCTTTGGATGCCCGTCTCCAGTACCCTCTGCTATGCCAAACCTTCAAATTAATTAGCCCAACTCCCCTTCCCAGCCTATCTGGACTCACTGCACTAAAAACTAATCCCCAGCTCCTCCGCACAACAGATCGCACTCTCCTAGCTGTCCCCAGAGTAAGAACCAAGGCAGGAGGCAAGTCTTTCACTCATGCTGCACCCACCCTGTGGAATTCCCTCCTTCCCTGGATGCAGGAAGCACCGTCTATCAAAAGTTTCTGCACTAGACTTAAGGCTCACATGATTGCAACTTCCAAATGCCGCTGCTAGGGCTCCTGGGACCACCTCATGGTCAACTGAATCTCATAGTCCTATACTACCCTCAGAGACTAAGTCATATTCTGCAATGTGGCTCACACCCTCCTCTTTCATTTTTCGTGTTATTCACGTACTCTGCTAAACTCCTGTACCCACCATGAATACATGTTGTTTTCAGCACATGTAACCAACTGACTGTATAATACTGTATAACTTGTATCATGCTGTATAATTTCATTATCATACTGTGATATTTACCAATGTTATGTAATCCCAGGTCGCCCCTGAAAAAGGGACCTCCGAGGCCCAGTGGGCTTACCCGGTCACCAAACTTTAATAAATAAATAAAATCAGAATTACAACCCTTTGAGCCATAGACTCATTTCCAGAGGCTCTACGTCAGAATAAAACATAGACATTCATACAGTACATACATAGAATAAATGTGGGTGAGCAATCATACAGAGTATAAGTACAATGAGCAGGGGTTAATGCCTATACATTTGTTAGCTAAAACAGGGCAGAGCTATCGACATATTTACCTAATGAGCAGTTAAGGCCTATACAATTGGTAGCTAAAGCAATGCATGATATGGGTTGATAGTAAGCCACCTCAGGGAGGCCTTGTCTTACACATAATACAATGCATTCATAGTCCAGTGCAACTATATGGTACCCGAGGGAGGTGAGGAGCCTGTAGGCTAGAAACAGTGAGGGCTCTCCTAGCAGCATGGTGCAGGATCCACAGGTTACTGGTTACACTGGCATTGACGTGAGGAGAGGATATGAGCCCTTAAGGCAGCTTTAAAAAGACCTAGATTGGTGACTGATGTGATGGCTGGTGGGAGTGCATTGTACCAGGATGGAGCTTTAAGGGGGAAGGTCATACACAATGCATTGCCAAGTGCTTTGCACTCCAGAAACAGCTGCATCAGTCCTTAGGCAGCCACAGTGTGACTGCAAGAGATTTATTGCAAACAAGGGTTCCTGGGCAAAGTGCAAAAAGTCAGGAAATCTGCAGTTACGTTATCAGGTTGATATTTCCCAGGCTGATATACCAGATAAGTGTTGATTATTAGGATTAAGTACTACCATGGGGCAAACATCCTGAAATAGCAACATTGTTTCATAGGGGTACAGTAGTATACAGTAGCTGGAACAGCCTCACTACAGTGATATCATCATGTACAGGGCCAATGATTTTCCATTTTACACGCAGAAAAATGTGGAATTTGTCATTTTCAAACCAGTACTTGGGAGGCAGTTTTTCATGAAACAATTCTATTTTCATCAGTATCCTGTGATGGGGGCTCACCACAAGTGGGCACTGACCAAAACGACGACCCACTTGCGGCGACGGCCCCAACGGCAAGGTGGTAGGGAGGGTGACCAGACGGGGAGGGTTTGCGGTGGGATATTGCGCATGTATACACATGGGGGAAGAGCGTGCAGAGCAAGGGATGGGAGGGCTTGTGAGGGGTGGTGCCACAGGTTGTCAGTGAGCTAGCGTCATAGCATGGTGGGGTGGGTGCTGGCCTGGGGTGGCAAGGTTACAACGTTCAAGACTGGGTGCTTCTACTTTTTTGTCGCACCCAGCCTGAGAGGGAATTTTTTTTTCTGCACAGATGCACCCCCCCAACATACACCTCCCTGGAGTTGAGAATCTAAAGTTGGGGGAGTGCAGGGGGGTGAAACTGCAGTTGCCCATCACCGAAATTCAATTTTGGCACTGTGCACTCACCATAAGGATGATCACCGAACCATATGACATGGAACCATTTTCAGCACTGTGTTATGTAAACAACCCCACTTCACCAGAACTTTTTGTTCTCAAATTCCAATTTTGAATGATATCTTTGTGTGATACGTGCTGAGTTGCTCTTGATTTTGGAGACGCATGAGAAAAAAAAAAGATTTTAATATTTCTCCAAATGGAATTAGCCATTTTTGAAAATAGAAGATCACTGGCCTTATGTGTATGGGATTCGTGGCCACTGTATGGCTGCCTGTATCGCTACAACAGCAAAGTCAGACGTGAACTGGTTAGTGACCCTATTCAAATGCTACAAGCTTGTATTTAACAAGAAAAAAAAATTGGTTGACAGCATATCTGAAAATGACAGTCTGCATACTGCAGTGTCCCAGTATTCGTTTTTTATGTAACCAGTTTGTAAGGGGAAGTGGGAAACATAACAAGCATTTTTCAATGCCGAATGTTGTCTCGCTGGCATTGGCATTTGTAGGGCAGGAGTTAGAGATGTGTAAAAGGAATGGCAGGGAAGTATTGAACTGATACCAGCCTCACCCCCACCCTGAAGAGACACATTTTCAACCTAGGCATTTTGGGACCTCCCCTTATGAACAGTGGCACTGTGATTTTGTTAATCTGTCCCAAAAGTTGATTTCCCACAGTGACCAGACATTCTGCACCTCAGGTGCGAAAACACATTTTGGGCAGGATGTGAAAAATGACAGCTGTACTGTTCAAAAGGAGGTGTGAAAAAATGCCAGTGTTCAAAATCTGGCTTGAAATTATTGCACATTTGCGGAGTTACGAGGGTGCATGGAAACTGCACAACGCATGCTTGTAACACAGTCATTTTATGGACATTCATCACCAAATTTTCAACATATGCATTTTAGGACCTCTGCTCATGATTGGTGTCACTGTCATTTTGTCAAACTGTCCCCAAAACTGATTTCACACAGCGACCGTGCCATTCTGCAACGGAAGTGCAAAAACACATTTCGGCCAGGATGTGTAAAATGACAGCTGTACTTTTGATAAGGAGGTGTGGAAAAATGCTAATGTTGAAAATCTGGAGTGAAAATATTACAAATTCACAAAGTTACAAGCGTGCATAGAAAATGCACTACGCACATTCGTAAAACAGTCATTTTTTTGGATTTTTTCACCAAATTTGCAACATAGGCTTTTTGAGAGCCCACCTCATGAACAGTGGCTCTGTCATTTCATTAATCAGTCCCAAAAGGTGATTCTGCACAGTGACTGCGAAATCACCTTTTGGGATAGAATAATGCCATGGCAGTGACTGAATTCATGAGGAGGGGCCCCAATAACTTCATGTTGAAAATTTGATACCAAAATTCCTAAAAATGCCCAAGATATGCACCGAAGCTGAAAAAAACCCGATTTATGCCATTATACAGTTTACCGGCATTTCTTCAGTTCTTGGTTAGCTTTGAAGAGTGTGGATGTGTTCCCGGTCCACGGTAGATCATTGTGCCAGACTCCGGAGGTAACTATGGGATGAAGGGGGGAGTTGGGAGGCAGAGTGCGCAGAGGGTGAGTACAGGTTGGGAAGGGAGCAGGACAGACTGTGAGGGACCGTTTTCTTCTTTACAGGTTAAAAAAAAATTGCAGAACTTTTTTTTTTACAGGGCATTTGGCATGCTGGGTGGGATCCCAGCGTGCCACCTGAGTGTTTGGGGGGGTTAGCCAACAGGGGATTGGGCACCCCCTCGGAACACAACAAATGGGGGATGCATTATGCTGATGGGGAGTGGGCTCCCCCGTCAGCACATGAAATGGGTTAGGGCATGCAGACAGGGGGACTGGGCACCCCCAAACTTCGGCATTGTGGCAGTGTGCTTCACCAGCAAAGGCACGTCGGAAGGTGCTGCTGCATGACGAGCTTGGCTCTCATTGCAGCGGACCTTTTCTTGATCTAGTGGCCACCCTACGTGTTGCTGGTGTCAGTGCCTGCAGCTGCCTCACTGGGGAATGAGGAACGCACCTACTGATGTGTTCCCTGCATTCGCCCACAGTGACTGTTCCTCCAAATCTATTACGACTGCAATATGTTAGCTGTGCAAGCACAAGCCAACATAAAAAGGTATGTGGAGTTGCCAAACTTTGCTCCATGAAATAACTCACAGTCATATTCACACAGAGTGATGTGCCAAGTTTTCAAAGTTTTTGACAGGCAAAGTGGCACTTTTTCAGGCAAAGTTGCAACTTCATCATACCTTCAGCTTAACTTCGCCTCATAAAGTGCCATCCATCAAGGAAAACTCAATGTGAAGGGGCAAAGCAGAGACATGGGCAATTCACAAAGTTATTCATGAAGGCAAATTTCAGAGCCTCTCCAGAACTTCGACCACAAAGTAAAACTTTGCAGCTGCTCTGTGATAACAGGTCAGGGAGTTAGGAAAAACTACAGGAACTTCTGGTACCAGAAAAACAAAGTTGTTAATTAGTTTTCAGAATGATACAATTGGATGCATATAGCAATTGATTGAGTGAGTGAGTGAGTGAGTGGGCTGATTAGCATTTAAAATATTTATGCAGGCTAGGCCTAAATAAAATGTAACCGGGGACAGGTAGACGTGGTCCTACAAACAAAAACCAAAGAACCACACAGAACCTTCTCAGTTCTAAAATTCTGATCTAAAAATAACCTCCTCAAAAATCAGTGTTTTATTTGCATATTTTTTTGTTTTACTTTATGGTGCTTGCGCACCTACTTTTTATCCACCTGCACTATCCCCTTGGTCCACTTCTTCGGACCACTGATCAACCCCTCGGGAACACCGACCCTGACTCTGCCCCTTGAGTGCTCTCCTGTTCTCCCTTGTATTACCTTGATGCCCAGCAATCCCCCCTGGGTGGGGTGAGGATGAACCTTCCTCAGCCTTACTGGAGGAGAACTTTGGCACAGCGAGGTCTTCCCGTAGTCTGATGGATCCCCAGGAGGCACTGATCGGTCTTCATCTAGGACCAAGAGGGCTCTTTTCCAGTTTTCTTGTTTTCCCCACCCAGTGGCTTTTCATACCTCAAAAGCAGCGGCACTTACTTCTAACTCCACAAGACCCTCTGGAACACCTTCCATTCACAATTTCTCCTTTTCCTTGTTCCAGTTCAAAGAAGTGGAGGACCTACTTTTCCAGCTAAACATAAACAAAGAAGATGGAGTTGACAGCATTGGCCCATTCTTCATTAAAGCCAGCATTCAACACTTGGTAGCCCCCCTTCTACACTTGTTTAACCTCTCTATACACATCACTACTGTTCAGAAGGTTTGGAAGATAGCTCATGTCCTTCCATTGTTCAAGTCTGGTGATCCTACGGACCTAAACAATTACCGCCCCATTTCCATCCTTTCCTTCCCCTACTCTCCAAACTCCTTGAAAAACTTGTGAACACCCAGCTACAGAGTTACCTTGAATAAACTGATGAAATTAACCCTGCCCAACTAGGTTTCAGACCTGCACACAACACCATCTCTGCAGTAGCCTCTGTCACCAATTATTAGTTCCTTGCAATGGATAAAAAACAAGTGACAGATGCAGTCTTTCTTGACCTCAGTAAAGCCTTCGACACTGTTGACCATGCTTTACTTCTCGATACACTACGTTGTCATGGCATCACTGGACCTGCACTCCTATGGTTCAATAATTACCTAACTGACAGGCTCCAGTAGGTGAAAGCAGATGGCTGTCCCTCCCTACTACTACCTATCAAAGGGGGAGTCCCACAAGGCTCAATTCTTGGTGCTCTGCTCTTTATGCTGTGTATCAACAACGTTGGAAATAACCTCACCAAAGCTAAAATCCATCTGTTCACAGATGATACAGTGATTTACATCTCTAGGCCTACTGTAACCAAAGTCCAGGTAGACCTTCTGTCCAAGTTCAGTTTCCTCCAACTTAATTTGGCGCAATCAAGACTCCTCCTTAATGCAAACAAAACTAAAGGCATGTACTTCTTTTCTAACCGCCTCACTTCCCCCACAATGCAATAGCTTCCCTGCCCCAATAAGAACTCTCCTCAGTGATAACCTTGACGTTGTTACAAACTTTAGAAATCTTGGGTGTGATCTTGACCAACATCTCACCTTCACTGTACACATCTCATCGCTAACGAAAAAACTATGCACAACGCATAAGGTTTTTCTTCATGAATAAAAACCTATTTCTCTTTGATGCCAAAAAACGCCTGGTTCAGACAACCTTCATGCCTCTCCTAGACATCATGGACACTGTCTATAGCCAATGCTCAGACTCCCTGCTCCATCAACTGGACATGCTCTACCACAGAGCATTCTGATTCATTTCCAATGCGCACAGACGTACCAACCACTGTGAGTTCTATGCTGCTGTGGGCTGGATGTCACTTTCTGCTAGACAAGTCTCTCACTCCCTCACCTGGCTCTATAAAGCTCTTCTAGCAAAGCTCCCCCCCATATCATTACTGTCTTTTGCCAATCGGCCAGTACATATTTGTTGTGTAGCAATGACTTCATTACATTAGAAGTTTCCCATGTATGGTCCCATTTTGGGGAAATGGCCATAAGTCAGGCCCTTCCCCTAGCCTGGAACAAATCCCAGCTTTACCTCAGGGTGCAAAAATTAATACTCTTGCATAGCTTCAGGAAGCTGATCACGGACAAAGTTAGTGATTGCTATACATGCCACTAACCAGTGTACCTCAGTTAACCCATTCCAACTCTCGCCATTCCCAGTGCCCCCTCCTCCCCTCGTTTCTGCTCCATGCTCGCACAATTATCACAGCTGATCTCAGACAACTGGAGACTGCCTCAAATGCCTCTATCCTGAGTACCCCTGCTCCCCCTTCTGGCTACCTTACTCACCCATTTCACTACCAGTACCCCCCCATTATCCTCACCCACCCACTTTCCCGGCATACCTACCTAGCACACTTCCTCAACCCCCTCCACCCTGCCTATCGACTTATCCGCTTACCACACTGTCATCCACCGCTGCTATATCCCTGCCAATATTCCAAGGCACACCAGGAAAGCGACTGTTTAGGTTGCCTATCCTATGTTGAGATATTACCCCTAGGGCCTTAGGCATGATCCCATGTATGTGCCCGTGACACTGTTCTTATATATATGACAGACTAAAACTGCAAGTGTATAGGTATTTGTATACAGATGATTGCAGACCCGTAAATGTGTATAAAAGAGTGCAGTTAGGTGCTTGTACATAGCTGTACAGCTATCCACATGGATAACACTGTATATACTTTCCTGTGTAAATAATACTGTATATAATTATGCTGTAGCTACCCACGTCCTTATTGTACTAGCACATTTCGCTCTGTTCTCAAATTATATAAGTATATGTTGTCCTCCCAGGACCTCTTTGTAAATGAGCCTGCCCAATGGAGTTTTAATGTCAATAAACTTGAACTTGAACTATTTAAACATTTGGTAACCGGGAAAGGTACACTGAGCCAGAGGCTCACTTCCAGGTGCGACCATGGTATGCCAGCGGAACTCTGAAGAATTCGTGCATTGTATTTTACCAGTCCATGTCTGTGTGTGTGTGTGTGTGGCCCACTGGAACACTGTAAAGCTTTGCATTCTTTTATTTCATGGTAAACAATCAGAGAACTGAATGTCTAGAAAGACATATGACCGACAGGTGAAAAACATCTGTGAAGAGATTATTTGACATTCTTTAGCAACATTTTATTATATTTTTTGTGGTTTTTAAATCCTTTAGAGTGTTTATTTTTTGAAAGTTGCCTATGGGCATATTTTTCATAAGCAATAAGGCACTTCAGGGATGTTAGTTGTACTAGGTTTACCCCATGGTTAGGGGCTGGTAGAACACCCCTGACCGTGGAGTAAACCTAGAACCAGTGCCCCATCATGCCTTATTGCTTAAATCTAATTCCCTAGTGCAGTGAGGGGCTGAGGATATTATAATTTATACAATGACTGTGAGAATAAAATATTGCAAATATATGCATTTATTTTCAGGCATGACAGACCTAAAGTGGAAATAAATAATTCATTTCAATCTTAGGTGGGTCATCAGCATTTATTTCCATTTATGCTGGTCACAAAGGAGTTCTTAAGCAATGGGAGAACAGCTTGCGCAATGTCTGATGACATAACAATGGCATCTGCTTCCGTTAAAAAAAAAGCAATACAATCAAACAGAAAGAGTAAAATCTTCATTGGAAGAACCAATCTTGAGACAGAGGAACTGTCATTGTATAAATAATGTATCCCATGGTCTGGCTAAAAGTAGCACATTTATTTTTAGCTGCAGATTTTGACCTCTACTGACTCACTCATAGTTCTGCCACTGGTGAAATCACAGAGGTCCAACCCTGCAGAGGAAAATCCATGTGATATTTTTAGTTAGCCCATGACTTATCCAATATTTTGTTTTGTTGCTGTATCATTTCTTTAACATTGGGTAACCCAACTAAACTGCTTGATGATCTAACAGGTGTGTTACTGATGAGCACCCATCCATTATTCTCTATATAATAATACCAATTATTATTATTACTCTCCACTCAGATTGGAAAAAATGGGACTCTAGCAAGGGGGAATGTGCTGGAAGTGTGATCCTGCATGTGCAAACCTTTCTCATTTGCTTTGGAATTGCCCTTGACTCAGTCAGTTGTGGAAATCAATTGTGGACACATGCTCTGCAGCTGTTAATTTATCCCCCCTTCCAGAATTGTTCATTTTGGGATTCTTCCCAGATGGCCTTATGCTTAGAGATGTTGAGAAATTAAAGTTCACCACGAATTCGGAAATTTTGCTGCGTAAAACATTTTGCAAAATTCTGCCGTTCAGCAAAATATTTTGCCAGATGCGAAGTTGCAAAATTTCACCTGTGGAACATGGAGTTTCGCTGCAAAATGCATAATTTCATCTGAAATGGCAAAATTGCACCTGCTCATGGGCAAAATGTTGCTGTTCCATGGCGAAATTTCACATTTTGCAGCTGAAATTTCACATTCCACAGGTGAAATTTCGCATTTCACACCCGTGAAATATTTTGTGAAATTCATGAATTTCGCAAAATATTTTGCAGTACGAAATTTTGTAATTTCACACATCACTACTCATGTTAAGTAAGGATCACAAACTCTAGATTCTACCGGCATCACTTGGTGCCAAAAGACTGATTCTGTCTCATTGAAAATTAGGTTTAATCTCCTCTCTAGAAGATTTGCTTAGATAGGGAGCAATACAGATGAGTATGAATAGATAGGCCATTGACAGAATAAAGGCCTATGGCACATTCATAAGGTAGAAAAATAGGAAGACTGGATGGGCCTTGCGGGCCTTATCTGCCATCTGCTTCTATGTGTCTATGTTTACGTGGGTAAAACAGTCCATAATAAAAGGATTAGCTATTTGTTCATAAAGCAGAAATATGTCTTAAAATATGGGCCCCTTTCTAAATGTCCTGAAGGAATAAATTGTATGTTCTATTTTATACAACTGTCTGATCTGCATTGTTCCCGTCTTGTTACCAGTACTTACTTATCACTGAAAATACTTTCATAATTTCCCCGAGGAAAATCTATAGCTTTGTTAGTTTTGCACGCTTACAGTTTTGAATTTTGTCATTCATTATTTTGCTGTTACTGCTGCTCTAGTAGCTGGCATTGCATTATTACTTTGAACGAAAACCAATCAACTTTTCACTGAAGAAAAAACATAAAAAAAAATGCTAAGATCAGTTTCAGAAACTGACATGGATTCTGGCAGATCCCAGATTTATCCAGATAGGTTCTCCTATCCCTAGATGGTCTCCTATAGGAAGTATCCTATATTGCAGTAGCAGTGAAATCTATGATGCAAACATTCCTTGCATGCCTCCTGTATTTGGTCTGAAGTGTTCTTTTCCAGCCAGTTAAAGTTGGACATGATGTATTTTCGCAATGTAGAAGGTATGTGACTTATGAAACAGAGCAGAAGCAGGACCCCACTGAAACTGAGATATTGCATCTCCATTGGAGTATCCTAGCTAAATACATTATAAAAGAAGTAAATCAATTCAGTGCTTTTCTTTAATATTGCCTGACAAACCAGTTCAGTTCTGCATCCCACATGAAGCAGGGTGCCCTGGTTTAGCTTTGATATTTCAATTCAAATTTTCATAGATCCAAACTACTCCAAACCTGAACAGGAGCTGGGTCATTGAGGGGGTTACCTGCATCCTGATATGCTTCTCAGCTTGAGTTCAGATCTGATCTCTCTCCTACGTGGGATGACTTGATTGGATCTAACTTTCCAGGTCAATTCTTAATGGTCCAGGCTAGGATTCGAACAGGGTCACAGTGGCCCCACCCAGCACTATATACATAAGAGAAAGTTACAAAATCAGAAGGAAGAAAGTTAGCAGCACTAGGGAGGGGGTCCTGGTATTGCAAGTGGGTGAGGAAATGTTGGGGGGGGGCAGTTATAGTGTCACTGGGGAGGGTCGCCAGCTGGCATTTCTTTCCAACTCTTTCTAACTCTAGAATGGGCTCCAGCTGTTAGACTAGAATGTGTGGGTAGGTCTAGACTGCCAGCACAGAAGGGCTCCTATTGGCAGAGTTGTTTTTACTCAGTTAGACTGGGGGAGATGGGCAGAAGTGTGGCACCAGGAATGGGCTCCCAGTAGCCACATGTATTTAAAAAAAAAGAGAGAGAGAGAGAGAGAGAGAGAAAGCTGACACCAGGAATGAACTTGCTGTTTGAGCAACATTTCAGAAAAGCTAACCCCAGGAGTGAGCTCCCAGTGTTGGCAACATCAAAAAAAGAAAAACCGTATTGGCAATATTATAAAAGACAAATGTGACAGGAGGGGAGGCAGCTAAAAGGTACACAATAACTGGTGCCACAGGTGAATGCAGATGCTCACAGGTGCTGGGTAGCCAGGCTCATAGTTTCCCACAGGCCAGGAAAAAAAAACAACTGAGTTGCAGGGGAAGGCTTACAAAGTTTATTACAAATCTCCCACAGCAGCACACACAACCACTCCCTGTGACTGCGGGGAACCACAAGCCCAGCTACTCGGCACCTGTAAAGATTGAAAAACTGAAATCTTATACCGGAGATGGGCTACTGGTGTTGGCAACATTAAAAAGTAAAAGCCAATGCAGAGGACAGGCTATCAGTGCTGGCGTCACTCAAATATCACACAAAACCAGGAAGCAAATTATCAGCACATGGCCAAGGAACAGAATTTTTTGTGTCCTGGTTTCACCTGCAGCCAAAATGTAACTGCAACATAAGCACTTAGCCCACAGTCACACCGTGACATCTGAAGACCCCTTATGAAAGGCTGCTTTTGTATTTGTTCTGTACATGCATGCATGCATGACTGTCTTCAATTTAGTTTGTTTATATTTTGCATTTTCAAAGCTCCATCCTTGGGACTCGATCCAAGGAACCTAAAAGTTTTGGTTTCAGTTCTCAGTAGGTTTTCAGTTTTAAGGGAGCAACGTCTTAACCAGGATGTTTTTTCATATGTTTGCCAGTCCAACATGGCTGAACCCAAGCACAATAAACTGCAGGTTAGTAGATCCTGCCTGGAAACGTCAGCTTGCCAATTTGTGGGTCCCTAGATCCCAAGACAGCTGAGTCATAAGCCACTGAAAATAGGGGGTTTAAAACAGAAATGCAGACACAGTCCCAACTATAAGTGGTATCATATGTTGATCCAATTTAAAAAAGTATCAAACCCAGTGGCGGTGGAGCATATGAAAAATGGGTGGGTGAGAGCTGTATAGGCCAGGGGATGAGTTTATGCACACCTGAGCCCAGGGCACAGTTAAAATAATTGTGTTCTTGAATATGCTTCAGTCAGCCTATGTGGCTTTATCTAATCTTGAATAATCCATATATTTATATGAATAATCCATGGTTTGTTCACAGAACTGTATTGATTTTTTTTTGTAATTATAATAGAGGAAAAGGGTCATGAAGTGTAACATCTAGAACGTTTTGAGAGGGTTAAGGAAGCCCATATAATTATATAGTGCAACCCATTCAGCAGTAAAACAAAATTTAATATAATGCTTTACTGAAACTATACTTTGTGCCTGTATTTTCTTTGCACATTAAATACAAAAAAAGGTAGAAAAGCAGGTTTTCTGTTGTCTTAAAGAGCGCCAGTCATTGATGTTCTCATTTCAATTTACTTCCATAAGCTCGCCACCGGTAGTTTACCAGCACCGATAATTCTTCATATTTGAAACTCTTGCATTTGATATTCTGTGAAAGGGAAGGAAGTGTACATTTGAGCTGGCAACCTGATCTGCCCCCCTTCTTGGTCCCAATCTAGTCCAGTGTCATCCCTGTACTGCCCCCTGTGCTCCTGTATTTGTGATGTAGGAGTTTGTAGAGTGCAGGGCCTCACTACATTGATAACAATGGAAGTGTTGTTAAAAACATCGATTTTTATATTTTGGAGGTCCACCGAGAGCAAATCAAGTCCACAGCTCCGCTGACAACAGCCTTGTTAGTTGAGCTGTGGCTTTGATCTGCCTTCCGTAGACCTCTAAAATATAAAAATAGATGCTATTAATGATGCTCCCATTGCTGTCAATAGAGCGCGCCCCCATGCTCTACAAACTCCTACGTCACAAAATGTAGGAGTGTGGGGATGGTAGGGGTACGGCGCTGGACTAGATGGGGACCCAGATGGGGAAGGGATCAGGCTGGCAGATCATTTTTATCCCTTCCTCTTCACAGAATATCAAATGAAAAATGTTCAGATAAGAACAATTAAACTCCGGTGAAGGCCAGCTACTGGTGTTGGGGGGGGGAGGCTTATGGAAAAGCATCAACACTGGTACTCGTTAAGAGAATGTGCGCCAGCCCTACTCTGCTCCACTGACTAAAATTTGGAGGGGGGGTCAAAATGGATGGGCTGACTACCTAGCTACAAAACTGAGGGGTCTACTGACCCCCTGGCTCCACAGTCTGAGCATCAAATTATCCAGTATTTCTGTTCGTAAAGTTCCTATTTTCAGAAATGAGAGGTATGTTGCTAAATGGTCCCTAACTACACAAGAATACAAGCTGATGTGAAAAAAAAAATGTATTTTTCATAATTTTATTTTTAGGGGCAACATTTCATGCAATCCTTTTTATGAAACCACTAATGTGGTTCTGACATCACAGTTTGTGTGGAGAACTCCTAGCACTTTTCTTTTTTTTTTAAATATGACTTTTAGTAGATGAGGCACTGTTAAGTACCAGTCAACTGAACCATGATACATTAAGAGCATCATACAGATAACACACAGTCAAAGTTACAGATATAGTAACTTGGTTTACATCGATATCTCCTTTCTGAAATATAGGTGTCTTGTAACTTGTGATACTTCAGCAGAACCCAATAAAATCACCATTAAGCACAATGGGGACTAGTACATCCCCTGCTCCTCCCCTCCCAAGAACTCTTAGTACTTTTTTGATAGGTCAACAGCTCGTGCTTAGCTTTCTGTCCACAAACCTTGAGAGAGTAAAAACGCTGAACTCCTGCTTCCGTGAAGAAAATTGTATAGACTATTGTATATGGAAAGGAAAAAAATGCAAACCACTGTTCTTCAGGTCAATTTGTGTTCAGATAAAGTTAAATATGGAGCACAGGAGGTATGAACATCATTTCTGTAATTAGGAACATTAGAAATGATTGATAATTAGTACACATTTCCTGCCCCTTTAAGTTTTGCTGCCACTATGACTAGTAATATCCTACAGGCATTTTCCAGTGATCTGGATCCAAGTAGTGAGTTTACTGAACTGTGACCTCCTTCAGTACTAGCCAGCAGGGATACTTAAAGGAACATTTTACTGGCTGGGTACAAAAATCTACCAACATTTGGTTAGTAGGCCGGTGCCACTTTTGATCTGTATGTCACCTACCTGCTTATATCGCATTAGACTTACAGTAGAGATTTCAGTTATTGCAAAAACCATAGATGTCAAAGCGTACAGTGGGAATTTCTGACTGCTAGTCATAACCATAACCATAGGAAAAAAGCAATATTGTAAAGCTGTAAACATTGCTGCCAGTTTTTGTAGCAGAGGTGTAAAAACATTCCATTGCAATAACAAACGTTCCGTTGCAGCAAGAAAAAAAAAACAATTACAGGAAGAAGATACACAGTTGTTCTCATTTTCATCATTGCTCAAAGCATATATGCCAGAGAGAGAAGAGATGACGGATGTGTGATTTTTCCAATGTGCTGCAAATTCAAAGAATTTTAATGAAGTTAAGAGAGCGCGTACTGTCTCCGCCTGGCCTCTCTCAACATTCCTACTTGGCAGGGAGTGACGCCATCTTAGTCGACTATCTCTGAGTCTAGATGAAGGATATTCTCAGCTTTCTGAAGGCTTGTAGACACCCCTTTGGGAAAAAAAAGAGACTCAGATACTGAAATGGAAGAGGGGGCTTGAAAAGTCCATCATTGTTGTCTGAAGCAGTGGATAACCTAAAGAAAACTCAGTAACAGGCACAGATAGCAGAATGCAGAAACTCAGTCACAAGGTATTACTACTTAGGGGCACTTAGATAATACCCCAGCTGCCTCTAACATACTATGTGACTCTGAGCAATTAACTTTGTTTCTATGTTTAACCTCCATGTGTTCCCTGGGTGTTGCACCTAGAAATGAGCTTTGGCTCAGTGTGCTATTCCCCACCAAAATCTGTAAAACAAATTAAAAAAAAATTCCACTCCCTTGTTATCTGCGATAATAATTTGCACCTTAAAGCGGAAGAGCATGACAGCAATGACAATTTTGACCTATACTTTTTATTTCTATTTTCAGTTGCCCCTTATCTCCTGACTTGTATTATACCCTTCTTTCCCCATTTTAAGTCTGCTTGGGCACTGTTTCACATTTGAAATGATAAAAAGCGTACTCCTTTTAATATGCAGTAGCTCAGATCAGGTTTTCATTAGTATTCTCAGCTATTTTCGTACACCTGTTGTCCCATAGGTCAGGGCACAGTGTATGCTGCATGCCATTACATAGAAACATAGACTTTGATGGCAGATAAGGACCGCTTGGCCCACCCAGTCTGCCCATTTCCCTACCTAACGGATAAGCTGCAGATCCTAGTTAACCAACAGCCTACTTCTTCCTACCCTCCACCAGAACTGAAACAGGATCTTAAACAATGGGTGTTCTAAAACAACAGAGAATACTTAAAACCTGGTCAAACCATATTAAATGGAACACTCCTATTATTATTTCAATGGTAAGTGAAGTGGTAAACCAAACTTGAAATGGGGAACAATAGGGTATTAAACAAGACAGGAGGAAAGGGGCAATTTAAAAACAGAATTAAAGTATAGGTTAAAATGTACACTGCTATCATGCACTGCTGCTTTAACCAACAAAAATAGATTTTCTTTGGGCCCTGTGCCCCAGACACTGAGCTGTAATCAGACCACTCCCTAGGATTCGAGAAGTTGCACTCGAGGAAGTATTGAACCATGCAAAAGGCAGGTACAAAAATATTTATTTCAAGATCATACTAGGTGAGGAAACAAGTTATATAAACGTGGAGGACACTGACCAAACTGCTCCCTGATGGCAACAGTTAGGTGCAAGCCTACAGAGAATGTTTCACTCTGGGCTTCTATTCAACTCATGCCAACGGCTTATGGAACTAGCCTGTAAGTAAAGATTACCCAGAACAGACAATGCAGTGAGACAGAAATGAATGCATGTCTCCAGAGCACACTGAGAAGTATGAGGGAAAGCCAAATGTTGTCAACCACCCGTAAAGTGAATTTTAAGTTTATTAACATATTCATAAGCTTAGCAGGGCTCCTGGTTGGCTACTGGATCGGTCATTAATGTCTTAGAAATGGCAGCTCCAGCCACACGGGTGGCCCCCTTTACAGCCACACCACAACCATGAAAGTCGAAAAAAGACCATTACAGAGAAAGTCGCTGTAGTGGTCTGCAGTTCACCGACGCGGCTTCTCCCAGTGTTGTGCCCCCTTCCCAAAACAACTCCAACCTAGAGCTGATAATATATAAATGTAGGGAGTGGGTGCAGGGGGCAGAGCCTTCCCCCCACAAAAAACACTTTGTTTCTTGATGGCACAATACCGTGTGTCAGCATTGTGCAGTCGCTGTACGGGATGTTGGCAGATTTGCTATTGACAAACAGTGGTACTTCCCAGCCACACACACTGTGCGACACCTCCTAGATATAGCTGCCATCTAGTTTGATGATTGAAGGCTGCCAATATGAATCGCAGATTATATCAGTTTTTAAAATGTAGTAATTTTACATCCACCCGATAGACACATATCAGTACTCCAAAGTTACAGTACAAAGCACTGTTTGCTATTCTGTATATACAGAACATAGCAAAACTAATCAGCTTCCCAAATGTTTAGCAGCCATGGTCCTAGGGCACCCCTGTGCCTCTTCTGCCCCCGGATCCCCACTTACACCCCCCATTCGCACAGAGTGTGGCACTGGTGCAAGTCCACTTAGACCACCTCCTGGCTGGTCTAAGTGGAGCCCTTTGCTGTGTCTATGGCAGGGCTTGCAAACTCCCCCCAAAAGGAGACGGTGCAGCCCCCTTGCTACCTGGCGCAGAAATGCTTTTGCTGCAAGGGTGGTGCAGGGCAGGTTGGGTACACGGCATCCCGATTTCACCACAGGCAGTGTTTGTAAATCAGGATCATCGCAAGTTATGATGCAAGGTGCCACTTGCATCATCTCTGTTTGCCACAGGCACCTTGTGTCATAGCTTTCCCTATAAAAATCGAGCCCGCATCGTCCAAATGTGATCTGACATATTTATTTATTTCGATTAGGATTAATACCATTGAGTCAAAGACTCATTTTCAAAGGTTCCAAGTCAAGGACAAAAAACAGTACAATACAAATACAATAATATGCAATACAATACAGATAGCAGGGATCACGTGGTGGGCATCATGACATCATTATAGTGTCACATGAGGTTCAAGACTTGCTAGTTTCAGGTACATCCTAACAACAGATAAAGTGCGTTACATTATTTGTTGCAGGGTAGGGCTAGCCTGGTAGGAATGAACATGTCAGCAATATGGCAATATTATGTCAGGGCGATGATAGGGAAGGGGGTAAGCAACCAGAGTGGCATTGACAAAAATGGAAGCGGTGTGGGTAGAGAGAAATGAGGAGGGGTAAGGTGGTGGTGGAGGGTGGCACATATGCTCTATATATGGGTAGTACAACATAGAGGATTGTGTATGAGCAGCCATACACCACATAGAGGATAATGTATGGGGAGTCATCGATAACCACACTGTAATCGATTTGAGAGGTTACCGCGACAACTTTGCAAACCATGAGAGCAGAGCTCAAGAGGTTTTACGTTGTCATGGTAGCTTCGAGCGATTACCGATGAATTACCGATAGCTCCCCTTGATATATTTTATAGTGTATGGGGTAAAAAAAAAAAATCAAGTGAGTGCCCATTTTCACAGAAAACACCCTTACTTTGCCATTTCCCCATAGAGCCTCGCTTGATGACATCACTCTCCGTAAGTCTCACCACCACGGCTGTTCGTTCTGAGCCACTACTTCAAATGCGTGCATGCACAGATCGGCTCCTGTTATGAACCCATCGCTATGAAGTGCTCAAGAGGGGTTAACAACCCCTGACATCATAGCGATGGGATTACAAGAAAATAATCTTGCCACTTTTTAGTAGTAATAAGGGCTCCCCATACACAAGGCCCCTGGAATTCTGCAGTTCTGCAGTTGCAGAATTTGCGGCAGAATTTGCATCATGCCGCAGAATATGTATAGTGCTGCAGAAGTCATTATTTTTGGTGAATTTTCATATAAATATACTGTTTTTCCATAGTGTCAGGCTTTCTTTCCCACCTCGTTTATCCTGAAGCCCCTCCTCTATGCTCAGCATATGATGTCATCGATGACATCGCATCATATTTAGCCATTGACATGACTGCATTCTGCCAGAGAAATGAATAAATCATGCTGCAGAAGTCAGAAAATGCTGCCGCGGAAGTCAAGGAGCCCTGCCTCAGAAATCAGAAAATTCTGCCGCAGAACACCAGGGGCCCTGCCCATACATTATAAGGGTATTTTTCAATCAAGAGATTTCCATGGTAACAACAGACTTCAAAAATGCAGTTTGATAGGTATCTTGTTACCATGGAAACCATGAGATTAAAAAACAGTGTTTTAGTGTATGGTTGATCATACACAATGTTTTATAGTGTCTGTACAACCATACGCTTAAACTCATGTAAATTCGGCACGCGCCGCTGGCGGGGGGTTGCCAATGTGCTTGAGAAGAAGTTGCCAGGTGACCACATTCTATGTTGCGCTGTAGTGGTGACATTGCTAGTGCAGCACAACAACGCTGTTCCAAGGCATGGATTTCCATGCAGAACAAAGTTCCACCATACACTGTATCTCAGTTCACACCACACCTTTAAACTGTTCCACACTGGAAGGGACAGTCCCATATTTGACCTCACAGAATCCCTCTGACTAGTACTTAGATTATGCTGCACCACATTCTTAAAACTAACATTTTCAGTAATGAATGTGGAAAATGAGCTGCTCAAAAGTACAGTAAGATCTGTAAACAGGAAACAAGCACACACTCCCTCACTGTTTGGAGCTGTCTCCAATATTCTAAGTGCTGTCCCACATTTTGCCCAGATTTCCAGGGATTGTGACCAACATTTGGGTGATGAAAAGCGGAGAGGTGTGGTGTGCAAGGTCCCACATTTAAGTACCACTGAGGAGAACATTGTCATTTTGATGAAACTTCTAAATTGGCATAGGGCTTTGTTACTTCTGTTTTTGGAAATCTGTATTGAATGGGCATGCATCCAAAAATTCCTACAGAGAATGAACTCAGTTTCCTGCCAACATTTACAAGAACCTCTCCTTGTGCCCGATACTACTTATAGTTGCCAAGCACATATGACTATCACATGATACGCAAAATAACTTTGCTCTTACTTTGGAATCGTGTGGTGGTATTTGGAAAGAGGTGAGGTAGCTACTTCAGGGCCACAGGGAACAGCAGTTGTTCAATCAAAACTATAACATCACTATATATGTATATGTATTTATGTATATATGTATATGTATTTATGTATGTATGTATGTATATGTATTTGTGGGGAGGAAATTACAAGGTGGGTTGCCAGTTGGTTAAGTGTCAGAACCCAGAGGGTGGTAGTGGGGAGAAGTTATCCAGTACCAAGGAGGTAACCAGCGGAGTCCCGCAGGGATTGGTGCTGGGGCCAGTGTTGTTCAGTGTCTTCATAAACAACATTGGGAAAGATGTAAAGGGCATGATGTGCCTGTTTGCAGATGACACCAAACTCTGCAGGAAGGTGAATACAGTTGAAGGGATACAGGACCTACAGGAAGACCTCAGGAAACTAGAGAGATGGCCAGTGATCTGGCAACTTGGCTTCAATGCTAAGAAATGCAAAGTGATGCACACTGGGGTAGGAATCCTAGGAAAGAGAATAACCTGTGGGGGGGGGGGTCCAGAGAGCAGCATCGGAGGAAGAAAAAGATCTGGTGGTGTGACCTGAAACACTCCATGTAATGCAAAAAGACAGCAGCAAAAGCAAACAGGATGTTGGAGTGCATAACCAGAGGACTCAACAGTAGGCGGAGTGAGGTCATAATGCCCCTGTATGGGTCACTGGTGAGACCACATTTACAATATAGGGTAAGGTACTGGAATCCATATCATTACTCCCTAGAGGACAGAAGGGAGATATGACAGGGACCTTTAAGTACTTGAAGGGAATAAACAGAGTGGACAGAGGAGGTCTCTTTAAGCTGAGTGACAGTAGATCCATGAGGTGGCACAGTTTGAAGCTGGTGGTGGGGATGGTTTAGAAGGGACGTTACGAAACATTTTCTTTCACAGAGAGCGTGGTGAACAAGTGGGATGTGCTGCCAGAGGAGGTGGTGTCAGTGAAGATGGTGGGCATCTTTAAGAAGGCCTGGGATAGGCTTAAAGAGAACCCATGAGACTGTGAGAGGAGAGTTATGAAGGAAGGGTTGATGGGGGGGGGGGCAGGGTCAATGGCATAAGCCAGGGTCACTGCATTACAAATGAGCAGACTCAGTAGACCATTCTGGCATTCTTCTGCTGGCTCTTTCATATGTTTGTATGTTTGTTTATTTGTTGATGAGGTCAAAACACTGGTCCAAAGGACCTTTTTCAAGAATTACCCAAGCGTAGGCAAGGTAGAGTTGGTAAATCAGTAAGACATGACAGGATGAGTGTTACTATGGGATAATGTCACATCTTGGGAAGTGAGTCACGAGGCACAGCCAAGTGCCTTAAATACCTAAGAAGTGCCATCATCCCACAGTTAACACACCCTGGAGTGCCTTATTGTGATTATACATTGGCTTTCCCAGGTTTTAATTTTAGAAATGTGTAATGTGCTTCAGAATGTTATGTATCTCAGACGTGCGCTGTTGCACTGGAATAACACACAGTCATGTGATGAGATACCACCAATCGCAGCACAGGGTTTTCCCAACGCATTTTATAATTGACTATAAAGGACTACAACTGGAATGATAATATTCATACACAATTTAACTTATATGTAAATTTTTTCTCTGTATTTCTCTTCCTGTCATTCTTTATTACTAAGCTTTTGCCTGGGCCAGCTCCATGGTGCCAGGAAGCATGGGGCTACATGGCATGCTAGTTATCTGAGTTTCCCCTTTGCCCAAGGTTGTAGGAGTAGAAGCCAGCAGGGAGGGCTCAGAACAATAAGAGGATTCCATCCAGCCAGAGGTGGGGGTGAATGGATGGGGGGTCTACTAGCATCATTCCTAACATGTTACCTGGGAGGAGTCCAGTTAAGGTGACTGCTGGGCTTGTGGGCGACAACACACCACTTAGCACCTTCCCACCTTGGTGGTCACGAGCATGCTCTATAGCCACTTGGGTGGTGGGTGGAGCTTAACAGGGAAAAACTCTGATTGGCTGCAGTATACCATTTTTTTCAATGGCCCCACTAAGTTCAGTGGTGCCCCAAAAAGTAGCCCCGTGACACCTTCTGTTCCATTGTAATCTGTTCCTCTCCCTTCTGACTAGGATGTGGCCAAAGCAAAATCAGGGGAATGCTACCCTGGGGCTAGGTAAGTCTGGGTAGTCTGAGCTGCCAAGTAGTTGTGTCTGGATTTGGTGGGACTTGAACAGAAGAACAGGAGTGGGCAGCAATCCAAAGGCACAGAAGACTCCTCATCGGAGGTAAGCCCAATGACAGGACCAATAAGAATCTTTTGCATGAAAACAGGATCCCTGTTCTTTGGATTCAGGGCTATCAGGCAAACAAAAAACAAAATCTGGAGGGGGGTGATAAAGATATTTTGAACTAGAATAAGGTCACCCAATGCAACTCCCATGCAAAGGCAGGAGAAGGATTTTAATTCAGTAATATTTTATCCACTCTGCCTCCCAGTGACTCCTTTGCTTGACGGCCAGGCTCTGTTTGACCTTTATACTCATGAGAAATGGAAATGGATACACCACTGAGTCATGGACTTGTCTACAATGGTTTCAAATGGATCATTTTCAAGTACATCCTGGGAGCACTGGGGATGTTAAGTGACTTGCTCAAGGTCAAACCGTGTGCGAGTGGAGGTTTTGGGAATCAAACCAGGTCTGTTAGATGCACCAAGCTCACTCACTGCTCATTAGTCTAACCTCTAGGCTTTATCTGCTCCATCTGCTTGCCTACACATGCTATCATAATGTTTTGTTTGTATGTTATTACTGCCATGTTAATGCCTTTTATGGCTGTACAAGTGATCTCATGCACGTTTTCAGGGAATAAGAACTGCAAAGTAAAGATGAGTGGTTCTGATACCTTAAGAATGTGAGATCATTCTTACAACCATCCCTTACAGAAATACAAGTGTGCAGCATGCATGCCACATGTTTCTGTATCCCCTACCCAGGTATGCCGTTTCTATCTGACAGCTCTACCTGGTGGGCTGGGTTCAGGGAGGAATAGGTCACTCGGCACAAAGGCTAGGTTTGACTACTCTGCACAGGGGCACCCAAGTAACTCCGGACACAGGAAGCAATAACTGTAATGTCCAATACCAGAAGTGGGATTCTAAAGTGTGGCTTTTATTTACATCCAAACAGAAAAAACAAAGCATAAATGGACCCCCACGGGGCTACACTCCTGGTAATGCAGATTTAAGGAGACCAGAACACATCCTCATCACTTTAGCCCTCAGGCTCTGAAACACACTGGGCACACAGCCCGAACTTTACACTGCTCTGGGATTTCCCTGGCTCGGTTCCCTTGCCGGCCACTTGGACACTTTCCATATATCATGGAAACATTTACTGGTGGCTCCCTAAACCACCTATGAGCACTTCTGCTCCATAAAGGAATCTTCCTCATTAATCCCACATCTGGGTACTTTCCTCAGGCACTGGCCAAGTACTTGAGAGACAGCAACAGGTGTCCCAAAGCAAACCCGTAGAGGTGAACTTGGTTACTACTGATGGGGGGTCTTCCACCTCTCGCTCCCACAATTCATACCCGGCCATTTCTCTGAACTGTAACACCTCATCCTTTAACACACTTTGCTGTGTAGATTCCTTTTAAATGTATTTCACATTCAATCTACTGTCTTTACATCCCATTTGTGCTGGACTTGAACATACTTATTAAGTGGCTTTGTCCATTACTCTAGCGGCCCACAGAGATAAGCAGTCCACTCCCCACATCTTCCAAATTGCACTTGGCTATCTTTCCTGACCCCACAGTAACAGTTCCTTTAGTTTGCTTCTGTTTCAGGTGAAAACACATGGCCCTTTAGCAGAGCAAACTCATCTTTCGGTTGCAGGTGCCCCACAGACGTTTTCCTCCTCAAGGAATTTCTTCCAGACCTTCTGGTGCCTCAGCACAAACTTAAACAGGCAGCTTCTTTTCCTCCTAGCTGGACCAAGAGGGTTGCCCCTGGAAACAGGCTGATACCTTCCCCTCATCCCCGCAGGGATGGGGCCCTGAACCATTGAAAGTGGTCTACACCACTTCGGTAAGCAGTTCCTGTGTTCCTCTTCAGGTGGAAACACCCACCTAAAACAAAAGTAGCTCTTTAACAGAGCTTAGAGCTCTGAGGGCCTGCACTCAGCAGAGCACTTCTGCTGAACTCTACAGACTCTCTCTCAGACTGACTTCAAATTCCCCAACGTTCTACTCTAACCTCCAACTGCAACATTCCTGTGTGGCTTATGCAGCTGCGACAGTTCTAAATGATGTCATCCCTTAGTCTCAGCTGATACTGAGAACAGAGTGAGACAGAGTGAAACAGAATGAAATCCATTTAACTAGAGTTTCACAAGCGGCCTTCCCTGCCTACCACTAGGTCTTACTAGGATTCTAGTAACCCCGGGTAACAGGGGGGTTACACTTATTAAGCATAAGGCATGCATGCTGCACACATGCTGTGCACTTGTATTTCTGTAAGGGATACGCGTGCATTCTACTGCAGTATTTAAATAATATTAATTGTGTTTGGCCAATATTATATTAAAAACGAACAAAAACTCCCCTGAATGGGACCATTTCCAGGGTACATGCACGTGAGGCACTCTACAGAATAAGACTGTTTCACACACAAGGGAAAGGAGTGCTCTGTTTGGTCAGAAGTAGTGCAGTGTGGAATGTGGACTTCCGCTATCAGAACTGGTGCAGAATGGCAATTCCACTTTCAAAATGCGTTGCAGAATTTCATTTTAAATTTCGCAGAATTCAGAAAAGCATTTCTGTGTCAACTTTTTTATTTTAGTCTTTGGTAACCGGGTAAGGCCCACTAGGCACAAGCGCCTGTTTTCAGGGGTGACCTGGGAGCACTGGGTGGTTAAGTGACTTGCTCAGAGTCACACAATATGCAAGTGGAGGTTGTGAGAATCAAACTCAGGTCTGGTCTGCTGGATGTACCAAGCTCGTTCACACCTCGTTCCAATAACCTCTAGGCTATACTGCCAGCCCAAGAACTACGGAATCATTTTCCACGGATCACGTAAACCGCAGAATATTTATCCACAGGTTGTAGGAAAAGACTCTGCAATTTATGTAAACTGTGGAATACTAATCCGCAAAAAATATTTTGCATGTGAACTGTCAGAATTCCGCTACTGATGAAATTCCACAGAATTTTCTGAAATTTTGCAGAATTTAGTTTCATTCAGATTTCAAAATTCTGCATAGCCATAATGAGAAGCCCTCCCTTGATCCCTAAATTATAAAATGGCCTGATCTGATGTGGAACTGATTAGGCAGAGGAATATGACTGATTGTGCTGTCAAGAAGTAGATCAGGCACATATGAATGGACATGGGACAAAATGCATATTCCCCACAGGGCCATACAAAGCTACAGAAGCCTTTTCGGACCCTTTCACATGTTACTATGACCATTCCTGGATATCATCAGCTGCTGAGGCTGCAAGCATGTGACTAGGTGCAGACATTGTGCAGACGGTTAAGAAGTTGGGGGGGTTGGGCAACCCTGACCACAGAGATCTCTCAAATTGGGGTGAGGGTGGGGTAACCACCAGACCACTTGAGGTGTTTATAACTGGGAGGTGATGAAAAGGGGACCAAAAGGTCACCAGAGAGGTCACAGTCTTGGAGGGGGGAGAGGGAATAGCAGGACCACCCCAGACTTAGTCGATGTTGAGATACAACAGATGAAAAACTGTGTGCCAAGCACCTTAAACAGTGTAGTGTCATGACATGCTCTGTCGTGCTGCATTTTGGGGGGTGGGGGAGCCTGCTGCACTGCAAAAAATTGCAATCCCTACTTGTACTTGCTAACATATGGAACAGCAATTTGAACTGCACCTTACAGTAGGGATACAGGAGGAACTCACCCCTCTGTAGTACGTGGTCTGCACTGAAAACCATGGCTTGAGATAGTGAAGGGTATTTGTGAGTGCAAATCACCAGTTTTGTGCCATGCCTAACTTTGGCTTATCATTGGACCCTCTATTTGCAGGTAAATGCTCTCAGTAATGATAAAATATAAAAAGAAAACTCTCAAAACGAAATGCAAAATAAGCTAATGTGCGTCTGCATTCCACCCTTTTTCTTGAGGCATCAAAGCTCTTTAGATAAGCTGTTCATTAAATCCAACCACAGACACAGAAGGGAGGGAGACAGAGAAAAATATCTCCAAGCTCCCTGTCATGTGGTTTGAGTTTTCAAAAAAATATGAATCATCACACCTCTATTGCACCACAGTTTATCTGCTGGGAGGGCAATGGGAGTTCATCCCTGTACCTCTGATGTCAGTTACAGAGAAATATAGTGGCTGACTCACCGTGGCACTGGTCTCAGTCAACTGAATGTAGGTAAAATATGGAGTATTTTTAACAGGTCGATTCAGAAGAAACTATAGTTAGAGTCCTGGTGGTGGCCGATCCTGCCTCTTCCACTTCCCAGTGCAAATGTTAGTTTGCCATGCTGTTTAGAGATGTTTTAGGCATAACATTCACAGGTGACATCAGCAGAGCTCCGAAGAACACAATTTCTATAAACTTTGAATCAGGACATTCCAGTTTACTAGTAAAGACAGTATACATAAAACCAGGATCTTTTTCCCTTTAGATTTCATGTGTTTGGCCAGCGCTTGGCACAGCAGTAAGACTACTGCTCGTGGCGCTGGTAACCTGGGTTCGGGAATAAGCTTGGGTAGCTGGACGGCCGGTCGGGGAGAAGGATGTAGCTTCCCAGAATGCAGTCTCCTCCTCTCACTGACTGTGCTGTGCTGCTGCTGCCACCTAGGTTGCCATGGGCTGCAGTGCAGCACTAGACAGAAGGAAAAGGGGGACTTTGGCTGGTACCGTGACCAGCATGTATTGCCATGTGCAGTCTACACCGACCCCTAGTGTGCATGATCTGCATTGTACCCCTAGTGTGTCAGCTTCCCAGATGAGCTAGTGAGAGACAAGGAACCTGTCCCCCACCATCGCTATGTTGGAACCTAGTACTTCTGCACCCCACACCTTTGATGCAACACCTCCGGACCTACCAGATGTTTTTGGGGTATATCCCACCACGCTGGCCCCATCTGGGGGTAGATCAAGGCTCTGTGAATGTCAGGTGTTCATAGGTAAGAGGTGAAAAGGGACTGGGTGTGCTCTTGGTGCTCCTGAGGGAGACAAGGACTGAAGATAGGCAGGGGGCATAAGTTATGGGAAATGAAAGATTTCTTCTTTTCATGTTACTTAATCCTGCCCTGAAGTCATAACCCTCTGATTATGAATCACAACCCGTTGCCATAGAAATGAGTTTCCAGGCACAAACAGAGGATTACAGTTACAGGGGAACATAAAGCAACAGGAGCGGACAAAGACCAAGCAGTAAAGCACCAGTTGTCATGCTACTCCCCCCCCCCAACCCAGTAATGATAAAGAATGGCATGCCATGAAATTACTATTTTCATTATGTATATGTCCTCCATATTAAAGCACAGAACTGCTTGAAATTCAGTTTTTAGAGGATGTTTTATAACCATATTCTTCTGGTGCCAGCTTTGGTTATTTAATGAATTAATTAATTTTTGCTGGTGAGTGGAGTTTCTCCATAAACAAAAAAAAATGCAATATTGGAGTCTTCTACTTCTGGTGATAGTAACTCAACATATTCGTTTATATAGAGAATAAAGTATGGGTCTGGGTGTGTAACGAGAATTTACACACACCCAAGGAGTTTATGTGAAGAATCTAACCCCGAGGGTGTGTGTAAATTTGAGCTTTTGCACACCCAGACCCATTCTTTTTTTTTGTATAATTGCTGGGTTTCCTTTTTTCGCCTCAGCAATTATATAAAATAAAGAGCTGCCAGTGTATCCTAGGTTCGGTTTCGTTTTCGTCCGGTGCTGAGATTTGCCTTCTTTTAAACTTTTGTTTTCTTTGTTCAGGTCTTTCCATGTTTCCAGGGTATATGTGGAAAAAAGAAAAGAAAAGGGCTTACTGCCGAGTTCTTCTGGTGGTTCTGTTTCGGGCGGGACGGAAGCGGTGAGTGGTCTTGAATGGTCACGCTGCTGCATGAGCATGCGCACAGCAAGGCAAATCGTGCACGTGTCTGACTTTATGAACACTCTTTTATAATGGCAAATTATGCCACAGTTTCCCTATGGAAAAAAGGGAAGCCAGTTATTATATTCAGATTATGACTACGGAAGGAAAGAGCTGGCACCCTAAGGCCTAATGGGATTTGACAGTTTCCTGCAGAAAATGTAGAATTGGCATCAGCAGGCCTCAGATCACATAATGTCCCCCACCCCCCTCCCCAAAAGAGTAAAACTGTCTCCATTACAGAAGGGGGGAGAGGCAATATGATAGAGACTTCAGGTTCCTAAAAGGAATGAACTGGGTAAACTGTGAGGAATTATTCTGCAGAAATAGTGAGTCAAACGTACAGGGAAATATGTGGAAGCTGTGGTGGTGGGGGGAGTGAGGGGGATGAGGTTCAGGATGGAAGTGAGGAATTATTATTTTACACAGAGAGTGGTTGAGCCATGGAACAGCCTACCATTAGAAGCAGTGGGTGCCAAAACATATATGGCTAAAAACACGGCTGACACAGAGTTAAAGAGGACAGGAAATCATTTCTCACATGCAGCTGTATACACAGTTTTTATTTTCAGAGATGATATTCAGTCCCTTAAATTATCTATGTCTACCAGTACCTGAATTAAAAGTGACATGAAAAACTGTATTTTACTTGTTTTGCTTTTATGGGCAGCATTCTGTTACAGTTCCCTTCATGGAACCTGTGATCTGGAGTTTTAACTCTGTCACAGTTTGTGCACAGAACTCTGAGCAAGGTTCTGATAGGTCAACAGCTCATAATTAGCATTCTGTACACAAACCGTGACATAGTAAGAACTCCAAACTAGCAGTTCAATGGAAAGAACTGTGTTGAATATTGTTCATAAAAAGAAAAGAATTGAAATGCAGATTTTCATATTAGTGTTTATTCAGGTGCGGTTAGATAGGGATAATTTGGAGGTATGAATTTCACATGCAGAGGAGGACCCTAGCGATAGGAACGAGAAGGTGAAGCCGGAGATCAAGTAGGGTCTGCGGCTTTTGCAGAAGGCAGGGGAAATGGGCAGACTGGGTGGGCCCAGCAGTCCTTATCTGCCATCAATTTCTATGTTTCTATGTCTCTATAACAAGAACATTATTAACTGCTTCCAGTCAGCATTAATTTCCTATCCCCTTTAAGGGCTTAGTAGTTATTGAGGGTAGTGGTAAGGCAAGGGAGAAGGGGTAAAAAAACATCTGGACAGCTGTTCTCAGGGTAGTATAGGGAATAACAGGGTACACCGGATGGACTGACAGTGTTTTTCTGCAGACATTATCTGTGTTTCTATGTTTCTACAGTTCACGTACACCTGTATCGTGAACTAAAGTCACAGTCCCCCGGTGTGACATCACAGTCTGTTGCCGTGGGCATGACTGCAACATCACAAGCAGGGCATTCTGACTTTAGTTCCCGAATAATCCTCAGCTGTGGTGGAACTGTAAAGGACAACACTCCAGTTTTCATGGAAATACCCTCAGTAATGAAGGATGGAAAGCCATGAAAGTTGTTTTTTTTTCAAATGTAGAGCAGTGGAGGTTCTTACATCAATCTGCTGACATAGTTTTGCTGGTGGCCAGATTTTATTCCCCTTTTTCTTGGGCAGAAAGGTACTAGTCCAGAAATGCTAGGCCTGCCACCAAATTACATTAATTATAAATTATGTTGCTGTCCCCTTCCCCACGAACTATGGGCAGGATGCTTTCTGTCCCCAAAATATTTGAACACCCATTTAAATAATGTGCCTCCTACCTGAGCAACTGTAACAAAGAGTTTTCCCTTACTTTTAGGGATAGTCTCCCTAGGCACAATCTAAGGAGCTGCTAAAGTGGACATGTACAGGGGGATGGAATGGGTAGTACAGGAAACATTTGCTGATGATGAAATCTGGACTTTCCCCCAGCCAAAAATCCCCTCCTCCTCAGGGGGCCCCACTCCTGCCTGATGAGAAATCATTTTTTTTTATCAGCGTATGGTAATGCAAGACTGGATTTTGGGAAATTCCATCTAACTGACCTGAAGAGAGAATGCGAGCGAGACAGTGAGTGGAGAGAGAGAGAGAGAGAGAGAGAGAGAGAGAGAAAGGGAGAGAGAAAAGCAACTCAGGAAACTAAGATATATGTGAGAACATGTTTCCTGGCAACATTTTTCTTAACTACAGTAACCACACTGCTCTGCTAGCAGTCATGAGTTAAACCGCCAGGAAAGCAGCAGAAGCCAACATTGAAAGTTTTGAATTCCCTGAGACTGGTGTTCGGATCTGAAGACCAGACTGTTTGGAGTTACGTTTTGAGAAGAAAAACTGATATTCTGCATTTGAGAACACTTTTGGTTTTTTGTGTTGTACAATGGAACATAAACTGATTTTAAGTGGATTTTTATGTATTTCCCTTCTTAACGCAGGTAAGATGCTTCTGGTACTGCTGGGGGATCTATGTTTTGAAGGTCTTTTGTTTCGTTTTTAAATCTCTTTATTTGAAATTGGTGTCTTCTTTTCTCAGGAAAATTGAGTGGCTTAATGTCCTCTGTATGCATGGGTTAATAACAGTATTATTTAACTGCTAGGAGTGTTTTCTGAGACTGACATGTTCCTACGAACCCAAATTAGTAAGGGAAAGCAAAAATGTGCTTGGGGTCTGCAGTCCTGTAATAGTTCTTTTGAATGTCACTTGTCATACAGACTCGGGGCATTTTCAGCCTTAAATTAGGTGAGTTCCTATGTTACTGCAGCCTTACCCACTAAACATGAATGTGAACTGGCACCAGCAGCCACAGTTAGAAGGCAACAGAAAGCAAATTTGATAAAATGCACCCAGTGTGTACATTTTTTTTTTTGTTACAATTTTTGGCAAGGGAAGACTTACTAAGCCAAGGTTTGTTTCCAGTTAATGCTTACATGTATCCTGGGAGTACAGGGAAGTTAAGCGATTTGCTTATGGTCGCACAGACCGAAGGTGGTGGCTGTGGGATTCAAACCCAGTTCTCTAGGTCTGCAGCTTAGTGCTCATAACCACTATGCTATTTATGTTAGGACTTTGGTGACAAATATAAACACGTGTTTTGCATCTGTGCTTTATAAATGTTACCAGAACTCCTTCAGCGCCGTGGCAGCCTTATTGTGTGCACTTGGGTATGTTTTGTTGCAACCCAAAAACCATGTAGTAATTCTCCGTTACACGCAAGGGTCTGTGATTGTGTGACCGACAGCTGGAGCTTTAGTACATCAGTGAACAAACCATTTTCATTTTCTCCTGACTGTACTGTGCAAGTGCAGACTGGAGAGCCATTAGGTCCTGCATGCAAGTGTGCCTTCAGGTGACTGGTCTCCATCCCAGTTCTGCTTCCTGGCCACCCGTGCCCTTTTGCACAGCTCTACATTTGTGAGTGGTGGCGAGAGGGGAAGCTGATGGCTGTGCCTGCCACCTGACAGCTGCACAGTTGCAGTGCAGAACTGTTCGGACCAGGCATGCACGACAGATGTGCTAACTGGCCTGTTTTGGGGAGCTGTCCCTAAGTCAGTCAGTAAGTTAATCACTCACTCACCCACTCTCATATTGTAGGGTACAGACCAGTTTGCAAAGACTAGACAAAATACTAGGCAATCAGTAAAAAAGGGGATAAAACATTCTTTCGATATATAAATAAAAGGAGAAATATAAAAGGAGAATAGTAAGGCTGAAAGGGGAAAGAGGGATTTGTGTGGAGGAAGACCACAAAAAAGTGGTCATACTGAACAAATACTTCTGTTCAGTACTTACAGATTAAGGGGTAGGTAAAGGGCCAAAGATAACGGGCAAGGGCATTAAGGGACTGGTGGTGGACACTAGTCGTTTTACAGAGGAGAGAGAGAGTCCTTAAGGAACTAGCAGAGTTATTTATTTTTTTACCAGGAGAGACACACTAAGCTGAAGCTTGGTTACAGGTGCAACCTGGGAGCACAAGAAAGTTAAGTGACTTGCTCAGGGTCACACAGTATGCAAGCAGGGCAGTAAGATTCAAACCCAGGTCTCCAGGTTTGTAGGGCAGAGCCTTAAACCACTGCACTGTACTGCCTTCTTAAAAGCAGACAAGGCAATGGGACCAGATGGGATGCAACCCAGGTTATTGAGAGAACTCCAGGAAGTGCTGACTGCACCTCATAGAAACATAGAAACGTAGAATTTGACGGCAGATAAGGACTGCTTGGCCCACCTAGTCTGCCCATTTCCCTACCTAACGGATAAGCTGCGGATCCTAGTTAACCAACAGCCTACTTCCTCCTACCCCCCACTAGAATTGCCTTATGTCTGTCCCATGCATTCTTGAATTCTCCCACTGTTTTTGACTCTATGACCTCCTCAGGAAGGCTGCTCCACGTATCCACAACCCTCTCTGTGAAGAAATACTTTCTCACATTACCTCTGAGCCGTCCCCCCTCTATCTTCAAATTGTACCCCTTGTTTCTGCACATCTCTTTTTCTGAAAGATGCTACCCTCTTGGACTTTGCTGATTCCCTTGAGGTATTTGAAAGTTTCTATCATGTCCCCCCCCCCCCTTGAGGTTATGCATCTTTCGTTCCTTTAGTCTTTCTTTATATGTCTTCTGATGCAGAACCTGCATCATTTTGGTTGCCCTCCTCTAGACAGCCTCCACCCTGTCTGTGTCTTTGCAGAGATGGGGTCTCCAGAACTGTACACAGTACTCCAGATGTGGTCTTACCAACTGTCTGTATGGAGGGCCAACAACTTCCTGTTTTCTACTGGTGATGCCTCTTCCTATGCATCCCAGTATCCCCAGCCTCCTTACTGCCTTCTCACATTGCTGGCCCATCTTTAGGTCATCTGATATGACCACCCCCAGGTCCCTTTCCATTTTTGTTGTTGTCAGTATCTCACCACCCATTGTGTACTCTTCCCTTGGGTTTTTGTTTCCCAGGTGCATTACTTTGCACTTCTTTGCATTGAATCTAAGCTGCCATACATTTGACCATTCCTCCAACCTTGCCAAGTCCCTTTTCATTCTTTCCACCCTGTTGCAGATCTTTGTGCCATCTGCAAAGAGACATACTTCCCCTTCCAGTCCCTCTGCGATGTCACTTATAAAGACATTAAAAAGGACTGCAAAGACTGCCCCAGTACTGAACCCTGTGGCACCCCACTAGTAATCCTCCTTTCTTCACTATGGACTCCATTTACTATTACCCGCTGTGTCCTGTTGTCCAACCAGTGTTAAACCCAGGCTACCACCCTAGGACCCACTCCCAGGCTGGCTAATTTGTTTATTAATTTTTTTGTACAGGACTGTGTCAAATGCCTTGCTAAAGTCTAGGTAAGTCATGTCCACAGCCCCTCTCTGGTCTACTGCTTTGGTCACCCAGTCAAAGAAATCAATTAGATTTGTCTGACATGACCTTCCCACTGTGAATCCATGCTGCCTTGGTTCCTGTGCCCCACTGGCCTCTAGGTACTCAACAATTCTTTCCTTCAGAAGTGATTCCATCATTTTCCCTACCACTGAGGTCAAACTGACAGGTCTGTAGTTTTCTGCCTCTGTCTTGCTCCCACTTTTGTGAAGGGGAATCACATCCACCCTCCTCCAGTCCTCAGGTACCACCTCATCCTCCCATGATTTATTAAAAAGGGTAGTCAGTGGTGTTACTAGTTCTTCCCTTAGTTCTTTTAAAATTCTGGGGTGAATCCCATCAGGCCCCATTGCTTTATCCACCTTCAGTTTTAAGAGTTCTTTCAGAACCCTTTCTTCTGTGAAAGGACTAATATCAACCCCCCTATCCAGGGTGCTTCTATTGATTGGATTAGGTATTTCCCCCTACTTTTCCATTGTGAATACTGAGCAGAAGTATTCGTTCAGTATCCCTGCTTTTTCACTGTCGCTCTCTGCCCAAACACCTTCCTCTTTGTTCAGCCTCAGTATCCCTGCCTTAGTCTTTCTTTGCTCCCTAATGTACCTATAAAAGGTTTTATCCCCCTTCTTAACTGAGCTGGCTATCTTTTCCTTGGTTTGGGCTTTTGCTATTCTGACTGCCTTACCCGCTTCCTTCTGGTTTAACTGATACAGTTCTCTGTCCTGCTCCTTCTGTGTTTCCTTATACTTCCTGAATGCTATCTTTTTTCCCTTATCTTCCCCGCCACTTCTTTTGAGAACCATAGTTTTTTTTCTTTCATTTTGATTTGTTTATTTGCCTCACACAAAGACTTGTTTCCTCTGTGATGGTGGTTTTGATGTTTCCCCATTGTTGCACCACCCCACCTGCTTGCCTGTTTGCTAGTTCTTTTCTAAGGCAGTCTCCCATTTTGTCAAAATCAGCCCTCCTGAAGTCCAGTACCTTCACTTTTGTGTGGCTTGACTCTACAATTAAGTTTATCGTGAACCACACTGTTTGGTGGTTGCTTGTTCCCATATGGCTACCCACTTCTGGATCACAGATCCTCTCTCCATCCCCATTTGAGAGTACCAGGTCTAAGATTGTTCTCTTCCAAGTGGGTTCCAAAACTATCTGTCTGAGGCATGCACCCTGTAGAGCATTGGGAATGGCCCTGCTCTTGGATGTGGCTGCAGCAAAAGTGCTCCAGTCAACATCTGGCATATTCAGGTCCCCCATCAGCAATATCTCCCCTTTCTCTGCCATCCCAAGGATGCCTTCCATCATTTTCTTGTCCATTTCCTCCCCCTGAGACAGGGGTCTGTATACAACCCCTGTGCGGATTGTGGGGCCATTGCCAGTCTTCAGGGTGACCCACGGTGCCTCCATTCCTCCCTGTTTACCCTTTAGTTCTGTTACTTTTATCCCTTCCCTTACATAGAGAGCTACTCCTCCTCCTCCTCTTCTTCCCTCCCTGTCCCTTCTGTAGATTGTGTACCCTGGTATGTTGACATCCCAGTCATGGTTCTCTGTGTACCTTGTTTCTGTGACTGCCACAATAACCAGGTATCCCTCTTCCATCAAGGCCACCATTTCAGGTAGCTTTTTACCTAGAATATGGGCATTGGTACTCATTACCTTCCATTTTTTATGGCTTTATTTATTTTTGCCCCATCCCTGTCCCTACTGCCTTTGTCTTTTTCTCCATTTACCCCTGCCCTTCTCCCTATCGACTGCTCTATTTTGGTGTTTACTTCACTAATTACCCTGATTTTTTGGGGGCTAGGATTTCCCTTCTCCTCTTCAGTACCTCCCCCCCTTGGCTAGTTTAAATGCTTGCCACTGAAGCATTTAAACCTATCACCTAGGATCCTGGTTCCACTCCAGGATAGATGCAGACCATCATGCCTGTATAGGCCTGCATCCCTCCAGGTGGAGCCCCAGTCCCCAATGAAGCCAAATCCCTGAGCTCTGCACTAGCTTTTCAACCAGTCATTGAATCCCATGGTGCAGAGTGCCCTAGCCTCATCCATGCCATAGACAGGTAGCAGTTCCGAGAAATTTGCCATGTGTGCTACTTCTCTAAGGTCCCTACCCAACTCCACAAACTCCTGTTGCATTGCTCTGATCCCATGCTCAGCCAGGTAATTCGTCCCTCAGTGGATAATGACATCCAGCTCCTTCCCCCTTGCCACTGCATCCATGATCCTGAGGATTCATTTCCTGTCCCTCCAAGCCTTGGCACCGGGCAGGCACCTTACCTCCCTTTCCCCTCCCTCTCCCAGTTCTACCCCCCTAACATTTGAGTCCCCTACCAGGAGTTGTTTCCTTCCCCTGTGGGGTCCTGGACCACCCTCCTGTGGGTCTCCACTGTGGAGGTTCCCAGCATCCTCCTTTGTCTCCACTGCAGGTGCCTCCATGGAGGAACCATGCTTTGCCAGAGTGGCGAATGAATTGTGGAGAGGCACAACTGGAGGGATGCACTGCTGTTCTGCCACCCTTACCCTCCCTGAGCCCACTGTGGTCCAACCACTCCTCTTTCTTGGCAACCTCTGAGGTAGTGGCAGTGGCCTGGGTGGCCCCCTGGGTGGGGGAGCAGGTTTCCTGAATCCCTGCCAGGTTAGCATGGAGATGAACAACCTCCTCCCTCAGACCAGAGAGGTGCCTGCAAATAGGGTAGCAACACAGTCTCCAGAATGTCTCCCGGAAGACTGCTGCTCCACAGCCAGTGCATTGCACCACTCCCCACATGTCTGTGTCCCTTCCAGTTACAGATGTTTTTTTTTTATTCTTGTTTTAGTGTGTGCAAGCTTGTGAGTGTCTCTACCCCTTATTCAGTGTGCTGTGCCTTTAAGGATATAAACAGGCATACGTTGTTAGCAGTTTTGAGGAAGTGATGTCAGAGCCCCTGCCATAAAGGAAGTTATGCGCTTGGGGCGGGTGGGGTGAGGGGAAGGGTGTGTGGGAGTAAACCTATGCTGTCCAGAAACAATTACCTACAGCTCTTACCCTCCACCCCAGGGAGTGTCTTTCTTCCTTTCAGACACCTATTTCACAAAGGCTAAGTAACAGGTCTAGTCACAACTGATTGCAAATATCTCCCAGCTACAGTTCCTCCCAGGCAAATTAAAGTTAAAACTAAGAAAAGTCCACACCAAAAACAGAATCAATACTAGTTACTTACACGGGTCCAAAAAGTAATAATTCAGTTCAGTGTAGTCTAGAAAATAACCTCCTTGATTCAAGGAAGCTGTGGCTGCTTTCTCACTCTCCCTGTTTTCTATGTGAGAAGGAGACTGCAACACCTCTGAGACAAAAATAAAAACCTTTTCAGCAAAAAATAAATAAATAAAATAGGGGCAAACAGTAATTTTGCTTAGCCTAATGATAAAAAGTCACAAAAATTTAAGCACTACCTGTAATAATTTCACAGACGATATACCCTGTAAGAAACACTTTGCTACAGAGAAAAATAAAGCAGTAACAGAAGATATACCTTGCATAAGACAATTTGGATCAGAAGATTACAGCAGTAATCTGTTAGCACACACCTGTAGGCACATCTTGTAATAATGCAGCAGAAGGTATACCCAGCAACAGCAATGTGAATCAGAGAAAAATAAAGCAATAAAATGTTAGCAACAAACAGCAACAATCCCTGTGTGTACAAAATAAAAACAACAACACAGTAAATCTGCCTAGTCAAAAGTCTTAATCCTTTCCCTTACTCTGGTGAGGTTCTTAGTTCTAACCTTTCAAGCAAGCTAGAAGGAAAGAGCTCAGGTGAAGCTAGGCGCACTGGCCAGCAAACCTAGCCTTCTACCTCTGACACCATTGTTCAACCTGTCACTAGAGACAGGGGAGATTCTGGGGGACTTGAGGAGGGCAGATGTGGTTCCATTCTACAAAAGTGGAAATAGGGAGGAGGCAGGAAATTACTGACCTGTCAGCCTGACTACTGTAGTGAGTAAAGTAATGGAATCGCTACTGAAGGAAAGGACTGGGGATACCTTGTTACCAGAGGCCTGCAGGATCTGAGGCAACATGGTTTCACAGGGGGGGACTTCTTGCCAGACAAACCTGATCAAGTTCTTTGACTGGGCGACCAGGGAAGTAGATCGGGAGGAGCAGTGGATGTGGCCTATCTGGATTTCAGTAAGGCCTTGGACACCGTTCCACATAGAAGACTGGTGAGCAAGCTGGAAAGCCTAGGAGTGGGTCCTAAAGTAGATGGAGGAGATGGGCAGAGGGTTGGCTAAGTAACGGGAGTCAGAGGATGGCAGTTAATGGCATCCACTTTGGAGAAGGCAAGGTGACCACTGGGGTACCACAAGGGTCAGTACTAGGTCCAGACCTCTTTAATGTCTTTATTAGTGATATTGCAGAAGGGCTGAAGGGGAAAGTATGCCTGTTCATGGATGGCAGAAAAATCTGCAACACAGTAGACATACTGGAGGGGTGTGTGTGTGTCTGTGTAAAGAATTATTTTTATTATTTATTATCATCCACTCGGGGCACAGAAACCTGGGGCAATATACCAATTGGGCGGGAAGGTATTAACAGCCACAAAACAGGAAAGGGACCTAGGGGTAATCATTTCTGATGACCTGAAGTTAGGTAAAGTGTGTGACAAGGCAGTGGGGAAGGCTAGTGGGATGCTTGGATGCATAGGGAGGGGCATCACCAGCAGAAAGACGGCAGTAATAATAAACCTGTGTAGATCATTGGTGAGACCACACCAGATTAGTGTTCATGTCCACTAATATCCAGCTCAGCATTTTGCATTGTACTACATTTTTAATCCCAAGAGTGCGACGTGCATATTTATGGAACACATACAAACAGAAGAAAGAAAGAAATAAGTGCTTTAGGAACTCAGGCCACCCAGAATACCATTCTGGTTGCACTACCAGTGCATTGTACTACAGTAACATGGAGACTCCTCCCCCTGCAGTGTGAGTGCACCTTTATGTATTGTATGATCAGATAGTGGCACAACGGGGAGGGTTCAAAGCATCCTTTGCACAGTGCCCCTAATTAGGATTAAAATTGGGATCCAGTGTTTTTCAGAGGCACAGGTAGGGCTGAAGCTCCACTCTGAAATTCTCCATTTTCATCAGATTAGAAACATAGAAACGTAGAAGTTGACAGCAGAAAGAGACCACCAGGTCCATCTAGTCTGCCCATTGTCTTTTAGCCTAGCCTTCTAACTGCCCTTGGGATTGAGGGCTCCCTTGTATCTGTCCCAAGCATTCCTGAAACCTACCACTGTGCTTGCCCCCGCCACCTCTGCAGGCAGGCTGTTCCAGGCATCCACCACTCTTTCTGTAAAGAAAAACTTCCTGGTGTTGGTGGAGAACTGCCCTCTTTGCAGCCTTAGATCATATCCCCTAGTTCTGCTGCCCTTCTTAAATTGTAAGAGATCATCTTGCTGCACCTGGCTTATGCCTGTTATGTACTTAAATGTTTTGATCATGTCACCCCTCTCTTCTCTGTTCCAGGGAATACATGTTCAGATCTTTCAGTCTATTCCCGTAGGACATCTTGTGCAGTCCCTGAATAATTTTTTGTTGCCCTTTTCTGCACTGTCTCCACTCGGTCAATGTCCTTTTTGAGGTGGGGCCTCCAGAACTGGATGCTGTACTCCAGGTGAGACCAAACCAGTGATCTGTACAGCGGCAGGATCACTTCCTTCTTCCTGCTTGTGATTCCCCTCCCACTGCATCCCAGCATACTGCTGGCCTTTAATGTTGCCTTCTTGCACTGTTTACCTACCTTCAAGTTGTCTGAGATAATGATTCCCAAATCGTGCTCATGGGTGGAGGCAGCTAGTCTTTCCACTCCAAGGTAATATGCCTTATTTGGATTTCTTTTTCCTACGTGCATGACTTTGCACTTTTTGGCGTTGAATCTCAGCTGCCATGCTCCAGACCATTCTTCCAGTTTCTTGAAGTCAGCTTCCATCGTGTATGTTCCCTGTTGGGTGTTGACCCTGTTGCATATTTTGGTGTCATCTGCGTACAGACATACCTTTCCCTGTAGTCCGTTAGCTATGTCCGATATGAAAATATTGAATAGCAGGGCCCCAGTACTGAACCCTGGGGTACATCACTGTTTACTCTACCTTCTGATGACAGTGCTCCGTTTACCTGCATTACCAGATTATTCCATCATGGTCCCTGTTTTGGACCAGTAATGATGTCTCCCCTACCTTTTAAGTCAAGAGCCCCCACTTCAGGAACTGGATTTTCAATGCGCTGTGTCCACCTTGTGCCAGGTCATATTTTTTATGGTGGCTGCACAGTCAATAATGAACCAAAGCATAATTTCCATCAGGAGGATGTAAGGGCCCACAACTAGCCTGCACATCCATCATGTACGGATGACTAAGAAAAGCTGCAAAGTGTCCCTACAGGCAGGATGTGCACTACTAGGGCACTCCACAGCATCCACAGCAAGGACTGGTACCCCCTGCACACCCCATCTCTGACCCATGTGCACGGCCACGTGGGTAAATGGGACAGAATGGGCTGGGGGGCATGGGCGGCATGCACCCGATCCTCACATCAGTCTCTGTGGTGTGGAGAGCCTGCAGAGAGGGAGGACGCTACGCAGCCCTAGCTGCTGCGTTAGCAGCTCTTTGTCCCAGAAAAATATCCATTCCACGGCCCTTGAGAGGGTAGGGGAGTTGGGGATAATTCCTAAGACCCAACACCAAAGAGGGGCCTAGGCTGCCTGGAATGCTATACACAGCTGCAAAGAGGCCCCAGAGTCTGAACTTTTCCTAGGGCTCAGAATTCCTCTTGATGGGCCTGATCCATTCTGTCTGGTGGGGATATTGTAGTATTGGAGGACTACCATAGTCCAGAGACTGCCCTGCTCCATGTGCAGGGCAGAGATCCACTTGTGGACTGGCACAGGTATCTAATCAGATAATCTAATAAACTGAGAAGCAGCCAGATCAGCTTTTTTTGTACAGTAGAAAGGTTGTTTTATCCACACTGTCTGCAAATCAGGGGAGCCTTGACTCTAGAAAAGTATGAAGAGTTTAACTTATTCTAATAGACAAGGAGTCATCTATGAGGGTGGAGATGTCTACAAGTGGGTTGTTGAGGGCCAGCAGTGTCGAGTCACTGATGGCACACAGCATTCTGTGGTCCTGAAGTGAGTTTCAGCCAGTCTCTGTAGAAGAGGTGCCAGATGCAATCACTGGGCTGCGTCCCACTTTCTGTATTCTGGGCCCTGGACAAACCCAACTGTTAGGAGGTTCTGGGCTAGGTTGTTGTGGGAACTGTGTGATGTTCCTTGAAAGAAGACTGTTTACCTATGGCATTAAAAATGGCATTGGTGAAGCCACTCCTGAAAAAAAAACATCTCTGGACCCAGTTCTCCTTGCAGATTACAGGCCCAGCGCAAACCTTACCTTTTTGGAGAAGGCAGTGGTGACTCAGTTTGAGGCACATTTTGAGAAATATAAGATCTATGAGCAATTTCAGTCAGGTTTCAGGTCCAAACATAGCATCCAAACTGCACTTGTCAAGGTGTTGAATTATCTTGTCCGGGCAAAGGATATAGGAGAATGACCTATTGTAATTCTTCTCAGTCTCTCGGCAGTTTTAATATGGTGGGTCATGGAGTTTTGATGGGTCAACTCAGGCAATATGGGGGGCTTACCAGAACAGCGTTAAGGTAGTTTGAGTCCCTCCTATCTGGCAGGCTCCAGCAGGTTGTCTTAGGAACATATTCCTCCCAGGCTGCCGCAACCAACTATGGGGTGTCTCAGGGTTTGAGTCTGCCCCCCACATTAGTCACCATATACATTATGTAAAACAGGATACTGCTGGCTCAGAACACCTCGGGAAGGAGTAAAAGTTAAAAATCTTCACACGTATTTACACACTCAGCTCAGCTGCTTTTTCCTTTCTAAAGAGAGCTCTGATTATTCCTAACCCAGTCAAACCACTGCGACTGTCTCTCCTAATCGCCTATTGTCACGCTACCCTCTCCCAGTTCAGCCCTGGACAAAGCCCTCTCTGACTGCTATCACCTTATTACCAGCACTTAGAAAACAACTGCGAATCTAAGCTTTTATCTTACAGGACTTGATGTCCCTTTCTATTGCACGTGTAACTGCTTAACTTTTTTTGCTCTGGGTGAGCATGACTGTGCCAATTTGTGATACATTTTTGTTCCTTTATCTTGTACTATGTGCACTACAATGTATGTCTGTGTTAAATGAATTGGAACCTTTGTAAAACAGCCATGTTGCCTCAGAGATATTAATCCAAACCTGAAATAAATACATTGATAAACAAGCAAATAAAATAAAATACCAAACTTGATAAATATTCCCCCAAACCTTGGAGTGGGTAAAGTTGCTTTATTGTATTTAAAAATATATACCGCCATAGTAGCACTCCCCCAATGCTTGCGTCAACATTTCACGTCACCTTGATACTTTTTCAAGACCAAAGCAGGAGGGCGATGTGAACATTTTACGCAAGCATAGTGTATGTGTGTGGGGGTGGGGGGGGTGCTGCCATGGTAGTATGTGTTTTTAAATGTAATAAAGTAACTTCATCCACTCCAAGGTTTGAGGCATATTTATCGAGTCTGGTAAGAGCAGCTGTGTTGAGTGTGTGCACACTTGCCACATGCGTGCTGTGTTGAGTGTGTGCACACTTGCCACATGCGTGCTGAGTTGAGTGTGTGCACACTTGCCACATGCGTGCTGCCGTTGGGAGAGGTCATCAGGTGGCACAAGGTAGAATTTAATTTCTACGCTGATGACACCGAGCTATACCTGTGTTTCACACCAGACCAGACAGGCCTGATGCAAACTCTGTGCTAGACTGAAGCCTTAAGGAAATCTCTGACTGGATGGCCACGTGCTGGTTAAGCCATAACGCAGGGTAGATGGGGTGCTGCTAGTGGAACCAGTTCTGAATGGTCAGCAAAATATGGGGGCTGGCCCCAGGTCCATTTTTAAGTGGCATATCTGTATGATCAGTGGATAGGGTTGTGAATCTTTTTTTTTTTTTAATCAGTATTTTATTCGTTTTTTGTGCCCCAGTTTTTGCCCCGTCCCCTTCTCAACATGAACATGCACATGTGGAGGCATGCACATGTCATGCTGTGAGATGCCCCTCCTTCATGTAACCCCCTTCTGCCTGCACCATCACCAGACCGCCACCTTGTGTCAGCGGAACTACGGGGAAGGCAACAACCTCCCCGGGAGAGAAGAGCTGCCATTAGGTGTCTCAATCCCGTTCCCTCCCTTCCTCCCCCCGTGCTGGTTACCCGATGAGCCAACAACAACCTCTGCCTTGAACATCAGGTGACATCAATGGTCTGCAATGGATTATTCCATTTAAGGAATATAGCCTGGATCAAGCCCCATCTAGGGCACACCAATCTGTGACCCTGGTGCATGCCTACTTGATGTTCAGACTTGATTATTGCAACGTTCTGTACCTTGGGACTATCTGGAAGGTTGGCATACTGCTGAACACTGTGGCTAGGTTGCTAACCTGAATTAAGTCCTCCAGGTACATCATTCATGTTTTTTATGAACTGCATTGGCTGTCAGTTCTGTGGCCCATTACTTACTAAATAGTGTTGACGCAATTTTTTTCCTTTTGTTTATATGTACTTTTATCTCCTGGTCCCCCTGACAGCCCCCATCTGATTGCGCCCCCCCAGCCCCATCACCCGTCTCCTCCAGGACTTACCTTCACCATTGTCCTCTGCCCCAGGCCCATGGCTGTGCCTGGACACTGGTGCAGAACCTGCGGGGTGTTGATCTTCATCCTGCCATGGAAGGTTCATCCTGCCACAGAGGGCTTTTTCCACCTGTTTTCTCCCTTCGCCCTGTTGCAGGGACGTGACACTCAGTGTGCATATGTGGAAGCATACACACACTGTGGAGTCCCACAGCACCCTCCCTTCATTGGTGTCCCAAACCCGTTCTGCCCTCAGGCCTCCACCTGGGGGCAGTCATTCGGTGGTATTACCAAGCCACCCTCCCGGGGAGAGGAGAGCTGTCCTCCAGATGCTCAATCCTCTTCCTCCAGGGTCAACCCCCAGCAACCTGCTCGTGCTTCGAACACTGGTCACCAGTGTGGCAGGAGGTAAGACACCAATGCTTCAGCCCTCCATGCCACTGGGCCAGCCATGTTAACACAATCTTAGAGGTTAACATACAAATCCCATCATGGACTAAGTCAGGACTACCTGAAAGATCTTTGCGTTATATAGTCTGGGTTGCCCCCTCTGCTCAACCAAGGTGGGTATGCTTTATATCACCATATCATGTTTAAGGCAGTCAGGAGGCAAGGCTTTTTCAGTTGCAGCTCCACCTATATATATTGTATATGGAATGCCTTACCAATCTGTCTGTGGATCTCTTCCTTGGTGGTGGCATTTAAAAAGGGGCTCAATTCCATCTTTTTAAACAAAGTTTATTGGACAGCTAGACTGTGAAAGTTATTAGGGGTCAGTTTATTTTTAATTTTTTCTGGGATATAAGATAGGATTTTACTAACAATGCTTTTCCATTGCTGTGTACTTACTGTTGTGTACTGTGGCTCTGAGCACTGATTGGCTAATGCTTACTGTTGTGTGCTGTGGCTCTGAACACTGATTGGCTGAAATCAGCTTTAGTGATTTGTGCTTACTGTAGTGTTTAGTCTGCTGTTCTTACCAGATTGTACAGCACCCAGTGCCTGATGCATTGGACACTATAGAAATAAATTTGCTTTGCCATGTCATAAAAATGGAAAAATAATGTATAACAATACTGCGGGTGGGCGAACCAGTTCAGACAAATTCCGCCCCCTCCAAAACTGGCATCATAAGTGGTACTCAAGCCACTTATGAATGGTGTTTACCATTTGGATCAGATCACGCTTTTTTTGTGACTGTACTGTGCCTAGCCTTGTAGTGTGCTGCTGAAGATAACACTGGTAGTACATGTGCCAGGGAGAGCATAGAGGAGATCTCAGCAGCAGATCTCAGTGGCAGGGGAAGAAGAAAAGGAAGGATGGAATGACGTGAGCCTTAGTGCAAACAGTACAGGGAGGGAATGTGGGAGGGACTAGCAAAGGAGGGGCTTAAATGAGACAGTGGAGACATCATGTCTCAAGCAGCGTGACTGCTGGTGGGGAATGCTGTGTACTGTTAAGGGAGATCTAATTAGTTTGTGGCACAGAACCCACCTAGTTCTCAGTACAGCAACCCTTTCAGAAGTACAAGTGTGCAGCGTGCATGCTTAATAAGCATACTGCATGCATGCGTGCTGCACATGTGCTGTCTGCGCACTTGTATTCCTGCAAGGAAAGTCTACATGCGTCAGTGCATGCACTGTGTTACAGACATTTGGCAACTCTGTCTGACAGAGAGAATTTTAAAAAATGTACAAAACACTCCTTTTTGAGTCCTCCAGACTCATTCTTGTCTTTATTAGCTGGGGTAGAAAAGGATATGTTAAGTTAAAAAAGGAAACGTTTCTTTGAGGCAAAAAAATGGAGTGGGAGAGGAAAAAGCAACTGAGCTTGCTGGCATCTGCAGGCAGGCTATATAGCCTATAGGTGGCACTGCTGCGGTTCTTCAATCAATCAAGCCAGCCATTATAACAAAAAACAACAGTGAATTAATTGTAAGCAGCAGCAATTACTTGGGAAACATACATTTGCTGAATCCTCCTTAGGGAGCAGCTTTTTTCATTTTTAGGCAACAGAGGAAGGATGTGAAACAGAGGGGCAGGAAAGACAGAGCGGAAGACGAAGACAGAAGAGATTGAGACTGATACCCACAGAGTCCCTTTAGTGACGGATTATAACAAATAGAATGCCTGGACTCTGAGAAGGTTGTGCCAATGTGCTGAACTGCTGACCCCTGATTTGGTAGTGGGTGGTACCAGCTCTTGTAGCTTAATAGTTAGACATCACTAGTGTGAATCAGAATATAATTGATCCTTGTTTATAAATTTAATAAAATCTCATACCCACCCATCAGTTGCACACTGTCTGTGTGACCCTGGCCTGAACGAGTCCTTTAAGTACCTCTTTCCTAGGATGCACCTAAGCTTTGGTTCAGCAGGCCTTCAGTGGCAGAATTAAAAAAAAAAAAAAAATTACTCCTTGCCTTGAAAGGATTCAGAGAAGGTTAAGTTGACTTGCTGAACCCTGATTTAAATTTGAACTCTAGCATTGGCAGAGGGTGGCATCAGCACTAATAACTTAGTAGTTAGAACACCAGTGTGAACCAGAATAAATATATAGCGAACCTGTGTTTGACTTCAAATCCCATACTGTCTGTGTGACCCCCAGCAAGTCCCTTAAACAACCCACTGTGCTGTCGTCAAAGAAAGGTTTTGCTCTCTCCCGCCAGGAATATACTAAAAGTAACAGTAGCAGTGATAACGTGCTTTTATTCAAGTACAATCCATGGAACAACAGTCAGCTCCAACAACATCACTCCCCCCCCCCCCAACATGTCATACAGACTTCCCCAAGCATAGAGGATGTCATTTTATGGACCGATATCACGTCCATATTCATGGGATGAGTAACCCCTAAGCGCCTAACAGTGCACATGTGGGAACAGGTATGTTCTAAATACAAGTTACATACTGGTATAAGTAAATTAACCCCTTTCTGCTCTTGCTTAGATTTTTCTACATCTTTAATCAGACCTTGGCTTTCAGAGATGGGAAAGACAAGGACTTACATGAATTGGACAGTGTTTTTGTATGGCAACATTCTCAAATCATTTCCCCAGCCTAGTCGAGACTTTGACTATTACCCCAGGACCTCTTCTGTTACAGTCAATTCCATCATTATCTAAGTGAAGGGTCTAAGAAGGAAACACTTCTAGTGGATGATAATCCCTTGTGCTTATTATTGGTTTCAACGGCGAGGCAGGTTCAGGTCACCAAACCGATCACTACCGTTTATAGCTTGTTGCACAGCTTGGACACAGATCTCATGGCCACTATTAAGAGTAAATGGATACGTGAATCAGGTCTCACAATTTCAGAACAGAGCTGGGTGAAAGTATGGAAGGGGTTGCACAGTACCATTGCCTCTCCTACCTGGCAGGAATTCTATTGGTGGACAGTAGTGCAGCACCTGTAATTCACCTGTAATTTACAAACACTTTGGAACACATCAATCAGATCTATGTTGGAGGGGATGTGGTGGGTTGGGAACCCACACTCACATTTTTTAGGACTGCCCTATCATCTAGGAATTTGGGGATACAGTAGCACACAGGGCAGTGACCAGGGGGGTGCAAGAGCTGAGGTTGCAGTAGGGCCCGCACTGTTGGGGGGAGCCCACTGCCTCACAGGTCAGCATTAAGAAAACATTTTCTCACAGATAGACTTGCAAGTTTCTCTTTGGAAATTGCTTATCCATTTGAAATTGGGTCTGTCAGCAGTGGTGTCGGTAGATTCCAGCTCCAGTTTCACGTGGATGAGGGGAAGGTGTAGAACAAAGAAGCAATAGGGCCCATTACTCAAAACATCTAATATTGGTGCTGGTATTCCCAGGAGGGGCAGGAACACATTACAATGTTCAGTTCTTTGATCATGGTGCCAGTAAGGGGAACGGGGGCCAGCATGGACAAACTATGTATGTTCAGCAGGACTAATACGAACAAACTTATGCTATAAAAATGTCATATGCACTAATGGTTATTTTACATTTATTGGTGGGGAAGTGGGCCTCACAAAATATTTTGCGGGGGGGGGGGCCTTACAGTTGTTGGCACAGCCCTGGTAGCACATAGTATGGGTCAGATTCTGGGCATCGCACCATCTTCCCAGTTCTGGAACTGGATCTTGGCAATTCCCCTTCCAGGTGTAACAGACAAGGGGGAGAAATATTCATTTTATATTCTGGTAGCAGCAGCAACTAAGGTACTTACTCAGTTGTGGCTGACCCCAAATCCCCCCTCTGAGGAACTGTGGCTTAACAATTGCAGCAGAATTCAAGAAATGGAAAGAGCGACAACTCAGTTAAGGTTGCAAGAGGAGCAGTTTTAAAAGTCTCTGGCTTCCTATTTTTCCATTTTCAAGCAGGGTCAGAAGACTGTAATGTTTTTGATATGCTGGCCAAATTACAATTGCTATAAATTGTTTGACATGTTCGATGGGTGAATTATGGCTTGCTGATGGTACAGAACTACATATGGTAGTATGAAATAGTGGGTGTTTATCCCCTCTGACTCTAGTTTTATATATATATATATATATATATATATATATTTGTCATTATTGCTTTTCTCTCCTGAGGAGCTAGAAGGAAGGCAGAGGGTTCAGTTCTTCCTGGCGTGCCCCCCAACCTGGCCTCCTCCTTGGGCAGCCCCCTTCCCCATGGCAGAACCAGGGAGGTAAGCCCCAACCCCCGAGCCCAATCCAGATTGCCTGGGGAATGTCAGAGTCAGTAGTGTGCAGCCAGGGCTTCATGGAGACTGCTAGCTCCATTTTCTACCTTTCTCCCTTGCTGACATGCACACATGGCGGTGTGCACACATTGCAGTCCTGCAGCACCCTCCCTTCCTTCCTGTTCACTCTCAGCCCCACACTACCACCAGGCCTCCACCTAGTGGTAGTTGTGTGACAGTAGCAATGCACCACCTACCCTGGGAGAGCAGTCCTCCAGGTGCTTGATCCTCTCCTTCCCCGGCAAACCCCCGATGACCAGCATTTGTCCCTGAACACAAGTCACCAGCGTGGCGGGACGTAAGGTGTCCAGTGCTCAATGCCACTGGGCCAGCCCAGTTTTATATTTTTACTTCAGTGACTGTGTAATTTGCAGAGCTTCATGTGGCACATGGGTAATGGGGCCAGAGAAAGGAGACAGGTTTGATAGTGAACCTGACAGTCGAAATTTAGCCAGTTGGTCATTCTGTAAAGGTCACAGGTGTGAACTCACCTATCACACCCCGTCACAAGCCTACAGGCCTTATTCAATACAACCTTGATCCGTCTGAGTGCGGTGGGTGTGGCAGACCCATAAAGGACAGTACCATAGTCCACTAAAGAGATTATAGAGCTGGTGACAGCCAGCCTAAGTGCCTCTTGAGGAAAACAACGATGGTGTCTATAAAGCAGACCAATTCTGGCATTGATAGCAGAGCTGACCAGGTTAATGTGATTTTGGTAGGTGTGTGGGTTTGGCCCCTGGTTCTATGACTATGCTGGCCTCCCCAAAAGAAAGAGAGAGGTCCAGATGACTGCTGAGGCAGATAGAGCCTGCATCCACCCGAGAGGCATCTGTGATCTGCATCTTTGCTCAGATCATCCAGAGTGACTGACCAACTGTTTATCTGCTCAGAAGATCCTGCACCTATAGAGAGGAGAAAGAAGAGGAACACAAGTTGTCAGGGAAGCCGGTAACACCAGATGCTTGTGTACTCTCAATGCATGACCTGCAAATGGGATTGTATAACATCTGGCAGCAAATCTACAACTTTGGCCATCGGGTCAGGTTCCACAAATACCTCCCATTGAGGTTTGCCATTTAATAAATTATATGGTCTGTGGTGTTTGGGTTTAAAAGTGTTTATCCTGTTTAAAAGTGCACCATCACTGGTCAGCATGCTGCAACTCCAATGTGCCTGCACTGTTTCTACAGCTAGGTACCCAGTGAAGCACAGGGAGATCGCAAAGGGTTTTAAGGGGTTTACATGGGTACCAGTGGGACGTGGATAGTGCCCTCAGTACCAGTGGATTAGTATGCACAAAAAGTTCAACAGTATTTGCATTGCCACTCTACTTGCGTTGTCTGGTAGGGGCGGGCACTACTGTTTTAAACTGTTTAAATAAGGCAAGCCTACTCAGGTACCTAACTTTGGCCATGTTACTTCATAGCTCAAAGGAAATGTGAGAAAATGGGAGCATGCCACACTCCCAGAGGTGCTACTGTTCTCAGGGATACAAAAAACAAGGGAACAGTACACACACACCAGCTACAGGATACACTGAAACATTTATTGGCGCAGATGAACATGCCTAGAAAATGCCACCCATACCCCACTTCAGAGTTCAGAAGATTTGAAACAGAGTATTGTTTTGCATGCTCCTTTCACTTGTGACTATCTCCCAGTAAATATTTTATTGTTATTATGAACTTTGTTTCATGAACATACTATGAGTAGTAAGTCATTAATCACAGTTTTCTCAAATTTAAAGTTACAGTGCTATTTTTCATGTATAAGGGGATACTGTGGGGAGGTACACCATCCTAGGGGGTTGTATCACTTAGACCCGCAGACCCACTTAAAGGGGAACAGTCAGCACAAACAGCATCACACCCAGAATTGCCTGCAGCTGACTTCAATAGCCTGCAGTGCATTTTAGAGATTTTAATAAACTCAGATTAGGTGTTTACTGGCCACTCTGTTCTCCCAGGACTAGGAACAGTCCTCTGCGACTGTATGTAGCCATGGGAGGACTGTGGAACCATCAAACAGTTCAGAGCTTATAAAAATTCTAACATGCACTGTAGGCGATCGAATCTCCCACTGCTGCAGCCCTCCGCTGATGTCAGCTGCAGAGGAAACTGGGATTTGTAGTTACAGAAAATGTCAGCTTAGAAGTCAACAAAACAAACTTGATAACACCTACTGTACTGCAGTAAAGTAAATAAAAAGCATTTTTGTACACAAAGTGCAAATTGGGACCATCCCTATGTTTGGGTATGGGGCTCTTAGTGATGCCTGTTCCCCTTTAAATCTAATCTCTGGGCTGAGGTACAGCACAAACTAAAGACAACTGGATATGAAACCCAATTAGGAAAATTAGAACCCAGTCCCCTCAATCTTGTTTGAGTCCACAAGACAGGGATAGTAACCTTAACATCCATGGCAACCCGGTGACATATAAAATGGCAAACAAAATCTAGATACTGCATTGGCCAAGAGGCATCACCTGACCATAAATTAAATTTCTAGCACTGCATGATCAAGTGTCATATCTCATTACCAAGGCAAAAAACAGCTTCATTGCCTACAAAATCAGGGACTATGACATGTAATATTTTGCTGCTTAAAATGCATTTAAACAAATGGTTTATGTAAAAAATCCTATTATTCAATGGCAAGAAAATGTCCTGGATTCTGATTGGTCAGTGACTGCTTGTCACAGTGAGGTTATCTTAGCACAACTGCATAGCACCAAGTCCAAACATACAGATGACTGCATACCAGACTGAATAACAAGCCACCACTTCTCTTACCAGGAGAGCTTTAAGCCTTGCAATTGTAGTACAGAGGCAAAAGCTTAGTTTCACATAAAAAAACTTATCTACTTATACTGTGGGGGAGTGGGGGCAAAAATGTTTGTCATGACTAAAACATTTCATAGTTAGGCAGAGGACAAGTGTCAGAACATCTCCTTTATAATGTGGAAAAATCTCTTTTATAGCATCAGTTTTACAGTTTTATTTTTTATGAGGAATCATATCACATATGCCTGCACTTCATCATGGGTGTGCAAATACCCAATTGTCTGGTATTGTATAACACACTACAATGATAAAAGACAATTGATTATTTGTATACCCATTATGCAGTGCTTTCAAATGGGAAGTATTTCCTCAAAACATTTTTAATTAAATTGAAAAATAAAACTGTACAACTAATACTATAAAATAGATGTCTCTACAAATAAAAGGGATGTTCCAGCACTTGTTTTCTGCCTAACAGCCATCTACATGTGCTAATGTGTGTTTCCACAATTTTAATAAATAAGAGCCATTGTATAATAGCAATAATGCACTCCAGAGTGTGGGCTGTACTGGGATAATCTCACTTCTGGGGGTGTTGGATGTACTTGGCCTTCAGCCTCATGCCCAACCACTTCAGGCGTGAGGTTATCCCAGCACAACCCACACCCTGTCATGCATTATTGCTTAATTTAAAAATGTTTCACTTTACATGTTATACGAAATAACAGTGATCCATTTTATAAGCACAATAAGCCACTCCAGGGTGTACATTAAAATATTTGAATGCACTTCCCAGGGGCATGAGAACACTCAGCCTTCAATCTCATGCCTCACTGCCCTGTTGTGACTTATTGCTTACATTATCCTGAGTGCAGCACTCACATCTCAGACCTGGCTCATATAATCCCATGCATTTCTGCACGTAATAACAGTAGGGAAGTGGAGAATACCAGTATTAGAGGACAAGAGTGTAGGAACTATATAGAATTAGTTGCATTCTGGTTGAAGATTATTTAGAATGAGAAAATGAGCTTTTTATTTCCTGGTCTCTGATTGGCTGGTACCTCTGCTGGGGGGGGGGGTACATTAACTTTCGATAGCCAGCCAGGAAATAAAAAGTTCCAACCTGCCATGCCTCACACTGTTAAACTGGTATCCTTGTGCCAGTTCAAATTTTAAAACTCATTAGCTGCCATTTTGTTTCCACTCGCTAAGTGAGAGGAAAGACCTACTCAGCCCCACCACACACACACATATGCATGGAAACCCTGTCCACAACTCCACTGCCATTATTTTCTTTGAAAAATGTAACCTGGACCACAAAAATCCAGCCTGGTTTCTCAAAAATGGTTTCAGTCCACAAAAACAAAATGCCAAGATAGAAGCGGCAGTTCTTCACAGCGCTAGGCTTGCATAGCTCCTGCTATTCCCCCATTTTGGCTGCACTGTTTTCCCTGAAAGAAACAGACAGAAAAATTACAGAAAACTATGTATACTTTTTTTTTTTAAATAAAATTACTTTCCTGAACTATGGAGTACATTTCCAACCATGCTCCACTCAAATGACTGTGTGCTTTGAAACAGATGCTGGAGACTCGTACCACATTTGAAACCCAATGAAAAAAAAAGTTGACTCTCTTCATATTGAGCTCAGCTCCCTACATTCCCCTGTTCCAACCTGGTACTCATAAAAGCAATTAATAAATGGTTCTCCACTGTTGTATCTGTGTTGGGGGGGAGAGGGGAGACAAAGCAGCAAGCAAGCATAAGCTGGAGGAGATACTAACATACTAGAGCACTATGAAGCCAGCAGAATAGGCCCTATGGTCTGCTCAATGGTCAGTGCCCATGCCGGGCACCAATTGATAGCCTTCCCTCCCACCCACACACGCAAGGACCCCTATTTCCCTGCGGGGCTTCTGGATGTCCCTCCCCCTGCACCTATCCCAGCCCTTCTTGAACTCCTCCACCGTAGTAGCAGCCACCAGCTTTCTGGGCAATGCATTCCAGGGCTCCACCACTCTCTCAGTGAAGTAGCGCCTCCTTGTTTCCACCTTCAACCTCCCCAAATCCATCTTCCAGCAGTAATGCAACATCCTTCTTTAAGTAGGGATGCCAAAACTGCACTCATAGGAAACAAACTATGCACAGAGAAACAGCAGCACCCTCCACTGGTTATTCGACCAGCACAGGGACTACTTTACCAAAAAACTTCATTCTGATTGTTTTTTATTTATTTGATACCGATATATTATCGTTATATATTGTTTTCAAAAATGTCACATATAGTTAATTTTTTAAGTACAATAATGCCCTCCAGGGTAGGCAGCATGGGCAATACCAGACTTTTCACCTGTGTTATTGGGTCTCATTACACCCCTGGGTGGTTTAGTATTGCCCAATACTGCCCACCCTGTTGGTTATTAATGCTTGCATATCAGATAATGGCAGTACATTTTTAATTCCCCCCCTCCCCCGTTACCTTTCCTATATCACAACTGCGGTTCCAACCATTTTCTTGCTTCTGATGCTGGTTGCCCATGACTTACAGTGTCACCCACTGGGATCAAGTACTCTGTGTGAGATGTCACAGTTTACTGTGTGACAAACTGGAGTAACTGGCACCAGATTACAGTACATTGAGTTCATACAATATCTTGCAAGATATCACTGACAGAAACTCAGATAACAGCCCTTGATCCTGGCAGGTAGCACTGTACTTATGCCTCACTGTGGGGGCCCCTCCGGGTTGTCCCCTTCTTCAGAAATGTTATTTATTTATTTGACAATTGGTGTCTGGGAAAGGCACACTGAGCTGAGGCTCACTTCCAGGTGTGACCTGGGGAGAGGGAAAGAAGAGGAACAAGAAACAGGTAATGGGTAAATTTAAGTTACAGCGGTAAAGTGCAGTTACAAAGTATTTTACAAAAAAAGATACAGGTATATATGATGAAGTGTGAATTATGTAGACCAAGTCAAACCAGGTGCCTTTGATAAATACATAGAAACTCTGCTGCAGCGGTGCTTAAGCAAACAGGCAATACATGTACAAGTAAAACTCTGAAATCAAGCTGCTGCAATCGCAACCCCTGGACATGAGCAGGGTGGGGATGGAAGGTGTTTCAGCTGATGATGAAATAATACAGGGCATTGCCAGGGCCACCTTCATTCATGCCATTGAGAGAAGGTTTCTCCACAATAGGCAGTGACTGCAAGCTCATGCACATGCATGGGTGTCCCTGGTGCTGTAAATTACATTTTTTAGTTTTGGGAGCTATGGAGACCCAAATAGTCTCTATCTTTAATCACTCTTGCATAATTGGGTGTATTGACAATGATTGAATGTTAGTAATTTATTGAGTCATGGTACCTCTGTCACTGTGCCTCCTTTCTCTCTTAACTTCTAGTTCTTCTCCCCTTCCTGTTACCCAACCTCCCTGTTCTCCCTTCCCCTCTCTTACCCTCTGTCCTCCTCTGACTACTGTTCCTTCTGCATCCCCCATTGCAAAACCTCGATGGCAAATTAGCCTTCTTATCCACCTTCTCCTCCTCTGGGGTAACCTTCCTGCTGCTCTCCACTCTGGCCTTCCCCCTATTCCTTCAAAGCACTCCTCCTCCTCTGTGACCTCTCCGGCCACACCTGCTCTTGCTCCTGACCTTTTCCTTCTCTCCACCTGCTTTCATCCCTGCTCTCTTGTCCATCCTGGGAGCCCTGACCACTCTGGTTCAGCATCTTACCAACACGTTACCTACCTATGTGCCGTACTCCCTAATCGCACACTGCTTATCTGTATACTCATCTTTCTTGCGTAATGTGTAGCATGCTGGATTACTTATTTGTACTCAGTTTGTAGTTGTGTAAGACATGCGCACTGCTCTTCCTGTATGCTGCCATTCTGTGTACCTCCATCTCCTCTCATTATATATTTGCTTGTACTATTCTGCACCTTATTTCTATGCACCAGTCTCGTGTACGTATAGCTTTACCATACTCGCTATTATGCTCCCCTCCCCCAACTCCCATCTTGCAATGAGTTTTGGCTCAGTGTGCCTTCCTATTCACCATATTACAAATAAATAAATAAAATTAACTTTTAGCTAGTGAAGCCTGAAATCCTTTCTGCCGCTTGACTTAAAGGCAAAATGTGGGAAGATTTGGGAATTGTTTAGCAGTACCCCCATCATATACTGTCATTTCTTATTGATCACCATCACTAGTATTTATCCATGACTGTCTTTTTTTGTTTCAGTTCTTGAGGCCTCAGTAACTGTGAATATTGAGCCACGCTACCCTGTTGTGAGATATGGAGACTGGATGACTCAGAACTGTTCCACAGATTGTCATGATGCTAAAAACTTTGATTTTGAGATTACCTCAACTAATTCCAGTAAAACAAATGGAAGTAACTGGATTTCAATGAGTTTCAACATTAACAGCTGGGATCCAACTCCAAACTGTTTTGTCAACTGTATTGTATCGGGAGAGGTAGACCAAGTCTCCATCAAATCCCACGTTCTTGCATTTGGTAAGTCATCAGTGTTTGTCACTCACTTCTTATTTTGTCAATCACTGGAACGACAGATGTTACTGTGAACATGTCTAGGGTGCAGTATGAGAGTTTTGGTAGTTAATATAGCTAGGAATGTCACGGTATGATTTTTATTGCACCACAGTACAGAAAGTAATAGTACTCTCTTGTTAAAATGTGAGTTTGCTCTTAACCATTTGTCCCTGTATAATGCAGCATGTAAGTGCCCAGGTCCAAGTTCTGACCCTGATACCCCTTGGCCTGATATTTGAAGGAGCTATTTTGCTACAAATCTAGCTCTGATTGTTTGTTTTTGGTGATGAGGGAAGGAAGAGTAGGAAAGATTTCCTGTTGGGGGTTGGGGGCAGAATATAGGAAGTACTGACTGTCTGCTGCGTAATGCCCAAGAGGGCAGGCGTGTTTATACAGTTATGATTATGATCTGCCGCAGTGGGGGGGGGGGCGTGGCTAGCAGCCGAGCCGAATGGAAGCCTGAACTCTGAGCTCCCTCAAACCCCTCTAAATAATCCTTATTAAACCCATATTCTTCTACATTATGGCGTGACTACCATTATTCAAATGCTCATGTAGTTAACGCCCGTCTAGCAACTCTTTGCTCGGTCTCCTGCTACTAAGATATTGCACTTTATTCGGTTGACTTGGTTTTGCCACGTGGTCTAATTAATCCCCGAGATGGATTCTACATCAGGACCAACTCCGTTGCAGGGAGACATGCCTGAAATCTGGTAGATGGTTGCTGAGATTCTCCACCAGATGGAGAAAATAGATCTAACTACAAAATTCAGCAGATATTATCTATCTCACTCAGCGAGCATGTATCACCAAGCACAGACTGGCTGAAGCAGAGGATGACTGGCATAAAGCTGGTGTTCGATTACAAGAACAAGAGAGGCTTATCTACTTACTTTGGGATAGAGTTGAAGATCTGGAGAATAGCAGCCGCCAGAATAACCTTAGGTTTGTTGGGTTTCCGGAGGGTTGCGAAGGGAATGATACAATTACATTTCTGCAGAAAGAACTGCCTGCTATTTTGGAATGGCACTGCAGGACTCCAATGGAGATAGACTGAGCCCACAGAACTTTGGCTCCTCACCCTGAACCTGGAGCTCGCCCTCATACTATTCTGTCCTGCTTTCTTCAGTTTCAAGATCATGAAACGATCACAAGGTTGGCATGCACAAAGAAAGAACTGCATTGGAATGGGCATAGAATACAAATTTTTGCTGACTGTTCTCAGGCGGTAACTACAAGGCATAGGGCCTTCACAGCAGCTCGTAGAGCCTGCACCGATATCCAGCCTCACTCAGAATTATCTATAATGGAGCCCCCAAGAGTATTTGACAATCCAGCGGCCGCCGAGAATTTTCTGGCAGCACAAGCCCTTAAACTGAACTGGGGCCATCTGCGTGGATTCCCTGGCTCACAGGCTCATCCATATAGGCTGTCACCGATGAAGACTTCCTCACAGAAGACTAACAGCCATTCTCCGGTATCCACAAATCAGCAGAACACCTCCAGCCGAATATCTCCTCTAAAATCTCTGGGAAATAATAGCAAGAGGAGGAACAGAAGACGCCAAAGGATTGAAGGCGCACATGTCAATAAAACTCCATGGCTCAGTGAAAGCCCTGAATCGACGGCATCGCGCGGTTCCTTCCAACCAGATATGAGCAACAACAAATTTCAGGCCTTGCTGGACTTGCCTACCGATGGCTCTCCTGTTGCTCCACCGCTGCCCCCTCGGTGATCTCAACCAAAAGAAGCTAAGCCCCAAACGGCTAGGAACTTCACATGGGCAGAAGGAAAAGGTACATCCCAGGAGGTCTCTGGCCCTTCAGACAACTTGCCTGATTCGATGCCCCAACTGGAATCCACAGAGGAACTAACTCCGGACGCTGAAGCGGTGGGCTGACTCTTTTGGTGTTTTCTTTTCTCTAGATGGTAATCAGTTCCCCCCGGTGAATTATCCCGGTAGGTTTGGATACAGAGTCCATAATTTTGGATATCTCTCATAGGTGACCTTAGTTTGTTGTTTACTCAGGGTGTATGAGATCTCTAACCCCCCCACCCTGAAGATCTTCCTTGGGTATGTTTATGGGGATGTACTAATATGCTGTACCTTAGCACGGAGGATCTCCTTGATAACTCTCCATTTACCCCCCCCCCATGGTCTGAGTAACCAATGGGTATTTGGAGAAATTCCTCCTACACTTGATTTATTGGCCCCTACCCTGACTTATTAGATTTGTGGGGAATCACTTGGCTTTTGTCCCTCACATAATTCTTTACCCTTGGAGGAAAAGTGGACCAATTAAGGGCTTACATGTCAAACCTTATGGTTACTGAATACCCATTTTTTAAACGGATGACTGGAGTCCTGAAATGAGCTCAGTTATGAGCTCTCGGGTGAGATTACCAGTCATCTTTGGACTGTATGTGTAGAAGGACTAGTCTGCTGAAAGGGGAATGTGGTCGGAGGATCCAGAACTTCTATTAGTCCTCCCTTTCAAGTGCAGTCTAAGATTACACTACCCCCCAGTGACCTCCGCTGGTATCTGGGCTGCAAGATGGCAGATACGCACAGCGGTTGCTGGTCAGACAAGCGATTGCTTACAGGTATGAGTTGGGGAGGTGGGATGGCTTTTGTTATAACTTGTTATTTGTTTTTAATAATATGTTTGCTAGTACCCATGTTTGAGGTACCGTTTTTTTATGACTGCACTCTTGAGCTGATTTGTTATGTTTGTTACTATGGCAATCTGGAAACTAGGGTTGGGAATTGTCCCATGGGTATAATGAGAGGGATTTGGCACACTGGGCATAGATTCTTATATAGGTACTTCCTGTCGCACCTTTCTTCAGTCATGTTATATCAGTGGTTAAATGGAGACTAGATTTCTATCTTGGAATGTCAGCAGGCTTAATTCACCGATTAAGCAAAAAGAGGTCCTGTTACAATTAAAAAAGCTGCACCCCATTTTGGTGCTCCTTCAAGAGACGAAACTGTCCCCAGTAGAGGCTAAGAAGCTCAAATGAGACTAGGTGGCTGAAGAACTGCACAGTGAGGCGGCGTCTCACAAAAGGGGAGTTTCTATTCCATTCCATAAAAAATTGGGGTGGAAAGTGAAGTGGCACACTCATGTTAAGGAGGGGAGGTGTATCTTGGCAGATATGGAGATTCCGGATGGTTCTCTGATTTTGACCAATGTCTATGTACCCAATCAGGACTGTAATCAGTTCTTCCACACTTTCAACCAGACCCTTACCGATTTTAATGTGGCTAAGGCACCAACACTAGTGGGTGGGGATTTTAATTTAGTGTTGGATCATTCTATGGACAAGAGTAACAAATCCCCTGAACCCCACAGGCAAGCTAAGAAAGCAGTCCTGACATTAATGTCAGAGCATATACTGCTGGATGCCTGGAGAACAATGCATCCAGGGGTACATGATTACTCATGTTTTCCCATACCTATGGTTCATCTAGCAGACTAGATCTCTGGCTTATTTCATCTGCACTATATGAACAAGTAACTAGGTCTGATATGCACCCAATATATGTTTCAGATCATGCCCCCCTGGAATTAGTGATCAAACTAGGTTCAGATCCCCCTCAAATTCCCTCATGGTGTCTGGACCCCCTTTTGCTGGAGGATGTTAATTTTCAAAACCTGCTAGGACCTGAAGTGCAGGAATATTGGAAAAAACAATGACAATGGGGAAGTGAATGATTTAATTCTATGGGAGGCCTTCAAGGCGACCCTCCGAGGCAGAATCATTGCCTATGCCTCTGCCAGGAGGAGGCGTCGAGAGACAGAGCAAAGAGCCCTAGAAAAACAGCTATCCTCCTTAGAATCTCAGTATAAATCCCTTCAATCTCAAGTCCCATCCCAGTCCTTACCAGCCCAACTAACTAGTACCAGAATTTCTCTAAATGCCCACCTGACCCGACAAGCTGAGCTGAATCTCAGATGGATGCGACACTCTTATTGGGAAGGAGGGGGGAAGGCCAGTAAACTTCTGGCATATCGACTTAAACACCAACAGGCATCCAGAACGATACATGCATTGGTGGACAAGCAAAGAGTATTGTCTCACTCCAAAAAAGGGGTGAATGAGATCATGGCCCAGTTTTATGGAAAATTATATGGATCTCCCAACCCCTCTGATCCGCTTAATATTCAAAAATTCCTAGATACAATATCTATTCCCCAATTTCCAGAAACTGACACTAGACTGTTGGATGCACCAATCACTGTAGTTGAAGTGAAGAAGGCTATTGCCTCCCGAAACCTTCACAAAACCCCAGGGAAGGATGGACTGCCCATCGAGTTACATAACATCAAAGGAAAAAACCTGGCACTGTATTTGGTCCAGATATTCCAACACTCCTTGTAGGCAGGACTATTACCCCCATCCATGAGAGAGGCCACTATCACAGTACTCCGTGAAAAGGGGAAAGATTCTCTCTTCCCTAGTAGTTACCACCCCATTTCACTCATCAATGCGGATGCGAAAATCTCAGCCAAAATCCTTCCAAGTAGGCTTGATCATCTCCTGCCAGATCTGATTCATCTGGCCCAGACGGGTTTTGTTAAAGGTCGCTTAGGGTCGGATCATCATAGATCACTGGTCTCACTATTGCACTATACTAAATCATCTAACAAGCCTTCTGTAGCCCTGGCTATTGACTTTGAGAAGGCATTCGACTCAGTCGAATGGCCTTTCTTGTTCCACATCCTCTCCAAAATAGGTTTGGGACCTGGCTTTATTTCGTGGATACAATTTCTATACGCCTCCCCAATGGCTTCGGTCCTGACGAATGGTACTATGTCTCCGTCCTTTCCTTTACAGAAAGGTATGAGACAAGGATGTCCCCTCTCCCCCCTTTTATTTGTTCTAGCTATAGAGCCCCTGGCCACTGCACTTAGGGAATCCCAAAACATCCCGGGTATACAGGTAGGAGATAATACCTTCAAAACGTTTTTATATGCAGATGACCTTCTCATCACCACGGAGTATTCTCCCAAGGTGATCAGTAGCATCTTTGACATTCTGTCCACCTTTGCCGAAGTTTCAGGTCTTAAGATAAATCAATCCAAAACCGAGGTGCTTCCATTAAACTCAGTGACTTCGGAGGATGATTTTACAGCTAGTGGGCTGAAATGGTCCCCTAATGGTATACAATACCTGGGTATTATCCTTAATTTGAGTCTGGGGGAAATGCTCTCAGTTAATTTTACTATATTATTAGATTCTCTTAGACAGGACATGGGAAGGTGGAAGGCCTTGAGACTGTCGCTTGCTGGCAAGATTGATTCCATTAAAATGATGGCAGCCCCTAGGATATTATACCTGTTAGCCCATATACCCATGTTTATCCCACAGAAATGGTTTCAGAAACTCGAGGCATTAATGGGTAATTTATTATGGGAAGGATCTCTGCCTTGGTATAGTAAACTTAAACTACGTCAACATTGGAGGCTGGGGTCTTCCATGGCTGCAGAGATATCATATGGCCTTTATTACTTCCCAGACGACTAGATGGTTCTCCAAAATTGGTCAGGCCTCTCCAACTTGGCTCCCTCTAGAGGCATTAATGGTGGTCCTATATAGCAAGAAAAATATACCCTTGGATAGTCCTCCTCCTATACAAGTCTCTACCTTGTACTGGAGGAAGGTCCTTACTCTTTTGGGACATGATCCAACTCCATGGGAAAATATGCCCCTGTGGAATAACCACGCCCTACAGATAAGGAAAACTAAAATACATTGGAAATATTGCGAGGCCCAAGGTATTTCCACGATTCAAGATTTATTACTTCCTAACTCTAATATATTGGATACTTTTGAATCATTAAAAGTTAGATACTGTCTCCCACCCACTCATTTCTGGAGATATCTTCAGATTAGAGATGCTATAACCCATTCGTCAAATGCCCTTCCAACTAGGGAGGTACAGCAATGCCCGCATCCGGTAACTGCATGAGAAAAGCGCCCCAGGAGCAGAGCAAGTGGGATTTACCCTGCCCTCAATATGCTACCATAGACCCAACCCAAAAGGCTAAAACACAGTGGGAAAAGGACTTTCAGTCCACACTGTCCGACCAGCAGTGGGAGCATGGCTGGGTTAGAGTCCACCATGCTCGCCGAGATGGAAGTATACGTCTTATCATGAATAAAATCTGTCATAGATGGTATAGGGACCCGGCCAAACTTAAAAAGATGGGTCTTCTTCCAACTGACACTTGTTGGAGATGTGGTAACCAAGGGGCGCATTTGTTTCATATTCTCTGGGACTGCCTCAATCTTAAATCATTTTGGGCATCATCCCAAGGAATGTGTCAACAGATTTTTCCAGATGTTGTTCCTGATCCACCCCTTTTACTCTTGGGATGTGCTCAGTCGAATGTGCCCAAACGTAGCCCAGGAGCCCAATGGGTTACTGCAGTTGGGGCTGCAGCCAAAAGACTCATATTATTAAATTGGAAATCCTCAGTGACACCCTCCTTCCAAGAACTCCCCCTGGCATTAACCCAGGGGGCTATATTTGAAAGAATTTCCAGTCTCGCTGCAGGCTCTGTGGTTTAATTTGAGAAATGCTGGCAACCCTATCTGCAGTCAAAATATTGACATAATCTCCAACCCTGAATTACCTCAAAGGATATGGTTACTCCTGGGCTTGATTCTCTTCCTCCTTGTTAGAAAGTGGTGCCTCTCCCTCTCAGGGTTCCAGTTTCCCTTTTTATAGGCCCTCACCTAGTAAAAGATTGCCTTTTATACATAGTTGATATGGTTACAAGCTTATATGAAAGACACACACCAGTTTTTACGCCTTTAACTCCTGGGTTAAATGTTAGCTTATTTTCTATTATTTGCTAGTATAGTACATCTGATATTATTGCATCTATCAACTCACTCCATTATATCTCAATGTATAAAGGCAACCTTCTGGTCATACTAAATGTTGCGGTATGGTCCAGACTTGAAGTGTATTACTCTGCACTTTTGCGTGTGTCTCATTTTAAATAATAAAAATGTTTAAACTTAAATGATCCGCTGCTGTCTGTGCTACTTAATGCCAGTCACTCCTCTTGCAACATCGTCAGTCACTGGTTACACACATGGCATTATACAGCATTGCAGGGGCAGTGTACTGAACTTCCTGTAGTACCACCGTATTTCCAACAGGTTTCAGGGGTGGGATGCGGTTAACAGGAAAATGTAAAAAACTGTATCATAAAACTAATAAGAGGACCATGAGAAAGGGAAAAGTGGGGGAGTATTGGACAAGGGAAAAGTGAGGAGAGAGTGTAGGAAAGTGGAACACACAGGAAGAGGGACCAGTCAGGTCTGTGGAGCCCTGTGTGTTGTTTCATTATTGGTACTTGATCCCTCTATGAACCCCAATGTGATGCTTGTGTGTGTCAGTGCCGGTATCGTTGGGTACAGAAGGCACCCCTAGACTGGCTTGACATAGCAGGTCTCTCCTCATCTAGTGGGCAAAAGGGTTAACAGACTACACCAAGCAGCGATAGGTGTAGTGGTGTGTCACGGGCCTGTACCGATGCACACAGAGTGGCATGTTTACATGCTAGCAAAAACGCCTGCATCAGTACAGGAACTCAGGAAAACACTGATCACTCTACACCACACTGGAGCACATTGGTGCCAACAACAACACTCCCTGTGGTGTTTACACTGTCTGACTTGCACCGATGCAACTCATCTGCACCTCTCACAACAGTGCAGATCAGGCAGTGTAAACAGGCCCAGTGATTGCCTCAATCCCATTATACTGCTAGCCACAGTATTATTGTTAACAGACCTTCACAGCTCTTTAGAAATACAGATTTCTTCCTTGAACATGTCATCATACTATTTTCCTTTTTAAAGAGCAGAGGCTGGATTTTTAAAGCAGCCTGGAAAATGTGTTAACAGCAGCAAAAATGATGTGCAAGGGTGCTTCCACATGCATGCTATTTTGCCTAGGGGAGTTGATTTGCGACTGTTTCCACAATTTATGGCAGCTTGTATTCTGCTTCCATGCACGCTGATATTTATCAGGTGTAGCATTCCTCCACATCTGTGCCTGCCATGAATTTGCTGTCTATGTGCACCAAATGCTAATGCCACTGAGTGGCTTTTCTCAGCACACCGGTGAGTTGCCCATGGGGACTTAGTCCCTGGGCCACATCAGGGCTGTTAAAAATCAGGCCCCTGATACCTAAAATCAACTTTCTTTGTAATGAGAAAGAAACAGTAGCACCTTGTCTGGAATTGAACCCAGGCCCCCAAAATATCATTCTTGTGCTCTGTTATTAAGATAAAAACTCACATGCCATCAGAATGACATTCTGGGTTCCTGGGTTTAATTCCCATTTAGATCAAAGGCATCTCTAGTGAAGGCTTTTGAAAGGGATGAAGTGATGAATAGGTACCCCTAAAGCAGATGGGAGTGGTCCTTAGGGTTGTTCAGAATTCACCGAATGGAATTGTATTCATTGGATTCTGATCCAGCTTTTGGATTTAGGGTTTTCGATTTGTGGTCCAAAAATCCTAAATCCTAAATTAAATTCTAAAACCTATTTTTATACAGGCATTTAGGAATTAGGATTTTGAATCTGAATCTTAAATCTGATTTTTAGGTCCTTTTAGGATTTGAAATGGAATCAGATTAGATTCTGGAAGTTCATGAAGTCCTAAATCCTGAAACTGGATCAGAATCGGCCAATTTCGAGCACCCCTATTAGTCTTGCTACCAGCACAGAGCTCTGCATAAGGGGTTTCTGACCAGGATAGGTTGATCCAGGGAATCATACCCTGGAGAAGGTGCATGTACTGTGCAAGTGGGCCAGTAGGAATAGTCACAAGCAGCTGTCATGAGGCCCAGGAGGCCTAGCAAGGATCTCACCAGGATCTGGGCACTGGAGGTGACCAACATTGCCTGGACTATCGAAGTGTTGCCACAGGGATCCTATAGAAACATCTGTGCCCAAGTCATGTCCAAGATTGCTGATAAACTGAAGGTGCTGGCAAGGTGGTAGAACCGATTTGGGTCCAGTCATTCAGGTAAAGGTATACATTTAGAGATTCCAGGTGTAAGGCTACAGTCACCACAGGTAAGCACTTAGCAGAGACCTGCGGTGTTGAGGAGAAACCAAAGAGCAAGACACAAAATTGACATTCCCGGCACTCCAGGAAGAGGTGCAGGTATTAATGATTGTGCTGTATCTAGATGTGCTGATTTGCATACTGCCTGTTCATAGTGCAAAGTCAATCCCACTCCGAGTGCAGAGGGTGGACAGGCTGAAGAGAAACCATGCAAAACATTTTGTATGCAGTGTGTTTGTTCAGGCCTCTGAGGTTAAAGATGGGCCGTAGATCATCCATCTCCTTTGGAACTAGGAAAAAACTTGAATAAAAAACATGGGTTTCTTTTAGCCATGACACAGGCTGACTGGCCCTCATGTTCTTGAGAGTACAGACTTCAGTCAACAGGACCAGTAAGTGCTCTGGAGGGTAGTGACAAGTGCTGGCAAATTGCACAGAACGAGGTGCTATTAGTTCAGTGTATGATCTTCCCAAATAATATCGAGAATGGTTCCACCACTTAATAACGTCGGCAATGCTGCCGACATCCTCAACAGTGACAGGAACAATACCGATTGTCGGCATTACTCCTGTCATGAGAAAGTCTTTTTCTTTTGGGGGCTTCACCCCACACACACTCCATGTGGATGGCTGTGCCCCCTGTGCCCCATCTTTAAATAACCAACTCTGAGTCTGAGTTGGTTCGGGGTGGGGGCGCAACACCGGGAGTTGCAGTGTTGGATCACAGCAGACCACCACAGCGAACAATCTCGACCTGGTGAGAGTCATCACTGTGGTGGTGTTTGCCATCAAAATGTTGCTGTGGTGGGGTGATACCATCAAGAACTCATCCATCTCACTGGATCTCCTGCCATTTTGTCAGACGCATAGGGGTCCTAACTTCTACCAGAACACCCAGGAGAGGGGCAGGGGAGCAGATGGGAGTCAGAAGGTCAAGGGGGCTGTGGGACCATCAGAACAGTCATGACGGTCACAGTCATGAAGTTCAGGATTGAAGCACTGACCACTAGGGACCCAGGTGATGAAGGCAATCAGTGTCATTTGCACAATCATAGTCTCTGCACATAGTTCTGGACGGATGCCTGTGCCTAAGTCTTGTCCATGACAGCAACTATAAACTGAAGGTGCTGAAGTAATTCTGAATGATTATTGCATCATGCACTGCAAGCCCGTTAGTCCACAGTGTGGATCGATGGGTTACAGCTGATACTGTAAGCTCTCATTTGGCGGGCAGCTGGGTGGTAAGCAGGTGGGTTTGTTGCTGCCCGCCGATGATGGGGGGTAGCTGGGTGAGCAGGGGCCCTGTATAACTGGGGAGTGGGGGGGTGCCACTGGACCACCAGGGATATATTTCCATAGTATTTACCAGTGATTAGAGTTATGGGAGGGTTGGGGGGTACCACTAGACTACCAGAGCTGGGGAATTCAGTAATTTTGGTGATCGCGGCAATGGGGAGGGATGGGGGATGCCACTAGACTACCAAGGATGTATTTCTCATTTATTTTCAGTGATCACAGCTACAGGAAGGGGGGTGCCACTAGAGTACCAGGTATACCCTATTCTGTTATTTTTGGTGATCGCAGCTATGGGGAGGGAGGGGTGTGCTACTAGACTACCAGGGATATCTTAATCTGTTATTTTTGGTGATAATGGCTATAAGGAGGTGGGGGTTACCATTAGACCCCCTCTGGCAGCATCACATGTTGTGCAGGGTGCCATGTACATGTTGCTGGCCAGCCCTGCACAACTCATGAAAAGGGCCATAATGACATGCAAATGGCCCCATTTGTGCCTTTCATACATTATCGCCCCATTTGCAAACTGCCGGCTGAATATCAGGAATTTGTACACAGAGTAACTCTGTTGCACTGGCACAGTTCCCATTCCTGGCATTCAGCCCCGTTTGGGGGGATGCGCAAGTGCATCATATTTGCACAGTGCGCATTGCCTGTTATATTCAGAGGAGATGCACCATTGCTCATTCCTTTGAATATATCTCTGAGTTGCAGCAGCGCAACACAGTTGCACTGTGCCACCACATGCACCATTGCCGGGTGCAATTCTGAATGTCGGGGCCATTGTGAAAACAAGCCACAGAAGTAGACATCCCACCAGTGGAGCAAAAACAGACAGGACCAGGAAGCTACTTACCATGCTTCTGGTAACTGAAAGAAGTGCAGCAGGCCAACCATTTGGAAATGACCTGCTTAGAAATAGGAGTGCTCACCATCCTGAGGGTAAAAGCCAGAAATAGTGGAGAGGATTTTCTATAATCCTTAGTATGATTAGGGTACCAGTGCAACATCCTACAGACATCAAACATATGCAGAGGATGTTCCTCACTGTCTGAGGCAGTCAAGAAATAAAGGTCAATGGTCTGGTTTAGTGTTCACTCAGAAATTACCTTCAGCAAAAAATGAGGATTGGTATGCAAGGTAACCCTATCCTTGAGGAACATAAGAAAAGGAGGCTCTGTAACCAGAGTCTGCAGTTCAGAAATGTGTCTAGCGGACATCGTAGCCACTAGGAATAGTGTCTTCCAAGAGAGGTAGTGCAGCTCACAAGTAGCAGCAGGCTCAAAGGGAGGCAAAGGAAGGGTCTCCAGAATCAAATTACAGTCCCACAATGGAACCGGATCATAGACCAGGGGATACAGAAGTAGAATACCTCTTAGGAACCTACAAGAAACCTCAAGCTAGATCATCATTTTGCCACCAGTGAGGACATGAAAAGTCAACAACATGGCCAGGTAGACCTTAACAGAGGAATACTCAAGGCTCAAGTCCATAAGTGACAGGAAGTAGTCCCTCACTAGACTGACTGGACAAGTAAGGGGTTCCAGCTGATGAGCAGCACACTATATTGCAAAATATTCCCATTTTTGTGAGTAGGTGCAGGGAACAGACAGTTTCTGAGCCAGTAATATAACAGCAGTGACCACTGGGGGAAATCCCAGAGCAGGAGAGCTCTACGTCTTCAGGAGCCTGGTGTGGAGTTCCAGGGATTAAAGATCTGGATGCACCAGAGTACTGTGCTCTTGTGACAGACATCCCTCTTGTAGAGGGAACAAGACAAGGGCTCCATTGCAGTTGCTGAAGCAGATGGAGCCAAATTTGTCTGGGCCAGTATAGGGCCACCAGAATCAAGATGTCCAACACAGCCCTCAACTTAACCAGAGCCCTCCGTATGAGAGGGAATGGAAGAAAGCCATACATGTTCCTCCCTTTCCAAGAGAGGGACAATGCATCAACAGCCAATGCTGCCATAGTCTTCCATAGGCAATTCCTGGTAATTGTTAATATGGAGCCCAAGGAACACCAAAGCATGTGTCCTTTTTCCCATGACATCAAGCATCCAAGATGCCTTATCAGGAGGAAGACAGCTCATATGTTTAGGAGCCTTAGGCCTGTCATGAGCATCCATCATAAACACCAAATCCATCTCTGGTTGAGATGAATAATAAGGCTTTCCAGAAGGCACAGGATATTGTTTATCTGCCTTACTGGATACAGCTGGCAAAGCACAAGGCCTGTGCCAAGCAGCTAGAGTGGCATCCTCAGAGCCAAATGGACAGTAGGTATAATTATAGTAGGGGAGGCAGACACCTTCTAAGAACTCATAAAGATTCTTCTTAGCTGAATCCTCCTCTGCCACAAATCCTAGCTTAGACTGGACCTGTCTGAGGAAAGCCTGAACGGAGGCATCCTCAGGCGAGAACCAAGAAGAGTACTGCAAAGCCTCCTCATTGCAGGAGGATAAAGTAGAATTAGAGCCCACCACATCTAGGGGGTTAAGCTCTTCCTCCATCTCTTCATAGCTTTCCTCTATATACTCTGGATTGTATTCCAACTCATCATCGATGTTACTGGTCATGGGCAGCGGGTCGATGGTTAGAGGAGGCTGGGAAGGAGGAATCACCAATGGACTAAGCACTGATGTGGGATGATACTTGTCTGACATGATGGCTGGCAATAGGAACTCCTTCAGCAACCCAGATGACATTAATGGGATCGGCGTCGATGATGGGGTTAGGTGCAGAAGCCTTTGGAAAAGCTCATTGTCTGATAAAACATCTGCAGCCGTTGGACTCCAATAGAGCCATTGACATCAGAACCATTTACTGGACAGTGCCCAATAGTAGAATTGGCTGTGAATCCCCTGACAGCATGTGCCAGACCCCAACCTTGGAGCCTGAGAGGTGGTCTGGGGGGGTAGCAGAACCCAAAGCCCTGGCCTGGGACCTGTCTTTGTCAGTGGACTTACCTCTCTTAAAGGAGAGTGGGACCTTTCAGGAGCAGCATCATTTTTCCTATGTCTCTTTCACTTTTCTATATGGTGGCGGTGCTTATTTATCAATTTAGCAGATTTGTCCTCAGCTAGTGATCAAACAGGAGTTCATCATGTTTGTAGTTCATCTGCATCACCAAGTAAGGAAAAAGGTCCAGCTCCCCATACGACGCTCAGGGGAATTGCTGGACCTCACCCAACAACTAACGCACCAAAAACTGGCCAATGGAAAATCATGTACACAAATGCCTGCAGTCTGGGAAACAAGAACCAGACCTGCAGGTAACAATGACAGAGGCAAAACTGGACATAGTAGCCATTAGCGAGACATGGTTTACCAGTAACTACACTTGGGAGACTTCAGAAGCCAGCTATGTACTGTTCAGAAGAGACCGAAGAGCAAAAGGGGGTGGGGGGAGTGGCCTTTTATGCCAATGAGAATATCAAAGCTTCAGAAATTCAGAATATACATAAGGAGCCAGAAGAACTGCGGGTCACCCTGGAAACAAGAAATGGGACAGCCATATGAACTGGGGTTGTCTACAGGCCTCCAGACCAAGGGGAGGACATAGACACATTACTGTTAGAAAATATACAAAACATGACAGCTAAAGGGGAGGTTCTGTTAATGGGAGACTTCAACATGCCAGGTACAGATTGATCAATACCAGCAGGAAAATCAGCCAGAACTAGACACATAGTGGATTCCCTGCAGACGGAGGGCCTCAAACAACTTGTACAACAGCCCGCAAGAGACAGGGCTATCCTAGATCTACTACTGACTAACCGGGAAAGGATCATAGATCTCCAGGTAGAAGGTCACCTGGGGGCCAGTGACCATCACATGGTATGGTTCAATTTGGCCACTAGAACTAAATCATCCCATTCCAAGGCAAAAATATGGGACTTCAGAGGAGCTGAATGATAAGATGGCCAACAGAGTTAAGTTAGCCCTGGCAAGAAGAAATACAGGTGAGGGAGTACAGGCAAAGTGGACAAGTATTAAGGATGCAGTACTTGAAGCAACACCCCATTGTGTTAGGGAGAAAAGCAAGACCAAAAGGAGGACAACACTTTGGTTCTCAGAAACAGCAGCAGAAAAGGTCACAGCCAAAAGGTTGGCCTTCAGGAAATGTAAGGGAACGCAGTGTGCTGAAGATAAAGAGGCATACCAAACTTCCCTAAGGGAAGCAGGGAAGGCAGTAATGCAAGTAAAGGCCCAAACCAAAGAAACACTAGCATGAACAGTAAAAGAAGGGGACAAGACTTTCTATAGATACATTAGTGAAAGTCAGGAGAAAGTCCAGAGGGGATATTGCTAAGATCAAAGGGGATAAGAGGGAGTGCGTGGAGGAGGACCAAGGAAAAGCATCTATCCTAAATAGATACTTCTGCTCAGTATTTACTGAGGATAAGGTAGGGCAGGGCCCACAGCTCAGCACCATGGACACAGAGGGGAAGGAGGTGTGCACAAGTCCCTTAACAAAAGAAAGGGTCCTACAAGAGCTCACTAAGCTTAGGGTGGACAAGGCAATGGGACCAGATGGCATACATCCTAGGGTACTAAAGGAGCTAAGGGTGGAACTAGCATAGTCGTTATCAGAACTATTTAGTGAATCTCTGAGCACAGGAGAGGTCCCAGAAGACTGGATAAGGGCTCATGTGATCCCACTCCACAAGAGTGGTAGCAGGGAGGAGGCAGAGAACTACAGACCAGTCAGTCTTACCTCAGTAGTGGGCAAGATTATGGAGGCACTCCTTAAGGAAAGGATAGTGCAACACCTGGAATCCATAGGAGCACAGGATCCAAGACAGCATGGGTTTACAACAGGAAGGCCCTGTCAAACTAATCTCACATATTTCTTTGACTGGGTAACCAGAGTGGAGGAACAAGGGGGTGCAGTTGGTGTTGTCTACCTTGACTTCAGCAAAGCTTTCAATACTATTCCACATAAAAGATTGATTAATATTAATTCTGGAGGTCAGGGGTAAGGTACAACAGACTTCTAGGAAAACAAACTGAACTTACAAGCTCAAATGGGCAGATTGGGTGGGCCATAGGCCCATATCTGCCGACACTGTCTATGTATCTATGTATCTAATAAGCTGGGTAGGCTCGGAGTGGGTCAGAAGTTGGTCAACTGGGTGGCAAACTTGTTGGTGAGCAGAACACAGAGAGTGGTGGTAAACGGTATACAGTCAGAACAGATGCAAGTCACAAGTGGGTACCTCAAGGATCAGACTTAGGGACAGTCCTTTTCACTGTCTTCATCAGTGACATTGCAGATGGACTGCAGGGTAAGGTTTGTCTGTTTGCAGATGACACCAAGATCTGCAACAGAGTAGATGATCCAGATGGGGTGGGCAGAATGAGAAGAGATCTGCATAAACTCACAAAATGGTCGGAAGAGTGGAAACTGGAGTGTAATGCAAAGAAGTGCAAGATCATGCACATAGGGAAGAGAAACCCTTATGCCACCTATAGGTTGGGAGGGGAGTTGCAGGCAATCACAAGGGAAGAAAGATACTTGGGCATCATCATCACCGATGGCCTGAAATCACCCAAGCAGGCCACTAAAGCAGTAGGTAAGGCTAGAGAGATGTTGGGGTGTATTAGCAAGGGTATCACAAGTTGTAAGGGGGAGGTAATAATCCCTCCTTACAAAACACTGCTTATGACCCATCTGGAGTACTATGCGCAGTACTGGAGGCTGCACCTGCACAAGGACAATAATAAAATGGAGGAAGTTCAGAGAAGAGCAACCAAAAATGGTGCAGGGACTGCATCAGAAAACATATGAGGACAGATTAATGGAGCTCAATATGTATACCCTAGAACAAAGGAGGGAGAGAGGTGATATGATCGAAACATTCAAACAGCTTAAGGGCATTAATAAGGTGAAAGAGTCTAACATGTTTCAATATAAGAAAAATAGCTGGACAAAAGGACACAACATGAGATTAGAGGGAGGCCAATTGAGGGGCAATGTGAGAAAGTTCTTTTTCACAGAAAGGGTGGTGGGTGCAGGGAACGGCCTACCTCAGGAAGTGGTGGCTATGAATACAATGCAGGGCTTCAAACAGGCATGGGATAGGCATAAGGGAGCAATACAGATGAGTATGAATAGATAGGCCATTGACAGAGTAAAGGCCTATGGCACATTCATAAAGTAGAAAAAAATGGGCAGACTGGATGGGCCTTGCGGTCCTTATCTGCCGTCAACTTCTATGTTTCTATTTCTGAGTAGAATCAGTGACCAAAGTCATTGACCACGGAGAATGGCAGGTCCACGGTGAGCCCTGGAGAGATAGAGCGGGAGTGCGGGAAACTAAAAGAAGCTACCTTCGACACTTACTGCGTGTCCTCCAGTGCCTTGATGTGGCTCGCTGGAGGGAGGTGTCCTCGAAGAAGATTGTTAGTTCTAAAACTAGTGATCTTAGTGAGTTTACCGGAGACAGAAAATTACGATTGAGATTATAAAGAATAAATGTTTTTCATCACTGAACCCATATCTTAAAATCTACTAATCATGCCCCACTGTCCAACCCAAAACGTAGAACAAAACTTAGTTATAATTCTTTCTCAAGTTCGCTCTTAGGTTATGGAACTCTATTCTGTCTGATTTATGTTTCTACCAAGCTTCCCAGGGATATCATAATGGTTACTGTAGACACTTATATAATGCACATGTGTGTTCTTACTCCTAGCTGGTTTCATTTGTATGGCACTCATATGTCGTATGTGTCCCTTCAGTTATGTTGCCTCTTAATATATTGTGACTGTACATATTATAGCTTTTCTGTATAATATATACTGCTTTGCACACTCTTGGCCATTTTGTTTTTACCCCAAATATGGCCTTGTGGTCCCTGTTTATTGTATTACACTCCTGACAACCCTTTGTGTTTGCAACATTGTCATTTCTCATGCCTGTGTGTGTGTGTGTGTGTGTGTGTGTGTGTGTGAGTGTGTGTGCTATTACTGCTGTATTATCATCTGAATTGTAGCCTCAAAGGTGTTACTTGAAAATTGACGTCTGATTGTCTAGTGCACTTACCTAGTAAATAAAAACTAAAGAAATGAAAATAGTCATTTCTTCAAACCATTTCCTTTCCTTTGAGTTCCACATTTTTCTTGACTCCAGTAGTTCCCAGGCTACAGGAGTTATAAAACATCTGTTTACAGGGTTTCACTAACTTGAAAGTCAAAGCTTATTGGCAGGAAAGAAACTCCATTGAGTAAGCTCATTTACAAGGAGGTCCTGAGACAAGTAATGTGCAATGCGCATACAATAAGCCAAGGCCAAACATATAACAGGAACACACGGGCAATATCCATTAACATACAGCCTTCTAAGGGAGAGATATACATGGAGTAGGATAATTTACAAGGTTAAGACATTGTGGAGCAACAGTCAGGCATACAGCTTCACAAGGGAAAATATATGTATGGAGCAGGGTAATTTACAAGGTTAAGACATTACGGTATACAGGCAGGCATAAACTGGTAGATGGCATAGTTAGTAGTAGGCTGTAGTTAAAACTTCCAGTGATAAAAGTAGTGATAGAACTTGGTTCCCTGAAGCTAGTGCCCTTTGATTTTTGTGAATTGTGATACTTTATTAACACAAATGCACACTGTGTGTTACAGATTTTCCAGAAAATGTGACAATTGAACCACTCCCTGTGATGCAGGCAACTAAATCCTATACTCTGATGTGCACTGTCCCAAACGTTGCTCCTGTCAGGTATTTGACAGTGAAGATAATGAGAGGCCATGATGTGGTTCTTGAAAAGGACTTTTCAGATGACACTAAAAAGGAAAATGTAACAAAAAAAGTGAGCTACCCTTTCACTCCACAAATATCAGACAATGGGACGAGTTACACGTGTTCTGCACAGCTCGACTTACGCCCCAATGGCACAGTGCATAATACCTCATCCACCGTGACTCTGAACGTCTTTGGTAAGTTGAATGCACACTTGGTTTCTTCAGCAGTTCCATGATTAAGTATTATAGCTGGCCATTTTAGCAAACTGTATTTCACAATGGGTCAGGGGACATTCAGGATTACACACAAAGAGCAGGTTTAGAGACAAACTGGTCATTTAATCTGCCTAATTCTAGTAGAGGATATACCAAACGTCCATCCTACGCTTTTCTAATCTTCCAACTGTTGCAGCTGGCACAGTATGTATTGTCAACGGAAGTCCAGTTGCTTAACAGGACATTGTCAGTGCTTTGGGTAGATTTTAGTCATTTTTGTCCATTTCCACTAAAGTTAAAATAAAAATTTTATTTTTGCCTATGTACAATGAGAATGTTGCAATTAGAGCTACATTCTGTGATTCATTTTTTCCTGGCCTTTTCAAGCTCTTGTGCCCACCTTTCCTGACCCAGATACAGTAACAACATGCTTGGTTGAGGTTAAAGGATAGCCCTAGAGACCCCTTCCCACCTTAAAATTCTTAAAGAATATTATTTTAAATGGTCATAGACTTTGTTTACTTGCATGATCAATGTTGATGGGAAGGCTGTAAGTCTGAGGTTCAATGGCAGAGCAACTACCTCACTCCTCCATCAGGCCTTAAAAAGCCACTCCTCCTAGACTGTTCCAGGATTTGTCTCTTCATTGCAGCCGGAGGCTTGATCCTCTGCGCTGCCCACCCCATTTCTTGGTTTGTGCGCCTTTCCTTTTTCTGGACAGCACCTCGATCCCTCTTTGTTAGCACTACTCTGCATCATCTCCTGCGGCTGCAAGTCCTCTTGTTCTCCTCCCCCTTCGTCCTCCATCGCCTGCTCATCCCCCCCCTCCACTTCCTGCCTTTGGGCCCACCTCCCAGCCCCCACTTCAACTCCACTCTTTTCCCTTTCAACAGGTTTCATTCCACTCACCGGCCATTGGAACCTTTTCTCCTGCCACAGGATCCTTCACTCCTGCATGAGCTGCTTGCAGCTCTCCTGTGGCATCCTCGCTGGCTCCATGTCCTGCTGACTTGAACTGCTGCCTTTCCCCGCCCATTCATTTTCTCCTTCCTGCTACCCTGGGCAACCCTCCTCCACTGCAGTGCTGTCCAGATTGCTGCTTTCCTGTGCCCATTGTTTGGTGCCTGCAGGGGAACCTACATCGCGTCTTAGCGTCCGCTCCTCTGATTTTACTGCAGCTGTTGCCTGTTGTTCCTTGCTGTTGGCTACTGCAGTGTATCTTTCCAGTTCCCTACAAGACTTCCCTTTCCATTTATTCACACTTGTTCCCGCCAGCTGCTGCCATTCAGTCTGTCCTGTGCCTACATGGCTTCTCCCGGTTTGTTCTCGGTCGCAGCCTGGGGCTGATCATGGTGCTGTATTATTTCTTTCCTTTCTCAAACTCCCGCACCTGGTTTCACTCATTTGGATAAGGATTCCCCCCACTCTACGTTACCACATCTTACATAACTTTACTATTCTCTCTACCAGTTGTTAGTATACAGGGATTTGTGTTATGATGCTTTTTCTACCACAGACTAAGTCTGTCACTTTCATGTTTGCTCCTCTTTCTTGCTGTGCCTTCCATATTCCTTTTTTGTATTTTGCCCTTTTACCTGCTGGTCTTTTCCTATAGTTTGCCATTTTCCCATTGGCTGATACACCCCTCACTTTTCCCTTACTGACTTCTCCGGTCTTCATCTCTGCCATCTAGCCCATTTTATTCTACTTGATCTGCTTCCCCTTGAATGCGTACACCGCTTCCCCACCTGCTTCTACCTCACTACTACTTCCCTCCTCGACATCTAGAGATTCTTGTTCCGCCTCCTACTCATTTCCAATTTCATCGAGTCTCATCAACTCTTCCTGATTTTGCTTTCTTCGTTCTCTCTCTCTCCTTACCCTCATTTGGCTGTCCCTCCGTTCTCCTTATTTGGCTGTCACTGGCAGGCTCAGTCTGCCCTGCAGACCACATTCCATAACTGGTTCGTGCCTGTGTCTCATTCCTGGGACTGTATTTCTCATAGTCTGACAATTGCTCATCTCCTGTTCAACCTGTTCCTTCATCAACCTCAGTTGCTTGACTCGGTCCATCTCACTTCCTATCTCCACTGTATTGGTGGTGTTTACCCCTGTCAACTCCACTTGTTGCCCTTCCCCTCCCATTCCCTCCACCCTCTATTCCACTTCTTCTATGACCTTTGCTTTCTTTTTTGGGTTTTCCGTATCCTGCCATCACCTTCCCTATTCCTATCCTCCTCTTACCCTAATCCATCTGGTGTCCAGGTGTCTTAGTCTGGTTTTCCTTCGCTCAGTCTGACCTCAAGGTGTACTCATTCACATCAATTAATCGAGCATACCTCTTATTGGGTCTTTTGCTACCTCATTGAACTGTTGCACTCCTGCAGTTATTATCACCATCAGTCTTCTCATGACCTTGTCTAGGTATCCCTCGCTCATCCGACCTCTATGTGGGTCTACTCCTTCACTTCAAATACTCAACCATAACCCTCTTGGGACAATGCTACCTTGACTCGACCTGCTCTCTACTCAGAGACATGCCTTCACGTCTATTGTCCCTTTGCTTGGGGTTGGCAGGCTTCTCTCCATCATCGTACTTCCTCTCTTGATTTTGAGCATCTGGTTGCAAAGACATCGCCTGCATCTCTTGAATGCTGTCCATTTCAAGGAACAGAGCAAGAGCTTTATCTAAATTTGTACTTTTCCTCCTTCCTCAATCCCTACTTTAAATGGATGTGGCACAGTGTCCCTAATCAAAATGTAATTCAGCCTGGAGAGAAGCCAGTTTTTTTTTTGAGGCCATGATAATGCATCCTGCCCAGTCAGGAATTTGCCCCTGCCTTGTTTTGCTGCCTATTTGAACCTTCATTATTGTAACCAATTTGAACAATATTTCTTTGCTGCTATGTTGTGGTATCTCCTCCTAGACTGTGTAGGTTTTTTATGACTAAAAATTCTATGTGAATTTCATTGCTTGTTATTGTCCTGGCTGCATGTATTCATTACTACTGACTGTTTTGACCTATGCTACTGTAATTTCATTGTACTCATGCACCTGTCTTTGATTGTTGTACTCTCCCGGGTTGTGCCTGAAAATAGTCATTTCATAGCTAGTGCACCTACCCGGTTAACAAACACTAAATAAATAAATAAAGGCGACCTAGGCCTTGGATCCCCAGAGGTTTCCTCCTCAAAGGGTGGTTTTCTTCTGCTCCATGCCAATGGTCATACTATTAGTCAGGGTTAGTGCTTTCATAGGTTCCTTAGTTAGGTTCCACTGTTGAATGGAGTCGGATGGTGGCCCCAGCTGTTCCCTCTCTCCTTAGGAAGTCCGCCCTTCTGCATCTTGTCACATTTCCTTTTGTTCATTGTCCTCACCTTTTATCGTTCTTCTCCTGTCCTTCCTATCTATGCTCACATTTATTTCCAGTCTGGATATCTTCTGATTTCTCGCCTCTTCGATGCTCGACACCCTTTTGGGTATTCTTTTTGTGCTTCTTTCTAAGCTACATTAAGCCAAGGGAATTATTTGTGTGGTACCTATGGGGAAAACCCTCCTCTAGGGTTCCTTGCGTTGCACCCATACAGGGTGGTATATCCCACTGATAAAGATTCCAATAGCCACAATATATTGAATTCACACAAGCATACATCTCATCCAGTTGCGTAAGAACAACTGAATGATCAGTTTACAAGTGATTCCAAATCTCTTATGTGATATCTTTGTGTCATTTGGTGTCTGCATTTGTATCTATTTATTGTTGTAACAATCATATGAAATGGATACAACTGAAAATGAGCCATGTGCCCAAATGGGCTGTCATCATCCATCTTTACATTTTAATAAACAAAAGTTGATACTGAAATTTTGGCCAATCAACTTTGAGGACTGCAGGATCTTTAATCTCGAATATAGCTGACATCTTGTGTGGTGGCATCAGGGGGAACATTTCACTGTAGAAGCATTGGTGAGCAGTGTTACATTAATTAATAATCTATTTATTTATTATTTATTTACTTTATTTTTTAATTTAAACAGCCAAGTTAAACATATCATAGGTCACTACATGACAATTGAGTGATTTACAATATGTTTAAGTACAATGAAAAATAATATTCTCTCATATTGTTTGTGCTGCCAGATCTGTTCAGCTTCACTTTGTGGTCCTTTTGCACAAACAACAACAGGTAATGTTATTTTTCAATAAGTGCCCCCTCCCTAAGCTGTACTTCTATAGGGTGACATGCACTGATGGGAATCTCTTTTTCCTGCCCTCTCCTCTATGTCACTGGATAAATGCATGCACCTGATGATACTTAACGTCTTGAAGGGGCCCCTCAACAAGAGCCTTATCCCCTTCAGTGTGGTTTTCACTGAGGATGCTCACGGTAAGGGAGGCACTTTGACTCATCCAGGATGGGCGTAAATCTCAACAGCCCACTCAAGTCCCAAACTGCGGAGCCTGAATCTCACTTGATGAATCCCTTGCAAGAGTCCTGCCCCACCTGCTGCGTTGACATGCAAGTATTTTTTTATTGCAAATTCTTAGAGAGTATTCATATTTTGGAACCCCCAGGCACTTGATACGCATTAATAGGCCCTACAATTAAGGGGGAAAAACAGAAACATAAAGTCTGTGCTGTAGCTTTCCCCGGGTGAACAGGATTAGTCCCATGACCACTGTATTCCCACCCCATATCTTTCTACACAGACCTTGTTCCTTGTTTTTTAATGAAGACTGCCGGGCTCCTGGCACTGAGCCAGGAGCTGACTTAAGTGTGTAATAATGCATAACAGGCTGTGTGATTATGGGTCAATATCACATGCCTCTTGAGGGTATTAGGCTCGAGGTGCTGGCGCCAAGCACTTTTAAACACCCATGGATATCAAGCCTTGAAATGCTCACATCACTGACTCCTGACACAGCATGCAGTCTGCTATAACTGTTACAAGAACTCCAGTAAAGGCTGATGCCAAGCTTCATCTATTTAAAGGCTCAGCCCAACCTGAAAATCACCCTTTTGAGTCCCTCACCCCCCTTCCTTGACTGGTCATATTATAAATATCAGTAAATGAAAATCTCACTAAGAAAAACTGTTAATTGTTTTCATTTAAAACTTTCTCTCATTTATTCCCTGGTATCCATTGCATCTCTCCCCACCATACCCTCTTCTCTTGTGTAGCCCTCCAAAATAACATACTGTTTTCCAGATAAACATCCGGTGAATAACACAGCTCTCCTCTCACCTCCTTGGTCGGTCACTGACTGACTAATTAGAGGAGGAGGTGTAATCATCGTCAGGCTTTAATGTGTGTGGGGGGGGATCCTGTGAACACAGACATTATCAGAACATATAATGGCATGTGTTCAAATATGCTATTTATTTCCATTCATGAGGGGGTGGGACTTTTTTAACTCAGTCATGGAAATAAATGGCGTATTTGAATACAGGCTATTATATATCCTCTATACATATACGCCAAAATAAGATGATTAAGTTACCCAGTGTATTTACCACTGGTGTGCAGGAATACATTTTTGAATCACTCTGAAATGTTGCTAACAATGCTGTCTAGCAATAAGTGGCGGAGTAAAGTGGAGCTATGAGCGCTACACCAGCAATGATGACAACATGCTTGAGTGAATAAAAAACTTCTTCCTTTGGCACTGTTCCTCTATGCCATTCTATGAAGTTCAAATTATATCTGTATTAGCATAATTTTATGTTTGCATTCTGATTATATTCAATGCTATGTCATAAAATTGATACAAATCCAATAAACTGTATTATGATGAAAAAGTTTATTCCTGGACACCATACAGAATGTCCTAATTATACCATGGGTCACAACTCAAAATGATATAGCAAGAGAATCGATATGATTGACAGCTACAGGGAAAATAACACGGGCTACATGTAGAATAAAACATTATTAGCCTACACTCTCACCTCTCTCATCTAAAGAAATGCACCTACTCATTATAACATCCCCTAGTGACCAATGTCTGCTCATATAGCACATGCTCAAACTCCCTATAAGGGCACCGCTGCCTATATGCACTTATCCCCTTCTTCTCAACACCCCATTATGCACTTACCCCTTCCTCTCAACACCCCACCCCCTCCTCTCAACACCGTCTTGACAACTTTTTCTCCTCTCTTCTCTCATCACTTCTTTTCTTCACCCCACCTCTTGATCCCTCCTATATCATTGCCCTACTCCTCACTACCCCTTCTCCCTATTCATAGCCCCACCCTACCCATCCTGCCTCTCCTCCCTCCCCACCCTAATGGCAATGGGTACCTACCCCTGTCTCTGAGCACTGTTCCCACTTATTTTTCCCTGACTGCTTCTGCCTCATATGTTTATTTATTTATTTTATGTATTTATTCTTTGATTACAATACCTTTGAGCACATAACAGCTCTTTTACGAAGGTTCCACATCAGTGGGAAGGGTGACAGACATACAATGGATGGTATTTCATAAACTTTTGACAAGAAAGTATTTAAAATTACATTAACATTGCAACTAAAATTAAAACTATGAAGCGGTAGGAAATCAAAAATAACCCAATAAAAGGATCCAGAAGCAAATGATTTGATACCTTTTAATGGACCAACATAGATGTATCAACAAGAACAAAGTGCTCTAGCTTTCGGACCAACCAGTCCTTCTTCAGAAGCTCAACCAATAAACTAATAAAAGAAGGCAGCCCAAGGTGCTTTGTCAAATAAGTATAGGTGGATTTGGGTGAACAAAAGTTTAGGTAAGTGAAGATAAACAGTGGAAAGAAAGTGGAGGGTGAGGGGGATGAGGTGAAAGAAAGATCGGGGAAGGAGGCAGGAAGTAGGGCAGAGCAGTTAGGGTGAAAGTGGCCATTCGCAGAGAAAGGGGAGAAGTAGGTACACAAGGATGTGTCAATACTGCTAAAGTAGTGCCATGTTAGTTGAAACAGTCACAGGAACTGCTAGCTGTAAGATGTTGATGAAGCAGTGTCAGTGGCTCAGTAGGTAGCACACTCGCCTCTGAGGCCAGGAGATCAGAGGGCTGTGGGTTCAGTTCCCATGTCTGGCACTTGGGTTAATATCCCAATACTGACATTGTAGTGCAGCATGGGGGGGTGGTGCTGCATTTATGAGGTTCTGTCTTTCAGATGAGATGTTAAACCAAGGTCCCATCTGCCTGGATTGCTGGTAGTTCAGGTGGATGCTAAAGATCCCATGGCACTTATCGAAAAAGAGTAGGTGAATTTCCCTGGTGTCCCGGCCAAATTTCTCCCATTCACTAGAAATACCACAAACAGGTTAATGTGGTTCAGTTTCAGTTGCTTACCGTCTGTATCCCCCCAGTCACCCCATAAAAAGGGACTTCTAGACCCAATCGGCTTACCGGGTCAACAAAATTCAATAAATAAATAAATGGTCCCAATTTTGGTAAGGAAGAGCTATCTCTTGGCAGCACATTAAACCATAGTGGTGCTCTGTATGCAAATGATCATTGCCCTTGTGTAGTCCGGCATCTTTTGGACAAAGAAGAGTTGGTTGACTGAGCTACGTGTGTACTGGGAGCTGCAAGAGGGGTTGAGTAAGTCTGTAACACCAGGAGGCAGGAGCCCGAGAAGTGCCTTTATAGTTAGCAAGCAGGTTTGATAATGAATCCTCCCATTTAGCTGAAGCCAACGTGTTTGCACATACAGTTCATACATGTGAGTAAGGTGTGCTGCTCCAGTAAGAAGTTGGCATGCTTTATTGAGTGCTACTGATATTCTGTGGAAGGCGGTGGTGGAAGCTGAGCTGTAGATAACCAGACTATAGTCAACAATGGATACTATGGAGCTACAGATATCTAGTCTAAGGGCTTCAGGCGTTAGACTGTATCATTATTCTCTCATACCTAAGATAGTTGTGTATTTGATCTACATTGTCTGCTGTTTATTTGTATGTTCTGTACAAACTGACATGTGACCTTTGTAAATGAGCTACCAGCTCAAAGGTTGTAATTCCAAGACTGCAATAAATAAAAATAAATAAATAAATAAAATTGTAGGGGGAATCATGTGATTAAAGGTGAACTGTGTTGGATCTGTAAGCCATTGTCTCCAGTTGCATCTGTTTTTAAGTACTGTACTGGTTCTAGTTCTCTCTTGTTGTTACCTCTATACAGGCCTTTCAGTAAACACAGTTGATGTTTCTGATTTACACTCAGGTATTAAGTACCATTTTAGGACTAGATGGTGTAGTTTATGTGCCTCTCAGCCACAAAGTTCTATACTGGAACATGGATGCATTGTGTCAGCAAGGGAAGAGCTGAACGAGGGACATAAACTACTTCATACAGTTCTACTACTTGTGTGTATGCCAAACACACTGACTAGGATAATTAGAAAGCCTGTGGAGCTGGATCAGTACAAAACTGAAACCAGTATTTAAAAATCAGCTTGTACAGGGGGAAATGGCATATAGGTTCAGTGCGGTTCTCCTTTAAATATTACTTTTTATTCAACAGGTAGACTGCCCTAAGCCTTCTGTAACCAATCACTTTACAAGTCTTTTCAGAAACGGCAACTTTATGTTTTTTGAAAGGTTAGTCTGTTGTAGCCCCCTACTGTATCCTTTCTCTCCCTGTGCCTTTGATGTGATTGGCTTCACCTTGATAAGCATGCTTGTGGCACTGTGAGGCCATTTGGGAACTTTCTGACCAGCCCATCGTCTACTCTTCTATGCTGTTTAAACAGATAACTGTGAGAGAAACAGATAACTATAAATGTATTTTAGTTTAAGACTGATGGCTTGTACTAGGTCTGCTTGGCCTCTAATATCCACAGGAACTGAGGCTGCCTAAGGTGAGCTGTGCATTCTGTTCTCTAAGACTCCTTCCCTCTTAAGTTCCCTCTGGACATATGAACATACATACGTGTATATGAAGAAGCCAGCAGAAGAAAGCAATTTGTTCTATCTAGCCTGCTTGTATTGCAGGGTCCACAGCTTGAGCTGCTGTCCCTGCCCTCCCTCCCCCCCAACTCCTCCCATCCTCCCTACCCATGATCCTTACTTTCCTCTTATGTCTGTCCCAGCCTCTCTTGAAGCTGCTCACTGTCTTTAATGAGACCAATTCTTCTGGCAGCACATTCCAAGTGTCCACCACTCTCTCTGTGAAGAAGCGCTTCCTGACCTCCCTCCTAAACCTCCCCCCCTCCCGGTTAACACTGTGCCCCTTCATGTTATGGTTGTCAATCAGTTTAAGGAGACCCTCCGTATCCACATTATTTATCCCTTTCATGTATTAGATGGTCCCAATCATGTAACCCCTCTCTCTTTTCTTTCCTCCAGGGAGTACATGTCCAGTGCCTCAACCTCTCCTCATGTGCCTTATCCTGCTAACCCACTATCATCTTTGTAGCCCTCCTCTGAACCTTATCCAGTAGGTTAATGCCCTTTTCAGGTGTGGGCACCAGTACTGAACTCCATACTCAAGATGTGGCCTCACCGGTGACCTGTTCAAGGATAGTATAACCTCCTCTCTCCTACTACTGATCCACCTAGCTATGCATTCCAGCATCTTCTTTGCCCTTGCTGCTGCTTTCTTGCACTGTATGGGGTGCTTTAGGTCACTAGTGATCATCACTCCCAGGTCCTTCTCCTCCTCTGATGCAGGTTTCCAGACTCCACCCAGGTAGTACTCTGTCCTGGGATTCTTGGCTCCAATGTGCATAACTTTGCATTTTTTGGCATTGAAGCCAAGCTAACAGATCCTGGACCACTTCCCCAGCTTTTCTAGATAATTGTGCAATTAATGCTATGGTCAGATGATGCTGAATAAAAAGAATCCTTGCTGGTTACATCAAATGCTGCTGCTAATAATCCCCATTCTACATCATACCCTACAGAGTTATTGATTTACAAGCCAGTGGTGGGTCACTAAGCCATCTTGATGCATTGGTGTTGCCACCATGCCTGTGCAAATCTCCATATTTACAGAGTCGTTGTGCTGCTTCATCAGAGTAGTCAAGATAACCAGAAAGGAGCGATTGTGTTAACTTTTGTTTGAGTGATAATGTTTGTTTATTTATTTGAAATGCTGCAGCTTTTCCAGAAGAACCAAAAATAAATGTGCCAAAAGCAGTAGAAGCCAACGTGGAAAGTACTGTCAGATGTGAGATTCCAAATGTCTTCCCACCTGAAAAGATGAGGGTCTGTCTGATGCTTGATGGTAATGAACTGAATGCAACAGTCAACATCACAGGACACAAAATATCTGTGGAGCACACATTTTCCATTAAAGAAGGTGAAAAACACCTGACATGTAAAGCAACGCTTGAAAATGTGACCAAAGAAGCACGAGAGAGCATTATAGTGTACGGTAAGTCTGTTAATTAAAAAAGGTTAACGCTGCAATATTTCAGGTGTGCACGCAGTGTGGCCAGAGGGAAGGGCTAGATGGGGACATGCCCCAATAAATGAAATAGAGTGCTGGGGGCTGATAGCATAGTTATGCTAGTGAACCAGGTTCTAGCCCAAATCCAGGAGTACCACCTCAGGCTGACAGTAGTCCTACAGGGTGTGTTCCACCTCTGTGGTGGATGGGTGTGAACCTTGTCCCAGTGCACAACTACCCCTGATGTAGCTTCTGCCAGAGAACAAGCAGAGCACCAGGAGGAAGGAGCTGCTGGTATAACTAAACTTCTCTACTAGGACTAAGAACTAGAAATCTTGTACTAGGACCTTCAATTTAGGGTAAAAAAAAGAAGTGTGTTTGTCAGAGTTAGTTGAAGTGAATTGTCTGTGTATCTGTTATCTGTGTTACCTGTGTAGTTATCTAGGTGCTTGTCGCAGGTGGCTGAAGGGAATTATCTGTGAAATTAACTAAGTGTAGAAAGATTTGCAAAGTAGGGGGAGTGGCTTAGCTAGAAGGAGCCAGGTTAAAACCAGAGTATTTTATAAATGTTTTGATTTTAGTTTGCTTAGCAAGAAAAAGAGCTGCCACATTTGGTTTAGATACGGCATTGTAGACCTGGCAAAGGTTAGTATCAACAAATAACAAAAACTCATGAGGGATGATTCTCAAAGGGCTGGTGCAAGTCATGCCAAAGGCGACTTGCACCAAATTCCATTGTGCCAGGGACCCTGCACCCAATTCTCTATCGGGCAGGGTCCCGGCAGCTAAGTCCCACAGTTTGTGCTAACACCAGACATGTGCCAAACAGAGGGCATGCCTGAATAGATTGCTGCAAGCCTGCTGCATTGCCTCTAATAGTGCAGAAGCACCCCTCAGCCCCGATCCCTGATAGTATGACTGTATATGCCCATATGGGCTATCTCCCTCCCACACACACATGCCCCCATAGTAGGAATATATATGCCTATGTGGTCTACCAGCTCCCCCAGCCCGACCCCCATTATTGTTAACATTCTAACCCCTGTGGGCTAGCAGATCCTCCCCAGCCCTGATCCCCAACCCTCAAAATACTGTCATGTTGTTATTTTTTTTAAATAATATCCTGCAAGTACTGTATCCCTGGTGGTCTAGTGGCCCCCCTCACACCTGGCAGTGCCAGACAACCTTACTCCCCCCGACCCATACCCAGCCAGTGACTGGCACAGCCCACCTCTCACCACCATGGCCAACCATCAACTGAGCTCTCCTTTGAGCACATGCTGTAAATAGTATGCACTCAGTGAGTGATAGCTGCCATCATTCACAGAGCACTATTTACAGTACACACTCATAGAAGAGCTCAGTCAGCGGCTGGTCACAGTGGTGAGAGGTGGGCTGTGCCAAACGCCAGCTGGGTATGGGTTGAGGGAGTGGGGGGCCACTAGCTAACCAGGGATACAGTGCTTGTGGAATATTATTTTTTTTAAACCCATGACAATATTTTGGGGTTCGGGGATCAGGGATCGGGGTTGGGGGGATCTCCTAGCCCACAGAGGCTGCAATATTAACAATATCAGGGTCAGGACGGGGGGGAGCTGACAGCCCACATAGGCATATGTAGTCCTACTATCAGGGCATTGTGGGGGGGTGATAGCCTACATGGGCATTGTTTACTGCTGTCGGGGCATGTGTGTGTGGGAGGCCAATAGTCCACATGGGCTTATTTCTTAATACTTTCGGGGACCAGGGCTGGGTGGGCTCATGTGTGTTCAGGAGAGGCTGTAGGGTTCACATATGCACATTGGTGGAATCCCCAGTCGATGCAAAGTACACTTACACCAGCTAATAGCTGGTGTCACTGTCCTCTGACGGATGTCCTCTGGGGATTGTTGTAAAATCCCAAAGTAGGGGATGTAGCAGCTGCACTTACTTAATAGGGCACAGCTGCTGTTCTAAACCCCCTTGTACCATGTTGCATTGGGGGTTTAAGTTGAATCCATGGTGCAAGTCCAGTTTGGTGCAAGCAGCTTGCGACATGCTGCAGGCTGCTTTCGAGAATCCCAAATCGCACAGCTCATGGCACAAAATGTTACTTGCATCATTCCTTTTGGCACAAATCACTTTGCACCATCCGTAATCTTTCTACAGTACAGCATTGGATGTACCTAGGAAAGTAGATCTGACAGATATGCTAATGTTTCTATTAACTGCAACTGACACAAGTTTTTGGAAAAAAACATTGTGCCATGTGCTTTAATAGAGCTGGGAAAGGTTACAAAACTTTTAATCTAAATTAAAAAAAAAACTTCTTGGACCAAAAAATAAAGAAGTAGATTTCTTTGTGGGCAGGAAAAAGGTGCCAATGCAGGCAGGAGCCCCATACAAAAGGGCCACTTGCAGTGCCAGGACAAACAGAATGAGCGTGTGACAGAGGGAGACTGAGCGACCTCAACGGAGCTCTGTCGGGACAGCTGCAGATTTCTTTGTGGACAGACAAAGGTACCAATGCAGCCAGGAGCCCCGTACCTAGCGCAGCCTGCAGTGCCAAGAGAAACAGAATGAGTGAGTGACAGCGCGGTAGTGAGCGGGCTCAATGGAGCTGTATTGTGACTGCTGTGGATTTCTTTGTGGGCAGAAAATGCGGCAACGCAGGCAGGAGCCCAGTACAAAAGGGCAGCCTGCAGCGCTGGCAGAAACAGAATGAGTGAGTGAGACAGGGGGAGTCAGCAGGCTCAACAGACCTGTGTCAGTACTACTGCAGATTTCTTTTTGGGCAGAAAAAGCCACCAACAGAGGCAGGAGCCCAGTAGAAAAGGGCAGCCTGCAGTGCCAGGAGAACCAGAATGAGCGAGTGAGAGAGGGGGAGTGAGCCACCTCAACGGAGCTCAGTCGGGACTGCTGCGGATTTCTTAGTGGGCAGAACAAGGTGCCAATGCAGGCAGGAGCCCCGTACAAAAGGGCAGCCTGCAGCATGGGAAGACACAGACTGAGCGAGTGACAGAGGGGCAGTGAGCGAGCTCAACACACCAACGCAATCAACATTCGGCATTGACAAATGCTTGTTTGTGTATTGTAGCTATGTTTTAGATGGGGCTGTTTAGGTATATTACATTTCAATGGAAATATAGGGTGAACGTGTACATTACACAATAGAAGTTCTTCCTGGGAGGGAACAAAATACAGAAAAATTGAAAAGCACTGCAGCAGTGTTTCCAAAAGAAACAATTAGGAGGGGAGCAGTTGTCAAGCAACATACAGATAATAGGTACTACCCCCTTCTCTGTTCCTTGACCCCCCCCATTTTATTGTTTGAGTCCCTGATACCTTTATTTCTCACTCTGCACTTTTCACTTGCTCTATATATCCTTTCATTAATTGTTTTCCTCTCTGTGGTCCCTCACAAAGGCTATAGTTGCAACACATCATAGACCATGACTCAACTTGAAACTTGAAGGAAGCATGGGGTAGGCGGCTGCGCGGGTAAAAAATATTAAATCCCAAATGCTATGAAAAATGCCCTATTCATGACTCTTGATTAATAGCACCATTTGGATATTTGCATTTGTGAATGCATTTAAAACAAAAAAGTTTAAACAGAAAAAAAATATCACCTAGCCTTTCCCAGCCTACCAGAGCTACTACACCGGCACCCATCATTCCCTGCACCACAGTCCTCCTATTGCACATACTCAGTCACACACTAAAACATTAATTTTGCTAGCCCCTCTTTGCCTGATAACATCACTTATTAACCTGTCGCCTCTCTAACCCAACCCCTGGTGCCAAAGGACCATCATAATAATGTCCCCCAATACATGATCCATTATGGTGACACATCTGTCTGTTCAGTTGCCCCCCCCCAAAAAAAAACACTGCAGTGCTTACAAGCTGACAGCTTCAGTACACCAACAGGGGGAAACGTGGTTTGTCTAGTATCACTGAATGACACTAGGCAAGCTGTAGTATTTATTTAATTAATTTCATTTAATGATTTCTTTAACAAATTTCATTAGTTATGTTATTAATCTGTCTATCTAAATATATTTATAATTAGTATTTGGGAAAGGCATACTGAGCTCAACCTCCTTTCCAGGTGTGTCGGGGAAGGGGGGCAGGATACAATATATATAATACAGACAGCAGAACTAAAATCAGTACAGGGCCATGCCACAGCTCATCACTGCTGATTAACTCCAGTCTGGTCCTGTCTTCCATACATCACATAAGGATGCCAGATAAACAGTGCCCCCAGCCTTACACTTCCCAGGCCCCCAGCACTCTGAAGATGTCAAATGATAGCCCTTCCCATATCTGATTTATTGGAAATATTGAGCAATCCTTTTTCTTGAGTTGAATCTTCATTGAGGTGGGATTTTTTTTTTCTAAAACTAAATGAATAATAATTACACTCTCCTGGCGTTATAGCCCTGACCTTTCTGCAAGTGAAAAAAAAATAAAGTTACTGTTAAAAACAGATTTTATGAATAATAAGGCAGAGTAAATCTGGAATGCAACTGAATGCTTGTTTTTCCACTACTGCAGTCTTACCTGAGCCAGTCATCAGTCTGGAGGAGGTGGAAGCTGGGTCTGTTGTAAACATTACCTGCTCTGTGATTGGAGATATGCCAGCGAATGTCATGATAAGACTGAAGCATAATGATAAAATCCTGGATTTGGATGCCTCTGGTTCATATAATTTCACAACACAAAAGGGAGACAATGGAAACTATTACACCTGTGAGACTGAGTTGACAGCTGGAGACGAGACATTTAAGAAAACCAGCCATAAGATGTTAAATGTGACATGTAAGTAAATGTACAGCATTATATGTTTCATGGTTTTAACTGTTCTCAATTTTCTTTCATACTAAATGTCACAAAAATGGGACAGCTTTATGGTGGTGATCGATAGAGAAGGATTTTATCACAGTCAATGCATCAGTCCACCATCCAGTGTCAGCCTTTCTGGATCACATGCAGGCAATATACAACAGAGTATTGCATTCATTGGGAGACATGGGCCCTCCTCTGGTGTGTGCTGAGAAACACTTGCCTTGTGGCCTTGTGCCAAAGGAGTGCCTTTATACAGATAGATATAAAATAAATGGATGGAAACTTTTCCCTAATAGAAAAGGCCATTATGTATTTCCCTGTATACCTGTGCCTGATGAATCAACTAAAAGTATATAGCTGCAATAATTAAACAATTACAGCTATCTACCTGCACTAATTAAAAGTATATACTGTACCTACACTAATCAAACAATTAATGGGGCAATACTGAATGCACATTGAAAATATCATTAGGAAGCTAGCCAAACCAATTAAGAAGCTGGAAAAGAACCAGGGGGGGACCACACAAACCCTCCCAAACTTAGAAACCCCCTAAACTAGAGACCTTCAGGTGCCATAACATGATCGCAAATGCAATCTCTATAACAATAACCATCCTAATGTATTATATTTAATGAACAAAGGGTTAGGGTGGGTCACTCAGAAGTATACCCATTGAAGGGGCTAATTAGGGCTATAAGACCACGCACCCTTCAGGCTCATGGCCTTACAACCCAAATTATCCCCCTCAATGGGTATGCATCCTTTTACACTAACCTTAACCATCATTTATTCTAAATATAAAATAGAGAGAGAGAGAATTAATAATTGGCTAAGTGTGGTATACAAGGAAATAATACCACTGAAGGGTTGACCGAGCCATTAAGCCACTGTGATTGCCTTACCTAGTCTGGACACGGTGCCCCTTGCCTACACACCAACCAAATCACCCTCTCCACAAGCCTCCCTCCCACTCTCTCCCAATCCTTACCCTTCTTCTTTTCTGACAAAGTCTAATTAGATTGAAATTTTTCTTATTGCACCCACTTAGTAACCAACTGTTCCTATTGTAATATAATTTGTGTAAAGCATCTATTGTTGTCTATTATTATTATTACTAGTGTCACAGATTCTGTACCACCACAGTCTGTGCTACTTGTATACATTGTTATGTCTTATGTACCTCCCTGTGTTAAATGTCTTGTACTGTAAGCCGGCCCAGTGGTGCTGAGGGTTGAGGCACTGGACGCCACACCGGTAACCTGGATTCGGGAACGAGCCTAGGTCGTCGGGGCTCAGCAGGGATGTGGAAGGATTGAGCATCCCTAGGACTGCTCTTCTTCCGTGGGGAAGGGGGATTCCACCTGCCGATGCACTGGTGACCGCTAACGGAGGTTGGTGATACTACAGTGCACAGCCGCAGAATGCAGGGTTGAAAGCTGCAGAGGATGTCTTTCGGAGTTGCACGGGAGCATGCACCAGCCGAGCTGGACATCATTGCATGTCCGAGCTTCAGGGAGAAAACAAGGAAAAATACCCTGCTCTCGGGGATAGGTGATGGCACTGCCTCCCACCAGCCACACTCCACCACAGTCAGACTACATACTGTCCTGGGCCAAGCCCAGCCCAGCCACAACAATTATAGATAGAGCACCCTGGGTGGATAGGGCAGCCCTACCTCAGAGGGGCTCAGAGCCGGGGGGGTGGCCGGGTTGGTGCCGGGACATAAGGAGTTTCAGGCTTAGGAGGTAGAGCTGGGGGTAAGGCAGATGCCTGAGAGAGTTCCCCAAAGTGGCAGTGAATAAAACGAGTCTACAAAAAAAAAATGTGTTGTACTGTGTTACAACTGACTTGGAACCTTTGTGAATTAGCCATATAGATAAAAGGTATTAATTCTGAAACTGAGATAAATAAATAAAAATTAAGCCATGAGTCTGAATGGACAGTGGCCTTTATGAACTTGAACAACCCTGAGATGGTATTATTTTACGAGTATAGCAGACTTAGCCATCATTTATTTTATGTAATACATTTATTTGGTCACTTTTGTGGCCGTTTGTGGTATGTGTCTGGTGCTGGTTAATTTGTATTGGGGTTTAGTGTATTTCCATAGTTTGGTGTTTTTCTGTAGTGTAGTTGTGTGCTGTGGTAGTGCATTTATGAATGCTCTTGTGTTTTTCGGTAGTGCAGGGAGGGCATGCATGTTTTTGTATTCCTGCGCCAATTCAAGTACTTCCCCTATAAAAGAGGAAGTGGTTTGGGGAGAATTCCTTTTTAGCTTGGCGTGACAGCAGGTTTTATATGTCTGGTCAGGAGCAACAGTTGGTGTTCTTATGTGGCCGGGATTCAGAGCAGCGGTTTTGCCCCTGGTATACAGTAAGGACCCTTGTGTGAGAGTTGACATGTGAGGTTGGGAGGCTGAGAGTGGCATTCCATAATGAGAACCATACTAGAGATACAAGAGGGAGTCGTCCTGGAGCAGCGTGTTGGGCTTGGCAAGGTAAGGTGAGCTTTAGCTGCTTGAGGGACATGATGTAACAGAGCACATGAAGATAAAAAGATAGACAAAAACTTTTATTTTTTGACAGGTAAATAACTTTTAGGACCAACAGGCCCTGTTTATTAAAGTTGTCCTGTTTTAGATCACAGTTTCACAAATACAAACCATCATGTAATAAAATATTACAGGGACAATCTTAAATACAACACTCAAATCAATTCCTACAAAAACATAAACACACAATATACCATAGATCAAGGTATGGAATCTTATGCTGGAAATTGAATTTATCCATTAAAATAGACAAGGCAATATGTATGAACTTTAGTACAAAGCAATCTGCTAGAATGTCAGGTCTAGGAAGCAGTAGCATAGCGAATTCCCAGAGGGCCTGAGTGCAAGGCGATGTTACAGGGCCCCTCCCCAGTTTTAAATAAACATCAAAATTATGATTTTGGGCCCCTCAACCCCCGTGGGTCTGGATGCCACTGCACCCCCTGCACCCTTGTAGCCACGCCTCTGCTGGGAAGAGGGGACATTGAAAGAAGGGGAAGAGGGAAGGGGGAATAATAATTCATCCCATAATATTACCAAACTATCCCAACCCAGAAATAGGAAAAACAGAAAAAAGTTTGAAAACAATCTAAATAAACAAACAAAACAGAATTTCACTCAATAGCACCATAACAAATACATCTGTCTCTCCCGACTAAATCTAGAGAGTGCTTAAATTGACCTAAATTGTTTATAATCCTAATTTCTGGATCTGTCTCATTCCATGATTTTGGTAAATAGAAACATCTTTGCATTCTACTATAAATGTTGATTTCTAGAGGGACTTTTAAACATCTATGTTTCAAATCCCTCAGGTTATACTTATAAGGAAAAGAGACATCAGGAGAGTTCATTCCATGCTTATCGCCCCCCCCCCACCACCACCACCACCACCATACTCCATATAAGCTTTATATCCTGCACGTTTTTTTCTACGAGCTGCAAGGGAATCCCAGTCTAGGTTTTTGAAGTAGAATGCAATGATGAGTAGAAAAAGGAAATTTCACCACATATCTTGCCATTCTATAATATGTTTTATCCAGACAGTTTAAATAATGTTTTGGAAGCAAATTGATATATTGCACTACCGTATTCTAATGTTGGTAAAAGTAACTGAACAGCCACTCTATTTCTTGATTCTCTACAGAGAATTGAAGTTTTCCTTCTAAGCACACCCAGTCTGGAATTAACCTTTTTAGCTGCATTTGTTATATGTATGGAAAAAGTAAGAGTACTGTTTATATGAACTCCTAAATACTTATAGCCCTGAACTTGCTCTAACACTTGTCCACTTAGTGTATGATATTTAATGTTTGGTTATAAGATAATTTACCTTTTGAATGAAAAAGCATTACCTGAGTGTTCTTTATACTAAGAACATAAAAACATAGAAACATAGACTTTGATGGCAGATAAGGATCGCTTGGCCCACCTAGTCTGCTCATTTCCCTACCTACAGGATAAGCTGCAGATCCTATTTAACCAACAGCCTATTTCTTCCTACCCCCCACAAAAATTGCCTTATGTCTGTCCTATGCATTCTTGAATTCTCCCACAGTTTTAGATCCCACAACCTCCTCAGGAAGGCTGTTCCATGCGTCCACCACCCTCTCTGTGAAAAAATACTTCCTCACATTGCCCCTGAGCCTTCCCCCCCAACCATTTTTGATTGAAGTAGCCAATATTGTAAAGTATCAAAATCAGACTGAAGAGTTTTTTGTAAGCTATCTATATTTGTACCTTTTCCTATTAAAGCCATATCATTGGCATACAAATAAATCTTACTATTTTTAATGTATGAATGTGGGAGGCAGTTGCTGGAATGTATTATAGGTTACGCACATTTTTCACCAGATTGTGAACGGCTGTTTTAGGGGCTGCAGTTCAAGAATATGTTGGCATTGTGACTTTGTCAGAGGACTTGTTAAGGTGGTTGCTATATGTGTCATTATGGTGACTGGGTAATGTTCCAGTAAGGCGTTTGTTACATGTGTTATTAAGGTGCTTGTTACAGGTGTTATTAAGGTGCTTGTTACGTGTGTTATTAAGGTTCTTGTTACAGATGTTATTGCTTGTGCAATACAGCAGTTTTTAGTGCATTAAGTATTAATGTGTTATTAAAGTGCTTGTTACATGTGTTACTAAGGTGCTTGTTACAGGTGTTATTGCTTGTGTAATACGGCAGTTTTTAGTGCATTAGGTATTACTGTGTTACGAAGGCATTAATAACATTTTAATACAGTGTAACTAGTCAGTTGATTTTATATATGTTAATTGTCTTTTCCACATATGCTAATTGTTTTCTTCATATGCACTAACAGGATACCATGGTATAATGGCATTTTCTATGGAGCTGAGGGCCCAAACATGTAATATATGAAATAATACATAAGTAGGTGTGAATAACAAGAATGTTATACACACACAAGTTGTGCAATGCTTCATAAACCCTGACAGTGAAACTCAAGAAGGTTATAATAGTATCACACACTGAGCGCATGTATAAAATTTAAGTGTTTTTGCACACCTACCCATGTGTTGTTTTATATAATTGCTGGGTAGTGTTCTGTCACCTGGTTCCTTTATATATAAAAAGGGACAGTGTGGCTAGTAGATGGTGCTGCTATTTAAAGCATTAAAGCATTATTCGTGGTGCTGTTTAAAGCCCCCGGCCCAAGTTTTTGTGCTTGTTTTTGCGATTGTTGCCCCTTTCTCTCTCTCTCTCTCTCTTTCTGTCTATGTCTCCCCTGTCTCTGTCTTACTAGGTACACTAGCAGCAGCAGTAGTTCAGGTGCAGTCGGGCTGAAGTGCTATTTTACTTTCGCTTGTTTTTTCTTTTCTAATTGTGAACTGGGAACCAAGAATATCATAAACTGCAGCACACGGCAGGTAGTAAAGGCCATAATCTGTACATATAAAAGTAAAGAGCTGGGAATGAAAGGATGTGTGGAGAGAATGGAAAGAAGTAGTGTGTGCACATGGGAAGCAGTGTGTGCATGCGTGGAATGAGGAAACTCCTGCTTGTGTTCACCATTACAACCTGCCAGTTATAGCACTGCATCATAACTGGGTTTCTCTATGGGAGAAAATGTTCCCCAGTTATTTTATACATATATAACCCACACCAGGGTGTGTATCCATTGGAAGATATAGGCACTTCTCTGGTGTGTGGTGAGATACAAGGCCAAAGTCCCCAGGCCCTCCCAACAAATGCAGCATCCTGGAGTGTGTAGTTGCATTTATACAACATCAGTGGAGATAAAAATGGCAAACTATAAAGTGATACCTTTATTTGATAATGGTTTCTGTAGTTCTTTTGCTTGTGACAGCTGTTGTGGTAACTCTTCCCGACTGTGCCTGAAAACAGGCAGATTTATGCCTAGTGTGCCTTACCTACTTCTGTGTGGTTCATAGCTCAGTGCTTGTGTTACACACTATAGCTGGATGATGTATATGGTTGTTGGATACAGAGGCCAGCTGGTAAGAAGACAATGTTTGCCAGGTATTAGTAGGATGGAATGATTTGTGCTTAGGTACTTCAGTGTGAACATGATCAAGTCAATGATTATAGTACGTATGAATCGTATAGTATGAGCAATGTGCTTAGATGCTTGAACTGAGACTTGTTTGTTATTATTTGATGGTTTTGGCCTTTCTCTGTATCCCACCTGTAGGGAGGAAGCTTAGTCTAGTATTATGAGACCCCCCTAAAAAGAAAATGATATCAGTGATTGTTCTGTATCTGACTGATGAAGGAGTCGAGTATGAGACACCCCAAGAAAAAAGTAGTAATACGATCACCTCCTGCAACTCCGGAAAGTATGATCAGCAGCACGCAGGAGAGGAACCCCTCCCCCCGGGGGGAAACCTCTGAGGACCCATGGCTACTGATCTGCCCGTCCTTCTGGGCATACTAAAGGACAGTAATCCTAAATATTTTAATCGGCTAATCCAAACCCCAAAGCTGTAGAATCCAAGTCAGCGAAACTGACAACTGAAGACGTATTGAATCGTGACACGTCAGGTGAACAGAGCAAGCATCCAAGTAAAAACCTCCAAGTTCGAGGATCCATGAGCAGGTAGGAATGAAGTAGAGAGGAATCCAAGGTTGATATGAATTTAAGGCGATGAAATGCAGATGGTGAAGCACTCCAGCAGGTGAAGATGACTTCACAGAGAAGATCGAGGCAGGCTTTGACGTGGCGAGGCAGGATGAATTAGAAGCAGTATGACTTCCAAGTTTCAGCCAACAGAGGCTAGTATAATACATGGAATGGTAGAATGTTAACAACAAAACAATTGACTGACAAATCCAGTTCCAGAAAGAATGATAGGAGTAGAGTATATTCTTAGAAGATGATATAGAAGGCAACGGCTGTAGAGCTGGACTGGAATCATGGCAGGCTTTAAGGGTAGTAAATCTGAAGCACTGGTTCAAGTTAGGAAGCATACATGAAGCACGGCAGGGCAAGCCAAAATAGCATGTGTGAGTGGACTGCGTAACTTAAGTAGCAAGTAATGTATCAAGGTAGGCAGGTGAGATGGAATAGAACGTGGCAACTAGCCCCTCGGTGAGATGCGCAGCTTAACCAACAGCTGGTGAGGTAAGTAGAGAGGTGACTAGTTCCAGGTAACATGAAAGCGCAGCCAGACCTATGGAGGTCTGCTGGTAGTAATAGAGCATGGCAGCTAGACTCTCGGTGAGACCCGCAGCTTATCCTTCAGTTGGTGAGGTAAGAGAGAGGCGACTAGCTCCAGGTAACATAAAAATGCAGTCAGACCTATAGAGGTCTGCTGGTAGAGAATGATACTGGCAAGGGAATTGGACCTCTGTGCAGATCTGGATGATTGCATAATGTTGACATATACGATGCAAACTAGAATGATACTCCAGCTAGAAGTGATTGGTGAAGAATAGTCTAACAAGTCCTGAGCAGTAGAGCAAAGCAATCCTAGATGGATAACTGAAGAAGCTGTTTTAAATAGCAACATAGTCACAGGGTCCAAAAGCCTTAGAGTACAATCAGGATAGAGAAGGTCTTCAGGAGAAGCTCAACGAAGTGTCCTGGAAAGAGCATAGCAGTAGCAATTCCATTTGGCTAAGCAGCAGGGCAAGCATCCAAAGGTAGACGATGAATATACATACATCAGATACAAGTCCATAAGAAAGGAGCTCCTGGGTGGGCAGGCTGACATGGCATAAGGTAGGCATAAAGTAGAATGTGCGGACCTCCAGGCCCCAAAGTTGGGTGAAGCAGGCATGGTGTAGAAGTAGTAGACCCCCGGCCCGAAGGGTGAAGCAGGTCGCAGAAGCAGGTGATTTCGGTGTAGTAGTATAATAGCAGGGGACAGCATCCCATAGGGGCACAGGGAATAGATTGTAACAGTGTTGGAAATGGTAGCATAATCCTGAGCCAGTTCTGAGCAGCGTAGAATATTCTGAGGCATACATATGAGAGTAGTAGAAGGGAGCTGTAAACTGCAGCGACTCATACATATCGTATAAGGGAAAAGTATGGCAGAGAAAAACTGCTGGATTCATGCTAAAGGCAAGACAATGCTGTATGGTAGCAATACTCCAAGGCTGGAATGGCAGGCAGAGAGCGGCTGCTTTGCAGCACAGTTGTCTCCATGCAGAGAAGTGGGGAACTGCAAGTAGTGCAATGCGCAGCTGCAGAGGTAAGACACGACTAGGTCCAACGAGATGAGTCTTGAAAACACTACACGAGTCAAGTCTGGTACAAAGAAATGCAGAATGCAGGATAGGAATGCTGGCATTGTTATAAATAATGCCTTAATGATTGTGGTATCTCCTAAGCAATACTTCAAGCACCTACCAGTAGTGGACGTTTATGGAGATCATAGATACCAAAGCTGAGATCCTAGCCAATTCCCTGTCTAGTGTGAGCCATGTAAAACTGAAATGCGAAGACTGCATACGAGGCATACGAGGCAATGGTCGCTGAAGCGGCCAAGACATCCTGAAGCAGGTGGCAAGTTAGGGAGAATGCAGTGCTGATGTCCGCAGTGGAGGAGACAGAAGCCCAGTTCGAGGGCTGCATACGGCCGTGAGGAGTGGAGCAGGGTCAGAATGGCGGTGCAGGTGTCGTAGGAAGGAGCAAGGCAAGCAGACCCAGGTTGACAGTATGATCCCCAATGAGCAACGAAGTGGAACTCCTAGATGAGAGGCAGCATCCAACTGTAGCAGAAGGAAGCAGCACAGGTGAAAATGGATGTCCGAAGCTCCAAGGTAAGAGAGCAGAATGGCTGAAAACAGTGGAAGCATGGGCAACAGCCGCTAAAGAAAGAGAGGTATGAAGAATGAGCAGGGAAGTTAGGCAGTGAGGCATAGGACAGCTAGGAAACAGCAGGCAAGGAAGAATGCCCAAGAACAGGGCAGGAAGAAACAACAGCAACACAGGAAAAGTGAATGAAGGGGGGGAGACAAGCAACCACAACAGACAGAAAAATGAACAAGGAGCCATGGGAATGGGGGGGCACAGGAGAAATGGAGGAAATAGCAGCCAAGCACCGGCAGCGCCACTAACGAGTGCGACTCGCTCCAAGCAGAGCGGAAGTCTGCTGCTTAGTTTATGTAGGATGTGGGAGAGGAGCTCATCCCCCACATAACCACGGGCTTGCGCCCTTCAATTATCAAATAAATCTAACCTCAAGATGTCATGATATTTTGAAGGTTGTGGAGGCCACTTGAGATCGAGAAGGTTTAAGTAGCAGTATTTGTTAGCCTGCAGAAGGTTTCTCTTTGTATATTTTACCGTTACTATATTTTTGGCATAATTAGATCTAGCATTAGTATACTTTTATTTCTGTAAGATGTTTTTTAAACAGCTTTTATTAATCATTTTATAATTAATGATGCAAGCCTTACATTTATGCCTGTCGAGCATGCCTGTCCCACACTGTTTTCTACCTCTCTATGTTAGCCTACGTGCCTTATGCTCGTGTATGTACCCTGATCTAACTGATCCTGATGTATTGTACCTTATAAAATGGGCAAAGGATTTCAAGCAATCTGATTGGTTGTTAGCTGTGAATTAGCTGTGTCTAATGCACAGCTAAAACTAGAACCCCCATTTAGAATACACAGGCCCATTTTATAAGCACAATAAGCCACTCCGGGGATGTGCATTAGACAGTTCTAATGCACGGCTAGGGGACTGGACGCACTCAGCCTGTGGCCTCATGCCTCACTACATCCCCCTAGCCGTGCATTAAAACTGTTTAATGCACACCCCATCGTGTCTTATTGCTTACTTGTTAATCATTGGAACCCACTACCTCCTATTGTAATCTATTTACCTTATTCTGACATTACTAATGTGCCTGATCCTAATGTATGTTACCCTTGTTTTGCCTGATGCTCATGTTACGTACCATTGAAACCCTCCCGGGTCACACCTGAAAATAGGCACTTGGTTGTCTAGTGTGCTTACCCAGTAAACAAAAGCGAATAAATAAATAAATAAACAAGTCATTAAAGATGGCCACTACTTACAATTTTCTTAACATCTCTTTCCTTGTGGTTACCTTTTGATTTTACATTCTGGATTCAAACTGTGGATGAATTAGGAAGGTGCAAGCACTACACCATGCCAGAATGTTTCATTTATTCGTAGTAGGTGTGGGAAGAGAACAGGGCCTTATAAAAACTTTAAACCCCATGTATTAGTTTATGAGTAAAATATACTGAAAACAAAACTGAATATAGTAATGGTTTGCCAGAAACACATTAAAAAAGGATTTTTTTTAATAACAAATACTGCTACTACATACAATAGTATACTGAACCGATCAGTTGGTAGCTTTCACGGTGCTGATGACATCTCTTCTGTTTAAAGGGAAACGTCCATCTAGGATTATATTAGTCAATATTGTTACCAATGGAAATCTGCTTTACATAAGCTAGTAACTGAACCTTTAACACCTTTAGGGCCAGAATTATGCCCATTCAGTTTCCCCTCCCTTTAGAGCTCCAGGCATCTATTTACTAAGTCACAGGCACAGAAAATGACCTCACATCTGGGGAAACACATATAGTCAATAAATAGTTTAACCAGGGGAGGCACACAGAGCTGAAGCTTGAGTCCAGGTATGACCTGAGAGCACAAGAAAGTTAAGTGACTTGCTCAGGATCATTCAGTAATGCAAGTGAGGACTGTGGGATTCAAACCCAGGTCTCCAGGTTTGCAACTGTTGAAATCAGTAAGAAACAGTTAAATCTTCACACAAAGAGCATATTAAAAGTAATAACTTGTAAGCTGATGTTGGTTAAATCGAATATGTAATAGTCTAACTCAAAATACGTGTTTTTTAAAGGATTAGGACTTTAATAACTTACTTGTGGCTCTGACACCTGTACATCATACCCCCCCCAACACACACACACACACACACACACACACACACACGTGAAGAAAAACTGCATATTTTGAGTCAGGCCATTACATATCCCCTGTTCATAAAATGGCTTGCTTTTAAAACATTTGTCTAAGAAAATGTAAAAAAAACAAAAAACAAACATGCATACAAGAGTACATATAGACATGGCAGGTGACTTTTCATCCAATGAGGAACCAGTAATTTTGACAGTCATCTTGACCCACTCAGTAAGCAGTGGTTATGTAATCGGTAGTCCTGGGTCTTCATGATAGAACTGCAGTATTGTCTTTTAGATGTTAATATCCTTGCTGAAGGTGCTACGTTGGGTGTGAGGTTTGATAGGTGGTGTACCCATACTGAGCCAGCGTGTTGTGTGGCCGAACGATGGACAAAGAACATGAAACTGTAGGCCATGTCTAAGTAAGCTAGTGCAGAACAGAATGCAAGAGCTAGCTACAAAGTAACAGATTATATATATTCATTTTGTGTAATGATTCCAACCAAAACACAGAAATTATTACACAGCAACATGTATTTAAATACCTATATAAAATGTGGTTTATAATGTGCAGTTGTGAATATAAAATGATATAATGAACTGGATAAAAACATTTGACAACATTTTCTTAACATTTGCACCTATACAATCTGTGGCAGAAAACTGCCTGCCAAGAATTCCTAGGGACAGCACCAAAATATACACGCATATGTATATGTATATGTATATGTATATGTATATGTATATGTATATGTATATGTATATGTAAGCAATAAGCCACGCTGGGGTGTGCATTAAGGATTAACTATGAACACCTGAGGGGCACAGTAAGGCACAAGGTCGAAGGGTGAGGGCTTATTGCACTTACAAAATGGCTTGTTGTAGATAATGAGGTTTTCCAGCCTTGTAATGAGAACTGGTTTCTGACTGTGCATCATTAGTAATTTACTGCACAGTCATGTGATAGCAGTTATCCAATGAGGTCTCTAGATTTATCTGTGTCACTTTATAAATATGCTTGATGACTGATGCAAAAGTCATCAGGAGACCCTCAAGAGTGAGTTCAATACAGGCCCCTGCTGTCCCTGATATCGTACCCCAGAGAGAGTCAGAGTCACAGGACCCAGGAACCCTGCCACCATTCTTGGGTCAGCATGCCCTCTCTAGCCAGATCCAGTGGGTGAAATGCACCCAGAGGTGCTAAAATGGATGTTGTGCACACAGGCACTCCAATCTGGAACACCTCACTGGAGCTACATTTGGTGGGCCAGAGTGCATATTATTATGTCCCTAGTGAGCACAAAAAATTGCCGGATAATCCTCCTAGCCAATGAGCAATTATAGGGCAGGCACTGGCACCTAGACTTACTGTCACCAAGCAGGACGCACATTGCATCAACAGAAAGCACATCGTTAACATTTCAGTGCACATTTCAGAACCTTGATAAGCAATGCTAAGACTTATGTGATTAGTGTACTTTAATCACAAGCACATAATTTTTTGTGTTACGTGCTATATAAAATAGCCAATCATGTAGCATCTGTCATCATTGGTTAACCGTTACGTGGGTCCTGGTAACCCCTGTTATAACAGCCAGATCACACTTAGCTCGCACAAGTGCAACTGGCTACACAGGTATAACTATTAGGGTTCCATCGATATGATGATATAGTATATACATTACTGAAACCGAGCTCCTGAGTCCCACAATGACACCCGTTCCTTACACCCTTTCGCGTCACTCAATCTCCCCGCTCACCACATCATATCAAGCATTTGTCAATGCCAAATGTTACTTGCTGTCATTAGCAGTGGAAGTGAAGGAGTTAGACAGATGCAGTATAGGAATGGCAGTGAAGTACTGAACTGACACCAACTCCACCCCCACCCTGCAGAGATGGACAGGCATTGGGGTGTGCCTTTGAGTCATCACCCATAACAGTCATGACATTTCACCCAACCCTATCCTGCAAACACTTACAAATGCAGAGGCGTGCTTTGAAGTGTTTATGCTTTTCACTCACCTCATTCCATAAGGAAATACACTGAAATGGGTGCAGTATAGGAGAATGGGGTGAACTCTGGGGCCAAAGGGTCCAACGTGCACCTCGATACCTGCCACTGGCTGCAGGGTGGGGGTGGAATGGCATGTGCATTACTGTCGACAATCCCAAGTCACACCATAATGTAATTAGTTTTGGGATTTTTTACAGTAGATTTTCAACATAGGCATTTTGGGACCTCCGCTCATGAACAGTGTCACTGTGATTTTCTTAATCTATCCCAAACACTGATTTCCCACAGCGACTGTGCTATTCTGTGTCAGAAGTGAGAAAACACATTTCATCCAGGACGTGAAAAATGACAGCTGTACTGTTCATAAGGAGGTGTCTAAAAATGCCAATGTTGAAAATCTGGACTGAAAATATTATGAATTTGTGAATGTACGAGGGAAATTGCACAATGCACGCTCATAATACAGTCATTTTATGGGCTTTTGTCACCAAATTTTCAGCATAGCCAGTTTAAGACCTCTGCTCATGAACAGTATCATTCATTTTGGGGAAATTTGTTCACCAAATTTTCAACGTAGGGTTTTTGGGGTCCTACTTCATGAACAGTGTCACTGTGATATTTTTAATTTGTCCTGAACATTGATTTCGCACACTGACCACACCATTGTGTGCTACATGTGTGAAAACACATTTCAGGTGACATGTGAAAAATGACAGCTGTAGTGTTCATAAGAAGGTGTGGTAAAATGGCAATGTTGAAAATCTGGAATGAAAATATTAAAAATGCTTGAAGTTACGAGCATGCGTAGGAACTCCGCAATGCACGCTCATAAAACAGTCATTTTTGAGAATTTTTTCACCAAATTTTCAATATAGGGTTTTGGGGGGCATACCTCATGAACTGTGACACTGTCATTTCATTACTCAGTCCTGAAAGGTGTTTCCGCACAGTGATCGCAAAATCACCTTTCAGGACCAAATAACAAAATGAGAGTGACTGAGTTCTTGAGGTGGGGTCCCAAGAACCCCATGTTGAACATTTGGTGAAAACATTTCCAAAAATGGCTGAGATATGCACCAAAGTTGAAAAAAAAAACATTTATGCCATTGTACAGGCATTTCTTCAGTTCGCGGTCGGCTTTGAAGAGTGCAGACATGTTCCCGATCCACGGAAGATCGTCGGGCTGGGCTCCGGGGGTAAGTATGGGGTGAGGTGGGGGTGTGGAGAGGTGGGCTACGCAGAGATTGGGTGTGAGTTGGGGAAGGGGGCAAGAGAATCAACGAGGGACCATTTTTTTTCCCTAGGTCTTTTTAATTTTTTTAAAGATGACAGGGAACTTTTGCCACGCTGGGGTGGGCTACCAGCATGGCACCAGGCAGTTTGTTTGGGGGGGCAGTGGAGCAGACAGGAGATTGGGCACCCGCATTGGCCAAGGAGATGTTTGCCACACTGGGGTGGGCTCCCAACGTGGCAGATGGAAGTTTGTTTGGGGGAGCAGTGGAACCGATGGGGGATTGGACACCCCCATCGACCATACAGTGTGCTGGGGGGGGACTCATAAGCCATAGGGGGGTGCATTATGCTGACAGGGATTGGGCACCAGGAAGGCATTCTGAACGGCGGGTGGTGGCTTTCTGTCGGCTTCCTGGGGACTGTGAGAGGCCAACGGAGAAGCAGTTGCCATGGCGACACCACGCAATCAGCTGTTTTGGTAGCTTGTAATGCAGCTGATTGCATAGTGATGTGGCCAAATTTCTTGACGTATTGTGGTCTGCTCCCTAACTGCTGACTGATGCAATGTGTTTCTTGCACATGCGTGCAAACAAAACAAAGAAATGACACCCCCTTCCACCTGTTCTTTTGCAACAGCCAATCCCACCCTTCTTCCCCTAGTCAAGATGCCACCAAGAATTAGATTGAAATCTGGACAGCAGCAGCAGCTGTGGTGGATTCTTATCTCACCCCCCTGGGCTAACTCATGCATGTAGTACTGTATAGTAATATGCTGGATGAGGGTATGACGACACCGTGCTTCCATGTCACTTCACTGAACTGAAACTCACGTCAGTGTGAAGCCCAAGGGGTGGGATCAAAACAGAGCTGATACCATTTACAGATTAATTGTACCTTTTTATGGCGCAGAGAGATAGAAGTGAAGTCAGCCAGGATGCAATAGGTTTATCACAGTTTCTGCTAGGGACATGTAGCAGAATACTACCAGAACACAGAGTAACCCACAGGCAGTTACTTTGTCACACAGCAAAGTGGGACATGCTATTCCAGAAAGGAAAGGGAAAGGGGACAGCGTTTAACCAGGAAAGGCACACTAAGCCAGAACTTGTTTCCAGGTGTGACCTGGGAGCACAAGGAACTTGAGTGACTTGCTCAGGGTCACACAGTATGCAACTGGGGGCTGTGGGATTCAAACCCATGCCTCCAGGTTTGCAGCTCAGCACCCTAACCTCTGTGCTATACTGCCTCATTACAACCTGACTGACTCCACTGGAAAAAAAAAATGAACTATATAATTTTATTAGCATCAGTAATTTTACCTGGAAACAGTTAACTGTCTCTAATACAGCCACATATTAATTGATGTCTTGGGTAATTGTGCTGGAATTATTTTTGTAAAACGTGATCCCCCGATTTTTCATCCATAAGAAATCCCGACTGCAGTTTAAGAATGTTGAGCATAAAATGTATAAAAACATACTTTTGTAATTTTTTGTACATTTCCATTTACAAAACATAAATTATTTTCCTAATTATTGTGTGTTTACCATGAATCTCAGATGCGCCTGAAATAACTAAAACCATAAGAGACTGGAACGAAACAAGAGGCAATACTGCAACCCTGACCTGTCGAGCCAGTGGAAACCCAGCTCCTCGGATGACATGGACCAGAGATGGTAAAGAGCTTGCTAAAGGGGCGAATCTAACAATCTCTTCTGTATCAAAATATGATACCGGACTCTATCGATGTGTTGCTGAGAACAGTAAAGGAATGGACAACTACACTATAGACTTCAAAGTTGAATGTAAGTAAACGTTCATGTGACGTGTTACCTTACAATGCATGAGAGACACAGCATACTGCAGCAGCACCCTGAGTAGTAGAAGCCGAGTCTGAAAAGCCAGCGTCGCAGTTGGAACTAATTGCCTTCTCACATACGAGAGTTCGGTCACTGAGTGGGCATGGAATCTGAACTACCCTCTCACCCACTAGGGGTAGTTGCTTTATGACAGGCCAAGGACTGACTGATGGGGCAGAGTACAGCACTGGCACTGATCAATCCAGTGAAACCATTTCACTATTTGTTTTCTTTCCCCAGCACAGTCTGTTCTGCCTCCCAGCTTCAGTAACAAGTGGGTATGGGGGCTGTGCTCCTCCAAAACACCACTGCATCCCACTGACTACTCAGCCATAACACAGAAACATTAGAATTTGTTGACATAAAAGGACCACTTGGCCCACCAACTGTGCCCAAATGGCCCCTACTTAGTCTATCACTGCACACCCTAATTGGTTTCTGGCGACCCTCCCTCCTCCAGGAACAAGTCAGTTCATTCTGGTCATTTCATTCTGCAACAACCTGCCCTGGACTATTGGCTCCAGTGTCAATCAGCTCCCATGTCAATTTGTCCCCGAACAATTCACTCCCATTACATATCGTATTGTATTTCAACAACAATTACAGTATGACTTCCACTTCTAGAGATTTTGAGCACATTACCTCATCTGGTGGGTGAATTGTGGCCACCTGGAGTTTACAGTGGGGGCCAATTGTTTAGGGATGACTTGATGTGGCAGCTGATTGACACCGTAGCTAACAGTCCGGAGCGAGTTGTTGCAGAGTGAAATGACCAGGACAAATTGTGACATATTCCCCTCCTCCTTATCCACATCATAGTATTCCTCTATGCCAGGGGTTCTCAGATGGTGAGGCCAGCCTCCCTGGGGAGGCCCCAACCTGTTCCAGGGGAGGCTCAAGTAAGTCTTGAAAAAGTATTATATATCACTTTCGAACTTTATAGATTTTGTGTGAAGGGATAAGGCAAACTGAAAGAGGATAACAGTAGGTGAATTTATCTATTTTTTCACAAGTCTGTGACCAGGGGAGGTACTGTACACTGAGCCATGGCTTATTTCAGGTGTACCCAGGGAAGGGCAGTGAGAGAATACAATTCAAACTGTAACCGCAAAACACTCAGGCAATACAACATGAATGCAAGTGCAAACAAATTATGAACAATAAACTAACAATGCGAAGAACAATTGATCAATTAGACTGGCAGCAGAGCTGTCCACTTACAAGAGTTAACCATACAGGTACTAGGAATGAGAGCAGGAGGGAGCAAAATGATCCCTGAGAAGTTGCTTAAGAGCAGGGGGAGAGGCAGAGGTAATCAGGAAGGTTATTCCAGTTAGAGGGCAAACAGAAAGCAATCTGATCCATGAAGGTATGGCAGTAAGGGGCAACAATGGTTCGAGAGTCAAAATATTGGAGCAAGTAGGTTGTCCTGTTGGGAGGGGGGTTACAATAAGCTTCACATGAGAGCCAGCTATGCAAAGAGGTTTCAATTTATTCCTGATGTACCTGTGAAAAGTAGGCTATTTTTCTATGGGGAGGCCCAAAAATATTTCAGTATTTTGGGGGAGGCTCAAGATCTTTTCCATGGCTTAGGTGAGGCTCACTATGACAAAGTTTGAGAACTGTTGCTCTATGCTAATCTCACACATGCTTGAAACCTCCACTGTTTTTGCCTCTGTCACTTCTGCTGGTGATCTATTCCAGGCATCCACCACTCTTTCAGTGAAGTAGAACCTTTCTCACACCCCTCCTATTCCCCCCCCCCAGCATCATCGTATGCCCTCTGGTTCTGGTACTCTTCCTCATTTGAAAGAGACTCCTCTCCTGCATGCTGCTCACTCCCATGAAGTACTAGCAGGTCTCCATCTTATCCTCTCTTGCTCTCCTCTCTTCCAGGATGTACATGTTGAGATCCCTCAGTCTCACCTCATGTGGCTTTTGGTGTAACCCCTGCACCATTTTAGTTGCCCTCCTATGACCCTGTTTATGTTCTTTCTGAGGTGCAGCCCCCAGAATTGAACACATTATATCCCTATTATCCTGGTGGTCTAGTGTAGGGATATTTTATGATTTACAGATGCCCGCGATTGGGCAGCGATCGGTCCACTGGACCACCAGGGATATTGGACGTGGGTGAGGGTTATAATACCGATGCCCATGATTGGGCAGAGTGTGGTCCACTGGACCACCAGGGATGTTGGAGGGGGGGGTTATTCATGTAGACAAATGCCCGCGATTGGGCACATAGCGGTCCACTGGACCACCAGGGATGTTGGGGGGGGGTTATTCTTGTAGACAAATGCCCACGATCGGGCACATAGCGGTCCACTGGACCACCAGGGATATAGGAGGGGAGATTTAGCTACATGGATGCCCGTGATGGGGCATGGGAGGGGACGCCACCAGGTGCGGCAGGAACTTGGGTGGCCACCCACAGGTGGCAGCCGTCGTGTTGTGCCCTGCAATGTGGCAGCTCACCTGTGGGTGACCATCACTTGTTCCTTTTTTTTGGCTTAACTTTGTGCAGGCGCAGGTAGGGGTTGTGCATGCATGACTCTGCACATCCTGGGCTGAATATCGGGCTGTGCAGGTTATGCATGGGCATGCCCCCCCCCCACCTGTGCCTGCATACATTACTGATGCACTCCGGCGCGCCAGGGATTTGTGCCACGCACTTTTCTCTTTTGAATATCGTGCCAGGGCACATTAGTGGGATGTGCATGGTGCAACACTGTTGCGCCATGCGCAACCCTTTTGAATATCTGGGCCCAAGTGCCTAATGCCACCATTATGCTATCAGGGGAACCTTAGCCCTTACCTATGTGTAACAATAGATGTTTAACTTGGCATTTAACAATGTGTCCTGAATTATATCACTTTCTTTTCTTTTTTTTTTTACATTAAATAATAGCAGAAATAAATGCAGATCATAACTTGTTCCATATGAAGTCATGGGGGCTGTTTAAACACTGTTATATTTTTTTTTCATTTTAGATCCACCTGATCAACCACATATATCAAAGCCTGAAACAATAAAGAAAGGGGACAATGTTACTTTAGTATGCAGTGCTGATAGTAACCCACCTTCTAACTATATGTGGACGTATCCGCAATCAGATAAGGTGCAGATTTTCAATGACACTACCATTCAGATCACCCAAGCCAATGAGAAGAATACAGGGAACTACAAGTGTGAGGTTCATAATGTACGTGGAAGCAATGCAGCCAGTGTCTTGCTGGATGTTCTGTGTAAGTCTGATTAATTATCACATATTTAATAAGCCCTGCTAAAAAAGTTTTTAGCTTTGAAGCCCAGATTCAGCAACGTAACTTGGTAATATAGTAACACAGCTTTTTAGTGACAGAAGGGACTTGGGGTCTACCTTGTCTGCCCCCTTTGCTACATGGCAGTAAACACACTTAATATATACTACAGAAGAACTCCAGAGCAAACGCATTGGGCCAAGGGTTATCCCGGAGGATATTGGCCATACAGCCAAATATTTGGCTACATGGCCAATATCCTCCGGGATAGCCATTGCTCCAGTGCATTTGCTCTGGGGTTCTTTTGTAGTTCTCTTCTCTCTCTACTTGGGCTGCCCATGACCCAAACCATTAACATCCCCTATAGGGTGGTTGGCTCCCTCTTCATGGGCTGAGATACAGATATGGCACACTGACGAGTCCAAATGAGGATGAAACACATGTCTGTGTCTGCTGTTCTCAGCCTTTGCCGATTGTATTGTGAGGCCTTCTGGCACCAGGCAATCCTGTTAAAAGTTGAGCCAGCTCAAATTAATTCATGGGCATTTGCATATGCTTCCCATGATGCTTTGCATTATTGGGGTATATGCAGTTCGTACTTAAACTATGATGGGTGCCCATACATATATTATCAACCAAAGTTCTACCCTCACTCATCCCATATAACCCTAAATGCTACATTTTCTCACTCTCAAGAGTTTCTGTATTCCTACTTTGAAAGCCTTATTATAAGGGGGTTTTATACTACTGGATCTGCACCGGTGCCAGTGGTACAGATGAGTTGCACAGGTGTAGACCCAGTATAGCAGTGAGCTGCCAGAGCATTGCAAGCTGCTCTGTTGCAGCAGAGAGCGTTCCCTGCTTTGTTTGGAATGTGGAGCGGAATGCACTGGTGCATGCATTTTTTGCAAGCGTGTAAAAATGATGCTTCACTTGCACCAGTGCCGCTCTCATTCACTAACTCTTCTGCCCCAAATGCCCCCAAAACACAGGAAGGCCGTTAGGAACAGTGACCAGCCACAGTGTGTAAAAGAAAAGGGTGGCAGTGTGATCGGAGCAGAGGAAGCCAATTCAGATGGCAGTGCTCCAGGTAAGCTATAATGTCCACTGTCACACTGAGTTGGCTGATACATACATTAACTGACTTGCTCAGGGTCACACATTTTTTTTATTTTATTTATTTAGTTGTTTAACCAGGAGTAGCACACTAAGCTGAAAGCTTTTTTACAGGAGCGACCTGGGAGCACAGGGAAGTTAAGTGACTTGCTCAGGGTCACAAAGTATGCAAGTGGAAGCTGTGGGATTCAAACCCAGGTCTGGTCTGCTGGATGTCACCATATTTGCAGCTCAGTGTCTTAAACCACTGCACTATACTGCCTCCCTACATTACATGTGACAGTTGTGGAATTCAAAATGAAGTCTGCTGAGTCTCCCGGTTCACAACTCTGAAGCACCACTAGGCTGTGCTGTCTCCCATAACAGTAATTTTAATACATTAAAATCAAAATAATGAATGTAGATATTTATTTATTTATTTAAATGTTTTACCAGGAGGGCATGCTGAGCAGACTGCCTCGATTCCAGATCGTCCGGGGGGCAGGGATGGGAGGATACATACAAATTCAAAGTACAGCCATTTCAAAAATAAGTACAAAAAATTAGCCATATTATATATAATGATATGTACAAAGATGTAGTACATAAAAAGTACCACCAATAAATACATTATTGGCACTAGATCATATTATTACAGTACATATGCTGAGGTTATGCAGGAGAGAATGAAATAATTTATTCTGGTGGGGGGGAATTGTTTTTATATCTGTAGATCCTGGATAGGTGTTTCAGGTAAACGAGAGAGTGCTTGTCTCAAAGCATGAAAAAAAGAGAAAGCATGTGCCCTTTGTTCCTTTTTGTTGACTAGGGTGCACGGAAACCCACTGGGATGGATCAGGAAAGAGCAGCTACTATCGACAACATGAAGTAGCTTTGTATACTAGAATGAAATCTAAATAAAATCAAAATATATCATCTTCTTAACTGTAATGTTAACAGGAAACTGTTGATTGCCTCAGATATCGGCACACATAATTGACTTCTAGGGCAGCTGGGGCTGTAATTATTTAGGCAGAAAGGGCTCAGAGATTTTTCATACATAAAAAGGTCTCCAACTATGTGCAACCCTAATTTGTTTAGGAATAATTTGAGGGGTATTGGGCAGTGTCAAAACTGGGCTCCATTAAAGGTGGACTACTGACAAGAAACTTAGGGGAGAGGTGGCTTTCTCGATGGAGTGAATGTCTTAAAGGGAATCCATTATTAGATAATACTACTAATCTCAATAACAATGTGCTCTTGTTTACTCTTTCGGACATGGTTGAGTCCGAGCCACTGTTCTGTATGTAAGTTACGGAGTATGCAAGAATCTGCAGTTAGGCCTATACTAACTCTGTACTAGGAAACCTGGAATGTATGGGCAAAAGAAATGTTTTCACATACTGTATGTCTGTACTCTTGATTCTTGAAAAAAATCACCAAACATACTTTTCAACAACAATGACAAAAAATCTCCAACTGCAGTTTATTAAAGTTGAGCATACAGAAACATAAATAATAAAGTTGTAATTGGAACTTTCTATCTACAAAATGCAACTTGCTATCCTAATCATTGTGTTTTCCCCCTGAATATCAGATGTTCCAAAAATAAACAACACTGTAACAGAGTTGAGAGGAGAAAAAGGTAAACCTGCCATCCTTACCTGTCAAGCCAGTGGAAACCCACCTCCCAAGATAATATGGACCAAAGATGGTAAAAAGCTTGTTAATGGACAGCATCTCAAACTCAAGTCTATAACAAAAGGTGATAGTGGGCGCTATCAATGTAATGCTACGAACAGCCAAGGAATGGACAACTATACTATAAACTTCACAGTTGAATGTAAGTTAATGTTCATGCTATATATACATTATTACAAAATGGTACATACAGTAGCAGAAAACTGAGCACTACAAATGAGGTCCACAAAATCAACATCAGAATTAGCCCTAATTACCACCCCAGTTAGTTGTCTCATGTGAGAGTACAAGGACCAAAAGGGCATGGAGTCTAAATCACCCTTTCACCAGCTAAACATTGGTGCTGACTATGTAGGCATGAGAGCAAACTACAAAGGCGTGGGTGCTGAAAATGGTGGTGGAGGGATCAGGGCTGAAGCCTCCCCCGAAGTGCCCCATGTTCCCTCTGCAAACTACTGATGGTTACCTCAGACTTCCTCATCTAAAGTTAAGCCATCCCCAGCCAAAATAAAAATGAGCACTCCTGCCATTGGGGTACTAACTCTATGACAGAGCTAAGGGATATTACTGAATCTGAGTACAACACTGGCACAGATCCTGCCTGTCACCCAGCCTGATTAGTTATTTTTATGCCTTCCCCATTCCCTCATCCCCCAGCACTGTCACTTCTGCTTACACTGTGGTGCCCAAGCTCAGTAACAAGAGGTATGGGAGCTGGCCTCCTACAAAACCCTCCTGATGCCCCACTGATTGCTCAGGGGTGCTGAAGAGCAATATTGTACATCCCTCCCTCTGAAGACAGAGAGCACATCATGGGCTCTATTTTCAGAGGCCTGTTAAAGTGACACAAGGTGTGCCAAACCCCAATTTGCAGCAAAGCAGTATGCACCAGGGACCCTGCGCTGGATTTTGGTACATGACCAGTCCCAGTACCAAAGTACCCACAGCTGCTGCAAGCAGACCACTGCTTCAAGGGGATAGTGTACAGGAGGGGTTTAATAGAGGCTGCCATCAGTCCCTAGCCTTCACAGGTGTGGCCCCTACACAGAGACCATAGCTAATAATCCCCATTACAGAACCCTGACCAAGTGCAGCACCACCACAAAGGTGGCAGAAAAACATATCCCCAGGCACCTCTAGGAGGAGTAGGACCAAGACCAACACACAGGTGGGATGCTGAGGACGTGCCCCATGCTGTAGCCCATGCACCGTACATCCCCTGTAATGACTGCATCTCCCACAGACAGCCGGCCATGTCATGCCCATTAGACAATAGCTGTCAGCATGCACCTAGGCTCCCCTCACTCCCTCTCTCATCCTCCACATGGCTGAGTCTCCACCAAGTTGTGCACAGCATCACCAACATTCACACAGGACATTACATGGTGGAACTGGGACCCAAGACGAGATCACCTCACAGCCATGCTCCTTGGCAACATGTAGGTACAGGAAGTGTCACTTATGCCGTACACAAATCAGCTAGGGAGCAGGCTGGGCAATGGGGAGAAAAGGAGGACAAGACAGGGAACTGTGAGTTTGGGGGGGGGGAACTAAAGTTGATGGGCACTTTGAGAACATTGAGGTTTTAAATAGTTCTTGTTGCGCTGCATTCACAGTGGAAGGGGGATAGAAAGGGACCTGAGTTAAAGAGGAAGGGAGGAGAGGAATGTGGGGTGGATCAAAGCCCATTAGATGAGTACAGAGTAAAAGAAGAACTTGAAAAATTAATGGTAGACAAGACAATCGGGCCGGATAGTTTGCATCCGTGGGTTCCTAGGGAGTTGAAGGACGAGTTGGTGACACATTTGGTGAAGTTATTTAACTTGTCCCTAGATACAGGGTGTGTTCTGAGTGACTGGAGGATGGCAGATGTAGTACCACTGCACAAGGGAGGTTGCAAGGAGGAGGCAGAGAATTACAGACCTGACAGCCTCACATCAGTGGTGTGCAAGGTGAAGGAGGTGTTAATAAAGGAAAGAGTGGTAAAACACTTACTGGACAATAAACTATTAGATGTAAAGCAACGTGGCTTCATTAGTGGGAGATCTTGCCAGACAAATCTGATTGAATCTTTTGATGGAGTAACAAAGTTGTTTGATCAAGGTGGGGGACGGTTGATGTGGCCTACCTAGACTTCAGTAAGGTTTTTGACTCTGTCCTCACTGTAGGCTGGTAAGCAAGACTGAGAGCCTGGGGGTGGGGGTGGGACAGAAAATATCTAGATGGGTGGAAAACTGGCTGAAGGATAGACGTCAGAGGGCAATGGTAAATTGTGTACATTCTGGGGTAATGAAGGTATCAAGTGGTGTTCCTCAAGGGTCTTTACTAGGACCAATACCTTTTAACATATATATTAGTGATATATCAAAGGGAATTGAAGAGGAGATGTGTCTCTCTTTGCAGATGATGCAAAGTTATTGAATAGGGTCAACAATGAAGGATGGGTTGAGGCCATGAGGAGAGATTTGAGTATACTGAAGAAATGATCAGACACATGGCAGCTGAAGTTCAGTGCTAAAAAGTGTGCGGTGATGCATATGGGGCATAAAAATTGACTGGACAAGTACTCACTGGGAGGACAGCAGATAAAGCAAACAGAACAGGAAAGGGGTCTGGGGGTTATAATCTCAAACAACCTTAGGGTAAGTGGCCAACGCAGTAAGGCAGTTGGCAAAGCTAACAGAATGAGGGTGTGCATAGGAAGGAGTTTATGGCGCAAATGGTGGTGTAAGTCCACTTCAGCACAAGCAGCCTGCAACATGTCACAGGCTGCTCTACAGAATCCCACACGTCGCAGCTTATGGTGCAAAGTGCTACTTGTGCCACTGTCATTGGCACAAGTCACTTTGCACCATGTGTAACCGGCCACCTGCTCTTTAAAAGCAGAACAGTGAAATAAAACAGAAACCTTCGTGAAACACTCAAATTTAAAACCTTTACCATTCAAAGTACATCACATTATTTATTGATTGATTGATTGATTTCAAAAGTTTCACCAGGAAATATATGCTGATCTGGTAACAGCTCCTTTCCAGATGCGTCCTGCAGGAAAGGGGATGAGGAACATCATAACAAGTATTATAATAACTATAAGGAGAGTACAGCAAATACTATTTAAATGAAGAAATATTACAATGATATACAAATGAGACAGACATATGCATAGGTAAGGGGACGATAAATAGCCAGGACAATGCTAGTGTGGGGGTGAAGGAAGAGGGCCAAGGCCAGCTGCAGAAAAGGGAAATAGTCACGAAGAAGAGACTTTCAGGAGAAAGCTGACAAGGAAGAGAAAATAGACAAGGGAAGGAAAAAACATAGTTCAGGAAAGCGATAAGAGAAAGCAGATTGACCAACAGCAGATTTTCTAGAGGGAATAGCCAGGGAAAGAGGAGCAATATTACATGAAGGATAGCAGGAAGCTGAGGGAAAGGATAAGAGGGAAGGGAGGGAGCCAAACCAGAATTTAGATATAAAGGAGGCACAGTGGGAAAGGCCCCCGACATCGAGAGGGGAGAGAAAGAGCACAGTAGGGGGAGCAGTGGTGAGTATGTGGGGAACAATTTAAGGCAAGTCGACAAAAAGAGCTGAAAAGAAGGTCAAGTCTGGCAAGGGTGGATTTGGGAGCGCCACCATAGACTATATCACCATAATTGAAAATAGCAGTGCTCCCATATTGTTTTGGCATTTTCCCCGTAACTCCAGGGTGATATTCCTGTGTTTTCCTGTAGATTACATTGTTTCCTATGGAAGCTGAATTGTCCTGTTTTCCTGTATAACCAATGCAAGTCTATGGGAAGAGTTTTCCTGTAGATGCCTCCAAATCCCTGTAAAATACAGGAATCCCTGTAGATATGGGAGCCCTGAAATAGGGAGGATCATTTTTAAAGCAATCTCATGACATATAGGAAGTGGGATACTTGCTTTGTTCCTGTGGAGTGCCCCAAGCTTGGAGCGAAGCTTTTGGTGAATGGCATCAATACAAACTGAGAAATCAAGAAGACAGTCAAGCCAGACACCAAGGTACTTAAAAGAGGAAAACTCTTCAATAATAATACCATCAAGGGCCATATCCATTATCATATAAATGGCCTGTCTCAGAATAAGTCATTTATCATCACTTCTGATGGGGCAGGACTTGCATAAGCCACTCGAGGCTCTGCCATTCATGAGTTATTGTCCCGCCCCTTACAAGTAAAAATGATTGGCATATTGTCCGTCAGCCCATTGCATGTCCCATATTCAACAAGTGTAGAAAAACACCAGTAATAAAACTGCTATTATTGTACTCATTTTATATAAATATCATGAAATCTTGCATTTTGGGGTACATCACAGTTGATATCTAACAAAGTGAGGGACACCACAATAGAATACTGAACCAATCAGAGAGCAGCTTTCACCATGCTGATGATGACATCCCAAAAGTCACATGCACCACTGAACCCAGTAGTTGAAATCAAAGAGAAACCATTTAATGTTCATAAAAACAGAAGATATAAAAGCGATAACAAGTAAACTGAAGTTGTATATATTGGATATGCAATAGGTTGACTCAGACTGTGCCATTTATCACAATGTGTGAGGGGGCATTACTTTTACAATTTACTAGTGATTCTGCCACTCATGTGTTATGTCCCTGTCACCTTGTTTGTGAAGAAAACTTGCATATCATTCAGTTCAATTTTATTACAGATAAAACATGTTAAGCAGAGCTTATTTACAATGATGTCCTGTTAAGGCAGGCTTCAAGTGACACATGAACATATTACTGGCACAATCAGTGCTACATACAGGCTACAAAGTACAAAGCATTGTAAGGTTCATAGTGCAAAGGCAAAAACCTAGTGCAGGAGTCAAAATTAGTACCAGCCCACTAGCCAAATGCTGGTTGATTTTTTTTGTATCGGGCTAGTAGGATTTTTCATTAACTAGCCTTCAGGCTGGTATTGGAGAAGGTAACGTTTCAATAAGTATACCATCTGGGCCAGTGGAGAAGCCTGTAGGGTTAGTGGATTTTCCTAGTCACTAACTCTGCTGGCTAGTGGCTACAAAATTTTATTTTGACCTCTGTAGTGCAGGTGAGATGTAAGCAAAGGCATATTTTAAGGCAGTCTATTTCATATCCTCTAGTTACACAATGTAGAATGGAGTTTATTTTAGTCACTGAAGCAATCTAATGAAGACAAAGCACTTACACAACATCAGTGGTGATAAATGTTAATTGATAAATAAGGGATATGCAATGGAAGCAAGTGTAATAAATGATTTATCTGCATAAGCACAGTTTGACCTCAGGTAACCTCATGAGTGGCGTAAGCCATGAGTGAGGTGTCTGAGGTCAAACTACTTGAGTGCAGATGAATCATTTATTAAAAGGGTTTTCCATTTATGCAATTCTTTTGTTTTTCTTTTGGAGGGAGCATTTGTTAGTCAAAAAAGTGAATAAAGCCCAGTGGCCCTGAGCGTTGAGGCGCTGGATGCCACACCGCATGCCACGCTGGCAACCCGGGTTCAGGAACGAGCTTGGGCCGTCAGGGGTCAGCAAGGGAGGGATACGATTGAGCATCCAGAGGACTGCTGTCCTACCCCTGGGGAGGGATCAGGACATCCACCGCTCTACAGTGGCCCCAGATGGAGATCGGGTGCACTGCAGGAGTAGTGCATTGGAGGGCGGAGGGCTGCGGATGTCGGCACATAGTGCCTCTGATGTCATTGCATGTCCACACTCCAACAGGGGCAATACCAGAGGAAAAAGGCTGGGCACGACCGAGCAGCTTGATGGCCATGCTTGGCGCTGCCCGGGAGGTCTGTCATGGAATTGCGCTGGGGGTCCAGTCCCGGCCCAGCATGGGGAGGCACTGAGGGGCCTTCTGGTGGGTATGAAGGGTCCACACTGGACTCCATTAAGCTAGTTAGCCTGCTGACTCCCGGGCAGTGGAAACGGGCCAGCTGCAGTAGGAGTGCAGAAATAAAGTAGTGCTAAAAAAAGTGAATAAAAATTACATTTTTTGCATTTTTTGCTGATTATAGAAAATCTAAAAAGAATCTAGAAATGAAACATCTCTCATATTGTAGCTATTTTTATGCTGAACAACTTTTGTGTTCAAAGTACCATGCTATAATTTTTTTGTTTTTAAGTTATTTGCATTTGTTTGATGAAAAAGTGCACAAAAAATAATTTTCTGCTGTTTTTCGCTAATTATGAAAAAACTAAAAATTATCTATAAATGAAACACCACTCATTTTGTAGATATTTCTGTGCTAAATAAACTTTGTGCTCACAGTACCATGCTATCATTTTTCATTTTAAAGTTATTTACATTTGTTTGCTGACAAAATTAAACAAAAAAGAATTTTCTGCTGTTTTTTATTAATTATCAAAAAATCTGAACGATATCAATAAATGAAACACCACTCATTTTGTAGAGATTTCTGTGCTGAACAACTTTTGTGCTCGTAGTACCACGCAATCATTTTTCATTTTAAAGTTATTCGCATTTGAATATGGTTAATACTGTTACTGAGGCCGAACATTCTATTTTTTTTTCTATTTCTTTTTCTCCCACCTACATCCCTGCCAGAGCCGCCCCTTCAGGAGTCACCCATGAAACCCATCCCTGCCACTGACTTACCTGCTGCTTAGGTTCCCTCATCCTGCCATGGATTACCCCCCGGCGGAGTTCGGGGTGCATGCAGAACTCTGTACCTTAATGTCTTCTCTGGTCCCTGAGACAGCAGCAGTCGGTGGCACATCAGGACTGGCCCCACGCCCGGTCTACCCGGCTCTGGTGGGTGATTTTCCCTGTTCTGTGAGGACGTTGCTAACCCTTGATGTCAAGGCTCAAGTGCCGACATCTGCAGCGTCCTCCCCCTTAATGATGCAACCCCTAGAGATGATTGGTCCACAGGCCTCCACCCGTGACCAATCAAACCCCTGAGGTGCTGATGAGCTGTCATGCCCCCAGCCTCCACCAGAGTTTACCGCTTGCTATGATGGATCCCTACCCTCCCCGCGGAGAAGGCAAGTTGTTGTCGGACACTCAGCCTGTCTCCCGCTGGCAGACCCCAGCGACTCGAGTCTGCTCCCAAACCGAGGTCGCCGGCATGGTGCGAAGTGTGGCGTCCAGCGCCTTAACCCTCAGCGCCACCGGGCCGTCATGAGGCTGAACATTCTAAATGACATGAGCACTGTATGGATAAATGGGTGATGACATAAGTAGTGTATACATAAATGAAATTTACGTACCCAGTTACTCAGATAAACTGATTTATCACATTCTGTTTATCTCCATCCCATTGCACAAATTTGTTTATCATGCTATCTAACCTCCAGATAAACATTCAACTAAAGGCTAGACATGTCATTTTCACCTTTTTGACCTTTGCACAGAACAGAGCCTATCAGACAGCAGTTGTCACAATGCTGATGACATCATAATGGGCTTATGCAACACTGTAGCCAACCATTCAAACAATCAACAAACACTAAAATCTTGACACAGAAACCTGATTTTACAAAAAATGTTATAACTGTCAAACTGATGTGTAAAGCAAATGCAAAATGGCTTGACTCAAAATGCACAATTCATCTCCATTTGTGAGGGAACAAGACTTTCATAACTCACTCCTGGCTTCGCCACTCGTAAGCTATGGTCTTGCCCACTCATACTTGGAGATAAGTTGTAGATTGTGAGTCACCCGTTACAGTGGAGAAAAAGTCGATGGTTATTTCATTTGGCCTTGTTTATTTTCTGGAAACGTCAGCTGAAAAGGCATATTTATACAGCACTTTGATGTTTCATGGTCTGTATCCGGACCTCTTCTTCAGGGTATAAATATGCCTTACATGCTTGTACTTCAAACTAATTCTGCAACATTTTCACTCGGTGAACCGTTTAAACTCTCCATATATGCTAGCAGATGTCTAACTATCTTTGTGTGTATTGTTTTCTCTATAATTAGTGATGTGCGCTTTTTCCCATAAGGAAACCCAGTTGTAATTTTTAGTTATAACCAGCTGGTTATAATGGCGAACATGCACCGGGGTTTCCCTCTTACCATGCATGCTCCACTCGCCAGTCTTCCTTCACTAGCGCATAGCCACAAACTTCACCGCCCTTTCATTTGGTAGTATGTTGAATTTTATTAAAAAAAAAATAAAAGAATTCTCTTTCTTCACTGACCCTTACAAAAAAAAATGAAAGCAAAATGGAAACTATTAAAACATGCACTGGTTTCTCTGTTGGCACACATGAGCCAGCGGATCTCCTCGCCTTTCCATGATGGAAGTACACAGCAGCTCCTGAAGCGCCGCTCAGCAATAAGTTTAACTATATTTTAAAAACATGCAGTTTTTACAGGAGTTTTTAAGCAAGTAACTGGAGCATTGTAACTTAGCAGACTGCAGATGCAGAATCCTGACTGGTCTGTGGCTGCCTGAACACAAATCTGTTTCTGATTTTATTTTATATAATTCTTGAGGCAAAAAAGCGCACGCCAGCAATTACATAAAATAAAATATGGGGTGGTTGTGTAAAACTCGATTTTACACACACCCTCATTGTGGGATGCATTTCATAAACCCTTTGAACTTTGCACTTGGGGTTTATGTAGTATCGCACAACGTGTGTGTGTGTGTGTGTGTGTGTGTGTGTGTGTGTGTGTGTGTGTGTGTAAAATCTTGTTACACACACCACCCCATACATTATTCTCTATTTCTTTCGCTGGCCCACACCTCTCTGCCTGCTGGAGCTTCAGGGTATTGTGGGGCATATTTATGACCTGAACAGCACTGGCCCTAGCTATTCTGGGGCCCTGTGCGAACTTCCTTGCTGGGGCCCCATATCAGAAGTCGCAAGGCCCCCCAGGAACATCCTCATCCCTAGCATGGCCTCCCTGTAGCTTCATTTTTAACTAATTTTGTGCCATTTTTGCACTTTACTTAAATTAGTACATACAGGACCAGGAAGAAGGAGGCCAACTGAATAGCTGAGATTTTGGGGGGCCCTTTGCGAATGCACAGTTCGTAACCGCCACCACCCCCCCAGGCCGGCTCTGTGCCTGAAGCAGTGTTCTGGACACAGACAACAAAATATCAAGGCTTTGTATAAATATATTTTTTCAGCTGATGTTTCCATGTTCCAAAAATAAACAAAGCTAACTGAAATAACCAGTGAGTCTCTTTCTCTATTGTGATGAGTTTATTGCACTGAGGGCTCCTGGAGCAGAACCCTCGCAGAATCTGTTTTATAATCTATGTGCTTGGAGGGCCACTGTGCTACTTTCTGTGGTGCATTAGTTTTTTGAGTCAGGCCACTATGTATCCCTAATTAGCTGAGTTTGGGGGCCTCAGCAGCATTGATCCCCACTTGGAATTGTCACAAGTAGGCACTTAGCAAATGGAACTGCAGCTGGCACAGTGCCCAATGGCATCGCAGTGCATTCTGCAGCACACACAGCACAGAAGTGAAATAAAGCGCAAATAGTTAAACCCTCCTAAAAAGAACTAACTGAAAAGCGTTAAAAACTGGATACACAGTGGTCTAACTCAGAATGTGCTAATTATCAGTAAAGGGGCATGATCTATGCGACTCGCTCATAACTTTATCAGTAATGAGTTATGATTGCAACCCCTCATTTATGATGATGAATGGCATATTCTGAGCAAGCCATTGAGTATCTCCTATATCTGTTTTAAAGTCGATAACTATTTTATGTATCATTTGTATTACGTTTATACTGGGTGGCACAGCACATTTGATCCTAGAAAAGTACTAACAAGACTGGCACTAGATAAACTAACTTTCCAGTTACCTTTTTTAACTTCCAGCTTTTCTCTGCTTATCCAGTGAAGCAGGATTTGCTGTACTCTAACGTCTCCACAAGCTCTGGCTCCTCATGCCTACTGAAGCAGTCACCACAGACCCTTACATGCCTGTCGCCTGTCACCTCATCCTTCTGTGTGGTGCCAGCCAGAACATTCCAATGGAGGCACTATAGCGCAGTGGTCTAAGGCTCTGAGCTGTAAAGCTGGTGACATCCAACAGACCAGACCTGGGTTTGAATCCCACAGCTTCCACTTGCATACTGTGTGACCCTGAGCAAGTCACTTAACTTCCTTGTGCTCCCAGGTCGCTCCTGCAAAAAAGCTTTCAGCTTAGTGTGTTATTCCTAGTTAAAAAAAATAACTAAAAAAAAAAAATGACTTCATATCCCTGGGCTGTAATGAAGCAGCTGCAAAATGACAGGACTCCCAAGTGTCCCCAAGGCAGGAGGCCTCTCAGATGGCCTCTACCATTCAATTGTGGTAGCTGAGGCTCAGGACTGGTTGTCAGACCCCACACACTGAGTTCTGATGCATGCCTACCACTGCCCTTCAGAACCTACCCCCTCTGGTGGGGCCTCCCAAAAGCCAGTATGTGGAGTGCCCCCTTGCAATTCAGTGCAGCACTGAGGGGATGAGGTGGGGAGGGGTCTTGTGGGTCTACCCCTCACAACTGGGAACATGACAAAGAGGAATCATTGACCAAATGTCAGTGCCCCCTTTTCTGGTATTCCATTCCTGAAGCCCTTCCCACAAGTACACAGTGGGATATGAGTATGTTAGGAGCCTAAGTGTTCTATATTTAATTTTTTAAAATCTTTTACATTTTCTTTACCCAGGATAACCCAGCTGAGCTGCAACATCTCATTTCCTGGGTGGTCCTGCTTCTCCCCATTTCCACAGCAGGGTGGACTGCAGCACTAAGAGGTTAAGTGACTTGCTCAAGGTCCCATAGTGAAAGTTTGGCTCTGTAATGTTTGTTTCTGCAACTTCAGGTTGCTTGGCCAATGCTTGAAACACTGCCACACAGTGCCTCCTACATTTCTGCCCTCCTGTTGAGTACTCCCAGCTGTACTGACACCTGTGGTACCCAAGAGGGGACTCTATTTAAGACAATCACTGTAACATGTGATCCTTTTAGAAACATAGAAACATAGAAAATGATGGCAGAAGGGGACCTGTGGTCCATCAAGTCTGCCAAACATGGTTTCCCAGGACCTTCTGTCTCTGTCCTGTCCCCTGAGATGATCATCACACAGCCTTCTCTAGTGTTGTGTGATTGTGCCCAAGCCTTGTCACACACATGCTTAAAACCTGACACCAATTTTGCAGCCACCACTTCAGATCTATTCCATGACTCCACTGCCCTCTCTGAGAAGTAATAGTTTCTGATGTCCCTCCTAAAATTCCCACCTTTTAATTTCCACTCATGGCCCCATGTAGAATTGGAATTCCTGGTCAAACACACATTGTGCAGCACTTTGTTTGTGCCTCTAAGAACTTGAACATTTTGATCATGTTTCCCCCTTTCCCTCCTAGTTTCCAATGAGTGCATGTTGAAAGCCTTTAGCCTCTGCTCATAGGTGACTCCCTGAAGGCTGTGTATCATCATTGTTGCCCTTCTCTGGACCACCTCCAATCTATCAATATCATTTTTAGGGGATGCCTCAAAAACTGGACACAGTACTTCAGGTAAGGCCTCACCAATGACTGGTAGGGGGCAGTATCATCTCCCGGTCCCTGCTATCTATGCCCCTTCCAATACATCTCAGTACCCTGTTAGCCTGAGCTGGTGACATTAACCTAAACCTCCCTGAACAGTCTGGTGCACAATTAGGTTAAAAAAACACCCCATAAAACCGCCAACAAAAACTACAATATACAGGAAACAAACCTAGTCATTAGAGGGAGGAATCTCCCTGCTGATCAAGTCGCAGCATAAATGATGTTCACCTGAAGGTGGCGGTCACAAATGGGGTATTCAGCTATCAGCATTAAATTACAGCTACCATCTGGAGACCCCTTATAGAAATACAAGTATGCAGCATGTGTGCAGCATGCGTGCCGCATGCTTAATAAGCATGCGCTATGCAAGCTGCACACATGTTGCACACTTGTATTTCTATAAGAAGAAGAAGAATCAGCATTTATATAGCGCTTTTCATACATCCAAAGTGCTTTACAAGCAATGCTAGACTGGTAGTGAAGTGACTGAATGTGTGGTGGCGGCCATATCACACATCATCACCCACACACAGCCTGGATAATTGCATGAACCAGTTTATGGGAAGGGGAATGTTGGCCAGGACACCGGGAATGTTCCCTACTCTTTGTGAAGAGTGCCCTGGGTTCTTTTACTTCCACCTGGACACCCACCAGGACAACACCAGGATAGGCAGAAGGGACCTCGGTTTAACGTCTCATCTGAAGGACGGCACACCCCAGCAGTACAGCACCCCCCAATACTGCACTAGGATGCCAGCAGTTTTTAGGTGTAAGTCCAATCCTGGTGTGAGACAAGAACCCATGACCTTCTGGTCCAGAGATGGATATGCTACCAACTGAGCCATGCTGACACCCTTAATAAAGGACTATGCTCAACATAAATCCAGTTGTATTGCGTATTCTGTGCATTCTTCCCTGTGGCGATAGCACTGTTGCCATAGTAATCTCCCACAGGCCCATCTCTGACCTTTAGGCCTGCTTCTAGGGCTATGATATTTACGCAACAGGCATAGCAGGGTGTGTATTTCTGTGGGTTAATGGGGCACCTTGGAAAGTGAAGTACAAGGCAATGACAACTGCCTTATGCACCTGAGAAGTGTTGTATCCTAAATTACACACACCCTTGAGTGCTTTACTGTGAATATAAGAGGGTTGCTGTGATTTTTATTTTAAAAACTTGAGTCATGGCCAGCCCGGTGGCACTGAGGGTTGAGGGGCTGGACGTAACACCTCACTCCACGCCAGCGACCCGGGTTCGGGAGCGGACTCGGGTTGCCGGTGGTCGGCCGGGGGGAGAAGGATCGAGCACCCAACGGCATGCTCTCCTTCTCCGGGGTGGGATTGCAGCTCTCTCTGCCACTATACCGCCACCTCCTGGTGAACTAGGGGATGTTGATGTGGCTGGGAGAACACAGCAACATAGAGGGTTGACATTGGCAGGGGACTGGGGGGAACGCACATCTCTGCATGCGCCTGACCCCTTGTTCCCCATTGCATACCAGCATCAGGGGACAAAAGAACATGGGAAAACACCCTTCACCTCTCCTAGGTGACGACCACTCTGGCAGCAAGCGCATCACCACCAGCAAGGCAGACTCCACTGTGCAGGCTCCTCTCCCTGAAAACATTCGAGGGAAAAGTAAGCAGGGAACCTCTCCTCACCCTGCCTGGGGGGCAATCCTGGCAATCAAAGGACCTTAGGGGAGTCTAGCTGGGGCACTCTAGGGGCAGATCTTGAGTCGGTAGGATGACATGCTTGGGGCTTTGAGGGGTTCAGATTGAGTGGAGAGTTGAGGGCAGAATGAGGTGGGATAAAAAGAGAGTAAAAAAAAAACCTTGAGTCATGAAATTCCAGAAAGTTAAGTATTTTTGACCTGTGCTGTTGTGCTGGAATAATGCAGGGTCATATGATCACATCTGACCAGTAAGAGATCTTGCTTTCTCCTACCCATATTATGATTGTATTTTTCATGCCCTCTTTAGGCAGTCTCTGAAAGTCCAGCAGATCCCCTCCCTAACCCCAACCCTCTAGTAATCCCTGGTAGTTAGTGAGTTCTTGCTCCCAAGCCCAACTCCACCACATCAAATTTTTTATTCCTTGATCCCTCAGTGAGCACTCGCCTACATCTTCTCCTTTGTCTGCTATTGCATGATGGCTCCAGTCCTGTAGAAATGCTTACAGCAGTGGTCAGTGGTACTGTGGCAAGTTTCTCCCCTTAGAACAGCACACCACTAGCGTGCCCCCTGCCCTGCCCCTTTCCCTGTATTGCCATAATGTTTGTTGGGACAGTGCAGGGGGAAGCTTGCAGCACTGATGTGTATTTGCAGAATGGGTGGCAAACTTGAACTGTGACAAAAAAGAGACCATTCCAATCACTGTTCACCCCCAAATTGCATTAGCTTTTGGGGCACCTAGTCAACAAAACAGCAAGTAGCACCTGCCACCATTACGCTATCAGGCCAACTCTCTTCTCCTTGCCTAGCTACTAAGAAAGAAGTATAGCCTAGAGGGTTAAGGCATCAAGGTGTGACTTTAGAAGCCCCGTAGACCCAAGTTTGAAACTCGCAACTACCACTTGCATACTGTGTGACCCTGAGCAAGTCACTTAACCTCCGGATGCACCTGGAGATGAGTTTCAGCTCAGGTGCGTTTTCCCCAACCAGAAATTCTAAACAAATAACAATAGACTGTTTAGTTTGACAGTTAAAGTATTCCAAACAAAGTAAATTTATTAGTTTTTTTAACGCTGAATAGAAGCAGAAATAAATCCGAGGCATTACCTTTTCCAATAGAAGACATGACATCTAGTCATATAATGTTGGTTTCATTTTTCATTTTTAGATCCACCTGAGGAGCCACAGATTACAGTATTTCCTGAAACGATTAATGAAGGAGACAATGTTACTATAAGCTGCAGCGCTGACAGCAATCCCTCTGCTACCTATAATTGGAGTTATCCATCAGCTGCTGGGCTGCAGCTTTCCGAACATAACCGCACCATCTGGATCATGAAAGCTTCTCAGAACCATACAGGAAATTATGTATGTGTCGTAAAAAATGAACTTGGTTCTTGCAAAGCAGAAAAATCTATACAGATTGCACAACGTAAGTCTAAGACATTATCGCATATTTATCAGCTACAGTTACTAAAATATGGTATGCAGGGGATCTGACATGGCCTGCCCTCAGATATCATTTTTATCTTCATGAGAGGATATCAGTCTGTTGGTATCTCATGAGCATCTATGGCAGGATAAACAGCACAGATTTTCCTAGTAAGCAGGTATGGATAGGATGAGGGATTTTTCATGGTAAGTAAATGAACATCAGAAAATAAAAATGTTCCCTTCATTTGGTTTAAATTTGTGTATGGGTATAGTGAGGGCATGATAAGGAAAATGACCTTCACCTTCCAAATGGATTGGGAGAAGCAGCTTGCTAGGGGCCAGAATGGAAGTCACACAGTACTGGTTCCTTACACAGTGAGTAAGTGCGATCACAAGGGGAGAGGTGTTACTCAGCCTGGGGTTTTAAAATCAGTATATTGTGAGGGATGTTATGGTGAAGGCCCTGGCTGGTCAGAGTGGTCACTGCACAGTGAGATTCAGCATGAGGCTGGTGTCACAACAAGCAACCAATGACAAAAGGATTTAGAATTTCAGAAAAATGGATTTCAGAATAATTGAGGTGAAAACACACAGGAAAGACTAAAAGACTTTAAAAAGACTGATGGGGTGGAAGAGTGTTGGACAGCGCTGAAGGAGGGTGGAAAAGTATTGGGCAGTGCTGAAGGAGGGTGGAAGAGTATTGGGCAGTGCTGAAGGAGGGTGGAAGACTGTTGGACAGTGCTGAAAGAGGGTGGAAGAGTATTGGGCAGTGCTGAAGGAGGGTGGAAGAGTATTGGACAGTGCTGAAGGAGGGTGGAAGAGTGTTGGACAGTGCTGAAAGAGGGTGGAAGAGTATTGGGCAGTGCTGAAGGAGGGTGGAAGAGTATTGGGCAGTGCTGTAGGAGGGTGGAAGAGTATTGGGCAGTGCTGAAGGAGGGTGGAAGAGTATTGGGCAGTGCTGAAGGAGGGCAGAAGAGTATTGGGTAGTGCTGAAAGAGGAAGAGTATTGGGCAGTGCTGAAGAAGGGTGGAAGAGTGATGGGCAGTGCTGTAGGAGGGTTGAAGAGTGCTGGGCAGTGCTGTAGGAGGGTTGAAGAGTGCTGGGCAGTGCTGAAGGAGGGTGGAAGAGTGTTGGGCAGTGCTGAAGGAGGGTGGAAGAGTGTTGGGCAGTGCTGAAGGAGGGTGGAAGAGTGTTGGGCAGTGCTGAAGGAGGGTGGAAGAGTGCTGGGCAGTGCTGTAGGAGGGTGGAAGAGTGTTGGACAGTGCTGTAGGAGGGTGAAAGAGTGTTGGGCAGTGCTGAAGGAGGGTGGAAGAGTGTTGGGCAGTGCTGTAGAAGGGTAGAAAAGTATTGGGCAGTGCTAAAGGAGGGTGGAACAGTATTGGGCAGTGCTGAAGGAGGGTGGAAGAGTGTTGGGCAGCGCTGAAGGAGGGCAGAAGAGTATTGGGTAGTGCTGAAGGAGGAAGAGTATTGGGCAGTGCTGAAGAAGGGTGGAAGAGTATTGGACAGTGCTGAAGGAGGGTGGAAAAGTATTGGGCAGTGCTGTAGGAGGGTGGAAGAGTATTGGGCAGTGCTGAAGGAGGGTGGAAGAGTATTGGACAGTGCTGAAGGAGGGTGGAAGAGTATTGGGCAGTGCTGAAGGAGGGTGGAAGAGTGTTGGGCAGTGCTGTAGGAGGGTGGAAGAGTGTTGGGCAGTGCTGTAGGAGGGTGGAAGAGTGTTGGGCAGTGCTGAAGGAGGGTAGAAGAGTGCAGGGCAGTGCTGTAGGAGGGTGGAAGAGTGTTGGGCAGTGCTGTAGGAGGGTGGAAGAGTGTTGGACAACGCTGAAGGAGGGTGGAAGAGTGTTGGGCAGTGCTGAAGGAGGGTGGAAGAGTGCTAGGCAGTGCTGTAGGAGGGTGGAAGAGTGTTGGGCAGTGCTGTAGGAGGGTGAAAGAGTGTTGGGCAGTGCTGAAGGAGGGTAGAAGAGTACTGGACTGTAATGTAGGAGGGTGGAAGAGTGTTGGACAACGCTGAAGGAGGGTGGAAGAGTGTTGGGCAGTGCTGAAGGAGGGTAGAAGAGTACTGGACAGTAATGTAGGAGGGTGGAAGAGTGTTGGGCAGCACTGAAGGAGGGTGGAAGAGTATTGGACAGTGCTGAAGGAGGGTGGAAGAGTGTTGGGCAGCACTGTAGGAGGGTGGAAGAGTATTGGGCAGTGCTGAAGGAGGGTGGAAGAGTGTTGGGCAGCACTGTAGGAGGGTGGAAGAGTGTTGGGCAGCACTGTAGGAGGGTGGAAGAGTGCTGGGCAGTGCTGTAGGAGGGTGGAAGAGTGTTGGGCAATGCTGTAGGAGGGTGGAAGAGTACTAGGCAGTGCTGAAGGAGGGTGGAAGAGTGTTGGTCAGCGCTGAAGGAAGGTGGAAGAGTGTTGGGCAGTGCTGAAGGAGGGTGGAAGAGTGTTGGGCAGTGCTGAAGGAGGGCAGAAGAGTATTGGGTAGTGCTGAAGGAGGAAGAGTATTGGGCAGTGCTGAAGAAGGGTGAAAGAGTGTTGAGCAGTGCTGAAGGAGGGTGGAAGAGTACTAGGCAGTGCTGTAGGAGGGTGGAAGAGTGTTGGTCAGCGCTGAAGGAAGGAGGAAGAGTATTGGACAGTGCTGAAGGAGGGTGGAAGAGTGCTGGGCAGTGCTGTAGGAGGGTGGAAGAGCGTTGGACAGTGCTGTAGGAGGGAGGAAGAGTGCTGGGCAGTGCTGTAGGTAGGTGGAAGAGTGTTGGGCAGTGCTGAAGGAGGGTGGAAGAGTGCTGGGCAGTGCTGTAGGAGGGTGGAAGAGTGTTGGATAGTGCTGTAGGAGGGTTGAAGAGTGTTGGGCAGTGCTGTAGGAGGGTGGAAGAGTGTTGGGCAGTGCTGAAGGAGGGTGGAAGAGTGTTGGGCAGTGCTGAAGGAGGGTGGAAGAGTGTCGGGCAGTGCTGAAGGAGGGTGGAAGAGTGCTGGGCAGTGCTGTAGGAGGGTGGAAGAGTGTCGGACAGTGCTGTAGGAGGGTGGAAGAGTGCCGGGCAGTGCTGAAGGAGGGTGGAAGAGTGTTGGTCAGCGCTGAAGGAAGGTGGAAGAGTGTTGGGCAGTGCTGAAGGAGGGTGGAAGAGTGTTGGGTAGTGCTGAAGGAGGGTGGAAGAATGTTGGGCAGTGCTGAAGGAGGGTGGAACAGTGTTGGGCAGTACTGAAGGAGGAAGAGTATTGGGCAGTGCTAAAAGAGGGTGGAAGAGTATTGGGCAGTGCTAAAAGAGGGTGGAAGAGTATTGGGCAGTGCTAAAAGAGGGTGGAAGAGTGTTGGGCAGTGCTAAAGGAGAAGTATTGGGCAGTGCTGAAGGAGGATATTTCCAAAGCAACACATGAATGTATCAGCATCACAAAAACATCCAAGAAATACAGGAAACCAATATGATCTGACAGTCCAGTAAAGATGGCTATTAGGAGAAAACATATGCAGTCAGGACTTATTAGCAAAAGCAAAGAGAAGTGAGATGAATAAAGAAATAAATCAGGATAAACTTGGTGTAAGCAAAAAGATTATCAGGGAGGCTAAGGCCATGGCAGAATAAGGGCTAGCAGAGAGAGAGAGAGAGAGTAAAGGAAAACAACAAATCTTTCCTTAGATACGTTAGTGAAAAAATAAAGATGAGGAGCAGCATAGAAACGATAAGGATGGAAGGAGTAAGTAATGTTGATGATAAACAAAAAAGCAATAATACAAAATAGATATTTTTGCGGGTGTTCACAGTGAAAAGCTGGCCCAGTCCCAGACAGCAAGAGGAAATTAATGAATGAAAAATGGGGCAAGTCGGAGATGGGAGGAATTACAAGAGAATGGGTACTAATGGGACTGGGAGAAGCCAGCTCTGTAGTACCAAGCAATGCTGTATCGCTGTAGCATGCTTATGATCTAGGTTTGCAATCCAAGCCCCGCGTGTCAGGGGTGGAGGCTGGCAGGGAGAGTTAGGAGTGCTGGTCTGGATGCTCTATTCACAGGATTGGGTGATCATGTCAGACCAACTGAATAGACTTTTATTACTGTAGTTATGCAAATGGCAGACAGAAGTAAAGTAGTGAATGTGCTACAGTTGGCACATGTCACTGTACCACATATTAGACTAATTTGGGAAGATGAGTCACCTAAGGTGAGGGAATGGAATAACTGGTTGGATTAAAAAAAATTATTGCTGGGGGGGAGGTGGGACATCCAGGGGACTGCTCGCCTTCTCCAGGGAGGGAGGGGACCTGGTACCCAGTGCCTAACTGACCCCTAGCATTGGTGAGGGGGGCACTACAGCTAGGGACTATGCTGCCTGGCCTTGTCGGATGGGGACAGCAGACCTCTGCACATTGGGGTGGGAGCGCACCCGATCGTGCGACAAAGTCATTGCGCAACCAACTCTGCTTAGCAGGTTATAGGGAGATGCATACCAGAAAAAAACATCTCGGCGTGAGCCCCATGACACCCGGATCCCAGCACATACTGGACCAAGCTGATATGGGGGGAGGAGGGGTGCGGCTGATGATTGGAGAAAGGGTCCAGTAGCTGACACTTGAATTACAATGACACAAAAGGTGGAAGGTGATGCATACAGGGATGAAGAATCTGTGAATGGTATTTATGGGATGTCAGTAAGGAGCACAGAGGAGGAGAGAGACCTCAGAATGATAAGAAATAATCTATACCCATCTTCTTAGTACAATAAGAAATCTGGGTCGGCTGACGATACTGGGATGCATAGGAAGAGGGATCATTAGTAGAAAGAGAGAGGTGATACTGCCCTTGTATAGACAATTGGGCAGGCCATCCCTAGAGTACCTTGTGCAGTTCTGGGGCCTGTATCTAAAGAAAAATAGTAAAAGATTAGAGGCAGTGATGAGAAGGGAAACAAACTCTAGCCAGAGCCTATATGGCTGTGGCAAGCTTGTGAAGCTCTGGAGAGCAAGCACCGCCAAGTGCCATCTACAAGATGGTAGCAGTGACACAACTGTGTATGCATGGCATTCATATATGCGTAGCTGTGGTGAATGGCATTATGCCATTCACAAGATGGTGGAACAGTTCTTGTACTGGAATGCAGAACTAACAGCCAAAATAGTGCATCTGTTACTCCGTAGCGGCCGACCATAGCGGAGTTTTCCCAGCTCTGTTGGACTTTCAGAAGAATACTTCCAAAAGTCCAATGGAAGCATGCAATGGTCGTCTGCTTTGAAGCAACCAAAGGAAAAACAGCTGTAGGCTGCACCCACAGCTGTAAAAAAAAAAAAAGAAAAAGAAAAGCTCTATGGACAATAAGGCTAAACACATGAGGAAAGACTAAATAGTCTCAACACGTGCAACTAAACAGCAGAAGGGGGGAGGGGCATGATAAGTTTAGGAACATTCTTCTCTGTGGCCAGTAGGGGGTTCTGCTTGGTGCTGAGTGCACCATTTAGTACATTCATTAGGGCTTTGTTCTTCGGGGCTATATTCAGACATGCTTAGGGAACTTGAATTTTGCTCCAGACCTACAAATTTACAGTAATGCATTCATTTGCTCTAATGACAGGGACCTAGTGCAAATCCAGACCTTTGTATAATGCATTCATTCATTATTCATTTATTTCAAAATACATACTGAGCTGGTAATAGCTAATTTCCAGATATGTCCTGGGAAGACGTGAAAAATAATAACAACAAAAATGATAAGGAGATCTGTGTCACTTATTTTTGTATTTTTCTTTTTTTGACAGCTACCCCGTGGGTATTCATTGTTTTAATAGCTGTGATTCTAGTAGCAGTAGTGGCTGCTGCAGTAGGTATCCTTGTGTACTGTTTACTCTCACACGGCAGGTCGGGATCATATAATGTAGAGAAGGCCATTCCTTTAAAGAACAACAGCATAATACCAAATGGAGACTCATGTCATGAAAAAAAAAACTCAGAGTCAACACCATTGAAACAATAACTGAAATGAAGATTTAAGGATGTCTGTGGGTGTTTGCTTTTCCTAAGCCTTCATGATCAAGATGTATTACATTGGCTCGATGCTGACAAAACAACTGACAGAATCTCCAGGCCCTGTTTGAAAGCGACAGCATTTGGGCACCTCAATCACATTCTAAGTGAAGCTTCAGACAGTGCCTGAAGCACATCGCTGATCTGCAAAGTTCATCATCTTACAGGCTTCATTGTTAAAATGACTTGTACAGTGTTACATTTTCAGGGAAACAATGCTTGGAAGAACAAACAAACCCAAATGATTACAATGAAGCTAACTTTGGTCAGGTAATTCACATTATCTTGGCTACCAGGATAATGATTTGGAAGTACAGCATCCAGTGATGGTCATGTATTTTGATCTGACAAAGTGCCTTCTCAGAATGACTTCACTGAGTCACACAGACTCTGTAGGAGATCTGTAAACTGTGACGTTTCATCACTTTAAAATAATTCTTGACAGTAACCCTTTAGCATGACAGATACATCCAGGTTTTTTGCTGACAGCATGTACTGTGTGTGCATTTTGTATGAAGCCTGTGTAGATCAAGCTTAAATGTAACCATCCATGGATCATGTACTCTGCAGAGGTGAGCATCTGTTCTAACTCACCGCCTTACCCTGACGTGACAGTTTATTTATATCACAGGCCTAGGATTATATGAGCCATTAACACATGTGGGGCATTACATCTGCAATCAGTGTACTTTTTAAATGTTTCATTTTATGCTGTAATGTGAACAGATATCTGTACACTGAACGTTTGTTAGGAATGCATCATGAAGAATAAGGAAGTCACTCTCGTAAATCTTCTGGCAGGGCCGTGTGAAGAGTGGGTGGAGCACAGAAGAGCAAATCAGGTTCCGAGTCCATCATAGCCACAGCCTTGGTGTATGAGATTGTACAAGGTCCATAACCCTAAGCTTTGATAACCCTGGTCACAAAACAGAGTAGGAGCAGGACCTCCTCATCTGAACATGAGATACTGAATCTTATTTAGCCTGTATTAGGTACATACAGTGAACATATTTATCAGTAATCTCTAGGACACTTATTCCAACAAGGTGCTATGTATCCACTATTTAAAGATCACAAATACAGCAGCAAATGGGAGGGAGGGGAATGGGGATTTCAAGCTACCTGGGGTGGACTAGAAAATCCCTGATACTTCCTGCGTAAGGGACCAAGTACTGGTGGATGCTTTCCACAGTCCGTTTCCAACTCAAGGTGTCATGGAGCCCACTAGGGAGAGAATTGTCCTAGATCTGGTCCTGTCCAACTCTGCAAGTGTTTAGGATGTGAAAGTGAATGTGCAAGAAGTGACCACTACACAGTGTTGTTCTACCTGGACATGGGCAGAGGGTTGATCAGGACCAAGACAAGATTCCTGGACTGTCAGAGGACTGACTCTGGTAGGATGGGAGAAGTTCTGAAAGGACACCTTGCCGGGATCAGAGTAGGGATGGATGTGGAACAGAAATGGGCCATAATAAAGGAGGGATTGATAGAGGTCACTAATGACTGTGTCAAAATCAAAAGTAAGAAAGCTAAGGCCAAAAAGGTCTGCTGGTTCAGCAAGGAGGTGGCAGAAGCAGTGGGGGACAAGAGGGCAGCCTTTACAAAGTACAAGCGTATTCATCAGAAGGAGGGGGATCCGGTGGACTATGCCGCTAAGTCAAGAGAGGCGAGCAGGGCAGTGAGGGAGACAAAGACTACAAGAGAGGTACAGCTAGCCCAGGGGTAAAAGTGAATGAGGCCCTTTTCTGGTATATAAGGGAGAAAAGAAACAAAGGATGATTGTCAGGCTAAAAATGGAGGGGGTTTGGGCAGAGGGTAGTGAAGAAAAAGTGGAGGTGCTCAATGGGTACTTCTGTTCAGTCTTTCCTCAGGAGAAGGATGGACCAGTACCACAAGGGAGTGAGGGGGTGGAGGGTGGGGGAGTTACAAATGGTGCAATTCAAGTCAGCAGGGTACTAAAGAGCCCAAGGCCCCTAAAGGTACACAAATCACCAGGGCCAGATGGCATGCACCTGAGGGTCCTTAGAGAACTGGTGGAGGTTCTGGTGGGTCCTCTGGTAGACCTCTTTAACACTTCCCTGGAGTCCTTAAATGTGCTCCAGGACTGGAGAACACTGCATGTGGTGCCTGCGCTGAGGGATGAACCACGGAACTGCAGGCCAGTCAGCCTGTTCTCAATTGTGGGTAAGCCTGCAAACCAGTCAGCATGAGCTCAATAGTGGATAAGCTGATGGAGACCATCCTGAAAGAGAGACTGGTTGGGTTTCTGAAGGAAAATGGGCTTCAGGCTGAGAGGCAGCATGGGTTTGTGTCAGGGAGGTCCTGCCAAACTAACCTAACTGGCTTCTTCAGTTGGGTTACTAGGACAGTGGAGAAAGGCCAGGTGGTTTATGTCATGTATCTAGACTTCAGCAAGGCCTTTGACTTGGTACCTCATAGGAGACTGGTCAAAAAACTGGAGGGCCTGAGTGTGGGGACTAAGCTCACGATAAGGGTCAGAAGCAGGTTGCAGAGTGGAAGCCAAAGGGTGCTCGTCAGGGGAGAATCCTCAGAAATGAGGCCTGTGACTGGTGGGGTCCCACAGGGCTTGGTACTCAGTCCAGTGTTATTTAACATCTTCATAAGTGATATGGATAGGATCAAGGGTAAAGTCTGCCTGTTCGCAGATGACACCAAGTTGTGCGGGAAGGTGAACATAGAGAAGGGAAGACAGGAACTCAGGGAGGACATGGCTAGGCTAGAAAGGTAATCTGGCATTTAGCAACTTGGGTTCAATGCTAAAAAGTGCAATGTTATGCACTTGGGCGGGGGGTGGGTGAAGAATCCAGGGAGAAAGTACTGTTTGGACGGTGTGCAGGCAACCAGGTCAGAGGAGGAAAAGGACTTGGGAGTAATAATCACAACTGACCTGAAATACTCTGCACACTGTAAGAGAGCAGCAGCCAAAGCAAATTGGATGTTGGGCTGCATAGCCAGGGGACTCACCACCATGAATGCATAGGGCATTCTGCCGCTGTACAGGTCACTAATAAGACCACACCTAGAGTACAGAGTGTGGTTTTGGTGCCCGTATCTTAAGAAGGATATCGACTTGCTGGAGACAGTCCAGGGAAGGGCAACCAAGATGATCCAGGACCAGCAGGGTGACACCTATGAGGAGAGGCTCAGGGATCTCAACATGTACTCCTTTGAGGAAAGGAGAGAGGGGAGACATGAGTGAGACCTTCAAGCACCTTAAGGGTATTAACAGGGTGAGCACTGTGGGCCTCTTAATCCTTTCTGGTAACAAGACCACTAGGGGGCACAGCCTAAAGCTGATGGTGGAAAGTTCAAGAGGGAGATTAAGAGGGAATTTATCACCGAGAGGGTGGTGACCAAATGGAATGAGCTGCCAGAGGAGGTGGCATCCCTAAAAATGACTGACAGCTTCAAGAGGAGGTGGGCATGGGTGAGGGGAAAGGTTGTGGGTAGAAGGGGCTTGAGTGTGGGGGAGAGGGAGAAGATGAGGGAGGTCAAAAGGGAAACAGGAGGGGGAACAGTTCCCTTTGTTATGTTTGCTTGTGCATACACAAGAAACATTATGCGGCAGCTTAGGAGAGAAGTGGGTTGTGGAGGTGTGGCACTGTGGTGGCCAATGGCGGCACTGTATTTGTGGGCTTGGCATTGTTGAACCAATGCAGGCCCACTGTGCTGATGACACTGGTTTCTAGAAGTGCCACCAACTTGAAATGACTTGACTGCTGCAATGAGGGGCCTCCTCATCATTGCAGCATCAGGCATTCCGCTGCAATGAGGGAGTGACCCGTCATTGCAGGGCGGTATCTTGCCTGGTGTAACATTTCTGTATACATGCTGCCACCTTAAAGCCACATGAAAGCCGACGGGGGTGCCCAATCCCCCTGTCGGCATGACTGTGACCCAGTTAATTTGCCAATGGGGGAGCCCACTCCCGGTTGGCATAACCCCCCCAGTCTTTCTTTGCTGACGGGGGGCCCAATCCCCATAGGCTTCAGTCCCCCTTCCCAGTTCAATTTGCTGATGGGAGAGCCCAATTCCCGTCTGCATAATGGCCCCCCAATCATTTCATGCGTGTGCCAAGTGGGTGCCCAATCCCCCTTGGCATCATGCACCCCCCCACACCTGTTTCTGTGCCGACAAGGGGCCCAATCCCCGTCAGCTTCGGTCCTGCTCCCCACAAATGCAGGTGGCACACTGGGAGCCCACCCCAGTGTACCAAACACATCTGCAAAAGAAGAAGAAAAGGACCCATATTGTCTGTATTTTTTTTTAACCTGTAAAACAAGAAAACGGTCACTTGACATGTCCAGTGCCCCTTCCCAACCCATGCCCACCTTCTGCATACCCCACCTCCCCTCACCCCATACTTACCGCTGGAGTCCAGCGCGATGATCTTCAGTGGACCGGGAACACGTCTGCACTCTTCAAAGCTAACAGCAAACTGAAGCAAGGCTGGTAAGCTGTATAATGGCATAAAACGGGTTTATCAACTTATGTGGATATCTCGGGCATTTTTGGGACTTTTGGCACCAAATTTTTAACATGGGGTTATTGGGACCCCTCCTCATGAATGCAGTCACTATCATGGAGTTATTTGGTCCCAAAAGGTGATTTCATGGTCAATGCACACAATCACCTTTTAGGACTGATTAACGAAACAACAGTGCCACTGTTCATGAAGTGGGCTCTCAAAAAGCCTATGCTGCAAATTTGGTGAAGATAATCCAAAAAAATTACTGTTTTATGAGCGTGCATTGCGCAGTTTCCACGCACACTTGTAACTTCGCGAACTTGTAATATTTTCACTCCAGATTTTCAACATTGGCATTTTTCCACACCTCCTTATGAACAGTACAGCTGTCATTTTACACATCCTGGCCAAAATGTGTTTTCACACTTCCGGCACACAATAGCACAGTCACTGTGGGAAGTCAGCATTCAGGACAAATTAAGAAAATCACAGTAACACTGTTCATGAGCAGAGGTTCTAAAAGGCCTATGTTGAAAATTAAGTGACAAAAGTCCATAAAATGACTAAATGACTGTGTTATGTGCATGTGTTGTGCAGTTTCCATGTATGCTCGGAAGTTCGAGCATTTTTAATATTTTCACTACAGATTTTCAACATTGCCATCTCTTCACACCTTCCTATGAATGGTGCAGCTGTCATTCTTGACGTCCTGCCCAATCTGTGTTTTCATACATCTGGCACACAATGGCACGGTCGCTGTGGGAACTCAAAGTTCGAGACACATTAACAAAATCACAGTGCCACTGTTCATGAGAAGAGGTCCCAAATGCTTTCATGAGGTGGGGGTCACAAAAAGTCCATGTTGAAAATTTGTAGTGCAAATACCAACAAGCGCCCGGGGCATTAGGGTTTCTAACCATAACGTCCCACCCTGTACTGACTAATAGGCATCAGGAGTGTGCCTTTGGATTGCCGACTGTACTGCTCATGCCATTCCAACCCCCCCACACCCTGCAGCCAGTGACAGGCATCGAGGTGTGCCTTGGACTTGCACCCATTTCAGCGTATGTCCTTATGGAATGGGGTGACTGTAAAGCCAAACACCCCAAGGCACACCCCAACACTTGTCGATGTCTGCAGGATAGGGTGAGGTGAAATGGCATGAACGTTATGGGCAAAGACCCAAACATATACCCCAATGCCTGTCCATCTCTGCAGGGTGGAGGTGGGGTTGGCGTGAAGTTCATTTCTTCACTGCCATTTCTACTCTGCATCTGTCTAACTCCTGCATTTCCAATGCTAACACCAGCAAACAAACATTCAGCATTGACAAATGCTTGTTAATAATAGGGAGCTGTACAACCGAGCAGACTAGATAGACTGTAAGGCCTTTATCTGCTGGCATGTTCATATGAAAAGGTAATGAAACAGCATGGCCAGCATAATGGTTCAACAGCAGTATACAGCCATGTCTTAGACCGAGGCTCGGGACTGACAGTGGACCCCTTACTTACTGGATGGGCAAAGAGCTGTAGCTGTCATTGTGTAGCGCCCTCTGTGGCCAAGCAATGAAAAGGACTGGGTTAGGGTCTCTGAGGAGGCCATCTCCTGCAACCCTCACTGCTTGCATCTGGTAACACATGCTCTATGAGCAGTGGGGAAGGGCGACATGATGGGGATCGCAGTGTTGCCCCAAATGAAAGGAAAAGCTCTGTGTAACTAATGGTGGCCTGGTCAAAGGTCACTCCCAGGTCAAAATCAAAAGTTCAGAGGCCCTTTTCCCACAGCCAATGAAAGCTCTGAGATTTGATGACACTAACCTCAAGGTAAAAGACTGAAGAATGCTACAGAAAAATTCTGTGTATAGTGTAAAAGAAATTATATTAATTTGTTCACACTATTTTTGTACATATGAGTTTATATTTGGATTTGCAAATAAATATTTCATTAAAAAATGTTTTTTATTAACTGATGATATGATTTTGCTATTCCTGCATGGATACAGTATGTCTGCGTTCTGTCTTTCTAACACAACATTTGTTGCATTTTTACAACCCAACAACAGACCTCTTTAGTATCCTCTCTTATAAATGATATTTAGAAGTCAGTAACCAATAGGGCTAACATGTAGCACTCATTATCCAAACGAGTGCCATTGGTACTCCAGGCTAAATTAGTACTACCCATAGTCAAGGCAAGTCAAACATGTGGCTCATGAATGTTAAACCTGTAGGTTTCAGAAGCTATTGTGATATTGTTAAGTCTAAAAGCATCACCTTGTGTATAAATATTAAATGGGCAAGCCAAGCAGTGTTTCCCAGGAAACTTCCAATATCCACTTCATCTGACAACATGGTGGTTTTCTATGACAGTCCCGATTTCTAAAGGTGACAGCTAAGTCTGGCTTTATGAATCTCCTTCATTCTTTTGAGATGCATTTCTGATTAAAAGGTGAAGGTCCATGAACAGCATCCTGATAGTGTGGAAAGGGTATGAAAATCTTGTTTCTCTGTTTAGTTTTTAATAACTAGGTAAGTAACGTACACCAGGTAAATAGAATGCTTATTTTCAGGAACAAGTAGGGAGCCACAGACCAAACCAAGAGATACAGTTACATGACAAAGCTGGTGACATATTTAGTACAATTATACAATGACGTCAACATACAGTAAACACTGAACACAGAAAGTACAGTTATGTAAGAACTTACCGTAACAGTAGGCCTTCAAGAGGAGCTCTTGCAGCAGGCTAACAATGGTAGGACTGAAGCCGCCAAGCACCAGGACCACAAGGAAAACTTCTAGCTGGCAGTCAATCATGGGAGACCACCCCTTCTGACGTCAGCATGCTGACATCCGCCTATCCTATAAAGGGGTCGGTCCCCCACACCTACCTCAGTTCTCCCGCCAGAGGAGGTGAGGGGGAGACAACCTCTGGAGTGACCTGTCCTTGCTCTGGACGAAGGACCACTAGGCAGAGAAAAGCACATTGTAGGCAGGTTGTTGACCAGAGGATAAGGGTACTGCAGCTGTAGGTAAGGGTACGTCAGCAGAGGGGCCGGCATAGGGTGCCCAAGTGTAGGCCCACCTGGCCCTGGCTGCAGATCCAGAGGAGGTCCAGTAGGTGCTGGCTGCAGTAAGGGCCGAGACTGAGGCAACGTCAGCTGTGGAGTCATCAGCCGAGGCATCAGCAGTGCTAGCACTGTCCAGACTGGCAAAGGCTGGTGATGGTCTGGAGAGGAAACCGGCATTGGCACCATGTGTGAGGGTGGTGCCTGTGGGGAAGGAGACCCCTGAGACAAAGGCAGAGGCAATACCTGGGTGGATGAGGTAGCAAGCATCTGCTGTGGGCAATGCCTGACAAGACTGGTGTCGGTCCCAGAATCGGGCACCAATGAAGGCAACACCTTGGCCATGGGGGGGGGGACCTGTCAGAGAATCACTGCCAGAGGACCCAGAACCAGCCAAGCCACCTGACTGAGTGCCTATGGATGCTAAGGGACTGAGGGGCAGGGACTGAGGGGCAGGAGACGTCTGCTGCCCAGAACAGCTGCCGCCCGACATGGGGATAAGTGCAAGTGGTGAAGCCATCAAGAGCCTGGAAGAGGAGGTGAGGGCTGATAGGGCTGGAGGGGATGACCCCTCCACGGGTGGAAGACCCAGAGGCAGCCTATGCAGTGACCGAGAGTGAGAGGCTGGCCAAGGACAATCCAGGTGCTTGTCCCAGTGCTTGTGCTTCCCACCCAATTTCTTCTCCTTCTGGGAGAAAAAGAAGCCCCAGAGGACTGAGCTAGGGAGGCTGAAGAACTCCTGGCCAGCAGTTCCTTCTCCATTGTGGCCAACATCTGCTTTAGGAGATAGCTCTCCAAGGTCTTCAAACGATGTCTCCGTGTGGCCTGCTTGAAGTCTTGGCAAAAATGGCTGGTTTTGGTGTTGTGGCTGAGGTCTAGGCACAGCAGGCATGCAGAATGGTCTTTAGCGGGTATCTGTTTACCACAGGCACACTTGGTTAGGCGATCAGAAGATGAGGTGGGAGGAGAAGACATAAAACTCAGTGAAGAAACACTGAAGATTTGATGTTTAGATCACTAAAAAAATTAAAAAGCATGGTAAGTATGAGAAAATGGAATTGGACTGCAGCTGGTGTCCATGAAAGTCCGACGTACACAGGTCGACGGCAGGAAAGAACTGAGTTAGGTGTGGGGAACTACCCCCCTTATAGAATAGGTGGATGTCAGCATGCCGATGTCAGTGGGGGGTGGTTCCCCATGATAGACTGCTAGCTAGAAGTTATCCATGTGGTCCTGATGCTTGGCAGCTTCAGTACTACCAGTATTAGCCTGCTGCAAGAGCCCCCTCAAAGTAAGATCTCAGTTTAACAAGAGGCACAAGCTCAAGTCTGATTAGGTAAAGTTATGATAGTGTAGAAATAACTGCAGACTAGTCAGTCTGACCTCTGCATTGGGAAAACTACTCTACACCATAATAACAGAGAGGATAGTGGAATTCCTTGAGAGTAAGGGACTGTAGGATGTGAGGCAGCATGACTTTGTAAGAGGAAGTCATGCTAAACAAACTGCATGACTTTTCAACATGGTAACCCAGCTGGCCCAGTGGTGCTGAGGGTTGAGGCACTGGACACCACACCTTGTGCCACGCCAGAGACCCAGGTTCGGGAATGAGCCCGGGTTGTCGGAGGTTGGTGGGGGGAGATGATGTGAGCAGCTGGCAGCCCTTCTCCTTGGGAGGGAGGGAGATCTAGGTCTCCTCAGAGCCTGGCCACCCTCTGGTGGAGGCCAGAGTGGCTGCGTCACTTCCGAGGACTGCCAGTGTTAGACCGAGGGAGGGCGGAAGGGGCTGTTCCTGGAGCTGCGGTGCCCATGTGCACCTCCACTTGCATGTGCTGCTGCTTCTGGGGCCTTGGGTAGGACATAACATGGGCAGAAATGGAGGAAAAAATTGGGGGCCACCTAAGATGAAGCCTCCAGGCTGGCTCTATGGTTCCACTGGGGTGCACATGGTGCCATAATACCCTGAAAGACCCCGAGTCAGGTAGGTTGGCAGATGAGCTGGAGGCCTGCAGAGGAGGATAAATAGAACTGAAAAAAAACAAAACATGGTAACCCAGGCAGCTTATAGGGGCCTAGCTGAGAATGTTCTGTACTTGAACTTCAGCAAGGCCCTTGATTTGGTTCTGCTTTGGATGATGGTGAAAAAGTTGAAAAGCCTGGGAATGGGGGATACATTAGTGAAATGAATTGTGAACTGGTTCAGGGAAAAGACTCAGTTTGTAATGGCAAATGGAAGTTATTCAGAGGTCAGAAAGGTGATGGGTGTGGTGCCACAGCAGTCGGTCCTCAGACTGGCACTCTTCCGCATGTGATATCTGTGACAAAGTACTGGGAATTCAGAGCAAGATCAGCCAACTCACAAATGATACAGAGGTATGTGGCAGAGTTAACACAGAAGAGGAAATCATAGCATAGAACATTACAGTCAGATAAAAAACAGCGGCCCATCTAGTTTGTCCAAAGGTTCTGAGGAGTGACCTGACAAAACTGGAGAAGTGCTCTGGGATCTAGCAGCTCAAATTCTTTACAAAGAAAAGCAAGGTGATGCATATTGGAAACAAGAACCCCAAAACAAAGTATTTATTTTGGGGTGTCAGAGTTATCTGAACTACTGAAGAAAAGGACCAGGGGGTCATCATTAACAACAATCTCAAGCAGGCAGTCCTATGCAACAGGGCATATGTGAAGGCCAGCCATATGCTGTGCTGAATAGGGAGAGGTATCACCAGTAGGAGGTGATCCTGCCAATCTGAAGGTCCCTGACGAAGCTGTAATGGGAGAACTACGCTACATTCTGGACCCTTAACCTCAGGAAGGCCCAAACCTGCTTAGAGAGGGCTCAGAGAAGGGCTACCAGAATTATAGGGTATATGCAGCGCAAGACACATGAGGACTGACTGTCTAGCCTCAAGATGTGCATTCTCAGGGCTAGACAGGGAAGGGGTGATATGACTGGGATCTTTAATACATCCATGGGGTCAGCAAAGGTGACTGGTCAAACCTGTTTAAATATAGTGAAGGCTCATGCGCCAAGGGGTATAGGTATAAACTAGTAGGGGTACATCTAAAAGAGACATCAGGAAGTATTACTTCATAGAGAGGGTGTTAGTCAAGTGGAACAGATGGCCATGCAAGCTGGTAAGAGTAAAATCTATCTAAGGGTTTAAGGTGTTTTATGACGGGTACAGAGGTTTAGTGACTGTGGGTACAGGGGCATAATGACTGTTGGTACAGGGGCATAGTGACTATGGGTACAGGGGCATAGTGACTGTGGGAACAGGGATAGAGTGACTGTGGGTACAGGGGCATAATGACTCGGGTACGGGGATGAGTGGCTGTGGGTACAGTGGCATAGTGGCTGTGGGTACAGGGGCAGAGTGACTGTGGGTACAGGGGCATAGTGACTGTGGGTATGGGGTTTAGTGACTGTGGGTACAGGGGCGTAGTGACTGTGGGTACAGGGGCATAGTGACTGGGGTTCAAGGGCAGAGTGACTGTGGGTACGGGGTTTAGTGACTGTGGGTACAGGAGCAGAGTGACTGTGAGTACATGGGCATGTTGACTGTGGGTACTGGTGCATAGTGACTGTGGGTATAGAGATATAGTGACTCTGAGTACAGGGGTATAGTGAATTTTGGGTACAGGGACATTGTGACTCTGGGTACAGGGATATAGTGACTGCAAAACCAGGGAGCAAAGAGTTGGGCAATGTTGTGGGTGGGGACAGAGTTTGAATCAGGGCGCTGAGTCTGATGAGAATCAGTGACCGTCTGCAGAGTGTTTAGGTGATACAGTGCAGACTCAGATGGACTCCAGCTCTTCTGCTCATAAAAGTTCTTTGTTTCTATGTAATGCCTATTTTTTTTTTCAAATGGTTTAACCAGGAGTTTAAAATGACAACGGGAATCTGAGTGCCTTAAAAAGGTATTGGGCTTATCTGTAGGTGGCAGTGGACTGGGATATCTGCCAAACTCCACAAAATATGGACATTTTAGTGTTTAATTTACTTGCAGCAGTACTGTGTGGCGATCTACGAGATGTGAATGGAAGTGACCCAGTAACTGTCACTCACATTGGTAGCACATCATAACAGTAAAATGTAAACGCGATTCAATAATGGTGATGAAAGAACGGCGAAAGGGATAACAGCGAACCTGACTAAATGGCGATAGGGATTAAATGGCGACTCTGAGGTGCTAACTTGTCCCTGTGTCCAAGCGCAGCTCGGAGTAGTAATCTTAGATAGCAGAGGTATCAGGGGGGCACAGCCCCTCATAGGGGGTGTGGGGGGAGAGCCCCCCACTAACAAAAAATCAGAACAGTCAACTGAAAAAACAAAATATCTGGCCACAGTGATGTCAGCACAGACAAGTAGTACTACCAGGTATAGTAATCCCAGCTCAGAAACTAAAATAATCTGTTTTTTCCCCTCACTCAGCACCCCAACTCAGTGTTACCAGTCAGGTGCAGTCTCCAGCTCCTCTCGTGGCTCAGACGTCTGTTTTTCACTGATGTCTTCCACAGTGAAATCACTGTAAATGTTGTTCACCCTTAATTAAGGGCACCGTAAATGCATTCGCCCTTTACAGATTCGCCATTTTGATGTTCGCTGAACTTTCTTCGCCGTTATGACATGGAGCCCTTAGAATGCCTTGGTGTGTAGGTTCTAAGATGATATCATAGCTTAAAGGAATAATGCCCTCAGGGTAGGGTATGCTAGTTGATAACACCCACTCGGTGGTTGGGCCCAGGACACGCCAAGGGTAGCTATCACCTGAGAAGGGATGTTATCCCAGCATAACACCCACCCTGAGGGCATTATTCCTATTATACAATAGTTTGTTGTTTCATAATAAAAAAAATTATTTTAAAGAATGTTTTTGTTAGTGTGTAAAAATATTTTTGTTTCTTAAGAGAAATAAGAGGTCCAAATCCTAGAAACAATCAGCAGGGAGGTTATGCCAGGATAACATCCCTGCTGTGACAGTCAACTGACCAATCAGAATCCAGGATTCTTTCTTGCCATTGTATATTTCAGATTAGCCTTTCGCCGATAGGGATGATATCATAACCCATCGGTAATTACTGAATCCAGTGATGATGTGGACCAACACAGAAAGGGATTACTGCCACTGCCATGGTAGGGAGCATACAAAGAATGCAGCTAGGCAAGCCATGCAATGTTTCTTGTTTTGAATAGCATCTAGTGATGGGTAAAACTTTCCTGTTTCTAATTTACCCTCCCTAAGTCTCAACAGTTTTTTTTAATCTCCTGTCAACTAATTTGTATATTATGCGTTCATCTCAGGCTGACTACTGATTTGCATTCTGAATCACTCATACTGTTTTAAGGGATTTTTGTTGTTTTTGTTGTTGTTTTTTTGTTCTAAAGACACTATATATAGAATAAAGTATGGGTTGGGGTGTGTAACAAGATTTTACACAGACCCGAGTTGTGGGATGCTACATGAACCCCGAGGTCGAAGCTCGAGGGGTTTGTGAAAAGCATCCCACAACGAGGGTCTGTGTAAAATCTCGTTTGACACCCCAACCCATTTTTTTAATTTTATATAATTGCTGGGTTTCCCTTTTTTGCCTCAGCAATTATATAAAATAAACAGCTCTGAGTATCCTCCCAGTGTATCCTAAGGTCAGTCCTTTTAATCCGGTGCCCAGATTTTTGTATTTTAAACTGTTTTTTTTCCCATTTCTTCAGGTCTTTCTGTGTTTCCAGGGTATAAGGGGGAAGAAAAGAAAAGAAAAGGACTTACCACCGAGTTCTTGTGGTGGTTCTGTTTCGAGTAACATGGAAGCGGTGAGCGGTCTCGGCTGGTCACGCTGCTGCACGAGCATGCGCAGAGGAAGGGAACTCGTGCGCATGTTTGCCGTAACAAACTCTCCTTTATAACAGCAAATTACACCATGGTTTCCCTATGGAAAAAGGCAGAGCCAGTTATTATTACTGTTTTTAATTATGCTCCACTTGTGTGGCTCACTTTGCATTCAGTTCTGTTCAAATCAGGTGCGAAGGGAGAAGTTTTTGGGGGGTTCTGAAAAATAAAACTGGGGGGTTCTGGGTGGTTCTTTTGCTTATTCTGTCAGTTCCGCCCGCTTATAAACTCATCAGGAAAATTATCACATTGGGCATCAGCGAAAACGTTACAGCATTTTAAATAATTTTGAACTACAGTATTTTATGTGCGTAGATGAAGGCATTTGTATGAAACAGTGGGCTTTAAAAAAATGTTATTAGGTTTTGATCCACAGAGCATATTATAAAGTTTTATTTACAGTCTCTGAATGCCATAAGACTTCTATACATTGCCAGCCTTACCTCACGTCACACCAGCAACCCAAGTTTGGGAACAGACTCAGGTCACTGGGGAGCCGGCATAGGGGGGAGGGTGGGAGAAAGATTGAGCAGCTGGAAGGCAGCTCTCCTCTCCCAGGGCAGCTGTCGCCCCCCCATAGGATTGCTGCCATCAGGTGGAAGCACAGTGGTCAATGTAGGTGGGATGAGGTAGCAAGTAGTGGGAGGGCACCTCGAGATCCAGTGTGTGCATGCCTCCACACGTGCATACGCAGTCGAGGTACAGGATGGGTGAAAAAATTTGGAAAAAAATCCAGGCATAAAAACCTATATAGAAAAAAAAGACTTCCATACATTGCTTGAAAATGTTCACTCAGCCCCACAGCCCACATGTGAGTTGAAAGGTTCTATGCGTAACCTTATCCAAAATGGTCATCTGGAGCTGAGTGTAATTACTTGCAATCAGATAATTACATCTTCAACTAGTTAACTGCAACAAAAAGGGAGTTGAGAAATAATGCTTATAATACTATACCCAGAAAAGAAGACCACCCCACCCAATTTGGCAAAAAAGAAAACCTGGGAGGAAACCCCTGGAATGGCCTAAATCCCTAGCCTCAGGTCTGAGAGTTTTCCCCTCTAAATAACAAGCTCTGGCAGAGCCACTACCACTGTGAGTGCATTAACTAGATAAGGGTGTTTCATGGGCTTAAGCATAAACATTTATTTATTTAAAAAATATCAGATTTACAAACCTTTGAGTCAGTGACTCATTTACAAAGGCGCCTCATCGAAACTAATACAAAGACAGCACAGTTAAGTCAAAAAACAATGGTTATAACAATCATTTACTGGAGATACATGGGTAACAGTAGATAAACAGATTACATTGTTTAGGCACATAGACACCACATCAAGAAGACCAAAACAGTTCAAACAATATACAATAGCTAAAGCAAATAGACATCAGGAGTCAAAGAGAAGCCCAGAGTGTTCACATGAAGGCTGTTGCATATGCACTAACTGAATCAAAGTACAGTACATTGAGAAAGGGCATATTTAAGCAATAAAGGCATGACAGGAATGCGTGTTATATGTATGTATGCTCACTCCTGGGGTGGGTTGAGCATGAGGCAAAGCCGAGTGCTTCCACCACACCAGGAGTGACATTATTACAAGATAACACACACCCTGGAGTGCCTTATTGCAATTATACAATGGTTTGTTGTTATATACAAAATAAAAAATACATTTTAAAGGATGTTTTTGTTAGTGTGGAAAAATATTTCTTAAGAGAAAATGCAAGGAGTGATCCAAATCCAAAGCTACAGTGATGTTATTGTGTTATACTATCACTGTTTCAATGGGTCAGCAACCAATCAGCTTCTTACATTTTTCCTTGCCATGTATAATTAAAAATAATGCCACCATCTGTATTACAGTCACCTATAAGTTTTGCATTTTATTCTACGCACTGTTATAGCAATCAACTCAACAGAACTAGGCCATCATATACATGAAGGTACTGTACCCTAACTGAAAACACTGCTGAGACAACTGTATGTGGTGACAAGGTGGAAGATAAACGCAATGTTGAGACAAGTTTTTGAAGACATTTGAAGTGTTTAATTGTTTTTTTTAAGAGCATGATATACAGTTCACACACAAAATTTGTGTAATATAAAAGTGCATATGCCCAAATGCCAATGTAAATTCGACACATTTCATTACAAGCTGTTCTCTTAAAGGACAATATTACTATATAAGGCCTACAAATGGGCATCAGGTAAATGTAAACTGGGGTAGGTGTGTTATTGAGGGTATTGCATAGTTTATCTTTTATTGCAGCTCCACCGGATCAGTAATATTTGCACAAGCTGTGCCCAGTCCAGATTTTACAGCTCCGGCCTGGGTCTGGTGATGTGGGTTTTACCCTTACCCCACTGCATGTGGCTTAGTGATATACTGTACAGATGGCTACAATGTCTAACCCATTGAAGGTTGAAGTTTCAGAAAACCATTATGCTAAAAATATCAAGACTCACTCCCTCCCTCCCTCACCCCCCAGTCACAATTAATCCTCTACCAAAGTCATGCTTAAATACTATTGCCCCTAGATCCACACCACTAAACTTTTAATGCCAACATGCTTCTTTTTTCTGCTGCTGTGAGTTCCCCCATCTGTGAAGTCCCATTCTGCTTGTGTCGGCCCCCCCCCAAAAAACCAGATAATTTATTTAACAACATTTTGTTGAGACATTTTTGTTTTAGTATATCCATGGTCAGGGAAAAAATGAATTTGTAAAAGAAACCAAAATCCCCATTTATCAGTTAATTGAATCACAGTACAGCATGTAATTAATTTTTCAGATTCTGTGTGTAACCTACAGTAAGCCAAACAGAAATTAGACACACAAATGCCTGCCTATTTGCAAGTGAAGCAAATGTGGTTATTATCATTCAGTTATAAACACCTATAGTCACAAATTGCAAGTTAAGAAGATTCAGAAGAATATATATAGTAGCCCAGAACTGCCTGCCTGAGAATGAAGTTGGTATATTATTTGGAAAAAAGGCAAAGCTGGGTCTCTTGCTATGCAATGTCCTGCAAAGATGGTGGTGTCATATGGCTTAATGAGGTGCTGTGAGGTGCCTAATGGAACTTGTTATGCAGAAAGTTCCAGGAACAGAGTGGTAAAAACTGGAATAACAGGTACCAAGGAGTAATTAACTCACCAGGAGTGTTAGAAAAAAACACCCCATTCATTCACAGGTGTCAATGAATGTATTTGTTAACCATGCTGGTTTATCTTCTTGCTTTCCTCATGGTAAAATTGTGAAACTACATTTGTGTTATTTTAAATGAAAATGAGTGATAAATAGCTTGTCCAGCTGGATGGCAGCTCTGATAGTTGTTCCAATCTTTCTTTTCATTGATATAAACTGAGCCAGGAAACAAAAAGCATTTTGTTTCTACAAGTTGTTGCTAATTGCAACTGGTATTTTTAACATGTGCAAGTCAACTCCACTTCTCAAACTTAAAAAGAAAAATACACTTCATCACAGACTGTGTTTACCAAGTACTGTGCCCATTTTAGTATATAAATGTTTAAGAAATACCTGAAAGCTGTCTATTTTCCTTGGAAGCTGAATCCTTAAGCTGTAGTTTCAGACACTTAGTCTTTCCTTTTGAGACACCAGGTGACTCTGATAATCATTTGTTCCAAGGGTTTTTAAGTCAGTTTGAAGGCATTAAGTATTTTCTGTTCTCCTGGTCCTTAACAAAATGCAGGGACTCCACAGACTTGTTGTGTTCCTAGGTCCAGATCCCAAACTACTGAGTCTTCTTTCAACATGATACATCCACCTCATGCCCCTCCCACATGAATAAATAAAAAAAAGGTGGGCTGGATCTTTAGGAGCTTCTTGGGTGGAGGTCTGTTGGATCTTACTTCCCCCCAAAAAACAATGCTGCCTCCCACTACTCAGGTTCCAGTTCTTGTGCCACCCATTTAAGAAAGAAAATAGTATCTTGCAACCACTGACTAACATGAAAGCATATTTATTTGAGGGCGGAAAACATTTCTTGGAGGAGGGTAAGGTGGAGGAGACTATTTACACCTTCAGTCAGTTCCACGGACAGAAAACAAGACAGCACTCCTTTTTTTACATGCAATACTCCTGTAGGCTCCGCCATCCATCCAGAAATGTTCTACCATGCCTCATGTTCTTTTTGTGAACTAATTCATATGTTTTTCTATCAACTGAGATACTCATTAAATTTCAGCCAGATATATTTATAGCTACTCACTTCCCATCTATTTCTATATAGTAACTTCTCCAGTGACCGAGTGTAATGAAATGGTATCTTCTTCCCTAAACTGATCTGATTGTTTATCCCTATGGAGGCCATATTTATCAGCATGGGACAGCATAGTCACTTCTACAACTGGCTGTGATTTGACAAGCAGGTAGTTGCAACGTCATCATATTACAAGTGGATCTTAGATGATCAGAATGTAATGAAACTGCATAATTATTTCATCCTAATCAAATCTTCTCTTCAGAGCCTCAGGTATGTACCAGTATGGGTGATGAGGCATTTTCAGTCTCAACTCCTTCCACATGGAACCGTCTTCCAATTACTCTGTGGTTTAACTCATCACCCTCACAATTTACAACTTTAGACCATAACGATTGTATAGATAATTCCATTTGTAACTGTTAGTGGCTCAGCAGGTTATACACTCACCTCTGAGACTGGAAGATCAGAAGGCTGTGGGTTCTATCCCCACAACAGGAACTTGGGTTAAATCCCAATACTGACACTGTTGTGCAACCTGAGGGGGGTTCTGCACTCCTGAGGTGTTGTCTTTTGGATGAGATGTTAAACTGAGGTCCCATCTGCCTGTTCTGGTGGTAGTTCAGGTGGATGTTAAAGATCCCGTGGCACTTCTTGAAAAGAGTAGGGGAATTTTATTGAAAGTGGACTTCATTATAATACAGTCAAAAATGAAACAATACAAAACACAGTTGAATCCAAATGACAATCAAGTATAAACACTACAAAATATTCAATAAATCAATATATGTAGAACGTAGACTTCTAGTTTACAGGTGCTAAGACTAGGTTTAGGCATACCATGAGTCACAGTGTACCCATAAATGCTATACTTTCTTAGGTGAAAAATGCTTCAAATCCATTTGTTTCACACACTGTATACAGCGCTAAATATTGTGCAATAATTCTAAATGATGAACAATCCTTTGTTGTAATACTAACATACAACGTGCTTGCCACAGAAAATATCTAATAGTGGCAAATACTACATACAGTGTATCTTTATGGTATCTACCAAATACACCATTGTCTGGCCCATACAATAAATCCTGATATGTAAGGGCAGAAAAACATCATCACCAGGTATCTGCATTTTTCATTTAAAAATCAACTTTTTGGAAGCTATCCCTAGCAAAACATAAGTCAAGCAACTAAGTCTGACAAACTCAGTGACTCTAGGTCTGCTTGAATCCACATTTTCGTCTGACCTGCTCCATGATCTGTATGTGGGCTTTTCAACAACCTCTTTGAATGACAAAGAAGCATGCAGACAAAAGATTTCACATCCTGCATATGCACAGGCACAGTTCATCACCTTCAGGAATTCTAACACATTCTGTGACTCTGTACCTCAGCTGTTGATCATTTCTTTTGGCTTGTGGCTTAACCACCAGGTATATACTCCTGTCTCTCCTGTTATGTCTAACTGGCTAACAACAGCACATCTCTTGCTACTTATCCCTCGCTAACAATGATAGTGACTTCAGGTTTTCTAACATCCTGCTGTACTATTACTCGAGATTCTACCCCTGCTCACTCTATCCTCATCAAAAGGGCTGTATCTATCTGTCTATCCACTCCTATCTCTTGAACTATCGTTGACCCAAACGCCAACTAGGCACTCTCTCTGCCAACCTACTTTCTCACCTTGCCCGCGGCTCCTTATGCTTGCCGGAGATATTAGAACCCAATCCGGGGCCCTTATTTATGCTCACCCCCTGCAACGGCAAACAAAAAGGGTCTGGTTATAGCTCACATGAATATCCGGGTCTCACGAGTCACCTGGCTGAGCTTGAAGCCTGGGCTAAACTGATTAACCTGACATTTTATGCCTATCAGAGACTTGGCTGAAGCCTTGGGTGCCTGATGCCACTTGTCTTGTGCCTGGTTATAGCATTCTAAGGAAAGACGTATTGGGTCAAAGAGGGGGTTGCGATTATGTACAAAAATCATCTATCCCTGAACATCCTACCCTGCACTGATTCCCTAACACCTTGTGAAACTCTGCATGCTACCCTGGCACTGGGTTCAAAAACTGCTGCACATCATTTGTGTCTACAATCCACCTACAAGCGGGATGAGTGGTCTCCAGAATTTGCTACAATATATCTCCCAGAATGTAAAATCAAATGAGGCTCTACTCCTTGGGACCTGAACCTTAACTGGCTGGGTCCACAGCACAGCATCCTTGATCTCTAATACAAGCACAATCTACACCAAACTAACACAGGTTTACCAGAACTACTACTCCGCACTCAGGGTCCCTACTTGATTGGATCCTCACCACCAGACCTGATCATGTACTAGATGCCACAGTGCTTGCTGACTCAATCACTGATCATTCCCCCACACTTTGTCGATGGCGATCCTGTCCACCTCCTCCTCCTCCACCACGTCTGATTAGGTTTCAAACTATGCTGCCCTGGACAAACAAGCCTTCCTATTTGACCTCTCTTGTGTTGACTGGTCTAACATTTATACCGCAACCAATGTTGATACTGCCCTCAATTCATTTCTGACTGAATTTGGCAACATCCAAAAGAAGCACCTCCCTACAGTCAAAAGGAGGGTAAGGGGCCAGCATTCGAGGTGGCTGAAAAAAGACCTGCTTCAAAAGTTAAAAGTTAGAGACAATCAATGGAAAAAGTACAAACAAACTGGACTGCAGTCAGATCTCATTCTGTATAAACAATACAGAAATGACTGTAAAAGATGCATCAGGCAGGCCAAAAGTAAATACTGCCAAAACCTGCTGATTAATTCTTCCAATGACCCTCATAAGTTTGGGGTCACATTAAGTCCTTCTTAGGTTCTGCTAAAGATGTCACTCCCTCAGATATGGTCCTACATGGTGTACACTGTAATGATTCTACTACCATTGCAAATGCTTTTAACCAACAATTTTCTGACTTATCTGCCTACACAGCTTCCCTCCCATCACAACCTTCTGCTTCACAGTTTAACCCCCAGCATCTGGAAGGACCCCCAAACTTAACCAACCCCTTCTATTTCAGGGAAGTGTCTAGGCATCAGGTCCTAAAGCTGCTCAGGTCACTCTCTGAAAACACCAGCACTGGCTCAGATGGCCTAGAACCAAGACTACTAAAATGGCTTTACTACATCTCTGGCCTCCTGGCACACATCTTCACCCTATCTCTCTCCAATGGCATTGTCCCTGAAGTCTGGAAGGCAGCCAGAGTCACTCCTGTATTTAAGAAAGGCAGTAAAAATGACATATCAAATTACCGGCCTATTGCTATTTTGTCTGTTCTGAATAAAATCCTGGAAAAAGTAGTATCCATGCAAATCACTGAATACCTTGAGAAATTCAGTTTACTAAGCTCAGCACAACATGGTTTTAGAAAGCATCACAGCACCATGACAGCACTTGCAAAATTCACTTCAGATATCGTTACCAATATGGATAGAGGAAAGTTAACAGGGCAGTCTTCATTGACTTAACCAAAGCTTTCGATCTGGTTGACCATTCTCTGCTACTATCTGCCCTCAGTACCTTGGGCTTCTCCCCCAGTCACTACCTGGTTCAAAGCTACCTCTCCAACAGAACACAAGCTGTTAAGTTTAATTCATCCATGTCAGACAGTGCTGTTATCAACATTGGGGTCCCTCAGGGGTCTATACTTGGCCTCTTCTATTCTCATTATTCGTCAATAAACTTCCTGGTTGGTCACCACAGGTCACTCACTTCTTTATGCAGATGACCTGGTAATTTATTATCACTCTGATAAGGTCCTGGATCTAAATGCTGCCCTCACTGCAGATTTTGTGCTGTACAACACTGGTTGAACTCTCACGCCTGGTTTTAAATACAAATAAAACAAAAGTTATGATGTTTGGCTCCAATCACAAGCTTAGATCCTGTCCTCTGACCATCTCTGTCTCTGATATCGATGGGGACCCTATAGAAACTGTCACTTCCTTTCGTTACCTTGGCATCCACCTGGATCAAACCTTGGACCTGAAAGCACATATACAGGAAACCTGCAAGTCAATTAACTGCAAATTGGGGCTGCCTATAGAACCAAATACCTGCTCACCCCTGCTGCTAAATTGGTGATAGCCAGAGGCATTCTATTGCCAACCCTTCACATATGGGTGTCCCATCCTGTCCTTGGCCACCAAATCTTCACTGCAACTATGGGATACTACCTTCAATAATGTGTGCAGGTATGCAACCAAAGCACCTCGGCTGCAGCATCATTGTCTCTTATATCAGAACCTTGGTTGGCTCTCTCCTTCCTCTACCAGGCAGTACTACCTGTACAATTTAGTTGATTCCATCCTAAGGACGTCCAAGCCTGCTATCCTGTCTGATCTCCTCAGGCCAGCCATTCCCACAAGGAATCTTAGATCGGCTGATCAGACCTTACTATCCATCCCCTTTTGTTGGACTAAAAAGGGCATGGGCTCCTTCCATCATGCTGCCCCCCACCTATGGAACCTACTACCTCAGGATCTAAGAGATGTCTCCACTCATGTGACTTTTAAGAGCAAACTCAGGACTTTCCTCACTACTATGGACAAATGTGTTTGCTTTGACCCTACCTGATCCGTTGCATTTGTACTGTTTCCTCATTACTAGCACTTTTGCCTGTCCAAATGGGTGTTCTATACTGTGCCTTGTAATTAATGTTTTATTTTGTGCCTTGTAATTAATGTTGCCTTAACCTGTTTCTTTATAAGCCTAATGTTAGCTGTTGACAATTGTAAGTCGCTATTCTACTCCATGACATTCTTATCTTCACTTCACAGCCTCTCCTCACTTAACCCCACTGCTGCTCTCCCCCTTCTTCTGTTATATCCTCTTCCCCCCTTTTTGCCACTCCCCACCAAACTCACCTTTACCTGTTCCTACCTCATCCATGCCCCTCCTTAGTCCCCACCCTCCTGGCTGTGCTTAGTCACCTCTCTCCACCTACTACCGCCTACTCCCACCGTCTACCGACCCCCCCTTCCCTGCCCTGCCGTCTCTTGGTTCCACTGGCTCGGCTTGACTTTGACACTTTTGCCGCTATTGCATGAACTCCTCCGCCTCTATCCCCCTCTCACCCGGCATCCCCTCATCTCGCCCTGCCGTCTATCGGTTTCACCAGCCGGCTGTATTTTCTACCTCCTACCGCTGTTGCCGTCTACTGCCGCTCCCCCCTACCACCCTCTCTTCGCCTGCCGTCTTTCGGCTCCATAGGCCCGGCCGCAGGTTGGTACCTCACCCCGCTGTTGCCGTATCTGACAGCACCTCCTTTCCACTCCCTCCCATCCTTTTGCCAGTTTTCCCTTCCTTGTGTCTTTTCTACTGATGCCTATCCTCTCTTATTTTCTGCCTTCTACTATTCACATTTTTGAGTATGTTCCATGATCAAGTGCTAAAGTATATTTTTGTTTACTAATGTATGTTACATTGCCATATGTATTTCTCTCTGCATTTTTTGTACTCGTTGTCTTAATAATCTGGTTGTACTCTTTGTGTGTTGTAATTGTACCTCCCGGGTCGTGCCTGAAAACAGTCACTTGCTGACTAGCGCACTTACCCGGTTAACAAAAACTAAATAAATAAATAAATAAATAAATAAATAAATAAAGGTGGCTCTGACCAAGCAAGTGGCAAATATTCCCAAAATGATTGTGCATAAGGGCATTCTAAGTATAAATGCTGCTGGGTTTTAAGGATTTGTACACAAGGTATCCTGGGGCAGAACCTTTCTGAAACTTACTTGTGCTTATTATTTGCCTTAGCCTCCAAACTCCCATAATTATTTTACCATACAGTCCCACATAAGGGGGGGGATTCTAGGGTTACTCAGTGGTTTCAGGATATATGGGACTTTCTCTGCAGGACAATAAGGAAACTCCAGTTCCGCCTGGTGTTCAGCTACCAGGATGGCGAAGTAAATTGTCTTTCTATCCAGTGTTAAAAGTTGGGTAGGGGAGATGCCCCACTTGATAGCATTTTTGATACAATCTCTGCCATACTGTGGTATTCCAGGAACAGGAGGCAAAGATCCGATATTGTTGTGCTCCCAGGGAGTGGGGCAAGGAAGTAGCCATGCATGAACTAACTGTCTGCAAGCCTTATCACCATGCCTCAAAGTGGGACTAATATTAAAAGCAAAAAACAAACTAAAGTAAAAGGCAATGGAGTGAACCATTCTTACCCCACGTTTTTCAATGGGGAGGTACGTGAACTCTCTTAACTGGGTTCAGGCGTGAACCCCAAAATGACTGAATGAAAAGACTAAACAATCTTGTAACTACTACTTGTAGGGGGCAGACATAACAAAGATAAAGATGGGAAGCAATAATGTTTAATTAACACCACCCTTCTTTGTTTTGAGAGCTGTTGCCCCTTCCAGTTTGTCACTAGTCCACCTGCCTGTACCATTCTATCCTCCCAATTCAGTAGGAAGATATCCCCAGGGCCAAATTTAATCCCAAGAATAGAAATGGGGTCAGCCAACACTGAAATACCTGCCATCAGTCCAGTGGGTGGAAGAGGGGTGGGTTCAAGGATAACTCCCTTACTTTTGACGATGTTGATCTTGGAACCAGAAAGATAGGAGAACTGAGCTGAAGTAGCAGTTGACTTAAAGCTGCCTCTGAGGATTCTGGGGCCAGAGTCAAGACCAGGTCATCCGCATAGGCTAAAACCTTAACTGGCTGTGTGTCAGGGAGTGCTGTAATCCCCATCAAATGTTCGCTAGCCATAATAAGCCTGAGTAAAATGTCAATACCAAAGGCACAGAGGATCGGACTGAGAGGACGCCCTTGTTTCACTCCCCTCCATTTCTTAACATTTCTACCAAACCATCCATTAACATTACGACAAAGGTGAGAATTACCATACATAACCCAAAGCCAGGTCACAAGGGCATCAGGTATACCAAAGGCAGATAGAGTGGAAAATACAAAATGATGGGAAAGCTGATCAATGGCCGTCTCCTGGTCCAAAACAATAACATACCCTTCTATAGTATCACATCCACCCTTAAAAAAAAAGTTCCTTTAGGATTAGCAAATTATCATTCTGTCTGTGGCCTGCTACCACATGTCTGACAGGGGCTAATCAGGTAGTGTTTAACTTTAGTTAATCTACCTAGTAAAATGTTACTTAAAAGTTTCAAGTCCCTATTTAAAAGACTCAGGGAACCCCAGTTCTCAATATCTTATCGGGCACCTTTCTTATGGAGGAGAACTAGCACTGCATCCACCATTGATTCGGAGTATTTAGAAGAACTAAGAATGTGATTGAATAGAACCACAAGTACAGGGGACAGATTGTCTCTAAAGGTTTTATAGAACCCTGAACATAGGTCATCGGACCCAGGTGCAGTATGGCAGGAAAGCTGTGTTATTGCAGCCTCCACCTCCTCCAGAGAGATGTCTCTTATTAGGGTCTGAGTGTCCTCCTCTGTAACCTGAGGCAGTCCTAAAGAGGCCAAAATAATATGTACGTCTAGTTCGGGTGGGAGGAGTATCAAACAAGTGCATGATGTGGGTTTCAACCACAGTCAGAAGCTCTTGAGGGGAATGTACTCTGTCCAGAAGGTGTGGTTAGTTCCGTAATAATCCTATCAGTTCTATGCTTACATTCCTATATGAATCTAATGAGTTATTTTGTACTTGTGTCCCAAATCAAAGTTCCTGTTGCAGAGATTTGGCTCAGTCGTATTGTAGAGCAGCCATCTGCTGTTTGATGGTACTAATCTGTGCACTATAATCATATGTGGTGAGTTCTGCTTTGGAGATTAGATGCTGAAGCTGGTGGCAGAGCTGCAATTACTGTAACTATTCAGCAGTGGCTTGGAAGTGAGATTTCTGCTGAAAAAAAATCTACGCCAGGACAGTTTGGTGTCCTCTCACCACTCCAAAATATCCGAATATTATTCAACTACTGAAAGTCTGGCAGCCCACTTTTTTCTCCATGCTTTCTGAAGAGGGGCCTCAGTAAGCACTCTCATTCCACTTGCACTGATTTTTGTTACACCGAAGGACAGATCCCCATGAGATTGTCAATCAAACAGTTGCATGGTCTCTGAATTCAAAAGGGAGGGAAGTAATGTCTATAATATTAAATGTGGGAGACACAAAGATAGAATCTATGAATGTATGAAGACGGCCCCTAAAATATGTGTATCCCCCTGTGAGATGAACTTTCCTATAAGCGTCAATGAGACCAGAGGTGTGTAGAATGTGCTGCAGGGATGTGGAATCACTAAACAGTTTGTCAGTTCGAAGCCCTCGTCTGATCTGGAGAGATCACAATTGAAATCTCCCAACCAGAGGATGAGGCGTGAAGTGTGCAAAAAAGGCTGAACTTCCTTAAACAGGGCAACCCTTTGAGCCTTGGTCTGTGGGGCATACATAGCTATGCTGCAGAAGCATGCTGAAGATTAGGAAACATCCAACAAAAGGGCTCTGCCAGGATGCATATCCACCAGTCTGGAGACCTGTATACAGGGGTTGGAAAATAAAATACCCACCCTGTCACAGATGTCCAGGCCTGTGGACCAAAAGGATGGACCCAGGGACTAGTCCCTGGAAGCTTGCTGTAGCTCAAAAAGTGTTTTTAAATGAGTATCCTGTAAGCAAATAATATCACTTTGAAGGCCTTGCAAAACAAGCATAGCCCCTAACCGCTTCCGCCCACTTTTGATGCAATTCGTATTGATGGTGCTTATAGTCAAGGTTTGCATAATGATAGGTAAGAGAGAGAGGAAAAAAAAAACACCAGAACTGAGGGGTACCTACCTATGGAGTCTTGGAACCGCAATGCTACCTAGTTCATTAGCAATCGACCCTTCCCCTCCACCTTCTGTATCTGTGTTGAAGGTAACAGTGGAGGTATCTGTTCTGTCTTCCTCCGAGTCCCTATCAGTACTATCTACAGGGAGAGCAGCATGCTGGTTCCCTTTTTTCCAGGATGGAGTGCTAGGACCTGTAACACTTCCCACCTGCCTGGGCTTCTGAGACCCTGCCTTCCCTTGCCTGGAGCATTGTTTTGGAGCCACTAACTTGAAGGCTGGAACTTTATTCCCTGGGGGATGGAGGGGGAGGCATATCCTGCTGTTCAACTTCCTCAACCATAGGGTGGTCTTCAGTGTCAGGAGTAGAGACCAGGACCATGGAGCCACATGGCAAGGATGATGTGGGGACTTCCATGAGCTCCTCCCGGTCAGAGGCTGGAGATGCTATGGGCAGGGAGGAACCCTGGATTGTTTGGTCAATAGGAGATGGCCTGTTATCCTGTTCTGCAACCCTTCTGGCTTGCTGGTGCTGGGCCAGGTTAATGAGGCCCTCGTGGGAGCGGTACTCTTCCCTGTTGTGAAAGGCCCACAGGCAGCAGCCATAGGCATGCCCTGTGTGCTCACATAAATTGCAATTAAAAAGGTTCAAACAAGCAGAAGAGACATGCCCGAATTCCAAACAATGGCTGCATCTTGAAGTGTCACACACTGAACTTAGGTGAGCCCTGGTTCCACTTTTGAAACAGGATCTAGGTGGACCACTGTAAAAAAATTGAACCCCGATCCCTGCCACCCAAAAAAAGGAGCTAGGGAGGTACACAGGCCCTGAGTTAGTGGAATGTAGTTTGACCTTCACCCTCTAGCCCCATCTCACATTTGTTTACTGTCCAACGTTGGAGTAGGTTTACCAAGGATCTCACAATGTGGACTCAGCCAAAACAAAATTTCCTCCTCATGAACCCCTGTGCTCTTGAACATGACTATAATAATGTTGACTAAGGGCTTGGTGAGAGTAATGGTGTGGAATGGGATCCAGGCCAGGGCGTTTCTCGGGATCTGATATTGGGCCCAAAATCTATCCAGGTTAGAAGTGTTTTAGAAACTAATGTCAAAGTTACCATTCCCCAACTGATAATTGCAAAAATCTCAGAAGAAAAATAATACATTGAACCTTTAAGTAAGTTCCGAACAATATGCAGTCTGTTAGGAGGATCTTCCAAACCAGCTTTATACAGAAGACAGACCACGTAGCGCCTAGGGGCTGGCTCACCCTTGGTCCCAAAGAGGTCCAATAACTTAAACAATGGGTCTGGAATAGGCATCTTTGGCAACACAGTCAAAGGATCTGGAAAATTAGATGTGTTTTCAGGCAAAGGAGCAGGAGGCAAGTCAGCAAGTGTCAACTTCAATTACATGCTGTGGTACGACACTGTCTATATTATTATCACTAGTATTTATATCACTAACAACAGTATTAGAGTCATTACCCCGGGGAGTGGTGAATCTCATGTCGATCACAGTGTTGGTGGCCACTGATAAAGGAGATTTGGCAAGCATGTCCTGGTAGGAACTATACCCAGCATCTGGCGTCCAATGACCAGAGGGTTCTTGCACCCGGCCTGCACCCTCAAGGGCTTTCTTCAGGGACCAGTCAGTAGAACCAATGTCCGAATCTATAATGTCCCCCCAGTTCAAAGGGCATTGTCGATCTGAAAAAGAGTAGGAGGTTTCTTGTGAAGGTGGTACTGGCACCGTAGCAGCAAGTGGAGGAGCAGGCAGCTGAATGTGCAATGTTTTCCCAGGCCCCAATTACAGTCTCTGGGACTGCCAAGAAGTGGCGGTGGTAGCCGAGCAAGGAGGCTATAGGCACACAGGATTTGATCCGTTTTTACTGCCAGCCTCAGTTACTACAATATTGAGCTGCTGATCCTTGACAGGGAGGGCTTCAGTTACCTCTGTAGATACAGCTGTCGTCAGCAGATGAGTCATCCCCAGCTGAGCGCTTGCATCAATTTTGACAAGGGGAGCAGGCATGTTGACAGCCGCCTGTGACAAAGAACTCAGGGCAGTGTCCAGTTTCTGCAGTTTTTGCAGTTGTTTTGCTTTTTCCTGCCACAAAAAGGACAGCCGAGTCAACAGCTGTTCCCGCAGCATTGCGCCAGCTGGCTGCACATAAATGCCAGGCTGTAATGGCACTATAACCATTCTACCCCTTGGCAGATTTCTCTGGTATAATGCAGGTCTACAGCAGCTTTTTGCGTGGAAGGTTCAGGGGAGGAGGTTGTCTCCCCTGTCAGCCCTACGTCCATCTTCTCCAACGTCTCAGGCAGACTGGCCATCTTGCAAAACGCCAAGGGGTTCCCCCTACTGGTGAGTAGGGGAATTTCCCCAGTGTCCTGGCCAAATTTCCTCCATTCACTAAAAATACCACCAACAACTTAATCTGGTTCAGTGTCAGTTGGCATCCATCTGTATCCCCCTTTCCCTGGGATGAGGCTGAAAATAGGCAAAAATTGCCTAGTCCTCCTTTCCCAGTCAACAACAAGGAAGGAAGGAAAGAAAGAAAGAGAGAGAAAGAAAGAAAGAAAGAAAGAAAGAAAGAAAGAAAGAAAGAAAGAAAGAAAGAAAGAAAGAAAGAACGAAAGAACGAAAGAAAGAAAAAGAAAAAGAAAAAAAATGTCCATTATACATTGTTATATGTATTTTATGTATGTTCTGCCTTCTGGCCCAGGTTATACATTCCCAGATATCAAACAAATGGACAGTTGGAGTGCGGAGGGTCAAGCATCACACAAGACTTTCCCCTCCTCCAGGGAGGGCAGGTAGCATTCTCCACTGAAATACTTCCACCTAGGTGATATAGGAACATAGAAACATTGACCGTGATGGCAGAGAAAGACCAGAAAGTCATCCAGCCTGCCCAAGTACCCTATAATCCCTGGAACCTACTGTTCCTCCAGGGTACAAACCTTCCCGTCCTCTTTCTATTCTTCTCCTTAGTCCTGTCGCCCCTAGTAACCACTATTCCCTCCATTATGTTCCAGCCCTGCTTCAATCCCGACTGTTTTCACACCCACCAGTTCAGCCAACAGACGGTTCCAATGTTCCACCACTCTTTCTGTAAAGTAGTACTTCCTCACATCTCTCCTGAACCTACCTCCTGTTAATTTCCATTCACGTCCATGTGACCTCTATGGCATGACATGGCTCTACCACCCTCTCAGTGAAGTGGTTCCTCCTTCTTTCCCCCCTTAGTTTCCCTCCCTCCAGCCTCCAACCATGCCCCCTGGTGGATCCTCCCATCTTCCTTTAAAAGATCCCCTGCAGGCATACCTTATTTACCCCCTTCAGCTACTTGAAGACCTCAACCATAACCCTCCTGTCTCTCCTGTCTTCCAGTGAGAACAGGTCAAGCTCCTCAAGTCTCGTCTTATAAGCCCTGTCCCCCGGGACCCAGATCATCCTGGTAGCCCTCCTCTGAACCTCTCTCTAGGAATTTAATATCCTTCTTGAGGTGTTGGTGCCAAAACTGTATGCAGTACTTGAGGTGCAGCCTGACCAGAGAGTTGTACAGTGGCATGATCACCTCCCTACTTCTTGAGGTGATCCACCTGGCATTACAGTCTAGCATTCTATTTGCCCTGGCTGCGGCCCTCCTACACTGTTCTGAGTTATTCCTTTTGTATCCACCAGCACCCCCAAGTCCTTCTCCCCACTTGAGACCTGCAATATGTACCCTCCTAAGATATACACCTGGCCTGGGTTTCCTTGCCCCAGGTGAAGCACCCTGCATTTTGCGGTGTTGAACCTTAGCTTCCAGGTATGTGACCATCTCCCTAGAACATCTAGGTCTTCCTGCAGGGCAACCCTACTCTCCATCCATCCAATACAGTGGTATACAGCATACATATCCAATACACAATTAGAGAGAAGCAGTAATACAGTGGTATACAGCATACATATCCAATATACAATAAGAGAGATGCAGTGATACAGTGATATACAATGAGAGAGAAGCAGTAATACAGTAGTATACAGCATACATATCCAATATACAATTAGAGAGAAGCAGCAATACAGTGGTATACAGCATACATATTCAATATACAATGAGAGAGAAGCAGTAATACAGTAGTATACAGCATACATATCCAATATACAATTAGAGAGAGGCAGTAATACAGCGGTATCCAGCACACATATCCAATATACAATGAGAGAGAAGACAATGCTACAATTAAATATAGCATATTAGTCGACATGAAGCTTAACATAAATGGTAGACAATAGATTGCAGGGTATAATAAGTCTAAGATTTATATAATTCATAAGACTCACAGGTTAAGACCTGATGTGCTAGTTTTAACCTTTCACTTGTAACAGGAACATTGGTTAGATTTCGGTAGGTACTATAGGTGGGATTTGGGCTCCTTCTTGAAAGCCCTTAGGGAGGTGAATAACTGGATGCTGCCTGGAAGTCCATTCCAAAGGGCAGGGGTGAAGGAAAAGAATGATCTAGCTCCACTGGAGGTTCTGACCCTAGGCACCTGGAGCAGTTGAGTTCTGATGATCTTAAGGTTCTGTTGCATTGTTTTGGAACCAACAGATTTTTTAGACTGGGAGGTGGGAAGTGTTGCCTAGCTTTAGTTTGTAGGCTGGATATAGGAAGGGGTAGGTCAGACTGCCCTCTAGCAACAGCCATTTTAGGGATTCTAGCACTCTACAGTGATGGTCAAGTGGTCTTGCTGAGTTGGCAAATCTCGCTGTTCTATGATAGAGCATTCTCAGTGCCTGAAGTTCAGTGCCTTTGACTGAGGAGAGCACTGGGGCCCCGTGGAGCAGAATAGGAAGGACACATTGGACAATTCTATGGTGAGATTCAGAGGTAAGAAAGGGGCTTAGTCGGTAAAGGAGGCCCACCTTTTGGTTTATATTTTTGGTTAGGGGACTGAGGTGGGTCTTGTATATGCCATCCTGGTCAAGGTAGACCATCCCAGGTACTTAAAGGAGTTAACCAACTCTACCTTAGTCCTATCTGATAGACATAGTTTGAGTTGGTTGGTGTGGTCAGAGCCAAGGCTTCTAGGTCTGCATAACATAACCTTAGTTTTTTTCGCATTGAGAACTAGTTTGTTGGCACTACGCCAATTTTCAAGTAACAGTAGGTCTTTTCCTAGTTCCTCATTTAGCTGGTTTGTAGTTGGGGCAGCACTGTAGAGTACTTTATCATCTGCATATAAGGTTACCTTCACTTTTCCAGTGAAGCTGGGAAATAAGAAGTACGGAAAACCACAGAGCATGGCAGCATGATGCCAGACACCCAGGCCACACCACTCTGACTGGCCAAGTTCCTCTACATTTTGTGGACTGAAGAGGGTCACTAACCCTGTCAGGCTCCCTGATGGAATTCCCCCATGGAGGTGCAAATGCCCTGTGGACCCCATGAGGATATGTAAGTGTCAGAGAATGAGGCAGACGGGGTTGAGTGGTTTTCCAGGCAGAGACGAGCTGCTCCAGTGACCAGGGGAGACAGCAGAATAAAGAAATCAAGAATAATACCTGTGCATGTGTGTTATGAGGGATTTTTCACACATCCAAGGTGTGTGAGAATCCATAAACCTCGAGAGTGAGGCTCAAGGGGTTTATGAGATATCACACACTGAGGGTGTGGGAAAAATCCTCTCAAGACAAACTCTGCACAGGCATTATTTTTGCCGCCTGTAATCCTATGAAGTCTTTTATTGTTAAAAACACTACAATCACCTGACTGTACTGATCTGTTACCTGTATGTTATTGTTACACCCGGGTCGCCCCTGAAAAAGGGACCTCCGGGGCCCAGTGGGCCTACCAGGTCATCAAAATTCAATAAATAAATAAATAAATAAATAATGACTAGTGGCAGGTTTGGACAGGGACAAAAACCATAAGCTGTATTTATGTGAGCAAACATGTCCCTGAGTAGCTGGTATAGTGAAAAATATTTTGCTTCCCATTTTCCTTTGAAATATGATTTAGGTAGCTGTTGCTCTGATCAGTGGGGACTGTTTCACAGAAGACGGAAATATCAGTGTTGTAGTATGGTTTTGTTGTGGGGGCAGAGTGAAAAACCAGCCTCAAACCACTGTGCATTCAGTTTCATGCTTCAGTGATGTGAGAGCATCAGGAGGAAAATGACGTAATAACCCACTACTTCGTTATTATGGAATTCAACGGATTATTGCTGCATTTTATCAGGAGTGTACATCCAGTCAATATAGGGGATTATCAGTTATTATAAAAAGAATAAATAAATAACCATTAAATAAAGAATATTAACAGTACAATAAAACACTATTCACAGTCTGATTGGCTGACCCAGTTGACTGTACAGCACATATCACTTGCAGGTAGCCATTTTGGAGCCTTTACAGATGAGGGAAATAAAATACTCAAACTTCTTAAAAATATACTTAATAAATTAGTTAACATTTATGAAATAGAGAATAATACATGGGTAGGTGTCTGTAACCAGAATTTTACATGCACCTGAGGCGTGGGATGCAACATAAGTCCCGAGTGCAAAGCTTGAGAGATTTAGAAACATCCCACACTGAGGGTGTGGGTAAAATTCAGTTTTACACACACTAACCCATGTCTTGTTTTTTATCATAATTAGTGAGCATTTTAAATGAATGTGGGGTCTGAAAAACTAAAAGTACAGTTTTAGTTTGGTGAAGCAAATTCTGTATACTGAGGGGGATTTTGTCTAACTTGTGGCAGTTGTGTTAGTAGTGCTCAAGCCACTCACAGCACAAGCGTGATTGACAGGGACCGACTACAACTGCCCGGTTGTAATGCATAATTACAACCAGGCATGTCATTCAAGTATTAAAAATGGTTACTAGTAACTATGGAAATGGTCATTTTATCATAGCTTTTGTTGCTCTGAAATAGTTGACTGTGAACCGAAAATTGTTTTCAAATCCTACGTGGATCTTCTTTCTGACCAAATAAGTAAAACCCTGAGACAATTAGGTTCTGACTAGATTTCAATAATTGAAAATAAACCCTCAAAATAATTTTTTTCTCTATGAAAATGTGAGTTACAGGATATATATAGAACTAGATACAGTGTATTTCTTGGGGGGGGGCTGCTTTGTATTCATCAGCTCTCTAAAAGAAAGGTCACATAGCAATGGCACTGCTGGACACTCAGTGGGAAAGCAGGGCTTGGCCTTAACCCTAACAGTAGAAAAGTCACACAGCCTGTTTTAGGCACCAATGAATGTTGCAGTTGCTTGGGGCCCCTGCTCGTGGGGACCCCAGACAGAGTGGCACTTTAGTGTTTGTTGCCATTATTGTCTTGTTAAATGTGAAGCAGAAATAAAGGGCATTGTTCCTTGGTCTCGGTGGAGTCTTTTAATTTGGCTTCATAATGTCATGAAATTATTTGCCAAGGTATGGCCTAGAAAGTCGGGCCAATGAACAGAGGTGGGTTGGATGGGCAGAGGGGCCCCAAGGGTGAACTTTGCTTGCTCCCTGTAAAAAACACAAAAATGTAACTGACTGTATTGAAAATAAAATGCTATGCACATGGACATGGACAGAGTAAAAGATGTGATCATGTTGGGTTAGATAAGAATCACATTATGTATGTTGCTGAGGACCCCCAAAACTCTAAAGCCAGCAATGAGAAAAACAAAATTTTACTTCTACACTAGAAGGCCACTTTATCTCCACTCCCAGGGCAATGGCTGTCCAGGGTAATGATGACTCTTTTCCCAGTATGAGTGAATCTGCTTGCCAAAATACAACAGTGCACTTATGTGCAAAGCACTGTGTGCTTAGCCCGGCGAGAACAGCAGGACCAGCACACATGTGACTGGAACTTATAAAAGCTCTAACATGCACTACAGGCTATGGAATCTCCCAACCCTGCAGCCCAGCTCTGACATCAGCAGCAGTGAATTCTGGGATTTCTAGTTACAGTAAATGTCAGCTTTGGAGTCTGCAGGATCAGCCAGAGACACTCTACTATAGTGCAGCTAAAAGTAAGTAAAATAAAGTGTTTTTGCAACAAAGTGTAAATTGGGATCAGCTCACGCATGGGTGTGGGGCTCTTAGTGTTGAGTATTCCCCTTTAAGGTCTCGGGGATTATCATGAGTCAGCTTTTAGTCATAGAAAAGTCTGCCTTGGCTTTAAGAATGAAAACGCAAGTTGATTTATTGGCATCACTGTCTAATAGAGAACCTTCTACAAGCCTAGAATCGGGCTGTAGCGGGGGCTCTGGATGCATTGGCTCCTGTCCAGGTTTGTGCTCTCTCACCTTCCGCCCTTGATCCCCTTCATTTGATGGGGCCTTGAGGGAGTTGAGGAGAGAAGGGTGAAGGTTAGAACGTAGCTGGTGGAGAACAGGACTGGATGCCAACAGACTTAGACTGATGGGATATTTTAGAGACTATCAGTCAGCAATCTCTCATAAGAAGGCAGAATTCCTGTCCAGGGAGAGTGCTGCTGCTCAGAATTGACCAGCTCAAGCTCTTTTGAACTGTGGACAGACTGTGCAACCCAGCCTGTCTGCAAGTTCGGAGAGCGTTTTCTCATGAAAAGTGTGAGGAGTTTGCTCAGTTCTTTGCGGATAAGGTTGCTGACATCAGGTAGGAGATCCGTTCGGCTTGTTCTTTGGGGGGGATAGTGGTCGGTGGAATGTCGCTACACTTTGGTGTTGCTGGATGGAGTTCAATCGGCTGAGGTCCAAGGATGTCATGTGGATTTTCAGGGATATGCACCTGACCAGTTGTAGTTTGGATATGGGCCCTACTCACCTTTTACTAGGCTGTATTGACGTCATCGGCCCTGTCCTTGAGGAGATAGTCTGGTGTTCACTGGAGAGGGGTGAGTTCCCTTGCTCCCTGAAGGAAGCAGTGGTGACTCCCCTTCTCAAGAAATCTTCACTTGACCCAGACTGCCCTGCTAACTACCGACTGATCTCTAATCTTCCCTTTGCGAGGAAGGTTATTGAGAAGGTCATGGTGCTACAGTTACAGAACCATCTTATCATCCATGACATCTATGATCCTCTCCAGTCCAGATTTCATAAAAGGCATAGTACCAAGACCACTCTGGTTCGGGTGCTCAATGATCTCCTGATTGCGAGAGACCAGAGATCCCGCGCCATCTTGGTATTTCTTGATCTCTCTTCAGCCTTTGACTCCGCAGACAATGGGGTGCTGCTGGATTGCCTGTATGCCATCTGCAGTCTGTCTGGTACAGTCCTCAGATGGTTCCACTCATTCCTCACTGGCAGATCACAGAGGGTGGTCTTGGGGGTTTATTCTTCTTCGGCATTCTCTCTGCCTTGTGGGGTGCCACTGGGTTCCATGCTTTCCCCCATGTTCATGGTGTATGTGCTGCCATTGGGGACATTGTGAGATGGTATGGTTTGATGTTTCACTGTTATGCAGATGATACACAGCTCTACCTATCCTTTGCACCCAATCAGGATAGTGCACTCTCTGTCTTTAATAACTGCCTTGCAGAAATCCAGGATTGCATGAATAACAGCTAGTTGAAACTTAACTCTGACAAGACTGAGGTGTTGGTGGTGGATCCTGGTCACCAGATAGAGGGGTCGGGGATGGGGTGTCCCTCAGGACTTTATCTTGGGGGGTCCTAGTTACTGACCTCTGAACAGGTGCAAAATCTGGGGGTAATTCATGATGACAGTTTGACACTTCATTCTCAGGTGTTGGCCGTGGTTAGGTCCTCTTTTTTCCATCTGAGGAATATCACCCAGATTAAGCACCTTTTGTGACTTTACACTTTGACTACTGTAACTCCCTTTACCTAGGGCTTCTGGGGTTGATATCCACTGCTTGCAGTTAGTGCAGAATGCTGCAGCCAGGCTGTTTTCTAGATCATCTCGATCCAGTCATATCACGCCTGTGCTGCGCAAACTGCACTGGCTGCCAGTTCAGTGGAGGATCACCATCAAGGTCAGCTTGCTGACCTACAAAGCCCTACATGGACAGGGACTGAGCTACCTGCAAGATCTCCTGCATTCTTACTGCCCTCTCTGACTGCTCCGCTCAACCAACGAGGGATTGCTGGAGATCCCTAGGGTATGATTAAAAACATCTGGATCGAGGGTGTTTTTCATTTGCGGCCCCAACCCTGCGGAATTCCCTGCCTCGTCAGGTATGAGACTGCATGACAGTGGTGAGCTTCAAGACTGCCTTCAAGACGTATTTATTTCAGTTGGCATTTGGTGCTTCTTTGTAATGGGTTGTTACTGTTATCAATGAATAGTGATTAATGAATTATTGAATTGTGTTTTATTTTAACTTTATTTTTATAAAAATTTCCTTATACATAGGCACAAGAAAACGCATATAGTGAACAGTCCATTGAGATAAACAGCAAATAGGACCTAGGGCCCCGTAATCGTAGGAATAGCTGCATCCGCTGTATATAGATACCACATTAGAGAGAATCAACATGATAATACTAAATTATAAAGATTGTCCCAGTGATTTGCTGTGTTATCAAGTCCAAGAGCCGCATGGCAGGTTCCTAAAATTATTATTGTCCAGCAATGTCCCTTGAACAAAAAAAATAGCTTGCCCACTAGGGACTTGCTGTGCCATGTAAATCATCTAAATGTTAACAATCTCCAAAATGAAACCTGGAAGCAAACTTTTAGTGTAAAAACAGGTCAAACAGAGTTATATATAGCTAGTGGTGGGTGAAGTGGGCGCAATCTGCTCTGCCAAGTGATTCACGGAGCAAAGGCAGATTCACGGAGTGATCCGCAACGCGAAGCGGAGTGCTTCGTGTTATATTGGGTAACGCGAAGTCTGTTGAAAACAATGATTTTGCATTACTCTGCCTTCCCAGACCACTACACCACCAAATATTAAGGTGAAGTGCATTGAGAACAATGCACTTTGCCTCACTTCATCTTGTTTTTGAGCTCTGAAGGCAAATTTTGCAGTGATTCATGGGAGTTCAGGTCACATGGGCTCTATATTAATCTGCATAGCCTCAGTTCGCGGTAGTATGTGTAGGAAGGAGTAGGAGACAGTGTGCTCTGAGAGCTCTCTGTGATTGAAACCTTCTAAAAGCTGTTAAAAAAGTGTTGTGTTTTTTGGGGGGCTCAAACTTTAGTTCATCGATTGCAGGAAACCCTCCTGTGCTCATATCATTGAGCATTTTTGTTTTTGTGTGGATTTTGAATGTTAATGTAGAACATTGAGTGTGTGTAGTGAAAGACAGTGAAAGTGTGCTTTGAGGAAGGGGAATATCTGTGGTGTAGGTAGATTTAAGTTGGAGAAATAGTGATTTCTTTGTTTTTTGGTTATATTTTTGTTATGTAACTGACTGTGTTAATGTACACAGTAATATTGTCTGTAATTGTTGAAATTGTCTTGCTGATTGTGTGTTGTGTGGATCTGGTGCAGTAGTTCATAATTTCAGGTTGTTTACATAACAATACGTGGCATATTACTGAACTTTTCAATTTGCTATGCATTACTCGTTCAGCATTGTAGACAAACTGTTCTGTGTGTGTGCAGTGTTGCATGACATCAAATAATACAGCTTTTATTGTGCCACAGACTAGTGTAATTGCAGGTGCAACAGTGTGAACCTGCTATCTACTGCAGCTGCCTGATTTTGTACTGCGATCGTGGTATCTGTTCTTTGTTTTGCTGCTTGTACTGCCGTAAAAATCTGTAGTCAGTGCTCCCCCCACCCCCACTAGCAAAAGGAATTTTTTACCAGATTGGATTGTTTTTTGACCTCATCAGCACCACTGGTTACTGAAGTTGTTTTCATTGCGTGACAGACTAGGCTCCTATCTGTTGCTGAAGCTACAGTTGTTTTTTTGGCTTCACATCCAGCATCCCCCCAATCAGAGAGTGAATGTATCAAAATCTAAATTTGGTTATAATATTGTGGTTGATCCCCCAAAATGCCCGCAAAGAGACGTGCAAGCAAAGTTGTTTCTCGCCATGTCTGTGGGCGTGGTAGTACACAGACACAGAAGTGCATTGCTGATGTGAGGAAAGGTATTTCTCCTGCAATGTTTTTTACAGCCCAATCAGTAGCTTCACTCATAGTTGGAGGAGATGATGTTTTCCCAGTCGGTGGTGTTAGTGTTACTGGTGTTAATGGTGGTGGTAGTACTAGTATTGGTGCATCAAGTTTGAATTCTGACCAGTGTACTGTATCCAAAAATACTCAGTGTGAAGCAGTGCAAGTGAGTGGCAGTGTAGATGATGTCATACTTCCCAGTAACATCCCAGTTACTGAACCTGAAGATTCTGATAATCATGTCAATGATAGCATACAATGTGATATTCCGTCCACCGTGGCAGTTAATGTCACGCATTTTCCATGCAGTGATTCACAGTGTGGTGAAAAAATATCAGGTGATGGTGGTGTAGATGCTGATGATGAATGTGATGATGATGATGATGATGTTGCTGTTGTTGCAACATGCAGTCCACATGCTAGCATCCAAGCAGAAGATATGTGTGTGTGTGACATTGATGAATATGATGATGATGTAATTGACCCCAGTTGGGAACCAGAGAAATAGAAATTCAAAGTGGCGGTGTCTGAGTCTGTTTGCAGGAATCCCCAGCCCCCCCGTAAAAACTTGTGATTTACCGGTTTTAGTTGATGATGATGATGACCCCGTAATCAATATGATAGGTAGTCGTGGTGGTCAGTTGCAGTCCAGGTGTGCAGTGCCCAAATCATCACATCCCCCCCCACTTCAGTGCTTAAAATAATGGACTTAAATAAGCCACATCGTGGACATGTTAAAAGCAGAGCATCACAATCCCTTGTTTGGGATTTTTTTGTTAAAGATGCAAATGATGAGTCAGTTGGAATCTGCCAGGTTTGCCATGTGCGTGTGAGTCAAGGTAAAAAGGGCAGCCATCTAGGTACAGGAGGACAGCATACGCATCTTAAGAATAGGCACTTGGCTCTGTGGACCCAGCACAAGCTGGCAGCTAATACCACAGTGGGGCATTCATCCTCATCACCGGCAACCATAGCAAGCATGTTATCCCCTTCCATGACTGTTAAGTCCAGTAGTAAATTAAACATGTGCAGTACTGAGGTAATAAGTAGTAGTAAAACCTTTATTTTTATACAGGATAGTAGATGGTCAATTTTCACATCATTAGGACGAAGTCCTATTTTCAAGATGGTCCTGTTATTTAAAATATTGTTTCTTAAACATAAAATTTACAAATGACAACATTCAACAAAATAACATAATATACAATATAAATAGCATCATTGCAAAGTCACATAACACCTTAAACCACAACACACAAATAACAAATATTAAGTTAAATCCTATGGTCCAGTAATATGAAAAACACTCTAATCAGACAAAAATTCTATCCATAACACTCACATTTGATCTTTAATTCAATTTTTAGGATAGATGAAAACACTTTCATGCTTTCATACTGTTTTCCTATAATTAATTTTAAAGAGCTCCATAATCTATTCATAATTATAGGGAATCGCATGTAACTGTACTTATTTTTCAGTTTAGGGAACTCAAAACTTCTAGTGCTCGAACTTCTCATGTTATAAACATATGATTTTTTTCTAATTTTTCGTAAAGATACATTGGCTGTTTTGTATTTACAACTTTATATATCTGTTTTGCCCAAAATAATTTCCTTTTACTTTCCTGAGTCAACCAACCCAGTTCCTCTTGTAATTTACAATGATGTTCATGGTAATCCTCTCTTAATACAAATTGAGCCAAACGAATATACATTACATCAATTTTTGACAGCAAACCCTTTGTAGCTAGGCCATACACATGGTTACCATACTCTAACACAGAGAGAATAAGTTGGTTTATTATAGTCTCCCTCTGTTTATACAAAAACTAGACCACCTAAATGCCCCCAGTTTTTTATCTATCTTTGATAATGTATTAGTTATATGAAAATCAAATTTTAACTGATTATCAAACCATACCCCAAGGTATTTATATTCCAAAACTTGGGTTAATATTTCATTTTGTAATGTTTTAATTTGTATTTGTTTATTTATTTGGTTCAAATCTTTTCCCACTTTTTGAAATATCATAAGTTTTGTTTTTTTGCTATTTACTATTAACCCCAAGTCAGATAGCCATGTGCAAAGCCTAGTGAAATCTTCCTGCAGGTACACTTCCATAAGCTCTGGAGTCTTACCACCAGAGATCAGGATAGTGTCATCTGCATATAAGCGAGCACTAGAGTTTTTTACATTGTCAACTAACTGGTTTATGTATATAAGAAAAAGGGTTGGCCCTAAAATTGAGCCCTGGGGCACTCCTCGCTTTATCAGGGCTTTATCTGAAAGTATACCATCAATATACACTTGTTGAGTTCTATTTCCCAAGTAGGACTTAAACTAATTTAATGGATTTTCCCCCATACCTGTTTCTTCTAAACGTCCCCCAACAGGTCATGGGCCACTGTGTCAATGGCCTTAGATAAATCCACGAACACCGCACCCACCGACAGGGCATCCTCTAATTTAGAGGAAATAATATCTATCATGTCGGTGAGTGCGGTGCCCATGGAAAATCCCCTGTGAAATCACAATTGATATTTTGTTAGTAAGGAGTACTGCTCCAAATAATGAATAAGTTGTTTCTGAACCAGTTTCTCCATAATCTTAGAGAGACCTGATAATAAAGCAATAGGCCTATAGTTTGTAGGCACAAAAATATTCCCCTCCCCTTTATAAATGGAAATAATATTTGCATTCTTCTATGTAGAAGGGAAAGTTCCCTCCTTTAAGCTCCAATTAGAACTTTAGTTATTACCGGGGCAGTAACCTGACAGGAATCTCTAAGAAAATGATTTTCTATATAATCCAGACCAAAAGCTTTTTTTTATTTTAAGTTTTCTTATTTCCTTCTTTATCTGTTTACATGAGAAGTATTTAAATCTAAATTTGGGTACATTAATATTTTTAATATTGTTTTTCCCTAGAATGGACTGAGAAATATTTAAATCTGGCAATTCTACAAAATAGTTATTTAGAATATTTTCAGATTGTCTAATAGGCTGAAGAATACCGCTACTTACCATTTGAACTGGAGATTTTAAATTTACTGAAGAATCAAAGGATTTTAACAAAGTCCAACATTTTTTTGGATCAGTAGTCTCTTTTGTCTTGGTTTCATAGTATTTTTGTTTAGCTTTCCTTATTTGAAGTCTTAATGAATTTCTAGGTTCTTTATATTTTTCCCAATCTTCTGATCTTAAAGATTTCCCTGCAATTTTCCATAACCTATCTTTCCCTCTGATCAGCTTTTTAATTTTATCTGTTACTCAGGGAACATGGGTTTTCCTCTGTACGATTGATTTGAAAGGGGCCAACTCATTACAAACTTCAAGAAACCATTTAGAGAATTCCTGAATTGCCAGGTCTATAGAGGGGATTAAAAATAATCTTTGCCATTTTATGGAGGCTAAAAAAACATCTTTATTATATTTTTTAAAGCATCTCTTTTTAACCTTTAAAGGGACCTGACCTACAAAGATTTATTTTCCTTTAGATTTAAAAATGCAACTTATTGAGCTATGGTCTAAGAGCAGAGGATTACTACAGGCATGATGAGTTGGAGGAGCATAATGACTTTGAAATGTTGTCCAGTGCTGGTGAGAGTAGCAGTTTTGGTGGTGGTGGTGGTGGTGGTGGTGGTGAATGCAATATGTCTAGTGCAAGTGGTACATCAACCCCAGTTGGCAAATCTGGCAAAATAACTGTATTTTTGGGCTTGTCATCATCACCTGTGCAACCGTCTTTATCAAACATCCACACTCCACCCCCTGCCAATGCCATTCATCACAGAACACAACCATTTGTGGTCACACCCCATGTAAAACGTTTGTCAGCCCTTGTTACAGAGTGTTTTTGCGCATAAGCCGAAGTACCCCCCAAATCATACAGTGTCACGTGAACTTAATGCTGCTGTAGCAGAAATGCTGGCAATTGATCTTTTGCCCTTCTCCTTTGTGGAGAATTCTGGGTTCTGGTGGTTTGCTGCACGTGCCTGTCCAAAATGGAAAGTCCCATCCAGGACATACTTTTCTACCTGTGCTGTCCCCGAGTTGTTCTGGACTGTGTCCGACTCAGTAAGACATGCTCTTCAACTTTCCGCCTCTCCATTCATCCATTTAAGTATGGATATGTGGACAAGTGGCAGAACAGTAGGGAGTTCATTTTTACGTATAACTGCACACTGGGCACAGGTGCCAGGGGTTGATTGTGATGTTGGTAGTGTGAATAATCAGTGCAGTAAGGTGGATTGTCGTGGTAGCAATCTTTCAGGAATTCGACAGCATGCAACAATTGCTATGCACAATGTGACCTGTTCACACACTGGTGAGCACATGTTGGATGTGGTACTGACTGAAATTGACAAATGGCTAAACCCTCTGTCCCTGAGAGCTGGGTTCACAGCAAGTGACAATGGGTCAAATGTGGTGAAATGCATCACGAATGGTGTTGTTTGTCGTGTTCCATGCATGGCCCACTGTTTAAATCTTGTGGTGCAGGAGTTTCTGCAGCACCCTGATGTAAAGGAAATGCTGACCATTGCACGTCGTATCTGCTCTCACTTTTCAAGATCTCTAAAAGCCCGTGACCAACTACGGCAGTTGCAGATACAAAACAGCCTGCCTTAGTGCCGCTTGAAGCTGGAAGTTGTCACCCAATGGAACTCCTCTTTATGTACAGTATGGCAGAGAGGTTGTATGAACAATACAAAGCCATCTTAGAATATCTTTTGATGCACACTAGCCATGACAGTTCCGGGCCCTCCATGTCTATGACAACTGAACAGTGGTGCCTCATGGACTCTGTAATAACAATTTTGTGGCCATTTGAACATGCCACACAGGCAGTGAGTGGTGAGTCTGCCTTCATTAGCCAATCAATTCCACTGATGCGGGTGCTGAGGCAGACATTGGTGAATGTACAGCATGGCCTTGATATTGCCGGAGACAGTGCTAGCAGTATGCTACTGCAACACATGCTGACAGTATTTGACCAGAATCATCACATTGTGAGCATTCAGGTTGGTGATAACTTTGCCATAGCAACAATGCTGGACCCACAATACAAACGTGGAATTGCATCAGTACTGGAGGGAGGGTCTGAACAGTTAAAAAATATCAGTGGTCAACTGGTGCGCTTGGTTCATGGGGCACAGAAGTCACATGCCAAGGTCAGCAAACCTCAGCAGCATAAGCAGCTGAAGGTGTACCTGTAGGACTATCAAGCATATCCTGCAAGGTGAAGGGGACAGCAGTTCCAGGTGGTCTGTCATCCAAAGTGGCTGGTGTCAACCCACTTTGGGAGGCTTTGTCCCAAGTGGGTATTTGTGAAAAAAATGATTCAGGAGAACAAGATGATGCATCAACAACTGGACTTAGTGCAGCTCAGAGAATGGTCGAGTCATATTTGTCTGAAAACAGGCATCTGACAATAACTGAAGATCCTCTTTTGTACTGGAGTGGAAAGGTCAGTGAATGGCCAGAGATGACTGCAGTGGCACTGAAGTAACTCCAGTGTAAGTGTTGAGAGGGTATTCAGCTCAGCAGGTGCAATAGTCAGGGATCATCAGATAAACCTGTCTCCTCCAAATGTTAGTTGGCTAACATTCATTAAAATGAATGAGAGGCACATACCAGCACAGACTGCAACCTCGGTATTCATGCCCCGGCCTAGTCATGGTGGTTTTGGTGATGTGGAATTGGGCCATCCTGGTGGCACTGGCAGTGGCTGCCTGAAACGGTCCACCACTGACGTAGATGATGACACAATGGAGAAAGAATTTCCCAGTGGTCAGACTTCAGACATAAATGACTGTGAGGGAAGGTTTCTTTATGAGGATGATGATGTGGTTAATGTTGGCAGGTTTTAACTGAAGTTGTTAAAAGGTGGTGTGCCACCCCAGACCACCAACACCACCACCACTGGGACCGATGTTAGCCCCTGCCACCACTGAGCATGTGTCTGTCCACCCCAGACCACCACCACTGGAACTGATGTTAGCCACTGCCACCACTGAGCATGAGTCTGTCTGACCCCCAGACCACCACCACCAGGACTGATGTTAGCCACTGCAACCACTGAGCATGAGTCTGTCTGACCCCCAGACTACCACCACCAGGACTGATGTTAGCCATTGCCACCACTGAGTATGAGTCTGCCTGACCTCCAGACCTTCACCACTGGAACTGTTAGCCACTGCCACCACTGAGTATGAGTCTGTCTGACCCCCAGACCACCACCACCGGGACTGATGTTAGCCACTGCCACCACTGAGCATGAGTCTGTCTGACCCCTGGACCACCACCACTGGGACTGATGTTAGCCACTTTCACCACTGAGCATGAATCTGTCTGACCCCCGGATCACCACCACTGGGACTGATGTTAGCCACTGCCACCACTGAACATGAGTCTGTCTGACCCCCGGACCACCACCACTGGGACTGATGTTAGCCACTACCACCACTGAGCATGAGTCTGTCCGCCCCCCGGACCACCTCCACCACCACTGGGACTGATGTTAGCCACTGCCACCATGAGTCTGTCTGACCCCCGGACCACCACCACCAGGAGTGATGTTAGCCACTGCCAATATGAGTCTGTCTGACCCCTGGACCACCACCACTGGGACTGATGTTAGCCACTTTCACCACTGAGCATGAATCTATCTGACCCCCGGAGCACCACCACTGGGACTGATGTTAGCCACTGCCACCACTGAACATGAGTCTGTCTGACCCCCGGACCACCACCACTGGGACAGATGTTAGCCACTGCCACCACTGAGCATGAGTCTGTCTGACCTCCAGACCACCACCACCGGGACTGATGTTAGCCACTGCCACCACTGAGCATGAGTCTGTCTGACCCCCAGACCACCACCACCGGGATTGATGTTAGCCACTGCCACCACTAAACATGAGTCTGTCCGCCCCCTGGACCACCTCCACCACCACCGGGACTGATGTTAGCCACTGCCACCATGAGTCTGTCTGACCCCCGGACCACCACCACCAGGACTGATGTTAGCCACTGCCACCATAAGTCTGTCTGACCCCCGGACCGCCACCACCACCGGGACTGATGTTAGCCACTGCCACCACTGAGCATGAGTCTGCTGGACCACCACATCCATCAGCCACAGACACAAAGCTTCTTAATATTTAAGCATAAAGTGAGTATGTGTACTCATGTTTGTTATGCTGTTTCACTTCCTTTAATTGTATGTTTTGTTTTCTGTAGCTTTTCAGAACCGCAATGGTCAAACACATATGGTACACTTATTTTGTTTTTTTTACAGGTCAACAAAAAAAGTCTCCATTGCTAAAACTCAGTGGGAATGGTACTGCAGCTGTACCGTACAGAGAGGAACCTATGGAATATCAATGTGAAATCCATTCTGGTAAGTATGAAGATTTTATTTCATCTGTTTCATTGTTTTGGAAAGACTGCAGCAAATATTGCACACAGGTTGTGTTAGTTGACAAGATGTGGGTTTGAAATGTAACTTGACTTTAGATTGAGATTTGAGAACCAGGGAGGGACAAATAATTAAGTTGTAAGAAGTCATTCATTTCTTTTTTTAAGAAAATTTCAGATGCTTTGTTGTTCTGTCAAAGTGGCCTTATCCAAAAAAGTTCTTCAACATCATCAGGCACCCCCCTCCCCTTGGATTGGGCAGACATGCAACATGCAGAAGTCGTTTCATTCGATGACCATGACCATCACTAACAACCGGACTCCTGAAGGATGCAGATGAAATCTTCGAAGAAATAAAAAAAATAAGAAACCATTACAGACAAACCTGCAAATATGATTCCCCCACCACCACCACCCCCCCAAAAAAATATTTACCTTCACGTGCTTGAAAGTTATCCTTTTCAAATTTCAACGCAAAAAAGTCTCATTGAGCACTGGAATGTGGACACCAACAGTTTCTGTGTGACCTGTGATACAGAACAATACCATGAGTACATGTCCATGTCAACCCCCCTCCTCACCTACAAAATACACAAACATATATCTATCTATCTATATATATATATCTACTCACCAAGGCTACTATTAATGTGCAGCCAAAGGGCACCCTTCCATCCACTTGAAATGATCATATTACATTTGCTCAAATCACCTCGCAGAACACATTGGACCAGCAACAGGACGCTTATGGTCATCATTTTATTCTGGGGGACTTTGTATGTGCTGAAACACTCTCACTTCACTGTGTTACCACTTGTCAATTTTCTGCACACAAGGAGGATGCATTTTGGGCCTGCAGAAAAAATCTGGGGACTCTGTGCCACCACTGCACGCATGACTGAGTGCGCCATTAATTCTGGCGGACTCTGTGTAACCCCTAGGTGGCGCTATCCCAAGTGCTACTACCCCTGCCTGCTTGGATAGTAGCAGGTTAAGGTACTGAGTTCTGAAACGGGTGCCTCCACCTGGAGGTCAGGGTTGGTAGTGGTCAAGCTAACCTGGGCACAGCCCTCCAGGACACTGTAACCCCCCTCTTTCCCCTCTAATGGCCTGAACACTGTACAATAATCACTTTCATAATACCCCTGGCACACCACACAAGTACCCACACTGTTTGCACTTACCACCAGGGCAGGTTCCTCTCGCTCGACCCTGGGGACACCCTGTAAAACAAGGTTAAGCACAGCAAATAGCAACAGTACAGTATTTTGAGCACAAACTGGAACCACAGTCAGATTACATGCAGAAAAAGTTCGATCTGATTTATTCAGGGGACTTGAACAAGGAAGGAGCAAAATCAGGTTAATTAGCTTAAAGGTTATGCCAATCAAGCAGTTATGCATGCGCTTTGAGTCCCCCCACACAGTCCACCTCTGGGTACCCAGGTGGAGAAGAGATGGGGTAGCCAGGGCTGTTGCCCGGGGTTGCAGCTGGTTGGGGCCCTGTGATGGAAAACACAACATGTACAGTATACAATATTTGTAATCTGGAGCCAAAGGGCTCAGTTCGTAAAGGAAATGAAACAACAAGACAATCAGATGGCACCTTACACCACTGCGGTGGAGGCTGCCATGTGGCCCATGTGGCACAGGAGTTGAAGAAAATGCCTTGCTGGTTGAGAGACCAGAAGGCAAAAGGAAGAAGCCAGGTCTGCAAGGGACTTTACCCTTGCTAGAGGAAGAAAGGCTCTTGCTTGGACAGTGTCCAACTCTACCCCTATGAAGGTCAGAAGTTGCACTGGTTCGAGAACTGACTTTGGAAGATTGAGAAGGAATCCCAGAGAAGTGAGCAATTGCTGGATCACTTGCAGGTTTGACTTGACTTGGTCTGGAGACTGCCCCATAATGAGCCAGTCATCCAAGTATGGAGATATGGAGGTGTTTTGTCTCCTTAGAAAGGGCACTACTACTGCTAGGCATTTTGCGAATACCCTTGGTGCTGATGTTAGCCCAAAGGGCATTGCTCTGAACTGAAAATGGCCTGAAGGCAATTTGAACCTGAGTTACTTTCTGTGGGAGCACCTGATGGGAATGTGAAAGTAGGCATCCTTGAGGTCCAGGGAGGTTAACCAATCCCCTGGCCTCAGAGAGGGAAGAATTATTCCCAGAGTCACCATTTTGAATTTTGGCTTGAGTAGGTGCTTGTTTAAGTATGATAGAAAGACATACAAGTTCCATAGAAATCCTTAAGGACCGTGGAGTCTCAAAAGACAGAGGAATGCACAAAATACCCCAGGAGTTGAAACAGAATATTTAAAAAACAAACAAAGGGGTCAGCAAATAGAAAGCTATAAACTCATTCAAGCTTTATTACCAAAAGTTTTCATAGAGAATTCTCTCATATAGCAGCATGGAGTTGTTAACACCACAAAAAAATATATATGCACAGGTATCACATAAGTCACATACGGCACATTACCACACAGGTCAAAAGCGAGGAGCAAAAAAGGAAAAATGGCAAGCACCAAGTGTGTCGTTGGTCATTCAAAATGCAAAGTTAGTAAAGTTACATAAACGCCCATAGGCAGTGGCAAAATGCAAAGCGCCTCACCAGTGCATACCACAAAAAATGCTTCACAGAATATGCAAACGAAACAAACATACCACCCTACTCAAGGGGCTGTAGAACTGGTCGATCACAAACTTGTGGTGCATAAATAAAAGCCAAATACGCCTTGTACTGCTCACCATGGACTACGCCAAAGCTGATACCCAGAAGAGACAACAAAGCGTCAAAACCGACGTCACACTTATGTATCGACTAAACAGTCTTCATCAGAGCATGAATTGGGTGCACTATGACCCCTTAAATACAGAAAGACTCTTAAAAAGACAGATCCAAAAACTGCACCATATACCACCATAAACCTACAGCTAATAAAACAAAATAACATAGAATCAGATTACCAAATACAGAGAACTGCACAATCTTACACAAAGAGGAAAAGAGCCGGAAAAGTCATAATCCTCACTGGTCATGGCTAGAGCACGAAAAGTCATAGCCATATATCCTTCACTGATGAAATTGGCCAAGGCATACTACTTCCAGTTGATAGAGTACAGGCATTACTCTCTGGTGTGGGCCTACTTGGTCTTAGAGACAACATTGATTTTAGACATTATGAATACCTACAGAAGAAGGTTATCAGATTTGATTTGCATGCTGCCTTCTTGTCACAATATTGAAGGGAACATAAGATTCCACAAAGTATGAGGATTCAGAAACCCCCCTCATTTGGTATGGAAGATTTGGATTACTTACATGATTGGGAAAGGATTCTTAACAAGTGCAGTTATGATTTGATGTTACTTACTATTAAGAAAGCATGCAAGGAATCTGAATTAGCATCACAAGAGTTCAATACTTTGTTGGAAAAGTTAAAAGAAAAATTCTCTCCTATAGATTTTGATTCTCTCTCTGGAAAAGTAAGTCTATCTGTGGCTAAATTTCAAACTGATCTGATTCAATATAAACAGAAGAAGTATATTAGGGATGATAATGACTATAAGATGGGAAATGTCTACACGTGGCAGGGGAATAAAAAGAAAGTCTTTCCAATTAACCAATATGTAGTACCATCTAATGAAGACGAAATGAATATCTCAACGCTTTGTTGTCTCTTCCGGGTATCGGCTTCGGCGTAGTCCATGGTGAGCAGTACAAGGCGTATTTGGCTTTTATTTCTGCACTACAAGTTTGCGATTGACCAGTTCTACAGCCCCTTGAGTAGGGTGGTATGTTTGTTTTGTTTGCATATTCTGTGAAGCATTTTTTTGTGGTATGCACTTTGCGTGAGACGCTTTGCTTTTTTTGCCACTGCCTGTAGGCGTCTTTTGCTTTACTAACTTTGCATTTTTGAATGGTCAACGACACACTTGGTGCTTGCCATTTTTCCTTTTTTGCTCCTCGCTTTTGACCTGTGTGGTAATGTGCCGTATGCGACTTATGTGATACCTGTGCATATATATTTTTTTATGGTGTTAACAACTCCATGCTGCTATATGAGAGAATTCTCTATGAAAACTTTTGGTAATAAAGCTTGAATGAGTTTATAGCTTTCTATTTGCTGACCCCTTTGTTTGTTTTTTAAATAGCTTGTTTAAGTATCTTAGATCTAGGATGGGTTGCCACTCCCTTGTCTTTTTCAGTGTAAGGAATTATCTGGAATACAGACCTTTGCCCCTGTGCAGTAGGAATTCTCTCTATAGCTCTGAGAGCCAGTAGAGAGGAAATCTCTGCCTCTAAGGCAATGGTTTCAGAGATGTTTGCAGGTGGAAAAGACCTGACCCTTAGCTTTGGGAATTTTTTTGAAGCTGAGGGCCAGTCCCTTGCTTACTACCTCCAGGACCCACTTGTCTGAGGTAAAAGACTTCCAGGCCTGGAAGTGGTAAACCAGCCTGCCTCCTACTGGGGGGGGGGGGAGTCACCCCGGACTGACACGTCAGGGTGTCTGCTTGGCAGGAGCCTTGGATTGAAAGGAGGATGCAGCTCTGCTCATCCCCCTTCTGCCTCTCCCTCTGAAGAACCCCCTCTGAAGAAAAGGATAGGAGGAGGCCTGTGCCTGGTAGAAAGGCCTGTGAAAAGGCCTGCCCCATGATTGCTGCCTTTGAGGAGTTGCCTGTCTTTCCTTGGCCTGTGCACTCCTATAGGTGGTCCTGTAGTCATCCATTTTCTTCATATAATTCTCTGTCTGCTCCCCAAACAGAGAATTAGCCACCACGGGGAAATCCATGGCCTTAGCCTGGGTGTCCTGTGAGAGGCTAGTACATCTGAGCGAAACCAGTCTCCGAAGAGCCACAGATGTAGCCATGACTCGTGATGATACATCATTAGAGTCTACAGCAGCATGAAATTGGGTCTTAGATGCCTCTATCTCATTAGCAGCCACCTCTTCCAGCTCCTTGGCTAGCTGAGGGGAAGCCTGTTTAGCCAGTTCCAGAACAGTATCCCATCTGGACTTCTGGTACTTGGCTGTGTAGGCCATGTAGTTAGCCTGCCTGATTCCCAAGGAGGATGCCAAATACTGTTTTTTAGACATGGCATCCACCTTCCTAGAGTCTTTATCTTGGGGGTGTGAGGCCAAGGGCATGCTAGCCTTATCACAGGCTGCAGCCTGTACAACCCCAACATGGCTGCATTTCTAGTACAAGAACTCCATACCTGAGCCTGACAGCATGTACCTCTTGTCCATTCGTCTGTCCACAGGAGGTAAAGAATTTGGTGTTTTAAGCAGTCTTTGTGTCTGTTTCCCAAAAGATTTATGGACAAGAATATACAGTCTCTTGGACTCTGGGATGTCCAACATCTCCACATAGTCAGGCTCCTCTTGTTCCTCAACAGCTTCAACCAGAGGGAGCTGGAGGGTTTCTGCCACTTTTTTGTAAAACATAAAGTAGGAAGGGGATTCAGAGAGCCTAGGAGGGGAAACACCAGAAGGTCTGTCTGGGGAGATGTCCGGTTCTATGGGCTCATCCAGACCTTCCATACCATCATCATCATCATCATCATTGTAGTCTTCATCCCCCTCCAAATCCGGTTCATAATACTCTTCTGGGGAATAATGCAGAACCAGAGGAACAGACTGAACTAAACGCCTACCGGGAGGCGCTGGATCAGTCTGAACCGGACGGAGCAATTCAACAATACTAATCGGTCTGACAATTTCTTCGGCATTTGAATGATGCGGTTCTGGATCTGAACCGGCCGATTTGTCTTTTTTCTTTCTTTTAGCCAGAACCAACCCCTCTGGATTGGCTCTCCTTTTGCCCAAGGGAATCTCACCCTAGTCAGAAGGCACTCCCTAACCGGGCTGGCCATTCGGGTCAGCGGACTTCTCGGCCTCCTTTTCCCTAAGCATGTCCAATCTTTTTTCCAGGGTGGCTTTAGGAAAATTTTTACAAATTTGGCAGTCTGAATTGAGGTGGTCAAACCCCAGACAGTAAACACAGGTGGCGTGGGGATCAGCCTTAGCAAAGGCCTCCCTACAGTCACTGCAGTGTTGAAACCCAGTGGGCCTGGTTTTTCTTTTGGGTTTGTCAGACGTAGACATCCTAAAACTTACCCTTTACTTGGCTTCAGCCAGGCAAGACTCCTTTATCAGTTCCTAACCATATTACGGGTGTTTGAAAAAAACGTTAAAACACTTTTTTTTTTTTAGAACCAATAAGGACAGGAACCTCACACTAAACAGAAAATGCAAATAAAATAACAAGACAATCGGTTCAACCGAACCGATATAAAAACCTTTTTTTTTTTTTTACAATTTCCTCACAACACACATAACTCTAAATAATCAGTCCACTACCTATACACTTACTGTACCGCAGGCAGGGATCTGAACCTAAAGAAAATATAGAAAATGCAGTAAAAAAACAGTTTTACTACTACTGAACCGAAAGCGAAGGAGAGATTTCCAGAGTGACGGTTCAGTTAGGCGGAGTAAAGAATCTGACGGTTACACTTGGAAGTGCAGCAGACATAGGTTTGAACCTAGCTCAAGTTTAGCATTCTATGCCCTGTCATAGAGTTAACTCTTTCCTGTCTAGAGCAGTTCAAGTGATGGGGCTAACTGCATATTGTCAGAATACAGGAAGACTGCATATTGTTTGAAATAAGGTACGTGGTTCCTCCCCATGCTGCCAGCCTCTCAGGGTGATTCTGTAGGCCTTCTGGATGTCCACAATAGGGTCCAAACCACCCTGGATAAGCTTTTCTGTTAGCCATTCTCTTGCAAAGAGGACAAGGTGGTCTCCCTCGGATCATTCTTGTAGCCCCAGTAACCGTAGGTTTGCTGAACGGATCTGGTTTTCCAGAGACTCCAAGTGAGTTCTCATATGTTGGGTTTCCGTTGTCATTAAAGAGGTTGCCCCAATAGAGGCATCAGCTTGTTAAGGACCTCTTGGAGATCTCCCTTCAGAGAATCAACCACAGTTTCTAAGATGATTACTCTGCCATTGAAACCATCCACCTTCTGGGAGAGATCCGTGACTGAGAGGATCAGTTTTCTGTAATTTAAGTCCCAGTGAGTCCAACATTTCTTCCGACCCCTGGTTGGTAGTAGAAAAGGCCTCGGCTGCAGCGGATCACATAGTTTGTGTGCCACTGGGGCCTTTGGTTTTATTGGGACCTCCAGAAGTTTTATCTTGCTTGGTATTACCCATCCTGATCAAAATCAAATCCCTCTTTCTGCTGGAAACCCTTGACCAGGTGAAAAAAACTGCAATAAACTGCCGATTTTTGTAGTTTTAAGGTGAATTTATGGGAGCTTGTTCAAGCTGTTTCCAATTAGCTTGGACGCCACAGCGCCCCACTATTGAATTGTATTTTAATATTTTATGGTTTTAATTGTTGTTTGCTGTGCAGCGCTCTGATACTTTGTGAAGAGCTCTATATAAATAAATTATTATTATTATAATGTAGTTTTTACATAAGGCACTGTATAGCGGCTTGTAAGAATCCCAGCTCCTTGGATACCTAAGGAGGAAAAACAGTGTTTTTAAAATGTGAAAACTATCATCAGGAAAACAATACTGTATGACTGGCTGGCTCTTCCTGTCTCACACTTGTACATGCCCGGCAGCATTCCTAGTTCTGCTGATGGCAAAGGAATTGCAAACAGCTTGGCTGCCTCTGACATGCTGAGCTCAATCTGGTCCCTGGCTAGAGACCAGCTGCCACTCCTGCTGCTTCGCACGAATGAGGCTCAAGTCAAGCAACTCTCAGCTTGCACAAGTCCAGAAAAGATCTCTTTGAAACAAAACAGAAACTCAAATCCTCTCAGTTTTTTTTTTTATTTGGAGTGCTTTCCACATCAACCACTTACTGGGAGGAGGTACAGGGAAACTCAGTATTAGGCTGTGAACTTTTAGAGGTGCTTATATAGCAGACTGTTATCTGCCCTGCTTGATATCCAGTGGGTATTCAGTAAAAAGTAGTATATATGATACTTAAATTAACCACAGTAATAGTACTGTACATGATATGGTGTACTGTGGACTTGCTGGGAGGGTCATCAGCTGGTTTGAGTCCTTCCTCAGTGGCAGGACGCAGAGGGTGGTGATGGGAAATTTTTCCTCACTCCCAAAGCCCCTGCTCTGTGGTGTACCCCAAGGTTCAGTCCTCTCACTTATGTTGTTTGCAGTGTGCATGCTGCCCCTGGGTGATATAATCAGACAGCACAGCTTGGGTTTTCACTGTTATCCAGATGATACCCAGCTGTACCTATCATTTGCAAACAGGACACCGGCTGGTTGATGTACAGAATTTATGCCTTTCCGAGGTCCAGGATTGGATGTCCTCTAGCTGGCTGTGACTCATCCCGGGCAAGATGGAAGTAATGGTGATTGGGCTTGGTATTTGGTAGGGTATGAGAGCTACAGTGGAGGGGCTCAGCCTGATGGTTGGTTTGTGTAGTCTGGTGCCCTCTACTAAGATGAAGAATCTGGGTGTTATTCTGGATCAAAGACTGAAATGTTTGGCTCAAGTGTCATCTGCAGTCCGGAATGGTTTTTCCCATCCTCATAACATCTCTCAGATTAAAGCCTTGATCCCACCAGAAGACTTACCGTCACTGGTACATGCCTTTGTGACTTTGAGACTCAACTACTGTAACACTCTGTATCTGGGGGTTAGTGGAGGAGCCCTATGGCATCTGCAGTTAGTGCAGAACGCAGTGGCCAGATTACTGACGGGCCTCCTGAGGTCATGTCATGTGACCCCAGTCCTACACAGTCTGCACTGGCTGCTGGTAAAGTGACAAATCTCCTTTAAGGTTGGTTTTGTGACCTATAAGGCCCTAGACAAACTGGGCCCTGGTTACCCAAGTGAGCTCCAGGCCCCTTACTGCCCAGCTCACCCTCTCTGCTCCTCTGAGGAGAGACTCCTAGTGGTTCACAGGGCTAAGCTCAAGACATCAGGGGACTGCACCTTCGAGGTGGCCGTTCCAACTCTGTGGAACTCACTCCCAAGGCCCTTGAGGGAGGCTCCCATGGTGGAGGCTTTTAAGAGGTGCCTAAAGACCTACATTTTCAGCCAACCATTCGACATTACTTAGTCTCACTGCTGAAGTTTTTATTTTTATGTCCAAGGTTACATTTTAGTCTGGATTTTACTATTAGGTGTCAAAGCATGGTTCAGTTGGTAGCACATCTGCCTCTGGGTCAGAAGATTGTGGGTTCTCATCCCACTTCGGGACTGGACTCATACTATAAACACTGGCATCAGAGTGCAGTACTGGGGGGTGCTGTACTTGGGATGAGGTGTTAAACTGATGACCTTTCTACCCATCACTTGTGCCATCCTAGTGGGAGTCCAGGAGGAGTAAAAGAATCCAAGGTACTTTTCACAAGAGTAGGGGATTTCCTTAGTGTCCTGTCCAATATTCCCCTTCCCATAAAAAACTGTTCATGCAATTGTCCAAGACTGCATGTGGGTGCTGACGTGGGAAATGTCTGCCGCTACACATTCAGTTGCTTCACTCTCTTACTATCCTACTACTACTACCACCTGGATCAGATGCAAAAGATTTTGTTTAACTATCTGTTCCATATCTGACCCACATAAAGAGATACATTCATACCCTGTGGCCATCATAGTTTGAAAGCACATAAAAAGCTCTTACAAGACAATGGTCTCATTTGTAGCTGGAAGCACTCCAGTGATATAGATGATAACTGAGTCTGTTCAACGTTAATACTACACTGCAGCTATTTCTAGAACACTGTGAAGTCAATGAAAACTACACTGAGTCAAGTACAGCTTGATATTCATCGAGGATATCTCTTGCAGCAGGCCACACATATGGAACTATAGCTGCCAGGTGCTAGGACCACATGGAAACTTTTCTAGCTAGCAGTCTACAAGGGTGCCGCCCACTTCGAGGTCATATGCCGATGATGGCCCAATCCTATATAAGCGGGTTGCCCCAACCCCCTCCTCAGTTCTTTTCCCACCATCAACCATCACACATTGGACTTCATGGACGGCAAGCTTCAGTCAACCACCATTTTATTACAATTTTTTTGTTTGTTTCTCTCTTCCAAGTTTGTCTCACTTTGGGGATATAAAGTGACTTTTTTTGCATTTGTTTATGCTGAGCTCTTTCTCTGGAAACCTCTTTAAAAAGTGTGCTTGTGGGAAGAAGATCCCTGAAAAGGATGACCATAATGCCGTCTGCTGCCTGGGTCCAGAACATGGCACAGGCTTATGTGATTTGCTGCAGCTTCAACCAGGCTACCAGGTGGCACCAAAAGCAACAGAAGGTCACCCAGATGGAGAAGGAGCTTTAGGCCAGGAGCTCTTCCACTTCTCCCTCGATGTCCTCAGGCTCACAATCCTCCAATGCCTTGGATAAATTGAGCGGAAAGCACAAAGATAAGAACTGTTCTAAGGCCTAGTCCTCTCTGTCTCCCTTACTGTAGCTACTCCAGGTGACAACTGCGGCCAGGCCATCCTCCTCATTGGGGCAATCTCTTCTGCCTCATACACTCTTTTTCCTGCAGGGCTAAAATTGGCAGCTACCCCCACCAATATCTCAGTGGTGGTTGTTGGTTCTAGGGGCTCTGGTACCCCACCAACTTCTCAGCCACGGCTTTTCAGGCCCTTGTTTTCGGTGGCCATACAGTCAGGTGGTTCAGCCAATTTGACATCGACCATCCCAGGATCAGCAGTTGCCGGAGTTCAGTCTACTCCCCCGCCACCAGCCTCGGCTGTTTCATCAGCCTCTGCCTCAGCCCTGGGGCCTTTAACTTCCCCAGAGTGGTCCTGGGCCAAGCCTCTGCTCTTGTCACTAGGAGTATTTTGAATACTTGAAATCTCGACGTGCAAGCCCAACACCAAAAATCCCAACAGTGGGATTTTGCCCATGACAGAGTTTGTTATAATAATTAAAGGGGCTGCAGGGGGCAAAGCCCCCTGAAACATGAAAACAATTCTGCCTCTATTGTTAGGATTTTCTGTGTTGGGCTTGTGGGCGTCAGGATCATGACTGTTGGGCAACTGCTCGTCAGTCTTTCGTAGTAAATCCATTGTCACCTACTCCATCACTGACCCAAGCCGGGGGAGGGGGCCCTACAGACCTCGGCTTATTCGTCCACCCTCACTGGTGTCAGCCCAGCACTGGCCCCAGTCTTTCCTCAGCTGATGCTGATGGGGCTGACATTCCATGAAGTGGAAGCGCTTTGTGCTGTGGGCTGCTTCCCATCAATGGGATCCTTTCACTTGTCCAGTGAATCTGACTGTGGAGTGCTTGCTGTCCTTATCAGACTCTGGTCTGAAGTACTCCTCAGTTAAAGTGCACATGTCTGCCATTTCTACCTTTCATGTGCCTGTCATAGGCCATACAGTGGAACACCTGGAGGTGTCACGTACATTCCTGAGAGGCATTCTCCACTTGAAGCCTCCTATCCACAATCCAGTCCTATCTTGGGACTTGAATTTTATTTTGGAGAAACTTACTTTAGCTCCTTTTGAGCCAGCCATGACATGTGAGCTACGCTTTCTGTTGTGGAAAGCGTTATTTATAGTTGCTATTACTTCTGCTTGAAGAATTTCTGAGCTCCAGGCTCTCATGTGTGAGCAGACATACTTAATTTTCCATAAAGACAGGGTGTCTTTATGTACTAATACTAAGTTTCTTCTGAGGGTGGTGTCTGAGTTTACTTTTGAATCCATCCATCCACCTGCCTGTTTATTACTCAGAGCATGCCAATCCAGTGGAAGCATTGCTCCACACTATAGATGTGCATAGAATTCTGCGTTACTATACTCACTATATATGGGGCTGTAGGGAGTCCTCTCAGTTGTTAATTTCTTTCACCCCTGGCTGGGAAAGAGGGTGTTCCTCTTTCTAAGTGGTTTCATGTCATGACAACGATCGCAAAAGAGCGATCACTATTATGGTTAGTATATATCACTGAAAAGCACATTGGTGATATATACATAAAAGCAAATTGACATCCGGATTGTAAAAAAGTGTTTTTGTGGGGGGGTTGTGCCTTTCTCTGCGCCAACACTCATGGAGGGCTGTGCCCCCCCATCCCCCTGAATTAAGATTATCAATTCCAAGGGGGTGCATGTCAGAGAGGAGTCAAAAATCCAGATAGTGCAAAAAATTAAGTACCGTAGCTTGTAGCTGCAGCAAAATGCAAGCGCTCGCCAGTCTGGAACATGATACCTGCAGTGTCCTAGCTAGCCACCCACACCACCACACCACATGGTTAGCCCAGCGACAACAAGTATGGTAATCCCCCCAAACCCCTTCCCTATCCCTCCCTTTCCTCTCACAATTCCTTGCTTCTGTTCACCCTTCCCCATGGTCACGTTCCCATCCAGGGGATATTGTGCACAGTAGCCCCTAATAACAGGGCCCCAAATGAGTTACTCTTCTTGCAGTCACTCATTTTGGTTTGCTGTTATTGTGTGATACCTTCTAAACAGTGCTTGTCCAAAAGGTTGGCCAACTGTATTACTTTTTGCTACAGGAAGTACAGTAAGGACCTTCCTGGCATTGTTCATGGTCATGCTACCAGAGGCATGGCCATGTCCGTTGCTTGTTTCAGGAATGTTTCAGCTGCAGAGATCTGCATTTCTGCTACTTAGAGTTCTGTCCACACCTTTACCAAGCACTACAGTCTGGACATTGTCTGTGGGTATAGGACTATTTTCAGCCTGGCCGACCTACAGGGCTTACTTTCTTAGGCTATTGGTTACCAGCTACCCATACTGCTCATCTGATGTTGGAACTGCCTGGGACTCATTCCATAGGTGTGGCCTGTTGCAAGAGATACCCTTGATGAAGGTAGTACAGTTATATAAGAACTTACCATAATAGTAGATCTTCGTGAGGATCTCTTGCAGCAGTCCATGCCATTCCTCCCTCTCTCCCACTAGGCCTAAGAGTCTCTCTCTGTTCCTGTCTCTCCTTCTCCTCCTTGGAAAGCCTTCTGCTGCACGTTATTTTGTTTAGTGTGGTGGGAACCTTCAGCCCTTCCTTGGTTCCCCAGCAGTTGATGCCTGTTTATGGTCTCTAGTGGGAGAACTGAAGAGGGCATGGGGGCCGCTCACTTATATAGGATTGGCCAATTTCAGCATACTGTATGATGTCAAAGTGGGCAGCTCCCTGGTAGACTGCTATCTAGAAAAGTTTCTGTGTAGTCCTAGTGCCTTCTGGTTATAGTTCCATAGATGTGGCCTGCTGCAAGAGATCTTCTCAAAGATCTACTGTTATGGTATGTTCTTACATGACTGTACTTTCCCAAAATGACATCACAATGTTTTAAAAATGGTTGCAGCGTAGTATTAATGTTGAACAGACTCAGCCCTCTATATCTCTGGAATGTGTCAAACTACAGAGGACCGCTGCACCTCATTTGAAAGCACTTTTCATGGGCTTTGAAATTATGTCAGGCATCAGACGTGAATTTGACCTTTTAAGTCTGTTGATATGAAAATGATAAGCATGCAGGTTGAAATGTAGTCATCCAGTTAAATAATCAGATGTGGTGGGCACATGAACAGTGTTATATAACATAAGCCAGACAGGAAAATTATCTGCCTGCTCCGATTTGACTGAAAAGGGGACACTATCCCTGGTGTCCAGTATCCACATATCTGAGATAATAAACTACTGTATAACAGGAAATATTCACTGGCTTTTTATTTTCACTATTTTTACTGGTTCCATATTAATGTGAAAATAAAAAGTGAATATTAGGTGACTTACTATACAATGGCAGCACTACTGTGCCCTTTCAGGCTGTTTCCTCTCAAACAAACTGCATTCTGCAATTTGATAACCTCCCTAAGGCTAAGCTGCCCGAAGTTCACCCTCCAAGCAAGGGGACTACTGTGTCCTTTTTTGGACTGTTTCCTCTCAAGCAAACTGCATTCTGTAGTTTGATAACCTGCCTAAGGCGAAGCTACCCAAAGCTCACCCTCCAAGTAAGTGCACTACTGTGCCCTTTCGGGTTGTTTCCTCTCAAGCAAACTGCATTCTGCAGTTTGATAACTTGCCTAAGGCGAAGCTGGCCGCAGCTCACCCTCCAAGCAAGGTATGGGTTGGAACTCTGAATTTTGGCATCTACCGCTGGATGAATCTCACTTGCTCCTGTTTGCCAGTGTTCCTCACACTATGTGCAGCAATCCAGAAGTCCTCTAGGAACTGCTGCCTTGAAATCAATGCTAGGACTGATATCTGCTTGAAATGTTTTGATTTCTCACTTTAAGTAATGTTTAGTCTGATGTGGAGATTTCTTAGATTTGATTTAAGTTTTGAGAGAGTTTTTTTTTTAAGTGCCCATTTTCCCATTTGCAGTTTATACTGATCTGCCACTAGAGACATCTTATTTTTCCTATTAATCCTCCAACCCACTTCTCCAACTTGCCTCTGCCTTTTTCCATGTTCTAATCACCGTTATCCCCTCCCTTGTTTCTCACTTTTAGCATATCGTACTTTGAAGAAAAAAAAAAACACTGGTATAATTAACCTTGCACTGTGATGGGACCTTGCGTGTGCGCTTACTGCTGCACTCCTTGGTATCATAATGTCTCTTATAACAGCTCTATTTCCTAGAGGCATTGTACTGCACTCTCTATTGACCCTATCTGACCTTGCCTGTGATAAGTTTCTAACACCTACCTCGCCAACATCGTGTAGTAATCCTTTATATGTTTATAGTACTAGCACCTTATCCCAATGCTGTGACTCTCTTACTATGCCACGGAACCTGCATTCCCCTGGTGACTGGGGGTTGCCATTTCATCACCCTAGCTGGCTACCCCCTTTGGCACTCCTCCCTGGGATCTTCAACTTACAAGCCAACTGTAAAGTGCACTCAACTCAGAGGAAGCTTCACAAACTCAACAACAAGCAGTTAAAGGAATATCTGTGTAGACTGGCCTTACTGTTGTTGTTGCTGCTGCTGCTGCTCTCTGGCAATATTCACCCCAACCCTGGCCCTCCACAACTTACGGCATAACCGCAGTCATCTACTGGGTTACTTACAATTGCCTCACTTAATATATGCAGCCTCCTCCCCAAAATGGACGTACTGAATGCATGGATCTTACAACATATCCCAGACATCCTCTCAGTCGTAGAAACATGGCTTTCTTCAAAAATAGCGGATGCTTTAATTTCCATCCCAGGCTACACAGTCTTTAGACAGGATCGTCTCTCCAAGCATGGGGGCGGTTGTGCGATCTACCGCCAAAACAACCTTCAAGGTCTCGTCCTAACTCTTCCCAAAACTGATGACCATATGCAAGCCCTTGCCATTAAAGTGCTTCTAGGTACACTCAATAAAACCCTTACTGTGTTTTTAATCTATATTCCTCCCAGGCAGATGGCCTCTTGCTTTGATTCACTCCAGGAGTGTTTTGTCTCTCTGAGCCTCAATTCGGAAATTATCATGTTAGGAGATTTCAATATCAACTGGTTCTCTCCTGGCACAAGCCCTTTCAATTTATTTATTTATTTATTTATTTGTAAAATCGGAAGACCTTTGAGAGTGAGTTCTTTTACAAAGTTTCCACATCAGGGTGGACAAGTAATACAGGAGACAAATGCAGTAGTTACAGGTTCAGAAAAAATACAGTTGTTACAAGAGTTCAGCACATTAGGCAATTAAAAAGTAGTACATGAGAAGTTAGACAAACACTGGAAAACAAAGCAATTGTAAGAAGATATAGGTTATGTCTTGGATGATTCTCTGGGTGGCTCAGCCCTGGAGAATGAAAAGTCCATTGATAGACTATGGTTGGGAAAGTGGGAAAAGGGGGGTTTGGGGTAGTACTGAAAGTGTAAGGAAGATTATAGCTACTAGTGCTCCTGGCTAGGCTGGGATGAGGGCATGTTTTTCTAGGTATCTGTGCTGGGTTTAACCGAGGTGTTGGTTAGTCTTTCAAGTTTGGCCTGAGAAACAGGTGCATTGTGAGCTAGACTTTAGGTGCTGTTTGAGGCCTGTTTTGAACTGTGGCAGGCTGTGTGTTTTTAGTTTCCATGGGAGTTCATTTAGCCGGGGGGGGGGGCTTGGAAGGAGAAAGTGCGCTGCCCAAGTGAGGTTCACCGGAATGGGATGGACAGTGTTCCATTCTTCCTCCCTCTGGTGATGTGGGATGGGAGAGAGGCCTCGAGCAGGTTTTCTATTCAGGGTGGTTTTTTTCTGAGGAGTGACTTCTTACCCAGTTTCAAAGATGCAGTTTCAGCAGTTCACCTCACCCAGCTAGTCGAGTCCCCCATTAGAATTAACTATAAAACTGGGACAGGTACCTTACTGGACTGCATAGGTGCCGGAACTGGGGGGGGGGTGAAAGAGGTGGGAGCCATTCCACTTTTCATTTCTGTATGGCAAAAACTAGTATAGAAAAAGTGCCCTTTGTACCCTCATAAGTGCCCTTTTGATTCTCAGCCCCCTCAGCCTTTACCATGTTCCGGCACCCTTGCTGGACTGGGTGCTCTCTAACCACCCTGATCATATATCGGACACAACCGTACTCCCAGATGCCTTCAGTGACCACTCCCCAGTCTTGTTTCATTGGGCAAACAAATTCTGAAAACCACCCACTAGAACAATTACCACCAGGGTACTCATCCATGGGCACCTTGAATCACTAAAAGCTGACCTGCATAATCAGTACTGGTCAATGGTTTGCACAACTAATAATGCAGACATTGCCCTTGACCAATTCATTCTTCAGTTCAACGCTGTATGTGATAAGCACGTCCCCACCATAAAAAGCGTAAAAACAAAGGCCACTGTAATCCTTGGTTTTCTCCGGACCTCCTTGAGCTTCTGAATGCCAGGGACTATCTATGGCACAGGTCTAGGTGCCTGTGTAACCAGGCCGACATCCAGAGGTACAAAGTGGCTTAGAAACATGCACAAGGGCTATTCATGCAGCTAAAAAATCAATATTAAAAGGAAGTGCTCTCTTGGACCTGGAATGATGGCAGAAAATTTTGGACTAACCTTGAAGAGGTCACTGAGAGAGACTTCAGATCTGCCCCAACAATGCTTAACATTGATGATGTACCCTTACTCAACCCCAGACTTATTGCTAACACTTTTAATAATGCCTTCACGGACCTGAGTGGTGTCCTGCCACCTGGCTACTTCTCTCACCCCTACACAAATGACTACTCTGTGAAAGAAACTCAGTAACCTTCTCATCCTCCTTTCTACTTCAAAACCTTCTCAGCCCATGAAGCCAGGAATTACCTACTCAGGGTAATAGGGAAATCAAGATTTAGTGGTAACACCCTGGATCTTAAGCTTGCAGCCCATACGCTGGATGAAATTTTGTCACCTCCAACACATATTATTAGCACGTCACTTAGTTACTTTCAATTCCCTCAGAAATGAAAATCTGCCACTGTGACACAAGTTCATAAGTTTGGGGACTGCACAATTACTGGGAACTACGGGCCTATCTCTATCCTGCCCCCACTCTCAAAAGCTCTTAAGCATATAGTGGTTGACCAACTGGTTGAATGCTTAGAAAAATACTGGCTACAATGCCCGCAACAACACGGGTTCAGAATGGTCATAGTACCACTACTGCCCTTCTGGAGTTTTCATACTTTATTCACCACTCCTTAGATCAAGGACACCTGGTCATAGAAACATAGAAACATAGAATTTGACGGTAGATAAGAACCGCTTGGCCCACCTAGTCTACCCATTTCCCTACCTGATGGATAAGCTGCAGATTCTAGTTAATCAACAGCTTACTTCCTCCTCCTACCCCCACTAGAATTGCCTTATGTCTGTCCCATGCATTCTTGAATTCTCCCACTGTTCCTGACTCCACAACCTCTTCAGGAAGGCTGTTCCATGCATCCACAACCCTCTCTGTAAAAAAATACTTTCTAACATGACCTCTGCGCCATCTCCCCTCTATCTTCAAATTGTGTCCCCTTGTTCTTGCACATCTCTTTTTCTGAAATATGCTACCCTCTTGTACTTTGTTAATTCCCTTGAGATACTTGAAAGCTTCTATTGTGTCCCCCCCTCTCCCTCCTTTCCTCAAGGGTATACATATTAAGCTGCTTTAGTCTCTCTTTGTATGTCTTCTGGTGCAGACCCTGCATCATTTTGGTTGCCCTCCTCTGAACAGCCTCCACTCTGTCTATGTCTTTGTGGAGATGGGGTCTCCAGAATTGCATGCAGTACTCCAGATGGGGTCTCACCAACTGTCTGTACAGAGGGATAACAACGTCCTGTTTTCTACTGTTAATGCCTCTCCCTATGCATCCCAGTATTCCCCCAGCCCTCCTTACTGCCTTCTCACATTGCTTGCCCACCTTTAGGTCATCTGATATAATTACTCCTAGGTCTCTTTTGATTTTTGTTGTTGTTATTATCTCAGCCTCCATTGTGTACTCTTCCCCTGGGTTTTTGTTTCCCAGATGCATTACCTTGCACTTCTTTGCACTGAATCTGAGCTGCCATATATTTGACCATTCCTCCAACCTTGCCAAGTCCCTTCTCATCCTTTCCACCCCACCTGGTGTATCAACCCTTTTGCAGATCTTTGTATCATCTGCAAAGAGACATACCTTTCCTTCCAGGTGCTCTCCAATGTCACTTATAAAGACGTTAAAGAGGACCGGATCCAGGACCGAACCCTGTGGTACCCTACTAGTTACCCTCCTTTCTTCACTGTGGACTCCGTTTACTATTATCCCTTGCGTCATGTTGTCCAGCCAGTTTTTCATCCAGGCTGCCACCTTAGGACCCACTCCAAGGCTTGCTAACTTGTATGTTAATCTTTTGTGTGAGACTGTGTCAAATGCCTTGTTAAAATCTAAGTAGGCCATATCCACAGCCCCTCCCTGGTCTACTACTTTGGTCACCCAGTCAAAGAAATCTATTAGGTTTGTCTGACATGACCTTCCTGCTGTGAAACCATGCTGCCTTGGGTCCTATGCCCCACTGGCCTCTAGGTACTCAACAATTCTTTCCTTGAGAAGTGATTCCATCATTTTCCCTGCCACTGAGGTCAAACTAACTGGTCTGTAGTTTCCTGCCTCTTCCCTGCTCCCACTTTTGTGAAGTGGAATCACATCTGCCTTCCTCCAGTCCTCAGTTACCACCCCATCCTCCCATGATTTGTAAAAGAGAGTAGTCAGTGGCATTACTAGTTCTACCATTTGTTCTTTTAGAATTCTGGGGTGAATCCCATCAGGCCCCATTGCTTTGTCCACCCTCAGTTTCAAGAGTTCTTTCAAAACCCTTTCTTCTGTGAATGGACTGGTACCGACCCCCTATTCAGAGTGTTTCTCTTGTTTAGTTTAGGTACCTCCCCTTCCTCTTTTGTTGTGAATACTGAGCAGGAATATTCATTCAGTATCCCTGCTTTTTCACTGTCACCCTCTGTCCACATTCCTTCCCCTTTATTAAGTCTCTGTATTCCTCCCTTGGTCTTTCTTCACTCCCTAATGTACCTATAAAAGGTTTTATCCCCCTTCTTAACAGAGTTGGCTATCTTTTCCTCAGTTTTTGCCTTTGCTATTCTGACTGCCTTCCCTGCCTCCTTCTGCTTTAACTGATAAAGTTCTCTGTCCTGCTCCTTCTGTGTTTCCTTATATCTCCTAAATGCTATCCATTTCTCCTTAACCTTCCCTTTCACCTCTTTTGAGAACCATAGTGTTTTTTTCCTTAATTTTGCTTTGTTGATTTGCTTCACACAAGGCCGGTTGCCTCTGTGATGGTCGTTTTGATTATTTCTCATTGTTCCTCCACCCCTCCTTCTTAAACATAGAAACATAGAATTTGATGGCAGATAAGGAACGTTTGGCCCACCCAGTCTGCCCATTTCCCTACCTAATGGATAAGCTGCAGATCCTAGTTAACCAGCAGCCTACTTCTTCCTACCCCAACCCCCTAGAATGGCCTTATGACTGTCCCATGCATGCTTGAATTCCACCACTGATTTTGACTCCACAACCTCCTCCGAAGGCCGCTCCATGCATCCACAACCCTCTCTGTAGAAAAAATACTCTTAAATTACCTCTGAGCCGCCCTCTATCTTCAAATTGTGCCCTCTTGTTCTTGCACACCCTTTTTGAAAGATGCTACCCTCTTGGACTTTGTTGATTCCCTTGAGGTACTTGAATGTTTCTATCATGACCGCCCTCTCCCTCCTTTCCTCGAGGCTATACATATTAAGCTCCTTTCGTCTCTCTTCAAATGTCTTCCGGTGCAGACCCTGCACCATTTTAGTTGCCCTCCTCCGGACAGCTTCCATCCTGTCTATGTCGTTGTGGAGATTGGGTCTCCAGAACTGCACGCAGTACTCCAGATGGGGTCTCACTAGCTGTCTGTAGAGAGGAATAATAACTTCCTGTTTTCTACTGGTGATGCCTCTCCCTATGCATCCCAGTATCCCCCCAGCCCTCCTTGCTGCCCTCTCACATTGCTTGCCCACCTTTAGGTCATCTGATATCACTACTCCCAGGTCCCTTTCCATTTTTGTTGTTGTTAGTATCTCACCCCCCATTGTGTACTCTTCCCTTGGGTTTTTGTTTCCCAGGTGCATTACCTTGCACTTCTTAGCATTGAATCTAAGCTGCCATACATTTGACCATTCCTCTAACCTTGCCAAGTCCCTTCTCATCCTTTCCACCCCACCCTGTGCATCAACTCTGTTGCAGATCTTTGTGTCATCTGCAAAGAGACATACTTTTCCTTCCAGTCCCTCTGCAATGTCGCTTATAAAGACATTGAAGAGGACCGTCCTAATACTGAACCTCATGGTACCCACTAGTAACCCTCCTTTCTTCTGAGTGGACCTCCATTTACTATTACTCTCTGGGTCCTATTCTCCAGCCAATTCTTTACCCAGGCTGTCATCTTGGGACCCACTCTCAGGCTGGCTAACTTGTATATTAATCTTTTGTGTGGACTGTGTCAAATGCCTTGCTAAAGTCTAGGTAGGCCATGTCCACAGCCCTCTCTGATCTACTACTTTGGTCACCCAGTCAAAGAAATCTATCAGATTTGTCTGGCATGACCTTCCCGCTGTGAATCCATGCTGCCTAGGGTTCTGTGCCCCTCTGGCCTCTAGATACTCGACAATTCCTTCCTTCAGAAGTGATTCCATAATTTTCCCTATCACTGAGGTTAAACTAACAGGTCTGCAGTTTCCTGCTTCTGCCTTGTTCCCACTTTTGTGAAGGGGAATCACATCTGCCCTCCTCCAGTCCTCAGGTACCACCCCATTCTCCCATGATTTGTTAAAAGGTAGTTAGTGTGTCACTAGTTCTACCCTTAGTTATTTTAGAATTCTGGGATGAATCCCATCAGGCCCCATTGCTTTGTACACCTTCAGTTTTAAGAGTTCTTTCAGAACCCTTTCTTCTGTAAATGGGCTGGTATCAACTTCGTATCCAGAGTGTTTCTACTGTTTGTTTTATGTACCTCCCCTTCATTTGTAAATACTGAGCAAAATATTTGTTTAGTATCTCTGCCTTTTCACAGTCACCCTCTGCCCACCCTCCCTCCCTCCCTTTATTAAGCCTCACTATCTCTCCCTTGGTCTTCCTTCGCTCCCTGATGTACCTATAAAAGGTTTTATCCTCTTTCTTAACTGAGTTGGCTATCTTTTCCTCAGTTTGGGCCTTTGCTGTTCTGACTGCCTTCCCAGCCTCCTTTTGCTTTAACTGATACAGTTCTCTGTCCTGCTCCTTCTGCGATTCCTTGTACTTCCTGAATGCTTTCTTTTTCTCTTGAACCTTCACTGCTTTGGCCCACCTAGTCTTACCCATTTGCTAGTGCTTTTCTGAGGCACTCTCTCATTTTTCCAAAGTCAGCCCTCCTAAAGTCTAATACTCTTGTTTTTGTATGGCTTGACTCTATGGCTGTATTTATTGTGAACCTCACTGTTTGGTGGTCACTTGTTCCCAGATGGCTACCTACTTCTAAATCGGAGATCCTTTCTCCTTCCCCATTTAAGAGTACATGGTCTAAGATTGTTCCCTCCAGAGTGGGTTCCAACACTAGCTGTCTGAGGCATGCCCCCTGTAGGGCATCTAGAATGACCCTGCTCTTGGATGTGCCTGCAGCAAAGGTACTCCAGTTAACATCTGGCATATTCGGATCCCCCATCAACAATATCTCCCCTTTTTCTGCCATTTTAAGGATGCCTTCTATCATTTCTTTGTCCATTTCTTCCCCCTGAGATGGGGGTCTGTACACAACCCCCATGCGGATTGTGGTGCCATTTCCTGTCTCCAGGGTGACCCATAGTAGCTCATCAACTTCCTGTCTACTCTTTAGTTCTGTTGCTTTAATCCCTTCCCTTATATAGAGAGCTACTACTCCTTCTCCTCCTCATTTTCCCACCCTGTCCCTCCTGTAAATTGTGTATCCTGGTATGTTGACATCCCGGTCATGGTTCGCTGTGTACCATGTTTCAGTGACTGCCACAATATTCAGGCATCCCTCTTCCATCAAGGCCACTAGTTCAGGGAGCTTGTTACACAGACTGCAGGCATTGGTTCTTATCACCTTCCATTTTGTGATGACCTTACCCCTTTTAGCCCCATCCCTGTTCTTACTGCCTTTTTCTGCATTTACCCCTGTCCTGCTCCCTACCGACTTCTCTACTTTGGTGTTTAACTCTCTAACTACCGTGTTTTGTTGGGGAAGGCTGGGATTTCCGTGCTCCTTTTCAGTGCCTCCCTCTTGGCTAGTTTAAATGCTTGCCAATGAAACATTTAAACTTATCACCTAGGATCTTGGTCCCCTCCCGAACAGATGCAGACCATCACGCCAGTATAGGCCTGCATCCTTCCAGGTGGCTCCCCAGTCCCCAATGAAGCCAAAACCCTGAGCTCCACACCCTCATGCTGCTTTCATTGATTTAACCAAAACTTTTGACACAGTGAATCATGCCCTCCTGGCTGAACAGTTTACCACCATTGGCCTAGCTCATGACAGCATAGCCTGGTTTGAAAGTTACCTGCACAACCATACACAGCAGGTGAAGATTTGTAACACCCTGTTGGATAGCAGACTTGTCCTATCTGGAGTTCCTCAAGGGTCCATCTTGGGCACCTCTTTTTGTTTAGCATTTTTCCTCAACAACCTTCCTTACTCCTGTCAGGATCATATCCTTTTATATGCTGACGATGCTGTCCTGTTTACCAGTGATCCTGACTCTAAGGTTCTTGAATCCAGGTTACAGAGTAATTTCGTAGTCATAGAAAGATGGTTCCAAAAGCACAAGTTAGTTATGAATTACAACAAGACTAAAACTATGCTGTTCTCCAGCTCCCAAAATAGGCACAGAACTTACCCTCTTTCTATCACCAATGAAGAGGGCACTCCCCTGGAGTTAGTTCGGCTCTTTAAATATCTGGGGATTACAATTGATAGTACGATGACCTATGCCTATCACATTTATAACATTGCTAAGGCTGTTAATACCCACATTGGGCTACTTTATGGGCATAAGCAATGTTTGACCCCAGAGGCTCTTAACCTGGCCATTCAAAGCTCTCTTGTCTCGCTTATTGATTACAGCTTACCAATCTAAGGATCAGCTACTGAAACAACTCTTCGCCGCATCATAGTTGCACTCAACAAAGCATGCTGGCTCCTTACTGGCTCAGCCTGTCTGTCCCATACCTGTGACATGTACACTCAGGTTAAATGGTTCCAATTCAAAGGTAGACTCATGTACAAAACATGTTCACTGTCCAAAAAAGTAAGCTTAGGCAAAATGCCCCCAGAAGTGCAAAAGCTTATTACCTCCACTATCAACCGTCATTGCACCAGAAGCTCTACTAGCCAGATTTTTAATATACCCCGCTGTCGCACTTTTCTGGGACAAAAGTCCTTTACTTACTGTGCCCCACTATGGATGAACTCATTGCACCATGACGTCACTTCAGCATCCACCTTGGGCTCCTTCAAGGTTAAACTTAAGCAACAGCTAGTTGCTGATGCCAGTTGTAACTACTTCCAATAACCTTCCTTCTTGTGACCAGCACTTATTCTGATCTTATGCTATCCTGACCTTATGCATAACTGTTCTCAGCATGTAAATAACTGTTCTAAATTGCTAATCATTCTTCTTTCACATTTCCTCTTGATCCCTTCCACTCTTTCCCCTCACCCCTCTATGGCTTTCCCCCTATCCCCACCCTTATATCTCCTGAGCTCCCTTGCTCACTGTAAAATGCTTTGTCCCATACCTTCTCACCTTTGACGAGGCCCCTGGGCTGATGCCATCCCATACGTTGTTGATTATTAGATATTAAGCCGAGTCTTTCCCATTTTCCTGTAAAGGGTCATTTCATAAGACCCCACCCCCTCTAATATGACCCATTGAATTCCAGGTTTTAATCAACTACGCACCTTGGCATACATTGTACAATGCCACATGTATTGGAACATCTCTCGTTATATACTGTTGTAATGTTTTGTATAATTCCTTGTTTTGTTTGTTCTCTGTCTCATACTTTTCCAATACGTATTGTTCAACTGATGTGGAACCTATGAAATGAGCTTGTTCTCAAAGGTGTTATCTGAAATTTCAATAAATAAATAAAACCAGTGAAAATAAGAGGACGTGAACATGCCGGGTGTGCTTGGAGCACCAGATGTAACGGGCGTGAATTTAAACTGCTATACAGTATGTAAAACTTAATTAACATAAGTTCAAGTTCCAAGTTTTTATTCTTGAATTTTAGCCAGTTGTAGGTACAATGTGTTGAAGATTTGACATTTAACATTTCATAGCAAAAGAATTAAAAGGGAACAGTCAGCATTAAGAGCACCCCCAAAAATAATTTTCTTTACTTACAGTTTACTGCAGTATAATAAATTGCAGAAGTACAAAACTCCACGTAGAGGGTTTCAGGTCAGCACCACTTAAAAAAATTGACTGAAGCTTCCAGTTATAGTAATAAAGTGCAACTGTTTTTTTTTAGTAGTGTGTATCTAAATCTTCATTCAAAATAGCAAAGTTGACCAACAACTCACGAGCAAATCCAGCTACCCATTTCTCAGAAACATGATCACAGTGAGAATAATTCCACTTCATCAGCAGCAGCAAATTCCAAGAAATTCCAATTAATTACTTTTTAATCAAAAAGCCAGAAGTGCCAAAATATAACAAACATGGTAGTAACAACCATTATCGGTCATGCCACCCAGGTGTATCGCATATGCGCTTATGTATGGACTGTTATGTCATCTGTATTGGACTGATTTTGCAGTGTGGATGCAAACAGTACTGTAACACAGTTTAAACCAACCTCTGCCACACTTTGGAGGCTTTTTCTAGGCTGCCAAAAAGAAAAGGAAACAATTATTTACATCTTCAAGCTCGCAATGAGCTCCCGAACAGAGTGTTGTGATTTTTTTTAATCAATTACCATACCTGATTGGGAGTATCCTGGCAGTCATTGTGGCACCCACAATGCTTTGCAGTACTGCCACCATCATGTCCGGCAACTTGAGCAGGCAAGTACAGTGCTGCAGTGCAATGAGGACACTCCAAGGACCATGTTTAAGCACAAAATGTAAAATGTTTTTTAAAATGTTTTAAAGGTGACCTGCAAAATAGCGATGCAGCCCCCTCCCGTCCTCACATACCTTGCAATACTGTTGCAGGAGTCTAGGGCTGCAGTTGGAATTATTTTTCATAAACAGGTTTAATTTTAATAAAGCACTGAAACTTTTGGCTGAACGCGGAAGTGTGGATGGGACCCGACTGAGCGGGCACAAGTGTTCATGGGTATTACACCCATTTAGTGATGTCGCTCCCACCACTTCTATTATAAGTGCAGCATTGGTGGTAGGTTATTATGCTGATTTTATTGCTTCCCCAGGGGTCTTGACACCCCAAACATTACTTACTGCAAAACTTGGACAGGTCCCCTCCGTACTTCCACGTTCAGCCGAAAGTTTTGGTGCTTTATTAAAATTAAACCTGTTTATGAAAAATAATGCCAATTGCAGCCCCAGACTCCCACAACAGTATTACAAGGTATGTGAGGACAGGAGGGGGGGTTTGTCGCTGGTATGTGAGGATGGGAGGGGGTTGCATCACTATTTTGCAGGTCACCTTTAAGAAACTGATGTCAGTGTGGATGGGACTATAGACAATATAAATCACTCTAAGCCAAGAGCTGCTTACTGTATCCTTAATTGCTTAGAGTGTGACAAGTTAGATAAATTTGTGCAGTCACCTAGTATAAATGTTAACGGAGATATATCAATGCTAGTTCCCACCTGGTCCAACAGACATTTGCATCATCCTTCCAGACATACTGTACACAGTTTAGAACAGTGCCGCAGAACAGGCATTAGATTTGCATTTCTTGAATTGCACCTCCAACATTCATCTTTTGTGCTGCCACTGAATCTAGAAAGAACTTCAGGGGTATAATATGTGTAGCACAGAATTTTGAATTGGATTAGTCAGCCTTGAAGTTCCCTGCTACAATTACATTAACTTTTCTGCATTTTATTCTAGTGCTGCAGAGAAATCGTTACTTGAAACTCTTTTTTCCCATCTCATACAAGAGTCTGTCACTTCTGCGTCTGTATAGTTTAACAGCTTGTATACCCTCCCTGCCCCCCTTACCTCTTGCAGCCTTGAGAAGATCAGACCATCGTGTTGGAGTGTAGGCATTGACTTCATACAGGTCAAACTTCTGAAGCATGTTTCTCATCTCTAGGTAGTAGCAGAAACTCCATGTTTTAACACCAAATGCATAACAAATAACATTCAATGGTTTAATGGTACTGCTTTTCCAAACCAATCACACCCACCAGGTCTCTTATTCCCAATTTGTCCCTACCATTTGGTTTAAGAGTTTTCCCATCACATAAAAGGTTAAAATGACTCCATAATGGTAATAATTTTCATTAAAATGATTTCCATTTGAATAAATTCTTAACTCATTTATACACCCCAATAGTATAAGTTATTTGCGGATGTGATGTTATGTCTTTTGGTAACTTAATGAAAAGAAAGTTTGTGAAGGAGCTCCGGGATAAGAGAAATTCCTCATATTTAGTATATGAAAGTTTGTACTGATTTTTATTAAATGATGTTTTTGTAACCACACCAATTGCTTAATCATATATCAACAGTGACCTTTTTGAAATTAGGAAGCCCTAGGTTCCCACATCCTTTTTTCTGAAAGAACTTTTTAAACTCTCTTAAATTAGATTTAAAACCATGCTTTTATTTAAAAAAAAGCTCTCATAACATTGTTTCACACCCCAGTAAAGCTAAAATAACAAACATAAAGTGTTAAACAAGCTTTGTTAGAGCTATAATACTCACTGTATGACCTTTCTCAACTCATTTGACCTCTCAGGGCTGAAATCCATACAGCTGAGGAAACAAGTAAAAAGTAATATTCTGGTAAAAATAGGATTTTGCATCTTGGCTAGGATATCATAATAAAAAAATTATAAAAAGCAGGATAGGACATATTATGAACAGTTCAGATTCCACCAGCCCCCAAAGCAAACGTCATAGTGAAGCTACACCTCTTGCCCCTTACTGCACTTGGTTTAAAACACATTAAAATGTTGGAATAATTGATGGAGGAACTGGGTAAGAAGCAAGATCTCAAAAAAAATGTGCATCACACCTCTCAGGGCTTTAAATCAATTATTTTAACACAAAACACTGTTAAAATAAATAAAAAAAAACATTAAAACTGTGATTCACTAAAAAACACATATTGTGACACAGAATAAATCTATTAACCTGCAGAAAAAATGCTTCCAAACACAGAGATTCAAAATCAGTTTGAAACAATAGATTCAGAGCCACGAGACCTGTTCACACTGTGTTTTGCCGCTACTTTTTAATCCTTCTTTAAAAAGTTTTGGAAACACTAGAGAGCACACCGCATCAATGTTGCCGCTGCCCTTTTCCCTTCCAACAATTCCAGTGTTCCAGTGTTGTCCCTACTTTGGTTGGGGAATTGGGGTGTTGCAGGTGGTTTTGATGTTCAGACAGGACAGGAAACCAACACCACTCTGCAAACCCAAGGAAAGAGGGATCATGGTGGCAATGCCACACAACAGAAGATCATTAAAACAGGTTTACAGGCAGGCAGAGGCACCAATCTTGCCGATGTACGCCACTGACAATGGCTCACAGTCTCTCGTGTGAACGAGCCTACAGTGTCACCTTCTTGGTTTCACCATCCACACCCAAGTCAATGCTTCATTTGCATATCAAATTTCTACCCTGCCTTGGCAGTTTTGACTACACGGTGTACATGAGTTGTGAATGACAGGACATTATCCATGTGTACCCGAGATATTTAAAGTTGTTAACCTGCTCCAATATATCCCCTTTGCTACTCTGTACCTGCAGTTTCCCAAATTTCTTTCTGTTCTGAGGAACCATAAAAAGCATGCTCTTAGTTTGTTTATCGTTGAGCAGCAATTTATTATTACAGAACCATGTCTCAAGACTGTGAAAATTTGCTTCCAGTTCACAGGTGATAGAGGGTAGATTTTTTCCACATACTGAGACTACTGCATCACCAGCCTATAGCTATGATGTGCACTGGGCAAACTGAAGGCAGGGAGTTTATGAAGAGGCTGAAAAGGAGTGACCCCAGTATTAAACCTTGTGGGACTCCAAGACTCACCTCTCTTGGCTCAGAGAGAGTGCCTTTGATTTATATATGTTGATATATTGAGATATGCTATAAGCATATGCTAGACATTAAGAAATATAATACAAAAGGAAGGAAACTGAAATGGCTTGATAAAAAAAATTTAGAAAGAACTTAACAAGAAGTACACGATGGACTTCCGGTGATGTCAGCAAGGGGGGTGTTATCCTAACTCTCTACTCTGCTCCCTTTCATTTAGGAAAAGAGCCATAAATGCAATGTTTTCTTTATAAAACTTAACAATTTTACTAACTAAATCATCCAGCACCAGATGGGGAGAAAGCTCTGCATTTTGGAGATGCAGCAGCCACGGAGGCCTCTGGACGAGACACTGAATACTCAGCCAGTGCAGCTTCCACTACACGAGACATGGCAACCAGCCCTGCCAATGGGAAACAGAGTACTGCTCCTAAATCTAGGGAACAAAAAAGATTGATTAAGTATCAGAGGACCTCAGAGGTCAGAGTGTTCCAAGTGGAGTATAAGGAAGACTTTGCTAAATTTTCTTTCAGAGTTGATAAACTTAAAATACACAAAAGCCCAGGAATATGAAACCCAGAAGACAGGAGGCTTGGATGCTGAGCTGACAAAGCTGACTGCGTCCTTGTTGACACACTGTATAAATGGGAGGCATTGGAAACAATGTGCGATGGTTTAGAGGGAAGATCCCACCGAGAGAAAAGACCAGGAGCAATGATAACTACTGCCTTCTTGGAAACATTTTTTTCAACAGAGGCTTTAGCTACCCTCGGACTGTCAGCTCCAAATCGAGTGTGTGCATACAGCACTTGGCTCACCACCCACCAACAATCAGCAACACCCCCGCTCCATTGTTTTTTTTTTTTAATTTTAAAGCATTGCAGTAAAACGTAAAATAATACTTGAACTTTAGGGAATGTAAGAAATCTTTTATGAGGGTTCTGAAGTGTACACCAACCGTGACTATTCTCCCAAAGTTATGGAGCAAAGAAAGGCATATGGACTAATATTGGTGGCTCTCAGAGAAAATTAGCTCAAATATCAGACTCCATTTCCAGGTCATTTCTGGGTACTGTACACACATGGAGCAGTGCTTTATCCTGCATTAGTTGACGATGTGGTTGACCTGAAGGCTCAAGGAATCACAGTCACGTGACCCTAATGTGCTAAATGTAAACCCAATGAGGAGCGACACTCACACCTGTTTTAACTGACCAACAACAAGGCTGAACAAGCCACAAGTCAAAATCTGCTGCCACAATGAAGGACATCCACACCCTGCTACAACCTCTTGCAGCTGACCCCCTCAACCTGATGCCCCAACAGACGACACAATCTTTTCCTTTTGCTTGCTATCTTGATGACTGGGGTAAGGCAGTATGTAATACCACTCCTTGTCTTTCATGTTCATTTTTATGTTGATTGTGCACAGCACAAGAAACATATTGGCAGAGCTTGATGAGAAGCAGGCTGTAAAGGCATGGCACTGTTGTGGCCAATGCCCCCACAGCCTGCAAAGGCTTGTCCCGCTTTCCCCAATGCCGTTGCAGGCCGCTGGTGACACAAGTTTGGAACATTCACACCAACTTGTGACAAATCAGCCACTGCAATCAGGGGCTGCCTTGTCATTGAAGCATAAGCCATCCACTGCAATGAGGGAGCAACCCGTTATTGCAGGGTGGATCTAGCAAGCCTGATATTATTTGTGAACATGGCGGTGGGTTGCTGCCCTGTTCACAAACATTATAACCCCCACCGTTTATCTGCTGATGGGGAGCCCACTCCCCCATCAGCATAATGTGACCCCCCCATTTTATTGTCTGCCAATGGGGTGTCCAATCCCTGTCGGCAAAAGGAATCCTCCCTTTGTTGTTTGCTGACGGGTGCCCAATCCCCATTGGCAGAAAGGAATTCCCCTTTGTTTGCCGATGAGGGTGCCCAATCCTCGCTCGCATAAAGGAACCCCCTTTGTTGTTTGCCGATGTAGGTGCCCTATCCCATCGGGCCACAGTGCTCCCCAAAAAGACCCCTGGCACACTGGGAGCCCACCAGTGTGCCAAATGCCCCTGTGAAGTGAAAACTGTACCGCGTTGTCTTTTTGTTACCTGGAAAGAAAAATGTCCTCACAGTCTCCCAGACCCCTCTCCTGCAACCCATGCCCACCCACTGCACCCTACCTCCCCACACACCCCCACCCCATACTTACCTCCGGGTCTGGGCGATGATCTTCGCTGGACCGTGAACACGTCTGCACTCTTCAAAGGTGACCACGAACTGAGGAAATGCCGATAAGCTGTATGATGGAGTAAATAGGGTTTTTTCAACTTTGCTGCTCATCTCAGGCTTTTTCTGGAATTATTTCACCAAATTTTCAACATGGGGTTTTTGGGACCCCTCCTCATGAATGCTTCAACTGTCATGGTGTTAATCGGCCCCGAAAGGTGATTTCATGGTCACTGCATGGAATCACCTTTGGGGACTGAGTAATGAAACGACAGTGCCAATGTTCATGAGGTGGACTCTCAAAAAGTCTATGTTGCAAATTTGGTGGAAAAAATCCCAAAAATGAATGTTTTATGAGCGTGCGCTGGGAAGTTGCTATGCACACTCGTAACTTCATGAATTTGCAATATTTTGATGCTAGATTTTTGACATTGGCATTTTGTCACACCTCCTTGTGAACAGTACAGCTGTCATTGTTCATATGCTGGTGGAAATGTGTTTTCACACTTCTGGCGCAGAATAATGCGGTCGCTGTCAGAAATCAGTGTTCAGGACAGGTTAAGAAAATGACAGTGACACTGTTCATGAGTAGAGGTCCTGAATTGGCCATGTTGAAAATTTGGTAACAAAACTCCATAAATGACTGTGTTATTTAGTGTGCATTTAGCGTTTGTATCAAGACGTCAGAATCCTCAAGAAATGTATAATGTGCTCACTCCAGATTTTCAACATTGCCATTTTCCAACACCTGCTTATGAACAGTGCAGCTGTCATTTTTCCCATCCTGGCCAAAATGTGTTTTCGCAGTTCCAGCGCAGAATAGAGCAGTCGCTGTGGGAAATCACTGTCCGGTACAGAGTAGTAAAATGACAGTGATACTGTTCATGAGCAGTGGTCCTAAAATGCCTATGTTGAAAATCTGGTGATGATAGCCCATCAAATGACTGTTACAAGGGTGTGTTGCACACTTTCCACACACCCTTGTAACTGCAGATTCGTAATATTGTCATGCCACATTTTCAATAGTGGCAATTTTTCACACCTCCTTATGAGTAGTACAGCTGTCATTTTTCTCATATTGAGTGAAATGTGGCTTCACAGTTGTGGCTCAAAATAACAAGGTCACTGTGGTAAATCAGTGTTCGGGACAGATTAAGAAAATGACAGTGGCACTGTTCATGAGCAGATGTCCTAAAATCCCTATGTTGGAAATTTGGTGTCAAAACTCCATAACATGACTGTGTTACAAGCGTGCGTTCGACTGTTCCCACACACCCTTGTGACATTGCAAATTTGTAATATTTTCACACTACATTTTCAACAGTGGCATTCTTTCTCACCTCCTTATGAACAGAACAGCTGTCATTTTTCACATTCTGGCTAAAATATGTTTTTGCAGTCCCGCTGTGGGACATCAGTGTTTGGGATAGATTAAGATGGAACAAGTGAGAGGGGGGAGTGACCGAGCTCAACTGAGCTCTGTCGGAACTGCTCTGGATTTGTTTGTGGACAGAAAAAGGCCCCAACGCAAGAGACAAGTACAAAAGGGCAGACTGCAGCACTGGGAGAAACAGAATGAGAGAGCGAGTGAGGGAGGGGGAGTGAGTGAACTCACCAGAGCGCTGTCAGGACTGCTGTGGATTTCTTTGTGGGCAGAAAAAGTCGTCAATGCAGGCAGGGGCCCAGTAGAAAAGGCCAGCATGTAGCAGTGGGAGAAACAGTACTAGTGAGTGAGACAGGGGGACTAAGTGAACTTAACGGAGCTCTATCAAGACTGCTGCAGATTTCTTTGTTGGCAGAAAAAGGTGCCAATGCAGGCAGGAGCTCCGTGCAAAAGGGTCACTTGCAGTGCCAGGACAAACAGAATGAGCGCATGATAGAGGGAGACTAAGCGACCTCAATGGAGCTTTGTCGGTACAGCTGCAGATTTATTTGTGGACAGACAAAGGTGCCAATACAGCCAGCAGCCCCGTACACAAGCACAGTCTGCAGCGCCAAGAGAAACAGAACAAGTGAGTGACAGAGTGGTAATGAGCGAACTCAACGGAGCTCTATTGTGATTACTGTGGATTTCTTTGTGGGCAGAAAATGTGGCAACGCAGGCAGGAGCCCAGTACAAAAGGCCAGCTTGCAGGGCGGGCAGAAATAGAATGAGTGAGTGAGACAGGGGGAGTGAGCGAGCTCAATGGAGCTGTGTTGGGACTGCTTCAGATTTCTTTCTGGCCAGAACAAGCCACCAATGCAGGCAGAAGCCCAGTACAAAAGGGCAGCCTGCAGCGGCAAGAGACACAGAATGAGCGAGTGAGGGAGGGAGGGGGAGTGAGTGAGCTCAATGGAGCTTTGTTGGGACTGCTGCAGATTTGTTTGTGGGCAGAAAAAGGCAGCAATGCATGCAGGGGCCCAGTACAAAATGGCAGCCTGCAGTGGTAGGAAAACCAGAATGAGCGAGTGAGAGAGGGGGAGTGAGCAAGCTCAATGAAGCTGTATTGTAACTGCTGCAGATGGTGGCAATGCAGACAGGAGCCAAATAGAAAAGGGCAGCCTGCAATGCCACCAGAAATGGAATGAGCGAGTGAGAGAAGGGGACTGAGTGAGCTCAACGGAGCTCTGTCAGGACAGCTGTGGATTTCTTTGCAGGCAGAAAAAGGTGCCAACACAGTCAAGAGCCCAGTACAAAAGGGCAGCCTGCAGCGCTGACAGAAACGGAACGAGTAAGTGAGAGAGGGGGACTCAGCAGGCTCAATAGACCTGTGTTGGGACTGCTGCAGATTTCTTTGTGGGCAGAAAAAGCCACCAACACAGGCAGTAGCCCAGTACAAAAGGGCAGCCTGCAGCGCCAGGAGAAACAGAATGAGTGAGTGAGTGAGAGAGGGGGAGTGAGCCACCTCAACGCAGCTCTACCAGGACAGCTGCAGATTTCTTAGTGGTCAGAACAAGGTGCCAATGCAGGCAGGAGTGCAGTACAAAACAGCAGCCTGCAACACCGGGAGAAACATACTGAGCGAGTGACAGAGGGCAGTGAGCGAGCTCAACACACCAGCACAATCAACATTCGGCACTGACAAATGCATGTTGTTTCTAGCCAATGCTGTGCTTATAGTAATGAGAAGAGGTAAAACACACTATTTTATTTATTTAAATGTTGTTAATTGGGTAGGGACACTGGACTTAATCCTTTTTAGGTCTGACCTAACATAAATACAATTAAACAACAATTAAACAAACAATAACCAATTAGATAAAACAAGTGCAAACATCATGTGTCTGTAAATGGCTATAAATGGGTTCTTAGCTGACACATAACTTACTAATCTGACTCCTCAGTACTCACCCCCATATATGATTGGTGGCCCAGGTACTGATCCCTTACACTTGCCAACGCTGTCTGCAGTGCTGATAGTTAATATGAAGCTGGATATTTCCCCGTGCTGTTGTTTTTCCCTTGATGGGGATTTATTTGACTAATGAGATATCCTGCTCTCTGGTGACACATGCTGAAGAGGCAAGGCAAAGCAAAATTTATTTAAAAGACGCCCAATCTCGGAGGCTCTGGGCGCTGTAAACATTAAAACAAGCATTTAAATATAATAAATATAACATTACACATAAGAATACAAATCTTGCAAAAAAGAAAAGAACCAGACCATAGCTATAAATATTCATCTAAACATTAAATGCTTTAGAAAAGAAAAAGGCCTTAAGCTGGGCCTTAAAAACATCCACTGATGAGGCTTCTCTGACCATAGTTGGAAAAGAATTCCACAGAACAGGGTCCGCGGCGCTAAATGCTCTATCGCCGGCAGATTTCAGCCTAGTTCTGGGAATGGTCAGGAAGCATTCACTGGAGGAACGAAGAGGACGTGAGGAGAAGGCAGGTAACAGAAGGTCTAACAGGTAACCAGGGCCCTGCCGTGTAGGGCCTTATAGGTGAGAAGACCCACCTTAAAGAGGACTCTCCACTGACTGGCAGCCAGTGCAATTCAGCAAAAACCGGTGTAATATGGCAAACCTTTTGCTGCCCGGTCAACAACGGGGCAGCGATGCTTGCACCTGCTGCAATCTGCGGAGAGATCCTCCCGTGACCCAGAGATAGAGCGCATTACAGTAATCAAGCCTAGATGTGACTAAGGCATGTATCAAAGTAGGGAGGTCCAGAGGCGGAACAAGGGACTTAATCCTGGCAATGTTTCTGAGATGATAAAAATAGGTACGAACCACAGAGGATATTTGAGCCTTCATGGTTAGATCTTTGTCCAGAATCACGCCAAGATTTCGCACCCAAGAGGAGGTCTTCAATGGCACAGATCCTAGGACAAGCCCAGTTTCTGTGTCAGAGGTCATCCTATTTCAGTTGCACTATTGTAATGTCTACTAGTATGGTGTCTACTCCCTAAATTTAAATTTAAGTCACTTAACCATTCTAAAGCTCCCAGGTTGCCCCTGAAAACAGGTAGTTGTGTCTAGTGGGCTTTACCCGGTTAACAAAGAATAAAAAAATAAATAAAAATAATGAATCTTGTTCTTATCTCTCCCTCTGGGTATATAAAGGGACTGTAATGAGTACCCTTGGTGGCATTAATGTACATCCTCACAATGATGGGTGATAAATTTGTCAGATGGAAAGGGGGAGCCATCTTTCACCAAGAATTCATACTGCTGGGGGGGAGGCTTCCAGGCAGGACTAGGACTTACCCCATGGCTGTCTGGATGCCACCCATTGGTATAGTGACAAAGGTGATCTCTATGACTCTCCCTTTCTAGCAGTTTATAATGTGGCCCTCCATGCAAATTGACAGCCATTTCCCATATCTTGGACTTGGCTAAATCTGGAGGTAGTGTACAATGTCAGGGGTTTGGCAGTTGAAATTCAATGCAAAGAAGTGCAAGATAACGCATATGGGGCACAAAAACCCTGGCACAATATATCAGTTGGGGGGGTGAGGATATAGCATGCACCAAGCAGGAAAGGGATCTTGGGGTTATCATCTCTGATGACCTCAAGGTAGGGAAACAGTGTGACAAGACAGCAAGTAAAGCAAATAGGATACTGTGATGTATAGGCAGGGCATCACCAGCAGGAAAAGGGAGGTCATAATTCGCTATACAAGACACTAGTGAGGCCCCACCTGAGTACAGTGTACAGTTCTGGAGACCATACCCTACGTAAGGAACATAGACAGGGTAGAGAAGGTTCAGAGGAGGGCAACAAAGATGGTGCATGGATTGCATCACAAGTCCTATGAAGACAGGTTGAAGGAACTGAACATGTACTCCTGGAGGAGAGGAGGAGAGAGGGATATGATAGAGACATACAAGTATCTTACAGGGAGGAACAGGTGCAGGAAAACACTATTTTAAATGAAAGAGATGTTCCAGGACTAGAGGGCATGGGATGAAGTTGGAGGAGGACGATTCAGAGGAAACATGAAGAAATTTCTTCACAGAACGGGTGGTGGACAAGTGAACACCCTGCCAGAGGAAGTGGTGGAGGCTGAAACAATCACGGGATTTAAGAATGCATGGGATAGACGTAAAGTAATTCTGGAGGTCAGGGGTAAGGGGCAACAGACTTCTAGGAAAACAAACTGAACTTACAAGCTCAAATGGGCAGACTGGGTGGGCCATAGGCCCTTATCTGCCAACACTGTCTATGTATCTATGTAACAGTGATTTGGGGAAAGGGCTTTGCCCTATCTCCCCCCATCCTGATCTGAACTCTCATTTCTGTGATTCAGTCGAAGAAGGACCATGAGTATACTTATCCATAACCACCCAGGGTTACAGCTTTAGACATCTCCCTGTTTGAATAAGTCACCTACAAAAGTATGTCTACAGACAAATTTGGACCCTGTTGGTCAAGAGTATAACCTAGTTTGTTACAATAAAATGCTTTTTTTTAATCTGTGAGTGAACATTCTAGTAGACATACCAAACAAATATAAATATCTTGAAAATCATACAAGTCACACATTCATATCTAGTGTCACAATTGTTCACAACAAAAATACCTTTACAATGAGGGTAGTCACCAAGCTGAACTCTGTATAGTTTTTAAAATATGGTCATCTTTACTGTTGGGGGCTGATTGTAAAGCAGTACTTTCTGCTGAATCTATGGCCTTGGTTACATCAATGTCACATGAGACAGGATGCATTATAGGAATAAGGAATACAATAAACTTAGTTCAGATGGAGATCCCCAGGGTTCGTAAAACTACCATAAAACTGGAAGGTAAATTTAGGAAACACTCCAAATAGCAGACAGAGGAAAGGACACACTAGGACGTCACACACAAATCAAAACACTCTGCACAATATATGTTTTTGCAAATTCTGGATGGACTACTCCTTTAATAAAACTCACTTCTTTATCAAAAACACAAAGTCTGCCAGAAGACTGGATACCTGTTATATATGTAGAAAAGGCTGTCATTCCAGAGCACTGCCATCTAGTGGTGAAAGTCATGGCTAACAGCCAAATCAGTGCTGGGTGACTGAAACAGCAATAGAGACATCTAATGGTGGTCCATGGGTTAGTAAGTATGAAGGTCAAAATAAACTCTCTAGTCTCCTAGCCAAGTGGGATTTCCCTGTAGCTGAATGGTTGGAGCTGCTGCTTTGGGACTCAGTGTCCCAAGTTTGATTCCCAGCAAGGGCAGGACACATGTCTGGCCAAGTACAGGAGGACAGACAGCAATGGTGACAAAGGTGTGCGATGCTTTGCCCCAAAGAAAGGGGAAGTAATGGTGTATAGGAATCAATGCAATCTGTGCAAAGCATCACCATCTAGTAATGAAAGATGTGAACAACAGTCAAAAGCAATGCAGCCATCTGGTGGTGATCCACAGTACAACAAGCATGAAAGTAAATGGAGCACTCTGACCTCCTAGCTAAGGTGGAATTTCCCTTTAGGTGAATGGTTAGAGCTGCTGCCTCTGGGATTCAAGGTTTCAAGTGTGACTCCAAGCAAGGGCTATAAGTGAGTCTATGCCAAATACACAGGGACTGACATAAACATTGTACTGAAAGAAAAAAAATACAAGTGGATACAAATAAAGGGTTAAAAAGCAACGGAGCACTGAAAGAGTCACAGATTTAAATCTGTTCCCTGGCCCCTTTAAAGCAGCAGTATTTGTTAGTTGGCAACATTTTCTATCATATAGTTTTGTAGCAAAAGTATATTTCTGACATCCTTAGATTCATAATTAGCATATTTTAAATTTATTCAGCTATGTAAAAACTAGTTTTCATAATTCTTTTATAATTAATTCACAGTTCTTTTTATAATTAATGATGCATGTCATTAAAGATGGCCACCACTTGCAATATTTGAAAAACGTCTTCTACTGCAGGTACCATTTGTAACTATAAATACTACATTCACACTACGGATGTATAATATTTGGTGCTAACACATGTTTCTGGTTGTAAATAGCACTACATTAAGATGTTTAATTTGTTCATGGTGGGCTTTACAGGGAAGAAAAAATGTTAAAAATGTCTGAATCAGGTTTCTCAGTTCAGGAATGCAAGAAAAGAAAAATTGGCATAGTGATGTTAGTGCCAGAAATACGTTGTTACTAAAAAAACATGATTTACATATACTGCTGCTTTAACACCCATCTGCTCAGCAAGTCATAGAAAATAAATCTCCTCCAATGGTGTTCTAGACCCAGCAACTAAACATAGTGTTGGACTAAACATTTTAATGCCAAACTTTCAACTGGTATGTGAGCCGTGAGGCTTCCTTTTATAGACGTCCCCTGTACTCTGTCATTCTGATGGGCAGATGTCCAAGATTCCTTTGAAATCTGCCATCAGTTTCATCCTGCCTTGGCTTGCTGGACCCTCTCCGTGTCCCTGCTACCACTCAGTTGCCAGGGTTAGATTACTACCGGAAAAAGATATGCAAAACAGCCTCACCCTGGCTTTGGAATGGGGGGAGGATTCAGGGGGATAAAGACCAACAGATTTTATTCCTTCAAGGCCAGTGGGGTGCAGCAGATATTCACAGCTACCAGGAATACTAGAAGTATTGGCTTGAATGTGATTACAAAAAGTTAGTCAATATCACAACAACTGACTGACCTTAATTTAAAGGGCTAATAACACCTCCCAAATAACTTTGGAAATCATAACATTTAGACACAGCTCCATTTCTATTTCACAGTATTTATGCTTTTCGTTTCCTTATTATTCCTTATAACTAAAGACATTTGGGGGAAAACAGGATCTTTGCCCTTGAGACACTGCTGGCTTGCAAGTAAAACTTTGGTGGGCACAGACATTTCAAACTCAGAAGTTCTCATGGGAGACAGTATATCATAGTGGTTAACAACAGAGAGCAGCAAACCTGGAGAACTTTTTTTGAATCTTGCATCCAACACATGCATACTGCGTGACCATAAGCAAGTCACTTAACTTCCCTGTGTGTTCTGGATGCACCTGGAAATGAGCTTTGGGTCAGTATGTCTTTACTGGCCAAGAATTGTAAAATAACTAAGTAAAAAGTCACGGCAGGGTGTACATAATAGGATTTTAATGCATGCCTCTCAACTGTCCCTGATTTTCAGGGACGTTGATGATTTTGCCTCAGAATTTCACTCTGTCCCTCCCAAAGTTTGTGTTTACATGACCTAACAGTGGTGATTATGAGCAAAAAATAATGTCAAACATTAAAGTTACAGGCTTGTTCTTGTTTTAGAAAATGTATTTTACACTAAGCCCTTTATTCTAGCAGCTTCCTGAATGGATATCACCAATTTTGAAGATGTGTCCCTGAATTTGGCCCTTTGTTGCAGATTTTTTTAACCTTGTCCCTGATTTATGAAGCAAGAGATTGAGAAGTACAGTATGTGTTAATGCATGCCCCAGGGGTGTAGTAAGGCATACAGCCAAAGGCTGAGTGTCCTTACACCCCTGGCAAGTGCATTAAAATCCAATGATGCACACCCTGGATGTGGCTTACTGCACTTATAAAATGGCTCTAAGTAGGTTTTGGGGGGATGCAAATGAGATTCGGCACCTGACAGTACATTTAAAGAGATGTAATACATGTTCAGGTGACATCTCTTGGCCAATGAAATTTTACATTTTTCTTGCCATTTTATAAATAAAAAATAAAAATATTCACTTAATGCAACCCTCAGGCATGCACAGGACAGTGATTTTAATTTATTTATATTTTATGATGGCCCCCCACCGCCCATGCCTCATTGATGGGCTATTTAGACCTCTCGGTTCCTTCCTAGATCTTCATATAGATTTTCTAGGCGCAGTGGCACAACTTTAAGGGATCATCATCAACAAATGAGGGGGGCAACATTGGTGGAGAAGTATCAGCGAGGATCGTCAGGGAGGGCAACATTTGTGGGCAAGTATCGGGTAAGGGGTGTGCATAAGATTAAGAATCAGGAATGTGAGGTAGGACATCAGAATAGACCCAATGGACTTATTCTTTTTCTATTCCTACTGTCCTTTGTTCCATCATTTGTTTCTGCTTCCTTGTCTCTGACCTTCCCCCTTTTGCCTCCAGTTCCTTCAACCCTGTCTCACACCATCTCTAGGGCTTACTTCTCTGCAGAGTCTCCAACCGATTAACCCCCCCATGGGGGGAGGCCAAGTCTCTCCAGAGTACAATCCAGACATGGCGGTACCTCAGTCGGGGGTTTCAAGACCTGTGAGGGACTGTGGTACCATCCAGCTGCAGTCAGGGTTTCACCCACAAGGGTTACCAAACATACAATGGTGCATCACATGAGTGCACAGAGGTGCACATGCACAGACCAGCACAGAGGCCAAGCCCTTCCCTAAGCATGTGCATCCCAACTGCACTGCCATCCAGCCTCCACTGGTTGGCAGATGACAATCTGAACACAAGATACCCCTCCCCTGCAGGAGAAGTGCCATCCTTGGGATGCTCAGTTGTCCCTCCCCAGGAGCCCCTGAATAAACCTGCATCATTCCCAAACACTGGTTACCAGTGTAGCAAGCAGTAGCACGACTGGACTATCTCCATCCTCCTTTCTGTATTTCTGTTCCTTCCCTTACAGAAACACAAGTGCAGAGCATGTGTGCAGCATGCATGCCACATGCTTATTAAGCATGCTGCATGCATGCTACACACATGCTGCACGCTTGTATTTCTGTAAAGGTTATCACATTACTGTCTGTTGCTGTGAAACTGGTTTGGCGGTGGATAAGGATTTAAAGGGACACTGTCAACCCTTTTTGCATCATATAATTCCTACTTGAAACACCATATTTTATGATTGCTTACCATGTCTAATATTCAGTGATGTGACTGATTGTTTTATCTGCTTAATGCCTTAGTTGAACTGAAATGCATGCTGACAGTGTAATTATACCCAGCCTTGTTCTTTTTCAAATCCTTGATCTACTCTTTTTGCACATTTCCTGAACATTAAGGACCACCCCCAAACAGTGCTGCCACCCATGGTGCAATAGCCTCCACTACTCACACTGCATCATAAGTGGCTAGACTATGTTTGGGGTGTTTTCAAGTGCAGGAAAGATGCAGTGGGAGTTAACCAAAGAATGTAAACAAAAGTTTTTGTGTGGCGACACCAATATGGTGCACATCATATTTTTCACTTTTTAAAGGAAAATAAAGAATAAGATTCAAGCCACAAGCCACATCATTAGTCTCTATAGAATGTGACCAATCATAACATGTGTCTTTTAAACCAGAGACACTGAGGCCTAAGGTGGTTGACAGTGGCTCTTTAACATGGTGACAAGTGCAGGGTAAGATGAGGACCTATAGGTGAGGATCCTGCTTTCTGGTAGCAACCTCATAATAATTTAATAGAGGACAAAATAAATCAAGAAAAGTCAAATTGAAGTTGAGCAGTGTCTAAATACCTGTGTTTTCCCCTGAAGCATCTATGGCCCTTTGGATACGCTATTTAGGTATATCTAGCCATGTTGTTACAGGAAGTATTTTTTTTTTTTACCAGGAGAGACACACTAAGCTAAAACTTGTTTCCAGGTGTGACCTGGGAGCACAAGGAAGTTAAATGACTTGCTCAATGTCACACAGTATGCAAGTGGGGACTGTGGGATTCAAACCTAGGTCTCCAGGTTTGCAGCTCAGAGCTTTAAACAAACAACAGAAAGCCTATGACATTAGCAGGTAATTTTATGAAAAATATATCTCAGCAGCCCATCGGCACAGTGCTTGGCCTATCGCTCATGATGCCGGTGACCTGGGTTTGGAAACAAGCCTGGGATATTGGAGGGCATCCAAGCGATGAAGGGTTGAGCATGCCATGGGGATGTTCTCTTCCATCAGAGAGGGCAGGACTGCATTCTGCACTGCAATACCACCTCCCAGGTGACCACAGGTGTCAGTAAAGAGGAACGTGAGGGAGCGTGTTGCTTGTCTCTGGAGTGCATCCACGCAACTGAGTGCACATGTGCAGTGTGGAGCCCTCACCGGCTGTGACCATAGGGCTGGGGAGAGATACGAACAGAAAAACCCCAGAGTGGGGTGGCAAGATGCTGACACACTTGGGCCCCACCACTCCAACTGGCCACTGTCCACCACACTTTGCTGCCTAGATGAGGGGAACACTTCCCCTGGCAGAGTCCCCTAATGGAAGCCACAATGGGATGAAGGTCCTGTGGACCCCATGAGGACAGGTAAGTGGTAGAGATGAAGATGATGGGACTGGGTGGTTGCCAAGCAGAGTTTGGGAGGACCAGTGAACAAGAAGGGGATAAACAAAGCTAAAGAAAAAAAAGGACAAAATCTCCTAGCCCAGTGTCAGCATGGATTTTGGTATTCAAAGAAAAGCAAATTGCTTCATCCCTGTTACAACATGATTAATCAGCTTTTAATTCTGTAACTTATGCCAGAGGGAGGTCAGTCAGACAGAAAAAGCAGTTTGTCTGAGTAACTGGAGCAGACAAAGCTTTGTCTGTGGACCCTCATCCAATTATTTGAATACCCAGGTAGGACTCTGCCCCTGGGGTGGGTGAGATGCATAAACTCCACCCCCAGAGAGGAGCCAGGGAAGACTATAGAGGAAGTGGGAACATCTTGCTGGGAGAAACGGATGAGAACCTACTCCATTGGACTCCTCCTCCGTTTTTTTCCTACAACTGAGATTCAGTCCACAAGGTGAGGCCCTTCACAGAGACAGGATCTGTGGAGGTCGGAGGATGGCTTGTCAAGTCTCTTGTGCTGTGCATGCCACTACAATCTCTATGATAGTATATTGTTCAATAAATACATAGCTGTGGCCATTCCTTCCCAAGTGTGTGTGTGTGTGTGTGCATGTGTGTGTGTATGTGTATGTGTATGTAGTGGTTTGTTCAGGAAGGCTGTGGAATGTGGGAGTTATCCAGATTAATGTGGCAGTTAGCTGTGCTGGGATTCAAACCTGAGACCTACTGCTTCATAATTCTGTGCTCTAACCACTGCACTGCAACATCTTTCTTAATAATAAATAATTCTGATGAGGCAAAATGAAATTATGAATGAATGGTACGCTATCAGCTTCTATTCATGCACATTTTTTGTTTTTGCTGGCAATAATGACTGATGTACCATAGAGAACATGAATACCTGCCCCTCAGATCACCAAGCTGCATATTCTGCCAAGCTATCTATTTCCTTTCCATGAACTTCTACTGTCAAATTTAAAATTTATGGACTCCAATGTTTTTTTTCCCAAATTGTGGAATTTGTTTTCCTCTAAGTTCCATGTTTTATTTTTGCATGATCTGTGAAATAAAATATGCAAGTTGTATTAGTTTACTTCTGCAGGAAAATACACCATAAATCACACTGTGCTAGAGTCATACATACTGTGTGGGACTGAGCAACACAACATGATCCACAGAATGTTTACCCACGAAAGTGAAACAAGTACATTTCTTTTTCCTGCAACTCATCCATAAAAACCCATCTGAATTCAGCAGATTAGTTTATTTCAGAGAACAAAAATATGAAAGGAACTGTAGCAGATGCAGGACTCAATCAGCTACAGAATTCCACAAATGGAAAACTATTTACGCCCAGGTCCAGTGACCAGTTAGTACAGGAACACACAACACTAATGTAGAACATACCCTTGTAAATTTAAACAATGTAGAAAATGTCAACTTCCACAAAACAAATTCAGATACAACTTGAGACAGTATTTACAGCCAGCTTGCCAGCACAATGGTCCAAGTCTGGGAATGAGCCAGGGATGTCAAGGGCCCACTGGGGGAAGGACACTCTCCTCCTCCGGGGGGGGGGGAGGTCAGTTCTATAGCCTACTGCTATACTGCTATGTGGGTGACTACAGATGGCAATAAATGGAAAGTGCAAAATGACAGTGAGGAATTGAAGTGCGCTCTGTTATCCGGGTGCATCAGGTGTGCCAGCACTGAATTACATTGGTACGCTTCTGAGGGTTAGGTGTGACTTAAAAAAGGAAAGACTTGTCACTGGACTGGGAGGATGAAGCCTCTTCTGGCCCACCATGCCCACATAAGTCTCTAGCCACCACCTTATAGGGACACGCTCAGTCTTCACATCCACTGTCTGTAACTGACAGCATGCCCGGCCCTGGCTTGGGGGGAGGCAAGACAGCAATGAGTTTTGAGTGGCTTGAGGGTCCTAGAAAGATGGTTGACAGAGTCTCAATGGGTGGGACCAAGACACCTGGTGGAAGAAGGTCCCACCTGTGGCCAATAGCATAAAGAAAGTTCAGGGAAAAAGAAAGACAGTATTTACAGAATACTCATACTGTTTTAATAACAGACCCTCTACATTATTTGTGTAATTTTAACATATGTTGTTCTCCTGGGTTTATGATTATTGCTCCTAGGCACACACCAACTAAAATGGCCACATTAGGAGGGTGGGGCAGTGGTATAGTGAATGTTGGGTTTCCCTGACTATCTTTAACCTGGACTCTTCCCTAGTAGGAAATACCTCATCCTCAACCCCCTCCAAGGGTCCCCACCATGTGTGCCTGATGAGAAGTCCTTTTTGTTCCCAGCTGAGGATAATTCCAGGGCTGCATTTTGGAACATTCTGTTTTTACAACAGACCCAGAGCTGGAACAAGGCAACCCCCACAAAATTATTCAACTGTACCACATTATGATTCCCCACGAAGCTTTTTATACACAAGAGCACAGAACCCCACAGATTGCAACTGTGAGTTAAACAACCAGGAAAGCACCAGAAACTGCCACTGAAACTTGTAACTTGGGATTTACTGAGAGCAGAGCTTAAGTCAGAGGACCAGAATATTGGGAGCTATGTTTTGATAAAAGAAAATCTGATACTGTGACTCCGAGAACACTCTAGGCTTTCTGCAATGGAACAGAAATGGTTTTTAAGTGCGTTACTTTGCTTCTTCCTCATTCTCAATGCAGGTGAGTTCTTTTGTTGCTATTTGCTGGCGCATATATATCTTGTAAAAAAAACTCATCAGAAATATATCTTTATTTGAATACATTTCTACTTTTGTCAGTAAAATGACTGCATTACTGTTTGTGAGCACAGTAATTTGTCTGTGGGTCAAAATTAGAAAGGAAAAGCAAAACGGCACTCCTAGTTAGTTTAGCTGGACACATACAGGTCATGAACAGAATTATGTTTAGGGTTGCAAAAAGTAATGTGGAGAGTGACAGCACTTGTAGTCAGTCAGTCTCTCTCAGTTCTAGCTACATTCTTTTTATTATTACTGGCCAGAAGCAAAGACATGACTAGACACAAGAGCAGCAGCAGTTACTTAATTTTTGGTTGCATCTTTTAGCATTTCATTGCTAACATGCAGATTTGCAAAAACAAAGTCTGAAGAGCTACATCATCAGATATTACTCCTGTTTTCACAAACCTTCTAAAGATCATTAGTAAAGGCTAAAAAAATTATTTAAACATTTCAAATGAGCAGTTTCTCCAAACAGTGTATGACTTCCACCCCTCCTCACCACAGTTGGGCCTTTATGAGACATAGAAATAAGTGTTTAGGGTTACCACTTTTGGACGAGGCAACTAATAAATCAGCCATGGGGGACTCATATATACCAGTACAGTTATAAGAAACTAACAAAAGATATACAGTTATGTTTGCCTTTAAAACTGCAGTACCGATCGACCAAGGAAAGTGCTTTCCTCAGTTGATTGGTACTGGGGTTTGAAGCACAAACATGTGCTGTATATCTTTTGTTAGTTTCTTATAACTGTACTGGTATGTAGGAGTCCCCCATGGCTGAGCCCATCAGTTGCATCATTAAAGGGCTTGCTGCAGGGGGACTCTGACCTATAGGTCCCATGTTTTTGTCCCAGGAATGGTGGCAGTTCCCCTTTAACACAGTGACAGCATCCTTTGGTCCCCGATCCCACGAGAAGCCAGGAGATGGGTTAGAGATGTTGTGAAGTTCCCATGAAACTGTGAAACTCACCTTTGTGAAACACTGTGCGAAGATCTCATTTTGCTACTTTGCAATGAGTTTTCCAGGCAAAGTGACACTTTTTTCAGGTGAACTCATGGTGAAGTTGCAACATCACTAGTGAATTTGCATGACTTTGCCTGAAAATGTGCCACCTCACCTCTGGAAAATGTTGTGCAGTTGGAACTTCCGATTTTGTGAAGCTTACAGACTGCAAAGTTTAAACAATAAAGGCACCTCTAATACCGACGTGCCAAGTGGAAAAAGCTGAAGCATACACGAGAAAAACACACCACCATCTACCAGACAGCCAAAAAATTACATGTTTTATTGACTTATAGTAGAATAAAACTCACTTTAATGGTTTTCACTAATTAAGCAAGAGTATGAATGGAAAAGGCCGTCCCGAGGACGCGCACATGTGTGAAACCGATCAGGCCTTTGTGTGAGGGAATGGTTGTCTCACTTATGTGGCACTGTCTGCCAACATTACACATCTCTAGTGCATGTCATGAGATTCCCTGTTGCTAACAAGGCCTGGGTACTTACACTGTATTCCAGAAAAGATAGTTGGTGCAAACAGAATGGGCTAGTGCAATTTTCAGTGGCTAGCTAAGCCCAAACATTTATTTTGCCCAACACAGAGTAGGCATAAGTTAATACACCAACCAAACTGACAAATTCATCAGAAAAAAATAAACTTTCATTAGCTCAATATGTAAGTACAAAGGTGTTAGGTCAGAGCATAATTGTGGTGACACCAATGAGCAACATACAAAGATACAGTCAAGTGACAAGATATAAAGAGATACACCCAAAATGTGAGACACACCTCCCACCAAGTGCTGCTGAATGGACCCTTCCCCCGACACTTCGTTCAGGGAGCTTCATCAGGTGGCACCTCCCTTTATATTCTTGCACCTGACTGTACCTTTGTACCTTGGTTGTTGACATCACCTACCATTATGCTCTGAATTAATATTTTTGTACTTACACACTGAGTTAATAAATGAGGGATATGCCAGGGCCCTACTAGTATCTGTCTTAATTCTCCCCCAGTGCAGTGTGACCTTATGACATCACGAGTGGTGAAAATGTGAAAGATGTCACAAGTTAAAACTGCTCAATGGAAAAATAATACAGAAATGTTCAGTCCGGTCATGGCATATTCCATTTATGCCGTGCCCCTCAGATTCATATCTGATTAATGTGTGCGCACTTTCCTTTTGACTGTTTGTAGCAGAATTGTCTTTTGTTTTCTTAATTAAGTGACGTGCAGGAGCAAGTGTGTTGACACTCAGCATGAGGACATCAGCACATGAGGTGTGTGCAGTGTAAGTTTGCAGCCTCCTTGTTCAATTATTGAGTGCCACGATGTAAGGTGCGCTCTGATCGGTGAGCGGTATGGTCCTATGGACAGAGTGGTGGGCTAGATGCACAGGAGTGCAGGTACAGGTGTCAGTGGTGGGAGGGGATCCCAACTTGGCTGAAAGAATGCTGGAGAGTGTGCCGGGAAACCTGGTGGTAGTCATTGAGGAGAAAGAACTAAAGGCACATTGGAAGATTTTTTTTTTTTAATTATGGGCACACTTTCTGGCACTGGCAGTGAGACACTGTGAATGGTACTCGGGGTAGAAGCCAGCGTCAAGTCAGTCTTGTGAATCTGAAATTGGAAGTGTGCTGCTGGCTCCAGAAATTGAGGATCTACTATGGGCATATTTGGGACCAAGAGTGAGAATATTTCAATAATCTTACTCTAGGTCACCAGGAAGCAAAAATAACTTAGTATGTGCCCTTTAATATACTCACAGGTGTGGCTTAAAAATGGCTATTTTCCTAATATTGTCTGAGTCAGTGTGGGTATTCTTAGTAGTGTGCCTTTCCTATGGTACTTTACCCTCCAAGTTCACTTCCAGCCTGTGGTAGACAAATTAAATACACTGTCTCCTGAGTAGTAAGTGAAAGTGCTGTTTATTTAAAAACAACATACTCCCTGAAATGAACAGGGGCCAATTCACTGTTCTTTAAACAGTAACAGCATTTTCCCACAGCATGTTAGTACCTGTAAACAGTAGTCAGGTTCTGCACTCCAGTGCGGAAATCAAAACTGTCTCTTCTAAATTCCCCATCTTCTTCTAGATCATCCAAAATAAAAGATCGGATTTCTGAGAATAAATTGATATGCTGTTTAGGGTATTTAATTCTGTGCACATTATGTAATCTTTATTTGGACTATGATTTCTCTTCCTCTGTAATCTTCATGTGATACAGTAAGTCATCAGTACAATATGAGCCATAACAAACTCACATTGGTACTCCCATTGTACCAATAGAATAAGACATGGGTGTTTGCTGCGGACAGATTCTGCAATCCTCAGTCATTATGACTGGACATGCCTGAATGCACTCGTGACTCTACTTCACTTCACCAGTCATGATGTCACACAGTCCATTCATAACTCATGGAGATCCAGACGTTATCTGCAGCCAACCCATGTCATATCCCCTATTTATGGAACGGATGTGCTCTGAGCTGTAACGTGAACTTGTGCATTTATTTATTTGTAATTTTTGACCAGGAAAAGCATAGCCAATATAGTTTGGGGTGGGTTGCTAGACCTGTGTTATTAATAGGGGTAATGTTGACTGTGCCACCAGAGAAACACCCCAGCTCTTCATCAATTAGTGCCATGGGATGTTTAACTTCCACCTGGACAGTAACCAGAGACTGGTAGAAGTGACCTTGGTTTAACGTCTCATCTGAAGGACAGCACCTCCGCAGTGTAGCATCCTCCTTGTATTGCACTACAGTGTAAGCTATGGGTTTTAGCCCAAGTGCCTGGTGTGGGTCTGGAACCCATGACCTTCTGATCTTCTAGCCTCAGAAGTGAGAGTACAGCTAACCTGTATATAACCTCTTAGTCCATGACCAAGAAATGTTGAAATACATTGTTAATCAAAAAAGTATGTTGCCATAATTCTTGGAAAGACATTATATTGTACCTACAATAACAGAATGAACTTTGTCAACAGTACTTAAAGGGACACAGTCAGCTTTTCTGTAATTGTCATAAATGCAGTGTGGCCTGAGTGCAGTTGGCATTAGTAATGCATTGGAATGCCTTTGTGCTGCAGGATTTACATAAGAATTCAGTTTATTGTTTTTCTTTGTGGGGGTTAAAAAATGAAAACTAGAGTGGACTGTCTTGAAGTCCATTGGCTGATGCTTCTGCATGTCCCCAAATGTGATGGCACACCAAATCATGGGTATACTAAGATCATCAATAAATGAATCTGACATTTTATGGTGGGTGTGAGATAAATACTATATCTATTGCTAGCTCCTCTTCTGATTTCAGTAAAGTGTGTCTTTATTATAAAAGAATGTGCTAACCTGATTATTATACATTTGGAAAATTCAGGCCATGGCTAGGGGCATACACATTAGCTCATGCATTAAAAAATGTCAGACTCATTCGTGAACGAGTTTACCCACAGCTTAGTGTCCCATCAGACTCAAGAACACACAGCAGCATCAGCCAGTGAACTTCAAGACAGTCTGCTCTAGTTTTTATATTTCACTGAAAAAACAATAAACTGAATTCTAATGTCAATCCCATGGCATGAAGGCATTCTGCTGTGTTACTAATACCAAAGGAAGCAGTATAGCGCAGTGGTCTAAGGCTCTGAGCTGCAAATCTGCTGACATCCAGCAGACCAGACATGGGGTTTGAATCCCACAGCTTCCACTTGCATACTGTGTGACCCTAAGCAAGTCACTTAACCTCCTAGGTTGCTTCTGTAAAAAAGCTTTCAGCTTAGTGTGCTATACCTGGTTAAACAACTAAAGAAAAAAAAAAAACTGCACACATGGTACTGTACATTTATGACAATTGCAGAAAAGCTGACAGCATCCCTTTAGCAAACTTGTGCTTCTGCAGTTTAACTTAGGAGCAAGTTGTGGACAAATATATAAATGTCTTACCCCAAATGTAGTAACATTTTGTAACATAAATAGTAATTTTGAGTCAAATGGGACACTAGATGCCTCATGTCTGCCCCCTCCTGCTTTACAAGTTGGGACCAACAAGATCCTGTAATTCCTTTTTCAAGCAGACATTTCTGCAGACTTACCCTGAAGGCCAGTACTGCCTTCATGTCCACTCTCTCCACTTCTAGGCTATTCCATAAGTTCACTACCCTATGGGGGAAGGAGTGCCTCCTTAATGATACCCCTGAATTTACCACCTCTGAGTTCAAGCATGTCCCCTTGTTCTACTGGGGCCCAACCAGCTACTTAACCACTCATTTCCCATTCCCCTTACCCCCCCCACCTCTGCCCCTCCCCTCTCATTTTTCCTCTGTGTTCACAGCCCACCTCTTCTACCAAATCCCTACCTTATGTCCTATCCCCTCATCCTTCTCTATCCCCCACCAGGCAATGTGACCCCAAGCCTGAGGTTGCCACTAACCCTCACCTTAACCCCTTCCTATCCCTCCTGTCTCCCAATCCTGGTCTACTGACCCGCCTCCTGCACTCTCTAGTCCTCTAAATGTGTGCTAATACCTGCTTAGCTCAGTCACTGCAAAAACTGTAAATCCTATGTTAATCATATTCCTACTGTTTCCCTGTGGATGCACCTGTAATTGTATGTGATTTTTGGTTTCCTCTCATTCCCGATGTGGAACCTTTGTAAATGAGCTTGCAGCTCACAGGTTGTAATCTGAGAATTCCAAAAATAAATAAATACTGGATCCAACATCTCTGTTCGACCTTGTCAATACCCTTCAGTATGTGGAACCTGAGACTATGTCCCCTCTAAGCCTCCTTTTCGCCAGGGAGAACATCCCTTACAGAAATACAAGTGGTCCTGTCCTCACAGCTTTTATTCTGCACACCCCTTCTCATTATGGTGCACTATCTCTACTGCGTTAAACACAAGAGATACAGAGCCTACCTGGTGGTACAGAGGGCTGAGGCACCAAGAGCTCCTTTCCTCATCTTGTGTCCCAAGTCAGGAACAGACTTGGGTCACTTGAGGATTGGCCGGGAGAAGGAGGATTGAGCATCTGCAAGACTGCTATCATCCCTTGGGGAGGGGGGATGCTGTGCCTCACTGTTTGACTGCCATCTGCATGTGTGAGGTCCAATAAGTGGGAGGGGCAATGCATTCAGAGCACCAGGGGCATCTCAGCAGAGACTCATTGCACGTTTGCACAGCCCAGGGGATGAAAACTAGAAGGAAACAGGAGGATGGGTTTCATGAAGTCCTGTCAGTCGTGCTGATGGCCCCCTCAGTCTCTCTGACTCTAGACATGTGTTCTGGGTGGGGGAGGATGGCCTTCCCTTCCTGACCCCACCACAGGGGGAAATCCACTGGGGATACAAGTCCCCTGAGACCGGAGGAGACACAAGACAGCCGCAGATGAGGAAACAGGGCTGAGCCAGCCAACCACACCTGCCAGGAGGGTAAACACCTATACAGAAATTATAGGTCAAAGGAGTACTCCCGACCAATTGTAGCGCTCTTTTCCCCTGCACATGAGACACTCTTATTCTGCGAAGAGCATCTCATGGGCAGATGTCCTGGAAACAGGAGCATTCCAGGAACAGTTTTTAGAAAAAATATATTATTGCTCACTCTTGATCAATAATATATTAATACATCTCCTGTTGCCACTCATCCCTGTATCAGAGTGATGTCACCTGCCTTCAGCTTGAGCCAGAACAGTTCAGCTTTGCTTTGCTGATCTCTCTCTCCAGCTGAAGGTATGTAAACCACCTGAGGGAGACATTAACATTGAAAAAAAAAAAAAAAAAAAACATGTACAGTGCTCACCTTCATTTCGTATCATGGTCACGAATGTTATCTGGGACTACCTTTTGTTGTTTCAGTTACTGAGGCCTCAGTCAATGTGATTATTGAGCCACTCAACCCTGTTGTCAGATATGGACATCCACTAGACCTAAACTGCACCACAGATTGTGATAAGATTGTTAAGTTTAATTTTGAGACATCCCTGCAACATGATATGGAAAATGGAAGTAAATGGGTTTCAATTCATATTTTCAATGTCACTGACTGATGGCAACTCCGCTCTGTTATGTCAACTGTGACTTACTACCTGTGCAGCAATTCCAAAACAAATCCCAAATTCTTGTATTTGGTAAGTCATCAGTGTTTATTTATTTGTTTGTTTGTTTATTTATCTGTTTGTTTATGTGTCTATTTATTTGTTTGTTTCAAAAGTTTTATCACGAAAGACATACTGAGCTGGTAACAGCTCATTTCCAGATGCATCCTAGGAGGACAGGGAAGGGAGAGTTTAAGAAACCAGAAATGCAAAAACTGTAATAAAATGTAAATAGTCACAAACAAAATGAACAGTTGTGCAATGGCACGTTTTATGTGCAGATAAAAAAAAAGTGCAATAAAGTACAGAGAGCAGTTTGTAGAGTGCAACAAGGCATACAGGGTATACTTGGTGACAGTGGCGGAGCTGGGGTTGGGGGGGCGGTCACCCCTCCTGGCTGCCCCAGTGTAAGTAGTAGTGCCCCACCACCATCTTTATTCATGTTTAGTGCCCATTGTGGAGCCCATGACTGACTGAATGGCCCCCCCAACTCCCAAATCTGGCTCCGCCATTGCTTGGGGAGAGTGGTTAAAACATGTGGGGGGTGTTGGGGGGACTTGCACTCATAAAGTGCAGGAGCAGGGGTTGGAGGGTGATAGACAATAGCCCTGGACCAAGAATCAGGGGCAGCTGCAGGAGTCTCTTATTCTTTTTCTATTTTGTCAATCACAGGAACTAGAGCTGTCACTAAGAACATGATTGACAGTGCAAAATGTGCTGTTTGATGTGTGGAAATAGGGAGGTTACAATATTGCAGTTTCACACTGTAATGTGGGACTGAGATGATAATGGTATGCACAACTGATGCAGAGTGATATTCCCACTCTGTGGCAACCATTTTTCCCAGAACGATGCAGCATAAAGATGGAGCACCCCCTTAAGAAGACCTTAACGGTCGAAATGCAGGGGTTTCTTGGTGTTGACAGCAGAGGCTGGCAATTTTGTGGCAAAATAAATGACAATTCATCTTTACTTGCAAACTGAAGCCTTGTGCCTTGTTTGTTGGAGTGTGCTACTTTGCATTGACTTTGTGTCTTTTTAAAAAGGCTAGCTACCTTTCGTGGCACCCCCTTGGACTTGATCGTATCACTAGCTTTCCTGCAAAACTGTGAAAACAGTAGGAGCCACCTGCAGTGGCCAGGTTCAGCGTGACCAGAGTTCCACAGACAACAGAAGAAGGTCACTGAATTCACCCAGCTCAAATGAAACTGCTTCTTTGACAAAGAACTTTTCTGGTTGAAACATCAGTCTGTGTCGGTGTCCTTGGGCTGAGGAGCTCAGCTTTGTCCTCGCGATCCTTTACTAAACTGCCCAATTTATTTGCGCAGTTTTTTGCGTGGACAGCAGTTCCATTCGAGCTGGATGAGTTCAATGACCTTCTTCTGTAGTCCTCTTGGCATCACCAACTTGGCAGTTAACCATTTATGCAAAGTTTTCCACAAGAAGTGGCACTTTTTCTGCATAGTCTTTATGAAGCAGCAACATGGCTGGTGAAGACTGGTCACTTTGCATAGAAAAAGGGGTACTTCCTGGGCAAAAACTTCAAGAAGTCTGCACATCCTGCTTCACAGAATTCTGGCAAAGCAACATTTTTTTTAACTTCGCCCGTCTCTACACATATGCCGTGCGTTTATGATATCAGTCTCATCCCATCTTACAAAGCTTTCTAGTTTAAGGTCACATTATATTTTATGAATATGTTTTCTGTCACCTTTGAGTCTTTTGGATCAATAAATTATACACACTGAAACAAGGATAGGTATGTACCAAAGCTGGTAATTCCATCTCAGGGTTTTGTCTTTGGTCAAGTTGTTTATGATATCAACAGAACAATTCTGTAGGATTATGGGATCCTATAGCAATTCAGAGCTGCCTTTTCATAATTCCATATATGTTTTCTGTTGTCAGTGTCTTAGTTTTTTTTTTTAGTTTACTGCTCTGAGCCAGTGTAAGCTTAGCAGAGTTGTTAGTGTTCTGGCACCATGAACTTACAACAGCTTGAATTAGATCTTTCTGATTATAAAGCACAAAGGACTTGTTTTGTAGTTTATTGGAAACTAATATATTTCTATCACATTTTGTGTTTTTCCCTACAATTTCAATAAATTCCCAGCAATAGGAATTATAAAGTACACTCACATGCCTAGAGCTGGGCAAACCAGGGCAAGCTCAAGCCTGGCCCGAGCTTAGTGCCCGGCTCAGTTCGGCTCAACCTCAATAAGCAGCCGAGAGCCAAGGTCAAGCTGAGCCAGTTATGGTCAAAGCAAGCATTTCTGTCAGTCTGAGCAGCTAGTGCAGTGTCTGAAATATTTAACTCTTATGCAGAGAACAGCCTGCAGTAGCCAGTGCTCGGTTCATGTTTTGGCTTGTACAGTCAAGCCAGACCCCCCGGCTCAGCTCTGGCTTGGCTCAAGATGAAAAAATCCTGGTTTGCCCACCTCTACACATGCCAGTTACTGTAGCACACAACATGGCAATTATCCACAATGTTTTTATTAAATGTTATACCCTACAATGCATGCTTCTTCCATGATTTTTTGAAAAATACTGTTAACCCACAAATTCTGCATTACAGATTTTCCAGCAGCTGTGACCATTGAACCACTCCCTGTGATGCAGGTGGCTAAATCCTATACTCTGACCTGCACTATCCCAGACATTGGCCCAGTCAGTAATCTGACGGTGAAGATAATAAGAGACAATGAAGTGATCGGTTCATTACCGTATTTAAATGATCCCAGGACAAATGCTATGGTTATTGTGGAATACCCTATAACTCCTGAAATATCAGACAATGGGATGAACTACACCTGCCTGGCAGAACTTGACTTACGCCCCCATGGTGCTGTGTTCAGTACCTCATCCACAGTGATGGTAAATACTTTTGGTGAGTTTTATTCACGCTTGATTTGTTAAGCTGTTCTAAAAAGTATTATCACTGCCTGTTTCAATAAAGAATATTTCACAGTGGGCACAGATATTGGCTATGAGCGATAATGTGTAACACCATCCAACCTGTTAGCAAATCAGCCAGTGCTAACCTAGGTGGTATTTGATTGTCCACTGAAGTCTGAGTTCCCCCCCCATACAGAAATACAAGTGTGCAGCATGTGTGCAGCACGCACGCTGTGCACTTGTATTTCTGTAAGGGTCATTAGGTGTTTTCGGTCGTCTCCATCTAGCAATCAATGTAATTTTAAGGCCTATTGTAATCAGTTGAACCCATAACTGAGACGCTCTATTAACATAGTACAAGAAGATCCCATCCTCAGATATCTATGATTATTTCTGATGAAATATGAGTCATTTCTGTCTCACTGATGACCAAGGTTTGGGACCGGATGTGAGTCACTGGGGGCCAAGGTCAGTCAGTGGTAGAGTACTGAGCGTCTGAAGAACTGTCCACCTCTCCCAGGGTGGGGAAGGGTTGCACCTCCCGCAATGTACCTGACGTCTAGCAGAAGCTAGGTGACACACCAGACGGGAGGCCTAGAAGGGGTGGAGCATTAAAAGATGCTCCACGTCATTGCACATCAATGTCCCAGGGGCAAGAAAGCATGCAGAAAACATCTCTGCCAGAGCTGGATGACAGTTAGCCCTCCAGCATGCCTGGCAACACCAACTGGGCACCAAACTGAATCATGCTTCAGATTGGCAAGGGCAAGTCCCCCCAACCCCGCCACATGCGACAAGTCATGGGGGAACAGGAAAAGCCCCAGAGGTTATAGATGATGGAGCTAGGAAAGGCCATCCAGATGGGGCAGGTAGGATTAAGGAGAGAAACATGAATCGAGAAGAGACATTTCTTTTATCTTTCACATAGTATGTACAAGAGGTTTCCCAGATTTCTCTACAACTGTATGAGATGTTGTCATTTTTTAATGTTAAGTCTAAATCCTTCAGTGCTCATTATTTTGTCATTGCGGGGGAATTTTGTTTTACAGGAGAACTGTCTTCAACCTGCAACACTTTGTTTATTTTTATTTATTTTACTGCAGCAGTGCAACAAAACTGGGGAAAATAGTTGATCCTACTTTTTTCTCATTGTAAAAGATTCCAGGCATCTTCCAGTTTCATTTAGTGGCAGAATGCTCTAGTTCCGCCAAAACCCTGAGTATTTTATAAATATTTTATTGACGTTTTTTCCTCAAGGAAAAAAAAGGATGTCCACCACATCTGACCTTAAAATAGCATTCCGCTGGCCCCGTGGTGCTGAGGGCTGAGGTGCTGGATGCCTTAACTCGTGCTATGCCGGTGATCCATGTTCAGGAGTGAGCACAGGCTGCCAGGGGCTAGCAGGGGAGGAGAAGGATTGAGCATCCAATGGACTGCTCTCCTTGTCTGTGGAGGGGGCCACCAGCTGCCAGGGCTCTACTGGCTCCTGGCAGCAGCTGGGGGGGGGGGATGTGCACTGATGCTGCAGAATGGGGTGGAGATGAGGCAGATGTCAGGAGGACCTCACTGGCATCATTGCACATCCCACCTCCAAAAGGGGAGAAAATGGAAAAAAGATCCTGGCCACATTACATGAAGCCGTCTCATGCAGGCACCGCTCCCAAGAAGGCACCTCCCTGGTCGGATCCATGTTTGGTGGGTTGAGGTGCTCCACACCACCCTGCCATGAAGAGTAAATCATGGGGGTTCAAGGAAGGGGGTCTGATCCTTGTGGGATGGCACTGGGGGGGGCAGTGGATAGGAGTAAGGAGTGCCAGCCAGGACCAATGCAGAAATACCATCATTAAAAAAATATATATAGCATTCCGGCCTTGGCAAGAGCTAGGGTCAAGAAAAAAACAACTCATTGTCTATAGTGTAGGAGGTACCTAAAAAAGCAGATCTGACAGATATACTAATATTGTTATTATCTGTAGGGAAACTAGCTTTTTTGGCAAAACATTTTTGTTGCACTGCTGCTTTAAGTTTGCTGACCAGTGACCAGTACTGACCCACGTGGCCCTTCCACAGTCACGACCCAGAAAAGAGAAATGCAATATACAGAAATACAGTATACATGGTTAATAACAGCATTAAATTGTAAACAAACATACACTAATACAAAATAAACTCATAGGCTACGTGGATTTATTTACAGCATACGTTAAGCATCGTGTGAAAGTATTCTGCAGTGGCATGCAGTTGTTGTTCACAGACTGGGTTAAGCTAATGTGAGTATTATGTACCGTATGAAACAGTTTAAATAGAATCTGCTTTTCAAATATTGATTCACGCTCTGGTTTTGTTCCATTTTTGCTGGCCTTGTAGGTGTTTTACTGATTTACTCACCGGCAATAATGACCATTTTGCAAGTGTGCTGTTTATATACATGTTTTATTTCATTTTATTTATTTATAATTCAGAAAACACCTTTGAACACAAGTGCTGTTTTGCAAAGGTTCCACATCTGACAAGTACAATGAACAAAAATACGACATACAGTCACCAGCGCCAGAAGAGCCTGGTCAGGAACACACAACAGTAAATTATTCATCAGGGAAATATGCACACTCTAGCATAGCAGTCCCATGGGTATAAAGTTTGCAAGTGCCAGTAATCTATAAGCACAAGATAAAACATGGCATACTGGTCAGGAATCAATTCAAAGCAGCAGCAGGCTGATTTCAAAGTGAGTTCCTCTTTCAGGGATTTTTTAAATTGTGCTATTTTTGGAAGTCCCGCTAGGGATTCATGGAATTTGTTAAGCCATTAGCAAGCATGGACCACAAAACAGCACCTACTCAGGCTACTTTTTTAGAAGGGGACTTCCATAGCTTGTCTAAACATACTTCTGGTAGAATATTGGTTTGTGACTGGGCAGAGGAAATATTTGATCGTAGAAGGAGTGAGGCCCATCAAAGCTTTTTTTAGCTATCAGACAGGGCTGGTATTTTAGTGGCTCCAGTGAAGTCTATTTAAGCAGCTAGGAATTACAACCCTTTGAGTCATAGACTCATTTTCAAAGTCTCCACATCACAAAAACATTTTGAATACATTAACAGAGGAACAGTAGAAGCAGTGTACATTGGTGTATCAGACATGCAAGGTACATTAAGTTTTAGACAATTTGGAAGAAGCAGCCTAAGCGGTTCCGTACAGACAGTCTTGGTACATACATTCGAAGCAGGGTAGGTTGCCTATACAAGTGTTAGCTAGGTTCTATTTACATTACTGATACAATGATACATACAGATGCAACCTCCAAGAGGTATTGTCGGGTTTTTATAACAGGACTTGAGATCTTTAGCTAAGCTAGATGGACCTTCGACCGGCACCTCAGCAGTGCATGACAGAGTGCAGCCTCAGAATATTTATTTATTTTATTTAGTTTTTGTTGACCGGGAAAGTGCACTAGACAAATCCTGCCTATTTTCAGGCACGACCCGGGGGAGAGGGATACAGATGAATGCCAACTGATCTTGAACCAGATTAGGCTGTTGGTGGTATTTTTAGTGAATGAGGGAAATTTGGCCAGGACACCGGGGAAATTCCCCTACTCTTTTCAATAAGTGCCATGGGATCTTTAACATCCACCTGAACTACCACCAATCCAGGTAGATGGGACCTCTGTTTAACTTCTCATCTGAAAGATGGCACCTCAGAAGTGCAGTACCCCTCTCATGCTGCACTACAGTGTCAGTACTGGAATATAAACCCAAGTGCCAGATGTGGGAACTGAACCCACAGCCCTCTGATCTCCCAGCCTCAGAAGCGAGTGTGCTAGCTACTGAGCCACTGACACTGGTAATACAGTAACAATAGTAACAATAGGCATTGTCAGTGCCAGGTGAGCCCTAATGCTATGTAAGCTGGTGGAGGAAGTTACTGGGTGCAATGGCACACAGTTGCTTAGTTCAAGAAATGATGTTTATTTTTCAGACTTCCAATTAGTCAATTACTGGAGTTCACAACAAAGCGGAGGAAATCTCCAAAAAGACCTGGTGCCCCGGCTCTTCGCCATGTAAGGCTTCATCAGGGGGATTCATCCTCTGCTGTGTTGTGAACTCCAATAATTGACTAGTTCCACCTAGTCAAGGGTAGTTCCATGAGCATTATGACGAGTAAGACGAGAGGTCTTTTTCTTCAGATGTGGACCAGCAAACAACATGGTCTTTGTCTTCTTATAGTTCAGGACCAGTTTATTGACTCCAAAGCAATCCTCCAGAGCCTGGTAGCTGCTTTGTAGACCTCTGGAGAGTTTCTCATGGTGCGGACTATTATTGAAGACCACCATATCATCAGCGTGTAAGAGTACCTTTGAGAGGGGGCCGGGTTCAGGGAGTCTGTTTATAAACAGGCTACAAAGGAGAGGTCCAAGTATTAACCCTTGAGGGACACCAACTGAGACTCCATTAGTGCTTGAGAGAACTTTTATCAATCTTTACTCTCTGCATGTCACCTGTGAGGTAGCAACAGAACCAGGCTGAGGTTTCAGAGGAGAGGCCCAGGGAGGTGAGCTTGTCGAGCAACAGTGAGTGGTCCACAAGATTGAATGCTTTGGTCAGATCTATGTAGGTGGCTCCAACCAGATGACCCTTCTCAAACGCCACATGCAGGTGCTTAGTATATTCTATTAGTGTGGTTCCAGCGCTGCGTAGCTTCCTGAAATCATGCTGCCGTTTGCACATTAGGTCGTACTTATTTAGGTAGAAGATGAGTTGATCTGAGGCTACTCTTACCAGAGCCTTGGATAGAGGACAGCGGACTGAGATGGGCCAATAGCTGGCTATGTTGGTGCAGTCCCCACTTTTGTGCACAGGGGTTACTATTGCAGCTTTCCAGAGGTCTGTAAACTGAGAGTACTGCAGTGAGAGTTTGAATATCTTTTCCTGGTTAGCTCTTATATTGTTGTCACAGTGTATCTGTGTTTTATCACAAAACTTGGTGATTGAAAAGTTCACAGACTATATCATACAGTTTTAAAATAGTACTTTTCAGCAGTGTGTGAATCAGGAAAACACAACTGAGTTTACTAAAAGGCCAGAAAAGACAAAACAGTAATAGAAATAGAATAAATAAAACTGCTTCTATAAAAAAATAAAAATACAGGTTCAAAACAGGTGTCCTTTAAAGGTGACTACTGTTGAAAATTGAACAAGGGTCACCATTTGCATTTTTTATTCAGACATTACCCATTAGCTGAACTGTTATTCTATTTTCACTGATTTGTAAATTAAGACCATTATTTTACATATATTTTACATACATAATGAAAATGTGGGAATAAAATTAATGAAACTGCATTTTTATCTGTTACCAGTAGTTGATGACATCACTACCACTATAAATAGCTATATGCATGGTTCTAGTGAGGTCATGCACTGCCAGCTACTGGTAGAAGAGCAGAATGCGGTTTCAAGAGTTTTCATAGCATGCAGTTTTACATATGAAAAATACATATTGAATACTGATGTGTAATTAAAAGCATCTGCAATGCAGAAAATGGGATTTCAGATTGACTAAATTGGTCATTTTGAAATAACTTATGAAAATGTTTTTTTTTCCAATTGCTGGTTACCTTCAATATGAATAATAAGGTATTGTGACAAAAAAAAAAGATTTGGAATTTATTTTTCTGAACTTTCTGATATAGCTTTATCTCTGCTCTGCCAATCCTCACAGTCTTCAGACTCTGTCTCATGACTACCAGCCTCCCATCCCCGTTCCCCCCATTTTGTTTGACTATGTCCCTGCAGGGTCAACGTGGTGGCTGGGCCCGCAAGTACTAATAGCCATGACTGAGATGGTAGGGTGATCTTTATTCCTGTTTTCCACGCCAAGGTCCTCCCATGAAGTTGCCAAACACAACCACTGTGGGGCCTTATGAACAGGCAGATTCCTCCGCAGTCTGGAAATGGAACTTTACAGGGCCCAGCCAAGCGGGTTGCTGATGTCACACATGCATGATGTCTCCCACTCGACTGGGAACATTTATTTATTTATGCATTTATTTCTTTATTTAGCTTTTGTTTTACCGGGTAAGTACACTAGACAAAACATATGCCTATTTTCAGGTACAACCCGGGAGAGTACAGGAAATCAAAAGAACATACAGAGTACAAATAGAAGCAAGACAGATACACCAGAGTCAGGGGAAACAGAGCATACATAGCAAGATACATAAGGTTACAGCAGTTGACACAGTCACATTTAATAAAGTACAGAGTCACTGATGCAATGATCCAAGCAATATATACAGATATATACAGAATTTACACATTATACACAGGGCCACACCCCGATGGGCAGGCAAAACCACAGCATGACCTAAGCAAGGTACAGGAGGAGATATGCTCAAAAATACAGTGCCGGAGAGCAGTGTAATTAGGAGGGTTTAAGACAGTTGCATACTGAGGAGAGCATCAAGTGTTGTCACGTGGAGGTGCCTAGGCTCGCCAGGGAAAGGGAGGACCGGACCTGGACAGGAAAGGAGTTCCATAGTCTAGGGGCACATGATGAGAAGTCCCTGTCCCCCATATGGGTACATGTAGCAGGAACCTTAAGGACAGCAGGACCCAGTGACCTTAGGGAGTAGGTAGTGGGGACAGCAAGCACAAGGAGCTCCGCCAATCCTGGATGGGGGGGGCGCCTGTAACCAGAACCCTACCCGTGAAGCAACCCAAGACAAAATTCATGTAGTTGGGTGGGGAGAGCCAGTTAAGCTTACTATACAGATCACAATGGTGAGTGAGATGAGGGGCTGTAAGAGCAAAATGGCAGATGTTATTGTAGGCTAAGGTCCACCTTAAGAAGTGGATCTTGGAAGTATGGGCAAACAACCAGGAGCCCATAACAGAGAGATGGTAGAAGCACACCTCTGGACAAAGCGAGGCAAGCAGCAGGAGTAAGATTATTCTTCATCCTGTAAGCCAGACCGAATTTCCAGTTAACAGCTCAACACACATTGTGGATGTGATGACCAAGGTCGAGCTGAGGGTCAAGCGTCACCCCAAAGTATTTGATGGAGTCGGTGCTGAGAACGGGAACACCATCAGTACATGAGATGCACAAAGAGAAGGGCAGCCTTTAACTTAGCCAGGGACCCCAACAGCATGGCCTGAGTCTTTTTAAGATTTAGGACCAGCTTGTGGGATGATATCCAGGATTGGATACTCCTGAGATCCTCACTCAGTTGGTGGTTAATGACCCTAATATCCCAGGAATGAGTGAGAATAACAAGGTCATCCACATACAGGATGGCCTTGCAGGAGGCTGCTGAGGAGGGAAGATCACTGACGAATATGGAAAAGAGTAGGGCCCAAGGACTGACCCCTGGGGGACCCCTGAGGACACGATGGTGGTCTGAGAGCACCTTACTGTATTTGGTAAGTTGGCACCTGTCCTGAAGGTAATTGGAGAACCATCTACGAGCAGTAGGGGAAAGGCCCAATGACCAAAGTTGAGAGCATAGCAGAACATGGTCAGCTAGGTCAAAGGCTTTAGAGAGATCAATAAAGATGGCCCCAGAGAGTCTACCCTGGTCCATAGTCACCCTTATCCCAGAAGTGACAGTAACCAGAGCAGAGGTAGTACTATGCCCTTTTCAAAAGCCATGCTGCAAGAGAGACAGTAGCTCATGAGTCTGGATATAGTCCGTGAGTTGCCCCGACACAACTTTCTCAAGGAGCTTACTGATAGCATACAAGATGGCAATCAGCCGATAGTTGTCCAGAATCCTGGGGTTGCCCTGTTTGAGTACAGGGACAACACTCACCACCTTCCAAATGTCAGGGATGACCCCAGAGGCTAAGGATAGGTTGACAATATGGGCCACAGGGGAGGCAATGGAGGTAGCCACAAGGGGAAGCAGCTTCAGCTCCATACCATCATGACCCACACTAGAAAAGCAGGGGGGAGACCAGAGAGCAATCTCTGCATCTCTTTTGCTGTCACAGCCTTAAAGTAGAACAGAGGAAGTGAGGAAGGTGCCAGTTGAGGCAGAGGAACCTGGTCAGGACTATCATGACCAATGAAGGAGAATAGAGAGGTGAAGGCGGACAGGTCCGAAAAATGTGAGTTAAATGCATTGCCGATGGTTAGTAGATTATTACAGCTAGCACCATCAACGAGTAAGTCAGGAGCCTCACAGGAGGAGGAACCACACACTATGCTTTTAATATTCCTCCAGAAGTTCCTAGGGTCCTTAGCTGAAGACTGCAAGGAGGTTTTACAAAATTCACTTTTGGCAGCCCTGATCGCCTTTTTGCACTCATTTCTGAGCCTCCTATATTGCTGGCAGATGGTCTGGTCCATCATGGCCATGAAATTGGCCCAACATTTGTCTCAAGCCCTCATGAGGGTGAGGAGGCTCCCATCCAACCATTTCATAGCAGCCCACCTTATCCTCCATCTGACAAGAGGGGCATGATTGTCCTGTAACATCCCAAAGGTACTAAGGAAATGACAGAGTGCCGAGGAAGCATTCTGGGCATCCATCACTGCAGACCAATCTGTGAGCATAAGATCCTCCTAGAAAGTCCCCAGGTCAAACCTGGAGAAATCCCTGACCTGCATGATTTTAGGAGGGATCTTTGGGGCAGAGACCTTCCAAATGCAGTATACAGGGGTATAGTCAAAGATGGAGTCAGGGAGGGTACCAAAGTTGCTAATCCTCTCAGGCCTATTAGATAGGACCCAATCCAGGAGAGAGCTGTTACCACCAGTGGATGACCATCTGGTGGGATCCTGAATGAGTTGGGATATAGAGAGGCCTGCTAGCAGAGTCTCATACTGCTTGATATTGCCTCCAAGCCAGTTTAGGCTGAGATCCCCATGGATCATTACCTCATTATTCCCAATCCTGGAACCTACAGAGTCAAGAAGGGAAGATAGACCCGATACACCACCCTTGGGAGGATTGTAGGTACACACAATGTGTAGCTTCTTTGCATTCCCAAGTACCAGCACAGTATGCAGCAGCTCACAGGAGGACTGCTCAAGCTGAAGACCGGCCAGGACCAACAGGTTAAGGTGACTCCTGTAGTATACCAGGATTCCACCCCTCCTCTTTTTCCCAGGACAGTCCTGCCTGACAAAGTCAAAGCCAGGGAGCACACAGGCAGAATCAGGGATTGAGGGTTTAAGCCAGGATTCAGTTATCCCATAGATGTCAAGCTTATGAAGAGTGACCCAGACAAGGAGTTTGGCCAAGTTGGGCAGAAGGCTACGAACATTAAGATGAGCTATTTTCAGCCCATTCCCAGACAGACAGCCTTTGGGAGAGTAGATAGCTCTGCAAGGAGGACCAGGGTTCAGTTCCACATCCCCTGCAAGGACTAGTGTTACCAAAAGAAGCCAAAGGAGATGTCTCAATGGGGATCACCAGCCCCAGAGGACAGTCTACGACCAGAACGCCTGACCATTGTGACAGGGTACAGGAAGCTCCACCTGTTAAGGCAGCCGATGGGCCAGGGAGACTGTCTGCCACAGGCTATCAGGTTAGAGAAGGTGAAATCCCTCTCATCAAGTAGCCCCGGTGAGGACCCAGATACACCCTTGAGGGGAACACAGTCCAGATTGAGAAGAGGGAGGAACATAACAGTAAGGAGCCAGATGGTAAGGACATGAAGGAACAGGAAGGATTCAGACTAACTCATGCAATGTTTGAGAACCCCCATAATATGCACACCCTCACCTGAGTCAGACCTAAATACAACAGTGGCCTAGCCAAATAGCAGGTGATAAGGCGATCCAGTCCCCACTATGCTACCCAGAGGGCACAGAGGAGTAGGCAGAAAGGAGGGCAGCTAGACCTTCAGCCATCACACCCACCAGAAACAGAGTACCATATGGTTACCTGTTTCTACAATAGGAGCCCCCCACACAGCAATTTACATGCACTATACAGCAAGGCAGATCCTGAAGTAAAAACTATCAGTGGCCCCTAGTAAGGCCACAAAACAGAACAGGCAAGGGCAGATATTAGTATATACACAATGCACAGTGGCTAATACCCACCATTGACACAGGCTTTATAGTCCACAGCTGATAATCAGGGAAAGTTCTGCTGTAGGTACTGTACCCCCAAAGAATCAGTCCAGACAGAGGAGATGCAGAATACAGCAGGATAGTGAATGGCCACCTGGGGATGAGAAGACAGGTCTAGTCTCCCTTGAGTTCAATCCTGGCAGGGGACAGTCCCTTCAATGCCGGAGGACCCAGCCAATCCCATGCATTAAATATAGGACACCAGACGTGTGGGAGTGGCTTCAGACTATTTAAGGGGAGGAGGGAACGGGGCAGGTGGGTGGGAAAATTTAAACCTTTACTTTCAGCCAGCAGCTACCATCTCCCTCTGAAACATAGGCAACTGCAGGAACCCCACTTCACAATTCTTCAACTCATGCTGCCTTTTTTTTTTTTTCTTTTTACCCATCCCAGTCAAATGGAATCTCCTGCTGTGCAGCAGGGGCACCAGTCCTTAGTTACAGCAGCTCCAAAAATGATGAAAGCTTGAGAGGGCAGGGGAGAACAGCCCGACTCTGGCTGCCGAGTTGGTGCCTCAACCCTCAGCCGAATACAACACAGTGGCAGTGGTGGAGGGGGGGACCCTGCAAGCAGAGGCCACCCTCGCCACCCCTCACTCATGGATGCAGAGCACACAAGTCTGTCACTGGGTGTTCCTCTCACCTTATAGCAGGCAGAGTGACGTCACAGCAGACAGGCTCCAATAGATGCAACGGCAGTTAGTTTAAATAAAAAAGGCACCAAAAGGAATTGCAAGCCAGAGAACACCAGCAGATCTTTTAAACGAAAATGGTGCCAGTCCAGGGACAATCATCAGCAGAGTTTAAACCCCTACTTTCAGCCAGCAGCTACGATCTCCCTCCGGAACACAGGCAACTGCAGAAACCTGACTTCACGATCCTTCAACTCGTGCTTTTTTTTTTTTCCTTTATACCCCTCCCGGTCAAACGGAATCTCCTGCTGTGCAGCAGGGACACCAGTCCTTAGTTACAGCAGCTCCAAAAACGGTGAAAGCACTGCCAGCATCACTCCATTCCCCAGTCAGTACCACCCACTTGCCAGTATCCCAGGCTAGCTTCTGAACTGGGAGTCTGGCATCGCAACACAATGCGCTACACAATTAGTCCATCAGGCAGTCCGTATTTCTGAAATGTTAATTTTCTTGAAGTCCTCAGTTTTGCTGTAACTTACTTTTTTTTAACTTAATGTACTTTCTGCTTTCTGTCTCTTGGCCAGCCCTCGTTCAGCCACTCCCAGACCAGTCATTCACCTTCCAAAGTCCAAAAAAAACCCTGGGCACAGCAGTGAAGCCTGCAGTGCAACCCGGGGAGGTAGCAATATCAGAGTACAACAGTAATGGAGTGCATGTGATAAAGAGGAGAGAAACAGATATGCTAACCAGTACAAAGCAGTAACATCCAAGATGCCAGCTTGCAAACTGAAATGCTTAATTAATTAAAGGCAGGTTACATGAAAAGCGCATCAGCGAAGTGCACCGGCACTTCGCTTGGATCAGGCTTCATCAGGGGCACCTAACCACCTTTAATGAACTGAAGCATTTCAGTTTTGCAAGCTTGTATTTAGGTGGTCAGAGCTTTCTGCTGTTTCTCTCCTTTCTATTGAGTGCACCATTCTCTGCTATTACAGCATTACAGTAACTCACCTTGTCCTGGTCATGCTTTACCTCCTTGTTCCCCATGTCTTACCCCTCCCCCCCATGGCAGGCCTTTCAGGTTGAGTAGGTCCCCCGTCGGATGTTGTGCCTGGTGTAGAGATGGTAGCCTCAGCTGGTAGTACAAGCCCTCTGGAGGGAAGTGCCCCTTCATGCTGTGATGGCCAGGGTTTTCCCTGTTTTGCTCCCCTTTGCCCAGACACTGCTGGCAAGGGATAGTAGCGCTGTGCTCACATCAACATTCTCCCTCCATGAGTGCCTCCCACCTGCACCCCTGCACCCCTGTCCCCACCACTTGTGGTCACCCAGGTATCAGTGTTGGGATTACAGGGGGGGCTTGCCAGGACTAGGCTCCCCAGCTCTGAAGTGAGCCCTAGTAGCTCAGGCATCACTGCCATTGACTTATAATGGGAAGGGGGGCTCAATTTAAAGGTTGTACCCTTAGTGGCCCCCCTAGAAACCAAAGCTCATAAGGTGTAATTCCAACACTGATGGTAGTGCAGTGAAGCTCCCTACCCTCCCCAAGAAGGACAGCACTGTGATGCTCAATACTCCTCCCCCAGCCAGCCTGAGATAATACAGGCGCATTTCCAAAACTGGGTCACTAGTACTGTAAGCAGTAATACTACTGCTGTGGTGACAGGCTGATTAGTTGCTTATTTTTCCTCCTTAGAAGAAGAATAAGAGAGTATCCTCCCTCCCTCTACCACTTGCACACCAAACCCTAAATGCCGCTGCAAGCAGTTATCTAGAAGTGGACTGAGACACTGCAGGAGAGCTATTCTACTCCCTCTATGTGGTTGATAGTGTGGGGAGTGGTGCATGACTGCTCCCTTGTGGCAGAAAGGAAGAACTTCAGAGTATAGCACAGCTATTGGGTGGAGATGGAGCCCATCAGTGATGTGGGGCCTCCTGGCAGAAATGGGGTTATAACAGGGAGAGATGTCAGCCTCCAGGGGACGATGAAAAAGTGGGCCATACCAGTGCCCCATTACGAGAGTGACTGAGTGATGCTTCACTGGCAGAAATAAAAATGTAATAACTTTGTTTAAAAACCTGTTTAAAGCAAAAGTGACTGTCTGTGCTCTGGGCATGGTGGTGCCTTGTTCAATAATTCAGCAATATGTCTAAAAAATGTAAGCTGCACCCACCTCCCCACACGCTGGTATGGAAGGGAGCAGACTCATAAAACGTGATTAAACCTTTAATTTAAATTAAATGTTTAATCACTTTTGTGTGCCTGCAGCCTTCAGTACCAATTGAGGGGGGTAGGTGCTGCTGACGGTTTGAAACAGAATTTAAAGAAACTGCTAAAATTCCCAGAATTATACCACTTGAGCAAGAACAGAGGTCACCCTTTACAACCTAACTTGTCTGGCAAATTAGACGGTGAGATGGTACTCAAAGAGAAGTGAAATGATAACAAAGTTGGGTGTCTCTTCCTCTCCACCCACGGCTCTTCAGTACAGTCCTTCCTACCTGTAGGAACTGTGGTTTAGTATGAAACGCCTAGAATAAAATGAACTGCACAATAAGGCACAAGACCACAATGTGTGCTGTAGCTAAGTTTTACTGAAGAATGGAACAGACCAAGCTAATGTCACACACTGTACAAAAAAACATTTCATAAACTGTAAATGGATGTGCCTGGAAAACTGAAACAATGAAAAATGTTATAAATTGTAAATTGATGTGCCTGGAAAACTAAAAGTTTTTTAAAAAAAAGCTTTCTCAGCACTGCACCCTATTATTTGGTGGTAAGGATTTAGGAGCCAGTTGCTGGCCATTAAAATGTCTTTTGATACTGGCGATACTGCCACAGTAACAGGTGGCAGGGCTGGGGTACAAATATCAAGAATGATGTGAGAAGTTTGAAGACTCCTGCTTCCTGGACTGATTTCTGCTAAATACCACCACCTTCTCCTTGGTAAATTGCATCAATTAGGTCTAGATGGCTTAGCACTCACATGATTCCATGACTATGTCACTGAAAGATCGCAAAGAGTAAAATGGTTTGGTTCACTCTCCTTTTCAAGGCCTATCTCACACAGAGTACCCCAAAGTTTTATTCTTTTCCCGATACTATTCTCACTTTTTATCGATGAACTCCCCAACTTCTGTGGTGGTGCATCTGTGCAATTACATGCTGATGATACAATCTTAGATCGCTCATCTAACAATATAGACTGGCTTAACCAAAGCCTTAACTCTGATTTCATTGCACTCGAGACCTGGTTCTCTGACAATCACCTAATTCTAAATTTTGAAAAAAAAAAAAGCTATACTTTTCCATAACCTGTCCCCCAAACCTACCAAACAGCTCCAGATCAGTACACAGTCTGGAGACCCCATAGAGGTGGTTAGTACTTTTAAATACCTTGGGGTTCACTTAGATGCCTCCTTCTGAATGGAGCATCATACAACTCAGCTTACCAAAATGATAAACCAGAAGCTCGGGTTATTATACCATCTCCGCCCTCTGTTATCCAACGCTGCCTGTAAAAAGATTGCGTCAACATCCCTTCTCCCTATTTTGTTCCGTGGTGCCCCTCTACTACTCTCCGCCCAATCCTCTTCCCTTGCACAGGTACGTCAACTCTATCATAGGTTTGAATATTTTGCCCTTGGAGCGGACTCCAGAAAATACCACGGGAGGCCCTGTATTCTCTTCAATGGCCTACCTATGACTCAAGGTTGCAGTTTCACACCTTATGCCTTGTATTCAAATTTACCAAGCTCTTTAATCCCCCTTGCCTAAGAGGAATCATTTACAAAAAAGCACCCACATGCATGTTTAGATCTACTTCCTGACCCTTATTAGCAATCCAGAAGATGCAACGCCTATCAGGTAAGTGCTCACTCGCCTTCTCAGCTCCTTGTGCTTGGAATCCCCCCTCCCAACTTACTTTCCTGCCCCACCCTATCCTCCTTCAAAAAAGAGCTTACCTCTTTCCTACTAACCTCCCCCCTCTGCAATTGCTTGAAATAACCCTTATAGCATTGTTAATGCCTAGTCTATGTTAGTCTGATAGATGTACCTTGTAATCCACCTGCTCTCGTGTTCCTATGTATACATTGTATAATATTAGCTATCCTGTTTATTTATATATGCTTAATGTCTGATCTGTTTTGTTACTTACCTGGTTTTCCACTGTAATAATTTTTGCAACATTGTTAAATCTCTCTGTATCCTGTATATTATTATTGTATTTATCTATAACTGTGTTCATCATTGTCACCCAGGTCGTCACTGAAAAAGGGACTGCATGGTCTCAGTGGACTTACCCGGTTATCAAAATTCTAATAAATAAACAGATGTCATTAACATGGTATCCTTCTTAAGACATTGTAATATGGCTTCAGGCAATGCTCCAACACTGACATGGCCCTGGTCAAAGTTTGGAATGTCGTCCTCATAGACCCTTCTCGATCTAGCACAGCATCATGCATGGTAGACCACTGGGGGGAGATGGACAGACTTGGGGGTTAGGTTGATGTGGTTGGTACTGTGCTTTCACAGTTAAGGACATTCCCATCTGACGGAAGCAGACACATGTGATGGGCCTTCACCTATTGCAGCAGAAAGACATGGACTGTGATGGGGCAAAGGGGTCAGTTCTCTCCCCAGTGTTGTTTTCCACGTACCCTGTATGTTTCAGTGAGCGGAAAGCACTGGGAAGTACAGTATGGCATATCAAATGATACCCAGCTGTATGGCTCCTCCATACCTGATCACAGTTTTTTTCTGCTGATACTTGAACACTGCCTTTCTGAGATCAGTAACTGGGTGGCTGCCAGCTGGTTGGCCTTGAATCCATTTAAGACAGAGTTGCTAACTATGGACTCAGATCATCAAGTTTCTGCAGCTGTTTTTAAATATTGGTTCTAATTGTATTGTTTTGCTCTATATTGGCTTTTTTCAGAACCTCATTGGATGTTGCTGAGCCACAGCGAGGTGGTTAGTACCATTTTAGAACTGTATGATGTAATTTATGTTCCTCTCAGCTACAGAGTTCTGTAGTAGAACACAGATGCATTGTGACAACAGTGTAAGAGCTTAGCAAGGACATACTAACATGGTCCTTACCACCAGTGTGTAGATTAGAAACACTCACTGGGATAGCTAAAAAGCCTGTATAGATTGAATGATAACAGAATTGGAACCAGTATTTTAAAACTGGCTTCTACTGGAAAAGATTACTTGTAGGTTCAACACAGTTCTCCTTTAAAGAGGAACAGTAAACACTATCAGCCCCATGCACAAGTGTGGGGCTGGTCCCAGTTTACACCGGTGTGCAAAAATATTTTTGTTTACTCACTGTTTACTGCTGCATAATAGATTACATCAGCTTGATTAATCTGCTGACTTCCAAGCTGGGAAGTTCTGTAATTACAAATCCCAGAATCCCCTGCAGTTGACATCCAAACAGGCTCTGGCAGTGGAATATTCAATAGCCTACAATGAATGTTAGAGATTTTATACGCTCCAATCAGTTGTTTGCTTGGCCTGTTGTTTTTCGGGGGCTAAGTACAGTCCTCTGTGACTGTACTCAGCCACAGGTGGACAGTGGGACCAGCAAACAAAAGATCTGAGCTTACAAAACCTCTACCATGCAATGCAGGCTATTGAATCTCCCACTGCTGCAGCCCTGCTCTGATGTCAGCTGCAGTGGATTCTGGGATTTCTGATTACAGTGAATGTCAGCTTGAAAGGCAGCAGAATCAGTCTAATACAATCTACTATACTACAGTAAACAGTAAGTAAAAGAATGTGGGACTTTTAGTGCTGTTTCCCCATGAGTGTAACTTCAGGCTCCCTGTTTCCAGCAGGATTCAGTTTGTGGCAGAAAGGGTTGCTTATAGTCTGGGAGTAGTCCTGAATGAAAGGTTGACAATCCCAGGTGTGTTACATAGCTCAGACTCTGCCCTTTTCTGAGACATTCCAATCTGAAGGCCAATGGTACAAGCCTTTATCTCCTCTTACCTGGATTTTTGTAAAGCACTCTGTAAAAGCTTGTTTTGTGGTCTGATCCACCATCTAAAACTTGGATAGAATACAACAGTGAAGCTCCTGAGCACCATTTGAGAGAAAGAGCATATTACTTCCTCACTGGTTGCCTGTGAAGCAGCAGAGTGACTGTGATACCATACATCCAGAATTCTCAAAAACTAATACTGTGCGGTGTGTTCATCTGTGTGTGTAGTCCTAACTGTCCTTCCCATAGTTTGCTATTAGGAGGTTTTTTTTCTAAATTATCCTGCTAGTTATGTGGCAGTTTATAGTCCCCGGGGACCTCCATCTTAGCACGGTTTGTTGCTCTTTTTGTTCCTACAATGCCTCCTGTCCCACATGACAGTGATGTATATTGGACCATGAATTCAGCAAGTGCTGGTTTAGAGTCAATTTACAACAGCAGAGATGTGATAATAAGTAACTTTCCTTATTCAGTGAGCACTAATGGCTACATTTACAGTTTAATAAACACTTAAATTGAGTAGGCTATTCTGTAAGAAAACAGCTGCTAAGAGTCTTTACTAGTTTAGTATTGATGATCTGGGGTGATGTGTGTGCTTTTTGTGGCTGTGAGTAGTTAGATGAAATGAAAAGTTGTAAAAGCAGCCATTTACTTCTACAGGAGTAGGAAACAAAAATACTGAATTAGAGCTATTTAGTGGAAGCCAGAACATCAGGCTGCTATCTCTATGAATCAATGATGCTGGACATGTCACTGTCACATGGGACAGGAGGCATTGTAGGAAAAAGAAAAGCAATAAATCTTGCTAAGATGGAGATCCCCAGGGAACACAAAACTACCATATGACTAGCAGGCTAATTTAGAAAAAACTCTTAATAGCAAACAAAGGGAAGGTCACACCAGGACTACACACACAAATCAAAACACTCTGCACAGCATATGTTTTTGCAAATTTTGACTGTAGTACTCCTTTAACTTGTAAAACACCTGAATGACTTGAGACACCTTACTCCATGAGCTCCTGACTCCCTGTTCTCTGGTGAGAACTCATTGATCTGGATGGGAGTTACTGGGTTATTGCTCTATCTAGGCTTAAATCACCTGATGATGGTGCATTCTCAGCCACCACCCTCTGCCTTCAATTCCCTTCCTAGTGAGATGTCTCACCCTTACTCTTATTAGCTTTAAAAGTTATAACCTTACTCATTTTGTCAAGCTTTTGAGGATGCCACCTAATTGTTCTTGATTAAATTTCTGTTCAGTTTTAAGTTGCTGTACCCACTGCAGCTAATTAGTGCCACCTGCCAGGATTAAAGGAACACTGTCAACCTTTTTTTCATCATGCTATTTCTAGTTGAAAATGTGCATTTTATGATTGTTTCCCTTCTCTAAAATTCATTGATGTTGCTGGTTGTTTTATCTGCTTCCTTATTTATTAGAACTAAAATGCATGCGAATAGTGTAATAATACCCAACCTTGTTTTGTTTCAAATCCTTGATCTACTCTTATTGCATACTACCTGAACACTAGGAACACCCACAAACAGTGCAGATATTCGTGATACAATATTCTTTCCTTCCATTGTATCTGGACTGTCTAGGCTGTGTTAGGGATGTTACCAAGTCCAGGAAAGATGCAGTGGGAGATGATCAAGAAATGTAAACAAACACATTTTTGTGTGGTAATACCAGTATGCTGGACAGTCTGTTTTTCCTTTTAAAAAGAAGAAAGAATCAGATTCAACCTATGAGCTGCATCAGCAATGTCTACACAATGTGATCAAACATGACATGTGTTTTTATTTAAATTAGAGGCATTCTGAGGCCAAAAGGGGTTGACAGTGTCCCTTTAAGTAAGAAATAAGACACAACAGGATGTTGGTTGTTCTGTGATAACCACATGTCTAGGTTTGTGGTAAGGCATGAGGCCAAAGGCTGAGTGCCCTTCAACACCCAGATGTGCGGTTATCACAGAACAACCAACATCCTGGAGTGTCTTATTGCGCTGATAAAATGGGTCACAATTAAAAAAAAGACACTGACAAGTAGTTTGCATTTATAAAATGTCTGAATATTTTTTTAAATAAAGAAGAGAGAATTTATTATGATTTTGTTGTATGTTAAATGAGCCACCGAAATGTGAAAGGTGTCAATTTTCTATACTTTCACAGGCCACGAAGGAATTGTTGCAGCTAGCTGTCACATTTCAACAACTTGCTGTTATGCTGGTACCTGCACATTTATGCAGGAGTGTAGTGGGTTTCAGCATCTGTTTATTTTTGTTTTCAAGTGTTTTTTGTTCAGTTATTTTGTGTTCTCCTACGTCTTCACTTATTTACCACCCCCAACATAGAAACATAGAAACATAGAATTTGATGGCAGATGAGGACCGCTTGGCCCACCCAGTCTGCCCATTTCCCTACCTACTGGATAAGCTGCAGATCCTAGTTAACCAGCAGCCTACTTCTTCCTACCCCCACCCCCTAGAATTGCCTTATGACTGTCCCATGCATGCTTGAATTCCACCACTGTTTTTGACTGCACAACCTCTTCCAGAAGGTAGTTCCATGCATCCACAACCCTCTCCGTGAAAAAATACTTCCTTAAATTACCTCTGAGCCGCCCCCCCATCTTCAAATTGTGACCCCTTGTTCTTGCACACCTCTTTTTTTGAAAGATGCTACCCTCTTGGACTTTGTTGATTCCCTTGAGGTACTTGAAAGTTTCTATCATGTCCCCCCTCTCCCTCCTTTCCTCGAGGCTATACATATTATCGCCTTAAGTCTGTCTTCATATGGTTTCCGGTGCAGACCCTGCACCATTTTAGTTGCCCTCCTCTGGACAGCGTCCATCCTGTCTATGTCTTTGCGGAGATTGGGTCTCCAGAACTGCACGCAGTACTACAGATGGGGTCTCACCAGCTATCTGTACAGAGGGATAACAACTTCCTGTTTTCTACTGGTGATGCCTCTCCCTATGCATCCCAGTATCCCCCCAGCCATCCTTGCTGCCCTCTCACATTGCTTGCCCACCTTTAGGTCATCTGATATGACTACCCCCAGTACCTTTCCATTTTTGTTGTTGTTAGTATCTCACCCTCCACTGTGTACTTATCCCCTGGGTTTTTGTATCCCAGGTGCATTACCTTGCACTTCTTAGCATTGAATCTAAGCTGCCATGCATTTGACCATTCCTCTAACCTTGCCAAGTCCCTTCTCATCCTTTCCACCCCACCTTGTGCATCAACTCTGTTGCAGATCTTTGTGTCATCTGCAAAGAGACATACTTTCCTTCCAGTCCCTCTGCAATGTAAACATAAAGACATTGAAGAGGACCGATCCTAATGCTGAACCCTGCGGTACCCCACTAGTAACCCCACTTTCTTCAGAGTGGACTCCATTTACTATTACTCTCTGTGTCCTATTCTCCAGCCAATTCTTTACCCAGGCTGTCATCTTGGGACCCACTCCCAGGCTGGCTAACTTGTATATTAATCTTTTGTGTGGGACTGTGTCAAATGCCTTGCTAAAGTCTAGGTAGACCATGTCCACAGCCCCTCCCTGATCTATTACTTTAGTCACCCAGTCAAATAAATCTATCAGATTCATCCAGCATGACCTTCCCATTGTGAATCCATGCTGCCTTGGGTCCTGTGCCCCTCTGGCCTCTAGATACTCGACAATTCTTTCCTTCAGAAGTGATTCCATCGTTTTTCCTATCACTGAGGTTAAACTAACAGGTCTGCAGTTTCCTGCTTCTGCCTTGCTCCCACTTTTGTGAAGGGGAATTACATCTGCCCTCCTCCAGTCCTCGGGTACCACCCTATTCTCCCATGATTAGTTAAAGAGGGTAGTCAGTGGTGTCACTAGTTCTACCCTTAGTTCTTTTAGAATTCTGGGATGAATCCCATCAGGCTCCATTGCTTTGTCCACCTTCAGTTTTAAGAGTTCTTTCATAACCCTTTCTTCTGTAAATGGGCTGGTATCAACTTCTGTATCCAGAGTGTTTCTACTGTTTGTTTTATGTACCTCCCCCTCTTCATTTGTAAATACTGAGCAAAAATATTTGTTTAGTATCTCTGCCTTTTCACAGTCACCCTCTGCCATCCCCCTCCCTTTATTAAGCCTCACTATCCCTCCCTTGGTCTTCCTTCGCTACCTGATGTACCTATAAAAGGTTTTATCCCCCTTCTTAACTGAGTTGGCTATCTTTTCCTCGGTTTGGGCCTTTGCTGTTCTGACTGCCTTCCCAGCTTCCTTTTGCTTTAACTGATACAGTTCTCTGTCCTGCTCCTTCTGTGATTCCTTGTACTTCCTGAATGCTTTCCTTTTCTCTTGAACCTTCACTGCCACTTCCTTTGAGAACCATAGTGGTTTCTTACATCATTTTGTTTTGTTTATTTGCTTCACACAAAGGCTTGTTACCTCTGTGATGGAAGTTTTTTATTATTCCCCATTGTTCTTCCACCCCTCCTTCCTGCCCATTTGTTAGTGCATTCCTTAGGCACTCACCCATTTTGGCAAAGTCAGCCCTCCTAAAGTCCAGTACTTTTGCCTTTGTATGGCTTGACTCTATTGCTGTGTTTATTGTGAACCATACTGTTCGATGGTCGCTAGTTCCCAGATGGCTAACCACTTCTATATCTGTGATCCTCTCTTCATCTCCATTTGAGAGAACCAGGTCTAAGATTGCTCCCTCTCGAGTGGGCTCCAATACTAGTTGTCTAAGGCATGCCCCCTGTAGGGCATCTAGAATAACCCCACTCTTTGAAGTGGCTGCTGCAACTGCACTCCAGTTAACATCTGACATATTCAGATCACCCATCAGCAATATCTCCCATTTTTCTGCCATTCTAAGTATACTTTCTATCATTTCCTTGTCCATTTCCTCCCCCTGAGAAGGGGGTCTGTATACAACCCCTGTGCAGATTGTGGTGCCATTGCCTGTCTCCAAATTTACCCACAGTGCTTCTTCTCCACCCTGTTTACCCTTTTGCTCTGTTGCTTTGATTCCTTCCCTTATGTAAAGAGCTACTCCTCCTCCTCTTTAACCCTCCCTGTCCCTCCTGTAGATAGTATATCCTGGTATGTTTACATCCCAGTCATGGTTTTGTGTGTACCATGTTTCCGTGACTGCCACGATATCCAGATGTTCCTCCTCCATCAAGGCCACTAATTCCGGAAGCTTGTTACCCAGACTACAGTCATTGGTACTCATTGCTCTCCATTTTTTGATGGCTTTACCTTCTGTAGCAGCATCCCCCACTGACCTTTCTACCTCGGTCTTTTTCTCATTTAGTACCCCGTTTTGTAGGGAGAGGCTGGGATTTTCCTGCTGCTTATCAGCGCCTCCCCCCTTGACTTGTTTAAAAGCTTGCCAATTAAGCATTTAAACTGATTGCTCAAAAGACTTGTTCCCTTCCTGGACAGATGCAAACCATCTGCCAGTATAGGCTGGTGTCCCTCCAGGTGGAACCCCAGTCCCCAATGAAGCCAAACCCCTGTGCTCCACACCATTTTTTCAACCATTCATTAAACTGCATGGTGCAAAGTACCCTTGCCTCACCTATGCCACTGACAGGCAGCACCTCTGAGAAGGATACTGTGTGTGCTACTTGTCTTAGACCCCTCCCCAACTCTACAAAGTCCTCCTGCACTGCTCTAATATCATGATGAGCCAAGTCATTTGTCTCTAGGTGGACAATGATGTCCAGTTCAGACTCCCATGCAGCTGTTCTTGTGATCCTGTGGATGCGCTTCCTGTCCCTCCAAGCCATGGCACCAGGCAGGCACCTTACTTCAGTTTTCCCTGCTCTCCCCAGTTCTATCCCCCTAATAATTGAGTCCCCAACCAGGAGCTGCTTCCTTTCCCTGTGGTGTCCTCTGCCTCCTTCCTGCGGGCCTCCCGTGTGACAGTTATCCTCAGCCTCCTTAGTCTCATCTGTGGGTGCATCCATAGGGGAGCTATGCTCCCCCAGAATGGTGTATGGATTGTGGAGTGGAACAACTGACTGGGTGTGCCTCTGTTCCACCATCCTCACCCTCCCTGAGCTCACTGTGGTCCAACTTCTGTGCTTTCTTCGCAACCTCTGAGGTAGTGGTGGCGGCTCTGGTGCTCCCTGGATGGGGGAGTTCCCATTTCCTGTGCTGTGTTAATAATAATAATAATAAGTTTATTTATTAAGTGCCTTTCAAATATCAAGGTGCTTTACAGTACTAAAACATGATTCTTAAAACAACGACAAATCATAGCAAGTCATGAAAAGCCTGACTCCACAAAGAAGATTTTAGTGCCTGTTTAAAGCTCCCTATGGTCGCACATTCTTGAAGCAGATGGGGCAGAGAATTCCAGAGGGCTGGGGCTGCAAACATAAAAGCACAGGCCCCAGAAGATTTCAAAGTAACCCTTGGAATTTCCAGCAACCCCTTGTCAGCCAAGCAAAGCTGTTGCACAGGGGTGTAAGGAATCAGAAGCTCTTTCAAGTAGTTGGGGGTCAAGTCCATTTAGGGCTTTGTAGGTTAATAAGCCTACCTTAAAGGTGATCTGCCACTGAATCGGCAGCCAGTGCAGATCGCACAGCACTGGGGTAATATGTGATCTCCTAGACGCCCCTGTCAATAATCGCGTTTTTGCCTTTATACTTGTACCATCTTCAGCATACCTATATGCGTAGTACATTATTTCACGGGGTGTGCGGTGGGTTAATATACTGATGTCCATGCTTTTTTTTTACATTATGCTTTGCAATATAGCCAAAAACAACATACACTGCTTTGCAGCCAGTCGTCAAGGACGGCCAGAAGACCACTGTGCATGTTACATATGTTAAGGCTACTTATTTATGCTCTCTATGAGGGTCCTAGTGTTTGTATTGCTCTGCGATGGCTGCACAGTGCTGCTTGGGTTACTCTACTGTGATAAATGTAGGGCTGCTGGGCACTACTTTAGATGTTGCCCTCTACATTGCTGTATGGTTTGCCTTTGCTTGCATGCTCTCATGTATTTGTTTGGATGCACTCAACCCCCCATCCCGAAAAGTTTCCATTATGGTGTAGTCTAATGTCAGATCGTAGTTAATTAGGGATCACATTAGACTCCTACGTTACTTTTAATGGACCCGTTGGATGTCTTTTAGATATAAGCTGCACTGCAGGGTGATGATCAGATCAAACTATGGTTGCAGTACACTGATGTTTGCTAGACACAGTACTTGTGTATTGCTGCTAGGGTTGGTGGCCAGCAAGTCTAATGCGGATTGTTAATTACTACCACAGTGGGGATGTGCAACTTTGTATTTTACAATACTGATGAGAGAGTTTGAATCAATGTTAGTGGTAACAGAAATTGATACTGACATATGCATTTTGGTTCAGTTACAATGCTAGTTTAATTATTGCTAAACATTTACACCTTTGGGGTTTTTTTTTTGTACTATGCCATCTTAGGGCACTTCAGAGTCTTAACTGTACTAAGATGTCTGCCTGACATTCTAGGATACAATTCAAAAAAAGCATTTATTCATCTTTCTCCTGCTTACTGCTTGCCCAAAGGGTTCCGAGTGCAGTGGTTGTTGTGCCTTAAGGCAGTGGATTCCAAACCCTTTCAACCAATCAGTTTGCAGGAAATCACCTACCCATTTATAAGTAAGCAATAAAGAACAACAGCGTGTGGGTTACTGTTCCTGAACTGCATGGTCAAGTGTGTTGTATGGCTGGACAACAGGACACAGAAGGTAATTGTAAATGGAGTCTACTCTGAAGAAAGAGGGGTTACTAGTGGGGTACCGCAGGGTTCAGTACTGGGTCCAGTCCTTTTTGATGTCTTTATAAGTGACATTGCAGAGGGATTGAAAGGAAAAGGGTGACTCTTTGCAGATGTCACAAAGATCTGCAACAGGGTTGATACACAAGGAGGTGTGGAAAGGATGAGAAGGGACTTGGCAAGGTTGGAGGAATGGTCAGAAGTATGGCAGCTTGGATTCAATGCAAAGAAGTGCAAAATAATGCACCTGGGAAACAAAAACCCAGGGGAAGATTACAAAATTGGGGGGGAAGGTAGTAACAACAACAAAAATGGAAAGGGACCTGGGGGTAATCATATCAGATGACCTTAAGGTTAGCAAGCAATGTGAGAAGGCAGTAGGGAGGATTGGGGAGATACTGGGATGTATAGGAAGAGGCATCACCAGCAGAAAACAGGAAGTTGTTGTCCCTCTGTACAGACAGTTGGTGAGACCCCATCTGGAGTACTACATCCAGTTCTGGAGACCCCATCTCCGCTAGGACATAGACAGGATAGAGGCAGTCCAGAGGAGGGCAAGGAAAATGGTGCAGGGTCTGCAAGAGAAGCCATATGAGGAGAGACTAAAGAAGGTTAATATGTATACCCTTTAGGAAAGGAGGGAGAGGGGGGACATGATAGAAACTTTTAAGTACCTCAGTGGAATCAACAAAGTCCAAGAGGGTAGCATCTTTCAGAAAAAGAGATGTGCAGGAACAAGAGGACACAATTTGAAGATGGGGTGCAGTTCAGGGGCAATGTGAGGAAGTATTTTCTCACAGAGAAGGTGGTGGATGCATGGAACAGCCTTCCTGAGGAGGTTGTGGGGTCTTAAACTGTGGGAAAATTCAAGAATGTATGGGACAGACATAAGGCAATTTTTGTGGGGGGGGGTAGGAAGAAATAGGCTGTTGGTTAACTAGGATCTGCAACTTATCCTGTAGGTAGGGAAATGGGCAGACTAGGTGGCCCAAGCGGTCCTTATCTGCCGTCAAAGTCTATGTTCTATGTTTCTATGTGTGGCATGAGGCTCTTGCATCAAGTGTTTTCAACCACCTAAGAGTGCTGTTCAGAAATAGTTACCCACGCTCGGAAGTGTCTTACTGCAATCGTAAAATGTGTCTACTTTAAAAACCAAAAAGTTGAGATAAGTTTAGCAGTGCAGTTACTATTCCTGAACCACACTATTTTGGAACCTTCTCCTCAAATCAGGAAGTAGGATTTTCCCTACTCATTTTATATTGCTCTTAATACAGTTTCTGCCAGTGATAGTTTGCAGCATCCAGCAGGAACACAAGATAATTTAATGCTTTTACATGTTAGAGTTATTCTAACGCATCATGTAGGAAACAGAGTAACATTATCACTAAGTGCTTCTTATGGATGGGCTGCACTGCATTTCGTGCTTTGTCTCGGAATTTTTGTCATTTTCCCAATGCTCAGAGCCTTTAAAGGGCACTGCATACAATAACTTACTAGTAACAATATTACTATCATATATGTTTGTTTGAAATACTGCAGCTTTTCCAGAAGACCCACAAATAACTGCGCTGAGTGCAGCTGAAGCATATGTGGCGACTACTGTGAAATGTGAAATTCCAAACATCTTCCCACCTGAGAAGGTGAAAGTCAGTCTGATATGTGATGATGATCAACTAAACTCAACAGTTACCATTGAGGGCCACACTGTGACTGCTGAGGCCACATTTTCTGCGGATGAAGGTACACATGTATTGACCTGTAAAGCAACACTTGAACATGTGACCAGGGATGCACATGGATTCATCGATATGTATGGTAAGTGTATTAATAATACAAAGGTATACAAGCAGTGGTAATTCCAGGTGTGAGGAAGGAAGGAGGGAGGGAGGAGGGAGGAAATGGAGAGATGAAAGATGGATTTTGGTTTCTTGAGTACCTTTCATACAAAATGTAACCAAAGAACTTCACAATCCAGGAGGGGGTAGGGAGAGAATGCTGCCATGTACAGGGAGATTCAAACAGCAGAGAGAGAGAGAGAGAGATTACAGTGTAATTAGATGACTTGTTCAGGGTAAACTGTGGGATTTAAGCCTGGATCTTCAAATTCACTATGCGATGTTGCACTTCAGCTGAGGCCCACAGCCCATGGCTCTGGGTGGAAAAAAATAGCACTGTTGAATTAATCTGGGCTTTAATTCCTCCTAAGTGCCCAGTCACAAGGTATCTGTACCCAGCTTGTTCCTCTGTTATTCATAATACTTTGCAAGAAATGCATATAATAAATAATATGGATTATAGATGAGTCCCAAAGCCTGAAACATAAGTGAGGCTTTGAAGTTACTGTACTGACAAGCAGCTTTACATGAAGGACCACGAGGGACAGCAACAAATGACTTCATGGGCTCTAAGTCCTTTACTACTGGAATAAAATGGGTGGGGGTACAACCCCGAAAGATTACAGCAGAAGGCAGAGATAAAGGAGAGAGAGGGGGCAGGATGAACCCGATTGCTATATTTATGACTCAGCAGTGGGGTCAGGGGGAAGAGCTTCAACTAGAGCTGCCCTTTTTGGAGACCATCAATTCTTGTTATATTTCTGGGGTTGTTTTGAGTCCCTCCAATTGAGGTTCTTATGTCTCTCCCTTTCAATCTGAAGGTCAATGTACTTGTGACTCTCTGGAAACTGGAGTTTCATCATAAAACTTTTTTTATAGGTTTTATTTTTCCTCCCACTTCAGCTATCCAGCAGCATACCACATAGTATGCCCCAACCTGCCTGAATGATGGTCAACACCAACATCCCAAATCCTATGTGATACTTCACTACCCCTCAAATGCCTTGTGCCTACCACCTCTGGTGCCTCCTTTTTCCCCAGGTTCAGACAAATACTAAATCTGGTAAAGGAAGAGATGCAAGGCCAGTTGCCTTGCAAATTGGGGGTAAGATGTTGGGATGTAACCTTTTGGGTGGCATCACCTATTTTTACAGTGTTTCTATCCATGCTCACCTGATCCTGGACAGAGTCTTATTCTCAGTCCCCTGGAGGCTTCAAGTGCCGCCAAGCACTGAGGGGCATCAACGGGTGGCACTGCAGCCTCCCTATACACAGTAAGACACCCACTAAAAATCAAGGGTTGGAAGTGGAATCCCCCCCCCAATCCCCCTGCTGGAATGCCACACAGGCAATCACTAGAGGAGGCCTTCCAGCTGGGGCAGTAACTATAGGGGTATTCCAGAAGGGCATTAAAGAGGACAGGAAATCATTTCTAACTGGCAGCCCTTTATGAAGTTCTTATTCTCGGAACTGATAAGCGTTCCCCTAAATTATTCATATTTAACTGTACCTGAATAAAAAGTGATACAAAAACGGTATTTTACATTGTTTTATTTTTGTGGGCAGCATTCTGTTACAGTTCTCTTCATGACATGGAACCAGTAATTTGGAGTTTTGACTATGTCATGGTTTATGCATAGAACTCTAAGTATAGTTCTGATAGGTCAACAGCTCATAATTAACATTCTGTGCACAAACCATGACAGTGAAAACTCTAAATTACTGGTTTCATGAAGAGAACTGTAACAGAATTCTGCTCATAAATGAAAACAAAACAACAATGCAAAACACAGTTGTATGTATCACTTTTTATGCAGGTATAGTTAAAAATGGATAAAGTAGGGGAATACATATAATTTCTGAGGCAGTATAGCATAGTGGTTTAAGGCTCTGAGCTGCAAACCAGGAGATCTGGGTTTGAATCCCACAGCCCCCACTTGCATGCTGTGTGACCCTGAGCAAGTCACTTAACTGTCTCGTGCTCCCAGGCTGCACCTGGAAATAAGCTTCGGCTTAGGCCCTGTCCACACTACACAGCTCAGACCCCGTAACAGACAGAAACCATTACAGCCGGGGAGCGGCACAGTGTGTCCACACTGCAGCAGTGACCAGTATGAGACCGGTACCGCCAGTCCACACCTCGGGAACTGGGTGACCATTACTGTGGTGCCCAATCCCACAATGCAGCTTGCACTGTGCTACGGGCCCTGCAGGGGACCGTTACCGCTCATCCACACTACCACCGGTAACATTACCGAGGTGGGACCGGTTTCATAACTGTTGTTGAAACCACCTCATATGTGGTTTCAACAATGGTTATGAAAACATCTTCTGTAATGTTACAGGTGTAAACGCAAACCATTGCGGTACTGGTTTGGGCACTCTGTAACGTTACAGACGTGGTGTGGACAAGGGCCCTAAGTGTGCCTCTCCTGATTAAACAATTTCCCCTTCCCCTGTCTTCCTTCTGAGAATAAGGGCATTATAAACATCTGCCAATTAGTACAGATTTCCAGACCCCTTTAAGCAGAGGAATTATTCACTTTGAGGCACATCATAATGGCTTTGCCATGCATTCCAGTTCCAGTTGTGTTTCCATTCTGAAACTAGAATGCATCACAAATCTGGTTTAGTGCTCCAAAGCAAAATGCCCTCCCCACATTTTGTGCCCCTGGCAGAATGCCATCCATTGTATCTACTTCTGCAGAAACATCCCCTTTGTGATTACCCTGGGAGCAGTCTAGCAGGGGATTTGGGGCATTCCAGTACCTGGCATGTTCAATTTTCACCACTTCTGCACCCACACAGTAACAAAAACCATGGTTTCTGGCACACACATTGATTATACTCAGTCCTTCTTCTCTATTTCCCCATCCAGGCCATTGATTGTATTATTTCAATGTTTGGTCCCCCTTCTGACCTCAATCAATAATTTCAGAGAGGTGTCAGTCCTTCAACTTAAGCCTAACTTGGTCTAGTTTGGCACTGTCTGTATACTTAATACCTCCTCCCTAGCTTAGCCCTCCCCAAAAAAATCTCCAAATATTTTTCTGTGAAGAGTCCCTCCGGCTCATCTACTTATCCTTGATTTTTTTTGGGGGTATATTATTTTTCAGCATCAGCCTTGATCATTCATCCCCCCCAACCCATGGTGCATGCCCCAGCACCATTGACAGGCTAAGTGAGCGCACATCCAGGCGAGAAGGAGGAACATGGTGCAGCTGCTGGCACCATTAACAATGCCAGACAGACTGACAGGTCAGTCTACCTAGCATTATCAATGATGCTGGCAGTCCTGCCCTTTCCTCCATCTCAGGCATGCACTTACTCAGTCTGTCAACAGGACTTCCGCACATCATAGGTTTACATAGAAACAAGGACTGTTATGGTGAAAAAAGACCACCAGTCCATCCAGTCTGCCCATAAGCCTTAACAAACCCAGGGTCTATTGTCCATACAGGGTTCTAACCCACACTTGCCACCCCCATACTCCCTGCCCTATCACGATCACCCTGAGCAGCCACTGTCCCCGCCGTGTTTGAAACCATTGATAGTTTTGGCACCCACCACATCACTTGGCAGATTGTTCCACGGCCCCACCGCCCTGTCTGTAAAATAAAACTTTCTTATTTCCCTCTTGACTATCCCCTCCAGTCAGTTTCTACTCATGCCCCCATGTTCTTAATTTGTTACTTGTGTTAAATAGTTCCTTGCAGTTTACCCTGTTCATTCCTTTCTGAAACTTGAAGGTTCTGTTACATCTCCCCTCCCTTGTCTGGCCTTGAGCAAGTACATATTCACTGCCTTGAGATAATTTTCATAAGATTTACCAAGCTGACCCGGAATCATTCTGGTTATCCTATGTTGTACTGTTTCCAGTCTATCCTTATCTTTCCTTAGGTAAGGACTGCAGGACTGGGTGCAGTACTTTAGGTAGGGCCACCCCAGTGATCTATGGAGAGATAGGAATACCTCCTTCCTTCCTTCTGCTCTCAGTACCCCTTTGTGTACACCCTAGCATCCTATTTGCCTTACTGTTGGCCCTGTTATGCTGCTTTGATTGTTTTAGGGAGTCACTGATGATGACGACCGCCAGGGCCCTTTCCTCTGAGGTTGTGGATGACGTTTGCCCCCCATCCAGTACTCTTTCCTCGGGTTCTTGTTCCCTATGTGCATCACTCTGCATTTTTGGACACTGAATTTCAACTGTTAAACCTTTCACCACCTCTCTAGCTTTTGCAAGTCTCTCTGCATCTCCCTAACATCTTCATTGCTGTCTCCTCTGCCATAGAGTTTAGATTTATCTACAAGGAGACACATCTTACTCTGGATTCCTTCTCCCATGTTGCTAGTGAACATATTGAAAAGGACTGGACCCAGGACCGATCCTGGTGGAACCCCACTGGTGACCTCCCTTTCTTCTGATTTGACTCCTTGAACCAGAACCCTCTGCTGTCTCCCTTCCAGACAGTTTCTCACCCATCTAACTGTCCTTCACTGTATCCAGAACCTTTAGTTTCTTCAGCAACCTTCTGTGAGGCACTGGGTCAAAATCCTTCCTGAATTCAAAGTAGAGTAAATCCACAGCATGACCGTTATCCACCACCCTCATTACCCAGTCTAAGAATACTTTCTTGTTGTTACAAATATTTAAATTGTTACTTTGAGTTACAACTGTTACTTGGGCTGTGATAGTGTAACTATTGGGACTTGTGTGCTGGTTGGGGGAACAATTGTTGACAGTGAGATTTAGAGTGAAATTGAAATCTGTGTTGTTTGTCTGGTAGGTGGAGCCCTCCCACGCACCCACCACATGTTGGAGGCATTCTTAAATACTGAAAAGCCACTGGGGGTTGGGCTTTAAGGGCTGTGTTTTTCTGCTTGTGACTGAAACTTGAAGCAGCAGGAACTGGCAGCCTGTGACGTCATATGGTACCTGATGTCTGCATACACACACTGTTAGCTGGACTGGACATACACCGGACTGTATGTGTTTGTGAGACTTGGGAATGCTATTGGTGGGTTTGTAATTGGGTCTGTAAACAACTCCAATCAGTATAGAAAGACTGTATTATACTGCCCTGTATAGGTAGTGTGAACCATGGGGAGGATGGTGGGGTGCAATGGTTGTGGGGCAGTAGTATGGATGAACATACTGTGGAGGCTGGGAGGGTGCCCAATATGCCACAGGCTAAGGAGGCTCAAGGAAGAGGTTCAGTGGCTTGGCAGGGAGCTGGGAAGGTAGAGGGGTGAGAGGAAGGTTGCACTTGTAGAAGAGCTGACATCTGAGAGTATTGGGGGCACCACAGAGAAGGAACAGTGAGTCAAGGGAGGGGTCAGGGGAAGGGGGTAAACTAGACAGGAAGCCAGCGGTTGAAGGGTGGACTCTGATAGGGCCTAGCAAAAGAGGAGTAGCTGTAGGCAGCAAGGAGGAGAAAACACATTGTAAGGCAACTAGTATAGGACACATGTTTGCTGTACTAGCGACACAGGGAGAAGAGGATGCAGGAGGAGATTGCCCATGGGATAGTACTCATGAAGAGGAGGAGTGAGGGGCATTACTAGTGGAGAGATTGAGCACAGCATGGCAGAAACAATAATACTCGGAGAGGTGAGGAGGGAGAGGAGGTTGACAGTCAAACAGGAGGAGGGAGGGTCTCAGTTGAGAGGGGCTGGGGGGGGAGACACTGGGGCAAATGGTAAAAGCAGCATCTTGAGTGGCCCCAGGAATGAGAACCTGGGTGGCTTGGTGGCGTTGGGTACAAGGAAAGAGGAAGGGGATGTGCTGGTGTTGGGGGGCTCCATACTCAAAGGGTCAGATGGGGCAGCAAGAAGGACAGGCACAGTGGGATATGGGTGGAGTCCATGCCAGGATTAAAGGAAGACATGGTTGGACAGGCAATCTTAAGGTGTGCAAGGAAGGGTAGAAGGAAACCACACATTGTGGTACATGTAGGGACAAATGACCTAGTAGGGAGAAATGGTGGAGGTAACAATGGAGAGGACTGAGGAAGTGGGAAGGTTGTGCGAGGAGACTTAGGAGTCTGTGGCCTTCTCTGAAGTGCTCCCAGTACCCTGTGCAAGCACAGTGAGAAAGGAGAGGATTAGGGAGCTGAACGCATGGTTGGTAGAATGGTGTCGAACTAAGGGGTATGGGGTTGTGGGCAGCTGGGGCAGTACCTGAGATAATAACAATCTGTTTGCAAGGAATAGGCTGCACCTGAGTGGGAAAGGGACAGAGGTATTAAAGCAAAGATTGGGGAGGTATATTGCAACAAAGTGGATTTAAACTAGATGTGGGGGGTGGCAAGTGGACAGCAGGCAGGCAGAGATCCGATAGAGTGGAGTCACAGCCTACCCCCCCCGGCTAGCAGGGAAGGACTCAGAGTGGCTGAAAAGGGAGGGAGGAAGTAGAAGGGAGGAGATGGAGAGTGATGAAGGGAAGGGGGCAGGCTGGTGAGTGGTCTCACTGATGCAAGAAGCTTAGGCAACAAATCAGCTGAGCTACAGGTACTCTTAGCAGTGTGGAGGGTGGATATTGCAGCTGTCATCGAAATGTGGGCAACTGAGCACCGGACTGTGATCTGGCAATCCCAGGGTACAAATTATACAGGAAGGACTGTAAGGAGGGGAGGTGAGGTGGAGTGGCAGTCCACGTGAGGGACAGGATCAAATGTGCAAGGGACAAGGGGGAAGAAAGGAGAACAGAGGCAATCTGGCTGCAGCTCCTAGACTCAAGGGGTAGGAAACTGATGACTGGGGTGGTATACAGGCCACCGTCCCAGTCTGAGGAGCTTGACGGAATTAGTGGGACAAATCAGAAAGATGTGTAGAGAAGGGAATGTGGTCATTGTGGGGGAGATCTGAATATGTACACCCTGGAGGGCAGAAGGGACGGGGGGACATGATAGAGACATTCAAGTATCTGAAGGGAATCAGTAAGGATGAGGCAGATGGGGTCTTTAAGCTAAGGAAGGGGAGGGACACTAGGGGGCATGGGCTAAGAATAGAGGGGAGAAGATTTAGAAGGGAAATGTGGAGACACTATTTCATGGAGAAGGTGGTAGCAAAATGGAACACACTACCAGAATGGGTGGTATCATGTAAATCTGTGAACATCTTTAAAAGGGCATGGGACATGGGACAGGAGAGAGCGAGGTTGGGGGAACTGGGGGCAGCATTGGGATGACAAAGGGAAGGGGGATGGGGCAGATGCAAACTAGGGGTACTAGCAGCACACTCAAGCAGACTTAGATAGACTGGGTGGTCTGTTACTGCTGGCACATTTTTATGTTTGTATGTTCATATAGGTTGGTCTGAGAAAAACTCCCTGCCATGAACCCATGCTGTTTATTGTCCTGGAGTCCATTTTTCTCCAAGTAGTTCACAAAGTCCTCTTTTACCAGTGTCTCCATCAGTTTACCAATAATAGAGGTAAAACTGAAAGGTCTGTAGTTACCCAGTTGCTCATTGCCCCCCCTTATGAAGTGGAACTATGTCTGCTATCCTCCAGACTTCTGGAACTACCCCTATCTGAGCTGAGCTACCGAAGAGCCCCACCAGGTAGGTTCAGTTGGTTCCACTGCTAACTCCTTGAGCACCCTCAGGGGCATCCCGGAGGCAGTGGCCTTCCCCTAGTGAAAAACTGCTGCCAAAATCTATCCTTAAGCCAAGGACTGCTCTGCAACTGAAACCTAAGCTGCCAGCGAGTGCTGACCCCCCGATAGATCTAAGGGCAGCTAGACTTAGAGCACCCTATTCCAACTAATCCATATAGAGATCTTTCAACCATGCCTTACAAAGCACATGCTTCCCCCCCTACACCCCGATGTGCTCTAAACCAAAGCATCCCTCTCCATAATAGGGGGGCACTTCTTGCCATAATCTACTCACTGACCCTCCTCTGGGTGGATAGGCTCATTGACCCATGCCACCTCGAACCAGGGGGCTATCTGCATAATGACCCCCCCCCATGATTTTCGCAGCAGTAACCCTATCTCAAGCACACTTGCTCTCTCAATGGTGCATGAGATGGTAAAAAAGGGTATATGCTATGACCTGTTCTACTTTATGAGCAGGATGCGCGTCGAAGGAACCTCTTCACTATACCTAGTACTAAACTACTCAGCTTACTGGTAGCACTACTACTCCTGGCAGGAGATATTCAACCCAACCCTGGCCCCAATACCACCAATATCTTGGTAGCATCCCCTCAGAACCCTCGTTGGGTGTCTGCCAAGGGTCTGAAGATAGCACATATGAATGTATGTAGCCTCAGACCTAAAATACATGAAGTCAAAGCCTGGCTGGACCTCTACAAGCCTGATGTCCTAGTCATCTCTGAAACCTGGTTAAAAGCCCACATCCTTGATCATGAGATACAAGCACTGGGCTATATCACCTACCACAAGGACAGGGAATCCAAAAAAGGGGGTGGGGTGCTAATCTATACAAAGACTGACCTCTCACTGTGTCACCTCTAACCCTGCAGGGAAGTCTCCCTGCTGAGGGTGAAGGTATATTGATCTGCATAACCCTAGGACACACCAAGCAACTAACAATAGACAAAAGTCTGCCCTCCAATCACTTGAAGCCATCACGAATGCACTGGCCCAAGAGGCGGTTACAGAGCTACTCATTTTGGGCGACTTCAACCTCAACTGGGCCCAGGACCCTGGCCATGCCTCGATGTCTCTGACCCATGAAGCAGGTCTGACGCAGGTCAACTCTGAACTGACCAGACTGAATTACAAAACTGGGAATCACACCACCCTGGACTGGGCTCTGGTGTCAAACCTTGCAAACATCCAGAGTGCAGACACAATGGCAGACTCCTTGAGTGACCATTCCCTGATTTTCTGTATATGGAAGAACAAAGTACCCAATGTCCAGCCAAGAATCCTTACTTCCCAAGACTACACCAAATTCTTGGAAGTACAATTCAATCACTACCTAAGTAACTGGGACTGGAGCCCCATAACACTCCTCCCAACTCTGGCTGAGGCCTTGGAATACTTTCAGGACTTACTAAGTACAGCTGCCAACCTCTTCGCTCCTATGAAGAGACTGAGGGTGAAAGGCAACTGCTACAAGTGGATCTCTCCATCCCTCAAAGCTCTAATGACTACTCAGGACAAAGCCTGGAAGAAGTTCAGGCTCTCCATCCTCCCGGCAGATCTTGTGGAATACAAAGCCCTAAGAAACAAAGCCAAGAGATCCATTAAACTTGCTAAAAGAGAGTACATCACATACCTCCAGAAAACTAGCTTAGGCAACCCTAAGCAACTCTGGAATCATGTTAATGACCTGATCAAGGGCAGCAAAAAGACTGAATTCAGCCCCATGGAGATCAATGGTCAGCCCACCACCTGAGACTGGCAAAGTGCACTAAGGTCCTAACCCTCCTAAAGATGATGAAACCTAAAGGTTCAGGGGGACCAGATGGGATCAACCCTCAGCTACTCAAGGTTGGAGCCATCTCCTTATCCAGGCCCTTAACCATGCTCCTTAACAGATCATGGAGGGAAGGAGCAGTCCCTGACCAGTGGAAACATGCCAATGTAGTCCCTATCCTAAAGGTGGACTCAGGGAAAAACTAACCAACTATAGGCCGATCTCCCTTCTCTGCACACTTATCAAGTTGCAAGAAAGGCTAATCTACAGCCAACTCTGGGACTACTTGGAAGCTCATCAGCTCCTTGCTCCCTCTCAACATGGATTCAGACCAAGCCACGGTACTGACACTGCCCTCATTAACTTCTCGGATGAAGTGCTCAGGGCAGTGGACAAAGAAATACCCACAGGTGCAGTCTTTATAGACCTGTCCAAGGCATCTGACCTTGTCGACCACAATCTTCTGCTACAGAAGCTGCACAATGTGGGCCTAGACCCCCATGCTCTCAAGTGGTTTGGGAGTTATTTATCAGGCCGGACACAGAGGGTCACATGGAAGGGGCCACGTCAGAGCCACTACCTCTAAAATAGGGAGTACCTCAGGGTTCAATACCAGGCCCCCTCCTATTCTCCCTATTTACCAATGAATTAAGTACCTACTGTGGGGAGAGCTCAGTTGTACAGTACGCTGATGGCACTGTCATCTACTGACCCTTGGGCGATGTGGCCACTCTTGGTCCGCTCCTCCAAGAGGACCTCACATCCCTAGAGACATGGCTGTGTGAGAACAGAATGGTACTTAATGCAGACAAAACCAAGGCAATGCTATTCGGGCCAAGATCACTGGGACTTGACAGGTCCTCATTCCTCTGACTAACCACACTCTCTGGCAAAAGCAATAATGTAGTTCCCTCCCTAAAATACTTAGGCCTAACTCTGGATCAGTGTGTCACCTACAAGGACCATGTGGACCAGGTCACCAGGACCCTACATCACAAACTCGGTACCTTGTTCTGACTCAGGGACCAGCTCATCCCTGAGGCCAGGCTCTCCATTGCAACAAGTGTCCTACTCCCTACCCTGACCTATGTGGCCCTGATTATACAGGGCATGGCAAAGCAAGAGGTATCTAGGATGCAAATCCTTTGCTACCAAAGACCATCCGTGACATCACCACTGTGACACTCTGGCCCAACTCTGGTGTCCCACATTGTCCGCTCGCCTCCAATACCCATTGCTTGTCCAGGTCTACAAACTATTCAAACCTCCCACTCCACCAAGCATAGCCGGAACCATAGCCATTAAACACAACCCTAAGAATTTAAGGACATCAGAATGAACACTACTAGAAGTCCCCAGAGTAAGGACCAATGTTGGCGGCAGATCCTTTTCTTGCCAAGCCCCCAGTCTATGGAACAAGCTCCCCCCCCTCCGGTCCAGGACGTCTCCTCCCTCATGAACTTCTGCACCAGGCTCAAGTCCCATATACTGGTCACAAGTGCATGCCACTGCCATGGATCTTAAGGTATCTTCTTTTTCTGCATCAAACCTTCCCAAAAGTGAGCCGACCATGTACCTCCTTCTAGTATCTGGACACCTAGAGACCAATGCTACCTCATGTGTATCACTATGCCAAGTAGTACCAAGGCAAAACTGTGTCATAATGATAACCATGTCTGTAACCACTTTCTGTAACCACCTTGTGCTTGAACAACCTATGTAATCAAAAGTTTTTCTCCACTGTATTTTATCTTGTATTGTTATCCCGGGTCGCCCCTGAAAAAGGGACCTTTGGGGCTCAGTGAGCCTACCCAGTCATCAAAATTTAATAAATAAATCTTGTCTGGGTAAGTGGGAGGCAACTGAGCTAGACTGGCATTCTTCTACTGCCCCCCCTCAAAAAAATAATGGAATCACTTTTTAGAATAGAGACCCCCTGTCCTCTCTACTCTAAAAAGGTAAATGGATTGTCAAGCTAGTGAAAGAGAATTATGTCAAAAGACAGTGCCAGCTCTCACCAGCATGTCAGGTGCAAACATTTTAAACAGTATTGACCTCAAAAGTACATGCCAAAGTGCAATATCCCACAGGGGAGAAGTACTGACACACAAACGTGTCTCTGTAGTTGCAGTAATACAGTATTTTACATAGCAAAAGCAAAGCATCTCGAAGCACACACAATTCTCTAAGCAAATTAGACTCACAGCAATGGAAATCATTTTGAATGTGTCAGCTTTTGCAGTTGCCATAAAACAATCTTTTAAGAGTCTTTAAAGCAGTTTTTCAGTTCACAAAATGTGAGATTGGCCTGTGAACTCTCATGATAGCCTGGAGTTGTGCTTGCGTCCATTTAGGAAACTGCACTAAGGGGCTTGGGTCGCATTTCATTTTCGCATTTTCACCCAAGCTGCAAAGCTTTCTTCTAATACTGAGCAACCCACTTTCTGATGTGCTGACTTCACCTCTTGGCACTCATGGCATGAGAGATCACAGGCCAGTATCACATTTTTTTTTGAGAAATGTTTTTAAAGGTTCTGACATCCCATCGCAGTTTTCCTGACAAATCACTTAGCATTATTTTGCTGTGCTTCCAGTAATTCTGAATTTTTTTATTATATTTTATTCATTTTCTGTGAAAACAATACAAAAAAAAAAACACTGTCTCATGAACATCAAGACATAGCATGACACGTAGGAAAACATTCCGTCTATAACATGGCAGATGCACATATTCCTCAGTATTTAATTCAGTGGAGGGCTATTCCAAAAATAATTTAAATAATATTGTCCCTCAGTGTTCAATGTGCAGGTGTTATGCAATTATAGCCCAGGAGTCATGGCAAGTGCCTTCAAAATTCATTAATTGCCAGCAAAAAATTGTCATAAATTTGCCCTTCCGGGCCTTTTTGTTATATTTGTTATTGGACTTAACAGTACATTTCAGCTGACAATTAGATGTTTGTGGTGCAGTATGAGCCACTGCTAAGCAATTTAAATCACAAATTGCGCTGAGAAAAAAATAATTTTACCTACTAGGAACTGAACCCAGGCCCCCAGAATACCATCCCAGTGCTCTGACCACTGGACTGCAGGCTTACATGGTTCGACCCACGTTTCTGGGACACACTTCCTATAGATCAACATACACCCATCTGCTCTTCTCCAACATATACATTACAGAACCCATATACATTGCAGGTAAAGCACAGTTACATTTTAACAATTAAAAAAAAAACACTTGAAAGGCAATGTTCAAGACACATAAACTGATGGTTTAGACTACAGTGAAGCCCGTTAGGATTAAGTGCAGTGTCGCAGTTTTCCTGCATGACAAAATGGATTAACTCTCATTGACACTGCATTGTTCCCTGTAGGAACTCTACTGCAGAATTTCGCAAAGTTGGGCTTCATCCTGGTGAGCTTCACTGTACGTGGAGGTGTCTATTAAATTTGAAGAGAGTTTACCTTGAAATCGGTCTGCGATTACGTAGAAACACATGTGAATAAAAAAGAAGACAATCCCATCACAACTGCGCCATCTACTCCGAGTTCCCCTGTGGAGCAAGTCTGTACTCACCATCTGCTGCCATCATAGACTCAAGAAGCTTTCAAAGTGTTACTTTTTTTTGTTTTTTAAAACATAAACAGAAAGTGTTCTGACAAACTGTCTGTATCTGTTTCCGGCACCTCAGAATGCTAAAGTTACACTCTGAGGCTTAGAGTACCTAAAGCAAAACTGAGCTAACAGTGTGTCTACATCTGGTTCAGCTGGCCATGTTGTACTGTTTACTTTCCTCCTTCCCTGAACTATAGTGTTTCTTCTCCACCGACAATTTTCTGCCCAGAGTCTTGTGCTGACAGGATTATTTTACAGAAACACTTTGTCTTCATGGACTACATGCAGCTTGGGTGGGAAAAACATTGAGTTGAAGATTTCCAGTTCTCTTAGCATGCAGTGTACCCTATCAAATCTCTTTTTGCATTGGCATGTAATGTAGCGCACACCAGGGAAAACCAGTTAGGCCACCGTGGATTGGCGCCTCGTGATTTCTGGTCATACGCAGGATCTTGTCCCTTGTACCCACATTATCCACCCCAGGCCAGCAACATACGTGGAAGCCTTCACTTCCAGCAATTCCCTTTGACCAGTTTATTCTCCAGTCTACTCTGCTAACCAGTCTTGAACAAAATGGGCTACATTATCATCCTCCACAAAGCCCACAGTTCTGATATTAATACTCCAAATCTGAGCCACGATCACATGTGCAGAGACAGCCTGTTGCAAATGTGCAGACATACCTCTACTCTTGTCTCCCTGCCATTTAAGATCCGCCATTTTGGCTTTCATAAACTCTACCAAGGTCTCAACCACAGCATACCTGTGAGGGAGATGAAATTTGCATTCATTGCTGTTATGGATGAGAGGAGTCACCTCATTTTTTTTTTTTTTGAAATTCTCTTTATCCTCCTCACAGCCTGCCTCCTCCGACCCTTCAGTGACAACCCCCAGACATCCCACTGCCCGGAACCCTGCCCACACAGACCACAGATCCCCATGGAGCCGTGGTTTACCCCCCAGGTGGGGACGAGGTGGGGGGTTCTAACCCCATAACTTACATTTTGTCGGTCTCGTGGTCTGTTGGGCGGGCACGGGCACATCATGGGCACGTCCAAGGTCCTCCCATCTTCCCGGACGAGGCAGGCTCTTTTCCTCATTTTTCTCCCTCCCCGAGCAGCCGACGATCTCCCCTGATGTCATGACGCGCACGTCGACGTCCATGCTGCTCAACGGCCAGCCATCCCCTAGTGGGGCTTGCAGTTCCCCAAGCCTCCACTCGGGGTCATGCAAGTGTCGGGCATCGACCGGATCCCTCCCCGGAGCAGGCGAGCTGTCATCGGACGCTCAAGCCTGTCTCCCCCCGGCCGACTCACTGACTACCCAAGTCCGCTCCTGAACCCGGGTCGCCGGCATGGAGTGAGGTGTGGCATCCAGCGCCTCAACCCTCAGTGCCACCGGGCCGGTGAGTCACTTCATTTTATGGACAAGAGATTAGGCAGTTTCCTCCAGCCCCTCCTCAGACTTACTGCTGTTCTGTGTTAATCTTGTACTTGGGCCTGCTACACCCACATTCCACTGGTCACTGCAGTTGTTGCCAGTCACCTGATTCTTTTTGGATTGCCCATTTTGTTACCAACAGTTTAGTCTCTGAGGGGATCCCTTCATTTCCAAAAATAAGCAATAAAAGTTGTAAAGTTGCAGTTCTAAATTATCCAAGTGTGGAGCTGATGTGAGATGTGACCACACTTCTCAGGCTCCACAGCTCATCCACAACCCCACCCCGTAACTGTGAATGTCAAAGGGGAAGGTGTATCAACAGGAGCAATCATCTGCAGCATATGGGAGAGAGGATGTCAAAGATTCTCAAACTGAAATTAAATCAATATTAATTGCACCGTCCCCTTGGATATTTATTTTATGTATTTAAAACATTTTACCAGGTAAACAAGCAAAACATAGGAGACAATTCCAGTTGGGACATGGGTATACAGTTGTGATCAATTCCTGACTCCTGAAACTAAGTTAACATGCAGTGCAGTTACTGTTCAACAGGTTTTACAAATACTGCAAGTGAAGCTGAGGCTTGTTTTTCACTTCTGCAGTCCTGCCCGAGGTAATCATCAGTCTGGAGGAGGTGGAAGCTGGGTCGGATGCAAACATTACCTGCTCTGTGATTGGAGAGAAGCCATCTAGTGTTACGATAAGGCTGAAGCATAACGACAGAAGCCTGGATTTGGACGAACAAGGCTCATATATTTTCAGAACACAAAAGGGAGACAACGGAAACTATTACACATGTGAGGCTGAGCTTACAGTTGAAGATGAGACATTTAAGAAAACCAAAACTGGCATGTTAAATGTTTTGTGTAAGTACATGTACAAACTGCATTTTCCTAAGTTTTAACTTTGTTTGAACTTTCTTCATTAAAGGCCATCACAAATATTTTTATAGTTTCTATGAGCTGTGATCTTTTGTTTGCTGGTCCTGCTGTCCTCCTAAGGGTAAGTGCAGTAACAAAAGACTGTACTTGGCCCTGGGAGAACAGCAGGATTGGCAAGCAAGAGATCTGAACTTATAAAATCTGTAACATGCACCGCAGGCCACTGAATCTCCCACTGATACAGTCTTGCTCTGATATCAGCTGCAGGGAATTCTGGGATTTCTGATTATGGCAAATGTCAGTCTGGAATTCAGCATGATCAGTCTGGTACAATTTATTATATTGCAGTAAACAGTAAGTAAAAAAAAATGTTTTTGCACACAAAATGCAAATTGGGACCAGACCCACATTTGGATGTGGGGCTCTTAGTGCTAATTTGTTGGCCTTTAAAACTGCACACAACAGCAATGAAAACAGACACAAACTGTTGCATATTATAGTTAGCACTCCCCTTTAAATCAAAAGGTATGAAAAAAGGAAAAAAACAACATCTCACGTCCATTGTATTTATTTGATTGGATGTATTGAAACACATGGACTCAGCTTGAAAGTGGAGTACACTACTGACATTTGTAAGGTGAGAGATCTAAACATAGTTTGAAATATACAATGCCCTTTAGTTTGGTACTTTGGAAAACTGTTAACTGTATCAGATGTAGCCCCGTTCAGTATGAATGGACTTCTCAGGCAGTGGTGCAGGATTTATTTCTGTAAAAATAGTGTTCCCTGATTTTCCATCCATGAAAACTCCCAAAACTTCAGGTTATAAAAGCTGAGCCGAACTATACTGTTATTACAGATTTATATTTACACAACGTTATTTTTTTTCCTATTTATTCTTTGCCTCTGAACATCAGACGCTCCTGAAATAAACAAAACTGTAACCGTGATGAAAGTATTAAGAGGTGATAATGCAAACCTTACCTGTCAAGCCACTGGAAACCCAGCTCCCTGGATAACATGGACCAGAAATGATGATGAGATTGCAAATGCCTCTCTGGTACTCCATTCTGTAAGCACAAATGATACGGGACCCTATCAATGCAATGCTGTAAACAGCCAAGGAACAGACAACCATACTATCAACTTCATTGTTGAATGTAAGTTAATAGTGTACGGGTTATAATTACATTTTCATTTCATTTTTTATTTTTTATTATAATATGGGTTGACAGAAATGTGCAGTCCTATTGGTTGAGTCACTCTGTGGGGCTGTGGATTAAGTTAGCATTAATCCACAGTTATGTGGAGCAACTGGAGATTTGCCACAGGGTCTTCTTGTTTGGAGTACACGGCAAAGTGTAATGGCAGCTATTAAACATCCTGAATCAGTGATCAGCATGTGACATGAAGGTCTGTAATGTCCCCTGCATTATGGACCTGTCCACTGCCTCCCTGTCATCTGTAAAGGGCACAGAAACTTCAGATGTAGAGGGTGAGAAAGTGAAATGCAGTGGAGTGGGCAAGTTGTGAATGAATGGGTGATGTGCTGCTCACTGTACAAAGGGGAAGCTGGCAGCCCAGGGTGCCCTGTCAGACAGAGTGAGAGAGCAGTAGAGCATGGTGCAGTAGAGGAGAGCAGCTCCCAACCTCCCATCAAAGGACAGTAGATCCAGAACCCTCAAGCACCAGCAGGAGATAGACACACAGCAGGAGGCAGGAGAGGGGAAGACAGCTAGACAGATAGAAATATTCTTCAGTGAGGTTGGTGAGTGTCAGCGCAGCATGGGAGAGAGTCAAAAGTATTCTCCTGTGGGGAGGTGACTGTCAGTGCAGCACGGAGGCAGGAGAGAGAGAGAGAGAGAGAGAGAGCGAGAGAATGAGAGAGAGAGACAAAGAAGTGACCGGTACAGCAGTTGGAGGGAGGACGATTCAGAGGAAACATGAGAAAGATTTTCTTCACAGAACGGGTGGTGGACAAGTGGAACACCCTGCCAGAGGAAGTGGTGGGGGCTGAAACAATCACGGGATTTAAGAATGCATGGGATAGACATAAAGGAATTCTAGAGGTCAGGGGTAAGGGGAAACAGACTTCTAGGAAAACAAACTGAACTTACAAGCTCAAATGGGCAGACTGGGTGGGCCATAGGCCCTTATCTGCCGACACTGTCTATGTATCTATGTATCTATGTAGCAGCAGTCAGGCTTGCATAGATGTGGTTGCTGGTGAGGTTGGCCAGAATGTGTGTCAGCAAGAAAGCAAGAGAGACACAGAGAGAGGGAATGGGTCACAGGGACACAGACAGGAAGGTGTTGAGCCACAAAAGTAGCAAGAGTCTCTGTTTCCATGTTAGCTTGCCTAGCAGATGGTAGTGGAGTGCCCCCCCCCCAGAGGACCCAGAGGACAGAGAGAGAGCTATGTGGACTGCTTAGCACACAACAGTATATGGATGACATGCAGGACACAGAGATGACAGAGTGAAGAGAGGAGAGAGACACACACTGCTGAAGCTCCTTGCCATGCAGACCTCCCCAACCAACATCGAGAGACAGAGTGTCACACAGAGACACACACAGGGAGCAAATGACAGCACTATAGTGTAAGATGGAAATTGGGCCAATCTCTCTCTCTATCTGTATTAGTCTGTGTCTGTATCTTGTGAGTGATCGCTGTGAAACCGGAGAGGGAGAGACACAAACACAGAAGAAGCAAGTGACAGCTCTCTTCTCTCTCTCTCTCTCTCTCCCTCCCCCTTCTCTCTTCTCTGTCATCGCTATAGTGATTTCTGTGTCAGGGCTCTTGCAGTTTTATCTCTGTGTTCCCTCTCCAGCAGCAGGTGAGTTTACAGCCAATGTGCAGAGGGAGAGAAAGACAGTGGGAGAGAGAGGGACATAGTTGGGGGGGGGCTGAGATGTAACACAGTGAGAAACACAGCACCATTGTGAATATTTTGTCATGTTGCAGCACATCTCATTGCAAAACATTATCACATTATCATCTACTTGTGAAGGAGTGAGAGAGAGAGAAAGAGAGAGAGAGAGAGAGACAGAAAGAGAAAGACACAACTGGGCAGTGACATGAAGAAAATCAGTACCTGTGCTTCTCCCAAAAGCTTTTTGCCTGCACACTGTAATGTTTGTGACAGTGTGCCATATGGCCAATGGACAGCATACACGTGATGGGGGTTAGAGAGAGACAGAGAGAGAAAGAGAGAGAGACCCATAACAGAAGTGCAGTATGCATTATTACCTGTGCTTATCCAAAAACATGTTTACATGGTCATCATTCTCAGAGAGTGTGCCACATATTGGGGGGAGTTGGGCAAAGTGATAGAGATGTTTAGCAGCATTGTGCATGTGGACTTTGGGGTGGGGGGGTGACAGTAAGGATAGTAGGCAATGTACCAGTCAGTATTATGCAGAAGAAATGTCACAGATCATGTCAGTGGTGTCTGTGTGACATCTCTATATGCATAACAGTAGTGCAGTATGCATTATTTGTAAGGGACTGTTTTGCAAGGTGGCAGGATACTGTAGCTTTGCTGCTGTTTAAACAGAAAAAAAAACACCTTTCTGGATATTTTTTTGTTATTTAAATATAACCCATGTTATAGGTGCAACAACCCACTTCGGGGTGTGGGGTTATTGGGGATTAATCAACACCCTGGGTGCTGTGAGGACACTCGGCCTGCAGCCTCATGCCTCACAATGCACCTGGGGTGTTGGTTAATCCTCAATAACCCCACACCCTGTCGTGGGCTATTGCTTACTTGTCTTATATTGGAAAGCAGAAATTGCCAGTTTTTTCACGTCACCAGTCACAAATAAAAAATCAGTCAAGCATTACAAGGACAGGAAATATATGACTAACAGTGTTTTAACTATGGAGACAAGTACAGGCTGGTCAACTGAACAAGGTTTTCTTAATCTTATTCTTAGACAATTAAAGTCTGTTACAGTCAGAAATGTCAAATGGTAAACTGTTACAAAAGGGAGTGGATCTGAACACAAGTGAATTCTGGACCCGAGTGGAAGTAGAAAAAATAATTATAGAAATACATCTTTTCTGTGATCTAGTTCTGTGTGTGTGTTGTATATGTTGTAGTTGTTACCACAGAACTACTGGTGGTTTTTAGCTTTGCTGGCATAGAAGTAAAAATAGTAAATTTTTCTGAAGAAAAGGCATGTGTATAGTAGTATTTCACACTAACTACTAAATAAAATGGTGTCTCTTAGAATATTGAGTTTCAAAATGATAGCGCATACTGCAGAATCAAACTAAATATTGAAAACTGATTTGCAAAACCATCCTCCCAAATGGCACTCATTGGCACCCATGCCTGCATCCTCTCCCCTCTTCCTGTCTACTTTCAGCTGTACTGCAACCTTGGGGCAGTGGGAAAGCCTCTAGCCAGACACTGCATGTGTACTTAACTCTCATATGTCACTGATCCAGAAATGCCACCCCAAGGGGACCTCCCCAATACCTGCTATTGGAAGTGGGCACCCAGAATCCAATGATACACTGGGAGGAGGTGGGTAGGACTTGTGGTTCTAGGCAGCCCAACCACGGAGATGGTGCACAGGGGGAATCATTCATACATGCTTGTGTCCATGGTCCAGACGTATCATCCCTGAAGACCCTTCCACAGGGACACATTGGTGCATGCACATGTTAAGGACCCTAGTCAATGCTGGGCACCCCAGCTATCTGCGGTACTGTCAGTTAGGATTACCCAGGTGGTGACTCCTTTACTTCCCAGAAGAGAATATCCCCTGAGACACTTAAATGGCTAGCAGCACCAAATATGTCAGACAGAAATTGTCATTAATTCTTAAAAGTAGGCAGTTCTTAATTTTTATTTCTCAAGTATTTCTCATTTGCCTTTTGCTCATTAGGACATATTCAGTCTGATAGTATTAGGTGTAATGTAATTAAAAGTTCCTTACCTGGCAGCTGACATATCCAGTTTTATTCCTCTTTATACCTCATCAGAACTGTGACCTAACTGACTGTGACATCACAAGTCACTGATCTGGCAGTAGGTGACTAGCTCTTCGAGAGGAGTTGTGATGTCACAGTTAGTGATGTCACAGTGCTGATAAGATACGAAGAGGAATAGAACTGGATATGCCAGCCTCCCCTTACAGAAATACAAGTGCACAGCATGCATGCCGCACACATGCTGTGCACTTCTTTTTCTGTAAGGGATATTCCTGTCTCTTGAAACTAAACAAACGTGTAGTACAGTTACTGTTCAACAGGTTTTATAAATACTGCAAACAAATTTGAGGCTTGCTTTTCACTTCTGCAGCCTTACCTGAGGTAATCATCAGTCTGAACGAGGTGGAAGCTGGATCTGATGCAAACATTACCTGCTCTGTGATTGGAGAGAAGCCACCTAGTGTTACAATAAGGCTGAAGCATAATAACAGAAGCCTGGATTTGGACGAACGAGGCTCATATATTTTCAGAACACAAAAGGGAGACAACGGAAATTACTACACATGTGAGACTGAGCTGACAGTTGGAAATGATACATTTAAGGAAACCAAAACTGGCATATTAAATGTTTTATGTAAGTATATGTACAAACTGCATATTACTTAGTTTTAACTTTGTTTTCACTTTTTTTGTATAGACCATCACAAATATTTTTATAGTTTCTATGAGCTGTGATCTTTTGTTTGCTGGTCCTGCTGTCCTTCCGGGGGTAAGTGCAGTCACAGAAAATTGTACTTAGCCCTGGGAAAACAGCGGGACTGTCGAACAATTGATCTGAACTTATAAAATCTGTAACATGCACTACAGACTATTGAATCTCCCTCTGATATAGTCTTGCTCTGATGTCAGCTGCAGGGAATTCTGGGATTTCTGATTATGGCAAATGTCGGAAATCAGCACAGTCAGTCTGATACAATTTATTATACTGCAGTAAACAGTAAGTAAAAAAAAAATGTTTTTGCACACAAAATGCAAATCGGGACCAGACCCACACTTGGATGTGAGGCTCTGTTGGCCTTTAAAACTGCACACAACAGCTACGAAAACAGACACAAAATGCCACATATTATAGTTAGCGTCCCCCTTTGAGTCAAAAGGTATGAAAAAGGAAAAAACACGTATCTCACATCCATTGCATTTATTTGATTGGATGTATTGAAACACATGGACTCAGCTGAGAGTGGAGTACTCTACTGACATTTGTAAGGTGACAGATCTAAACATAGTTTGAAATATACAGTGCCCTTTAGTTTGGTACTTTGGAAAACTGTATCAGATGTAGCCCCGTACAGTATGAAAGGACTTCCCAGGCAGTGGTGCTGGATTTATTTCTGTAAAAATAGTGTTCCCTGATTTTCCATCCATGAAAACTCTCAAAACTTCAGGTTATAAAAGCTGAGCCTAACTATACTGTTATTACAGATTTTTATTTACACAACTTTATTTTTTTTTCAAATTTATTCTTTCCCTCTGAACATCAGATGCTCCTGAAATAAACAAAACTGTAACCGTGATGAAAGTATTAAGAGGTGATAATGCAACCCTTATCTGTCAAGTCACTGGAAACCCAGCTCCCTGGATAACATGGACCAGAGATGATGATGAGATTGCAGATGCCTCTCTGGTACTCCATTCTGTAAGCACAAACGATACGGGACCCTATCAATGCAATGCTGTAAACAGCCAAGGAACAGACAGCCATACGGTTGACTTCATTGTTGAATGTAAGTTAATAGTGTAGAGAGAGAGAGAGAGAGAGAGAGAGAGAGAGAGAGAGAGATGGATGACAGACAGATAAATCTTTATTTTTCAACAGGATATAGCTGTTAGGACTTTGCAAAGGTGTCCTGCTTGGATACAAAGTTTCTTATATACAACAGTGGAATACAGGAGGTTTCAGAATGACTGTGTAATAAACATGTTAGATACAAAGTGTCTTGTATACAAAGGAGGGATACATTTAAATACGTTTTTTATATACAAAGGAGGGATACATTTAACCTACTAACATATATCACTGCAGCTGATGTGCGCAGCATTACTGCATTGTCAATGACAGGTGCAGATATCATGTAAATGTTTAACAAGGTTTAGAATGCTTTCACATTAGGTGCCTTCCTAACCTCTTGGGGGTAGCTTGTTCCATTGGTTTGCAGCCCACAACTGTGAACTAATTTCCCCATAGGAATTTGATATTCTAGGTAAGATGACTCCTTTGTTTTTCATATCCCTTAGATGGTTATAATTATATTTTCATTTTCTATTTTTAATTTTTTTTATACTGAAAACCGGTGAGCAAATAACTGCCCATTTTTCACTTGTGACCACTCACAAATAAAAACATTTACACATTACAAGGACAGGAAGTATAAGACTAACAATATTTTAACAATGGAAACAAGTACAGGCCAATTGATAGAAAAAAGGCTTTCTTAAGTGTATTCTTAGACAATGGAAGTGTGTTACAGTTAGAAATGTCAACTGGCAAACTGTTATAAAAGGAAATGGATTTGAACACAAGTGAATTCTGGACCTGAGTGGAAGTAGAAAAAGTAATTCTAGAAATAAATCTTTTCTGTGATATAGTTCCAATTGCATTATATATGTTGTTACCACAGAATTATAGGTGGCACTGAGTTTTGCTGTCATAGAAGTAGAAATAGTAAATTTTTTCTGAAGAAAAGGTATGTTGCCAGTAGTATTTCACATTAACTCCTAAAAGAGCCTGGTGTCTTATAGAATATTGAGTTTCAAAATTATAGTGCATACTGCAGAAGCAAACGCAATCAATCAATCAATCAATCAAATCTTTATTTATCCAGGTGAACACCATTGAGCATAGCACATTTGCAAGATGGACCTGGTTAGCACAGGAACACAGGATATACAATATATGAACAGTCATAACATAACACCTCAGTAATAATATACAGTACAGCGATACAATAGTTGAACATAGTCATAAGTGGAGAACAGTTTGGAAACAATGGTTCAGTTCCTTCGTGGTGTATAATGAGTCTAGTAACAGTAGTTGGAAGTACTAACAAGGACAATTATTAGGTAATGGTATATTACATACAATGCCATGAGAAACAAGACAGACAGTGAGTTAAAAAAAGAAAAAAAAACAGTGTAACAGGGTAGAAGGGTAGAAGGGGAGGTGGTAGGCAAGGCAAGATAGGGTACAGGCAGGGTGGGAGGGGATAGACAAGGGACAGATGAAGCCTCGGAGGGGACACAGGACAGGAGGGCAGGGAGCACAGTTAGATATTAGAGAAATGTGAAGGAGAGGCCACAAGGTCAGGTGTAGCGGAGAGGACAATGCCATCATAGTAGGTTATAAGTGCAGGGAAGTTTAGGATCAGGGGAAGCAGTTGCAAATTTCCTTGACTGAATGGTCATATAGTGTCTTGAAGGAGGATAGACTGACCAGGGTACTAAGCTTTAGCAATTTTTGTATTTTGTTCCATAGAGATGGCAGCACAAAGCTTATAGCCGTTCTCCAAAAGCATGTTTTTAGCTTAGGTACCTTTAAGGAAATAAAGGAGTAGCTTCTCACTACATAGTTATCAAGCTGGCATAGTGGAAGACAATCAGAGATATATAGGGGTAGGTTTTTGATAATAGCTCTGAACATTCAGAGTACAGCATTTCTGTTTCTCCTGTACTGAAGTGAGGGCCACCCCATGGCAGCATAAAGGGCACAATGATGAGTGGAAAAAGGTAGGCCAGTAATGAATCTCAGAGCCCTGTGATACAATGTATCCAATTTAGCAAGATGAGAGACAGGGCAGTGACTATAAAGACAGCATAGTTGACCAAGGAGAGAAACATTGTTTGTACCAGCCACCGCTTGGCATCGCTAGTAAGGAAGTTATTAATCCTGAAAAAGAGTCCAAGCCTCTGCCTCAATTTCCTTAGCAGGTCTTCAGTGTGGTCCATAAAGGAATGTCTATGGTTGAGCCACACTCCCAAGTACTTGAATTTATTGACAAATTCTAGGGTTTCTCCTCGGATTATTGTGATCTGTGGAATGGAGCCAGCACTGGCTGGGTGTGCAGCATGGAGAAGTGGGGAAAATAGCATTGCCTTAGTTTTTTTGGTGTTTAATAGGAGCTTTTTGTTAAGGAGTTGGCTCTGAAGTAGATTGAATTCAGATTGTAGGTCTCCACAGGCAGCTTCTAGTGAAGGACAACTTAGATAAAGAACTGTGTCTTCTGCGAACAGATGGATATTGGCCTTAGTTATGTTGGTGTCAATGTTGTTTATGTAAATTGCAAACAGTAGGGGACCAAGAATTGATCCCTGGAGGACCCCTCTTTGCAGATGTTTAAGGTAATAAAGTTCACCTTCTTCCTTGACTTGCTGCCACCATTCAGAGGTAATCAGCAAACCAATGCAAGGATAGTGAGTCCAGTCCTATCGCCCTCAGGGAGGAAATGAGCAGGCCATGATTGATGGTGTTGAAAGCCTTACTTAAGTCTAAGAACACTGCACAGACGAAGTTTCGATTCTCCAGGTCTCGCTGCCAATCATTGGTCACTTTGGCTAGGACCATAATGGTGCTATGCTGTGCTCTAAAGCCAGTTGCATTGGGTTTAGAAGATTCATAGTTACTACATAGGCTCTCAACTGCTTGCTTACAATTTTTGCCAACAGTTTGGACAGTATAAGGAGTAGAGAAATTGGTCTGTAGTTGTTAAGATCACAGGGGTCCCCAGATTTAAACAGAGGGGTGACATGAGCTGTTTTCCATAAGGGTGGGAGGATTCCAAAACTGAACATTGAAAACTGATTTGCAAAACCATCCTCCCAAATGGCACTCATTGGTACCCACACCTTCATCCCTCTCCCCTCCTCTTGACTACTTCCAACCTTGGGCTTGGACTACTGCAACCATGGGGCACCAGGAAAGCCTCCACTCAGGCACTGCATGTGTACTTAACTCCCATATGTCACTGGTCCAGGAACACCACCCCAAGGGGACTTCCCCAGTACCTGCTATGGGAAGCGGGCACCCAGAATCCAATGATACACTGGGAGGAGGTGGGTGGGACTTGTGGTTCTGGGCAGCCCAACCAGGGAAACGGTGCACAGGGAGCATCATCCGTACATGTGTGTGCCCCTGGTCCAGATGTACCATCCCTGAACACCCTTCCACAGGGACATATTGGTGCATGCACATGTTAAGGACCCTGGTCCATGGTGGGGACTCCCAGCTGTCCGCGGTACTGTCAGTTGGGATCACCCAGGTAGTGGCTTGCCTACTTCTTAGAAAAGAACATCCCCTGAGACACTTAAAGGGCTAGCAGCACCAAAAATAGCAGACAGATTCTCTGAAGTATTTCACTTTGTTTCCAATACAACAGTGACAGTAGCACTGACAATTATATAAAAAAAATCTCTGCTGCTGTTAAAGAGGTTCCTTGGTGTTGCTTGCACACATCCACCACAAGCACTGGTGAACTGATAGAATCCCACTGCTGCTCCTGTTCTAACTGTGCCTTGTTTCTGTCAGTGCACCTCTTTGAACTGTTGTGTTGTAAGTCATTGTTTTGTGGTATATTTTGTTCAAATTTAAATCACGGTATAGAGTAAATGTTACCCATTTACAGTTTTCTTATTTTAATATATCCACTTATATTTTTTACAAAATCCCTGTCAACTTACCACTCTGAATGCTATGTTTCCCCACAGTAATCATTACAATGTTTCCCAATATCTTTTTATGTGCATACAGTTCCAGGCAGTTTATCTACAGAGTGTGTGTGTGTGTGTGTGTGTGTGTGTGTGTGTGTGTGTGTGTGTGTGTGTCTTTAAACACAGAAAAGAAAGAAAAATTGGAAGCAGTAGCCACCTGTTTGACTTGTGCTGCTTTCTGCCAGGTCCCACTCCCTTCTTGGAGTGAACTGAATGGTAGTTGTAGATCATTCACTTTTCTTGTCAGCCCACCAGGGGTTCTTTTTTAATTTTCTCTGACCTCAAGAGTGAAGCTCCAGAGATCCATGGGAATCAAAACCCTGAGGTAGCAGCGCACATTGGTTGTGTATACAGTTGCTCATCCTGTATTTTTACAGTGTATAGTATTATGTGAAATGTGCACATAGCTGTTCTTTTACTTTCAGAATGAAACTGACTTGTGCAGTCTCTAGAGGTTTCAGAATGCTGCTGTACCACAGAAGGGTACAATCACATTCCATGGCCTTTGAACTGTGGTACAACAGCATTTTGAAAGGGATGGAATTCTATACAGAACAATGCTGTACTATACACCATATATTTTCAGTGTTCATAATATACAGATCTAGTTATCTGAAATTATTTATAGGTTAAAAAGAGAGGAATGCATTTAGAGTCAGAGTTTTGATTGAGAGAGGGGATGAGATTATGAAGTCAGTTAATCTTCAAAATCTTTTTTTCTGCTGTATTATTACAGTACCAGTCATCATGAGAGCATGTTTAATCTGGTTTTGTTTTTAGTTACTGCATAACTATAACACTGCTGTCTCTACAGTACAGCTGCACTATTAATTATAGTGTTCAAGACAGTCCTCTGTAACAAGTGACAGAAAACTGACTGGGAGTGGAGTTTTGCTGTGTCTTTGTTTCTAGTGGCTTTATTCATCTTTTACCAACTCATCACTGTTTTTCTTCCTGAGAGTGGAGTTCCTGTGCTGTAACATTCAGCTGCTCCTCTCTTCATCTGCACCAAGCTCATTACATTTTGTGAGGTCCTTTAATTTTTTTTTTATATACACTAGTTTCTGACTGGAACAAGCAGACAACAAGAATTAGGCAGAGAATGAGGGTGGGTAAAACAAAGAAATATCACCACCCACTATGGTACATCACCCCCCACCCCAACTAATTGGCAAGCAGAAAAAAAAATCACTCACCCTTCAAATTCACCTCTACTGGTCAGCATCTCCAAATGTTTATGCTTCTGGCACAGCAAGTACTAAAAAACAAGGCCAGTCAAGGAGAGACATATCCATACCCCACTACAGCTCCACACAAAGTCAATGGAGCAAACCTGGGCAAATCACATGACCAATTCTCTGCTTGGTTGTCGGTGGGGAATAGTTCTCTACACGCAACAGTGCAGAAGATGTGAGATACAAAATAGTTACACTGACAACTTTGTTTTGTGCCCAAAAATGGGAGATCCTGGAAATTACTATTTTGGGAGAAATTTCAGAGAAGTTTTACGTAACTGAATTCTGCTGAAACAAACTTTTTGGGAACAGGAAATCTCTAAGCAAATTTGTTGTTAATGTTTCAGTTGAAAAGTAGCAGAAATACATTCAAGTCATACCTTGTTCCACATCAGGATAGAAGGTCAAAAGTTGGCTTTTTTTTATTTCAGATCCACCTGATGCCCCAAGTATTGTGGTGTATCCCGAAGAAAATACAAACTCGGACACAATTACTATAGTCTGCACTGCTGACAGTAACCCTCCTGCTATCTACAAATGGACTTATCCACAGACTGATAATGTGCAGATTTTAAAAGATACTATTTTGATCACCAAGCCCACTCGCATCAATAATGGAGATTATCAATGCGAAGTTGAAAATGAACATGGGAAACACAGAGCACAAGTTAAGATTGAAATTCCACGTAAGTTTGAGGCATTATCACATATTTAAGAGGAACATTGCCAGTGCCACTCAAATTGTGTAAGCACATGAAAAGATCTTTTAATTACGGTATTTGGGTTACACATAGTTGAAGGGGGTGGTGAGATGTAATTATCTACATTACCTGTAAATTAAACCAAAACAGCAGCAAGTCCATGGAATCTTTAAAACAAAAAGTGATGTCACTGAGGTGCAAGTTGAAATTAACAATATACAGTTTGCCATGCAATAACATCACCTTTTGTCTCAAGAGTCCATGAAATGGCTGGCATCTTGATTTCATTTGCAGATAATTTCGATATTCTTATCTCAGGAGCCCTGACACCTACATGTAAGCCTGATACCTGCTTTGAAAGATTTTTGCATGGGCTTTCACAATTTGAGTGACCCTGGCAATCCTTATGTCCCCATTTTTACACAATCACGTAGCATAGTACTACGGTATTTTGGTGATGAAAGAAACTTGGAGTTCTTGTCATCCACTCATCCTGCTACAACTATACTAATATCCAACTTTAATATGGACACATATCCAAACGTTTCTCTTTGAGTGCTACCCCTGCTAATAACAGAAAAGGATTCACAGTTCTGCCGTCAATCTTTCAAATATTATTGTCTTCCTCTCTCTCAGTTGAAAATGTACAGAGAATGAATTTTCATTTGCAGTGATGACCTGTCCCAGAGTTATGTTGTTACTATTTATCCACACAAATAACATTTTAAATAAATAGCATAAAATATGGCACACACAGTTTTCTTTTCCCTTAGTGTGTTGGTGCCCCTGATGACTCACTGGCTCCTGTTGGGATGCATCTCCCCCACAGCCCCGTGACTCACAATCTATGGAACCTTCCCTCTGTTTTCCATTGACATACCCCTTGTGGTGGGATCAGAGGGGCTCATCCTTGCCCCTTTGAAGCAGGATCCCATCAGATGCCAGTCAGTGGTCCCAGTCCTCCAGGGCCTGTCCTCCATCCCACCAACTGAGAGATGTTCCTCCATGTTTCAGCCCCTGAAAATAGTTCCTGGGGCTGGACGTTCAAATCCGTTGTTGCTGTGTAATAAAAGTATACTTAATAAACACATAAATGTAACTCACTGGATTCACAAAGTAGTTTTAAAAATCAAGAATATTTTAGAGCCTTTTTGGGTTCTAAATAGAACCAGAGAAGATTTCTCCATCCTTAATTTTCTGTGCTTTACCTTTCAGACCAGTATCCACAATTACTGTAAAAATTAAATTTGAGTTGCAGTCTCATAGAAGATAAGGACTGCACTTTCTGTATGTTCTTACAGCAAATTATTCTATAACCTTGTGAATACTGAGGATTAACACTTATGTGCCACATCAAACTATTTCTTGTTAGAAAGTTTTGTCTTATTATAGATCAAAAAATCCAAAATCTTTGGAGTTTAAATTATCCTATTATTACTTCAGTAATATCCAATGAAGGCAGTGACAGCCCATTCTAATTCATCATTTTCAAGGCCACTGGTTTTTACTTTTTACCAGAAAACCCAGTAAAAATCTGGAATTTTGGCTGGCTGCACACTATTAAAAACACAGAATATCATGGAATTTGGCATTTTATACCAGATCAGTAAATCTATGGCATTTGTATTTTTCTTATAATTGCTTCCTGTATTATTTTCAGTTTGCTTCATTTAATGCTCTGTATATTAAGCCTTCTTTTATTCTGATTATTTATACACATACTAAATGAGTGACTGTAGAAACCCAGTAAAATCCAGAAAATCAGACTTACAATCACCGGTGCAATTCCTGGAATTTCAAGTCTTGAAAACAGAATTTCGTTACTTTCATTACCATAAATCGGTGGCCCTGGTCATTTTTCATTGCTGTGTTGTTGTACTGCTTGCACGGATCTGTGAAAGTGACTGGCAGCCTTTAACTCACTTCTGACTGGACCCCTGTGTAAATGAGAGCCACACCACATGTGTCTCTTGGACTAGCGATGTATAAAAATTGAATTGAGCTAAATGATGGTCCAAGTCCCACCTCCTAAAGTCTGTGTTCTGCAAACATTCAGGCATAGACGCTACTGTTTCTGGACATTATGTGAACCACTGATTCCAGCTGTAATGCAAATCTAAATGCTTTACTCATTGGTACCACAGAATAGCGCTGAGTTAAGAATATGACCCTTGAGGGGTAATTTGCAATTAAAGATTTCTATTAAGGGGCCCTATTTTAGGCATAATAGCCTAGAGGTCGGCACCAAGCTTTCGACTTAGAGACCCAGCAGACCTGGGCTTGAAACCCACACTCACCACTTGCATACCATGTGACCCTGAGCAATTCACTTAACCTCCTTCTGCTCCTGGGTCGCACCTGGAAATGAACTTCAGCTCTATGTGCCTTTTCCATCCAAAAAATACTCAAATAAAAATAAATTGTTTAGTTGCCGTATTGGTCCTTGTAAGAACAGATCCAGAATCAAAGGTATGATACCGTTTATTGGACCAACAAATATGTTACAAAATGAACAAAGCACGTTAGCTAAAGTATGAAAGCTAAAGTACTTTGTTCTTTTTGTAACACCTTTGTTGGGCCAATAAAAGGTATCAAACCATTTGCTTCTGGATCAAATAAAAATAAAAATGTTAAAAGACTGCTGCCACTGGCACACAATGGGAGAAATCCTTTTGAAAGTAGGGTCATGGGTTTCTAACAGAATCAATGGCTGCTCACAGCTTATGACCTGCCTCTGAAAATGGATGGGCTGGGCCCCCCCCGGTGGCACAGAGGGCTGAGGCGCTGGATGTCTTACCTTGTGTCACGCCTGCAACCCGAGTTCAGGAATGACCTCAGGTCATTGGGCAGTTGGCACGGGAAGGGAGCAGGACTAAATAGTCAAAAGGCAGCTCTCCTTTCCCGGGGATGTTGTCTTCCACTCCCATCTGGTGGAGATAGGTGGGAGGGGGCAGCAGCGATTGCCAGGGGTGGGGCGGAAGGGGGTGAACCAGTACCCGGAGTGCATGTGCGCCTCCATGCACATGCACTGCCACGGTTGCTGGGGTCCCAGGATGGGGAAGAAAATGGGGAGAAAAAAATGGATGGGCTGATAATCAGAATTTTTATTTTATTTATTTATTTAATATTGTTAACCAGGAGAGGCACACTGAGCCAAGGCTCATTTCCAGGTGTGTCCCAGGGCAGAGGTGAAAGGGGGTACAGAAAAAAAAATCACAAAACATCAGAATGTGTTTATTTAGACAATCATAGCAGCTTCAGTAGCCATGTAAAGGCTAGGCAAGCAAATAGCAGCTTGGTTAAGTGCAACTTGACATCTGTACAAGCATGCAGGAAAACCACAAAGTGTACAAGTGCCTTTTTCAGTATCATTATCAGGGCAAACCTTCAGAGAGGTTGAAACTGCCTCCCAGTGGAGGTTGTGGGAGCAAAATCAGTTAGGGAATTCAAAAACACATGGAATAGACATAAAGGTATCATGGCAATAGGGAGGAAAAGATAAACCACAGATCAATTAGGTTCCTTGGTTTTGCAACAGTTAGGCAAATGATCAGACCAAGTGAGCCACACAGTCCTTATCTGCTATCAACTTCTATGTTTCTATGTTTCTATATACGTCTCTAATTTTTGCTTTCCATTCCCTTTTGGCAGGTAATCGACTATGGATCCTTGCTGTTTGTATTGCAGCTGGAGTGTTGGCTGTGGTCGTACTACTCGTGGTGGTCCTTGTAAAGCAGTTATGCACATAAGGAGCCAGTCCCAACAATACATCATACAGAAACCTTCAAAGAACAGCTGGATAATGCCAAAATGGGGCACATGCTATGAAATTATTCCCTTGGTATAACAAAAAGTGAACAAGATAACCAGAACTAAAGATTATCCATGTGAACACCATTTTTATTTTCATAAATCCCAAATCAAGTGTGCTACAGTTGCCTGATGCAGCCCAAAATGCAGCTGCTAACAAACGAAGGCACTACTTGAAAACCATGACATCCAGACATCACAAGCACATTCTAAACGGAGGTGTTGTGAAGAGTGGCTTGAGAATACAGTTTGCTCTGACAGAGTCCCCATCGTTTTGCAGGTGCCACTGTTAAACCAGGATATTTAGTGCTACATTTTCAGGGAATAAACACTCCAAGAAGTCACAGACTGAAAGAATTACTATCTGACTTCGATGACAATGATTTACACTTACTTGACTGCTTGGTAGAGACAGTCTGATGTTTGAGTGTGTTTTTGACCCAGTGAATTTGCTTCTTTTTTAATCCTGTTGCATTCACACAAAACTTTGTAGGGGATGATCAAACGGCGATGTTTCATCGTGTTAAAGGAAATCACAATTCTGCAGCAGAGTTACTGCAGTAAACAAGGCAATTTCAATGGGACTTAATGCCTTCTGTCATGCAAGAAACTGTAACACTGTGTTTCATCCAGGTGGGCTTCACTGTATGTAATTAAAATATATGAAAAATATATTAGTCAGTGAAATATATTCAAATATATTTTAAATATATTTTACTTGATAACATATATTTCACAGGTGTATGGAAAATATATTTTATTTATTTTGTTTTTGTTGACTGGGTAAGTGCACTAAACAAACACTGCCTATTTTCAGGCATGACCCAGGAGGTTACAGAACAGTGATACAACAGCAGAACAATCAGAGGTAAAATAATAACACATTTGCCGTATATTTAAAATATATATATTTTTTAAGGCTGCAGGGGTGGAACTCCACAGTCATTATGCCATTACAATACTACATATTAGCACTCTGGAAGCACATGACTGGACCACTGTCTGGTGTGCTTCCACAGTGCTGTGGCATAGCTTGAGTGGTTGTGTTAATGTGGCACTTCCCCTCCGCCAGCCACATAAACACACCCACTTTGGGGGCACTTATTTCCTTCCGCAATAGCAGAAGTGATGGCTGCCGTGCACAAAATGGCAGTGCTGAAGCAGGCTGTGCATGCACGACCGATGCATCACCACTGCCGCCATCTTGCTATATGGCATTCTTCTGTGGTGCTTGGTATGGCCATAACAGCACTGACCAGAGTTTGTTTCATATGGTGAATAGTTCCCATTTTGAGCAACACAAATGCATTCAGAGGCTTCCTAACTGACCCCATGTAGCGTACATGCATTTTTGTACAGAAACCATGTAGATCAAACTTATTTGTCATGGTTTATGGCTCGTGTATTCTGCAGACCTAAGCAAGCCATTCTAAAGCTAGCCCTGCACAGGTTTAATTCCTGTGACTCATGGCCTTTTGCTCTCTCTTTCTACAGGATTCTCCCACCCCTGCGGGCACCCCTGCTGCCCAGTGGACTGGGCTCTGCTCTGAGCCAGCCACACCTGAAGCCTCAGCATGACTCCTGAAGCCAGGTGCGCAGCTCTGAGCTGAAGAAGCCTGGCTCCGAAGCCACCAATTCAATTGGTTGATGAGTTTATTCTGGCTGCTACTCCATCTGCATTCTAGCAGCGCCACATTTTCAGACCTTCGCTGCTGCAGGCGCTGCTCTAGGAAGCCTATAATTTTTCCCACCCACCCTCTCCCGACCTCTATTAAATACTCCCCACACTGCCTACTTTCAACTCTCTCTCCACTCCCCACCCACTAGGTAGTCCTCTCTTAAAGGGTCCCTCAGACATTTGAGTGGCATCACCTCAATCGCTGCTTATACAGTACACCTGATTATCAAGCATTGACTAGCAGCCCTTCCTCCACTACAGATTGTCCTAGCATATCATAACTATCCTGCTTCCAATGCTGACTTCTAACCCTGCATTCACTAGACAAACCCCTGAGTAATTCCACATTGCTCGGGACATAGGCTGGGTGTCTTCATCTTCAACACACCTGAACTTGCACACACCCCTTCCTCCCTAACCACCCACCCAGCCTGCTAGCGGCACCTACTCAGTTACCTCCCCCTTATGGCATGGCGATGATGGCCTTTATACAGTGCATAATGCCTAAAAGTATCATGTTAGTCTTACTGCTTACATTCCTTGGTTCTACACAAGACCATGTGTCCTCAAGTGCTGTAGAAACCTTGTTAGCAGACTCAGTCAGTGTTTACAGCACAGTTACTGCCACCAAACCAACATTCGCTAGCAAAATGAACCCAGGTATGGGTATACCACCACCCTGCAGCTATTGTTCACTGGCAAACCATCTCTCTCTGACTCCACCTCTGACACTTCTGATGGGATATGTCACCTCCCGGGTAAACAGCAAAGCACACCACACTCGGTCCAGGCACAGCAAGATCAGTACTAAACAACTTAAGAAATATCTTTGCAGACTAGCAATTCTTTTGCTGCTTATATCGGGAAACGTACATCCCAACCCATGCCCCCCCAGTGCAGCAGACAACCACTCTGAACAGCTCCAGCTCCAGCTTGCTTACCTTTGCTTCACTTAATATCTGCAGCCTCCTCCCTAAGCTTGACTGTTTACAAGTCTGGGTCTCACAACACAGTCCTGATGTGATATCCACCATGGAAACATGGCTCACTACAAAAACACTTGACACTTCAATTATGATCACAGGCTACACAGTCTTTAGGCAAGACAGATTATCTAAGAGAGGTGGCAGTTGTGTGATCTACCTGTGGGACAACTTACAGGGCCTTGTCAAGCAACTACCCAACATTGGGGAAGACATGCAAGCCCTCGCCATTAAAGTCTTCCTCAGCCCTCAGAATAGGGCCCTTACCATGCTGTCTGTCTATATCCCACCTAGGCATACCTCGCATGGCTTTGACACACTCATGAACTGCCTGGACAATTTGAGCCTAAATACAGAAGTCATCATACTGGGGGACTTCAGTGTCTGTTGGCTTTCACCTGAAGTAAATTCATTCAAGGATTCTATCTCTGCCATCCACCTCACCCAACTTGTTGAATCCCCAACTAGAGTGAACTACAGGACTGGTACCAGTATCCTACTTGACTGGGTGCTATCAACTCGACCCTCACACATCTCCAACCCCATGGTCCTTCCAGATGCCATTAGCGACCATTCCCCCATTCTGTCCATATGGACAAATAAGTTTACCAAGCCCCCACTAAAACTATCACTAGTAGGGTTCTGCTTAAAGATCACCTGCAGCTCCTGAACTCAGACCTCTGCCTACTAGACTAGACTAGGCTGAAGTCTACTCCACCAGTAATGTTGTTACAGCCCTGGAACAATTTATCTCTTACTTTAATGCATCATGCGGTAAACATGCCCCATTCAAAAAACTCAAAATTAAAGGTCCTAGCAATCCCCGGATCACCCCTGCACTTATCGAATGGCTCCAACTCAGGGACCTTCTATGGCACAGAGCAAGAACAACAGGCAATCAATCTGACCTTCAGGTTTATAAAAAAGCAAGAAATGCCTGCACGAGGGATACCCGTGCAGCCAAAAGTCAACACTACAAGGAAGCCCTCGCATGATCCTGGAGCAATGGGAAAAAATTTAGTAGCAACCTAAAAGAAATCACAGGAAAAGACCCCAAGCTTACCCCTGCCATGCTAAATGTCAACGGTGTCCCCACCCATGACCCAAGGCTCATCGCAAGTGTGTTCAACAATGCATTTACCAACCTCAATGGTGTCCTCCCGCCTGACTTCTTCAGCCCCAGTGGTGCAAATGATAAGCATAGTAGTCACAACTCTGCCTCCATGCGCCCACCTTTCCACTTCAAAGTCATCACACAAAACACAGCCAAAAAATACTTCCTCAAGGCAGTGACTGTACCGCCCATGGTAATTACAGACCCATCTCCATCCTTCCCCCACTGTCAAAAGCACTGGAATGGATAGGGGCCAATCAGCTGGTTGATTACCTTGATAAATATCAACTCCAATGCCTTCAGCAACATGGGTTTTGACAAGGGCATAGCACAATGACAGCACTATTAGAGTTCACAAACTTTTTACACAGCTCACTGGACCAGGGTCACCTGGCTGGTGCGACTTTTATCAACTTAACAAAAGCCTTTGACACAGTGCACCATACCCTCCTACTTGATCAGTTTGCAGCTGTAGGCCTCTCTGATGACACCGTTGGGTGGTTCAGAAGCTACCTGCACAACCGAATGCAGCAAGTGAAGATAGGCGACGTCCGTTCTGACAGAAGGCTTGTCCGATCAGGAGTTCCATGAGGGTCCATACTAGGGCCACTCCTGTTTAGTATCTTCCTCAACCCACTCCCCAGCACATGTCAGGGCCACATGCTGCTATACATGGACAACGCCGTCATTTTCACCAGCAACCCCAACCCCAAGGCTCTTTAGACACAACTCCAGCGACACGTAGTGGAACTTGAAAACTAGTTTAGCAACCACAAACTCATTATGAACTGTAAGAAGACAATGACAATATTATTCTCCAACCCTCAAAATAAACACAGGACCTATCCCCTTACCATCTGTAATGTCATGGGCTCCTCACTGGAACTCATCCCTCAGTTTAAGTATCTGGGGGTTACTATTGACAACACCTTGCCTATTACTCCACATATAGACAATGTTGCCAAATCAGTTAGCTCTTGCCTTGGGCTATTCTATAGACAAACACTGCCTAACCCCAGAGGCACTTAAGCTTGCCATCCATAGCTCGGTTGTTTCTCTAGTTGATTATGGCCTGGTCATCTATGGAGCAGCCATTGACACTGCCCTCTGCCGAATCAAGGTGGCACTAAACAAAGCCTGCCACCTCCTTACTGATACTGGGCACATGATCCTCACTTGCAATCTCTACTCCAAAGCTAACTGGCTCCGGCTCAGGCACAGGCTCCTGTACCAAACCTGCCGATTAGCCAAAAAAGCTAGCTTCAAACTACTGCCAACGGGGGTGTTGAAGCTCCTTCCCCTCTCTAAAAATCAAAGACAAACTAGAAGCAGAGTGTCAGTTCTTTAGGATCCCCTGTTGTCATACCTCCTTTAAACAAAGGTCATTTTCACACCAAGCTCTACTCTGGTTCAATTCACCACCCTGATTATCCTAATGACAAGGCCCCCTGGGCTGATTCCCTACTTTCCCCCTTTTCTGTCCCACCTGCTGAGCAGGCCTACTGGGCTGATCCCTCCCCTCCCCATCTCAGCTCTCCTAGCTGAACAATCCTCTACCCACCAAGCCACATGGGTTTCTCTTCCCTCCTTATGTACTGTAATGTCCCTCCCTACTCACCCCTCACGTGTGCCACTTTGTCCATAAATGACTGTTCACTGTATGTCGCCATCTCATTGTGTGTCACAGTTGCTTGTAATTTGGATGTTGCTGGCTTTTTCCTTTTTGATTTTCTGGATAGGTTGCTTAATGTACTGACTTATCTCTTCCATTAATTGTAAATGATGCTAGCAGTCGAGCTAGCAGCATAATCTGTACCTCGCTGTAACTTCTTTTGACATGGAACCTATGTAAAGAGCTTCCAGCTCAATTAGTGTATCCAAGATCGCAATAAATAAATAAAATAAATAAACCCTACCCTACGACACTTCCATACCCTCCCCCATCCCCTGCAACACTACCACTCGACTATCCACCCCTCTTCCTCTCACTCAGTTTCCACCATCCCCCCTTCTTCCTCCCCTCCTTCCTACTCCTATCCCTCTTACGCCTTTCAATCTCTCTCTTCCCTTCCCTCCTAGCCCCTTTCTTCCCCCTATTCCCACCCTCCCACTCCTGCCCTGCTTTGGAGCTGCTATCCTTCTCCTCCCTGTTTCTCTGAATCCATTGTTGCTCTCAGTCCCTGTAACCCCATTATGTAACTTCCCTAGGTATACATTGTTCAATGCACGTTGTACTGTTCCTTGACCCAATATGCTGGTCTTGAACCTTGACAATCCCTTTCTGGCTGCTCACTAGTATAGTTTTGCTTGTAAGGTCTTGTTGTTATTATAAAGTCTACTTGTCTTGTTTTGTTTTGATGTGGAATCTTTGTAAAAGAGCTCTGGCTCAAAGGTGTATCTCCAATTTCTTAGTAAATACAATAAAATAAATAAAAAGGCCCTTTTACATGCAGCCTAGCTTTGAGTGTTGCGATTTAAATCTTCTCCCTCCGTTCGATCTGTATCGATTCCCTTTTCGTTTACACACAGTGGCTCTGCATCAGTCTTATGACTCTTCCAGTGCGTTTGCTAGTTTTCTGGCCAGCGGAGACCCTGAGACTTTGGAGCTGGGGTGTGCATTATTATTCAGGCAGTGCCAGGAGGCTTGTGTATGCCTCCCAAATGCAAGGTTAAGATATACACATATCGGACCCTATGCACTATTGGGGGCAGAGTGGCTATGCGCGTGTATCTGGGGCATGCAGCCACTCCGCACTCTACACGCCCCCATCGTCAGATGCACTAAGGGAAGCACTCAGCATCTACATGCCTGATCCCCTGGCCATGTGAAGAGCAATGTACCGGGGCAGATGAGGGGTGGGCTGGCACTACATGCCATGCACTAAGGCATGTGGTGCTGGCCACAGGGGTGCGGAGTAGGGCACAGGGTATGACAGGGAGAACCCTGCTGTAAGCCCCTTATGCACACCACACACACCATTGTGCACTTCCTAGATGGGATAGGTAGCCTACTATGCCAGCAGGACCACCCCATGGCCACCCGGCACCACCTGGCACACATCAATGTGCAGTTTCTACCTGGTGCCCCCCCCACCATACCCACACAGGCACCAGCCCATGGATGCTGTCCCCTTGAACTGGTCAACCCCCACCCTGGGCCACCCGGGCATGTTGTGGGATACTGTGCCCCCCCACACCACCAACAGACCCCCCACCCTGTCGCAGCAACCTGCTTTGGGGCCACATCGTGGAAGGCTCAGCAGCAGTACTCTCTTCTCACTGCCTCAGCCACCAGCCATTAGTCTTCCATGGGGCACACTGTCAATGCTCACCCCACCACGGAGGTGATCCACTCTGTGCCCCAGTCTGGGCATCCAACTGGATGCCTGGCCAGATCCATGTTCCCACCCCCAGCCACCCTGCAGTGTCCTGCACACTGGAGGGGCAGGGCCACAGACAGGTGGATGGCAGTCATGAATGCTGCTGGTGTGCACCTGTCCACAGGTGCGCTGCTACATGTGCAGGGTATGCAGGGATTCCACAAACCCTGCCCCAATAGTGCATAGGGGCCATTGTTATTGCTTGAAGAGTGCTGCACTTTTAAAAGTGTCCCATAATGACAACTGAGGGCTACAACATAAAAAAATCACATCCAGAAATCCGAGCCATGGTACTGGGCATACACCTATACTTATGCATATCCCTGGCATATTCATATCTATAGGTGCATGCCCAGTAACATGGCTCGGCTTTTCACACATGGTTTTTATAAGTTGTAGCCCTCAGCTTTCATTATGGGACTCTTTACCAAGTGCAGCACTCTTCAAGCAATGACAACAAGTGTGTAGCTTTACCTCAAATTTGGGAGGTGTGCACGAGCCTCCTGGCACTGCAGTGCTATTTCCTTATGTGACCAGCTGTGGGGATCACTAGGAGATCCTGGAGGGTCTCGTGAGACTCCCTTTCAGAGCACTGTGAGCACTCCTATGTGTTTACATGGCCACCCAATCCATTCCATAACAATGCACAGAAATGGCGAGCCCAGGAAACGGGGAATGCCGTTTCAGCAAGCACTCATTTTGGATGCGGCGTGGGTTGCCTGTACACTCAAAAAATGGAACATTGCAGGCGCTCTGCACCAATTACTGTAGTGCAGAGCCAGTTCTGTAAAAGAGCCCTTTATCACCTCATTGCAAGGAAGGCTTTAGCTCCTCAAGAGCTCGTAATCAAACTTGGTATTGGGGCTCCCTCCCCACCTAGGTCCATCCCTTTTTGGTGGGTCCTGACAGCCAAAAAACAAGGATCTATTGATTTGGTGACCCTTCCCAATTGTCACCCTAAGGCAACTTCCTAGTTTTCCTATACTTAAGGCTGGCACTGCTTCATTTCCCTTATGCTAGACATTATTTAAATTACCTAGGAGTTTAGTACCATCGTAAGTTTTATCCACCCTCTGCTTCGAAATCAGGCATGAATCAGTATGCTGTGGAAACATACACCAATTTAAAGGGCTCTCCTATCCATTGCACTACCCAGGGTATCCATTTATTTCTTTAGTAAGCAGAAATGTGTCCAGGCTTACCTCAACTGCCTGTACTATCTTCACATCCACCGTCTTGGCTGGTAAACTGATCATAGAAGCCAACAGCCATGTGGAGCACTGTAACTGTATCAGGAAATACCGTAGTGTAGCTTTTTAAATACGAACATATGAAAGAAGCCAGGAGATAAAGGCCTTGTCGGTTTATCAAGTCTGTGCGATTGTTCAGTTTGTGGTCAATACCATAGCTTACGCTCCTCCAATCTCCCCCCACCCACTTCCTCTCCTAGATGTGTCTCCTCTTGTACTTATTTTTCCCCTGGCTCTGTCCCATCCTCTTTTGAAGGTGTCCACTGTCTTTTGTGAGATCAGCTCTTCTGGTAGCCTATTCCACTCTGCCACCACCCTCCCCATGAAATAGTTTCTCCTTAGTTCCCTCTTGAATTTACTCCCCCAGCTTCATGCTGTGTCCCCTAGTGACCCCTCCCTTTTTTGCCTAAACATGTGGTCTGTATCTCCCCATTTATGCCTTTTAAATATTTAAAGATATCTATCATGTCTCCCCTTTCCCGTCTGTCCTCCAGGGAGTACATGTTGAGCTCTCGCCACCTATTCTTGTAGGATCTCCCTCCCATCCCATTTAACATTTTGGTCACCCTTCTCTGGACCTTTTCCAGGAGTCTTTCTTTAAGTAGGGGCACCAGAACTGAATGCAGTACTGCAGGTGTAGCCTTACCAGCAATCTATACAATGGCAGCATAACTTCTGCACATCTGGAGGTGATCCCTCTGGCTATACACCTCAACATCTGTTTGGCCTTGGCTGCCTCCTTTCTGCACTGCTCTGAGTGATTTAACCTCCCTGTTACTATCACTCCCAGATCCTTTTCCTCTTCTGAGACCTTCAGCCTACCCCGGCCCCCCCCAATATGGTAGCTGTACCTAAGGTTCCTGGACCTGAAGTGCATCACCTTGCACTTCTTGGCATTAAATCCCAATTGCCAAGTCTTTGACCATTCCCCTAGTATGCCCAAGTCCCTTTGCAGAACCCTCTACTCCTCCTCCTCTTCATCCACTATTGCACCAATTTTGGTGTCATCAGCGAATAAGCTCATTTTACTCTCGACTCCCCTTGTTATGTCAGCAATGAATGTTACATAATATGCACTAAAATGAACAAAGAGCTGTATGGCAAACTTCTGTTGGGTATGTACCACGAATAACCTAGAAATAATCCTTGAAAATGTTCAGAGGAAGCTGTGTGGTACAGGGTAATTGTGAATCTGAGTCATATTCCACTGTAGCAGCTTCCTCACTGAATTAGCTTGAGCAAGTCTTACACTCTTTGTGCTTTTGTCCTACCTTGTATTTAAAAAAATGTTTGACCAGGAAGGCACATTGAGCTGAAGAAAGCTCATTTCCAGGTGTGTCCTCAGGGAAGGAATCATGGGTACTTCTTGTTTTTATTTCATAAATTATTTGCAAGGCCACTGATTTACGGTGATTAAAACAATTAAATTCCATTTTCAAGACTTAAGATTCCGGAATTTCACCGGTGATTGTTACTCTAATTTCCGGATTTTACCGGGATTCTGTTATCATTCTTTTAGTATGTGCATAAATAATCAGAATTAAAGAGGGCTTAATATACAGAACATTAAATAAAGCAAACTGAAAATAGTACAGGAAGGAATTAAAAGAAAAACAGACTTTTTTATAGATTTACTGATCTGATAGAAAATGCCAGATTCCATGAAATCTTTGTTTTAACCGGTTTTCAGGCAGCCGTATTTCCGGAATTTTACCGGATTTTCCGGTAAAAACCGAAAAACAGTGGCCTTGATTATTTGCCCAAGATAGCCAAGCTGAGATACAACCTCTTGTTTCCTTTGGAGGTTCTACTTCTACCCAATTTCTGCAACTGGGTGTACTATAGCCCTGAGAGGTTAAGTAACTTGGCCAAGGTCACACCGTGAGTATTTGACTCCAGCACAATGTTTCTCAAATGAGGCCACCTTGGCCACATGCAGCCACCAGCACAATTTGCTGTGGCCACAGAGCTCCAATTACAAACTTAAGGTACTCAACAACTTCTTACCTTTTAAATAAACACAGGTGCTTCATTTCAAGTGAAAATACATCAGGGACTTGATTTATTGTATACTGCATGAAAATAAATAATGTGCTTCTTCAGGGGGCTGGGTATAACAGGAAGATTTCAGATAAAACTAAACAAGGGGTGAATCCACCAGTAAGTTCTGGTGGCTGAACTTGGAGGCCTTTTGAAGCCACCAGAATTTCAGGCTACCATGGTTTGAGCCAGTGGCCTTCTGGTACCCAAGTTAGTGCACTTAACACTGGAGCATACTGCCTCATACGTACTGTAAAAACAGGCTATCAGGGAATACAGAAGAACTGTACATTAATTTTGTTAATAAAAACCTTAAAGACGTTGCCTGATGTTTCAAATTCCCATTTTTCTGTTGCACTCAAAAATGTTTTCAAGGCTGTTTACTGACACAAGTCAATTCTTAAATATATGGAAGCATTATTAGAATATATTAGAATTATTAGCATAGAATTATTAGACTGTATTCTATTATGTTATGTATAGCTAAGAACAAAATATAGGATGGCAGCAAGGAAATCAGCTCCCACAGCTGCAGCTGTTTGAATCATTCAAAGCACTTTACATACATGTTTGTCTGTCTTTGGTTACTCTGATTCTTTTTTTATTTATTTATTTTTAATTCACAATTTTTGCCCCCTGCATCCTCGCGCCAAGACCATCTGCCCAGCCATGGACTCTGGCTGCAGCTGCTCACATTGTAGCCATCCTCCATAAACCCCCTGGCTCCCCCCCCCAGGGTGGGGTCATGGCACCTTGACCAAGGGTGCAGTGAACTTGGGAAAGGTGGGAGTCAGCCTGAGCACCTAATGCAGCTGGAGCGGGCTTCATTGTGGCAGCGGGAGCAGGAGTGTTCCCCCCGCTTGTTGTTGCGGGAGGCGGGGATGTGCAATGATGTCCTGCGTCTGCCCCACCTCCTGAGAACTGTCAAGCGCTGGTCGCTGCAGTACCCACAGCCTTCGCCAGGGGTCCGTCAAGCACTGAGCAATGTCCCCACCCACCCCCTGGAGAAGGAGAGCAGTCCCTAGGACACTCCATCCTTCTCCCACGGCCAGCCCTCCAGTGACCCCAGTCCGTTCCTGAACCTGGGTCACCGGCACCACAAGCAGAAATCCAACCACTGTGCTGGCGTGCCGGTGGGCCGGCCTGGTTACTCTGATTCTTTTATATTAATATCCTTGTCATTCTGCTTGTACTTTTGAACTGTTTGAATGGTTTTCTGGCAAGTTTTCTTTTTTTCTTGTTTTTTTTCCAAATAATTTCTGTCCCAAACCCATCACCCCTGAAACTGTAACTTTAAAAGCAGGTATAACCAAAAGAAGCACGGCAACCCCTCTATTTCTGTATTTTTCTCTATTCACAACCATATTCTACATCAATCAAAAAGGTTTTACAACAATGACTTGGGACAGAAATGACTTTATGCAAAAAAAAAGAAGAAAGAAATATAAATATTTCCCCTATTTTTAGAAATGTTACTTTGAGAGGGTGTCATAGTACTGGTAATATACTCTTTATTTTTGTTTTTGCATGTGCGGTAAAAATGAAGCAAACATCATGACAAATGATGTGCCCTTGTTTCATTTTTATATCGCACTCATGTTGGCACGTAAAATATTAATGTTATAGCTACGTAAAACAACTTGACCCCTTACAGATTTTTTTCCACGAAGAGGGATTAAGTCTCACCATGTTACTCAAAAACAAGCATCAAAAACCACTTTTTTTTTTTTTTGTGGATTTTAAATGTTTAGGCGGCCATCATTTACCTGGGCAAATAATTATGAATTTGACATGGGGTTGTCGAAACCCCAGAAAATGTCCTGAAGTGACAGTCCTAGAAACATAGATTGTACCGGCAGAAAAAAAGACCCAGAGAGCCCTCCGGTTTGCCCAGTTTCCTGCCTTGTTCTATGCATGCCATAATGCCAAACTGGATTTAGTAACCCAATAGCCCTTGTGACTGATGACCACACCCTTCCTCTCTTCTGACTATGGATATACCAGTGCTCCTTTATATCTGTCCCACCCAAGTTTAAATGCCAACACAGTCTTGGCTTCAACCACCTCTCTGGGAAGTTTGTTCCATTTGTCCACTACAAGCTGCATGAAGAACTTCTTCATGTCTCTCCTGAATCTCCTGCCACCACTCTCCCGCTATGTTTTCTAGTCACTGTCCCTCATTCCTTGTGATCAAGTCCTTACAATCCAGCTTGTTGATTCCTTACTAACTTACATAATTAACTTACAATAAAAAAAACTATACTGCAATAATTTCCTAGATGCAGTTCAGCATATGCCAGGTTTACAACAATGGAGATGTAAAGTCAGCACCCAAGGAAAGGCAGGAGGTGGGAACAGAAGCAAGCAGATGGAGAATTAAAGATATAGGTCTGTTCTGCATGCAGCACTTGATGTCAAATATGACAGATGAAAAACAATGTTTTTTTATTTCCCATATCAATACTCATGAAGATGAAAATATCTATTCTGATGTTCGTATACTTGTATGTGGTTAAGAGGGCTTGCAAGCCTGAGATAACTCAGGCCCTGGCCCTGGGCGGGACCAGGCTGATATTGCTCTGCATGAGTCCCCAGATGTCCAGAAAAATATGGAGAAGTCTTCATTCCACAAAATAGGGTTGTCTCAGGATTTGCTGACCAAGATTGGAGAACTTCAGCCTGAAGATGGGGTTGATAAGATGTCCACAGCTCAAAGAGTAATCAAAGGCACCCTGGTGCCCAAGGCAGGTCCAGAGCATCAAAGGGAGAGATGCTACTCAACACGCTAAGAAGGAGATTTCAGCATGGATGATAAAGAGGTAGGGGTGCCAAATCTAAAAAGTGTATCAATAAAGCAGCCCATTGCGAAGCTGCTCTTGTAGAATGGATAAAACCAACTCAGGATGTAGTAGAGTGAGCAGTGACAGGTGAGGCAAACAGCATCCAGCATAAAATGATAGATATTTATATAATTGACATCCCACTTAGATAGGAAGGATTTGGAAGAGCTGAGATAAACTGGGACGCAATAGAGAAGGCTGGGGAGAAGGATCTCTTGAGCGATGGCCAGTCTAGCTCTTAATGTTAGACTGTTTCTCACCCAGAGGGCCAGACACAGTTTGGAATTTATTGACTTGCAGGTGGATTCAATACTTTGGGAGAAGTCAAGGACAGGATGCACGGTGACAGCAAGGTACTTAAAAGAGGGCATACTCCCAGATAAGCATCCAGCCATCCACCCACCCATGCTGTAGACTAGGATACCTTCAGGTCAAGAGTGACACTAGTGCTTAGAACCAAAGAGTATGGACTCTGTTTTCCAGGTGTTTTTGGTTGGTTTAGGTTGAGTCAGCCAGTTCTGGATATGACCAAAGTCCATATACATATGGTTTACTGTACAGTTGCCAGGTAGCTAGAACTGTAGTACATTACAAGGTCCTCTGCAAGTAAAAGACTACCATAATACACCAAGGAGTTAGGGAGGTCATTTATTAAAAGGGAGAATAACAAAAGACATGGAATTGACCCTTGGGGCATATCACTGGAAATTCTGAATAAGCTGGAAAAGGAGGTATCAGTTTTGACTTGTTGGCAACAGTCAGTGAGGTACCAAACAAACATGGGAGAGCTGCAGGAGGGACTCCTAACACAGTTTGCTACAGAGGATAAGATGGTTCACTAGGGTAAAGGTCTTAGACAAGTAAACAAATACTGCCCCGGTGGCCATACTGTTATCCATGCCACAACCAATATCTTTACCGAGTCTTAGAAGAGCTGTCGTGGTTTTGTGACTCTTCCTGATGCCATGTTGGGAGTCAGAGAGGAGGGAGAGTTTAACAAAGTGGTCAGAGGTTGGAGGTGAACAGTGTTCTCGAGGAACTTACTTAAAGTCATGAGAATAGCAATTGGGTGATAATTGTGCACTGAACAAGGATCACCAGATTATACATTGATGATTTTCCATATACCAGGAACAACACCAGATACAAGAGACAAACTGAAGATCTGAGCTATCGGGACAGCAATTACACAAGCTGCAAGTCTCAACAGTTTGGGCTGAAGATCATCAGGGCCTGCACTACATTCCATTTTAATTCGTAATAAAAGCTTTTCAACGTCTGCAGAGTCAACCAATCGGAATTAGAAATGCTAAGGCAAGGTGCACCAAGACTGAAAGGAAACTTCAGGGGATGAGAGTATGGAGGGGCAATCCATCTCCTGAGAGGAGATACACCAGAAAATGTATTTTTAAATGCATTTGCAATCAGGACAGGATAACAACAATTTAAATCATCAATTACCATATTCGATAAGCGGTGCATTTGGTTTTGCCCCAGAAGACATGTCACACTGCCCCCGAATCTGTTAGGGTCATCAATGGTGAAATTTAGTTGATTCCTATAGAAGACGCTTCTGTCAGACCTAACAGCCTTTTTACAGATGTCCCTCCAGGTTCCACAGTACATTCAAGCCAGTCAGATGGGAAGCTTGCTGATTTATTTTGTTCCCAGCACTTCTATGTGATTATATAATGGATGCACGTGTAAAATAAATTTAAAATGTATTTCATTATTCTTTATTTTGTTTATTTTTATAAATGCCCGCACTCAGCCATGGTTTGTTGTAGGATTTGCCCATGGGTAAAGGCCTTAGGTGACCAATCAGGTTGCAGGACTAGTATGTCCGATTTATAACAGTGCTTGGTATTTTGTTGAATTCTATCTATCATTTTGTGAATAATTCCTGTTCATAAACATTTTTCTCTTGACTTCAATGCTTATTCGTATGAGAATGTCTTAATTTCATAGTCAAAATGATACTGTTATGGGTTTATCACTTATAAAATTGTTCATGAAGATCCTGTAACCTCATTGATCAAAACATGTCACATGACTGTGAGCAAATCCTGCAACATATAATCTGTAATGGTCCTGCTGATAAAATGTTTACTTTTTTTAACCTAATTATTTTTTTTCCTACAGATTCATTTTATAATCACAGTAATATGCCTCAGGGCACATGTAGTAATAGGATTTACCCACCCGTTGTGTTTTTAAATTTAATCATTTAATTTGTTGCCCTTTTTGTACCCCTCCCTGCAGGGTCATGTTTAAGTCACCCCACAGATATCCTGTCTCTCCCCCCATTGAGCTAACTGCAAAAAACAATTCCTGTAAAAATCCAGTAGGGTGTTCAGGGGAAAGTAGACTGAGACCAGGGTTATCATCCGACCATTTAAAAGGCCCTTAACCATATCAACCTACCATCTTTATCTATTCGCTTGTCTTTCAGTTCAAAGGGAACTTTACGGGGAATAAGCACCACAGTCCCTCTTCTCCTCCCCCCCCTTATAAGACGAGGCTATGACTTGTGAGAACCCCAGCCTCTCAAATTTCTTATGTTCGGACAGTGATAAATGTGTCTCCTGTAGCATTAATATTTCCTCTCCAGATCTTTTTAAGTGTGATAAAATCTTGCTCCTCTTAACCGGGTTCAAGAACCCATGCACATTATAAATGCATATTGTGCAAGTTACAGCCATAGTTCTGTATACATCTTCAAACACCCTGGAATCCTTCCCCCCTGTTTTCAATATATCAGTGTATCACCCCACCAACCCCCTCCACCCCAACCCCCCATGGATGACCCAGATAGGATTGCAGCCCAACAAATAACATGGAAACATATGCGCTCAGGGCTAACAATAACCAACTAACTATTAACTTTTGTCGCTTCCAAGGTAGAAGACCTGGAAAAAAAACAGGCCTCTGCATCCGCCTTAAAAAGGGCAGATAAAAGAGGTATACTTGACCCCCTATATCTGGGAGACCCCTCTACAGCCTGTCACGGCGGCTCTGAAATGCCTTAATAGGTGTGCATCACGTATACTTGCAGCAAAGCACATCTTTACTACCCCCCCAGCTGCTATCCTTTTAATGGTAAATAGTTTGAATCAAGGCTTAACTCCAAGTCAATACCCTTTTAAGTTTTCTATTGTTTGTGAAACACATAATTTCCCAACTTATCCCCCCCTTCCCCCATCATCACACCTTGCCTCCCTCCACCCTAGGTTTGCTTAAAAGAGAAAACAGCCACCTTTATTAAGTGGAAGGCAAAGTTTTGGGAAAGGTAGACACTGAAAAAACACAGTCAACAAGAGAAAGAGGTCCAACAAACAGTCGAAGGTCAAGGTCTAAGTCCCCCATAAAGTGTCTCCATGTAGAGCCACAATTTCAAACGTCAGTGTCAAAATGAGGGCCTTCCAAGGGAACAAAGAGCAGGGCCCTTTCACAACCTGGTAATTCAAACAGCCAAAAGATAAGGGTAGTCTAGTCCAAAATCCAAAAGTCCAGCTTGAGCTGAGTCTGTGTTCAAAATGACCCCCGGAGCACTCCCCGAGAGTACCCAGCCTTCTTGTGCGTAATCATGGCGACCATCGCAAGGTGTAAAAAAAATGTCTTCACCACGCTGAATCGGGAGCTTAAATATACAAAAACCAGCACTTACAGTCAGTAGCAGTCATTTCAGGTTTGGTTGCCTAGATGCGCAGATTTCTTGCCTATTAGCTGCATGAGTTGTTGTAGCGAGTCTGCTGGCGTCATAGTGCTGCAGCCTGCTCTCTTCCTGTGCACTATTCGTTGCCACGTCGAGCCCCAACTCCCATTTTTTGTGTTCCAGATCTCAGGAATGGGAAGGCCTTTCTCCTTAATTGCTGCAATTGTCTCATCCACATTAAGATAGATCTTCACACCATTGTCCCAGAAAATGCGAAGCTTCGCGGGATAAGGCGTTTGAAATCTAATCACCTTTTCTTTCAACACTTTCAAGAGAGGGGCAAATCTTAAGCGTTGGGCTTGAATTTCCTGGGGGTAGTCATGGTCCATATACAGCTGGCTGGAAAGGTAAGATAAATCCTTTTTTGCCCAGGCTCTATGTAAAATATCTTCTTTGGTGTGGAAAGAGCTCAATTTGAAGATAATTGATCTGGGGCAAGCCGAGGCATCTTGCGGCTTTGGCTGCAATGAACGATGGGCTCACTCCACATGAAACTCATAAGTAGGTGGGAGGTCTAAAATGTCTTTTAGTAGGCTCTCAATAAAAGGGGCCATAGGGAAGATTTCCTGCCCCTCCAGGAGGCCGTATAGGCGCAAGTTTTATATTTATTTTTATATTTTAGTCTTTGGTAACTGGGTAAGGCTCACTAGGCACAAGTGCCTGATTTCAGGGGTGACCTGGGAGCACTGGGCGGTTAAGTGGCTTGCTCAGAGTCACACAGTATGCAAGAGGAGGTTGTGAGAATCAAACCAAGGTCTGGTCTGCTGGATGTACCACGCTCATTCACAGCTCATTACTCTAACCTCTAGGCTATACTGCCAGCCTAAGTTCTCTCTTCTGGAGTGCCCTTCTAAGTCTGGACATTTGGATTGAAGTTCCGCTGTTTGGGCCCAGATTGACTATACCACCTGAGTCAATTGTATCGTGCTATCCTCAGCCACAGAAATGCATTCCTCCACTTGCCCAAATCGAGTTTCCATACTTGATAACTGCTGTTGAAATGTTTTGAAATCCAATTTATTCTCTTGCCTGAGCTGTTTAATCTCTTTTAACAATATTTCAAATCTGCTCCATGAGAGTTTCTCGGACTCCCCATCCATATCGTAGTCTAGGACAGATGCACTTGCTGAAGAGGATGATTTGCTCAAACAGACATCTTGGGATCCCTTTCCATCTTTGTTTTCCGACCATCCTCTGGTTTTAAATTTGTTTTTATTCACCTCTTGACTGATGCCTCCTAACTTTTTAGACATTCCATTTTTTGTTGTGATAATAGCCTTAATATATGATTTAAAGCAGTTGGAGTTGGGAGAGCTCTGTCTTTAGGCTGCTGCTAGTTCTGTGACATCACTGGAAGTCTACTGTGGACAGCACTCACTCCAATGATGGGAGACTGACCATTTGGGTGCTACAGGGCTCAGTACTGGGACCAGTCCTCTTCAATGTCTTCAAAAGTAATATTGCAGATGAACTAGAAAGGAAGGCATGCCTTTTTGCAGATGATGCCAAAATCTCTAACAGGACGGACACTCAGGAGGAGGTGAAGAGAATGTGCAGGGATTTGGGGAAGTTCAAGGATAGGTGAAGAGCATGGCAGTTGGGGTTCAATGCCAAAGAGTGCAAAATCCTGCACCTAGGGCACAGTAACCCAAGAACTAAGCATGGGATGGGGGGAGGTACTGTCAGTCACTAAACAGGAAAAGGACCTTGAGGGTATCATATCTGATAACCTCAGAGTGGCAGGGCAGTGTGGCAAAGCAGTGGGCAGGGCCAATGAGATTCTGGGGTACGTAGGAAGAGGGTATCTTTAGCAGGAGGAGGGAGGTGGTGTTACCGCTGTATTGCTCACTGGCAAGACCCCACCCAGAGTACTGTGTCCAGTTCTGGAGGCTGCACCTCAGACAGGAAATAGACAGGGTGGAGGCAGTCCCAGAGGAAGGCAACTAAAATGGTGCAGGGCTGCATCAAAAGTCCTATGAGAAGAGACAGAGGGGTCTCGGTATGTACACTCTGGAAGACAGGGGAGCGAAGAGGTCAATTTATTTTAATCAAAAACCATGTGTTTTCTTTTATTAAAGGGGCACTGACAATCCTTTTTGCATCTTTTTGGGCCCAATGCATGACTGGTGCAGAGTGGCTACGCACGCGTATCTGGGGTGAGTAGCCACTCTGTACCCACAGCACCCCCCACACATGGCATGCACAAAGGGGGTGCACACAGACCTACCACACCCAATTCTTCATGTCCTCAGACATCTCCACGCTGCTGGGGGTGGTCCGGAGACATGCCAGCACTATGCAACATTCACTAACCTGCCTAGTGCTGGCCACATGGGTGCAGAGGGTGGTGCAGGGTATGCCAGAGAGACCCTGCCATAACCCTCAGTGCACCCCCATGGGCATAGACATGGAGTTGCTGGGGGGACTGGGACAGGATACATCCTGCTGCCCCTGACCACTGGGCAGCAGGAGGTGGTAGGGGTATTTGGATGGGTGAGTGTCCGGTGAGTTCAGGTGCAGTGGCACCATGACAGAATGGTGCCATGTGGGTCTGGGTGTGTGCAATCAGCATGCACAGCCCTGGACCCATGCCACCCTATGTTGTGGGATCCACTAAGGGCACCGGGGAGGCATCCCATTGGATGCCTGCCTTCAATGACAAATCCTCCCCCAGCCACTCTGCAGAGTCCTGCATGCCGGGGGAGGAACCGTGGACAGGTCTCTGGCATTGGAGAATGCCAGCATGGGCGCACCTGTCCATTGGGCTTGGGCAGGGTACACACATTTTGAGCATACCTATGCCCCCAGTCATGCATAGGGCCCATTATTCCTAGTTGAAAACCCATATTTTATTATTGCCTACCTTCTCTAAAACTCATAGAAGGTACTGGTTGTTTAATCTGCTTTCTTTCCTAGTAGAACCAAAATGTAGTTGTGGAGTCATACTCAACTTCGTTTTGATTCAAATCCATCTACTCTTATTGAATACATCCTGAACATTTGGAATACCTTCAAATAGTGCAGACAAGCCATCTTTCAGATGAGACGTTAAACCGAGGTCCCATCTGCCTGTATTGGTGGTAGTTTAGGTGGATGTTAAAAATCCCATGGCACTTATCGAAAAGAGTAGAGGAATTTCCCCAGTGTCCTGGCCAAATTTCCTTCATTCACTAAAAATACCACCAACAGCTTAATATGGTTCAATTTCAGTTGCTTACCATCTGTATCCCCTTCCCCCCCAGTCGCCCCTGAAAAAGGGACTTCTAGGCCCAGAGGGCTCACCGGGTCAACAAACAAACAAACAAACAAACTTATGATGCAATAGTCTCCTCTTCTTCCACTGTATCATGAGTGGCTAGATTGTGTTAGGGGCGTTCCCAAGTCCAGGAAAGATTCAGTAGAAGCTGGTCAAAGAACGTAAACAACACATTTTTGTGTGGTAACAACAGTATAGAGGGCAGTCTGTTTTTTTTTACTCTTAAAAAGAAAAAAAGGAATCTGAATCAAACTCTGAGTTACATCAGCAATCTCTACAGAATGTGAGCAATCATGACGTGTTTTTTTTAAAACTAGACACATTTTGAGACCTAAGGAGGTTGACAGTGTCTCTTTAAAAGAAACTATTAAAATGTAAACCCTCCCCAGCTGTCATGCATCTGTCTATCCACACATTCAATATATGGAATGTTTGTTAATCTTTGAATGCAGGAATTCAAACTTCTGCAGAATTCTACTGGCTGCATGCTCATCTCTCACCACACAAGCACACACAGCAGAAGACCTCAGTAAAGTCGGGAATTCAATTGTTTCTGGGTCAAAGCAAGCAGGAAAGATTTCCCTGGTAGGCTGGTAAGGAAAAGAGGCAGGGCTGTAGTAAGAGAAGAAGCTGCAAAACATAAAACTGCATATAGAGATTATAAAATAGGCCATGAAAATGCTGTACCCTTATTGGTCAAAACATGTCACATGACTGTTGAAACTTTTCTGACAACCAGACCCTTCAACAAAATGACATATATTTTTTAACAAATAAAAGACTATTTTATAAGTGAGAAAACACACTCCAGGGTGGAGTCAGAAAGGAGTAATGCACTTCTTTGGATTGTTGCGGCACTCTGCTACACTCAGCACTTGGCCACACCTTGTGCCCAGCAACCAACTGAGGCATGCACTGTGTAAGCAATACAACACAACAGGGTGTGCACTGTGCTGGTACAATGCACTCCCAGGGACGTAATGAGGCACAACTCCACAAGCCAAGTGCCTTCGGCCCCTGGAAGTGCACTGTACCAGCACGGGTCCACCACTTTAGGGCAAAAACAAAAGGGCCACAGAAAACTGCATCACAACTAAAATACCACAGTTAAAACCACCACCAGCCCAAACTGCTGCCAAACACACAGGCCGCGTGAGCCATGAGGCAAACCTTCCCAGCAAACACATGGAACATCACCCATACCATCAGACTTGGGAGCGATGGTCACAGTCCACCCAACACTGTCATTGAGCTGTCATGTGGGGGGGCTGTGCCCCTCACCCCTCCAAAATATATATAATCACCTCCACCTGCCCCATATGAGGAAGGAGAAGGCAAAAGGAGAATGAAGCACAAAGTGTGACAAGGAGACAATTGGAGGAACATAATAAATGGAGCAAAAACATGTTGCAAATTTATTAATCATCAGAGAGCACAACGCAGAACACAAACAGCAATGCACAGCCCACATCTCCGCAATATACACACAAACAGTGATGAGTCTGACACAGCAAAGACAGATAAGAAAACATAAACCAGGTATGAAAAGAAAACGTTACACCTGTAGCTGAAAATTCAACACAGTCACCTGATCATCATACCCTTAGAACACTGTGGCTCCAGCTCCCTCACGGTCACATGACACATACACTTTTTCCCATGGCAACATTACAACACCCTCTTCCCTGCACCCTACTAACGGGATACCTACCAGCACACCACACAAACACAGACAGCAGAAGACCTCAGTGAAGCCAGGTATTCAACTGTATCTGGGTCAGAGCAAGTAGCTGAGATTTCCCTGGTAGGCTAGTAAAGAAAGGGGGGCGGGATCATGGTAAGAAAAGAAGCTCCCAAAAAATAAAACTATGAGTAGTACTGCATTTTAATTTGTGTGCGTGTGTAAGCAGGGGAATATAAGGTGAAAGAATAATAAATCAGTGTGTTTGTTCTTTTTATTTTAAGAGAGGTTAACTTTAAGGGATGTTTTGTTTTATTTTTTTCAGTGAGTAAACGTGGCAGCCAAGAATGCTCAGATTCTGATCCAAATTTAGGATTTAGGATTTTAGGAATTTTCGAATCCTAATTTGATTCCGTTTCAAATCCTGAAAGGACCTAAACATTTGACATAGGATTTGGATTTGAAATCCTAAATGCCTGTGTAAAAACAATGTTTAGGATTCAGTTTAGGATTTTGGATTTTAGAACTACAAATTCAAATATTCTAAATCTAAAAATCAGATTAGAATCTGACTAATCCGATTGGTGGATCCTGAGCAACCCAATCGGCAGACATATTTGTTATGGATATCTGGAATTAAAAAAAAAGGCATTGATATTGTTAATGTGCTGTGCCCTGAGTGCCAGCATCTTTTTTTGCCCATGTGTTGTGCTCTCGCAGCGTACAGGTCCTAGCCAATCAGGATGCAGTATTTTCCCTACCCATTTTACAATCCCTTATAATTGCTCTCCCTGTCATGTGTTATCCCTTGCAGTATAACACATGGGCAACCATGCACAACAAGGCTGTGTTTGGACTGAGGGGTTGTGATGACATCACAGGGACCTTTAGGGTCGAAGCACTGTCATTAGGACCCCAAGATAGAAACACAGTCTTATTGTGCATGGATGCCTGTGTGTTATCTGACATAGAATGTCTTTTGAAACATAAAAAAAATGCTACTTTTTGCTCTTCCCAAGAAATCTTCGGTTTAATTTTTTATTCTTTTTAAAAGAACAAACCCACCCTGACCAGGCTACTGAAACCACTCGGTTGAGAGGTGGGATTCATTTCTTTTTTGTAATGGTGAAACAACAAAGTATTTTGTGTTAGGGGAGAGTCTGGGTTCTGTGTGATAGAAAAAGAAAATGAAAGTAAGACAGCAGATAACAGGAGTTTCCCTTCTAATTCGTTGTTTAGGTTTATTTTTGTTGTTGTTTGTCATTGTTATTATTATTGTTGACTAGGAAAATAAATCAAAAAACTGTTATACAACAGCTTTTTAGTTAGGATGAAAATCCACACTCGACAAGGGGTAACCAAGAACATATACTGTATGCTAATTCATGGACATTACACGAGTCAGTAAGAAACCTTCTATTAAACAGAGTGGGGAGGCAGAACAAAGCAACGGCAGATATGCACATGTTTCTTTAGGTTCTGTGCCCCTACTATGTGGCCCCAGAACTAAGGTTTACACAGGGCTTTGAATTATTAGGGGCAGAGTTGTTCTAAAGAGTAACAGTATAAACTTTTTGAATCATTATTGCAGAGTCGGACTGACCCTCCAAAATACCTGGAAACTTCCGGGAAGGGGGCTCTGTTGGGTACCTGGCCACCTATTAAACTCTGAAAGCTTTGCATTTATCATCTATTTTCTTACTAAACGGGGCATATTTGGTAAGATGCAAGCACAGTGCAAGTGTGAAAAATTTAAGTGGAATACTGCAATGTGTCACCCTGGGCCCTCCTCAATTGATTTTCTATGAGTGCCCTGTATTCACTTTCTAGATGGGCCCCCTGTACCCTAGTTCTACCCTGCATTACTCTCTTACCACATATCTTATCACGCTTGCATTATGGCAACGTAACTCACTCACCAGGACTTACAAAAGCCTTTGACTGACTGGTCTTTTTTTTTTCTATAAGTTGCAACACTTCAGAGGAAATCATCAAAGTGAAGGCCTTAATCTAGCGGTTAGAGTACTGTAAAAGAGGAGGTCATATTTCCTGCACATTCTAAGCTAGTACTTGAGCTTTCTCACAGCTCAGTTAACTCTGAAGTCATGAGTGTGAAAGTTAGGCTTGTTTAACAGTCAGATAACTGAATACTTTTAACAAAAAAGTAGGTCATGAGTTTCATTCCCACCAAAAGCTCTAGCTAGCTCACTGTCTGGCTTTCAGGAACTCACTTAAACTTCTCATTCTTTAGTCCCCACTGCAGGGCATCCACTGAAAGCATCTCAGTTGGGCTAGCCTAGATGTATAAACTGGAATTATAAAATGGCTAGGGTCAGGCATGCAATCTGACTGGTGAAACTGGTCACAAGACTGTGAACTCATTTCACATCCCCACACAGTTCAGATTTCTTTTCTATTTTTTTTTTTTTTACTTATTTTTAAAACCATTTTATAAGTGCAATAACATACTCCAGGATGTGTGGTAATGCAAAAAGTTACCACACTCCCTAGGTGGTTGAAGGCACTTGGTTATGCCTCGCACCTTACAACTCACCTGGGGCATGGAGTAATTTAGAATGACCTTAAACCATTTCATGAGTTATTGCTTCCATAAATTGCCCAACCACACTGGAAGAATTTTAGCCCACTCTCAAGACAGGCCCACTGAACCTATGGGCTTTTGCACTTGTAAAGTAAACAATAACTCATAACAGAGGGTTTAGTAAAACTGAATTGCCACATACTCCAAGTGGGCTGTGAGGCATGAGCTGCAATAGAGTGCCTTCAACCCCCCGAGAAAAGCAGTAATTTATGTCCTTGCTGCACACACCATGGAGTGTGTTATTTCACTGTTCAAATGGTTCTAAAAGTGAAAACAAAAGTAAGTAAAATCCAGCCCGTGCTTTAATGTGAAATTTGCACATGGCCATATGAGTAGTTTTGACCAATCAGATTGCTTGTTTGATGCAAGCCATTTTTGTAAAAGTGTTTAGGAAGTACTATAACACCCAACAGACTGAGATGGGGAGAGATGCAGCCTAAAACAAGCTGGAGGGACATTGCATGGCCTTCACAAATGAGCAGTCCCCCTAAACTCCAAGTCTATAACCTTCTGAGCAGGTTGCCCTATAAATAAGCAGTATGCTCTCTGCTCCTGTCAGATGGTGGGCAGCCGAGGTGGTGTGTGGAGGGCTGTGTCACTCACCATCGATTCACCATGGCAACAACAGGCAGGTAAGCTGGACTGAGGGGGATTGTCAGCTCTGCAGGTGGGGTTTGCACACTAACCACCAATGAGGGTTGGGCTGGGGGGCTGAAGAACAACACTCAGGGATGGGGCTGTGTTGTTGGGGGGGATTTACTTATAGAGGGTGTACAGGATGGAGGTGGCAGGACAGCATTCACCTTAGGAGATGTGACAAAACTTGATGGGCTTTACCCATTTTGGGGATAGACATTGGGTGGGCCCACTAGACACCAGAGAAACATAACTGTGTACTTCGGTCGGGCATCAGATGGGGGGTGGGACTGCTAGACACCAGGGAAACATATACAGTATGTATACTTTGGGCGAGGATTGGGTGGGGAAAGGGACCACTAGACACCAGGGAAACATAACAGTGCACTTCAGGCAGGCCTCTGGTTGGGGGTGGGACCACTAGACAACAGATAACCATTACTGAGTACTTCAGGTAGGCATTGGGTGTGGGACAGCTAGACACCAGGGAAACATCTATATGTACTTTATGTGGGCATCGTGTGGGGAAGGGACCACTAGACCAGGGATTACTATGTTGGAGGGTCAGGGGCCATTGAACTGTCTTTGCCAGGCACTAGGATTGCACAGATTATGGCAAGGTCTCGGTCAGTGGTATTTGTGCTGCACAAAGGGACCACACAGCAGGCCCTTACACGGCGCAAATGCTCTGTGAGTTGGACTACGTTGATATTCAGGTCCCTTCCCCTTCATTTGCATTCTGCCCCCTCCTCATGTTGACCTGCCATAAATCCAGTTTGAGCACATAAACTGGGATTCTGTGAATAGCAGCTCTTCACAAATCCTGGTTTGCCTGTGTGTAACCCCCTTGCAAATGGGGGTTCCCAAAAGTCTTCTAGGAGCTGGCTAAGTGCTCCTAGCCTGAATGGTGTTTGGCATTTAAGCTGCTTAACTGTGAGTACTTTTAGAGCCTCTGGTACTGTCTCTTTAAGAGCTGCCTGCTTGCAGGCTAAATTAGTTTGAATGGGGGAACTGTGTGTTTAATGCGCGACTCCCTCCCGAGTTGTTATCTAATCGCTCCGTTTCTGCAGTCGCTAAGAGCGCAGAGGGAGCCTAATTGAAAGATGTAACTGTTTGCCAGAAATCAGTTAGAATGTTAATGAAAATGCAGTTGTCTAACTTGCCTTTCTTGCAGCTGGGACTCTGTGTGTTCTGTGCCTCCATTTTGAACCTGATCTGTTGAGCTGGGCCAATTGGGTTAGGGGAGCCCTAAAATGGAGACTGCTTGGAGCCAACCAGAACTTGGACTCTCACCTGGAGCCTGTTACCAAATGGGAGTATATGGCAGGTGCCTCTGGGAATTGTAGTTTGGACCTTGGCACCTTTTTGCACCAACAGAGGGAGCTCTGCTGTGATTGACAGCCGAATCCACCAACAGAACTTGCATGAAGCCAAAGGAAATGCTCTGAACTATTGCTGGGAGAATCAGATGCGAGTTGACTGTGTAAGGAGAAGGAACTCTGTTTGCTGTGGCATATAGTTCACACGGGAAGCATGTGGGAGGCCCTGTAGTCGGCTTGTAGCCATTAGAGTGAGTGAGTCAGGCTGAACCCAAATTCAGAAGAGAAAGCAGAAGTGTGCTGAACCAGGCTTGCCCGTAGAAGACCGAAGGTTTGCTGAAGTGCAATCAGCCTGTCGGGGACTGCTGATGCTGTGTGTGCTCCAGGGTAATTTGCAGTGTTTGCAATTGGGATCGAGAAGCAGCTGCCTGGTATAGTAATTTCCTTTACATATGAATGTGTCTAGTGCGGGTGGGGAATTGCAATTCCATTTCCCTGTTACTGTGAGTTGTGAGCTGAAGCTGGAAGCTGAACTCAACTTAATCGGATTGAATCCACCTGCTATTCAAAGCAGTGGGCTATGTCACGAGGGCCTCATCTCCATGCCCTGTTTTCTGGCAATCCACAATGACCATTTCTTTCAGGTTCTCTACTTGGGGTATCGTGAGTACAAATCAGGGAAACTCACTGCACCTTTCATTTAATCAAAGTGTGTCAACTGATTTCTGTGTGTTTTCTTTCTGTGGACTGAGCCATCCAGCTTTGGATTACAATTGTGTGTTGTGCATATATTTTCCTCCCACAGGGCGCCATCCAGCTGCACCAGCCAGCCAACCCCGGGCAATGGACCTGGCTAGCCCCCCCATCCTGGGTTCCCAGAGTGTGACATTTTGGACCCTATATTCATGCACAGTACTGTGAATCGAATATTTCCAAACCAAATCAACCTGATTGCCCCCTCCTTGTTACTGCCCCCCTAATAAATCAGATTTGTTGTTACTGAACTATGTTCTGTCTGTGGTGTCAGTACATGTGAAATAAGCACTGCATTGTGGCTGTGTGTATTATCTAAATTTGTTTTACAGGGGGTACTCAGAGACGTGTTGCAAAAATCAGTCCTGAGGGTAAGTGTATGTGTAAGAAGTGTGCGTATGTGGGGTATTGGGGAGGTAACTCCAACGTACTGCGTGGGTCACTAGTGGGAACAAAGGGGGGTCACAGTGTCCCAGAGGGCTGTACCCGAGTTAGTTTAACCACTACCAACCCTGACCTCTGGGTGGAGGCACCTGCCATTGGACCTAGGCCCCTTAACCTTTTACTAGCCATACAGGCAGGAGTAGTAGCCCTTGGGATAGCGCCACCTAGGGGTTACATGCAAAAGCCCGGGTTTCCAGCAGGGCAATGTTTTGAGACTCAAGGCCCACCTCATATTATCAAAAGGACTATTTAGAAATGAGACATGAGGAAGTCTTTTTTTCTTTATTGAAATGACAGTGGAACAGACAACCCTGGGAGGTGCTGAATCCTGGCTCTATAGCAAAGTTCAAGACCACATGGGATGGACACGGAGGTCATTAGGAACAAGCAGGATCAAAGAATGTCAGCAGAGTGTCAGAATAACAAGGCAGACTAGACAGATGCAAGTTCTAATCTGTTCATAACCATCAGCGTTAAGCAGCTACAAGTCTTATCATGAATAAATAGACCAATAATATAAGTGAAACCTGAAAGAAGTGACATCACTTCCTTTCAACTCTAGTTGAATCTAATATTTGTACAGAACTTCACAACCAGCAGTGGAACGTTAAGCTAACAGGAAAGCATCCTGTGCTGCTCTCAGAGCTGGGCTCCCCGGGAGGTACTTTTTGAGAACATTGGTAGAGTCTGGACACTCTCCTGACTTTTCTGAAATGGCACATAAACTGAATTTATATGGTTTAATTGACTTCTTTCTCATTATCAATGCAGGTACATTCTTTATTGCTGTTTGCTGTTTTATTGTCTTATTTTTGCCGTGAATGTTATTGTTTCTAAAAGCTATCTTTGTTTGTAAATTAGCAATCAAACAAATGGAGCGGAGCACTACAACATCCGAAAATAAGACCTGAAACTAGGTCTAAAAGTTAACACTTGCTTTTTATTTCATATGAAAAAGCTAAAATCAGTACTGGACGACAGCTACACCCTTCCACCAATGTTTCACACTTTTTCAAGGCGGGGCTTCAACAGCAAGAGATATTCACTTTTAAAGTGCATATTTAAAGGGAACATTACCTTAAATTAAAAAATAATCTTGTACTTGTCAATGCCAAACGTGAACAGACAATCATAGAATATCAAAATTGGTCATTCCTTATAAACACAATAACAAAGTGCATAAATTTATACCACTAATATCTTATTAAACCTTTTATAAAACACATATATCACATTTTCAGATTTTCAAATAGATTATACACTTTGTGCACAAAACATATATATCAATACACAGTATTTCCTACCTATAATAAATTATTAAGTTCTTATATTCTGTTCTGAAGTAATAGATCTCAGTGCTGGTTATCAGGTTCACAGCATAAAAAACTTTAATGTAAGAGCAAAATGAAAACAAGGAGCAAATGGGGAAAAAATAAATAAAATGAAAATAAGACAGGAAATATTTGTAAATGTTATCTTTTTTCTCCACATCTGTAAAATGTGAACAGTTTATTTCTCTGCAACCATAGTAATTTTTTAATGGCAATTTGCTGACTGTAACTACTAGAAGGAGGTAAATGAGAAAGAGGAAGAGAAATGCATGCACTCAAGTTGAAAAAAGAAAGCACAACGTTTCTGGGAATGTGCTAGACAAGTAACATCTAATTAGTTGGGTGTATTTTATGGACAGCATTTATTTAACACTTAATGGTAATGAATGATTACATTACATCCCAAAGGAACATACCTCTATTATACACACCCAGCTAGAATGAAGTGTGTATAACTGAGAGCACATGACATCAACTGACATAAGACCACTTTCACTTTACTGTAATTGAAAAGCATACAGATTCCAAAACACAAAACCAGTAACTGAAAAAAAAATAAAACACAGAGGGCCAGATATTCAAAACTTTGCACCGGGCAAAAAACGTTTGCGCAGGTTTAGCGCGGGATTAACGCGGGTCTGCTATATTCAAAAGGCCAAACAGCACAGGCAAACTGCATTAGCTCTGGGCAAAACTATAATGTATGCAAGGGGCAAACTGACATGAATACAGGTGCAATGCTATATTCAGTGACTAGTGCCGCGCTAAGTGGTTTTGCGCAACTTAGCACAGTGCAAATTACCACCCAGGAAAAGTGTGTTTTAACCCTGGGCAATCAGCTTTGTGCGACACTTTTGGCTTTGCACAGTGTTTGCGCAGGTTTAGCGTGGGTTTTGCATGACCCTAACAAATAAATATGACACATAGATAAAGTCAAACATACAGGAAGCATGCTGCTAACCCATGGCATCACAATGATGCCATCATCTGCCACCAGTCCCAGCCATGCCAGGCAGTAAGTGGTGACCCTGCCACCAGTTGACAGCGTGGCAGTGTGGCCATACAGTACACACCTGCGGACCACACATCTGTGGACACGAACAGATGCCAGCACACACATGCAGCACTGTGGGCATGGAGGATGTTGAGGGGAGCGTGTATGGGTGGCGAGGCTGTGCCACAGACCAGGTGTGGCCACAAGGCTGGGACACATCATGCAGTGCACATGGGCCAGTATTGGGAATACCCCAACACTAGTGTGCCTTTCGGATAATATATGCCCCCCCGGCCACATACCGCACAGCTGTACAACTGCCACAGCACACAAAGCCAGAAATGTACATGTCACTGTGAGCATCCCATGCCACAGGTACAGCATCTGTGGGTCACACAACAGTGTAACAGTAATGTCCACTGTCGGTAAACACCTGCAGGTTAGACCTATCACTGTGTACAGTGCAGTCATCATCACTGCCCTACACACCATAGGCAGTGCTGTGTCCCTCACACTACTGGCCCCTTGCTACTGTAGTGTCTGCTGTGCACTGTAGCATGCCCTACAGTGTGACAGTTGCATGCAGCACCACCACCACCACCTGTGCCTATGCAGTCTTGTCCCCTGGGGTACAATATGCTATGCTATGCTGTACTGTTTACATGTAGCCTGCAGCTATCATCGTGCACTGCCAGGCTGACCTACAGGTGGAGCTGCGGTTGGACCTGGTCAGCCCCTGTACTTCCAGACTGACCTACAGGTGGCTCTGTGGGACCCTGCAGTAACGCTGGGCAAACTGCATGCAAATTTATTTATTTATTGAATTTTGATGACCGGGTAAGCCCACTGGGCCCCAAATGTCCCTTTTTCAGGGGCGACCCGGGAATAAACATTAAGAGACACATACAGTAGATAAACATGTGGGAGTACAGAATATCACGGTATACAGTATTCAGCTGTTTACACATAGCAGACATGACATTGGTTAGATGTTGTTCATTACATTATCCATTGACAAAGACATTATAGAGACAGTACTGTAGGTTTCCTTGGTAAGCCTAGTTCAGGAGCATTAATAGGGAAGGAAAGTGATAGTGCATACATTGTTAGGGGCTAACACTTATAGTTAGGTGAACAGTCTGCAGTGGTAACTGCAATAGTGTCCAAGGCGGAGGCAGTGGTACGAAAGTGCACCCCTTCCTTTGATACGTGGCTAGGTCCTGTGACATAAGCAGATGCTCCTGTCTAGCAGGTGAGCCTTGAGCTTGGTCTGGAAGCAGGTGATGGACTCTGCCTCCGGTACCTCCAGGGGGAGGTTGTTCCAGTTGGAAGGGGCTGTTTACGCGAAGGATCTGGAACCTGCTTTAGTCCTGGTCTTGGGAACCACAAGGAGAGTTTGGCCAGATGTTCTTAGGCTCTGCGGGTTGGTTTTAACCCTAACGAGACTGTTGAGGCTGGGGGGAGGTGTGGGACCCAATAACTTAAATGTAAGGCAGAGGGTTGGGTAGATGAGGCGAGCTTCCAGAGACGGCCAGCTGAGCCTTGATTGAGGTTCACAATGGAGAATCCTCGGGTGTGAAAGAGTGACAAAGTGGACTATCTTGTTGTACAAGGCCTGCAGCCTACCAAGCTCCATCGTGGCCACGCCCTGGAGAACTGGGGCCACGTAGGTTAGCTTTGGGAGAAGTACACTAGTGGCAATGGCTACCCTAGCTTCTGGGATAATCTGGTCCTTTATTCTATAAAGGATTCCAAGTTTCCCATGGATGGCCTTGGTGATTTGGTCAACGTGATTTTTTAGTGTGAAGCCGTGGTCCAGGGTAAGTCCAAGGTATTTCGTGGAGGTAACCACCTCAAGTTTTTCACCCCCCCTGGTTTGAAGTTGTAGGAGCATTGACCTCTTGGGTCCCAGAGATCTAGGCCCGAACAGCATCACCTTTGTTTTTTTGTTGTTTAGTACCATTTTGTTCAGAGTTAGCCAGTCCTCCATCTGAAGGATGTCCTCTTGGAGGGCTGTCTCCAGTTCAGTTAGGTTAGGGGAGGCTCTGTAGATGACAGCATCATCTGCATACTGGATAACGCTGCTGCTCCCACAGTGTAAGTGTAGATCATTTATGAACAGCGTAAAGAAAAGGGGGCTGAGTATTAACCCTTGAGGTACCCCTTCTTTGAGTGTTTATAGCTTGGAAACATTATCATTCCACTTGACCCTCTGGGTGCGTCCCGTGAGGTAACTCTCGAACCATCCCAGTGCATGGGTGTCAAGGCCGAGTAAGCTCATTTTTTGTATTAGGAGGTTGTGGTTAACCAAGTCGAACACTTTTGAGAGGTCAATGAAGACCGCGCCTGTACTGGTCCCTGAGTCATTGTTGCTCAGGACTTCTGTCGAGAACTTGGTTAGCACAGTGTCTGTCCCGTGCTTGGCTCTGAAGCCATGCTGAGACGGAGAGATTACCTGGTGGATTTCCAGGTATTCTCGGAGTTGTGAGTAGACAAGCTTCTCCTGTACTTTAGCAACAGCACACAGCAGGGAGATAGGCTTGTAGTTCCCAATAGGCTCTGTGGACCCCCCCTTGTGTATGGGGATCACTAGGGCCTGCTTCCAAAGCTCAGGTACCGACCCCTCAATAATGGACCAGTTTATCAGCCAAGTTAGGGGCTTCGCTAGTGCTGGGTCAGGGTATAATGAGATCAGGAAAATCAGGGTATAATGAAACACTAGTCAGTTGTTTGCCCAGAGACTACCTAAGTAGACTCATTTGCATAGCACTTTTGAATATGGCACATTTTAGCTCCGGGCAAATGTGTTTGCACCGGGCTAACTGCTTAGCTCCGTGCTAATGCTGCGCTAATGTGTTAGCGCTACGCAAATGGTACGGGGAATAATACACAGTTTTGATCACTGTTCTTTCACATCTGCTGCTTCCTGCAGCTGTACTGAGTCCATGCATTTGCTGGCACACACATTGTCCATGTAGTTTGTCTGTACTTGCCCTCACGTTGCTGTGCACTGTGTTGTTGTTGTGGGTTGCACTTCCTGGTTGCTTTATTCAGTGCTGTCTTATTCCCGCGCTATTTTTGCCCTGCAGTCCCAGACCAGTTTGCCCGCCTTCCTTAGACTGCAATATTTAGCAGGATTAGCACCGGGCTATTTCTGTTTCAATATAGCTTGCTTTGTGCTCCGGGCTAAATTTGCCCACAGGGCAGTGCTAATTTAGCCCCTGCCAAAAGTTTTGAATATCTGGCCCAGAGTGTTTTAACTCGGGGAGGGGGGGTTGCACTCCCTAAGTATTTGCTCTTGTGGTTCAAGAGGTATCACCCACTTTAAAAAACACATTACAGACCATTCTCTGTGTTTTGGTCACACTGTATCCTAGTGTAGGACTAGAACCAATGACCATCTAGCCCACAAGTGAATGTGCTACCAAATGAACGACACTGACACCTTGTAGGGACAGTTACAAGAAGAGAAACAAGATACTCATGAAGTTTTGTTGGACTAGTATCTTAAGATAAGAAAAATACTAGGCCAGAACCTTCATTCCACCAGTGATGGCCGGCCCAAGCTGCTATACAAGATGCAGTTTTGGGTCCATAGGGAAGTCCAGGGCAAAACAGCAGGAGCTGTAAAAGGGATTCTAGACTGGCCAGGTAGGAGAGGTCTTGGAAACATAAACTACTTCTGCATAGTCGAAAAAAGAAGAATCATGTTGCAAAATTTATTGGCTAACTAGAAGTGGGAGGCAAGCCTTGTTCCTGTGGAGGGCTCCAAGTTTAACTACTGGTTTGGCATTGATGGAGCTCAGATGGCAAGAAATGTCCAGGTGTCATTTGAGCCAGAAACTAAGGTAGGAACATTATCCAGTGGGGCGTTATCAAGCAGTATTTCGTTCATGATGGTTGTCATTAGCATGCGGCCTGTGCTGGTTTTCTTTCTTTGATCTTTGCTTGCTTTAAAAATGTTTAACTTTATGCACTTCTCAATGTGGCTGGGTGTTCTGGTGTTGATGGCACTGTCACATGCAGTACGCTGTGAGCTCAGGGTGAGGCTGCTCCCAAAGCCATGGAGATTCTTGAACAGAACTGAGACTCTGAGGGCCCAATTTTCAAATGGGAGTACAGGGCTTGCAACCAAGCTCTGCATCTCTGCAAAGTATGCCATACCTGTGACCAAGGGTTTGTTCCAACTTGCACCGAATTTTTTAACCTCGGATGTAAGTTGTGACAGTGACCTCATTTTACAGCAGCTTGCGCCAAAGCTGTGACACAAGCCCTGTAGACCAGCTCCCTCACAAAGTTATGGCAGGGGGGAGCTGGCACAACATTGTTGCGTCGCCACACGGGACTTGCAGGCAGGATTTTGCAGCAGCTTTCTGTGAAATTCCTGCTTTTGCCATGATTTGACACAAGTCAGCACTTGCATCAAATTCCCTGCTGCGAGTCCCTTGCCGCGCTTTAAGTAGGTTAGAAAATCGGGCCCTAAGAGTGTTTGAGACAACTTCAAGGATGTCAAGGTATAAGCAAACTGTAAGGGAAAGAAGATGAGGAAGGGAAGAGTGGGAGGTATGGGGGAGGGAGGGAGAGGGGAACTGTATGATTTTAAGTGCCAGTTCTCGTGTTTCATCTTGCAAATCATGGGAAAAATTAATAAGATTGTGAACTGTCAAGAATTGCCAAGGTTGTGGAAATAAGGAAGATGAGGTACATAAGGGCTACTTGTGAAAAGCAGGGTGCCCTTTAAATACATATGAATGTAGGCACAGCTAGTGGAAATGTTCTGGAAGATGGAGACTAGGATGGGGCCTTTGCACACCTATAACCATTAGGAGGGAGACACAGTAGGCCACTATTGCACACTGTAACAAGAAAAATGTTTATCTTTTTTTCTTTTCAACCTGCTGGTACTGCTGCTCCGGCAGTACCAAAGACTGTTCAGTAACCCCCCCCCCCCCCATTTCATCTGTCTCCTCTATCCCTGTTCGCACCACATTTGTATTATATAAAAAAACACACAATGAATGTCATACTGTTGCTGTTATGACCCCCATGGTCCCTATGAATCCTCTGCTTAAATTGTAAACCTATATTATGCTGTTTAATCTGTTTAATGCAATTGTTGATTTTTTTCAGTGTAACTTTTGTGGAACCTGTCCATGCATGACGAGGCTCCAACAAAGTTAAGTATGCTTCTTTATCTCCTTCAGATGTGGAATCTTTGCAAACAGACACCTATGCTCAAAGGTTTTCTCAGATTTCTCAAATAAATAATAAAACAAAAATCACTGGCATTTAACCAATGTTTGTTTGGTTTGCAATCACTTTTTTTGTTGTGCTGTGTTTTTATGTTTGCTTGTGCATGCAGCATGAAGTAAACATCTTGTTACAATAAAGCCATATCATAGGTGTGTTACTGCAGTTTAAGTTACAGTTGGCTTGGCAGTGACAAGCTAATGATCAGTGAAGCTGATCGTGACAGTGCTCTCTGCTTGCTCAGTGGAAACATCTCCTAGTTCAAAAGAGCAAGTCACTCCTATTGCTGCCCAGCAAGCAGAGGACACCCCCTCCTCTGCCAAGCCAGCTAAATGAGCCCTACCTTAGCTCCAGAGACAGCTTCGCTTCCAGACCCTTTTCCTGCATTTTGTTCCCTGTGGGTGAGGTCTTGTATAACAACCAAGAGGAAGTACTGGCTGACCTGAAGCAGCAAGGCCTTGAACCAGTCAAGCAGTAATGGCAGAGGCCCTGCACAGACCTGTAGAGAAGACTGCCCCACTCTCGATCTCTTCTGTGCTGTAGGATCAAAAAGCCCAGATTTGCCACCCGCATTGATCCACAAGGGCTTGGAATTTCCACCATTTAAAAAAAATATGTGGCCAATGATATTTGTCCTTGCCACTGCCCTTTCCCTGGGACTCAGTCTTGTCTTAAAAAAAGTATCCACGTTCAGCCAGGAAGTAAGATACATAACAGGACTGCATGCATTGGGATGAAAAATGGCAGGATTTTGCAGCCCCAGAGAAGTATGGACTGTCACTCTTACACAGCACAGATTTGCATTCAGCCTAGTGCGATCAACAGAGGTTCATTATGCTTGTTCATGTTCCCAAGGGTTTACCCCATTGCATCTGTTGCCCGAAAGAAGTAAGTCCTTTTTTAGTATAGTACTGGTCCTTTTGGGTTGTGGGGGGTTTTCTGTCATAGCAAGCAGATTTTGTAACTGATTTACAGACTATATTTGGACTGAGACTGGCAGTACATGGATAGGTGGCAAGTGAAGATAGCGATTTTGTTAGTTTGTGGCAAGCAGTCTTCTTTTCAGGCCTTTGTGACAACTGATCTATAGTCTGTTTGTGAATCGTGACTGGTAGTGTGAGGACAACTGATAAAGCAAGTGTAGTTAGCCACGTTGCAGTGGCAAGCAGTCTCTTTGTCTGTACCCTGAATAATACTTGAAGTGAACTGTTCAAAATTCTGCCTACATCGGATGTTGTGGTATGAGGTTTCCCTACAGTTCAGATGTATGCATGTATGCCGGTTTGCAGCCTTTTTGTCCATGTTCTGCAATTTGTTTTAAGTGGTATCTCCTACTGGCATGTCAGGCTATGGGGTTCCCTGGCAACTCCTCACCTGGCCTGAAGCTGCAGTGTAACAGCAGTAGGATAGCAGATGTGTGTGTGTGTGTGTGTGTGCTGTGTGTGTGTGCGTGCTGTGTGTGTGCTGTGTGTGTGCTGTGTGTGTGCGTGTGTGAGTGTGTGCTGTGTGTCTGTGCAGTGTGTGTGTGTGTGCGTGTGCTGTGTGTGTGTTTGTGTGTCTGTGTGTGTTGTGTGTGTGGTTGTGTGTGTGTGTGTGTGTGTGTGTGTGTGTGTTGGCGGGCTCTGGGGGCTCAATGCCACATGAAGACAGTGACTGCTTAGGACACCTTCAGTGCCTTGGGTAGGGATCAGTGAGCTCAATCTTCATCTGGACATATAGGCAGGATGTTCATAGTCTCCCAGCTAGTAGAGCACCTCATGACCCTTGTTTGCCTTCCCACTGCTGCCCTAACTTTTTCTGGCTCCCTCGCATTCCAGAACAGACCAGCATTCCTGCTCTTCCAGCAGGAGGACTTCTGAGCTGTGTCTGCTGGGGGCAGGGAGGTGAGGGAGGTTCAAACTGCTTAGGCCACCTTTACTGGCTTTCTTTGGCAGGGAGCCCCGATCGTCCATGACTGCAGGACAGTATGGGTGAGGTGCTACATGGGTCTAGGCCCCTTTTTTTATTCCCCCAGCATTAAAGGCAATAAAACTCCTTGGAATCCCATCACTGCCCAGGAGCCCTGATGTACCACTGATTAGTTTTGCCTGTGTGTGATTCTGTGGTATTCCCACTCCCCCCCAGCTCACTCTCTAAAGTGAACCAGTGGTGGATGTCCAACTCCACCCTTGGTAACAACCCTCCTACCATCCCAGTCTCCAAACATAACCACCAGTGGATGCCCAACTATACCATCAGTATCCCCCCCACCCAACACAATTTCTAAACATAACCACCAGTGGGTATCCCTCCCCACCCAACACAGTCTCTAAACATAACCACTGGTGGGTACCCAACCCTACCATCGGTATCCCCCACCCAACACAGTCTCTAAACATAATCACCGGTGGGTACCCAACCCTACCATTATCCCTCTTCCTGCTCTACCCCCAACCCCCATCCCCAATCAAGTCCTGGCCAAAATGAAGAAGCCAGAAGGTGAAGGAAGGAAACATATTCAATTCAGTGCTTTAGAGTAACTGGTAATTGGTATTTTTCTTTTAAACTTAGATTGTAGGCTTGTAGTGACACTATACTTTCTTTCTGTGTTGTCTTTACTTATAATTGTTTTTGGGCTGTTGAAAATTTAAAACATAGTGGTGGTGTAATTCTGTGCTGTCTTTAATTGCTGCAAATTTTATCTTGGCTTGTCTGACTGTCCTGTAGCTGGGTGAAGGGTGTTGATTGTCTGGCCTCTGACCTCAGCTACGTGATAACTGGAGGTGGGGCTTAGTCACAGTTAAAGCAGCAAACAGAGGTTCATCTTCTCAGAAGAAGCCAGAAGGTGAAGGAAGAAACATATTCAATTCAGTGCTTTAGAGTAACTGGTAATTGGTATTTTTCTTTAAACTTAGATTGTAGGCTTGTAGTGACACTATACTTTCTTTCTGTGTTGTCTTTACTTATAATTGTTTTTGGGCTGTTGAAAATTTAAAACATAGTGGTGGTGTAATTCTGTGCTGTCTTTAATTGCTGCAAATTTTATCTTGGCTTGTCTGACTGTCCTGTAGCTGGGTGAAGGGTGTTAATTGTCTGGCCTCTGACCTCAGCTACGTGATAACTGGAGGTGGGGCTTAGTCACAGTTAAAGCAGCAAACAGAGGTTCATCTTCTCAGAAGAAGCCAGAAGGTGAAGGAAGGAAACATATTCAATTCAGTGCTTTAGAGTAACTGGTAATTGGTATTTTTCTTTTAAACTTAGATTGTAGGCTTGTAGTGACACTATACTTTCTTTCTGTGTTGTCTTTACTTATAATTGTTTTTGGGCTGTTGAAAATTTAAAACATAGTGGTGGTGTAATTCTGTGCTGTCTTTAATTGCTGCAAATTTTATATGCCCTGATAAATCTGATTGACAGGAGCTAAACACAGGGTATAGTAAGAGGTGTGAAGTAGGAGGGCATAAGGGGGAAGAAGACCACCATCAGCACAAGTGTTTTGACTCATTTATTTATTTATTGGTTTCTTTTCCTTAAAAAATATATATCTGACGATCAGTTACAGGATTTTTAGTACTAAATAAATAAAAAGAGAACTAGAAACTTCAGTAGCAGAGAAGTAGTGGAATTGCAGTATAATGTGGGAGTGGTGCAATGCAGTGGCTGTGGGGCAGCCATATTCAGAACAGACCTTCTGGACACTGAGGTGCTGCCCGATCTGCATGCATCTCTCTGGACTGCGGATGAGGTAGCCAGACTCAGGCGGAAGTAAACTGGGTCAGGAGTACCATCACCCTATCCAGGACCACCCAGTCCAATGCAGCTGCCTCAAAGGATGCCGAGACGAGGAGCACTTGGATGACAGTGGGCTCAGGGAGGGTTAGAGCAGTCAGGCAGAGGCACATCCCAGATCCTATTCCTCTCAAGAACTCATATGCCACACTGGCAAATGAGGACAACCAAATAGAGGTACCCAGGGAAGTGGAAGGAAAGGATGTGGAGATTAGGCAAGAAGGTGACCTCAGTGGGGAAAGCAGTGGACCCCAGAGGAGGAGGAAGCGAATCCTGGTGGGGGACTCCATCGTAAGAAGGATCCAGCTAGGAACACAGGAGGGGGAGGACAGGGAGGTGAGGTGCCTACCAGGTGCCATGGCATGGAGGGATGGAAGGAAGATACTGGGGATCACTGGGAAGGCAAGACGGAGGGTGAGCTGGATGTCATTATCCACCTAGGTACTAATGACTTGGCAAATGGGAGCCAAAGGAAGTTCAGGAAGAGTTTAGGAAACTGGGGAGGGTCTCAAGCAAGTAGCTACTTCTGTCACTTTCTCAGAGTACTACCTGTGAGAGGCAAGGGAGAGCATAGGAGTGCATGCACCAGGAACTTTAACTCATGGTTGAAGAACTGGTGCTGTGAGGAAGGGTTTGGATTCATTGGTGACTGGGGACCCACCTGGAGGGATGGAGGTTTGTTCAAGCCTGACGGCCTGCATCCATCCTGGAGGGAATCAAGCACTCAATGATAAGTTTAAATGCTACATTGACAAGCATTTAAACTAGCAAAGGGGGTGGCAGGTCACAAGGACGGTACCCACTTGCTCACCCCCACAGCTAGTAGTGGAACCAGTGAACCAGAGGAGTGGCTATCTCTGCAAAGCAGTGTGCAAAAGATGGAGATAGTGTCCAAAAGGTGGATAAGCAGAAAGGGACAAAATTCAGCAGAAGGGCAAACAGCAAGGAGAACCAGGGATAAATGACAACCAAGGAAGGGGCTGGAGTAGAACAGTGAAGCAGTCTAGGGAGGTCAAATCATGAAAGCCATGTGTGCAAATGCCAGGAGCCTTAGCAACAAGATGGAAGATCTGGAGGCTGTCATGGTACAGTCAGACCTGGACATTGTGGCCATCACTGAAACCTGGTGTAATGATAACCATGACTGGGAGATGGCCATACCTGGCTACAACATATTCAGAAGAGACAGAGCAGGCAGGAAGGGAGGAGGAGTAGCACTGTATGTGAAAAATGACATAAGGGCCACACAGATCCAGGAGGAACTAAATGGGGGAGAGATACTGTGGGTTAAGCTGGAAAGGAAAATGGGGCCAGCCATCCGCACAGGTGTGGTCTATAGACCACCAGCCCAGGAGGAAGAAACAGATAGGGAACTGATGCTAGCCATCCAAAGGATGGCAGACAAGGGTGAGGTAGTACTGGTTGGAGACTTCAATATGCCAGGCGTGGACTGGAGCATCCCAGCAGCAGCATCAACTAGAGCAGATTTATCCTGGACTCCTTCAGGGTGCCTTCCTCAACAACTGGTCATGGAACCAACTCGGCAGAAGGCAATACTGGACCTTGTGCTCACAAACAGGGACAGTGTGATGGGGGTAACAGTGGGGAGCACCTGGGTAACAGTGACCACCAGTCATTGTGGTTTGAAATCACAGAAAGAGCAGAACCAAACCACACAAAACACGTATCCTGGATTTTAGGGGGCAGACTTTGGGAAAATGGGAGATACTTGAAAGAGGCATTAAGGGAATGGGACAGGAATCAGGGGTTGAGGAACAGTGGGCAGTATTTAAAATGGGGATTATAAGAACAACAGAATTATGCATTAAGCAGGTTAGCAAGAGGAAAAGGAAGAGGAGACCATTATGGTTTTCCAAAGAGGTAGCAAAGAAAGTGAAAGCCAAAAAGATTGCATTCAGGCAATACAAAAAGACACAGGCAGAAGGGGATAGGGAGAAGTACCAGGAGAAACAAAGGGAGGCAGGGAAGTCAGTAAGGGAAGCCAAAGCTCAGACAGAAGAACACATTGCAAAATCAGTGGGTAAAGGGGACAAAACCTTTTACAGGTACATAAGTGAAAAAAGAAAGACAAAGGGAGGGATAGTGAGACTGAAGGGGGAGGATGGGAGCCGCGTGGAGGATGACAACAATAAAGCTGACATATTGAACAGGTATTTCTGCTCAGTCTTTACTAAGGAAGAGGGGGGTAATGGGTCTGAAGGGAGTACAAGGGGTGAGAATGGTGCAGAAATGGACACAAGTCCCTTTACACGAGAAAGGGTCCTGAAGGAACTGGAAGTAATAAGAGCTGATAAAGCAATGGGGCCAGATGAGGTGCACCCCAGGGTCCTTAAAGAACTAAGAGAGGTGGTGGCTGAACCTCTGGCTATCCTGTTCAGCCAATCACTGGAAACAGGGGAGGTACCCAAAGACTGGAGGACAGCAGATGTAGTCCCCTTATACAAAAGTGGGAACAAAGAGGAAGCAGGGAACTACAGACCAGTCAGCCTCACCTCGGTAGTGGGAAAGATCATGGAAGCACTACTGAAGGAGAGATTGGTGGAACATCTGGTTGTCAATGGACTACAGGACCCAAGGCAGCATGGTTTCACCAGGGAGGTCATGTCAGACCAACCTCATTGAATTTTGACTGGGTGACTAGGGAGGTGGATCAGGGAGGGCAGTGGACATGGCCTATCTGGACTTCAGCAAGGCCTTTGACACTGTGCCACATAGAAGACTATTACACAAACTGGGAATATGGGTGTGGGCAGGACAGTAGTGTGGTGGGTAGGTAACTGGCTGGGTGGCAGGACACAGAGGGTGGTGGTAAATGGCTGTCACTCCACAGAGGAAAGAGTAACCAGTGGGTACCACAGGGATCAGTGCTGGGACCGGTCCTATTCAACATCTTCATCAGTGACATTGCACAGGATCTAGAAGGCAGAATTTCACTGTTAGCTGATGACACAAAGCTCTGTAACAGAGTAGACACACCAGAGGGTGTAGACAGAATGAGAAGGACCTGCAGAAACTTGAAGAATGGTCAAGGGTTTGGCAGTTGAAATTCAATGCAAAGAAGTGCAAGATAATGGATATGGGGCACAAAACCCTGGCACAATATATCAGTTGGGGGTGAGGATGTAGCATGCACCAAGCAGGAAAGGGATCTTGGGGTTGTCATCTCTGATGACCTCAAGGTTGGGAAACAGTGTGACAAGGCATCAGGTAAAGCAAATAGGATGCTGGGATGTATAGGCAGGGGCATCACCAGCAGGAAAGGGAGGTCATAATTCCGCTATACAAGACACTAGTGAGGCCCCACCTGAGTACAATGTGCAGTTCTGGAGACCATACCTACATAAGGACATAGACAGGGTAAGAAGGTTCAGAGGAGGGCAACAAAGATGGTGCATGGTTGCATCACAAGTCCTATGAAGACAGGTTGAAGGAACTGAACATGTACTCCCTGGAGGAGAGGAGGAGAGAGGGATATGATAGAGACATACAAGTATCTTACAGGGAGGAACAGGGTGCAGGAATACACTATTTTTAAGCAAAAAGATGTTTCAGGACTAGAGGGCATGGGATGAAGTTGGAGGAGGATGATTCAGAGGAAACATGAGAAAGAATTTCTTCACAGAACGGGTGGTGGACAAGTGGAACACCCTGCCAGAGGAAGTGGTGGGGCTGAAACAATCACGGGATTTAAGAATGCATGGGATAGACATAAAGGAATTCTAGAGGGCAGGGGTAAGGGGAAACAGACTTCTAGGAAAACAAACTGAACTTACAAGCTCAAATGGGCAGACTAGGTGGGCCATAGGCCCTTGTCTGCCGACACTGTCTATGTATCTATGTATCTAAGTATGTGTTTTTGCACTTGTGACATAAAATTACATTTCGGCCAGTATTTTATAAAATATGTGTGTCATGTTCAGAAGGAGGGGTCATAAAAAAACTATGCTGAAAATTTGGGGTAAAAATGTAACCAAGCAACAAAGTTATGAGGAAGCATTGTATTTGTTCAGTGTTTACTCATAACTTTGTGATTTTTGCAAATTTTGGTCTCAAATGTGCTCATAAACCGTTTGCTACCACCACCACCTGATGAACACAACCAGGTGTCGTTTTTCAAGTCCCCTTTTAAACATGTTTTTGCAGCCCCACTGTGAAACCACCTTTTGGACAGCATTTAAAAAAATCCACCTGTCTTGATCATAACATGGGGTCATAACAAGACTGAGTTGAACATTTGGAGTCAAAATGTGAAAAAAACAACTAAGTTATGAAGAAACGTTAAATTGTTCCAATGTTTACTCATAAGGCTAGTTTTGCAGATCTCGGCCCCTAATGTTTAACATATCCTTTGTGTTATGCCACCTGATGAACATGACAGGTGCCATTTTTCAAATCCCCTCTGAAACATGTTTTCGCATTTGCACTGTGAAATCACATTTCAGATGGGATTTAAAAAATTCCACCTGCCTTGATCATAGTGTCAGGTCATAAAAAGACATTGGGGGGATATTCGGACATGCACCAGAGGCAGGCGCAGGAGCGGTGCAGCACAAGTCCACTGCGTCATGGCACACTGAATGCGATATTCAAATGTTGCTCATGACAGCAAGTGCCAGCGCAACACAGCTGAATATCGCAGGGATACACCACAACACAACCAGGGCTGCACCAGGGAGCAAACCAACATGCGCCATAGCGCAACCAGGGCTGCTCAAGCGGCAGAGGTGCATGCGCAAGGACACAGGATAACAGGCACAGCAAGGAGCATGCCACCAGGGCAGGATAGACCACCACCAGGGTGCAGAGGATGCCAGGAGGGAGGCATGGCAGGCTCACAGTAGAAGGCCCCCAACCATGCACACCACAGTGGTGCACAGAGGCAGGGTGGCACCAATGTCCACTGGCAAACAGCCACCAGCAACACCCACAGGAAGGCACGGGACACGCCACCCGGACCACAGCTGGAAACACACAGGCCAACAGCACACAATGCACACGTCACACAACACGAACAGAGTGCCCACGGCGGCCCCAGGGCACAGCCACCAGCCAATGGGTGGAGACCACCAGGCACAACCCCCAGTATGCCCCAGACATACCACTCAGCCACCATACACACCATTGCAGCATGGTTCCACACAACAGCTGCAAAGCAGACACAGACACAGATGGCTAACCATAGAAATGTGTATTAAAACAAGCATAAAACAACTACATACATATCAACAGGTAACTGGGTACAGGGAGCAAGGAATGGGGTGGCCACATACAAACTGGGAGGCCGGGGAAGGGAGGCAGGGGGACAGGGAAGGGAAACAGTAGCAGGTCAATGGGCCCTATGGGCGTCCATGCCCCACCAGTGCCTGATGCTGAAGTCTGCATTGCGGCCTGCACAGAATCTGTTGTAGCAGCTGTGCCACCTGGAGCATGGCAGTGGTGACCTGAAGGATCCTCCTCAGGAGCCTGGTGTTGACATCAGGGAGACGGACACCTAGGACAAAGGAGGGGACATGGTATGAGTGCATGGCCGTATGACCATAGCCCACCCACCGTGCACAGCGGACAGCAGTGACATGCACCCCTGAGATGGCACACAGCCTCCTGCAGTGTGTGCACCCACATGAGCCACCAACCTGACTATCCACAGCCATGCAGAACACTGCACACACCAACACTACCCATGTGCCGCACACCACAACCATGGCAGCCAGGTGACAGGGCTAAGCGGTGGGATGGCAGTGGCACAGCTGGAATCTGAGTGCACCCACATCCCACCTGTGGCAGCCACACACATGTGTGATAGCCACGGCATGGTGCAATGGACACCGCGGGCGGTGCACAGCTGGAATGGCCATGTGCACAGGGGGCTGTGGCCCACCCCCACCCTGCACAATATCATACCTTGGAACAATGCCTACCTCCATGCTGCAGCGCACCCTGCACCTGTCCGGCAGCACTGCTCATGCAGCCTGCATCCTGCACCCAAGCCCCTGTGGTGGCCCGCCCTGGCTCACCCACAGTGCCAGCCAGCCGTGTCCTCCTTCTATCCTCAGGGTCTAGTAGGGAAACATGGAGAAAGACACATCAGTACCTGGCAACATCACATGCCCCCCCAGCACAGCATGCCCCCTAGCCCAGTGCACAGCGCAGTGCACCCATGGTGCGCTGCCATGGCCAACAGAATGCGCAGCCCCAGCCACCCCACCTCCACAACATGGTGTGCAACCCTGCTGGCCCCCACAGAACACTGGATGGGCACAGACATGGGCGTAGTGCACTTACCTGGACGTGGCACGGCGCCCTTCCAGACGCATGCCAGTAGTGCCCATAGCCTCTCAGGGTCCCTCCACTGCAGGTCCCCATAGCGGTGGCAGCATTGCTCACTGCTGCACTGTTCCCCTGTGGCCTCCTCCAGCCCCTCAGCCACCTCCTGCCACACCTCCGTCCATTGCCGATTCAGGGGGCACCTGGCCAAACAGACTGTCTGCATGTGGCTCCACAAGGGCCACAAGGTTGACCAGCTCCACTTGTCACCATTTAGGTGCCCTGGCACTGCTGTGGCATGGCACAGTTGTATTGGCAGTAGCACAACCAAAATAGCGCCCAGTAGCGCATGAGCCGCACATTCTGGGGGTGCACGACTCACTGCCATCACCAATCACGCAGCCACGGGGCTGCATGACACAGCTGATGCAGCACTGGCACATGCTGCAGGTCACCTGGAGGGTCAAAGGGCAATCATGTGGTCAAAGGTCAGCACGCATACTGTGCGCAACTGCGCGATAGGGCTCGCCATGCATGGGATGCAATAGGTGAACTATGCATCTATGCTGCTCTATCCTGGGAAAATACATTGCAAAAACTGGGAAAAGCAGGATTCCACTGAAAACAAGAGCATCAGAGCTGTGTTATCCTGGGTAAAACTGTAAAAACAGGACTCTACAGCAGAACCCTCCCCCAAGGAAATTTTGCATCTAAGATGATCTGTCCTGGAAAAAAATACATTATAAAAGCAGAACCACACCAAAAATGAGATAGCTTGCATCTCACTGCTACCATTCTGGGTAAATGCAGTATAGAAATGTGAATCCCATTGCAATTGACATATTGCATCTCATCTGTTCAATCTTGGGTAAATATTTAGTAAAAATGTGTACATGCAGAACCCAGTACAACAGCATGCATGCAAGCAAACATTCAGCACTGACAAATGCTTGTTTTATTTGCAGTCACTTTTTTGTTGTTTTTTCATTCACATTCTTGTTGTACTATTTTTTATGTTGATTGCGCGTATGTGCAAGAAACATGTTGTATCAGCTTTCTCCACAAGCAGGTTGTGGAGGCACGGCACTGTTGTGCCCAATGCCCCCACAGCCTGCAAAGGCTTGTCTCCCATCCCCCAATGCCGTGGCATGCTGCTGCTGACAGTAGTTCAGCCAGTGTGCCACAACCTTCTAAAAAATCAGCTGCTACAATCAGGGGCCGCCTCATCATTGCAGTGTCAGCCATCCACTGCAATGAGGGAGTGACCCGTCATTGCAGAGCGGGATGTAGAATCTCTGATATTGTTTATGAACATGGCGGCGGCTTGCCACCATATTCACAAACAATATTTACCCCCTACCATGTCTATTTGCTGACGGGGGAGCCCACTCCCCGTCGGCATAATGTAACCCTTCCCCCTGGTTTTATTGTCTGCTGACAGGGTGCCCAATCCCCGTCGGCAGAAAGGAATCCCCCCCTTTGTTGTTTGCCAATGGGGTGCCCAATCCCCATCAGCTACAGCTGCCCCCAAAAGCAAGACTCCGGTGGCATGCTGAGCCCACCCCAGCATGCCACATGCCCTTTATTGTTTGGGTCGGCTGGGGTGCCCAATCCCTGTCAGCAGAAAAAGAATTCCTGCCCATTTGTTGTTTGCCAATGGGGATGCCCAATCCCCATCAGCTACAGCTGCCCCCAAAAGCAAGATTCGTGGCACGCTGGAGCCCACCCCAGCATGCCACATGCCTCTTTATTGTTTGCCGACGAGTGCCCAACTGCCGGCTACAGCTGCCCCCAAAGCAAGACTCTGGTGGCATGCTGGGAGCCCACCAGAGTGCCACATGCCCCTGTAAAGTTACAAACGGTCCCTCAATGTTTTTTTGGGTTTTTTTTACCTGAAAAAAAGGAAACGGTCCCTCGTAGTCTCCCTGCCCTCCCCACAACCCACACCCAACCACTGCGCACCCTGCCTGCTCACATACCTCCACCCCATACTTACCTCCAGAGCTCAGTGCAACGATCTTCGGTGGACTGGGAACACGTCTGCACTCTTCAAAGCCGACCACGAACTGAGGAAATGCCGGTAAACTGTATAATGTAATAAATAGGGTTTTTTCAACTTTAGTGCATATCTCGGGCATTTTTTGGAATTTTTCACCAAATTTTCAACATGGGTTTTTGGGACCCGTCCTCATGAATTCTTGAACTATCATGGCATTAATCGGCCCCGAAAGGTGGTTTCGCGGTCACTGCGTGGAATCACGCTTCGGGGCTGATTAACGAAATTACAGTGCCAGTGTTCATGAGGTGGGCTCTCAAAAACCCTGTGTTGCAAATTTGGTGGAAAAATTCCCAAAAATGACTGTTTTACGAGCGTGCATTGCGCAGTTGCTACGCACACTCGTAACTTCACGAATCTGCAATATTTTCATGCCAGATTTTCAACATTGGCATTTTGTCACACCTCCTTGTGAGCAGTACAGCTGTCATTGTTCACATCCTGGCCAAAATGTGTTTTCGCACTTCCAGCACAGAATAGCGTGGTCGCTGTGGGAAATCAGTGTTCAGTACAGATTAAGAAAATGACAGTGACACTGTTCATGAGTAGAGGTCCTAAAATGCCTATGTTGAAAATTTGGTAATGATACTCCATAAAATGACTCTGTTACAAGCGTGCATTGCGCAGTTGGCACGCATGCTCGTAACTTTGTGAATTTATAATATTTTCACTCCAGATTTTCAACATTGCCATTTTCCCAAACCTACTTATGAACAGTACAGCTGTCATTTTTCCCATCCTGGCCGAAATGTGTTTTCGCACTTCCAGCACAGAATAGAGCAGTTGCTGTGGAAAATCACAGTTTGGGACAGATTAAGAAAATGACAATGATACCGTTCATGAGCAGATGTCCTAAAATGCCTATGTTGAAAATTTGGTGATGATAGCCCATCAATTGACTATGTTACAAGTGTGCGTTGCGCACTTTGCACGCACCCCTGTAACTTCATTGATTTGTAATATTGTCACACCAGATTTTCAACAGTGGCATTTTTTCATACCTTCTTATAAGCAGTACAGCTGTCATTTTTCACCTTCTGACCGAACTGTGTTTTCACAGTTCCAGTGCAGAATAACGTAGTCACTGTGGGAAATCAGTGTTCGGGACAGATTAAGAAAATGACAGAGGCACTGTTCGTGAGCAGAGGTCCTAAAATCCCTATGCTGAAAATTTGGTGACGAAACTCCATAACATGACTGTGTTACAAGTGTGCATTGAACTGTTTCCACGCACCCTTGTAATTTCGCAAATTTGTAATATTGTCATGCCACATTTTCAACAGCGGCATTTTTTCACACCTCCTTATGAAAACTACAGCTGCCATTTTTCACATCCTGGCTAAAATATGTTTTTGCACTCCTGCCAGAGAATAGCAGGGTCACTCTGGGAAATCAGTGTTTGGGACAGATTAAGATCGACCGAGTGAGAGGGGGGGAGTGACCGAGCTCAACTGAGCTCTGTCGGGACTGCTGTGGATTTGTTTGTGGGCAGACAAATGCCCCAACACAAGAGCCCAGTACAAAAGGGCAGCCTGCAGCACTGGGAGAAACAGAACGAGAGAGCGATTGAGGGAGGAGGAGTGAGCAAACTCACCAAAGCACTGTCAGGACTGCTGCGGATTTCTTTGTGGGCAGAAAAAGGCGTCAATGCAGGCAGGGGCCCAGTACAAAAGGCCAGTCTGCAGCGGTGGGAGAAACAGTACGAGCAAGTGAGACAAGGGGACTTATTGAGCTCAACAGAGCTCTATCAGAATGGCTACAGATTTCTTTGTGGGCAGAAAAAGGCGCCAATGCAGGCAGGACCCCCGTACAAAAGGGCAGCTTGCAGCGCCAGGTCAAACAGAATGAGCGCATGACAGAGGGAGACTGAACGACCTCAACAGAGCTCTTTTGGGACAGCTGCGGGTTTCTTTGTGAACAGACAAAGGTGCCAATGCAGCCAGGAGCCCCATACAAAAGCGCAGTCTGCAGCGCCAAGAGAAACAGAATGAGCGAGTGACAGAGCGGTAGTGAGCGAGCTCAATGGAGCTCTATTGTGACTGCTGCAGATTTCTTTGTGGGCAGAAAATGCGGCAATGCAGGCAGGGCCCAGTACAAAGGCCAGCTTGCAGCCAGCAAAAGCGAAATGCATGAGGTGACAAGAGGGAGTAAAAGAGCTCAATGGAGCTGTGTCGGGACTGCTTCAGATTTCTTTCTGGCCAGAAAAAGTCACCAATGCAGGCAGGAGCCCAGTACAAAAGGGCAGCCTGCAGCGCCAGGAGACACAGAATGAGCGAGTGAGGGAGAGGGAGTCAGTGAGCTCAGCAGAGCTCTGTTGGGACTGCTGCAGATTTGTTTGTGGGCAGAAAAAGGCAGCAATGCACGCAAGGGCCCAGTACAAAAGGGCAGCTTGCAGTGGCAGGAAAAACAGAATGAGTGAGTGAGCGAGCTCAACAAAGCTGTATTGTAACTGATGCAAATTTCTTTGTGGGCATAAGAAGGCAGCAACGCAGGCAGGAGTCCAGTAGAAAAGGGCAGCCTGCAGCACCAGGAGAACCAGAATGAGTGAGTGAGACAGGGGGAGTGAGCGACCTCAACGGAGCTCTGTCGGGACAGCTGTGGATTTCTTTGTGGGCAGAAAAAGCCACCAACACAGGCAGGAGTCCAGTACAAAAGGGCAGCCTGCAGTGCCAGGAGAAACAGAATGAGTGAGTGAGAGAGGGGAAGTGCGCCACCTCAATGGAGCTCTGTCGGGACAGCTGCGGATTTCTTCCTCGGCAGAACAAGGTGCCAACACAGGCAGCAGCCCAGTACAAAACAGCAGCCTGCAGCACCGGGACAAACAGACTGAGCCAGTGACAGAGGGCCACTGAGCGAGCTCAACAGACCAACGCAATCAACATTCGGCATTGACAAATGCTTGTTTTGTTTTGTTTTCATTCACATTCTTGTTGTGGTATGCTTTTATGTTTTCATTCTCATTTTTGCTGTCCTTTTTTTGTTTTCACTCAGATTCTTGTGCTTTTTTATTTTCATTCACAATCCTTTTTTTTGTTTTCATTCACTTTCTTGTTGTGCTATGCTTTTTTGATTTGCATTTACTTAACACTGTGATAGACATTTGTTTGCATTAATTTTTAGTTGTACAAATATTTAACTTCATCATCTTAGATGCACTTCACTGTTTTTGTTTGCATTTTATTTTTCAGTTAGCATTTTCTTTTGGTTGCACCCTACATTTGGTTTTGTCCATGAGAGTCTCTGGGTCTGGATGTGCTGGGGGTTATTCTATTTTTGGCTGTCCTGGCTATGGCAGACATGTACCCAGTATCAATCCACAGACCCCTTCCCACTCTTGCCCTCAACACTCCCACTGCTCTCCAGTCTGTAAGGACCATGACTTCCCCTTCATGGAGGGGCTCCCCTTAGGGATAGACCAAGAACACCCTTGAGCCCTGGCCAAGGCTTATGTGTAGTTATTTTGGTGGTGTGGTGGTCTGTGGATCCCTGGCTTCATGCTGTGCCTGCCTGGAGGGTTTTCTCCTTGTGGTTCCCCCTGGAGGTGTGAATGTGCAATGACACCAGCACATGGATGTGTGTGCTCCCACACACATCCCATGGATGTCCACCCTTGTCTCGGTGCCCCTTTTATTTGTGTAACCAAGTCACCAAGTAACTTTCGGTTACTACCCTTGTCTTTTGAGATCAACAAAGTTGAAGAGCCTACGCTCTGTTTTTGATCTGAAAGGGGATTCTTTCCTCATTAATGAAGTAGTTACTGTGGTGCTTCCACCCAAAGTTAAATTACAGTATGCCAGCTGTCTGTCTGGTACAACCCCCTGGGATGCTGCACCTCCCCTTGCAGTCACCCCACACATGGAATACCATAAACGGATGTAATTCTTTACTATGCATGCAATTAATGGCTATTGCTAATAATATGCTCATGGGTCAGTCTTAAACAAGAACAGCAACAGTTTATTAAGGGGGTACAGGAATGGGATGCAGAAATAAATATAGTGCTCCCCGTCTATAATGAACACATCTGGAGCCAGCTGAGGTGTTCACTATAGCTAGGTGTTCACTATAGTGGGGTGCTAATATGCCTGCTTAGTGAACAATGGGAGCCATCAAAGGTGTCCACTATAAGAAGGAGTTTGTTATAGAGGAGTTCTTCATAGCAAGAAGCACTGTAACTGGTTGAAAACATTTGATTTAGCAAGAGCAGCTATATACAATAACTGTAGCAGTGCCCATGGCCAACAGCAACACACCCACATACAAAACCCACCTCCCCACTGGTACCAGTGTTCCCATTGTCTATCTTGGTACCCAGGTGGTGAAGTAGATGCAGGCCCGAAACAGTGCAGCTGGGTAGCCTGCATTAGTGCACTCTTAAATTGAAACAAAAATTTAGCTTTCAACTGTTCACAAAACCCTCCAGGTCAGGGCAAACCCCAAGTCTACTCATGGTCCTGGAGATACCAGACAAGACAACTTCTTCCAGGCTGGAAGATGAATCTTGCTCTGATCTGCAGCTCTAGGAACTATGGCAGCTTTCAACAGCTTTTGGCGGGGATGCAGCTGGGTCTGCCTTTCTCTCTGCAGCTTTCAGGATCTCTAGCAGCTTGCCACCTTCTTTTTTTGTGGCATCACCGGGCCGAAACAGACCAGTACTGGGGACCAGGGCCACACAGTTCACCCCACCCATCCAGGCATCCAACCCTCAGAGGGAGATGATGGGTAATGCCTGGATGTGACACTACCTGGCTGATTCCCTAGACCATCCTCTGCTGGCTGTAACTGTCTTCTGGAGCTTAGAACCTCAGGCTGTAAATGGCCTCAGCCGCAATGCAGGCTGGCAGCCATGGTACAAAGATCAACAGGAACACACTCTATGGAATGTCCCACCAGACCGTGATAGGCATCAGTCTCTCAATTCCAAGTTCTTCAAGACACAGATTTTGGAATCAGAACAGTTTTCAGCTTATCCGTGGCTTTCCAGATCTTGGAAATTAATCAGGCTTTCCCTAGGCTGTTGGCTGTGAAGCCCCAGGTAGGCCTCCAAACTTCTCTCAGGGATCACAGCAGAGCTTCCTCTGCCTGTGGAAGCTCTCAGACAACTCCACTCAGTTGGGTCATTCCCAAGGACTCGGGGGATCAATCCAGTGTCCCAGTTTAACAATCAGGCCATTAAGCCTCTTAATCAATATGCAGAATGTCCATTTGATGCCTGATTGGCTGAGGAAAAAGGCACCAATGCCTAGTCCTTGCCTCTTCCCAGAAATCCCCTTGCTGTAGTCTTTTGGATTTCCTACACTCTCATTGGCTGCAGAGCAGGTCAAAGGCTGCAAAGATGGCTGCTAAGGATTCTGGCAGTCCAATTCAAATCAGCAGTCCCAACTTTAATGTCTTCTTGCAGACAAACCATAAAACCAGAACAATAACTGCCCCCACAGTCTAGTAAATAGCTCTCTGCCCTAAAGTCTGGTGACAGAGTGGAGCAAGGAAAAGTCTTCCCCTGCCTCTTGCTAGCACCATCCCCCTAGGCAACAGGCAGGCTTTATTTACATGGTGCAAACTCAGCTGCTCTTAAAGATGCAGTGTCCAAAAGCATCTTTTTAAAGTCCACTTTATTTTCTTCCCCAGCAGTGTCTCTGAACCCCACTTAAGTCTTTTGGGTCTCCAGAAGTCAGAACATGCAAAGGAGACATTCTCTGAGCCACCTGTGCAGCTTTAACACTAAGTGCCACAGCACTAATAGGATAGTGTGAGCAGAGGTATCAGCTTGCACGTTTGAACAGGAGCCAGCTCAAATGTGCACACACAGAGCTGTCCAGCACTTTACTGGACTTGTCCAGTACTAACTGCACTGCAACATCAAACTTGAAAGCTTTAATTTTTACACCAGGATCCTCTGGTCCTCATAGCAAAACAGGCACACAGGGGCCAGCAGGAGCAATAAAGGGGCCACCATGGACCAGGACTGGTGACACCAGATGGCCATGAGGCAGACCAGGTAAGCCCCACCTCTTGGGGGGGGCTACACATGGTCCCAGCCTCTGTTTACCCAGTCTCCACTGGGTGTCACGGCCCACACACCGGAGGAGAGCTGTCCATGGGACGCTCATCCTACCTCTCCCTGGCCATCCCACTGATGCTCCAGGCTCATTCCAGAACCCCAATCATCAGTATCGCAACTGGTAGCACTACTGCTGCGCCAGTAGGACAGCTTTGGTTGGGTTGGGTTGAGGTGGCTGCCAGGCAGAGAGGGCAGGGACAGGACTGAGAGCCTGCTCATGCCAGACCACAAGATAAAAAGCCATATGGAACAAAAAAGGTTTAGGCAGGGTCTGTGTCAGGGCCTGCATCAAACCCTTGTGATGCAGCAGCCATGCCTAGGTAAATGCCGCAACTGCACCCAATTTTCTAATCTCAGAAGCAGTTGTGACATTTGGACCTCCTTTATGGCAGCATGTGGCAAAGCTTAGCCACAAGCTGCTTGCACAAGGCCAGAGTGTTGATGTGTGCCAGGCCACAGAAAAGTGGCCTAGCAGCAAAAATATGATGCACAGAATGGAAAATCTTGTTTTTGTTTGCCAAGAGCCTCATGCACGATATATTTGATGCACCAAGGGCTTGCGGAAAAATGGGCCTTTGAAAATGTGGCCCATGCACTTTAAATCCTTAACCCCTGTACAAAGTACCATAGCTATGCACATCATTCTGTGTCTGTTGGGGGGGGGGGCTTACAAGGCTTCCAAAAAAAAGTTGTTATAAAGTATCAATGCCAGTGTCTCAGCAGATTGCACTCTTGCTTCTGAGGCTGGAAGTTTGGAAGGTTGTGGGTTCTAGCCCCATGCTAGGAACTTGGGGTAAATCCCAATACTGACACTGTAGTGCAACATGAGGTAATGCTGCACTCCTGAGATGTCATCTTTCAGATAAGATGTTAAACAGAGGTCCCTTGTGGTTATTCAGGTGGAGGTTAAAAATCTCATGGTACTTTGCAAAATGATTAGGGGAATTTTTCCTGTGTGCTGGCCACGTCTCTCCCATTCACTGCAAAAAATACTGCCAACAGCTTGAAGGGCAAGTCCCCTCAACCTATTTTCTATATACCTGTGTAGTTTGTAGGCATAAACAATGATTCCCTGTCTTGCAGCCTCTTAAGTTCATCCTAATTTAAATGTAAATGGAGGGTGCTTCACTCAGTTTTGCCCTGGTGTGAAAACCTGTTTGTCTCCATTGCAAAGGTCATTATGACCCCACTTACACAAGGCATCATGGGAGTTGATGACAGATACCTGCACAAGCCGGCAGAAGTTATACTCTCAGTCAGTTCTAATACATTTTTTGTAAAGTCCTTGTATTCTCTAAAAGTATTTTTTCTATCTCAGATATACTTTGAACTACAGAAAACAGTAGGCCACTTACTGTGCCTTGAAAAGATTCATGTTCAGTTTAAAAGAAGAACATAGGGATTGCAGAGGACAGTAATAACTTTGACTAATACAGTATAAGTACTACAGGCTTTAGCACCAACACATCATACAATCCCAGGATGCCTTACAAGAGTCAGGTCATGATCTATGCAATGAAGTCAAGCAGGTTTCACACAAGGGCAGAACAAGGTGGAGCAACCTCATTTATATTTAAATTAGGATGAAACTAGGGGGAGGCAAGAGAGGGAATCATTATTCATGCCTACAAACTATACAGGTATACAGAAAACAGGCTGAGGGGAATTTCACTATAATCTGACTCAATATATCCATCTCTATCCCCCCACCCCCAGAGGGATGAGGTTAAAATTGGCAGAATTGCTTAGTCCTCCTTTTCTGGTCAACAAAAATATCAACAAAAAAAATAAAGAAATAAATGAAAATTATGTTATATATACTATAGGCTACATCTGTTTGTTTATCCTTTGCTGTTTCAGTGATTGAGACACCAGCAGAACTGACCATTGAGCCAGCCAACCCCGTTGTGAATTATGGACATTCACTGGACCTCAACTGCACCACAGATTGTCGAGATATTAAGAAGTTTGATTTCGAGACAGCCCTACCTCATGAGAAGCAAAAAGGAGATCAATGGGTTTCAATTCATATCTCCAACGTCACTGACTGGGCAGCAACACCCAGCTGTTATGTCAACTGTGACATACCACCTGTGAAGCAATTCAGCAGGAAATCCTACATTCTTGTATTTGGTAAGCCACCACTTGCTTCTTTTATTGTATCAATTACTGGAACTACAGGTGTTACTGTGAACATGTTTGGGGGTGCAATATGAGCTTTTTGGTAGTTATGGAAATAGGGATGTCACAGTATACTGGTTTCTGCACTCCATACTGTGGTATTGAAAGTTAACAATATACCACTGACACAATGTAACTTTCCAGTGCTGTGGTGGTATCTACTGCTCCGTGTCATTTATAATGTAGTATACCACAGTTTTCAGAAAAAAACGCTGGTTAAAATGGAAATGTTTAAATGTGGGAACTTTCACATTTAGATTTATTGGTGCAACTGGCATTTCTAGGTTGTGGAACTCACCTATAGTATTCAGTGGGGAAAGATGACAGAGTTGCAGGAATTTTTTAAAAGCTAGTAGAAGTAAGTTCCTTTGGGCTCCCAGCCCAATTTAACCCCTGGACTTCAGTTTTGACCGCGATACTCCCTAACCAGTAATTCTGAGGAGCTCACCTGGATAAACCTAGCCCTAATTGTATGCCACTAACTGCTCAAGACAGTGATTTCCACAATCATGTGATACTGCTATCTACAGTATTACACATTACACAGAGAATAATGGATATGTAAGTGTACATTATCGTTTTTTTTCACACAACCTCAGTGTGTGATGACCACATAAACCTCTCAAGCTTCACTCTTGAGGTTTATGGGTCATCACACACCTCAGGTGTGTGAAAAAATCAATATCACACACTTACCTATCCTTTATTTTTTATAATTGCTGTTTCAGTGATTGAGGGGTGAGTGCAGGTTTAGACTATATTTCTAGCAGCTTGAAAGAAAAGGATTTTTTTTTTAGCTAGAGTGCAGTTTTATTTTTGAAGAAATTGAACTGTACATGAATAAAACACAGTTGAAAATACTGCAGTTAAAATACTTCTTGTGAAACAATGGAATGCAACAGTTTTAAAGTATTTTCTTTTGGGAATGTCATATCAACTGGATTTCAGGTTATTATGACGTATCATATCAACTAGATTTTGGGTTATTATTGCCTTTGGAGCATAATAACCCAAAATCCAGTTGATATGCATTTTTTAAAAAACAGTAATCCGGTTGATATTTATGATCACCAGTAGTTGTATACCTTTGTAGCACTAGAAATAGGCCCCTGTTCTCTGTTTCAATGGGTGATAGTGATGGTACAAAATGGGGGTTATTGTAACCCCTTTTAGCACCACTGACCATTTTTACTATAGCACTCCCCCTGTACTGGACATACATTTACTGCTGATGAAGACTTGGTCTCTCAAACAGCAGACTTTCAAGGTATGGACCTTTCAGATAAATGTCTTAAATGGAACAGTCAGCAGTAAGAGCCCCACACTCAGATATGGAGCTGGTTTCAGTTTGCACTTTCTATGGGCCTACACAACCAGAGTAGTGTTATGCTTGTGCAGCTGTGATAACTGTTTGGCCTTTTGCACTCTCTGTTCTATGGGGGATTACCACCCTGTAGGGGTACTGAAGATAAGGAACCTTCAAGGAGGGTTTCAGACCCAGAGGTGCCACTGGAAAGATTCCATTGGCTAAAGGTACCTTAGGAAGGAGCCCCCAAGGAGAGTGGTGTGCCACTGGAGGAAGAAGGAATGATGGTGGGGCAAAGAAAAGTGTTTCAGAAAGAGGCTGGGAGGAACTGCTTATATAATTCAAGAAGGGGGCGTGGCTGGCCTTACAATTCAGTGGGCCTATGCAACCTGAGTAGTACTATGCTTTTGCAACTGTGATAGCTGTTTGGCCTTTTGTACTCTCTATTCCACAGGAAATTACCACCCTGTAGGAGTACCAAAGGCAAGGAACCTTCAAAGAAGGTTTCTCCCCAAGATGTACCATGGGAAAGATTCTCTTGGCTAAAGGTACCTTAGGAAGGAGCTCCAAATAGAGCATTGAGCAGTAAATATTGACTATGAGGTAGAGAAGCAGATTAACAGTAAACAAGAGAGCTTGATGAACCATGAATGAGATGCACAGGTTGTCAGGATTGCACTGATAAAATGGATTGCGCTGATGACATCAGGGGGCTTCCTAAAGAGATAGGGAATGGAGAATAAGACCACCATCATCTCCATCCAACAGCGGAAACCTATCCAAGGAAACTAGGGACTATACTATAAAACAACTAACTACATATTATGACCTTTGGCACAGAGGAGAGGAGCCCCCCCCCTTTTTAAAAAGAGGAAACCTCTGGAGATTCAAGGCCTAGGTTGTCTTCCCTCCAGGCTAGGGGTAGTTTGTTTGATGATGGCTCGGCTACTGCAAGTTTGACACCCAATTTCAGGGGATTGAAGGAAGGCTGTTGCCCTATCCCTCTATGGGAAATGCCATAGGTAACTGTGAAGACAGTTCTGCAGCAAAAGGAGACTCCCATTCAGGAGGCCCCCACCCAAGGCAGGAGGAGGAGAGCAATGACCACTGGAAGGCAGTCACCTGGCCTCCATGCGGGAGAACTAAGGTGGAGGTAGACATCCAATGGGCTTCCATGAGGACCGCCTGAGAATTGAGCTGGACAGGGAAGGGAAGGTCAAGGAGACCAGGTGAACCATAGGTGATTGTAGAGAGAGAGAATAGCTTTCAAAGGTGCTGTGGTGAAGCCATAGCCAGAAGAGACACCCTTGGACTTGAGGGCCCCACCCCTCGGCAGCTGAAGTCTTAAATTCTACATCAAGAGGTGCTGCCAATGAGTTAAGTGACTAAAGCTCCACCCAGAGCGAGGACATTCCCACTATGGGCCTGATGAAAAGGACCATGCCCTGAGTTTCACATGCTCAAGGTGCACACTTCATGGGTACAGAGCGAGACCGTCAGCTACTGGGCAAGCCGTGAGCCAGAAAAGGTAATGGCCATGGTTGGCATGCCTCCGATTTGTGATTGAGAGCATGAGTCAACTTTGACATGCTAGATAGGGGGAGGCCAGTGAAACCAGCAGCTGTAGATTAGGTGGCAGGTTATTTATAAGAAGGCCAGGTGAAGCCAGTGTTGTTAGTGATAAGAAGGCCAGGAAAAGCCAGGTGGCCTGGGCAAGATAGGAGGCTGTAGTGCAAGCCAGTGTTTGGTGGTTTGATAGTAGTAGCAAGTGGAAAACAAGCCAGCCAATTCCATTACGGAAGCCAAACTAATGGTGACATAGAAAGTAGGTGTTCAGGCAGTGAGAGGCTATGATGCCAATGACTGATTCAAGGAGGTTTAGTGTAAATGAATCAATGAGGTTTAGCAGTTAGGAGATATGTAGCAGGATTTGCAACAGCAATAAAATGGGCATAGAAACATAGAATTTGATGGCAGATAAGGACTGCTTGGCCCACCTAGTCTGCCCATTTTCCTACCTACCAGATAAGCTGCAGATCCTAGTTAACCAACAGCTTACTTCCTCCTACCCCCCACTAGGACTGCTCTATGTCTGTCCCATGTATTCTTGAATTCCCCCACTGTACTTGACTCCACGACCTCCTCAGGGAGGCTGTTCCATGCATCCACAACCCTTTCCATGAAAAAATACTTTCTCACATTACCTCTGAGCTGTCCCCCCATCTTCAAATTGTGCTCCCTTGTTCTTGCACATCTCTTTTTCTGAAAGATGCTACCCTCTTGGACTTTGTTGATTCCCTTGAGGTACTTGAAAGTTTCTATCATGTCCCCTCTCTCCCTTCTTTCCTCAAGGGTATACATATTAAGCTCCTTTAGTCTTTCTTCGTATATCTTCTGGTGCAGACCCTGCACCATTTTGGTTGCCCTCCTCTGGACGGCCTCTACTCTGTCTATGTCTTTGCGGAGATGGGGTCTCCAGAACTGCACACAGTACTCCAGATGGGGTCTCACCAACTGTCTGTACAGAGGGATAACAACTTCACGTTTTATACTATTGATGCCTCTCCCTATGCATCCCAGTATCCCCCCAGCCTTCCTTACTGCCTTGTCACATTGCTTGCCCACCTTTAGGTCATCTGATATAGAAACATGGGGCAGCAGCGTATGTAAGCATGATGTATCCCATAGAAGGTAAGCTGAATTATGTATATGCCTGGCAACTAGTTCCATAAAGGAGCATTCATAGTTTACATACAAGCATTTGATGCTATGGTTTCAGTATGAATAGTGAATTGATATGAATGCATGAATAGTGAATTAATATGATTGGCATGAATACCTGAAATGCCATTAAGGTTAATCCAGTAAGGAGCATGCAGCACAGTAATGGAATGCAGAGGACATCTGAAGGCCATGCAGGCTATGAAGCTAATGATTTATTTATAGATAACTGAAAGCCATGTAGGCAAGAAAGCAGGGCAAAATCATATAACTTACATAAAGCATGCTCCTTCTACTCAGAGCCACAATGCCCTACCATGACATCACAGTCCCCCACCATGAGAATAACAGGAAGCCACAAGCTGAGCACCATGAGACCAGACAGCACTCTAATGTTGATAGGGCAGAAAACCCCAAAATAGAGGTGCTATTACTGGCAAGGTCCTAGTTAAGGACACAGCCAGTGAGAGCAAACCGCTGAGGCAGTAGAGACCAGGCAGGTAATATAATAGCTGAAAGTTTCAATATAGCAATGCAACATTTGTCTGAGTGGAGCTAGCACTGAGTGAACTAGGAGCAGAGCTGTAGAACAGGGAGTGGCAGCTAGCTGAGCAGTATGAGACTGGACCAGGTGCAAACAATTAAGGTGGAAGCACAGCACACAGCAGAGAAACAGCAATATGAGCTGAACATACACTACAATAACAACTACAAGACACTGAGGATTGCCAGGCAGGGAAGCAAGAGTCTGAGCTGAAGCATACAGGCTTGCAAAATCAAGTGAGTAATGGGAGCCTGAGAGTACAGGCACGAGGCAGCATAAGGTAAGGAAACAACAATATGTAAGCTGAAGCACAAGTAAGCAATGTATATACACAGCACTAGAAAACTAGAAAAGCCCAAAAGAAACAAAGGCAAACACAAGTACAGAAACAGGAAGGAAACAGCATGCAAGGAAGCACATAACAGCTGGAGGCAAAGCAATACAAACCGAAAGTAGGAGAAACACAACAAACAGAAATCCAGCACAAACCAAGCAGAGCCCAAGCACAAGCAACTTGGGGGGGTCAGACCCCAGCAGACCCCAAGGGAGAAGACAGACTGACAGAGCCTCCAGCCAGCAAAGAAAAAAATGCCTCTGAAAGAGGCTGGGAGAAACTGTTTATATAGTTCAGAGAGGGGGCGTGGCTGGCTGCTCACCCCATTGAAGCACAGGCATAGCCTTACAATTGTGGGCAAAAACATTTTTTTCTGACTACTGTTTACTGTAGTATTGTAGATTGTAGCAGACTAATTTTGCTTACTTCCATGCTGATTTCTTCTATAACTACAAATCCCAGAACCCCTTGCAGCTGACATCACAGCAGGACTGCTGCAATGGGAGATTTAAAGGAGTAGTACAGTCAAAATTTGCAAAAACATATGTTGTGCTCAGTGTTTTGATTTGTGTGTGTATTACTGATGTGTCCTTCCCTTTGTTTGCTATTAAGAGTTTTTTTTCTAAATTTGCCTGATAGTTATATGTTAATTTTATGACCATGGAGGATCTCCATCTAAGTCTATCTTTGCTCCATCTTAGCAGAGATAGGGAAACTAGGGGAGTCAAGGATCAGTGGGCAGTGATAAAAGAGGGCATTGAAAAGCCTACAAATCTCTGTGTCAGGCAGGTTAGCAAGAGGGAAAAGAAACCACTATGGTTCTCTAGTGAGGTAGCAGAAAAAGTAAGAGCAAAAAGCTGGCTTTTGGAAAGTTTAAAAAAACACAGGAAGAGGAGGACAGGAAGACATGTTGGGAGAAACAAAAGCAGGCAGAGAATGCAGTTAGGAGCGCAAAAGTGCAAACAGAGGAGAACATTGCCAAATCAGTAAAAAAAAGGGGGACAAGACATTTTTTAGATACATACTGTAAGAAAAAACAGAAAGATCAAGGGAGGGATAATAAGGCTGAAAGGGGGAAGAGGGGTGTGTGCGGAGGAGAGCCACCAAACAACAGCCATATTGAACACGGACTTCTGTTCAGTATTTACAGATGTGGGAATATGTAGTGGGCCAATGATAAAAGACAGGCGCATTAATGGAAGAGAAGTGGAAACTAACCCTTTTACAGTAGAAAGAGTCCTCAGGGAATTGTCACAGCTAAAAGTAGACAAGGCAATTGTACTGGACAGGGTACACCCCAGGTTACTGAGGAAGCTCAAGAAGGAGCTGTTTGCACCTTCCACAGCTCTGTTCAACCTGTCAATAGAAATGGGAGAGGTCCCGGGAGACTGGAGGAGGGCTAAAGTAGTCCCACTCCACAAAAATGGGAACAGAGAGGAGGCTGTAAATTACAGGCCTGTCAGTCTGACTTCAGTAGTGGGCAAAGTAATGGAATCACTACTCAAGGAAAGAATTGGGGAATACCTTGTTTCCAATGATCTTCCAGATCCAAGACAACATAGGTTCACAGGGGATAGGTCTTGCCAAATAAACCTGATCAAGTTCTTTGACTGGGTAACCAAGGAAGTGGATCAGGGAGGAGCAGCTGACATAGCCTACCAGGACTTCAGTAAGGTCTTTGACACTGTCCCATATAGAAGACTGGTGGGCAAGCTACTAAGCCGAGAGTGGTGCTTAAAGCTGTAAGATGGGTAGACAGGTGACTGGATAATAGGAGTCAGAGGGTGATAGTAAATGGCATCCACTCTGGAGAGGGCAAAGTGATCAGTGAAGTGCCACAAGGGTCAGCTGTAGGCCCAGTCCCCTTCAATATCTATATAAGCAACATTGCAGAAGGACTGAAAGGGAAGGTATGCCTGTTCATGGAAGGCACAAAAGTCTGCAACAGAGTAGACACCCGAAGGGGGGAGGATAGGGGCATGAGAGAAGATGTAAAAAAAGCTGGAAGAACAGTCGCAGGTTTGACAGCTGGGCTTCAACACAAAAAAATGCAAAATGATGCACTTAGGGTATAGAAACCCGGGGGCAACATATCAACTGGGCGGAGAAGTACTAGCAGTCACAAAACAGGAAAGGGAACTGGGGATAACCAATTCTGAGGACTTGAAGGTAGCAAAACAGTGTGGCAAGGCAGTGGAAAAGGCTAGCAGGATGCTTGGATTCATAAGCAGGGGTATCGCCAGCAGAAAGAGGGAGGTAATAATACCCCCGTATAGATCAGTAATGAGACCACAGCTTGAGTACAGTGTCCAGTTCTGATAGCCCCACCTCTGAAAGGACATAGGGTAGAGACAGTACAGAGGAGGCAACCAAAATGGTGCAGACCCTGCAACAGAAGCCCTATGAAGAAAGGCATAAGGAATTAAATATGTATTCCCTATAAGAAAGAAGGGGAAGTGGATATACAGTATGATAGAAACATTCAGATACCTCACGGGTATAAACAAGGTACAGGAAGGAAGCATTTTCCAGCAAAAAAGATGCTTGAGGACAAGGGATCACACTATAAAGCTGGAGGGGGTGAGGAGGTGGTGGGGGCTAAAACAGTTACAGGATTCAAGAATGCATGGATAGACACAAGGGGATGTTAGAAGTCAGGCGGGGGGTGTAAATCAAAGACTGAGTAGGGTCTGCAATGGCACTGTAGGTAGGAAAAATAGGGCAGACTAGGTGGGCAAGGAGGTCCTTATCTGCTGACAACTTCTATGTTTCTATGTTCTTCTTTTTCCTACAATGCCTCCTGTCCTATGTGACAGTGATGTGTCTGGGACCAGTAAGCAAGTACTAGAGATAGGAGCCTGATGTTCTAGCCTCCACTAAATAGTTCTAATTCAGTATTTTTGTTTTCTGTGTGTGTGTCAGGTCTAGCCAGCAGGGGTAAAAGTATTGCTTTTAAAACTTTTCATTTCGTAAAACTACGCACAGCCATAAAAAGTACACAGAGCACCCCAGATCTTCAATGCTATAATTAGTAAAGACTCTAGCTGTTTTCTTACATAATAACCAACTCAGTTAGCCCTCAAGTATTTGCTAAACTGTAAATGTTGCTATTAGTGCTTACTAAATAAGGAGTGTTACTTAATGATACAGTTCTGCTGTTGTAAATTGACTCTAAACCAGTGCTTGCTAAATCCATGATCCTGGATACACCACTGTCACATGGAACAGGAGGCTTTGTAGGAACAAGAAGAGCAATAAGCAATGCTAAGATGGAGATCTGCAGAGGCCGTAAAACTACTGTAAAACTAGCAGTCTAATTTAGAAAAAAATCCTAATATCATACAAAGGGAAGGACACCAAAACTACACAAACAAATCAAAACACTGCACAACATATGTGTTTGCAGATTCTGACTGTACTACTTCGTCAATAGCCTGCAATGCATATTCAAGCTTTTATAATCTCAGATCAGATATTTTCTGGTCCTATTTTTCTCCTAGGGCCAAGTACAGTCCTCTGTGAGTGTGCGTAGCCCCAGGAGGACAGCGGGACCAGCAAACAAAAGGTCAGAACTTATATAAACCCTAATATGCACCACATAATATTTCATCTCCCACTGCTGCAGCCCTGCTCTAATGTCAGCTACAGGGAATTCTGGGATTTGTAGTTACAGAGAATGTCAGCCTGGAGGTAAGCAAAATTAGTCTGATACAATCTGCCATACTACAGTAAACAGGAATTAGAAAAAAAATTGTTTTTGCACACAAAGTGCAAACTGAGACCTGCCCCACACTTGGGTGTGGAGTTCTTCGTGCTGACTGTTCCCCTTTAAGATCCTGATAATAAACTGAAAATCGCAATGAGAAATACTGATGCCTTCAAATGGAAAAACCTTTCCATTTGGTGCAGTCAAGTTGTCATCTTCCCCTACTGCCTGGTCAGTTCCAGGGTTATTTGTTGTCTTTGGAGTCCTCGTGGTTAGAAATATTCTCCCTGAATATTCATCTTGCAGCTATTTTATTTGATCAATCCAAGGCAAGTACTTCTTCCTTAGCATTTGATCCCATGCTTCATAAATTTGATAAAGGGTCCTAATCATTTGTCCTCATCATGGCAGGACACCAGTCCTTTTGCCCGCTCTTAATGTAGAAATACAAGAATTTTAGAAAAAAAATGTGTTTTGCCAATAAGGCATGCTGAGCTGAAATCCACTTCCAGATGCAACCCAGGAACACAAGGAAGTTAAAGGAGAACTATAGTCAAAATTTACAAAACAAAATGTTGTGCAGAGTGTTTTGATTTGTGTGTGTGTAGTCCTAGTGTTCTTGCCCTTGTTTGCTGATAGAAATTTCTTTCTAAATGTGCCCACTTGTTTAATGGCCCCTGGAGATCTCTATGCTTCATTTATTGCCATTTTTATCCCACAATGCCACCTGTCCCATCTGTTAATTATATATTGGAGACCATTTGACGTGTTTATACATGCCTCTGTGGTGCGCTGCCATCTGCAGCCTCGACTGCTGCTCCATGAAAACACTGCAGGGTCACGTTTACACAACGATGTTGTGTATAATAAGAGGAAGACTTCCTGCATTTCAGCAGCATTCCCACCCAGGCCAGGGTCAGGGTCATGGCAGAACATTTTCAGTGATGGGTTGAAGGGATGGGAAACAGTCTTACAACTTTTAGCAAGCTCGCTGATGTTACAAAAAAGGATTCAAACTGCGCTGACTTGAACGACGAAGCAAACTACAGTTCTAAAAGAAAAGAAACCAAGGTAGTACATGGGAAACCAGTGACATCTGCCAACAGAGAAGTTATATTATTTTGTCTGATCAGCTTTGGAAGACCTCGCAATTTGAACAGGTCAGAGCAGCCCTGATAGAGGTTCTTAATTTGCTGTGTGGTTATATTTGCAGATGTTCCTGCTATGTCAGTCCATGCAACTTAAGTAGACATTCAGCAAGCAGTGTGGACAGCTCACAGATTGACTATGGCAGTGCAGTTCGACTGGGGGTGCCATAACAGTGCAGGCAGAGCGGCATCTTTTAAACGCTGGCGCAAAACACCTGCAGCAGTACATGTCCCCCCAAAAACACAGATCACACTGCACCAGAACAGAGTGACCTGCAATGTTCCTCAGGCCCTTTACATGGCCTGATTTGCATCAGTGCAACTCATCCACACCCGTTTACAGCAATGGAGATCAGGCCATGTAATGCTGCCTAGTGCTTCAGTGAATTCTGGCTTTCTGTCTAGTTTACAGGAGTAGAACTGTGCTGATAAGTGCCTCTCCTTATCCAATAAGCACAAAGAAAGGCTACTTGTACAGTTTGGCACCTGAGGGATAACTGAGTGGGCTATTCTTTAGGAAAACAGCTAGAGTGTTCACTAATTATAGCACTGATGACCTGGGGTGATTTGTATGTGTTTTTATGGCTGTGTTTGGCTTGTTGGAAAGAATAGCTTTACAAGTAACATTTCACTATTGATGGTTGGATTAGAATAGTTATTTAGTTGAGGCCAGGACAACAGGTACTTAACAGTATAGTGCAGCTGCAGACAGGGCGAAATGTTGTCAATAGTCATCAGGGCATCACTGTCAGATGGGACAAGATGCATTGTGGGAAAAAGAAAATAAAAAAGCATGCATGGTGGTCCCCTGGGGGCATAAAACAAGTAGTCAAATGTAGAAGAATTCCTAACAGCAGACAAAAAGACGCACTAGGACTGCACACACAAATTAAAACACTCTGCACCACACCTTCATTTGTAAATGTTGACTGTAAGTGCCCTTTAAATGACTTCTTCAGGGTCATACAGTATGCAAGTGATGGTTGCGGGATTCAAACTCAGGTCTGCTGGGTCTCCAGGTTCACAACTCAGTGCACTAACCTCTGGGCTATGCTGTCTCCCGAACTTAGTGAATTTCAGGCTCCTGGGTCTTTGATAGAGATGTTGCAAAGTTTTACTTCGCTAGCAAAGTTCCAGCAAAGTTGCAAAATTCACTTTCAGGAATCCCTTTGCAAATTGACCGCTTCTCAACTTTGCCACTTCGCATTGAGTTTTCCTGGAGAAATGGCACTTTATGAGGCAAAGTCAGTAGAAGTTAAAGTGATATTGCAACTTCACCAGCAAATTTGCATAACTTCTCCTGAAAAAAGTCCCACTTTGCCTGCCAAACACTTTGCAAAATTGGCACTTCATGAATTTGGCAAACTTCATGAACTGTTTCATGGAGCAAGGTTTGCTTACTTCATACATCTCTATTCCTTGATTTGATCCTTTGGAGTCCTACAGCTTGAGATCCCTTTCCCGACAAATGACAGCCCTGTTAGCCATGACCTCAACAAGGGGAGTAAATGACTTTTATTATCTGCACTGTATTTATTTCTTTCAAAACGTGTCACCAGGAAAGACATACTGAGCTGGTAACAGCTTATTTCCAGATGTGTCCTGGGGAAGGGGATGTGCAAACATCATATAAAGCATTTTCAATAAATATATAGAAAATACAGTAATGTAATTTAAATGAAGAATTAAAACTGTAAATACAAATCAGAATAACATATGCATTGGTTAGGGGGAAAACAGCTAGCCAAGACAAAGCTAGTGATGGGGAGAAGGAAGATGGTCAGGGACAGGTGCGGGGGGGCGGAGCTAGTCGTTGGACCAAGAGGTTGCATTTTTCAAAGCTCCTGCTATAGAGTGCTAAAACAACTTTATATTTCGTTAACACTTCTTATTTTACCAGTTCATTTTGGTTAAAACTGTCAGACTGAACCTTTCGCAGCAATCAATCGGGGATATAACAATGGGGAAATCTCAAGGAGCCCAACTGCAAGCCAGTGACTACTTTAAGCAGAAATCGAGGCCTGTGAGCTCCTTGAAGCCGGAGCAGGTAACACAGTTACCTACAGGTGGGATTCCGACTTCTGATATGCAAGAAATCAAGAATACTTTTAAAAACCTGAACACCTTGTTATGCTCACTTGAATCAAAATTTGATGACTTTACTAGCCGACTAGTGTTAGTCAAACAATCTGTGACTGATATATCTGAGAAAGCTGAGGTAGCTGTGAACCACACTGATGCAGCTCTGGTGTCTTCGACCACTTTTATAAAAGAAAATAATCAACTTAAATTGCATTTGGAAACACTGGAGAATCACCAGAGGGAACAAAATGTTCAACTTACAGGACTACCAGAGAATTCTGAAGGCTCTGATCCTATAGCTTTTTTTGAGGATTGTCTACCCTGTATTCTGGACTAGTATGACCTTCTACCACGATGTTACATTGACCAAGCTTGCCAAGTGACTCCCAAACCAGTAGTAACTCTCTCCTCTTATACCCCACAAACTGCCCTCTTGGTGTTCATCCATTTGGAGATTTGGGATTGGGTATTGGCATTGGTATGTGCCAAAAAGGAGTTTCTGGCAGATGAAGCTATTCTCCATTTCTATCCAGATCTTTCAGATGCAATGTGCCAATGCTGCAAGGACTTGAGATGCATTAAGGAGAGACTTCAGGCCCTGAACGTGCCATTTGCCCTTCTAGTTCCAGCGTGCCTTCAAGTTACAGTGGGCTCAAAAATGTATTTGTTCAATAATTCTCAGGATGCTGGCCACCACATTCAAAAGCTGGAGGCTAGACAAACATGTTTGCAGGAGGAAGACTTCCAGGAAGAAGCTGAAGGTGTGATTGGAGCTACTATGGAGACACCCCAGGACTAAGTTGTTTGATCTGAACTTTAATTAATCCTTATTACTTGTATTGTCTGAGCTCTCAGGGTCTGTTTCCCTTTTTTCTTTGGCTGCAGTTATTCCTCCCCATTTTTTTATTACCTATTTCCTGTACTTAATAATATGACAAAGTGATGGGGTAGCATTCAGCTGGGTTTAAGGTCCTATAAGATTTTGCTGGGCGGCTCCTGTTGTTTCACGTTATTGCTTCTTATTCAGGACCATATACTGCTTCTAATTAGCTCCACTGTTACTTCTACTGTCCTGATCAACATGTTTATGCTCTGTATTGGGGGTCTAGCATCTGAAAATTCCTTCTAACACTCTGTGTTTACTTTGCAGACCTAACAGCAGATATTAAACCATGACACATAGGTATAAGACAATGACCTTTGTGGACATTTTGATTTTCACTTGGTCTGCTTCCTTGATGGCACAGGTCATCTTATAGTTACTTGCTGTACTTCATCCCCTTCCCTACAGTGGTTACATAAGTGTAAGGGTTACACTATCCTGTTTTTACCAAATGTCACTATTAATTGTGTTATTTTATTTGTACAACTCTGTACCTGGATTATATGTACTAAGCTTATGTATAACCTCAATAAATATAAAGTTAAAAAAAGGACAGGTGCAGAAAGAAGAGAAAAAGTTATGTAAGAGAGACTTAAAGGATAGCGTCGAAGAGGCAGAGTGAAAAGATAGGGGAAAGGAGGACCAAAGTCCAATAAAGGGATAAGAGAAGGCAGATTGACCAGATGTAGATTTCATAGAAGGAATAGCAAAGGAATGAGAAGCCAAATTATGTAAAGGATAGAAGGAAGCAGAGGGAGAAGATAAGAGGGAAGTGATATAGGAAAGAAGGGAACCAAACCACTATTTAGAAATAAAGAAGACACAGTGGGAAAGGCACCTGGCATCCAGAGAGGGGAGTGAAAGAACACAGTAGATTGAAATGTGGTGAGTATGAGGGGGACAATCTAAAACATAATGACAAAAAGAATTGAAAAGAGGGTCCAGTCTAGCAAGGGTAGATTTTGGAGCTCCACTGTAGACTATATCACCATAATCAAAAATAGGGAGAATCATTTTTAAAACAATATCATGGCAGGATACCCACTTTGTTCCTGTAAAGAGCATTAAATGTGAGATGAAGCTTTTGGTGAATGGCATCAATATGAACATGAGACATCAAGATGATGATCAAGCCAGACCCCAAGATACTTAAAAGAAGAAACAGCCTCAATAATAGCATGATCAAGAGTGCTAAAAGGAGAGAGGGAGGCAAGTCTAGAAAGCCTTTGATGGGTACAAAAATCATGAAGATATTTTTCTGGCATTGAGAAAAAGTTGGTAAGTTGGTTAGACTTAAACCAATGCTAAACATTGTAAAAGTCCAGCTGAAACTGTAAAGTAAGATCATGAGAAGAGGAGCCAGATGCAAAAATAACTGTATCATCAGCATACTTACAAATTGATGCATAGCAACAGGCAGAGAAACATAGAATATGATGGCAGATAAGGACCAACCGGTCCACCTAGTCTGCCCATTTCCCTACTTGGTTTAGCAATCCCTACTCTTATCTGGACTGCCTTCTGGAGGGAAGGCCATTCAAGAATATGGAAAAAAGAATAAGACCCAGGACAGACCTATGGGGGACACCTGAGCATATAGAGAGTGGTTATGAAGTGGAGCATCTTATCAGAACAGATTATGCTCTACCCCCAGGTAAGAGCTAAACCAGTTAACAGCCAAGTCAGAAAGAACTGCTACTTTTAGCTTAACAAGAAGGAAGGGATGTGACACCATGTCAAAAGCTTTAGCAAGATCAACAAAAATGGCAGATGTGAACAGACCCTGATCCATACCAGTAAGGATGGAGTTGGTAAGCTGTAGGAGAGAAGTGGAGGTGGAATGGGATTTTCTAAAACCAGACTGAAATGGAGCAAAGAAGGAGGAGGAGTCATGGAAGGTAGAACATTGCAATAGTACAAGGTGTTCCTGTGATTTAGCAAGGTAGGAAGAAGCCAGATGGAACGATAGTTACCTAGAAAGGATGGATCACTACTTCTAGGAATATGAATATCTGTAGCCTGTTTACATGCATCTGGAACAGTTGCAGAGGAGAAAGTAAGGTTGAAGAGTAGGTTAACTGGCAGTGCAATGGTAGAGGCAGAGAGAAGCAGAAGTCTGGTATCAAGGCCATCAGGGCTACCACATTTGTGAGAAGTAAGAGCAAGCAATGTCTTAAATGTAGCCGCAGCAGTGGTAGCAGAGAAGGAAAAAGAGAGATTAGCAGGAGAAGAAGGTGGGGGGGGGGAGAAGAGATAAGACAGCGGGCACAAGTAGTAAAGTAGGAGTTGAAAGCAGATGCAACAATAGAGGAGTCAGAGATGAGGGAGTCATCAATCTTGAGGACAGGAGAGGAAGACTGGTTCATAGGGGAGAACAAGGTGTGGATTACCTTCCAGAACTTAAAGGGATGATTAATATTATTCTGGAGAGTGAATGTAAAATATTCTGAATTTGCAAGTCTCATGACTTTGGTACAAGCGTTATGAAGTCGACGATAGCTTGTCCAAGCAGCTGGAGAACCAGTGATCTTAAAGGAACACAGGCAAGATCTCTGACACGTTGGCATGCCATAACCTCCACTGTAATCCAGGGAAGGTGACAAACCCAGACCCTGTTTTTTCTCAGGACAGCATAACAATCCCAAACAGTCATGAATTTAGATTGAAAGTAATCCAGAGCCAGGTTTATATTATTGACTGAGGAGAGTGGAGAACCAATCAATAGCACATATGTCAGCAAGGAGAGAGTGCAAGTCTAATGACCTAAAGGATCTGAGATGAGTAAATTTGGGGAGGGGCCTTAGGAAGATGTATTTTGTGCACACAATAAACCATGTGGTGGTCACTGAAGGCATCAGGAAGCATTCCAGCATCAGCAACACAACGGGGGTGAGAACAGAGGACCTAGTCTAACAAAGAATGATTTAAGGATTTAAACTGCAGGTGAATGGGTTCAGAGATCAGTTGAGTCAAATGTAGTGACTTAATATTTTGAATAATTATGTTAGTACTGGGAGAGAGCCAATTTATTATTAAAGTCACCTACAATATAAAGCTCACCTTTGGATGAGTTAGAGCAGACAGTAGAAAAAAAGCTCTGTAAGTGAAGCAGTGGAAATACCAGGGCAGCAATAAACACCAGCAATAACAAGCATTTGTCAATGCCGAATGTTTGCTTGCTGGTATTAGCATTGGAAATGCAGGAGATAGACAGGTGCAGAGTAGGAATGACAGTGAAGTACTGAACTTCACACCAACCCCACCTCCACCCTGCAGAGATGGACAGGCATTGGGGTATGCGTTTGGGTTGTCGCCCATAATGTTCATGTCATTTCACCTCACCCTATCCTGCAGACACTGACAAGTGTTGAGGTGTGCCTTGGGGTGTTTGGCTTTACAGTCACCCCACTCTATAAGGACATATGATCAGCATTGGGTGCAATATAGGAGAATGGGGTGAACTCTGGGGCTGAAGAGTCCAAGGCACAACTGGCTGCAGGGTGGGAGGTGGTAGGGGTGGAATGGCATGAGCATTACATTCGGCAATCCAAAGGCACACCTCTGATGCTTGTCAGTCTGTACAGGGTGGGACATTATGCGTAGAAACCCTAATGCCCCAGGCATTTGTTGGTATTTGCACTATAAATTTTCAACATGGCCTTTTTGTGACCCCGCACCTCATAAAAGCATTTGGGACCTCTTCTCGTGAACAGTGGCACTGTCAGTTTGTCAATGTGTCCCGAACTTTGAGTTTCCACAGCGACTGTGCCATTGTGCGCCAGATGTACGAAAACACATATCGGGCAGGATGTGAAGAATGACAGCTGTACCATTCATAGGGAGGTGTGAAGAGATGGCAATATTGAAAATCTGTAGTGAAAATATAAAAAATGCTCAAACTTCCAAGTGTACGTGGAAACTGCGCAACGCATGTGCGTAACATAGTCATTTAGTGGAATTATTTCACCAAATTTTCAACATTCGCATTTTGTGACCTCTGCTCATGAACACTGTCACTATGATTTTCTTAATCTGTCCCAAACATTGATTTCCCACAGCAACCGCGCTATACTGCGCCAGATGTGTAGACGCATATTTCGGGCAGGATGTGAAAAATGACAGCTGTACTGTTCATAAGGAGGGCTGAGAAAATGCCAGTGTTGAAAGCCTGGGGGGAAAGCTGACCTCTGCTCATGAACACTGTCACTAAGATTTTCTTAATCTGTCCCGAACATTGATTTCCCACAGTGACTGCACCATTCTGCACTTGAAGTGTGAAAACATATTTTGGCCAGGATGTGAAAAATGACATCTGTACTGTTCATAAGGAGGTGTGAAAAAATGCCAGTGTTGAAAATCTGGAGTGAAAATATTACAAATTTACGAAGTTATGAGCTTGCATGGAAACTGCGCAATGCATGCTCGTAAAGCAGTCATTTTTTGGATTTTTTCACCAAATTTGCAACATAGGCTTTTTGAGAGCCCACCTCATGATCAGTGGCACTGTTGTTTTGTTAATTGGTCCGGAAAGGTGATTCCGCACAGTGACCGCGAAATCACCTTTCAGGACCAAACACCACCATGACAGTGACTGAATTCGTGAGGAGGGGTCCCAATAACCCTATGTTGAAAATTTGCTGCCAAAAATTCCCCAAAATGCCCAAGATATGTACCAAAGTTGAAAAAAACCCTATTTATGCCATTATACAGCTTAGTGGCATTTTTTCAGTTCGCGGTCGGCTTTGGAGAGTGCAGATGTGTTCCCAGTGCACCGAAGATCGTTGCGACGGGCTCTGGAGGTAAGTATGGGATGAGGGTGGGGTGTGGGGAGGTGGGATATGCAGTGGGTGGGTGCGGGTTGAAGGAGGGGCACCAGACACTTTGAGGGGCCGTTTTCTCGTTTTACAGGTTTTAAAACAAATACAGACAACGCAGGTCAGTTTTTTACTTTTGCAGGTGTGTTTTTTGGTACACTGGGGTGGGCTCCCAGTGTGCCACCAGCATTTGTGGGGAGGGGGACCGAAGCTGATGGGGATTGAGCCCCCTGTCAGCACAGAAATGTGTGTGGGGGCACATGATTCCAAGGGGGATTGGGCATCCCCTCAGCACACAACTGAAATTGGGGGTGGGGACATTATGCCGATGGGGAGTGAGCTCCCCCGTCAGCAAATGAAGTGGATTGGGGGCATGCCAACAGGGGGACTGGGCACCCCATCAGCTTTCATGGGGCTCTGAGGCAGCAACATAGAGCCACCATGTGTCTGGTAATGTTACACCAGGCAAGGTACCACCCTGCAATGATGGGTTGCTCCTTCATTGCAGCAGAATGGCTGATGCTGCAATGATGAGGTGGCCCCTGATTGCAGCAGTGAAATCATTATAAGTTGGTGGCACTCTGCAGAACCAGTGTGATCAGGACACTGGGCCTGCATTGGTAGAGCACTGCCAAGCCCAACAATGCAGTGCCGGCATTAGCCGCCACAGTGCCACACCTCCACAACCCGCTTCTCTCCTAAGTTGCCACATAATGTTTCTTGCACATGCATACAAGCAAACATAATAAAAATGGGGACAGAAAAAGGAAGAGGGAGTTTAAGAAGAAGAAACTCATAAAAAGAGGGGGGAAGTGACAAATTATACAAAATTATATAATCTATCATATATTATCATTTACTTAACATATTTTCATCATGTTCCATGCCCCTCATTAACTCTACAATAGTTCTCAAATTACTGGGGTTGTAAAGTGCACCGACAAGTAACCACAAATATATTATTGATTTGGAAGCCTGCAGCGAGTGCCCCGTAATTTCAGTGAAAGATGTTAATAACACACAAACTCTGTATTACAGGTTTTCCAGAAAATGTGACAATTGAACCACTCCCTGTGATGCAGGTGAATGAATCCTATACACTGACCTGCACTGTTCCAGACGTTCACCCAATCAGGAATCTGACAGTGATGATCATGAAAGGCAATGATGTGGTTAAGAAAGAACCCCATTTAAATGATGACAGACAACAAATTGTAACAACTAATGTGAGCTACTCTTTCATTCCACAAATATCAGACAACGGGATAAACTACACATGCTCTGCAGAACTTGACTTGCGCCCCAATGGGACTGTGTATACTACCTCATCGACAGTGACTGTGAATACCTTTGGTGAGTTTTAAGTATGCTTTATTTCCAAGTGTTTAACCAGGTGAGACACACTAAGCAGAAAGCTTGTTTACAGGTGCAACCTGGGAGCACAGGGAAGTTAAGTGACTTGCTCAGGGTCACATAGTATGCAAGTGGGGGCTGTGGGATTCAAACCCAGGTCTCCAGATTTGCAGCTCAGAGCCTTAAACCACTGTGCCATGCTGCCTCCATTTATTATTTGTTTATTCAGCTGTTGCATCATCAAGTATGATTGCTGTCTGGTTTAGCAAAGAACATTTACAGTGGACACAGGTGAATGAGGTACTAGAAATGAAGACTGGTTGGCACCCATCTGACTCATTAAACAGTTGCCGACACCCGTGTGGAAACTTTGGAAAACAAAATATTTAGACACAGATGAGCATGTATTTCATGTGTGTTCTGTGGAGTTCTCCTCCCTTCTATTACTGAGGAAATCTGCAGAAAAACTGGATCTTGATTCCTAAGAGTTCATTTCTTCCTACATCTTATTCCCCACTCGTAGGCATATTCTTGTGTCATGTCACAGTCTGTTGCCATGGGAATAACTGTGATGTCACAAACAGAGGGTTATGCCAAGGTACAGAGTAAGGAATAGAAGCTGTTGAACTTTCAAGGAACAAATATCCTCTTTTCATGCATATGACTTTAGTAATCAGTAACAGACAGAAGAAACACAGAACACATGTGAAATATAAGCTGAACTGTACACAAATATTGTGTTTTTCTAAGTTTTTCTAGTGGTGTCAGCTGCTTTTTAATTAGCTAGTCATGTACTATAGTGAACCCCAACTCTAATGGTATATAATGTGTTTGGAATGAAAATGTTATACATTTTTGGGCACTGTTGTTATTAGTTGTTATTTATTTTATTTATTTATTTATGTATTTATTTATTTAGTGATTCAGAAAAGACCTTTGAGCACAAGCTCTTTTACAAAGGTTCCACGTCATAGATTGCAAAACAAAGTACAATAAGAATGTAGAACTCTTAGGTACTGTTGTAATGGGATAGTGAGAAATTCAATAAAAGTGCTGTATTGCATTTGTTATTATAAATCAAGGGAGTGCTGCTTACCAATCAGAGGGATCCTTTCTTCTGCAGATGAGACACTCTTATTCTGTGAAGAGTTTCTCCCACACTGCTGCCCTGGAAATGAGCACTTTCTGGTAAAGTTTAAAAAAAAAAACTGATACATTATTGACCAAACTTAATCAATAATATATTACTACCGATACTACTGTCCCATAAGCATCAGCACTACCACCAGGCCTCCACCTGGTGGCAGCCAAGAGCTGGGTCTACTGAGCACCACAGTCCTGGAAAGGAGAGCAACCAGGCAACTGCTCATTCCTTTCCCAGCCCTCTCCCCTGCCAACCCCCAGTGACCCAAGCTCATTCCCAAACTTGGGTCACTGGTGAAAGGTAGGGTGCTACAGCGCCTCAGCCCTCTGCACCACCAGATTGGCTGTCTGGTTCCAAAATGTTGACAAAAAAGCAAACAAAAACAATCTGCCTATTTTCAGTATTTAAAGCTAAGGAGTCGACTCTGAAACTGACATCACAAGCCAGTGATGGTACTGGTAACTATGAAGACCAAACTCAAGAATTAAGACTAGAAATGAGGCAAGACCAATATAACTGAGCAGCCTCATGAGAAGCTGGACTTAAGTATGGAACTCAGAAAACACCATATGCTGATCACTAGGAAGCATGTGAGGAGAGGACTGAAGTCTCCAGAATAAGGACCCTGAGTGATAAAAGTAGCAAAAATTAATTTGATCCACTAGAAATCTTAAATCTAGCTGATAAGTACACTGGGAATACTTTTTATTTCATTTCATTTCATTTTTATTTGTTAAGGGCAACTGGGCAAAAGCCCTTTTTCAGGTCTGACCCAGACATCAAAACAAAAATAACAAAACATAATTATACAAACACAACAAATTAAATAACATTAAAGCACAAAAACAATATTCATGACAATATCAAAAACAAGTACAATTTAACAAAGACATCAAATACTTTTTAAATCTACATTTAAAAGTGGAATATGATGTAACACTTCTCAGAGAATTCAGTAACACATTCTAAATACAAGGAGCTTGACAGCTAAAAGACCGTTCACCATAATTATTTTTAGCTAAAAAAACCTCCAACACAATGCCCTCAGCAGACCTTAAGGAAGCTCCCATGTCACAAATCATTACCAGGTCAGAAAGGAGGGAAATACCATTACAGTAAATTACCTGATGTATCAAATTACCTAACGCATACACATATCTGTACTGTGGAGAGAGTCAACCCAAGGAGGAGTACAATAAACAGTGATGGTCAAAACAGGACATCCAGCATGAAACAACAGATGCTGTTAAAGACCACACTTAGAGTCTGCCTCTCCCTAACACCCAACTTCACATATAAGGGAGAGACATAGTCCACATGAGGCACAAGAACAGCAACTGCCAGTTTCCTGTGCGAATCCAAGGACAGATACGGTTTAAATTTATAAAGCTGACCCGATTTGGAGTGTACTTTACTCCTAACCATCCTTACCTGAGGAGCAAACGTCAAAGAAGAATCAAGCAGTACACCCAAATATTTAAATTCTGTAACTTGCTCAAGCAAACCATCCTGAGTATCATGAATTAACAACCTAGGATTATCCCTCAATCGAACAGAGCTACCAAACAACATTACTTTGGTCTTTCTAACATTTAGAACCATTTTGTTAGAAAACAACCACGAGCATAAATTCTGGAAATCAACATTCAAAGCTGAATTTATACCATCAACAGACTATTTATGATTTCTCTGATCAACAAAAGGTCACCAAGCCTCCTTTTTTCCAGGGACATTAAACTGAATTTATGTAATCTTTGTTGATAATTTAAAGTCTCTGGATCCTGTGATATATTTACTTATTTTTCTTTGTATTTTTTCTATTCTTATAATGTCTTTTTTTATATATGGGCTCCAAAATTGAGACACATAGTCCAATAATGGCCTGATATAGGCTGTATATAGTGGAAGCATAACAGATTCTCTTTTTGATTGTATATTGCCACATACAGACCACCTAAATATTATTTCTTTATTTATGTTTTCCGTAATCTGGTTTTCAAATGAGAGATTATTTTGTATTATAATTCCCAGATCTTTTTCAGTTTCAGCTATCTTTAATACTTGTCTATTTACTGTGTAGTTAATTTTTGGATTATTTAAACCAAAGTGCATAACACTACATTTATTTGTATTAAAATATAGTCCCCATTTGTTGGACCAGTCTGTTAATTTATTTAAATCATTTTGTATAGATTCAGTTTCAATAGCTGTTTTGCATTCATGTCCTAGTTTGCAATCGTCAGCATAGTCTATTATCCAGTTTTCTGTTATCAGAGAGATCTGTTACGAAAAGCTGAAATATTAGATTTTATTTTATTAGATACAGTAATAGGATTTAGAAGTGAGTTAATGTAGAAAACTGTAGCACCTTCTCTCCTATAATCTCTACTAAGGAAAAAGAGGTCAAATCCATTTATAGATCTGCCCCATGTTTCATTTTTTGGCCACAATATCTGGGCTTGTAAATTACATATTACCACTAGATCATCCATTTTATTACCCAGACTTTGTGCATTTAATAATATTGTTTTCAATGATGTTTTATTCAATGTAGGAGTTTTATGTTTAGGTTGGGCTATCGTAATAGGAGTTGGCATATAGGTAGTATTATTGCAACAGGGTATTGACCCTGCCCCCCCCACTTTGTTTAAATCCATTCGTCTTAATGCAGATAGAAAGTAATATATTGATTGAGCTGCTCCTTTCTTATTCAGATGCAGCCCATCTATGGCAAACAACTGATTATTTTGAAAGAAGGTATTCCAGTGGTCAATAAATAGGATGTTTTCCTGTATACAAAAGTTTTTTAGCCTTGCATTGATTCTAGTAATTGTACAGTTTTTTCTCGACACGCTCTTAGTATGGGTAATATTGCAAATATTGCTACTTGACAGTTTTTTCCTTTAACTGTTTACCCATATCTAATATTTCATGACATATATCCTTTTCATGTGTATGTCCAACGTTATTTGAACCTACACATAGGACAAGATTTGTTTGTTCCAATCCTACTAACTCCTGTAATCTACCTGACACGCCAATTCTTTTAGCTCCTGCGAGACAGGTAATGTTATTTCTAATCTTTATTTGTTGATGCACGATGAGAATCAATACGTTTTACTGTGGAGTCTCCTATGACTTGATGCCTAATATGACCATTTGTGTTGTCCAAGTGAACGGCTGGAGAATCATCTGGTATGTCAGTAAGTGAAGTAAATCTATTACTGGTAGGGATACTGTGATCGTCATTACCCTGTAATGGTCTACAGGTAGGGGTATTAGAGGGCTCATAAATCTCTGCCCTTCAGCCTTTTTTTATTCACCTGTTTTTTTGGGAGTTTTTTTTTGCTTTATCTGTTTATCTCCCCTGTAACTCTCACCTACATCTCCTTCAGGCCAATTGCCACAAAGCCTCTCACCTCTCCCGTCACCACTGTCAATCTCGACCCCACATCGCAGCCACCTCAGGGTAACCCGATGTGACCCTTCATTGGGTGGGTCCTCCTCTTCTGAAGAGAAGTGGCCTAATGGCCTAGGCATTGGCCCTGGGTGCTACTGTGGCCAGGTTGGCTGGGGGACACTGGTCCAGGTGGCCGTCATCCAGTAGGAGGAGAAGCCATTTTCTAGTTTTTCCTCTAATTCCCCTACTCACATCACAGATGAGCTTCCCCTGGTCACCACCAGGGGCTGCTACAAAGTGAAGCCATTCCCCAACCCACCCCAGGAGAGGAGAGCAGCCCTGCTCAATCTTACTCCTTCCCCTGCTGACCCTCTGGTGCCCAAGTCTGTTCCCAAACCCGGATCACTAGCATGGTGCAAGGTAAGGTACCAGTGCCTCAGCCCTCTGCGCCATGGGGCCGGCCACCTGGTTTGAACAGTTTCATAGTCCCCATCATCTAAGGATGCTGGTTCTGGTTCCCATATTGTTTTGTCTCTCCTAGTGCTGTTACTGGAGTTTACTATATTTAAGTCAGAAATGGGTATTTGAGAACCTTGGAGTGATGGGTCTTTGTTTTTATTTTGGGTAGCTGTTTTACCATCTGTTGTCATATTTCTAAGCTTGTTGTCCATGTAACACTCAAGGTTCCTTAGCTCTTTTAAATTAGTAAGTTCAGCTTTAATTTTACATATTTCACCTTTAAGAGAGGTGATGACGTTACAGTTCAGACAGTCGTTTATAATATGTTCATTGACAGGTTTAACTTTAGGGTCTATGACATTACAAATCTTATAGATATATACTGTGTTTCTGTTCCATAATTCTAATGCAGTGTATCTGATCATATTGTTCACTTTCATAATGTCTGTATTTCCCTCAGTACTTACTTGGCGCCAGATTTGGGGTTTGTATTTTTCAAAAGTAGCTTTGTTGGTGACAAAAATTTAGGGCCTTGCTCCCTAGGTGGACACTGGCAGATGCTGCTTGCCTCTGCCTGCGTTGCCCCCGCTCGCTATGGGAAGCATTTTAATAAGGAATGACTGGAAGTGATGCCACAAGCACTTCTGGTAGCACTCATTCACCAAAGTCCGGCTGAAGTATAAAACACATCTCTGAGTAAGGAATTTTGGAATGACAGTCTAATAATTTGTGATAAATTGCTGGACAGCAGGATATTTTTAGAATCATAAGGAAAAGGAGAGGGCACATGAGCGTTTTTTTATTTTATCTGATCCATCTGAATTAGATAGAAAAGTGCAGTTATTTAGTTTGCTGTTGATTTTTCATTTTATGTTGGTTGGGATATGTTCTGCTTGATGTTTTTAATGAAGTCTTTTTGTTTCATAAAATTTCCCCACTCTTCCTCATAAGTGCTGTGGCATCTTTTACTTCCATCTGGACAGTGACCAGAGATGGACAGAAGGGACCTCAGTTTAATGCCTTATCCAAAATACAGCACCCACTTTATACTGTATTATAGTGTCAGTTATGGGTATTACCCCAAGTTCCTACTGTGGGGCTAGAACCCACGACCTTCTGATCTTCCAGCCACAGAGGTGAGTGTGCTACCTACTGAGCCACCAACGCTCCTCTGCATGGAAGAAGGTACTTTCCCACATTTTATATGGAGGTGTTAACACAGAACATTCTATGGAGGCTAAGTCCTCTCTTGCTGTGATTCCATGGCAGCCAAAATACTGTCTAAAGACTTCACACTGAGGACAAGGCACCTACATTGAATGAGTAGAAAGAGGAATTACTGAAATCCCAGAAAGTTGAAAAATTGGCTCTTGATTTCAAGCATAATAATGTGGGTTTTAACCATAAGTGGACATCATTATATGCATGTATCACATTAGCAGGGATGTATTAAGGTTATAAGGGGCTCTAGGCCCAAGGAAAACTCTGGGCCCCCTACACACAGGCCCATGCCCCTTATAGTCCAATCCACAAAAGGCTCCCTTCCCTTTTGCACTTGTGGAGGGCCATTAAAAGTTGTGGAGTGCCCCTTCACACATGATGTGCACCTGTGGGGCATTCCATGGCATCCCTGTAAGTAACTGTGTGCCCTGTCTGTACCAAAGCCCAAGCCACATTCAAGGCTATGTGGGAAGTTTGGACAGGGTGGACCAGGGGGGTTGTCATGGGCCCCATTCACTGAGAAGATCTGCAGTGCTAGGGGTGGTGGAGGGATTGAAGGCTACCCTGCCCTATGAGCACCATTAGTGACTATTCACCCCTCTGCACAGCCACTGTAGCATCCTTGGGTCCCAATCAGCCCCCCTCCACAAGCCCCTAGAGTCTCTATGATGACCCAGGGGCTACACAGACACAAGCCAGTGCCAGAAGTAAAGGGTGCACGGTTCTGGTCAGGATACACCGATCCTTGTAGGACTGATATATCCTGCCATCCCTTACGTGATCCACCAACTCATCTTCTGGTAGTCTCTGGTAGGAAAAAATAAGTCTATTTCAAAACAAAGACATAAAACAATACACTGGGGAGATTAAACAGACTTTGTATATGCCTAAATTTGCAATTCTATTGAAAAAGTAAACAACGTTTATGTTCAGTTTAAGAAATGAATAGAAGCATTTTTAAAAATGTTAATAAACATGTTTCTGTTTAGACAAATAGATCTTAAGCAGGAAGACTGGCACTAGAGGACACTATAATAAATCCTTCTGTTTTCCGTGTTTTGCTGTACCTTCTTCTGCATGCCATTGATGGTTATAACTTGTTTTTCCTTTACTTTCATCAGTTTTCTTTACATAGAAGCTGCAGAGTGATCAGGCAAAACACATCAAGCTAAGCTGCTATACAAAAAATAACACTGCTTTTGTGTTTGTTTTTTAGTATACTTTATGCCTCCTTGCACCAACCAGCCCTGCTGCCCCACCCAGCCCCATCACCTGACATTCCTGGGACTTACCAATCACTCCATGTTCCCTGCCTGGATGACCCCCCAGGGGAAGGGACACTGGGGGCTGGCCCAGCTCCCCCAGTGGAGCTTAAGGTTTGGTTCTAGAGCAGGAGCCTGGTCAGCGGTGGGGTACCTGTGGTAGGCGAAGCAGGTAGGCCATGCCCCATGCCCTAGTAAGGACTCCTGATTAGCTGTGGCTCATGAGAGTTGGATCCCACTATGGACCGAGAGGGATTTATAAGCCACAGGGCTTTAGGAGTTGGGGAAGGGACTGCAAATAGTTGGACCCAAGACACTAGCGGGATTGGGGTGAAAAGTGGTAAGGCAATAACCCTCTGCCTAAACACCATACTTTTTGATGCTGATAATTTAGGAGTCTGGCTGGCTATTAAATCATCTTCTTATATTGCTGTTACCACCATAGCTGTACAAATGGCCCCATGTTTTATTTACAGACACTTTGTACTGCTACCTGCCTATATGGCAGGTAACAAGAAAGTGAGCTTGTGTTACCTTTTGTCTGAGTAATAACATTTATTTATTTGAACTATTGTTGTAGCTTTTCAGGAAGACCCCAAAATAAATGTGTTAAAATCATCAGAAGCCAGTGTGCCAACTACTGTGAAATGCGAGATTCCCAACATCTTTCCACCTGAGAAGGTGAGGGTCAGTCTGATGCTTGAAGGCAGTGAACTAAACACAACAGTTAGCATCAAGGGCCACAGTGTGTCAGCTGAGGCCACATTTTCCGCAGATGAAGGTGTACATGTACTGATTTGTAATGTAACACTTGAATATGTGGGCAGAAAAGTAGAAGAGATCGTCACCATGTACGGTAAGTGTAACAATAACAGGTGGCCCAGTCATCAAAATGGAACATCATATATGTGATTTATGGCATGCCACAGGCCCAGCAGTGCCTTGTTGGAATGGGGGGAGCCAAGGGAGCAGAGCTTCCAACTGGAAATGTAGGTCAGCTGTCCAGTGGATCCGCTGCTCCACACAATCTGACTGCCATCTTTCCTAATTGTATCTGTCAGCTGACAGACTTGTTCAGTGCACCAGGGTGAAGCAACCTGTACAGCATGAAGTGACATTAGGTGGATGGATTTCCACTTGGTATCTCTCCATGAGGAACAACCCCGCCCCCCATGCACTAATCAAGGCTATCAACTGACAGCAGTACAATTAGGAAAGAGACAGCAGTCAGACTCAGTCTGCTGTGGGTTCACTAGAGGGGACTGCTGGTCAGTCACTAAATATGCCTACTAAGTATATATCCCTTTTTTTTTTTTTTGCATTTATTGAACTGACTTGGAAACACTTTACTGTTTCCAGACTCATCCTAGTGGTGGTGATGGGAAATATAGGGAGTATTGACTGATATTGAACCAAGTTAAGCTGTTAGTGGATTAGACAATGGGGAATTTGACCAAGAAACTGAATATGTAATGTATACATGCACTGTTCACTTTATTTCAATGTATTATCCCATACTGTTAACTCATGTGGGAATCCTCATTTAATCTCTTCCATTAGGCTACCTATGTAATTTGCGCTATATACTTCATTTTTTTATATCTGTACTTGGATGCCTGTTAATACCTGTATATATGTACTCCCTTCCCTCCCCTCCCCCAGGTTACACCTAGAAATTAGCCTTGACTCAGTGTGCCTTACTTGGTTACCAAAATAAATAAAATATGTGTACCTGGATGCCTGGTAATACCTGCATGTATGTACTGCCTTCCCTCACCTCCCCCAGGTTGCACCTGGAAATGAGCCTTGGCTCAGTGTGCATTTCTTGGTTACCAAAGTAAATTAAAAAAAAATACTAGGGAGTTCCCCTACTGTTTTTGAGAAGTGCCAGGGAATTTTTAACATCTGCACGAACAACCATAAAAACAGGCAGACAGGCTCTCAGTTTAACATCTCAGCTGAAAGGTGGCAAATCATGACATTACAGTGTCCCACTAATACCATGCTGTGGCATCACTATGGTTACTTATAAAAGGGTGTGTGCCCCCTGTAAAGCCACCAAAACACATCCTGCTACACCTCATGCTTGTTGGAGGTGTCTCATCCAACTATAGACTAGGTCAAAATCTAAATCATTTGCTATTTTAAATAATTTTATTAATTTATTGCCCCCCAAAAATCATAGATTGGGTCAGGAGTGGGGCTGCTTAACTTAAGTAGCACATTGGAGGTGGGCAGGTTGGACCACAGAAGGGAAAGTAAGCAAAAAATGCTGTCAAGAGGGCTTTATTGATGAGGAAACCCACCTTGAAACTGATGAACCAACATGCTGGTAGTCAGTGCAGTTCCCACTGCAGCAGAGTGAAATGCTTGGAGCAGGTGGTCCCAGTAATCTGTCAAACTGCATCATTCTGCACTAGTTGGAGGCAGCATAAAAGCCCCATTGATAGCCTTAAGTAAAGTGCATTACAGTAATCAAGTCTCAACATGACAAAGACATAAACCAGTGCCTTCAGGTCTTCCATGGCTAGATAGGGTTTGAACAAGTCCATGTTAAGCACATGGAAAAAGCTATTTCATTCAGACCATGGCCAACACCTGGTCTTCCAGTGTGATCCTTTAGTCCAAACTGACCCCCCCAGATCTTTTACCCTCTTCACAGCTGTGAGAGGACCATTTCTCTAACACATTTTCAACACTATGGGGAGATTCAAGAATGCATGGGATAGACACAAGGGAGCCCTGGCTGCAGAGGGGAATTAGAGTGTTAAAACAGGTCTAAAGCAAATGGGCAGACTAGCTGGACCTAGTGGTCTCCTTCTGCCATCAACTTTTATGTTTCTATGCTTCTATTTTGAACAAGGGGGAGATTACATCTAAGGGGAAGGGGAAACCAGCTGAGTCAAAAATATAGCAAACAGTTCTGAGAAGAGAACAAAGATCCAGCCATCAATCTTGCCAAAATGTTATATGAAATTGTTTATGTCTCTGAGTCACACTCCAGAGCAGAACCATACAGGAAGTCACCAAAATTAACTGGCAGAAAATAGGGTTTGAATAAGACAAGTTAGTACTTATTTTGTGAAAATACTTTTGTCTGAACAAGAATTTTATGTGAGGATTAAGTTTTTTACAAACTAAATCGATATGTACGTGCCATGATAAAATATAGTTTAGTCAAAGGCCAAGATACTTTTAACTATTTACCAGTGGCAACTTTATGTGTGAGAAAGAAGAAATAACAATATTAGTACTGTCGGCATTAAGAGTATGAGGACTGAATAACATGTGGGGTTAACAACAGTGCATTCTCAAGTTCTTTAGGTGAGAGAACTGTGAAGTGCAGCCAAGATGTTCTTGCAAGCAAAGGATGAGAATAAACTTATAAGAGATGCAGTAACTGTACATATATACATATTATAAGTAGGGATGTAAGTTTGTCATGGCAGTCATACACGTCATTGATTCCATGACGTTTGATCTTTATTCAGGACTTCCATGACTTTCACTAGTGTCATCAGAATGTAGCAACGATGACAGTGCCTCAACATTTATTACTGTTTACTAATGATTTCATGAACAAACAATGAGTCATTAAAACCTCATCCACGACAAACTTACATCCCTAATTATAAGTCATGTTAAGGATTTCTCTTTCAAAAATTGAATTTGAATTTAAAATCAAAACTGTTTACTTTTCAGAAAACTAGTGCGTCTCTGTAAGATAAATGGACTATAACAATAGAACCAACATTTCTGAACTACAGTTTTTGCATGACAGACCCTCTTATGGTCATAAGAGTGTCTGGAATGTTTGAAAATAAAAAGTCCTTGGGGCTAGTCCATCTGCACAGCACATTGGGAATGAGTTCCTAGACCTTGGGTGCCAGTTTTTTTGGGGGGTTAAAAATTCCTGATGATCCAGTCATCCTCTTGGGAAGAAGGGCACCACAACTCACTGCAACACAGCCACTTAGGTAACGGAAGGCGGTGGTGGTGGTGTTTGTTGTTTTATTGCTTATACTGGAAAGCTCAGTAAGCATAGAAAATGCCTGTTTTCACAAGGGACCAGATTATGTTATACATAAAACATATTTACATGAATCATGAATAATTATATAAATACCGTACGTATTTTATTTGCTCATTACACTGACAAAATGACAATGATTTGTATAAAGCACTAAGATTTCATCTAAATATAAAAACAATATTGCACTGATCAACAGGTAGAGGAAGATTATTATACTGTTTGATAGCAATATGATAAGGCACTCTGGCCCTGTTGCGTATTCCTTAATAGGACAACCCATGAAAACAGCTGAGACTCTAGCACGAGTGTCCCTAATCTTCTTAAAAGGTGTAAAAAGATTAATTTTACTATGTGGAGATTTACCCAGACAGCCATCGTGTGCACAAATGTAGTCAATTTGATATTTTAATAGTCTTCAATGGAAATACAGCCCATAGTCTTAAAAGGGGTGCAATGGAGAGTTCCGATTGGGAGCCCAGTAATAAACTAACAGACCCAATTAGCAGACCGATCCATAGTCTACTGAGGGAAAACAGGAAACTGTTTGCCAACAGTCTCCTAGTTTCCATAATTTCTAATCTTGGAAAGCATACCAATCTTCTGATGAGTTACTCTAACAAACCTAGTAATAAGAGTGTCTGGAATGTCTGGTGGAAAGAGTCAGTTCAGGGCAGGCAGCAAGGGACATTGACATCCTGATGGATTATGCAGCATGTACACATCTGTGCCCAATCTCAGCACCCATGGGGAGGGAGATCAGACAAAACTACTAGGAAAATCAAGGTGCAGAGCAGGAGGATTCCCAGCTCTCTTTTTTCCCCCTCTCAGTCCACTTTGTGTGACCCCTTTGGCCCTCACGGTTCCCCCAACCTCGTCACCCACCATCTCTGGGACTTACCTGGTGGCCACCATGTTCTCCACAGACTGCCTCCTGTGGCAGGGCCATCAGAGGTCCCCCAAGCCTCTTTCAGTGCCACAATTAGTTCACTGGTCCCTTGCCCAGTAGGTGGGCCTGGGAGGCTCCATGGGGCATCATCCTACCGCCAATGGTATTGTCCATTGTTCTTGGTTCCCACCTCACGGACACTCCATGGAGGCATCAACCATATGTCTGCACATCAAAGGACGTGCTGACATCTTCCATGAGGGAGCATCCCCCACCCAGAACTGCTGCTCTAGTTCGCATTGCCACCCATGGTCACCTAGTTGGAAATAATGCTGTGGAGCAGTCTGTCCTCCCTCCAAGGAGAAGGAGAGCATCCACTGGGATGCTCGATCTTCCTTCCCCCCAAGTCAACCCCTCGAGTGATCTGAGTTTGTTCCTGAACCCAGGTCACCAGTGTGGTGGTAGGTGAAACATGGATGCCTCTGCCCTCCACACCATCGAGCCATCTTGGATTCCAATCTCTCTTGTCCCCCCACCCTCACCACAGCTACTGGCTTCCTCTTACAGGGAACATAAAAAATGCTGTTTATAACTTTTAATATATTTGTACATTCTGGTCATTAGAAAAGTTTTTTTTAATCCCCCCAGTGTGTCCTTTTGCGTGTTTGTTTACAAACAGTCCTACATTTTTTATTTTACTCAGGGCGGTAGCAGTAAGGTACGGAGAAAGGTGGAGTAGAAATATCTTGACAGCAGGTCTCAGGGTAGGACAGGGCGTAACAGCATAGACTGGGTGAACTAATAGCCTTTTTCTGATGACATTGGCTTTCTTTCTAAAATATACATTTTGCAAGATTACATGCAGAAAGTAAGCTGTGCACAGCACTATCCATAGTGAGTGAGGTCACAGGGCTGATGATGTGAGAAGGAGAATCGAACTAAATATGCCAGCGATGCCTCTCAACCATTCTTTACTGAAATGAGACACACAGACACTCAAAATAAGGGACAAGGAGGGACACTGACCCTCAAAATAAGGGACAAGGAGGCAGACTGACCCTCCTAATGAGAAACTCATTCTCAAACATGGAGATACAAGCTCAGAGTACTGTGGAAACCATTGTGATTACTTAACATTTAGTTTTGATTTAGCATCTAAATTATGAATTTCTGTTTGAAATTCTGGATTTACAGCACTTTTTCTGTGTGGGCAGCTCCATTTCCATGAGAGACGGATGAGGGACAGAGCAATTTTTGAGAGGGGCAAAATGAGTTGAGAGGTATGTTTGTCAGCCTCAAGACAGAGTACTGCTCCACACATCCTACTGAGTATTATCAAGCAAAAAATATTGCAATTAGCACAAGGGAGAAAAAAAAAACAAGAACTTCAGATATAAAAAGTAACTGTTGACTAATTTTTTTTCACCAGGATGTTTCACCTCCTGTCCTTCAGCCAGCAGCCCCCAGGCCCATCACCCACTACACCTGGGACTTACCCATCTCCCTGCTGACCTCAGTTGGTAAGCAGGCACCCGGAAAATGGTGTGGAGCCTGCTGGGATTGCCAGGGTCATCTTGCCATTGAAGGAGCTTTTCCCCCTGTCTCACCTCATTCTGGCACAGACACACATGCAATGGTACGCACGGGCAGTGTAAAGATGCTGCAGGCCTCAATGCCCATGCCTGGCCATCGAACAAGGTGACCACTGCTGCACCACCTAGCTTCCACTAGGTGGCAGCCGAGCAGCAGTACGTACTGTCACACCTCCCTCCCTGAAGGAGGAGTGGCATAACTGGACACTCAATCCACCTACCCATTGCTGGCCCTAAGCAACCCCTGGTCCATTCTCCAAACTCCAGTTACTGGAGTGGCTGGTGGTGAGGCTGCCAGGGTCTCAGCCTGCCACACCACTGGCCAGTTCTGTTCACTAATTTTAACCCTTGCTTTGTCATAGATGGATATAATCGGTACAGCATTCCAATACACTCTAATTCCGCCAGCAGCCCAAGGGTTAAATACCAATATTGTTTAATTTTTATTCTTTTGGTAACAAGGTAAGGCCCACTAGGCACAAGCGCCCATTTTCAGGGACAACCCAGGAGCACTGGGGTGGTTAAGTGACTTTGCTCAATCACACAGTATGCAAGTAGAGGTTGTAGGAATTAAATCCAGGTCTGTTGGATGTGTCAAGCTCATTCATAGCTCATTACTCTAACCTCCAGGCTATACTGCCAGACAGATACTAACTCTTTAAAAGCAAATCAGGAACTCAGTGGAATGCTTGTCTTTAATTTCCAGTCTTGCCCGAACCAATCCTGAGTCTGGATGAGGTGAAAGCTGGCTCTGATGCAAACATTACCTGCTCTATGACTGGAGATAAGCCAGCGAATGTTACGATAAGGCTGAAGTATAATGATACAAACCTGGATTTGGATGAACATAGTTCCTATAATTTCACAACACAAGAGAGAGACAATGGAAACTATTACACCTGTGAGACTGAGCTGACTATTGGAAAAGATACGTTTAAGAAAACCATCCATAAAAAATTAAATGTTTTATGTAAGTAAATGTACAAAATTACATCCTTTGATATCATAATCTTCTGTGGTGATTTGCATATACAGCCCATGATGCTTTGCATTGGAGGGTATGTGTGATTTTGCATTCCTTTGATATTATTGCCTTATCTTTTTCCCTATATAAGCCATACCAGATGTGTTGCTGTTTTAGTCTTGTAATGGTTACAGGGGTTGTTAAAACAACTTAGAAAATGTGTTGGCAAATTTCCATACACTAGATTAGCGGACAGCAGCCACAAGGGGTGAATGTATCAGGCTGCAGAGCCCTCGAAAGAAATACCGGGACAGTACCACAAACAGCTAAAATAAACAATGCTCTGATTCAGTACCTGCGGTCGCACCATTGCTCGAGCGGCATTCCCTGCTTGTTATCTCACCTCACACAGCTGGAAAAAAATGCACACTGCAAACTGCATGAACCTGGAAGTGGTAGCGCACAAATCAGCAGTGGGGGCTGTTAATGTGGTGGAAGGACTGTTTTACCTAAATTCACCATTTTACCATTTTTTTAGTTTTTTTTTTTAAGAAATTTAGCAAAAAAACATTTTCTAAGTGTGATAAGGCCTTTTATGGTATTAGGTGGTTGGGCTGCCAATGGTTCTAGGGATATAAGACCCTTTGCCTGCAGCATCAGTCCTCACTGTGCCCTGGATGTGCTGGTAGCCCCCAAATACCCCACACCCTGTCAGGTCTTAGGGCCTACTCAGACATCACACCATCCAATGCCAGCATTTCTGTGTCATATATTGTTTAATGTGGTAGTCTCAGTTCTCAAATGAAGCAATTACCAACGTGTCCTTGCTGACGGTAATATGGTTATTGGAGCGTTAAATGGGCAAAAGGCTTGCTGCATTGGTGTGCCAGCAAAAGGCACATTACTAGCATTTACTTTTCAGAACATTCATGCAGTATTTTACAATTGGCAGTCATTTTCCCATTCAACTAGGCATTTAAAAAAACTGTCCCTCAAATCGGAGAAATAAAGTAATTAAATGTTGTTTCTCATCATCATCCGCATTGTACACACATACACACATTTAAAAAAATATTAACTACTTCTCACTGTTTTATTTCCTGGCACTCATCTGCATCAGCGATGTCAGAGGAGGGCAACCAAAATGGTGCAGGGTCTGCACCAAAAGACATACGAAGAAAGACTAAAGGAGCTTAATATGTATACCCTTGAGGAAAGAAGGGAGAGAGGGGACATGATAGAAACTTTCAAGTACCTCAAGGGAATCAACAAAGTCCAAGAGGGTAGCATCTTTCAAAATAAGATATGTTCAAGAACAAGGGGGCACAATTTGAAGATAGAGGAGGGATGGCTCAGAGGTAATGTGAGGAAGTATTTCTTCACAGAGAGGGTTGTGGATGCATGGAACAGCCTCCCTGAGGAGGTCGTGGAGCCAAGAACAGTGGGGGAATTCAAGAATGCATGGGACAGGCTTAAGGCAGTCCTAGCGGGGGGTATGAGGAAGTAAGCTGTTGGTTAACTAGGATCTGCAGCTTATCTGTTAGGTAGGAAAATGGGCAGACTAGGTGGGCCAAGTGGTCCTTATCTGCCATCAAATTCTATGTTTCTATGTCCTCTCCCTTAACTTGTGATCCTACTGTACAGTACCTCCCCCATGATGCTCTCAATTGTACTGCCACCTGTGGTCACCCAGGGGGCAGTATTAAAGTGAGGATGGCACCCACCATTCCCGGAGGAGAGCATTCTCTGGGACATTCAATCCTCCTCTTCCTCTTGGCCAGGCTCTGATGACTCAGGCACTGAACTGCTGGCGTCCCAGGTGGCAGTGCTACCACTGCAGCAATGGGCTAGCACATAATGTATTTTTCTGATGATAAAACACAGTAGTACAACTTTATGGTACATCACAACTATCTTTTGAAATATCCCTTTTTTACTAATAATTGTCAACACTTCCATAAGTTATAACCTCCACTGGTTGTCACTTATGGTACAAGAGACGCTGAGCATGACGTTTGGGCAAGAGGACTGCAAAGCAAAAGTAAGTAGCTCTGGATGCCCAAACCTCACTAGGAGGAGTCTCTCATACCTAAGTGACATGCCACAGAGGCTCTATTAACTTTCTATAAATCACCTGAGTTAGCTAGAGTCATTCATAATAGGTTTCAAGTCTTTTTTTATTTCAAAATTTAAATAAAGACTGCCCTCCTCTCAGCTCTGTAGTGGAATGAACCACTCCTAACGTTTTTGCATGGGAGACCGCTGTATGTGCATAAGAGGTAGAGGGACTCTGTGAGCTGATTGGTTGAAATTACGAATGTGATTTATAGTAGTAAAACAAAATACACGTGTTGCTATTGACATTTAACCTTCTGCAATCTCACATCATCTGTTCAGGTGTGTCTTACTGCTCCTGCCAGCTGTTCATGGCTTGTAAAGTACCCTGGGATGCAATGTACATGAAAGTTACTCTCTATATAAAATCAAGACCTTTCTTTCCATGCCTTTCCTTTTCTGTTGTTTCTTCAAAAGTGCTTCCAGACTTTTCATCTATATTCTAAACTGAAAATTTAGTTAATAAAACATGAACCTGAGAATAATGGTTTGATTGTAAATGTACATCTAAAAAATGCAAACACTTTCCTAATAATTATGCCTCCCCTCGAACAACAGATGCTCCAAAATTAAATAAAACTGGAACAGAGTTGAAAGAGAAGAAAGGTAACAATGCAACCCTCACCTGTCAGTCCAGTGGGAACCCACCTCCTCAGATAACATGGACCAGAGATGGTGTTGAGGTTGCTGTAGGAGAGCATCATGTAATCCGTTCTGTGACAGAAACTGATGATGGATTCTATCAATGTAATGCTGTGAACAGCCAAGGAAATGACAGCTATACCATACACGTCATTGTTGAACGTAAGTTAATGTTAATAGATACATACAGTAGATACAGAGAGAGAGACAGACAGATACTGTAGATAGATAGATAGATAGATAAGATAGATAGATAGATAGATAGATATACAGTATAGATAGATAGCTAGAGATAGATAGATACTGCTGATAGATAGATTCTGCCAATAGACAGACCAACAGACAGACAGATGGATTATTGATAGACAGACAGATAAATAGATACTGCTGATAAATAGACAGATTCTGCCAATATATAGATAGATAGATAGCAGATAGATAGATAGAGAGATAGGCAGAGAGAGAGAGAGAGAGAGATAGATAGATAGATAGATAGATAGATAGATAGATAGATAGATTATAGATAGACAGACAGATAAGTAGATACTGCTGATAGATAGACAGACAGACATGCTATTTATATCAAACATATGTCAAATGTTTTTGGTATATGTTTTTACTTAACTCAATGAAAATCAAACTGATAAAAAAGTTAGACAGATATACTGTATAGATAAATACTGCCTGCAGAAAGATAGATAGATAGACAGACAGACAGACAGACAGATAGAGAGAGACAGCCAGGCAAGGAGACAGATAATTTATTTAATAATGGCTTTCTGAAAACAAAGGTGCTTTTCATAAGTATAGCATAATAAATCATGTACAAATAAGGGATATACAATGGTGAGCTGTCAGATAAATGATTTATCTACACAAGTGCTGTTTGACCTCAGGTAACCTCACGAGTGGCGTAAGCCACAAGTGAGATGTCCGAGGTCAAACAGCACAAGTGTAGATAAATCATTTATCTGACAGCTCACCATTGTATATTTCATTTATGCAGTAGAGATGCTTTCTGTCAGTGCAGGGACATTTGCTTTTGATTATCTTTTTTGAATATGTTTGTGAAAAAAGTGAACAAAAAATAGCATTTTCTGCTCTTTTTAGCTAATTATAAAAAAATCTATAAGGTATCTATAAATAAAATACCACTCATTTTGTAGATAATTTTGTGCTGCACAACTTTCATGCTCACAGCACTATGCTATCTTATTTCATTTTAAAGTTATTTGCATTTGAATATAGTTAGTACTGGTACTGAGGCTGAACATTCTAAATGAGTTCCAGAGTGATTGTGACATATCTACTATGTATATAAATCTGTGATGATGTGTCTACTATGTGTATAAATGTAAAATTTTGAATTTATCTCATAGTAGCTCAGATTTATCTCATAGGATTTATGTCCACACCTATTGCATAAATTAATAAGTAAACCAATCTTAAAACAACATTACAGTGTAGATCAATAGAAAAATAGCAAATTTAACTTCCTACAAAAGCTTGACTGAACAGTTAATTCTTAAGTTTACTCTTAAAAATGGTGACAAGGGGTCAACATGAATGTTATCTGGTAAATCATTCCAAAGCCATGGGGCCACTACTGAAAATGCTCTAACTCCAGCCAATTTTAACCTCAGTTATGGAATGGACAACAAACTACTGTAGTGCCAGTGGAGTGAAACCCACGGACATCACAGTGAGTTGCAAGAAGTTCACTAAGGTACTGGGGTCCCAGTCCTTTAGGTCTAGAAAGTAAGAGAATCTTTAAGTCAATCTGCCATCTTACAGGAAGCCAATGCAAAAAGCACAGCACTGGAGTGATATTTATGTAATATCATACCACAACATATTCAGCTACTCATGTTGTAGGAAAAAATCCCAATACTAGGAAACATTTATAAATATATTTATTGTTTAAAAAGTTTTTAATAGCACCCCACAATCACACCATCAATGTTTCATGCTCACTTGCTCTTTATCAAGAGCAAGTGGGCTCTAGCATTCATAATCTCAGTAATGGTGCTACTAAAAACTTTCCTATATTGGATTTTTCCTACATGAATATCATATAGATGTGGTATTCTGTTAAAACTTGTATGACATGGCACCACGGGAGCTCTGAAGCCACTAGTTTGGTGATTTAAATTTATGTAATATGTTTGATGATACAGCATAGCAGCTGGCCCAATGGTGGAGCAGTTGAACATCTGCTCACTTCGCCAGTGACTGAGGTGGGCTGTCTAGGTGGGGGAGGACTGAGTACCTGTTGAAGCTCCCCTTCCTCAGGGAGAGGGATCACCTAGTCCTGCTACAGAGATTGCCACCTGGTGGAGGCTGGACAGCAGGGTAGTGGTAGTGCCTAAGGGGCAGGGTTGTAGCATGATGCACTTGCTGCACACGTCCTGATGCTACAGCCCAGAGGGAGAAAATGGAGGAAAAAGATGCTGAGCTGCCCACAGGCTCTTGCACCACTGACACAGCAAGCTACCTACACATCATGGTCCTATGCAAGTGATGGATAACTGCTAAGTCTGTAGGAAGGTTGGTGATGGGGCTGGGGGGTGCCAGCCGGCAGGATGGAGGGGAGAAAAACTACTGACTGAAAAAAATGATAGAGAATTGCAGCAAAAGGAAAATTAAAACCAGTATTGGCAGGCCACCCTGAGTGGCCCTTGGTTTGGCGACAGAACAGCACACTGCTGTGCAGAAAACCTGGGTTCCAGAGTGGAATCACTCATGTCAGGAGGCAGACAATGGCTGAGGCAGCTGCCACTGGCAACATGTCTCAATCAGGGAGTGTTGGCAGTGGTTTCTGGTACCTTCCCACCACTGAAACTGATCAGGGAACTCACTCCCTAAGGCTGGCATGAGCGGTGTACCCATACCAGGGGAGACAGGAAGTGCCACTGTAGAAAATGAAAGGAAATACCCTGATCTCCTTCAGGATGATGACATCCCCAACTCCCAGGTCACATTCCATGATTCCATTGCCATCATCACATCCTAGTTGGGATGGGAAGGGCAGCTGTCCCTTAGACCCCCCCAAACATGGGGAGGAAGCCAGCAGGAACTTGCAGCAGCAACACGATTAGAGGTTGATGGGGCTTGGTGGTTGCCAGTCACAACTCAGTAATAGATGTGGCACTAGAGGGGACAAAAAGTTATATAGAAAAAAACAATATAGAAAAAATCAATTTCTGCAAAACTACAGTCCCAACTGGAATACATTTCTGCCCTCAATGGTGGTCTTGTATGACAAACCAAGTACTGAATGGGCATGAAGTTTGAATCAGAACTTTATTCAGAAAAGGTGGTCCCTCCATGGGTTTATGGCCCATTGGTCATGGGTTATTGGCCATTGGTCATTGTTTTATGGCCCATTAGTCATGGGGTGATGGTCCATTAGTCAGTCATGGATTGCTGTCCCATTGGTCATGTGTTAGTGGCCCATTGGTCATGGCTTGATGATGCATTGGTTATGTGCTGATGGCCACTGATTTGTTGATGGCCCGTTGTTCATGGTTAATGGTCCATTGTTCATGGGTTGATGATCCATTGTTCATGGGTTGATGGTCCATTGTTCAGGGGTTGATGGCCCATTGGTCATGGTTGAATGGCCCATTGTTCTTGGGTTGATGGCCTGTTGTTCATTGTTTAATGGCCCATTGTTGCTGGGTTGATGGTCCATTGGTCATTGGTTAATGGCCCATTGTTCATGGGTTGATGGTTCATTGGTCATGGCTTGATGACTGTGAGAGTGGTCTCAGCGGTGGTATTAACATACATCATATGGTTCTAAAATTATCCTTACCAGCCATATGTAAATCAACACCCACTGGAATTTAAAAAGCCAGTATAGCTAGAATATTAATAATTTGAAACAGTAATAAAACAGCATCTACTAGGACAAATGACCTGCATATGCCGCATGTTGCCCAGTGTCAACATACAAGTACTATGGAAAAGTTGAAATTATCCTATAGGGGGCAAGGGTAACCAAGAGGAGTGAGCCAATAAACAAAAAGGTGAAATCTAAAGCAGCAGTGCAATTACAATGAGCAAAATATGGACCCTACATTACATCTTCCAGTTTTATTTGGTAGTAGCATTTTCTAGTTACACCAAAATTTGAATACTTGTAGTTGATACTAGATTAAAAAAAAAAACATTGTACATTGCAATGTTCCCAAAGCATGATTTGAAAGCAGCAGTGTATTTTCACAGTTAAATTGTTCCTTACCTTTTAGCTGTCCCTGACTGCCAGGGATGTTCTTGGTTTGGTCTCGGAAATGTCCATGGTGCCTCTTAAGTTTGGGATGTCTGTTACAGAAGGGTAGGGACTCAAGGCATAAAATTATGCCAGACCTTAGTGTTACAATCTAGTGCTCCTTCAGAAGTTGTTTTTCGGTTCCATGTCATAACGGCAAATTTGGCATGCCGAACGCCCTTATGGCAACCCAACATCACCGAAATTGAATTTCAGCGATGTGGGATCCCAGCACAAGGAAATCTGGTGCGCAAAAACTTGCATTTTTCTTGTATGCTTGGGGGGGGGGCTGTGCTCCCGCATGCCCCTGCTTAAGGATTCTTAACTCCAGGGGGTGCATGTTAGCGCGCGAAAGTTGAAATAAAAAAAAAAATACATTGTCTCAGGCCGGGTGTAAAAAAAACCACCAGTGCCTGGTCCTGAACCCTGTATCCCCACCACCCAAGCAGGCACCTATCCCACCATGCCATAATGCCAGTTCACTGGAACTCCAAAACACCACCCCTCACATACCGTCCCGCCTCACGTCCATCAGGCTCGCTCCCACCCTCCACGTGCGTATAACCACATGATATCCTATCACCTTTTCATGATGACCCCCATCCAGTCACCTACCCCACACCCCGACTGTCGGGGCACTAGCCAAAAGTGGGTCACCGTTTCGGCAGGCGCCCACTTGCTAGTGCCCCATATCACAGGATATCGCTTTCACCTATGCATGAGATGATCATGTTCTGTAAGGAGTGTCTCAGGAGCAGATGGGCAGGTTTGGGGTAAGTTTTTCAAATTTTTTATATATTATTGAGTGATCTCAATCAATAATATATTAATACTCCCTCCGCAACAGCTCTTAAGGTTGTAGGGTATCAAAACCGCTTACCAGCGGTTCACAGTTCTCATACCCCAAGAATGTGCGTGAGACCACTCATACATCCACCTTGTTCTTAGCACTGGGGATGGAATCATTTCTAGTGTGAACATCAAAGAAGTGGTGTGACCAGACAATGACCACAACTGTGTAACCTTCTCCCAATGATGGTAGAGCAGCCAAGTCTCAGCCTCCAGTACCTGGATCTTCAGGAAAACAGACTTCACCAAGATGAAGCACCTGGTGCTGATAGTCTTGAGCAGCTACATGAGGCTGGTAACACCGAGCACATCTGGCATTTTCTGAAGCAAGTGCTTGAAGCAGCCACAGAGGTTTGCATCCTGGTAGGCAATAAGAAGAGAAGCGCCAAGAACTGACCCCTCAGGCTTAAAGAGACACTGTTAACCTTTCTTGCATCATTTATTTATTTATTTATGACTTTGATAACTGGGTAGGTGCACTGATCCCAGGGACCGTTTTCAGGCACAACCTGGGCCACTTACAATGGCACAGAGATAAAAAAAAAAATAAGCACATTACGTAGAAAGTAAGCAGTGTAACAATGATAAAAGTACAGAAAAAGGTTAGAATGAACACAGTTATGCAATGTTTACAAGTAAGCAATAAGACACGATGGGGTGTGCATTAGAAAGTTCTAATGCATGGCTAGGGGGACTTAGTGAAGCACGAGGCCACAGGCCGAGTGCATCCAGTCCCCTAGCCGTACATTAGAACTGTCTAATGCACATCCCCGGAGTGGCTTATTGCGCTTATAAAATGGACCTGTGTATTCTAAATGGGGGTTCTAGCTTTAGCTGTGCATTAAACACTTCTAATGCATGGCTAACAACCAATCAGATTGCTTGAAATCCTTTGCCCATTTTATAAAGATACTTAGATCACAGGATCCAGTTGCAGACTACATAAGTCCAATATTCAGATAAATAGTATATATACATAATACAGATGTTCGATATACATTATTTCTAGTTAAAAACTCACATTTTATGATTGCTTACCTTCTCTAAAAAAATGGTTGATGTTGCTGGTTTGTTTTATCTGCCTCCTTTCTTAGTAGAACTGAAATGCATGCTAATGGTGTAATTACACCCAACTTTGTTTTGTTTCAAGCCCTTGATCTACTCATATTGCATACTGTCTGGACATCTGGAACACACCCAAACAGTGCAGCCACTCATTATGCACTAGTCTTCATTCTTGTCACTACATAAAGAGTGGCTAGACTGTGTTGGGATGTCCTCAAGTCCAGCAAATATACCATGGAAGCTGACCAAGGAATGTAAACAAAAGTTTTTGTGTGGCAATACCAGTATGGTCAGCAGTCTGTTTTTAAGAAAAAAATTAATTAGAATCAAACTCCCAGCTACATCATTAGTCTCTACAGAATGTGAACAAATGTAACATGAGTTTTTTAAACTGGGGACACTTTGAGGCCTAAGGGGTTGACAGTGTCCCTTTAACAGGGACCTAAGGTAAGTGGTCCTGAAGTTAAAAATAATTCTATGACATCTAAAAAGACACAGGTGGCCTACAGGGCAGAGATAAGCAGAGGGCAGCACTGCTGGACAGCAAGACTAGAATTAAGATAGCTAGAGGGCTTGAAGCCCTGGATAGCTGTAAGAACTGCAGACAACACCAAATCTTTTTTCCAATACATAATGGAAGGAGAAATGTAAAAGAAGGAATCAGGCCCCAGACATAAGTGGAAAGGAGGAGCAAGCTGTGAGAGAGCCTAGGTTAAGGTTGAGATGCTAAACCAATTCCTTAAATCGGTATTCCTCAAAGGGCCACCAGGGGAAGGAAGGTACTCACTGGGAAGACATCATACCAGTAAGGTTGCTGACTATCTGACATGCCCTGGGTCACGGTTTTACTTTTCAGACAACATTTTACTGTCATATAGCCCTCTTTTTTAGCACACAGAATATAAAACAAAAAAAATGCTGTATTGTTATTATTCTAGGGTGAATCGTTGATATTTTATGCCGTCAATGTACATACAGATGGCAAGAGGCATCAGAGTATAGTACTTCAAAAACTAGTCAGCAAAAGCTGACAGTGTCCCTTTAAGATATTCACCTTGAAGGTAAGAAGACTGGGGGTTATGATCTCAGTCTTCTGCATACTCAAGTGGATCAACAAGATTGAACAGACAGAGATGTTTAATCTGGTGTGGTCCAACAGGATGCAGTGGACACACCCTGAAGCTCAGATGCAGTACATTCAGGGGTGTTAGGAGGCACATCTTCTCCCAGAGGGTGGTGATCAACTGGAACAGCCCACCAGCAAAAACAGTGGTCATGAAGACAGTGCAGGCCTCCAAGGTAAGCCCAGACATTTTTTTGCTTACCAAGGTACTCACAGGGAACTCGGAGTAGTAGGAGGTAAGGAAATCCCTGTAAGTTATTATACATCTGCAAAGCATATTTGTAAGTTTCTACTTATGAACTGGTAGGGGCTGACATGATGAACATATAGACCTTTCTGAACTTAAATTACTATATACATTATTTTGTTTGTTTTTGATGCTTACGTGACACGGCACTTGAATAGCTAGGAAAAGCAATTTCTACACGAAATTGTGATGCTTTCACCACCACGACTACCTACTGTAGCCTCCTTCTTCCAAATCCAGAGAACTCGGGATTCAAACTTGCAGTCCTCTACCTCCCAAACCGGGGTTCTGCCACAAGCAAGTGGAGCAGCTCCCCTGGATGAGTTAATAAAAGAGTCCTTTATAGTTAAGCCTAGTTGCTCATGACTTTCCCCATTGTTACACACCCCATTACAGAAATGCACTACTATCACTATACCCAAGGTGTTTTAAAATTAGGTATTGGGTTAATCTGTAGCTGGAAGCACTCCAAAGACATAGATGACTGAGTCTGTTCAATATTCATACCACATTGCAGCCATTTGTAGAACATTGTGATGTCATGAAGGACCAAGCAGTGCTTAACCCAATATATGATGACATCACACTGTTCTAAAAATGACTGCAGTATAGTATTAATATTGAACAGTCTCAGCCCTGTATACCTCTGGAGTGCTTCCATCTACAGGAGAGCCCAATATCACGCTTGAAGGAGCTTTTCATGGACATTCCATAATATGATGGTCACTGTACATGAATATGTCCCTTTAAGGAAATTAGTGTCAGCTCACACTTTGTAACCTCTCTCTCTCTCTCTAAATGGTTAGATGGACAGATAGTCAAGATTTCATAGAACTGTTAAAACAAACATTCAGAAAGAAATACGTCTCTTATTTTTAATTTCCAGCTCACCCTCCTGACTGGCAGTGGAAGATTATTATTATTGTTGTTACTATTCTTGCCGCTGTATTTATAGCGCTGACTGTGAAATGCATACATGCAAGGAACAGAACCGGATCATATGATGTTCCTAAAGCTTCTTCAACAACCAACGGTGAAATTATACCCTTAACATGACAAACTGGGTAAAGAGCAACAGAGGTAAGGCTCAGTGTTGCCCAGGCAGATGCTTGCATTGGTTCTGAATGAACAGAAAGTCAGCGTGTGCTACAGTGTGTCTGATTCAGCAGAAACATCAAACAATATGAATAGGCATGCATAAAAAAACAAAGGTATTCATACGTCAAAACTTCATTCAAAAGGCAGCCATCATGGGGAGCACCTACAGTACACGGTTTGATCTAATAATCACCACCCTGGAAGCTCCACTCCTACTAGGATGTATAGTGCTGTATTTTCAGACAAGCCTTGAACAGAAGAGGGCACACTCTGAAAGGATGACCATCTATTGTTGAATAAATGTATTTCATTGAAGTGGCTGCTTGGTTAAAAACACAAAGATATATGGCATATGATGTTACAGGGCATTTCCACCCAGTGAAGCTGCGTCCCAAAATGACTTTGCTGTGTACACAATGACTTTGACAGGGATCTCCACACAGTAGTATTTCATCATTTTAAAGGAAGTCCTGACAGTGATCCTTGAAGAATGACAAGAATGCATGCGGGTTTTTGCTAATGGACATCATGCACAGTGTCTGAATTTTGGGCCAAGCCCATGTACCTGTAAATTATGGAACATGGAGAGTATGTGTTCTAACTTACATCCTTACCTGACTCAACACACTATTTATTTTCTATTGCAGTTGTCAGTGCTTAAAATGTGCAGAAAAAAACTGCCAATGTCTCGAAGCATAATAATTATAAAAAGATGGATGGACTACTACAGCGGAAGTCCTTTTTTTCCTTCCTAGTGTGGCATTTGCATTTTCATTATTATCCAGTTGTTTAATAATATGTCCAAAAACAGGCACAAGACATGAAGATACTGTATTGAGGGACAAGGGAACTTAAGGGTCTTACTGCCCTCTTGAAGTGATGCTAAGGGGAAACAAATATGGAGTAAGGGCCCTGGTTTGAGACCCTCTGAACCCCCCCCCCCCAAATCCTTCAAAATTTATTGCCGGTTCTGAGATCCTGCCAGACCCTGCCCACTTTAAGCCTTGGTAGTTGTGCAAGCCACCTGTGTCTTTTCAAGGATATACCCTTTTCACAGGGATGTACCCCATCAGGTCAAGAACCCCCTTAGCTTCCTTGGGCCCTGTCAACCCACCGGTTACTGTCACAGCTTACCCTCCATGGCAGGGGCTCCAGAGTGAAAGCTGTCTTTCATGGCAGTAGACTAACTGGATCAGGATCCAGTACCAGCAGACACTAAGACCCCAGGAAGTGACAAAGGATCACACCGTCATATAGATGGACATGAGAGTTTGTTGGTGCCCTTCCCTCCTCCCATGACATGAGTATAGCCTATAGATTTACATGCTCACAGTCGACCCTGCAGTAGGAGCAAGCTCCCTGGACCAGCCACAGAGGTTGATGTGGCACTGGAGCCCACCACTGATCCTCCCTAGCCAAGGTACACTGCCACATGTAAGTTGCCTCCTAACATAGCAATCCAGAGATCACTCTCGAACTTGGTCACCTGAATGGCAGCATGACTGGCTGCTGCTAGACCACAGGGGTGGCCCTACGTAACGTTTATTTTATAGATCTGGGATGGCAGAAACCATTATACATGTCTAAAACTGAAATTGTTAGTTGGATACTGCAAAGTGTACTTTTTTGGTTATATTTTATACACTAATGTAAATAGAAATCTGCATGCTGAATTTTTGTTTAGGGATGCTTAGATAAATCAAAACCTGATGCAACCTCAGACATTAAGATATTAAAGTGCATTTGTACATACCCTGCTGGTGCACTGCAACCTGCACCACTGGGCCACCGCTCCTCCTTAAATGTCACCTGCTTTGTAGTCACACACCAACAGATGTACATCATTGCAGGAAGACTTCCTGCATTTAAAGGCATTTCTACCAGGTTCAAGCTAACTGTTTACCACCCAGGAGTGGTGGGGGTTGCTGTAGGGCTGCACTGGTGCAGATGGAGCAGCGTGTTTTAGATGCTAGCTTATAAAACACCTGCACCAGTACATGTTTGCACAAAAACACAGAACACTCTGTGCCACAACGGAGTAACTTGCAATGCTCCAGCAGCTGTTTGCACTGTTAGATTTGTACCTATTTAACGCATCTGCAGTGGTGGCAACAGTTCAGATCTGGTGGTGTAAACACACCTTAATATTATCTATGTTTCTATGTTTCTGTATCCAAAGCTGTACTGATTCCAACATTGGATATAGTCTGATTCAGCTTTGACTATCATTAAATCCTATGGAACCCTAAAGAACCTTCAGATATCCAAATTTTGGATGTTATGATATCATAAAATTAGATTTAGTATCCGAGATTTTAGGATTTAGGATACTGAAGACCAATATCCTTAAAATGGTCAGATACCCTAACTATTGATTAAAAAAACAGATATCTGAGCAACCCTGCAAGTTTTGTTGGGCATGTATCATGAAGACTTTGGAAACTATTCTTAAATCTTCTCAGAAGGCAGTGTGGTGAAATGATAGGAGCGCAGAACAATGAACTGGGTTCAAACTGAAACCTAGCACTTACCTCACTGTATAAGCTTAAGAAATTTCCTTACTCTTCCTGTGCTTAAATTCCTCTAAGCAATCAAACTTGATAACAGCAAGACAAACTCCTCCAAAAATGATATGTAACACTGAAGCTGAGCCATTATGTGTACATGATGTATTGCATCATTAGAGATGTCACAAAGTTTTAGTTCACCAGCGAAGTTCCAGCAAAGTTCAAAATTCAACTTAATGAAAAACTTTGTGAATTTGCCACTTCACCACTTCACAATGAGTTTTCCTAGGGAAGTGACACTTTTTCAGATGAAATTAGGTAAAGTGCAACTTTGCCAGTGAATTTGCATGACTTTGATTTGAAAAGTGTCACTTCCCCTGCCAAAAACTTTACAAAGCTGACATTTCACAAATTCAGCAAACTTTGTGAATTATTTCGTAAACAGAAGTTTGCCAACTTTGCACATCTGTAATTATCATGTCCCCCCAGAGCCACTCGTTGCCATACATGAATGGATTCACATGCATTCGTTGTGCTACAAACGCAAGTGAAACTACTCTTAGACTGAAGTGTTGTGGTGAAGGACATTTATATTATTATAGAGCCAACAAATGTACTGCATTTCTGATTCTATTTCAGAGATTCTGTGTATGTTTCTGTTTCATTGTTTAGAGGAGCTTTCCGAGTCACATACTGTTGTTAGTTTTTTCCATTTTCCCTACCAACACTGCTTTAGTGGTTTCAGATTGTTGTCACAGCAACTATGAACTTAGCATGCGAAACACTCTTTACTGTAAAAGAAGATTTCATGCATTAAGCAAACCTGAATCCTGACTAACAGCTAAGTTAGACTCTATAATGGATAAACAAATGTTAAATAATCCTCCCAAAAAAAATCCAGTAAAGTATTGGATCATATTCAAAGATTATGAGCTGTCTGAGGTTTAAATGGGAAATATTATGAACAGATGTACTTGTGTAAGTATGATTTGCCAGCTTTTGTATTGCTAGTTTCTTGAATATTTAAAATGTTTAGGCTTGTTTTAATGCCTTTGTATAACTTTCAAACAATCTTCAGCAACTGTAATTTAGTATATGAATTGATACTTTAAGTATGTGACTATCTTTGTGAAAAGAAGATCTCCTTATTGAGGTAATCTCTTGCAGTAAGTCATAACGTATAGGAATCTTCCAGCTACAGGCACTGTTTCCAGTAGACTTTTCAGCAGTCAGACCATGACTGTCCATTCCCACACCATATGACCTGTGCTGTGCAGAGACGGTCCCGATGCTCCTCAATTGTTTTTTCCTGTGACCTGCACACATCTCTTCTGGAGATCAGCTTCAGCTGGCAAAAACTTCACCTTATATTTCTACTACTTTTTATCGTCGACGATCATTTTTCACTGGGCTGATGACAAAGAAACAACTTCACATAAATCATAAGTATGGCTTCAGCCCTCTCATTGACGATGGCTTGCATCCTCTCATTGACAATGGCTTCAGTCCTCTCATTGACAATGGCCTCCACCCTCTCATTGATGGCTTCTGCCCTCTCATCCACAGTTGCTTCTGTCCTCTCATAGACAGTGGCTGCAGTCCTCTCATTGACAGTGGCCTCTCATTGCCGATGGCTTCTACCTTCTCATTGGCAAAGGCTTCTGCCTTCTTGTTAATGAAGGTTTCAGCCCTCTCATTGACATATAGTCCAGAATGTCACTGCACTTCTATGTTGATGTAGGATGAGACACTGTTAACTAATTTCAAATCCAAAACTTTCATTTTGTGAAACAGTTACTCCATCGACAGATAGCTGATCTCACCAATATGGAGTATGCTCTCCTACCCAACTTTCCCCTATGCTTCAGCCAGGGAGTGGTCTTCTTCAGGGGTGGGGTCTGTTAGAAAATACCTCCCTTAAGTAGCCATTTTTTTTGCCTTCACAACACAGTGTGACACAACAACCAGAGGACGGTCTGATGGAGGAGGAAGATCCCCAGCATCGCCCGGGGATGGAGGGGAGAAATCCCCGGGGCCGGGCTGGGAAGACTCTGGGTCCCCAGATGGCAGCAAGAACTGTGGGGAACCGGGTACGACAGATGTGGGAGGGTCCATTGTCAGTTCCTTCACCGCCTGGACGTTGGACGAGCTGGCGATGTGCCTTGAGGACAAGCTCCGGCGAAGTTCGGAGAGCAGGCATCCGGTTGTAAGAGCCATCACCAGAAGGCAGGTCAAGTAGAGGATCAGCCTGATCCAGTGGAGTGGAGAGCTGGCGCGCCCCAAAGGGTCGGGCGTCTTGCGGCCTTCTCCATGCGGATGTCGGGCCGGCCCCGACTTGCAGAGTCGCCCGCACTGGTAGGCCTCAAGCCTGCGGCCGAACCAGGGGCGGAGGCCTCCAATTGCCTGGAGGCACCCGCAAGGCCCGAGCATGAGCCAGATAGGCAGGTCGACACCCCCTCAGAAACCTCCAAGGCAGCCGTCGAGGAGCGATCCCCCAGAGGGGACGTTACCTGTGTCCCAGTGACTCCCGAGGGAGACACGGTAGAGGAGTCCTTGTCCCGGTGCCTCTCCTTATCCTTCTTCTTCCGATGGCCTTTGGGGGAAGTGGACATCTGCCTCAGTTTTTTTAGCTCTTTTTTCATTGAACTAATTTTCTTCTTCAAAATATGGACTACCAGGGATTGCTGCCGCCTTTTCCGGGTAGCCACGTTGAAGCTGAAGCAGTGCTGGCACTTCTCGACCAGGTGATCGGGGCCTAGGCAGAACAGGCACAGGGAATGGCCATCCTTGTGCGGTAGTTGGGCACTGCACAAATTGCACTTATTTTTGTGCTCACAGGGTGTAGGGGACGACATGCATCGATGATGGTACCTGACGTTAGTCGAAAAAAACAAGTTATTTCGGTAAAAATCGTCGAAAATAGGGCTGACAAGGCACAAACTTTTCCATGAGGTGCTGCATGAGCTAATAGCGAGAAAGAACTGGAAGGTGGGCATCGGGGACCGCCCCTTTATACTGTCGTCTCCTAACACCGGTCACCTGACGTGGTGGCGGTCCCTCACCAGGGTCAGCTAGCTAGAAATTTTTCCATGGGGTCCTGCCGCCTGCCGGTGTCAGTCCTATATGTAATTACCTACTGCAAGAGCCCTCTTGAAGTAAGATCTGATTTTCCCAAATGTGAGGAGAGAGGATTTTGATAATAAATTCCTAAAGCAGGAGGGGGTTTGGTAACATGAACACAGGGCACACTACCCGTGCCCACCTAGACTAAATGAGATGTTTAGCCTACAGCCTTTCTTAAAGTGACAGCTTCTCCTATGTATACATGCCATAGATTTTTACATGCCTTTCCAGGTTCTTTTTGAAATAAGGATTTTTTTTAATGACTTTATTACTTTGTATGCCTTGTACTTTGGTGCTGAAGTCTGTCTTAGGATTAGTTGTATGTCAGTTTTTTACAGCATCTATATATGGGAAACATATGAGTTTTATCTTGACAGAATAGCTGATTTTTTTGAGCACTAGTCCTTTCAGGTGGCAGGGTGAGTATTGCTGTATGGTTTTAACTAGTATGTAGTAATACATTTGCATTTTTTAACTTGGCTACTTGGTCAGTCTCTTTATATGGGGTGGGTGGAGCTGTTAGCTCAATTTTTGATGTTTTCTGCTTTGATTTTCCTTGTGGCTCCAGTCTTCTGTTATAGAATAACTTTTATTCAATTAAACTCTGTGGTAAAAGTAACTACTACAATATATTTCTTGTCCTTAATTTGGAAGCTATGTTCAGATTTGAAAGTATACCATTCCTTTTCTCTGTTGGGAATCTAAGGGAACCAACAGCATAAACAGTGTAGGAATATATGGCTAGCTTGTGGGACTGTTGGGCTTAAATGCATTAACCTTTTGAACCTCTGATTATCTTTCATTTATCCAGTTCAGCACAGGGGCAGTGGCATACTCTTGCTTATGTAGTGTACTATATGTTGAAATGTTTGTCTACCAATGTAAGTAAAGGGTTCATGTGGTTACCTTCTAAATGTGTAGGTAACCTGGGTGTTTGAAAAAAAAAACAATTGTGGTAGTCATGTTAGTCCAGTGAACAATGTAGAGAGTGAAACAACAAATGTGTTGCAGGTGATACCTTTTATTGGACTAACGAATTTATTTCTAAGACAGTCTCACTCTCCGAAAAAATGTTGTTAGTCCAATAAAAGGTGCCACCTGCAATACATTTGTTGCTCTCTCTCCCCCCCAACCTCTCTCTCTCTCACACACACACACACACACACACACACACACACACACACACACACACACACACACACACACACACACACTACACACACTCAATCTCTCTCTCTCTCTAGGTAACCTGGACAAATCATTTACCCTAAACCATCCTCTCATAGATATATTGACCACTTCATGCTGTAAAATGCATCTGCTGCATGATATTTGTAACCTGGTTATTAAATAACAAAGAGATTTGACCAAAAAAAAATGATCAGGGCAGAGTCCCAGTTCTAAAAATGTTTTTTTCTTGAGCAGAGCTACCATAAGTATGTGATCAATTGAGTTTATAATTTGTTTTGCTTGTTTTTAGCTTGCTGTGCATGCTTCTTTTTGTTACAGCTTGGTCCCCACCAACATGGTTTTTCATTTTTTGAGTTGGAATTTTTATTACCCGTTTGTTACCCTCTGATTGGTTGTTTGGCTGTTCATTCATTTCTAAGCTTAGCTTTCCAGCGGTATTATTTTTGTCCATATAAATTACTTTGATCACTTGCTTTACTTAATCTGCGATTTCTATTTGGTGACTATTCTTATGAGCTTCACTGACTTTGGCTACCCGTTTTCATTACTATAGGTTTTTAAGTTAAATGAAGATGCAGCACACACACTCTTCTGTGTTGTAGGACACATTCACATAATGTATATTGTTGTTTTTTGAATTGCACTATCTGCATGTTGCTGTGTTACTGCCCCTGCCTATTTGAGTCACTGAGGTCCATCAACGATCTCTTGTGTGTGGGCTATGTTGATTTGAGACAAACACTGCAGTATGTACCCTGAGTGGAAGGTCTGAGGACTGAGTGGGGCAGTGTTGACTGGGGCCAAGCAAGACTGGAAAACTGATGACCAATAATGGGCAGCCCTAAAAGTGGCCACTATTATTCCATGGATTTATGTTTTGCCCCCCAGCCCATGGCTACTTACTCTATAATAACAATGCCCTAGCATTTAACAAGAACTCCAGAAGCCAAAAAACATGACCTTGCCTGTGCCTGTTTTACTTTACTGATAGATTGGCTGAGCCATTGAACAGCCTAGCAGCTGATGTGGTAGCTACACAATCAAACATGTCAAGTAAGGCTGGGGCACAGTTAAGAGTTTAATACTGTGTTCAAAATGCAAATTTGCACTACCACTAAACTTTAATAATAACAGTCTGTAAAAATTGCAATTAGATCTAGAGATGTTCACTGTATGTGACCATGCCATCTTTCATTTTCACCTGGGTAGCCATTGTATTAGGTTAAGTAATAGATGGTTCAGACTTCATGCAGAGCTACTGGAGGAAATGGGTTGACAGCTGAACTCTTAATATTCTGTATCAAATATTCCTGTATGGTATAACTGCATTTTTAACATTACAATCTTCCTCATAAATTTGCATTTATTGTATTTCTGAACAGCAAAAACTGGTTTAGAAAAAGTGCTCTTAGTATCCTAATAAGTGCCCTTCCGACCCTCAGCCCCCCCTCACCTTTTACTATCTTCCGGCACCCATGAAAACCTGTCACAAGAGAAACCACTTTGCAAAAATGTGTGGCATGCGACCTCAGACTAGAAAAATATATGTGTTAGACGAGAAAGATGCTGAAGCAGAAATGTTTCTTGAAATAATTCAGACAGAAGAAAGCAGAGATGAGAGCAAAGTGCAGATTGGAGATGTTAATGTTACAGATGTCACTGAGGATAAAAAAGACTGGACAGAAACACTTAAATAAGGCAGTTCAATTCAGGTTTGCCACTGGAGCAGAATGTAATGTCATATCAACACAAATGTCTAAGATGTTGAATTTGGAAGATAAGTTGAGCAAGTCCAGGTACAAGCTAGTTACTTACTCAGGGCATCAGATGATACCTAAAGGGCAAAAAGAGCTTACCCGAGTATAAAGGTCAGAAATATGACATCCAGTTCCAAGTAATTGATCAAGATGCACCAGCAATATAGTGTATGGTGGAACGCTGTTCCGCATGGAAATCCATGTCTGGAACAGCGTTGTTGGTGCTACACTCGGTGCATCATGATCTTGTTGTGCTGCACCAAGTACGTCACCGGTGCAGCACAACAAGATCGAACGCATTTGCGCATGTGAAACTGAGTGGCCCATGGCAACGCGGAAGTAAGCATGCTGCTAAAGACTCAGAAGTAAGGCTTATTTTTTCTGGTAGACTTGATTGGGGGATGACGGAGTGCTGCTTATGGTTGCCCATACACTATAAAAGATTGTGTATGAGCAACCATACACAAACAAGGCAGTTGTAAGATCTCAAGGTTTCCATGGTAACGGACCTCTCAAGCTGTGCTCTCATGGTCCCTGGTTACCATGGAAACCTCTCGATCACACAACTGCCTTGTTGTGTATGATTGCTCATACACAATCCTCTATACTGTGTCTTGCAACATGCTTGCTGTTAGACATGCTGAATTGTATTTTTAAAGTAGATCCCAGAGAAAGAGACATACTTGATAACTATGAAGACCTATTTACAGGTCTTAGATGTCTACCAGGACAGCACCATATCCAGATAGAACCCACTGCTAAACCTGTTTTTCAACAACCCAGGAAAGTGCTAGTAGCACTGAAGGATAGAATCAAAGCAGAACTTGAAAGAATGGAAAAATTAGATGTCATTGCTAAACAAACTGAGCCTACAAACTGGGTTAACAGCATGGTAACAGTAGTAAAGCCTGATAAGCTCAGAATCTGTATTGATGTCTTATCATTCATCCCTGGCTCTCTGTTCCACTGAGGGTTGCCTCCTTAGGGTTCCCAGGGTTAGGCTGTGGCATTCGGGTGATCATGCATTTTCTATTGCCATGCCTACCCTGTGGAACTCACTGCCTAACCATCTTCAGGAGGCACCCTCGGTGGAAACCTTTAAAAAGGGTTTAAAGGCCAAACTGTAATGATAGATAAATTTTAAGTTTATTGCTGCTAGCGCCACCAGAATTTGATTGCGATTTTGATTGTTATACAGTGTGTGTTTTATATTGTGGCCCAGATATTCAGACTGCACCAGGCAGTGGCACGAGCCTGGGCACAGCACAACTGGGATGTGCCAGGGCCAGGACCAGGTGATATTCAATGGTGGTGCACCATGGCGCAGCACCGTTGACTATGGCATGCACTGCACATGGAGCAGTGGCTCTGCATCGGCACAAGCCACAGATAGGGAGCACGGGGATGTGCCAGCACCAGCGCAAGTGCAGTTGTGCTAGGTGCATCACCCGCAATATTCAGCAGGGAGCATGCAAATGAGGCCATAATATATGCAAGGTGCAAATGGGGCCATTTGTATGTTATTATGGCCCCATTTGCTTGCCTTGTGTAGGGCAGCCCAGCGACTTGCATCTAGTGCCCTGCACAGCATGACGTGTGCAGTGGGGATCCCGGGGCATCCCCCACCCCGTAGCTGCAATCATGGTAGAAGTACATCAAAACAATCCCTGGTAGTCTAGTGGTCCCCCCTCCCTCCTGATTCCCCGATGCCCCAATAAATGTACAAGGTGACCGTCCCTGGTGGTCTAGTGGTCCCCCCTTCCACCCATGACCCTGATCACAGGTATCTGATGGACAGTTACATCCTTGGTAGTCCAGTGGAACCCCCCCCGCCCAGTTCCACAATCGCGGTAAATGTAAAAGAAAAAATGTCCAGGCAGTCGAGTGGTACCCCCATCCCACCCATGTCCCTGATGGCCGGTATCTGTCATTTAAGTAAATCCCCGGTAGTCTAGTGGACCCCCCCCATTGCCGTGATCATGGTACATCTCCATATAATAAATCCCTGGTGATCCAGTGGAACCCCACCCCTCCACCCACACAGAACGCCTTGCCCACCCCATTTCCCCATCATTGGTGGGTGGCAGCAACCCACCCACATACCGCCCGGCCACCCGCTGAATGACTGGTACAGTATGGGCTGTAAGCTCATTGGTCCCCAGTGTGGACCAATGGACTTGCAGGACATACTGTACTAGACAGTCTCAAATATGTGAATGACTTCATTCACATATTTGGGCAATGGGAGGGTTCCACTAGACTACCAGGGATGTACTTAAACTACAGATATTGGCGATCGGGGACAAGAGTGGAAGGGGGTACCACTAGATAGCCAGGGCATGTTTTATTTTACATTTACCGCGATCGCAGAACTGAGTGGGGGGGTCCACTGAACTACCAGGGATGTAACTATACATCAGATACCCGCAATCGGGGATATGGGTGGGAGGTGCCACTAGACCACCAGGGTTGTGTGGGTGTCGTGATGGTGTGTTGGGTGGCGGTGGCCACCAAGTTGGCGGCTGCTGTGTTGCGTCATGCAATACAGCAGCCTGCCTGTGGGTGGCCGGGATTTATTCCCAATATTCACAGGCTCAGCTTTGAGCCCCTTATGCAGTGCAATGCAGGGTTGTGCCGGCATATGCGCCGCACATCCCGGGCTGAATATCGGGATGTGCCGCATATGCATGGGCATGCCCCCTGTATCTGTGCCGCATACATTATCAATGCATCCCAGTGCATCGGGATTTGTGCTGTGCCAGGTAGCCTTCTCAATATCCCACCAGGGTGCAATGTGGGGTTGCGCTGCGGGCGCACTGCTTTGTTGCGCCAGGCTCAACCACTTTGAATATCCAGGCCTGTGTTTTTAAATTGTTAATGTGAAGGGCTCCAAGTCCCCAGAATGGCGTGCTACAAAAATAAAGTATGTATCTACTGTATCTACATACCTATCTATATCTGAGCACCTAACTTTTGGTTGTGCTGGATCTACATTTTTGTATTTTGTTAGCACATTTCACTTTGTACAGCAACACTCAAATCAGTATGCTATCTCACTCCCTCTCCAGTATGATTAACCCATTTAAGTTTATGTGACATCATGACATGTGGAGCACTTGTACAGCAGCACCACCATTTAACTTGATAGTTATGTAAAAAGCAAAAAAACATAAATTACAACTGTTAATTTAGTCATGTTAGCTAAGATCCTTGGAGACGGATATGCACAGCTGGGTTTTAAAAATCCAGAGTTCACTTGAACGCTTAGCAGGGCCATCCATACTTTCTCTAGGCATGTCTGGGATCATGACATCATGCAGCCATTTACTATAAGTTTGGGTACTAGCTGTGCACAGGTCACACTGCCTGAGAAAGAAGATCCGCCCTTGAAGCACCAGGGTTCCTGTGGGTTCAGTTCGGTCAAGGTGCTGTGATACGGTTTCAGGTTTGCTTTTTTATTTGCAGAGAGACATGTCTAAAATTCATACATAGTTTGGCACATCACTAGAGCACTTTGTAGCCTTTTGGCAATATTGTTTGCACATTATAAAGCACTGCTCTATAGCCTTCAGCTGACAGGGCTTGGTTTTGTGTGCTCGTGGATAGACACCGACATCTCTAGATGGCTGCCAGCTACAGGCAAGCCCAATACTTGATTTTAAAGAGCTCTGCATGGGCTCTCAAATTACAATGGGCACAGTTCATGAATGTTTCTTTTAAAAATAAATTGCTACTATGGTAATTCAGAGAGTAACAGGTCCATCAGAAACTACTGCACAACAATACAACTTTTATTGTAAGATGCTTTCATGTTTCACAGCTGAAGAAGTCACAATTATTGTTTCCTCAGTTTCCTTGTAATGCACAACTCACAGGAAAACATTTGGTGATTTGAAAACCAAAGAAAGGCCATCAAGATCAACAGAAAATATATTAAATGCTTTCTTTAAATTATAGTGCAACACTTGAGCAAGTTTTCAAAACAATATGTGGAAAAACCAGTGCCAAGTAATACTAAACAAGTAAAGATTTATGACATCAGCAGTGTCCCAAGTCATAGGTTATGGGAAAAATTAATTTTACTTACAAAACATTTTTTTTAAATATTATAATGGAGGGAGGAGGTTGGAAACTGGCATGATCGCTAAAACAGATCATGCAAATCAAACATATTCAACATTACAGGTAACTTCAACATGCAACTTCCAGAACATTTCAATCAGGAACTCAAAGGCTGCAAAACCTTCCATTAAACATTATCTTAAGTGTATGAACAGAGTCATCCTAAATGGACATTTTTTTAAGCACTTCTAGGACATTGGGGAATTTTTTAACGAGACAATCAGAACTCAATCTCTATCAAAACGTCTGGTGTTTATGCACAGGTTCTTATGTATTCAATAATTATTATTATTTTTTTTTTTTTTTTTTTAACATTTGTGTTATTTATACCAGATTTATTCTGCAGTTCCCCATTTGCTGTAGCCATTACGTAGCTCCGGACCTCACATGTGAGCAGTGTGGAGGTTGTGGCCTTGTCCAAGAGAACTGGAGGATGACGAACTCAGCCGACCTTCTCCCCCCACCCCACTGAGAGAGTGAGCACATCACCTCAGCGATATGCTCAACCTGTATCAGCTAATCAAGAAAGCCAAAGTATTCTTAACTCCAGGGGCTTCATTTTCAGAGCCCCAAGAATGTCACAAGCCCTTGGTGGGCCAATCATTTGGTGCATGGGGTTTGTGCCATTCTCCCGGTCGGCGATCAGCATTTTCAATCCTGAGTGCCAAATGCCACAACCTATATCCATTTTTCCTGGTCTAGCTTGCAACATTTGGGGGACCCTTTTTACAGGACTTGTGCCAAAGCTTTGGCAGAAGCTGCTGTGAAATGAGGAAACTGTCACAACTGCACTTGATGTACTAAACTCAGGTGCAGTTGCGTCAAAGGAGTTTGGCACAGCCGCACCAAAAAAAAAAAATATGACGCAGGGCTTGAATCATTGACAATCGAGCCAGAGGACTCCAGCATCAAGCCAGATACTTTTCCCCCAGTTGGTTATGTATCTGCTAAACTTCTCAGTCATTACAGTTTACCTACTTTCCTTCATTGTCGCTTGCCAGAGCTGAATAAACATACATCTTAATTTAAAAAATGTACATTTTTATCTGTCTACCTCTGGCACAGTAATAAGCTCTGCCAATTTATCCAAAGGTTATGTCCGACATTTATGTCCTGTCACTGTTGCCACTCTCTTTGAGCAACACTTTGCATAGCATTTCTGTTCTGAGCAGGTAATCACTGACCCAGCACCTGTTGCTCGGTTAACAACAAAACTATACAAATACAGTAATGGCAGCCGGGGGGGGGAGGGGGGGGAGGGGGTGAGCATTGCATCACTTTATACATGTACCATGTATGGCCAAGTATACCAGAAAGACAATTAGAAATTAAGAAACGGCCCATTTCCAAATTCTAGCTTACATGAAGCTGTTTGTAATAAAGACATCAGTCTTTACAAGTGGTGGTTCTTTATGATTATATGTATTTCTAGGTATCTAGGTCTAAAGTGCACGTACCGTGGAGGTGGCTTCACATTTTCACTGGCAAGTGACCCTAGTATGAGAAATCCCATCCTTGTGGGAGAATTTTAGATTTGCATTGCATGATCACTTTTCAAGCCTTACTCACTACAGTACCTCGTACCTTTTTGATACAAATTCAGTTTATCACCATATATCCAATATGATAGATTCTGTACATGCTGTTATATTGTACAGACTGTGATAAGAAGGCTACCAATACTTCAGTGGAATCTAATTTCATCTTCCCATACATTGCTGCATTTCTCTGCATCCCTCTTTGAAACTTGGAATAACCAAATAAGATTAGAATCGTTATCACTTTCAGTTCATTTGCCCCGGCTGCTCAGATGCACCCAATATTGTAAAGCCCAGCTTGTGACAGTATAACCATTTCCATGGCAACAGATTAGGATGTTAAAAGCAGAAGATTATAACTTTAGGTGTAGGAAGGCAGCGGGAGAAGAGGACTTCTAAAGAACTGAGTTACTATTTCTATGGCAATGTCCTTGTCCATTTTTTATTTTAGTTCATTTTTTTTCTAGCTTAGGAGACCCTGCCCGAGATGCGGGGGATTCCATTTCAACCCTATTATTCAGCCGAGATGGATGGAAGCACTGAGTGGTCACATGACTTAAGGTCACACAGCAAGTCACGGATCATCTTTGGGATCGGACCTGAGCATCCTGGTTTATAGCCCAGTAGTCTGGTGTTCTAACTGCTAGACCACACTACCGTTAGAACAAGTATGGAACAGGTACCAAGTGAGATACAGAAAATACATAGAATTTTACAGTCAGTCTGATTATTATGCTTTCCAACATTTGCCTTGAGGTATCCATGTCCTTTAAAGACTGTATCTGTACACTAGCACATTTGTTCATCTGCTTCCTGTTTTATGCTGCGTCACTGCAACACGTAAAATGCCACCACACTTGGAACATTTCGTATAGGTTTTCCCATCTTTTCTTGGGATGTGCCAACAGCGGAAACATCTAATTCGATATTTTTTGTACCTGTAAAGAGCAAAGTTTTTTTAATAAATCAAAATACACCACTGAATTTTACATATAAACAAATTGTGCATGTTTGGCCTGGGAGTGGCGTAGCACACCATGCTGCCGTATGTGATACCAGTCCTCACTTTGTGAGCCTGACTCCAAACCCCAGGCCAGTGGAATCAAGTGAAAACTGCAGAGGTAGTATTTTCAATTTGTATTATTCATTAAGCATACGTTATTATTCTCCAATTAATTATAATATACAAAATATATTCTTACATAAGTAATAAATTTAACATGCACTGAATACATCAATTAAAAAAAATCAATCATTCACATCCATAACAAACTAATATTTTCCAGGTAGAGGCACCATGCTTATTGGTGAATATGTTTCCCCTTTACCCTATAAGAACTGCTAAAGAACACAAGCTGGTCCACACGGTGTAAAGGAACACGTTGTTCTTTGCTCAAAATGGACCACCGTACACCACTGGGTGTGTGGACACAGGTGCTTGTGATCCCCTGTGGGACACAGTAACCTAGGCTGTCGTTTACACATAAAATGATTGCTTGGAGTCATACACTATGTTCACAATGCTCTCAACCTGTAAATGTATCACAGCACTGAAATTTAGATATGTTTGTTGAGACTTTGTTTGTTGGAGGCAGTGTAGTGCAGTGGCTTAATGCTCTGAGCTGCAAATCTGGAGACATCCATCAGACTAGACCTGGGTTTGAATCCCACAGCCTCCATCTGCATACCGTGTGACCCTGAGCAAGTCACTTAACTTCCCTGTGCTCCCAGGTCGCACCTGTAAACATGCTTTCATCTTAGTGTGCCACTCCTGGTTATACAACTGGGGAAAAAAAAAGAAGTGAGGGCCATCGAGGGTCCTGCCCTTTCCCCATACCGCATCGCAAAGGAGCCAAATTAAGGTACGACACCACACCAGGGTCTTGAGTGCCAGCATTGAATTCCATCTGTGTTTGTTTGAACAAAGGACTTACACTTTACGTGCCAATTTTAAGGGTCCCTGTCAGCAGAGCACTATAGATAGTTTATTTTCCAGCTGCCTGCACAAATATTTAGTGTTTATCTCCCTCTGACTGGGGTGCTTTAAATTTGGCTAACTGAATTACAGGATTTTTAATCCATTTTGCAGATTGCCTTAATTTTGACTTCTGCCTACAAACTGCAGCCAGTACTTGTTGAATTTAGTCAGGGCATGAGGAGTCAAAGCAACGCTGCACTCTGAACATTTAGCCAGGGCAGGGGGAGGCAAACAAATACTGCACTCTGTATGTTCTACTAATTTAAGTGCACCTATATTATTTAATTTAAAGCGCTCCCAGCTAATACGAGCAGCTCTGTGTTTAATGCACCTAACTGTGTAGTGCTGCGCTTACTCTTTAATCGAGTATCTTAAATGCTCCTGTATTATTCTGCACAGTCCAAACCTCTGCTCAAACAGTTTGTTATCAGTGTACTGTAAGATCTTAATCCGAATTTAGTGAATGTTAAACACAATTGTTGAAAATAACAAAGGTCTCTGTGCCTAGCCCCTCCTCCTCCCTACCTGATATAACCCATCTATTTTTCTCTGCTTGCTCCACAGCCGGAGGTTGCGAGAGCCATCGAGGGTCCTGCCCTCCCCCCATACCACATCGCAAAGGAGCCAAATTAAGGTATGACACCATGCCACACCAGGGTCTTGAGCGCCAGCATTGAATTCGATCTGCGTTTGTGTCCCCGCCGGTGCTAAAGCACCGGCTGCCCCACCACCCTTGGTCGGCTCAGCTGTATATAGGCTGAGTCACGTGAGGTTATTAACCAATCAGCCTACTTTCTCCTTAGCAGTTTATACTGTCTGTCCACTAGTGGCCACCCTCTCAGCATTTCTGCTGACTAATACCCAGCAACACAACATGCTGCCTCTTCTCTTGCTGTATTGTGCTTACTTGCCCCCCTAGCGTCCCTCCTGCCTGCCACCTTCCCTGAAGCTCAACTCAACCCCCAGACATGCTGCACCTGGGCAACTACGCCAAACCACCACTCTTCCACCACCACTGGCTAGTCCCTACACTCCACAATAATTAACTGGGACATAGGAGCTCACAACCTGCTACCCTCCTTTCACGCAGGGCTGTCAGCTTTACACTTCCCTCCTTGGAGCTACACTGTACCATCCGCCCAGCAACCTTCACCATTCCAAAAGTTGAAATGGGCAATTCTTGTAGCTAAACAGCTAATAACTCTTCTCCTACTCCTAGCTGGGGACATCAAACTAAACCCTGGGTCGACCACCCCCTCCTCCCCAACCTTCCAATTACCTCGGGGCTTTAAAATAATGCACCTTAACATATGCAGCATCCTGAATAAACTAACCTCACTCCAACCAACTGTCCTTTCCCTGTGTCCTGATATTTTAATTAATCACTGAAACCTGGCTGAAACGCTATAACTTGTATGCTGAACTTTAAATCCCTGACTACTCCATCTCTCGGCATGACCGTCCTGGGAAAAAAAAAAAAAAAAAAAAAAGGGGGTGGCATTGCCATGTACATCTCCACCAAGCTATAGTTCACCTCTGTACACCTCTCCCTGCCCACAAAGCCCATAGACTCCCTTCTAATCAAAATCTCACTGCCACACTCCATTCCCCTATATATAGCAGGGTCCTACTGTCCCCCAGACACCCCCGCACAAGCCATCCTAGACTACCTTAGCACCCTAAAATCACTTGCTTCCAGGGGCGAGTTACACATCCTTGGGGACTTCAGTTTTAACTGGCTCTCAAACAGCAGCTCCAAGCTTCACAGCCAAGTGAATGTGCTAAATCTGTCCCAAAAAATAGCAGACCCGACTCGCCTAAATCATAAGTCACAGAATCACTCCCTCCTGGACTGGGCCCTTATCACACATCCCCACCAGATCCTAGAAGCTGGACTCCTGCCTGACTCTCTAAGTGATCACCACATGATATACATAGTAAGGAAAATATTTAGGTCCCGGGCGCCTCCCCTGCGTACACTACTCAGTAGGTCATACAAATCACTTGACCTCACTGCACTCTTACACAACCTGACAAATACTGATTGGTCTAACATCCCAGGTGCATCCTCCATTGACTTGGCCCTGGAACTCTTCAAGTCCAAATTCCTCACAGCTTGGGATTTCCACGTGCCACTCTGGAGGACTCAAGTACTAAATAAATAAGAAGTGCCCACCTACCCTGGGTCACCGCTAATATCATAGATCAATTCCACGCCAGGGACAAGGCTTGGAAAACGTGTAAGACAAGTAGAACCCAGGCAGCACTCCAACTCTATCGCCAACTTCACAATTGCTGCACTAGAATAATACGCCAGGCCAAAGCCAACTATTTCAAGGCCTCCTTCCACACAAATCTAACCCACCCAGTGAAATTCTGGAAAACAATTAAATCACTATTCTCTCCACCCAGCCAGCCACCTTCCCTAAACATAGCAGGCTCCATTGTCACCAAATCAGATGAAGTGGCCTCAGCTTTTAAACACATTCTTCCCTAGCTGTGCATCCTCCTCTCTATCCTCTACCCAGCACCCTCCCACGAGCCCACCCACCCCCCCTATCAGTTAGCTTCTCATTTTGTCGGGTCACCCAGTCCAAAGTGCTAAAAGTGCTCGGGCACTCAACCCATCCAAAGGTAACTACCCCTCAGGTTTGGACTCCAAAAATGCTATACCTATCCACCCCTGCCATCGCATCCCCTCTGACCACCCTCTTCAATCTCTCTTTCTCACTGGCAGCAACTCCATCTGAATGGAAGCATGCCATAGTCATCCCCTTCCCCAAAGGAGGCGACCCCTCCTCGCCAGGTAACTACCACCCCCTCTCCCTGCTCCCTATTCTGGCCAAGGTTCAGGAGCAACTTGTTCTCTCCCAACTATCCTCCTTTCTCGACTCCTCTTCCTTCTTCTCACACTACCAGTCTGGATTTAGGAAATCACACTCTACCATCACTTCCCTGTTAAGACTCCCCGATGACATCCTTACTGGCATGGATAATGGGCACACCACCTCAGCTATCTTTGTCGACCTAGCAAAGGCTTTTGATACTGTCTCTCACTCCCTTCTGCTATCTAAACTCTCCCTCACCGGCATGTCTGGATCTGCCTCCAGCTGGTTCCATTCCTACCCGGCAGGCAGGTCACAAGCAGTAAGAATTGGCCATCATACTTCAGTCCCCCTTCCTGTCACTTCCGGAGTCCTCCAAGGCTCGGTCCTTGGCCCGTTACTCTTCTCCATCTTTCTAAATGACCTGCCCTCAGCATGCCCGCACACATCCATTCACTTGTACATTGACAACACAGTACTGTATGCAACAGGTCCCTCCCCCAGCGAAGTGGTCTCTAGGCTCCAGCAGGACTTCAATGCTATTCAGCTCTGGTTCCGCTCAAACCAGCTATTCCTCAATCCCAAGAAAACTGTATCCCTAACTTTCAGCTTGAGGAAGAGACTCACCCATCTCCCCCACCACCACACCCTTCCACACCATCGACGGAACCCCTTTAGAGACCTGCACCTCTTTCAGATACCTTGGGGTCTGGCTTGACCAGTACCGCAACTTCTCAGACCACATTGACGCGATCCACAATAAGCTGCTTCCCAAACTGGGCACCCTATACCGCAACTGAGGATGTATCCCTCTACCAACCTGCAAAGCAATCGTACAGAAAATGATCCTCCCATTATCTGACTATGCAGACATAGCCCACAGTGCGGCTCCTAAGACCTCCTTAGCCAGACTCGACACTCTGCTCCACCCCTTCTGTCATTTTGCACTGGACTGCCCTCCCACAACCCACCACTGTGACCTCTACAGGTCCCTAGACCTACCCGCACTCCAGGATCGGAGACAGGCGCATTGCGCGAGGTTCACAGCAAAAGTCTGGGCCCAGTCCCTACCCCCTTACCTTGCAACCACCCTTATAGCTCAGCCTCCTCCCTCATACTCTCTCCGGAACACCGACTCCCGGCTTCTCTCTGTCACACACATGTCCTCCACTAAAGGACAAAATGCTTTCAAGTACCGAATGCCTGAAGCATGGAACTCCCTGCCAGGAGACATTAAACAATGTGCCAACACCCAGCAGCTAAATTCCCTATCAAGTTGTACTACTTCTCCTCCTCCTGCTCGTGCACCTAGTCCTGCAGGATGGCCCAACTGTCCCAGCTCCGCCTTTACCATGACCAGGTGTAAGTTAGTATATTCTGTATTTTCTTGCTGCTGCACTTCGACACCATGCAATACTAAGTCCTCCCATGTACTATAACTGCACAATGTCTGAACCTAGTAAGATCTCTGTAATGCAATTTGTCTATATCCTGTGGCTATATCCTGTTTTCCCCTACCCCCAGGAAATCGAGCATTGCACCGCTCAGTATGCCTTCCTGGAAAAACTTTTAAATAAATAAATAAATAATGTTCCCTGTATTCTCAAGGTGTGTCCAAAAATGAGACAAATGATCCAGCCCACCAACTGGTAAAGCAAGCAAGCAAACAAACAAAACAAAACACACTTTTTTTCATTTAAAGCTGTCCCTCACCCCAACCCCACTAGGTACCTTTCCTCCTGTTGGGAAGGTGGGCAATTAACTGCCTTTACGGCTGATGTCAGTGCTGCTTCCTGATTGGCTGGCGGGGATGAATGACAGCAGCCTGCACCCTCCCACCCTGAGAGCCAAATACCTCACACCTCCATGACTCCAGGAGTGCAGGCAGACTTATAAAGTCAGTATCCCCCCCTCCCCCACCGGCTGCTTTACCATAATTACAAAATGCAGTAAGACATTTTTGTTTTTATGCTGAGTGAAAAAAAAATTGTTACTGAAGTAGTCCTGTGGGCATGCCCAGAAAAACATGATGACAGGGCATGTATGACCAAAATCGACACCATGTGCCATTCACATGAGTCACAGCCTCCAGCAGGATTTCCTCACTCAGTTTTAGATAAACAGTATATTATTAAAGGGAGAAAGAAAGAAAAAGGAAAAAACAGCTATTACCTGATCCCACATGCATTGCACAGCGGGGTTCCATCTTCTGCATCTCTCCAAAGTGGGGTCTTTTGTGTACTACAGGAAGCACAGCGTTTGTTCCCTAGGATGAACAGGCGCTATTAAAGATTGATGACAAGATTGTGTTGACCTGTTACAAATATGTTTAAACAAAACAACCTCTATAACTAATGTTGAAATGCATGACAGCATACCATTTTTGTCATAGTTGTCTCCACCCTGAGCCTTCAGCACTGCAACATTTCCAGGTGAGTAGCATGGTGCCACTTAAATTGGAGCACAGATTAACCCCACTAAAATATTACTGCTTGGTACAAAATCCAAAATAATGAGAAGAAAGGAAAAGGATTGTCATGTCTCAGTGGACATACCCAATCATCAAAATTCAAGTAAATATATAAATACATATTTATTTTTATTTATTTAAAATTTTGGTAACCGGGTAGACCCACTGAGACCATTAAAGTCCCTTTTTCAGGGGCAACCCAGGATTAATTACATACATCTGGAGAAAAAAAGAGTAAGAACAACTTGGAGCAAATGGAACAGTACAGACATTACAATAACGGGTAGAAATTAAATTTTGCAGCCACTAGCCAGCAGGGCTAGTGACTGGGAAAATCCGCTGACCCAGACATTTCCACTGGCCCAGTGGGTATACACACTGAAGTGCTGCCTTCTCCAGTACAAGTTCGGAGGGCTAGTTAGATGATAATTTTACTAGCCCGTTACAAAATCTACCAGCATTTGGCTAGCAGGCTGGTGCCAATTTCGACCCCTACAGTAAAGGGCATCAATGATGATAGAACAGGCAGGTTAATTACAATTGACCATCAGCATGAGAAACAAAAACAATTACACATTCCCAATATGGAAGCAATGGTCAGCCAAGAGACCAACGGTAGCCGCCCGAGCAGTCCTTTGACAAAGTGATGTGGGACTCTGCAGTAACATGAGCAGATGATCAGCTCCAACAGTTAAGTCTTGGGCCCTTCTTAACACCTCCAAGGGAGTCACATTCTTGCAGATTATTAGGGAGGTCATTTCAAAGAGCAGTATATAAGCAGCGAATGACCAAAGCCCTGGAGATGTCCAGACCCTGGGAGCATGGAAGAACTGGCGATCAGAGGCCCTTAAAGTTCTTCTAGTCCACTTGGCTTTTATCATACCCATCAGACTAGGGGGAGCATTAGTTTGCTGAAGCTTGAAGGCAAGACTCAGAGCAGGGTACGTTAATCTGCAACCAAAGGATTGGTACTTTGGGGGAGCTTAATATGATTCTGGAGTCTGCTCTGGACACCCTGAGCTCTCAAAGGTCAAGCCTCACAGCAGAGGAAAAATATGTCAACAGACAAGTAGGTAATTAGGGATATCAAGACATCTGGGAAGGGTTATACCCCAGAGTCAGAAAATATACCTTTTTTTTCCTTCACATCCCCATTACACTTGTTCACAAACAGAATATTCTTTTATCACTTTTTTAACTTCTCCCAGGAACCAGTATGTGGAGTTCCTACCATGAATGTTCTCACACCATGTGCTTGTCAAACTAAAAATAAACTTGGGGCAGAAAATAAATTTACCCTCTGGAGGATTAACCCTATTGCACTCTGCAAGGAGCCGCAGCACAATTAAATTAAAGCTTATATAAGGGAAATGCTGGACTTTAATGAAACAGAGGGCATGTCAGCAGCCACAATCTGGGAAACCCATAAAGCTACTATTAGGGTGAAGTCAATTAGTTGAGCTGCTCACATAAGGTGGCAGAATGAAGAGAAGCCACCATGCTTGCAAAACCAGCTCACTGAAGACTGGACTGCCCATACATAGGAGAGAGGAACTTGGGAAACTGTTAACACCCTTAAATTCTTGCTGCGCCACCGACATATATACATGCTCTAAAAACCTACACTTTCTAAATCTTCTGGCAGCTTAAGAATTAACTAGATGAGACCGCCTCACCTCAAACAGATGTGGCATTATGCCCCTTGAAACAAACATGGGGAGGGGGGGACAGCTGCAAAATTACTGGCATATAGATTAAGACAGCAGCAGTGGGGGGGAGGGGCAAGTGTCACAGGTTTACCACTCTAGGACAGAGCAACTACAGACCTGCACTACAGCAACTGCAGATGTATTTACCAGTTATTATAAAACTCTATACCCAGCCTCCTCAGAGGACACTTCCAGGACTAGAGAGGACTTTTTGGCTAAACTAACCCTACCAGCTCCGACAGAAGATCAACAACAGGTGCTGAAACAGCCATTCACGGCAGAGAAATTATACGCTGTAATCACAGGCATTAAAGGAGAACTGCACTGAACCTCCAAGTCATTTTTCCCAATAGATGCTGTTTTTAAGTGCTGGATAAAATTCTATTATTGTTCCATTTATACAGGCCTCTTGGTAACCTTAGTGGGGTTTCCTGCTTTACAATCCAGCAGTAAGTACATTTTAAACATCAGTGCATTGTGCCAACAATAGATGAGTAGAACAGGGACATGAATTACATCACACACTCCTAAAATGGTTCTTACCAGTAGCATGTAAATCAGAATCATCCACTAGGATTACCAGATAGCCTGGATACCTAGAGCAATAACGGAATTTGAACTAGTATTTAAAAACAGCTTCTACAGGGAAAAATGACTGATAGATTCAGTGCAGTTCTCCTTTAAGTTGGACAAAAGTGTGGGTATAGATTGATTTACTAGTGAATGGCATAAAACATTCCATGACACCCTGCAACCCCCTACTGAGGGCCTCAATGAAGTGTACTTATTAGGACATCTGCCACCTACCTGGCAGGAGATTCTAATCACCATTATTCCCAAAGAGGGGTAAAGACAGGAAACACCGAGTCTTACTGACCAATCTCAGTTCTGAACCTACATCGCAAGACTGACACCAGTCTGACTGCTAAAAGGTTAAAACATTCCTCCCATCACTGTCAGCACTGGATCAGGTGGGATTCATCCAGGGCAGGCAGGGTAAGCCCTGGGGGTCATAGCTGGTACCAGTGGGCATTGGGGGATGGGGCTGGAGTGCCACCTGAACGAGGACCACCGAGGGAGAAGAAACAGTCTCAAGAAAAAGAAAAAAAAAAAAAAAACATTTTTCTTAAGTGGAACGGGGTGCCCACCACCACTACGGTTTCTTTCTCCCCTGTTTTCTCCAGGTCATTCGCCCCCCCTTCCCACTGTATAACATAAGTGGACCAGGGTACCCACCCCCCAGAAAGTACAGTTACATAAGAACTTACTGTAACAGGAGATCTTCAACGGGAATCTCTTTCATCAGATCACATCTATGGAACTATCTTGCATCAGTGCCAGGATCCACATGGAAACTTTTTCTGTAGCAGTCTAGTGGGGTTCGCCCATGCTGACATCATATGCTGATGTCCTTGTATATAAGCAAGAGTGGCCCTGCTCCCTCCCCAGTTCCCCACCAGAGACCATAATCGCTAGGCCTCCCTCTAGGGAAACAAGGAGAGAGATAAGGTGCCCAGCTACAGGAAAAGCTGGAGCAGCAGGAGAGCCAGTCTGGAGACAGAAAACAGGGGGAAGGATGGTTGGTTGACATGACCTGATGAAAGAGATTCCCTTGATGATCTGCTATTACAGTAAGTTCTTACGTAACTGTTCCTTCTTCTTCGGGGATATCTCTTTCATCAGGTCACCCCTATGGAATGAGTCCCAGGCAGGTACAGACAATGGGACAGTCTGGGTGACTGGAGGCCAGAGACCTAAGACAGAAGGCCTTGGAGCATTGCTAGGCCAAAGACTGTCCTCATTTTAGAGGCAATGTCCAGACTGTAGTGCTTGGTGAAAGTGTGGACAGTACTCCAAGTGGCAGCAGCACAAACTTCGGCAGCTGACACATTCCTAAAACAGGCAACAAAAGTAACCATGCCTCTGGCTGAATGGCCACACACAACCCCAGGAAGTTCCTTACCATACTTCCTATAACAAAAAAAGTAATACAGTTGGCCAACCATTTGGACAAGCACCATTTAAAAACTAGTACACCCTCTTTCCCAGGGGTGAAAGAAAGAAACAATTGTGAGGACTTCCTTCAGTTCTCGGTACAGTGTGTATAGTAACATAGAATTCTATGCACATCTAAAGTATGGAACAATGCTTCCCCTGAACTGGCATGCTCTTGGTAATAAACAGGCAGGTGGATGGATTGGGTTAAAGTAAATGCAGACACCACCTTAAGAAGAAGCTTAGCGTTGGTACACAAAGACACCATGTCCTTATGGAAAATTAAATAAGACTGCTCACGTAAGAGGGCCTGTAGTTCTGAAATCCTTTGAGCAGAAATAGTAGCACTAGTCCCTTCACAAAAGAAAAGATCCTACAAGAGCTCGATAAGCTCAGGGTGGACAAGGCAATGGGACCCAATGGCATACATCCCAGGGTACTAAAGGAGCTAAGGGTGGAACTAACAGAACCATTATCAGAACTGTTTAGTGAGTCTCTGAGCACAGGAGAGGTCCCAGAAGACTAGAGAAGGGCTCATGTGATCCCACTCCACAAGGGTGGTAGCAGGGAGGAGACAGGGAACTACAGACCAGTCAGTCTCACCTCACTAGTGGGCAAGATTATGGAATCACTCCTTAAGGAAAAGATAGTGCAACACCTGGAATCCATAGGAGCACAGAATCCAAGACAGCATGGGTTTACAAAAGGAAGGTCCTGTCAAACTAATCTCATAGATTTCTTTGACTGGGCAACCAGAGTGGTGGACCAAGGGGGAGCAGTTGATGTTGCCTACCTTGACTTCAGCAAAGCTTTCTATACTGTTCCACATAGAAGATTGATTAATAAGCTGGATAGGCTTGGGGTGAGTCAGACTTTGGTCAACTGGGTGGCAAACTGGTTGTCGGGCAGAAAATAGAGAGTGGTGATAAATGGTATACAGTCAGAAGAGATGCAAGTCACAAGTGGGGTACCTCAGGGATCAGTCCTGGGGTCAGTCCTCTTCAATATCTTCATCAGTGACATTGCAGATGGACTGGAGGGTAAGGTTTGTCTGTTGCAGATGACACCAAGATCTGCAACAGAGTAGATGATCCAGATGGGGTGGGCAGAATAAGAAGAGATCTGGATAAACTAGCAAAATGGTCAGAAGAGTGGCAACTGGGGTTTAACGCAAAGAAGTGCAAGATCATGCACACAGGGAAGAGAAACCCTGAAGCCACCTATAGGCTGGGAGGGGAGTTGCTGGCAGTCACAAGGTAAGAAAGAGACTTGGGCGTCATCATCACTGATAACCTGAAATCATCCAAGCAGACCACTAAAGCAGTAGGTTAGGCTAGAGGGATGTTGGGGTGTATTAGCAGGGGTATCACAAGTCAGAAGAGGGAGGTAATAATCCCTCTGTACAAGACACTGGTTAGGCCCCATCTGGAGCACTACATGCAGTACTGGAGGCCACACCTTCACAAGGACATTAACCAAATTGAGGCAGTCCAGAGAAGGGCAACCAAAATGGTGCAGGGACTGCATCAGAAAACATATGAGGACTGATTAACTGAGATCAATATGTATACCCTAGAGCAAAGGAGGAAGAGAAGTGATATGATTAAAACATTCAAACACCTTAAGGGCATTAACAAGGTGAAAGAGTCTAACATGTTTCAATATAAGAAAAATAGCAGAACAAGAGGACACAGCATGAGATTAGAGGGAGGCCGATTAAGGGGTAATGTGAGGAAGTTCTTTTTCACAGAAAGGGTGGTGAATGCATGGAACAGCCTACCTCAGGAAGTGGTGGATATGATTACAGTGCAGGGCTTCAAACAGGCATGGGATAGGCATAAGGAAGCAATACAGATGAGTATGACTAAATAGGCCATTAACAGAGCAAAGGCCAATGGCGCATTCATAAGGTAGAAAAAGAAATGGGCAGACTGGATGGGCCTTGTGGTTCTTATCTGCCGTCAGCTTCTATGTTTCTAAAAATAATGCCTTCCATGACAGAAAGCATAGCTCGCAACTTGCAGCCGGCTCAAATGGAGGTAGTGACAGCTTTTCTAGAATCAAATTCAGGTCCCAAACTGGGACTGGATTATGGATGAGAGGCTTCAAGCGAAGAATGCCTCACAGAAAGGTAAGGGTCACATCCAAGTGGGTCACAGTATGGCCATCAACAGGCACATGAAAGGCAGATACAGCCGACAGGTGCACTTTAATATAGGATTACTAAAGTCCTGCGTAAGACAAGGACAGGAGATACTCTAGAACCAGGTTCACTGGACAAGTAAAAAGGTCCAGGTGATAGGAAGCGGCCCAATAGCAAAGCGCTTCCACTTCATCAAGGGATGTGGCCCCAGTGGAGGGTTTCCTAGTAGCCACAAGGATGTCAGCCACCTTCTGATGCAAATCTGGCCTTCCTAGCCTATAGAATACAAAAAACAAATACAATAATCAGCTGTCAATTTGTCCAAACACAATCTGCAGAAGAAACTCTTACTCAGAAAAAAATCCACAATAATGGTCCCATTCACATGTGAGTCACGCAGGGACTTGATTATGCATCTGTCAAGAATTAAATCACCCTTGACTTATAAAACTTTCAAATTTTCGATTTCCCCCAATTAAGCATTTTCCATCTAGCAAAGACACCCCCACTTCTTAGGTTTCAGACAAGAGCTACTGGAGAAGAGGGTCAGGTCCCTGCCAAAGTAAGATAAAATATAAAGAAGCTCAACATTTCTTTTATTACATGGGTCAGCACTCTGTCTTTATTCAAGCTCAATATGAGCAGGACACACATAGGCATGAAGAGACTGAGTCACCTACAGCTTAGGAAGAGGAAACGGTGAACATGATATAATACATGGTATTCTGGTCTACTGGATTATCTGGCTAGGACAGGTCATTACCTCTTTCTTTGTATTTTTATTTAATTTTCATAAGGCTCTCTGTAATGTAATTAATTCAAATTCACTTATATAGTACTAATGGTTAATGAAAAAAGAGTGGAGGTTGGGAGCAAGGAATAGTTTATATCTTAAAATTACTGATTTTTGACTATAAGGGTTATTTTTATATTTTATTTATTATCTCATGGATTATTTATTTATTCATACAATTGGCTTTATACAAATTTACAAATACCTTTGAGCCTGGGGCTCTTTTGCAAAGGTTCCACATCAAAGCAACATTAGAAACAATACATAATGGGATAATACAATGCAAATGATACAAACAGAAGGACAATTATTTACAGGGAAAGTGTCATTTGAAGGAGTCATGAAGGTTACAGGTTTATATAAACAACATCAGGATTCCATTAAAAAAAATTTAAAATAACAGGCAGGTACATCAATATATTATGTTACATGTGGATTTTGATTACACATGTTTACATGATCTAATAACCTGATAAAATCTGATAGTTTAGCAACTCTGAAGTTTAGCAGCTTTGACTTATATTTATGAAACAAAACCAAAAATAAATCCTCCTCCTCCAGTTATGTTTTGGGCTAAACACGCCATACATTATAAGTAAACGTGAGAATGATAAAGTCTTATATTTTATGTGTTGTTATATGCTCCTATACTCTATGTTCTGAAGTATAAAATAATGAAAATCTAATAAAATGTAAGCTTAAAAAAAAGGTTCTCTTTATGATATGAGCATATTATTAAATCAGGTTTTTGTAATTAGGGTTATATGTGTTAATACTTTTAACTAATTATTGAGTATAATGGTAATGTTTTCTTTTCTTTCTTTCAGGTTCTGATGGCCCCCAACCCCAGCCTTACTTTAAACTGGAAGTATAACTTAGAGGTTGGAGTAACGAGCTGTGAATGAGGTTGGTACCTCTAACAGACCTGGGTTTGATTCCCCAAACCTCCACTTGCATACTGTGTATCTCTGAGCAAGTCATTTAACCTCCCCAGCGGTCCTGGGTCACCCCTGAAAATGGGCACCTGTGCTCAGTGGGCCCTACCCAGTTACCAAAGAATAAAAAAAAAAAAAAAGTGCACTTTTTCATTGTTTATTCTAGATTTGTGATTGTACCCCCATGTAAGGAACTTAGATGCTATTAAGATTATTTCTGTGACTGCTTTTGTTCCTATTCAAAACATGCCTTTAGCAAGTTTAGGTATGAGTATTCTGTTATTGTTCAAACAGTTTTGCAATTACTGATATACTATGCGATTTGGATATGCAGTGTGGCAGACTGCATCATGATACAACTGTAAACTGCCACCTAGCATTACTGGTGGTTTATCAAACTTTTCATTCACTGTTGTTTTCACACTGCAATGGTCAACAGCATGTTATGTGCATAAAATGTCAATCTTGAGTGTGTGACCGGCCTTTGAGGAAGAGCGCATGCCTGAAACCAGTCAGGGCTTTTGAAGTTCCTCTGTGTCTTTTGTTAACAGTTATTCTGACCGGCTTGTAAGTTTTTCACAGTTTTGCACACTGAAAGCTTTTTGAGAGAGATTACAGTGGTTGGTGACTTTTATGTTTACCGTGTGTGCATGCGCAGTGAACATTTTGTTTGGAGAGTGGCTTTTGAGGGGTGTGACCCTGTCAGTCCAATGCAGACTAATCTGCAATGGGCTCATCTGTGTCACACCAATCATCAGCCAGGCTGATTATCACAGTATTCTGGCTTGCTGGTTGGAAACTTTGTGTATTTCAAAGTAAAGAGCCAACCCAATTATAGGTCCGAATCATAGGTCAGCTCTTTCCTTTGATCTACGCTGCCCAGCAAGCACAGCTGATCTGTCGAGATCAGCCTGCGGAGGAATTACACCCTTTATCAAAGAAAACCATCCATCGATGTCTGTTGCTGGCACTGCCATAACAGTTCTACCACCTGACCTTCCCTCTCAGCACCCACCACCCCACCTCCTCCACAAACATAACACCAACAGTGGGGGTGCTCAATCCCCCAGTGTTGCCACCTGAAATAAATAAAATTGTCCCTCATCATTTTTTTGTTAAACCCTGTAAAAGAGAAAACCATCCATCGATGTCTGTTGCTGCCATTTCTGTGCCCCCACACAACCCTCCCTCTCAGCACCTCCCCCTCCCAAGCCCTTACTTACCCACCAGGGGTCCAACATCATAATCCTCTCTGGACCACAGACATGTCTTCACTCTTCAAAGCTGAACTGCGAACTGAGGAAATCAAGTATGTGGTTCAATGTATTTCAATGGGGTTTTGAACTTAGTGGCATAACTTGGGCATTTTTGAACAGTTATGACCCAAATTTTCAACATGACTTTTTTGGAACCCCACCTCATGAATAATGGCAGTGAAATTAGGCAAATCTGTCCAGAAAGGTGATATTGCCGTCACTGCATGAAATCAACTTTCGGGCAGGAGCTGAATATTTTTCTCCACCCTTGTTCATGAGGTGGGGTCATAAGAAGGCTATGTATAAAATTTGGTGTACAAATACTAAAAAAAAAAAAAAACAACAGAGTTATGAGAATGTGTTAAAATTTGTGAATGCACGCTCATAACTTTGGTAATTTTCAATATTTTGACCCCAAATTTTCAACACAGCCATTTGTTCACAGCACTTCATGAATGTGACAAGCTGTCATTTTTTAAATCCTGGCCAAAATGTGTTTTCACATTCCAAAAGGTGATTTTTTACAGTTGCTGCGCAAAATCACCCTTTGGGCAAGAGTTGAAATTTTCTCTGCCCTTGTTCATGAGGTGGGTTCATAAGAAGGCCATGTTGAAAATCTGGGGTAAAAATATTAAAACACAAAGTTATGAGTCTACATTGAAATTTTACAAATGCAGACTTATAAATTTGGTAATTTCAAATTTTTTTTATATTTAAATTTTTTAGTGAAGTTTTTGAAAATACAAAAACAATGATACATCACAAAGCCATTGAAGACATAAAATGTCATCATTAATAATGACAAGAATAGACCAATAGTAGTTATCTTACTTCAATATCTAAAGATACTAAGACTAAGAGAATATAATAATATAATAACTCTAATTCTATTTAAAAGGAATACAACAATAATATTAAGTAAAAATATATCAACTTAAACTTGCCATCACTGATAGTAATACATTTTAGTAGCGTAACATAAGCAAATCTGGAATCTATGCTGTGGGCCGGATATTCAGACTGCGCTGGGCATCGGAGCAAGCCTGGGCACAGTGCAACTGGGCTGCATCAGGGCCAGGACCAGGTGATATTCAATGGTAATGCACCATGGCTCAGCACCATTGAATATGGCAGGTTTAGCGTACAGACTGTGCATGGTGCAGTGGCACTGCACCAGCGCAAGCCACAGAGAGGGAGCACAAGGATGCGCCAGCGCAAGTGCAGTTGCGCTAGGTGCATCACCCGCGATATTCAGCCGGAGGCATGCAAATGAGGCCATAATCTATGCAAGGTGCAAATGAGGCCATTTGCATGTCATTATGGTCCCATTTGCATGCGTTGCACTGGGCACTTCGGCGAAATGCACCTGGCGCCCTGCCATGCTGCAGTTGGTGGGGGTTGGCTCCCTGGTGGGCTAGTGTAGCACCCTCATCCTGTCCACCCGATCGCGGGTGTCTGCAGTCATAGACCAATCCCTGGTGGTCTAGCAGTCCCCTTGCTGCCCGATCACGGGCATCTCTAATTTAAATTCAAACCCTGATGGTCTAGCGGTCTCCCCGCTGCCTGATCGTGGACATCTGTAATTTAAATTCAAACCCTGGTGGTCTAGCGGTCCCCCCACTGCCCAATTGTGGGCTGTCATGGCTGCAGAAAGTCACCTGGTGGTCCAGTTGTACCCCCTCCCACCTCCCACAGAGGACCCCGGCCCTGGCACCCCTCCATCATGCGGGTGACAGCACCCTACCCACATACCACCGGCAACCCACTGAATGACAGGTACAGTATGCTCAGTACACCTATTGGTCACACTGTGGGAACAATGAGCATACACACATACTGCACCCATCATTCGGTGGGCGGTAACCAATATGTGGGTGGGTGCCACCCGTCAAGACGGGGTGCCGGTGACTAGGTCCCTCTGTGGGAGGGGGGTATCACTGGACCACCAGATGACTTTCTGCAGCTATGACAGCCTGTGATCACAGCGGGGGTCTGCTAGACCACCAGGGTTTGAATTTCAATTACAGATGCCCGTGATTGGGCTTACAGGGTGGGTGGGGTCCACTGACCACCAGGGGTGTATGTGTGCTTGTCAATGGTGTTCTGGTGAGTGTGGCCACCCACGACTGGCGGATGCTGTGTTGCACCTTGCAATACAGCAGCCCACCTGTGGGTGTCCGGGACTTGATCCTACTTTTCTGGGGCTCAACAGACAGTTGGGGTCGAAATGTGGGAGCCCACTTACAAGTCAATATTACCTCTCAGCTGCCCTATCTTGGGTAGTTATAATGTGTCAAAGCAGGACACCACTGAAAATGAGATACAGTATTTTATTTGGAAAATGTTTCACATTGCAATAGTGCATCTCATCTGCTCTATCCTGGGTAAATATATAGTAAAGATGTGTTAAGCAAGACCCACTACAACACCAATACCAGCAGTGAACATTTGGCATTGACAAATACTTTTTTCCCCGGTTTCCTACATATGTATGTACATTTTATTGCTGCAGGCTATCCCCCTTCCCAATAAAATCCTGCACTTCTGGTTTTAGTGGCAATGTAGAATGCTATATTTTTACACATAATCCTATATTTTACTGTAGGGTTATAAACTGCACAAAAGTTGTTTAACATACTTATAACACAAGGAGAGCCAAGGTCCTCTTCAGAGCTGCTAGTCCCACCAGCATCAATGGGTGGTGAGTGGTTCTGCCGCTTTAGCTTTTTCCAGAACTCGGCACTGTAAACAAACAAACAGATATAAACCAGCTGTGTCAGAATTAAGGAACAGTCCAAAGCCATTTCCCACTGGAGACACTCCAGTGGAGGTTGTGTTCGATTGTGGTGGTGGTTGTGGTTTCTGTGGTTGTTGCATACCCCCACACTGTTCCCAGTGTTGGAAATGGGGAAAAAAGTCACTGGGGGAACCTACAACCTTCTAAATACTGTATGATCGAAATTACCCGACAGGAGTTGGGGACACTTTTACTCATTGTATATTGCATTTTTACATGTTATTTAGCCAGTTTCGTAACTTTAGCGTAATAAATTTTAGACCGGAGCAACCTTTCCCAATTTTACTCCTGGAAATGAGTCAAACTTTAAAATGTTATGCCGTTAACAGAGTTCCCCAAAGGTCAACACCCCCCCCCCATTTTCACCATTGCAGCTGTCATGACAGTACCCTTCCTCCAGCTCAGAGAGTGGGAAAGCTACTGCCTTTCTAGCCAAACACCTTATAATTACTGGGACTCATTTTTTCCCTAAGAGAAACTGGGTTGTAATTCACCATTCTAACCAGCTGGTTATAACGGTGAACACGTGCCGGGTTTCCATAGCTCTGCACATGTGTCAGCTGCAGCTCTTCCCATCTTCAGCACCAGACACCAACTGAGAGACTTCACTGCCACTGGGACCAGATGGTAAATTATTAAAAAAAAAAAAAAAATCACTGGGCTAACATCCTTAAATGAGCCTTTTTTCCAACAAATGGGAAAAAAAAAAAAAAAAGGTTAACGTTTCTACTGCTGGCACTTGGGACCAACCATGCTGAAACATGACTGGTCTGTGGTCACACAGGAACCTCTTTTTATATCATTACTGTGGCAAAAAAATGATACCCAGCAATGATATAAAGTAAAGCATGGGGTTGTGTGCATAACTCACATTTTATACACACCCTCAGTGTTGGATGCTTTAATAAACCCTGCGAGCTTCGTTCTCAGGATTTATGTAGCATCCAACACCTCATGTGTGTGTAAAATTCACTTTAAGCACACAACCCCATATATTATTCTACATGTTCAGCTTCCAAATGGATTAGGCTTTTAAAAAGGATGTGTGCTATCAAACTCACGCTGTAGCTGAACCACAAATGTTACATTATACTTTGTGGACTTCACCTCAGCTGTGGGAGGGATCCAGCCAGGGTTCTTTTCACATGGTCTCTGTGGGACCCTGAGCTATTGTGAAGGAGGCTATAAAAATAATATAGATATAGATATAGATATAGATGCAATATACTATATTTAGGGTTGAGTAGGGGAGGGTTCTATGTTAAACCTCAAATTTTTAACTTTAATGTCTTTGCAACCGTTTAACAAATTTGCACAGAATTTTGCACACATGGTCTTGTGGGGTAGATTTCTTGAAATAAATTTTGTTCCAGTTGGATGTGTAGATTCCGAGATGTGGAGAGCGAATAAACATAAAAACTTGCTGTTTTTTGCAGTTTTTTTTGTCATCGCCTTGCACCCAGATGGTTTGGAATTTTGGTCTGAAATTTTTAGGGTCGAAAGGGCTTGTCCCACAGATTTGACTTTCACTGCTTGGTAAAAAAAAATATTAATCCGTTTTAAGGTTATTAAATTTTAAAATGTTGGTTTCTGAGCATGCTCAGTACAGTCGTTTAGATAGATGTTTGGAATGAAAAAAGAATTTGGCCCGCACGAAAAAGGATCCTTTCCTTATTTGGAGCCCATCCTTTTTAGAAAGGGAAAAAAACATTTTTTTCATTTGCTGCCATCTTGTTTTCTGCTTTTCTCTCAAAAAAAAAAAAAAAAAACGAAAATTCAAAACCCACAAAAGACGATATCCTGCAGAGAGACCAAGACATGTATCTTGCTCACCAGGACTCAGTTTGGTGGATTCTGCAGTTAACTGTTGGAAAACTGACCCCAACTGTGTGTTTTATATTACTTTGTAAATCCTTTTTCGTGACTCGCTTCCACATTTTCCATATGGGCTTTTTACGAACAAAAAAGGATCCCTTTATACGGAAAACTATTTTGAACTTAGTTTTTTGGGGAATTCTTTATTCATTTGAGGGGATTCTTTATTTCCTTTTTTCATTTGATATGGAAAAGGATTCCTGCAAATGAAAAAAGGATTTTGCAAGCCATCCCTCTAATTGTGTGAAATTTCCCTGGTGTCTAGTGGCACCCCCAAACTCCAATTGCCATCCCTGTAATTATGGTATCTTTCCCTGGTGTCTAGTGGCACCCTCTACCCCACCACTACCATCTAATTGCCATCCCCATAATTATTAAATATTTCCCTGGTGTCTAGTGGCACCCCCACCCTCCAATTGCCATCCCCATAATGATTACTTTTTCCCCTAGTGTCTAGTCTCACCCCCACCATCCGGTCATTGTGCCCGACCACAATAAAGAAAATGGTCCCTCAATGTCTTTTTTTTACCTGTATCGAGTGCCACTCTGGTTCAATGGCCTCAGCCCAACCATCTCCTCTGCCCCAACTATTGGTATGTTTAAAACTAGGCTCCAGGACTATCTCACTACCAACAGCTCCTGTGACTGCCCAACTTAACCTTGTTTCTCCACTTCCCTTTCTGCTCTAGTTGTCCCCCCACACTGGATTCTACCCTCACATCTTGGTATACCCAATACTGCACTTTTCACCCTCTTGCCTTCCTACATTCCTTCCCCCCCACCCCTCTTCCCTCTCCCTATGACTCTGGCACTTCCTAACTGTTGTCTATTTTCTCTGACAGTCGCTGGCTGCCTTGTTACAATGCTACCCTTGAACTGTATTAATCTGTACTCTGTTTGCAATGTCCACATTGTTGTAATGCCTGTCTTGATGTTCCCCATAATTTGTATTTCTCTGACGTGGAACCTTTGTAAAAGAGCCATGGCTCAAAGGTATTTGTAATCCTAGACTTGATAAATAAATAAAAAAGAAAAGGGTCCCTCGCTGATCCAACTCCCCCCATACTCCAACCTCCCACTCAGGATCCACCACTCTGCACCCCCTAACACCCTCACTCTCACTCTCGTGAACAGGTCCCAGGGTGCAGATCCACTCTGCTATGGAAGAAACATCTATGTTTGCTGGAACTGTGGACTGCAATATGAGAAACTAAGGTAAGTGCAGTTAAATTTATTTTAATTGGGTTTTCAGCTTTGATGCAGAACATTGTCATTTTTGCATATTATTAAATCAAATTTTCTACATGGCCTTACTAAGCTCCACCTCATGAATAATGGCACTGGAATTATGCAAATCTGGTATGAAAGGTGATTTTGCGCTTGCTTGGCGAAATCACCTTTCCATCAGGATTTGAACATTTTCATCACCCTTTTTCATGAAGTGGGGTCATAAGAAGGCTATGTTGAACATGTGGGGTCAAAATATGTAAAATGGCAAACTTATGCACATCAGTTGAAATTTTGGTATGCTCACTTGTAACTTTTGGTAATGTTACATATTTTTAACCTAATTTTTCAAAATAGGCATTTTTTATACCACCTCAAGAAATTGACAGCTGTCATTTTTTGAATCCTGTCCAAGCTGTCTTTTTTCATCTGTAGCGTGGAATGATATTGCAGTTGTGCGGAATCACATTTTGATGGGAATTTGAACATTTTCAGTACCGCATGCATGAGGTGGAGTAATATTTATTTATTTACTTGGTTTTTAATAACTGGATAAGTACACTAGATATTAAATATGTCTATTTTCAGGCACGACCTGAGAGAGTACAAGTCATGAAAACAATCATGACACTTAGAACAGAGAAAACAATTGACATGAACAATGTGAAAGTTAAACTAGTAACATTAATACAGACAGCTGAATGATGAAATGCTAGGTAACAAGGAGAAATCATGCATAATAATAAAACAGTGTAATACAGTAAAAAGTACAAAATAGTGGGCGAAGTAAATCTGTGCAAAACAGCAAACCCAGAGGTGAAACAAAACAAAGTGGCTAAAAACAGACAGGAGGCAGCATGCATAAGTTAACTAGGTTAGGCAGCAGGGACAAGCAGTAGTTAGATAGCTTAAGTAGGGTGATGAAGGACGCAGGTACAGGGGTCAGAGACTAGGAGGTAGTGGTGGAGCTCCTTTTTTGAAACGGACATGGCAAAGGGAGAGCCGGATGGATACCGGCAGGCAGTTCCAATAATTCGAGGTTGAGTAGGAGAAAACCTGGGATCACATGGTCATCCTACACCTAGGAACAGTTAGTAGGGAACGATCTCCAGAGTGAAGGGGGTAGTGGAGGCTTGGAGGAGTTAGTAATATGGCTAGGGATGAGGCCACCCCATTTCTAATAATTGTATCTGTTAAGGTGCCATGGGCATAGGAGCAGCTGGCATCAGGGGATAACCAGCTTAGACCACTGTAAAGCTGACAGGGGGTGAGTAAGCCGATGAGATGCCAGAGCAAAATGGCAAATTGTTGTAAGAGGTGTCCCATTTACAAAGATCAACTTTGGCAGCACTTATGAAGGCAACAGCGTTGTAAGTGAGGCTGGGAACAAGGACACCCTGGGCAATGGCAATTCTGGTGGAGGGAGTAAGGGCAGAACTAGTTTTAAAGTACAGGCCAAGCTTGGAGTTAACTGCTCTACAGGTGTTTGAGATGTGTTGGGCAAAGTCCAGAGAGGGATCAAGTGTAATTCCAAGGTATTTAAAGGTAGTAACACTTTGAAGGATAGAGCCATCACAGCTGGAGAGAGAGATAGTAGTCCAGGACACTTTTTCAGTCTGGGAGCAGAGCCAAACAGCATAGAGTCCATTTTGTTGAAACTGAGCAATAGCTTGTTTAAGGGAAAGCCAGGAGTGGATTTTATGGAAATCAGAAGTAAGGGTAGTGTTAATCTCAGTGAGGCAATCAGAGTTGGAGTAAAGCACTAAGGCATCTGCATAGAGTAGAGAAGAGCAAGATGTGGCATTTAGGGATAGGTCATTTAAGAAAGTGGTAAAGAGGAGTGAGCTGAGGATAGATCCTTGAGGAACACCAATGTTGACAGTGGATAGGTCAGAAACAGCAGAGTTATATTTAACAAATTGTTGCCTGCCTGCAAGGCAGCTGTCATACCAGGTAATCGCACCAGGGGAGATGCCAAGGGATAGCATTTTAAATTTAAGAAGAGAATGGTCAACTAGATCAAAGGCCTTTGTAAGGTCGATGAAGACTGCACCTGTTAGCAGACCATTCTTCATAGCAACTTTAGTACTGTTAGTGAATTTAAGTAGAGCAGTAATGGTACTACGGCCTTTCCTGAAGCCATGATGGGCATCAGAGTTTGCAGTCATGAAGATAGTTGATGGTTTTGGTGGAGACACTTTTTATCTAGACGTTTGCTCAGGACAGAGAGGATGGCTATGGGATGATAACTGGTGATAGATTGTGAGTCACCCTTCTTAAAAACTGGGACAATCTTGATGATCTTCCAAATATTAGAAACAACTCCTAAGCATAGGGACACCACAGACCCTCCCTAAAGGGTATTATGAATTCAGATAGATTGCACTAAGCCTCCTGATGTCACAACTTAGGATCCTGAACATGAGTCACATACCCAGGTACCACGTGGTAAGTAGATGTACATACGTTAATTCATTAGGGTAGCAATGATCTACCACTATGTCCCCTGACCCCCCAGCCCACCCTCTGGAAAAAAAAAAAAAAAGATGTAAAGTTTTGCTCAGTGTGCCCTTTACCTGTACTGTGAAGTTATGAGAAGTGAGCCTCCTTCTCTGAGCTTCATCTGGAACTTGATAGTAGCGCCTCTAAATGTAGGGTCCCATCTCTCTGCACTTCTCATTGGTTTCCGCTGCTTCCTGGGAGTTCTCACCCTGCCTGCCACATTAAATAAGTTTGTGCCATGCCCACTCTCTCTTGGGTCCTCTGTAGCCTCTTCAGAACCAAGTGCCTCACAGACACATTCTGACATTTCAGTTGTAAACGTCACATTATCAGATCCACTCCCGTTTCCATACCAGACTGCTTTGTTCCCTACTGACTTTAGTTTCTCACTGTGACAGTAGTTTTCAGGCATAACAACCTCTTCAGTAGCTGTAGGAAGCTTATTGTCTGCAACAGTCTCACCGTGGGCCACTGAGCAATCCTTCCCAAGCAGACTTTCCGAATTCGACAAACTTTTGCATTGCATGGTAATCAGATTCAATGCATCCATTGAGCTACAGCTGCGAAAGGCAGGTATGAAATTAAAATTAAAAGCTCCTGAATAACAAAATTGTGCATTGGTGCCATAACTGGCAGATAGGTATGGTGGATGCCAGTCTTCCATCTGCCTGTCGTTTTTACAGTGTTTTACACTTTGGAAAGCATGGGCAACCATCTCTGGTACGCAGTCCTCTGGTGGCACATATAGGGTCTCCATGTCTTGCCGTGGTAGTAGTTTGGCAGTTTCTTGCAAAAAATACAGAATGGTGGTCTCGGGCACTTGGATGCAGCATGTGATATCACCAGGGAGAGCTCGGCTAGGGCCAGGTTCCGAAGGAGATGACAGGGGACAGTTGTCAGATTTTCTAGGGAAGAAAAAATGCCTATGAGATACAAGTATTAATAGCCTCCCACTGCTAGGAAGTCTGTCTCAGTCCCTGCTGTGGTGGCTAAATGTTCATTCCCCCCAACCCCAGCATGGTTTCAGTATTGAAGAAGTCTACTCAACAGCATCCCTTGTGGCCAATATGTGAGTGCAGCAGAGCGATACACAGGGCAAGACACTGATCAAAGTTTATTTGTTGTGCACGTCACAGCAACTGCTTATCTTCCTCTAATGCAGAATACTGAAGAATACATCAAATAAAAAAAAAAAAAACCTTTATATAATGTGCACGGACACATATCCACAATATGCATGAAAAGAAATTCAGTGTCATAAAAAATGTTATCTCCACACATGTGTGATAAATTTTAGAACCCAGACTTTATCATGCATATTTAACACTGTCAGTCCCCCCCCCCAAAAAAAAAAAACAGCTTACTGTATAAACAGGACAAGCAATGGGGACCTGTGTGATACATCATTTATCTACACTCAATCAGTCTGACCTCAGTCACATCACTCATGGCTTACGCCACCTGTGAGGTTACCCAAGGCCAAACTGCTCATGTAGGTAAATAATGCATCATACAGGTCCTCATTGCATATCCTCTGTTTATTGGTTGCCCTGATGGCCAAGCGGCAGCATGTCACACTGCCATGCAGGTGACTAGACTTTGGGCGCAAGCTCAGGTTGCTCTATCAGGTGGCAGGCAAGACTGTGGTAGCATCCATGTGGTATAGGTATAAGTAATAAGCCACAACAGGTTTTGCATTATAGGATTTTAATGCACACCCCCAGGGGTATCATAAGGCCAAAGGCTGAGTGACCTTACACCCCTGAGAAGTACATTAAAATCCTATGATGCACACCCTGAAGGGGCTTATTACACTTTACATTCCTTATTACAGTCTGACTTCAACAAGCTCCAGCTTAATCTGGCTGGCTCAAAACTCCTCCTAAATGCTAAGAAGACCAAGTAAATGTTTTTCGCCTCAAACCATGTGGCTTCTTCTCCAGGTTCCCATAATGCTGTCTTACCCATCACAACCATCTTCAGGGACACACTCAAGGTCGTGGATCAATTTAAATATCTTGGAATCTGGTTGGAAAGCAAACTATCCTTGAGTGCCCATATCGATTGCCTAGCTAAAAAACTCAAAACTAGGCTGGGATTCCTCTTCAGGAACAGAGCCCTCTTTACAATGGACAGTATGCAGAGACTGATGCAGGCCAAATTTCTACCATTGTTAGATTACAGTGACATTATCTATAGCTGTAGCACCGCAACTCACACCCACAAACTCGACACCCTATACCATCGGGAGTCACGCTTCAAACTTAATGCACCATCCAGGACTCATCACTGTTCCCTCTATTCTTCTCTAGGCTGGACCTCGCTAGTGACCAGGCACATGTTACACATTGGCCAATGGACCTTGAAATTACTGGCAGGTAGGCTGCCTCACTATATCCATTCGTAGTGCATTTGTCTCACAACATCTAAATTTCAATATCACCAAGTGCAAGGTGTTGCATCTTGGTCGGGGAAACCCTAAACACAGGTACACCCTGGGAGGGGAGGCGCTGGAAGCCTCAATAGGGGAAAAAGACCTAGGGGTCATGGTGGATGCATCTACGAATAACTCTGAGCAGTGCAGGAGAGCAGCTAGCAAGGCAAACAGGATGTTGGGATGCATCGTAAGGGGGTCATCTCTAGGAGCAAGGAAGTGATTCTGCCACTATACAATGGACTGGTTAGACCACACCTTGAGTACTGTGTACAGTACTGGAGACCACACTTGAAGAGGGACATACAGCTCCTGGAGAGGGTACAGAGGAGGGCAACAAAGATGATACGAGGGCTAGGGGATTTGACGTATGAGGACAGACTTGAGGAGCTCTGCCTGTTTTCATTGGAGAAGAGGAGAGACAGGGGGGACATGATTGAGGTCTTCAAGTACCTCAAGGGAATAAATAGGGCAAACATGGAGGGGATCTTTAGACTAAAGCAGGGAGGTATCACCAGAGGGCATGGTTTGAAGTTGGAAGGTGGAAGGGTGAGGGGGGAAAAGGAGGAGGTTTTTCACTGAGAGGGTGGTGGACCCTTGGAATGCACTGCCTGGTGAGCTGGTTCAGAGATCCACAGTGGAGGGCTTCAAGAGAGGGTGGGACAGACACAGAAAGTGGATGTATCAGATGATGGCCTGTCCCGTGGGGTGGGGATGGATGATAGGGGTTTCTGGAGCTCAAGAGATGGGAGGGTCTCAGCACCCAACTAAGGAACTAAGGCTCGAGCAGACTCAATAGACCATAAGGCCTAATCTGCTGGCAAATAGTATGTCTACTCCTTACGTAACTTAGACCTTGTACTCCTGGATGCCCCAGGACACGTACTAAACAGGGCAGAAGTGCTATTAGCTTTGTACTCCCAACAACTGGAACCAGCTGCACAATACAGCTAACTGAACTTGTATCACTAAATTGCTTTAAGATACTGGTCAAGAAAGTGGTCAAAGTGGTATGCCACTGTTCCTAAAACTATTCAGTCTTATGTTCCTACTCGCCCTCACATCAGCATCCCTATCCCGCCATCCTTCCACCACCTATCCTGTCCCTTTACCCTGCTACCCCCTCCCACCACATCATCCCCGCTAACCCTGCACCACCCTCACTTCCACCCCATCCCTATTACCACCCCAACCCAGGACCCTCCACCCTACCTGTCCCTCCATCCTTCTGCCATCCATACAGACCCTCCCCTCCTCTGTCCTCATCTCACTACCGTCCCTGCCTCCCATCCCTCAACCCTTCCTTCCACCTTTGCTGCCCTTCTCTCTTCTGTCCCATGCCTCTACTACACCTGCCCTGACACCCCAATCACCTCATTGACCCCTCAATCTTAATTCACTGATGTACCATACTGATACGCCAGCAGAGGAACTACCCTCAGCAAGTACCTCCACGCACTTTGTCTCTCCTGCTTCAGAGGTGGTTGACCAGGTTCTTGTGTTTTCAATTACTGTCATATCTGTAATAGTTAGCTCCTCACTTTGTATTAGCCAGTGTTAGTATAAATGTTGTAACTTTATTACCTGCACCCAGTTCCCTTCATGTTATTGTATTTAGCTCTAGTGAATCTGTTTGCATATACACATGTATGTTCTTTGTTGTTATTGTCTTGTATACCAGGACCTCCTTGTGAATGAGCTTGCTCAATGGAGTATTTCCTGTAATAACAAATAGATAAATAAATAAATTATAAATGATAAAATGGATCCAAGTATGTGCATGGTGAGGAAAATGAGATTTGAAATGTGCCATCCATTTAAAAAGATTTAATGCATGGTCATTTGACATCTCTGCCAATGAAATTTTTAACATTTTTTAAGGCCCCTCCCCGTGTAAAATTTAAATAAGTAATTCGGTCCTTATCTATTCCATGTATGGTATTTACAGCCTATTTGGGTTCGGTGGTAAGCTTTGTTTTATACCAGGCTACAAAGAAAAGTAGTGTCCCCAGCCCCTGCCCTATCCCCTAGTACTTGACCCCATGTCTCCAGCAACTCCTGTGTATAGATACAGGTGGATAATGTCATAGCTGACTATCTTGGATGGGCAAATAATGCAAATGAAATGGAGGAGAGTCTCTCCTCATTCTCCATTTACTGCCAATGGGCCATGTAGCGAGGATGTAAACCATATAACCAATGACATCCTTGCTTCAGCTGCACTGCTTTATATTATTACTGTAGGTGTGGGAGAGATAGGCCCCTGTCCCGTGCCTGGAGCTGTAATCTTCTATATGCCACTCTGGGTTGTCCCCCATTCTATGACTATCTTGAAATGTATTTGTCCCATTTCTTAAACTGTTCTTGGGATGCACATACCAGCAGTGTTTAGAAGAGGCACAGGAAGCATGGTAGCACATTCATGTGTATGGACTCTGTTACTGGCATGGGGCAATGGTGGGCAATGCCATCTTCCCCAAGTCCCCTAGAACTGCCCAAGTCAGAGAGACATCATTTAAATGCAGATTTTAGGGTCTATTGGGAGATGTCGTATACACACACACAGGCCCTGTCCACACTACACCACTTACAGTCTGTAACGGTTCCAAACCGTTACAGACCGGAACCGTTACAGTGTGTCCACACTGCCGGCAGTGGCGGCTCTACACTAGGGCCCGCCAGGGCACGTGCCCTGGTAAAAAACTGCTATGCCCCAGTTGGTGCCCCATATGGTGCAGAGCTTCCCCCATAGTAACAATATATCAGTGCGCTGGTTGCCATCTGTTGTGCCCCAGCTGTGCCCTGGTAACCATTTGTGGCTAGAGCCGCTACTGACTGCCGGCAAACAGTCTTGATAACGGTTTGGAACCGTTACAGCCCATCCACATTGTGGGTGCCGTGTAACCATTACAGCTGCATCCTATCCCACAATGCAGCTCGTGCTGCACTAGGGGAATGCTGGAGCTACATGCTCACGTGTCCACACCATGGCTGGTAACGTTACAGGGGCACAACCGTTTTCGTAACCATTGCTCAAACCACCTCATAAGTGGTTTCAACAATGGTTATGAAAATGCCTTCTTTAACGTTACAGGTGTAAACGCAAACCATTGCGGTAACGGTTTGAGCCCTCTGTAACGTTACAGAGGCATAGTGTGGACAGGGCCACACACACACACACACACATACACAGACAGTATTTAACTGCTGGCATGTTCCATTTGAACTTACAGTACATTGTTGTACAATGCCCACTGAAGGATTGTAGTTAAACTGTTGTACTGCCGTCTTCTCCCTATTTAAACTATTCCCCAACAAGGCTCCATAGTCCTCTAGGTGTTTCCATAGGGCTAGCACAGAGACATCTAGATCTGCAGGGTATACTAGCAGATAGATCATCTGCAAAGAAGGCTACCTTATGTTCCAGCCCTCAAAATATTCCCTGAACATCTCCAGCCTGTATAGCTAGGAGGCTCAGTATATAGGGCAGACAGCAGTGAGTATAGTGAACAGCCTTACCTCATTCCCCTAGATAGCTGTATCAAAATGTTGACAGGGAAACACTGGCTTTTATAAATGCTCTTGGATCTTGACATAGGCAGCAGTTACAAGAACAGCACCGTCCACCAGTTGCGATATTAAAAAAAAATAAAATAAAATAAAAAAAAGGATATTTACTCACAGTTTGCATTCCTGATGAAGTAGGCAAATACGAAACCAGTCTGGCCTTACTGTGAGTTGGTGTATGTACCCTGTGTGGCACTTTGGATTTTGCAACTAACCGAGTACATAAAATCCTTTTTTATATAGAATTGCAACTGGTGGATGGTGCCATTCTTGTCAATGCTGCCTGTTGTAACTTTGCTGATGATTTTAGTATAATAAAAACCCATTTACACTCAGCCAGCTTTTTTTTTTTTTTTTTTTTTTATTATTGTATACAACTGATGTAATACACTCAATCTTTGCACTTTAGGGGAGTAGGTTTTATTTAGTCTGTATGTATATGCTGTATTTTAAGTAGATTTATACTGTATGTGTGTTTGTATGTGTAAATGCATGTAAAATTTTGGTAAAGGCCTTTGACCGAACAAATAAACTCTTGAACAAACACCCCCCCAACCACCACCACCTCCAGACCAAAAAAAAAAGAAAAAAACTGCTTTGCAGTGGTGTCCAAGGAAAAAAAGGTTTTTTGTTTGTTTGTTTTGTTTTTTTTATTACAAAGAGACGACTGCTGAATATTAAAACAGCAGTACCAGATCACAACATGCAAGTATCTGTTCTTTATCCTTGTTAGTCGAGCGGTTGCTTTGATTTGCTATAATTTCAACTTTATAATGTTAATAAAATGTATATAAAAAAATTGTCCCCATTGAACTCTATGGGGTGTACACACGCGGTCTTTGTTTACTGATGTCAGCAAATGTGCATGCGTGGGGGGGCGTCGGCATTTTTGGGAAGTGCCTGTGTTATGGGTGTCTTCTCCTCTGACTTATTTTACAAGTGTTATATTTTAAAAACACAGTAGAAATAAATGGAAATTTTTATGGCAAGAAACTCAGGACCAGGTATGCCATGTAATATGTATAGGGGTTGGGAACAATGAGTCTATGAAGCTGCTCTTGAATGTGCAAAGTTTGGGGTTTAACACTGAACACCATACCCAACTGTAACTATAGTGGCGCTACTACGCCACTATAATCAGAATTGTTTTCATGTTAGAGTCTTTAAGCAATAAGGCACAACAAGGTGTTGGTGATATTAGGTTCCTCCATGGTCTGGGATGTAGTGAGGTGTGAGGCAAAGCCAAGTGCTTTCAGCCCCTGACCATGAGGGAAACCTAGTGCTACCAACGTCCCTGGAGTGCCTTATTACTTATATAAAATAGGCCCACATGCAACTGTTAAAAAAATGAACACTCAAACTTTACAAAGCCACAAAAAATATAATAAAATATTGTTAAATAACGTAATATAGTTCCTCCACAGATGTTTTACCCATCAGTCATTTGTCTTTCTACACATTCAATACAATGTGTGATTGTTTGCAATGGAATAAAAGAATTCAAAAGCTCTGCATTATGAGCTGGCCCGGTGGTGCTGAGGGCTGAGTTGCTGGATGCCTCACCTCGCACCAATCCGGTGACCCATGTTTGGGAACGAGCGTGGGTCATCGAGGGTCAGCGGGGAGGAGATGGATCAAGCATCTGATGGGCTGCTCTCCAACCCCAGGGAGGGGGTTAAGACAAGGTCAACACACATCTGACCCCTGACAGAGACTGGGGTCTTGGTGTTATGTTTCCAGACGCATGGGGCATGGGTGCTCAACAGACATTTGGTGGGGTCATGCATGGGCATCATTGCACGCCGAGCATCTGTAGGGTGAAAAACAAGGAAAAAGACGACCCTGGTGGCTGGTCATGGTGGCTTGATGGCTGTCCCCCGGCGCTTCGACTCCGGAGGTAACACCCCAACCTAAATCCTGCTAAGCGGGTGAGTAGGGGGCTCCCCGCAGTCCCACCATGGGGGGGTAAGCCGTGGGAGGTGCAGGGGTGAGGATCTGAAGAAGCAAAGCATGGGGACGGCAGCTGGACGAAGAGCTGACCAGGTCCAGGGAGGGGAGAAAGAAGTAACAAAATAAAAAAAATAAAAAACACCTCTGCGTTATTCCAGTAGTAGAATGCTTCACCAACACCACCACACACACATGGAATGGTAACATGGAATACATGATTTCAAAATTCTTCAGAGTTCCACTGGCATACACACACAGGCCTCAAGTGGAGCCAGAACCTCAATTTTATCTGTTGCCAGGTAAGGAGCAGGGAGTTCTCTGGCAAACTGGTAGAGATAGCAATGAAAACTCTGAATAGTACTTGAATTTTTAAATTTGTGTATGTGTGTAAGGAGGGGTTACTGAGCAAAAATAACATTTAATTATTTACTTACTTTAATGAACTTTCTTTTTCAGGGCCTTGTTGAAGATTTTTTATATACGAGTAAAGGTTGCAGCCATGTTTGTGATGGAAATTAGGAAGTAAGTGGCTTATGAATTCTGTGAGTTGCCCTGGTTGGCAGGGACTTATTTTTAGCCATTGGTGGTGTGCTCTTACTACCATGGCAAGAACCAAGTCTCAGACATTCAGGACACAGGATTTCCTTGCCCATGTTATATACCATATTATGAACTGAGGATCATAAATAGAGGAATCTGACTGGCCCAGAGCTCTTGGAAGCCGTGATGATATCTGGCTACATCATAACGGCTTCAAAAAAAGTTCCAGCACCACCAGCCTCCTTGCTCTCTACTGTCTGAAAACTATTTTTTTCAAAATGTACTCCTACACCTCCCAAAAACTCATTCATAAAATGTTTTAAAACTGGCTTCTTTTATTTTTTAATTTATAAAACTTGAAACTCCATTCATAATAGCAATAAGTCACTCCAGAGTGTGGTATATCATGGGCTATCCCATGATATACCACATCCTGTCATGCCTTATTGCTTAAATAATAGAGAGTGCATCTTTGGATGATGATTGTTAAGCCATGACAAACTTGATCATTTGTGAAAAAGAAAAAGTTTGCAATATGAATTTACCTTTCTGCAGAAAATGACAACATAGAAAATACTGGATGGGCAACTATGCACACCAGTGTATTCTGCCACAGAGGGGTTCTGATTCCCTCTGACCTCCAGTGCGAAACTCAAGGGGTCTACGGGAATCAGAACCCCTAGGTGACAGAACACACTGGTTGTGCATAAAGTTACTCATCCTGTATTTTTTTTATAGTGTATAGGATTATGTGAAATGTGCATAGAGTGGTTCTTTCCCTTTCAGAATGAAACTGGCTTGTGCAGTCTCTAGAGATTTCAGAATGCTACTGTGCCTCAAAAGAGTACAATCACATTCCATGAACTAGGGTACCATAGCAATTTGAAAGGGATGGAATTCTATACAGAACAGTGCTCTGCTACACACTATACGAAGTTACCTTTCTGTAGGAAATAAAATCTTTCTCGCACATCAAAATGAAACCAACAAGACAAGAATTTATTATCTTTGAAAAAAAAAAAAAACCCACACACAAACTTTCAAAATAGAGGGAGTCTGAAAATACATCTGCAGAGCAAGAGAACGTGTCAATACTAACGGAAACTTAAGTAGGAAACTGGTAAGGAACATAACACCCACCTCCTTTGGAAGAATATACCACAGCAACACCTCGCAACCATCGTATGCGAAAGGGGTTCATTTTACAGAAACTACATTCATTTTAAGACCGTAGTCTGGGTGATGAAAATTATCAAAAAAAAAAAAAAGTTAGAGCAGAACATAAAAAACTGTGAGTTGAGATATCAAGACATACTAACGGACAACAAATAGAGGAAAGTATGCCCTGGTACTGCGCACCCATACCTGCACTTAAGAGCCCCCGCAGAGTTCTGTGAGAGAGTTTATGAACACTCTGTGAGCAGCTGACAGGATTCGGTGACAGAACACGCACACAACATACACACCTGGTGGGCGGCTCGCGCTCCCCTCTCGCGGCCTCGCTCCCCGTTCGGCGCCCTGTCAGTTCATGGTGACCCATGCCGCGAGGCTCTCGGGCACCCCCCAGTGGCTCTGCCGGGGGCAACTCGTCCTTCTTCAGGCCCAGTTCTGCCAGCGCGATGCTGGTGGCCCCTGTCGCGCTGACAGTTTCCTCCTCCAAACAGGCAGGGAAAAGGGCCTCTCGCAAGTCGGAGAAATCGGGGACATGACTCGAGCCGAACAGCCTCTCCTCCTCTTCCTTCTCGGGCTCTCGGGACATAATGCAATTACCTAAGGGGGTCACAAGCAGATATGCAGGTGTCACACATATTCAGCTTAGGAAATGCGGTATGGCCCTAGTGTTTAGAGCACAGACTTGGGAGCCAGAAAACTCGGTCTCGGATCCCCCCTACAGCCATTTTCTCACAGTGTGATCCTCTCAGTGATTCAGCAGCACATCTAAAAAGTTAAAAATGGGTAAAAAGCAGGATCCCACTGAAAACATGATATTGGATCTTAGCGGGGCTAGTCTGTATTACTGACAAAAATGCTGTTCTAGGATAACTTTTAAGTTTTCAAGACAACCGTTTTTTTAATGCAGTACCACCGATGTCCCCCAAGTGAGGCAGATTTTTCAGACAGGATACAAAAATATCATGCGATCAGGTGGTGGGGAGGCAAGTGCAAGACCAGACCACCACCGGAGAGAGACAAGGACATTTTGTATTGAAACAAGCAAACAAAAACTCTTCCAGATTATCAGAAAAAGCTAACCCCTGCAATCGTATCAACGGCTGCAATAAGTAATATGTAACATTCTAAGTACTTCTGGCCAGTTTTTTTAAGCTCTCATTTTTGAAGGGCCCATCAACCAGTAAGTAATCCAGTCAGGAATCAACTAAATAAGCAGATCTTGCAAAGAAAAAAAATCAGAGTCGGATCGGCATCTCAGAATTATTTATTTGCAGTCCAGATCTAGATATTACTATCTGTGAAATAATATATCTATTATTTGAGGAACTGTGAACATAAGCAAAGTTGGGGGAGCACTTCTTAATGTCTAGTTTGTGGGGCCCTCAAAGATCTCAAATGCATTTTTAAAATCCAAAGTAACACACCTAGATCTCTAAGGATTTATTACAGAGGTAAACCAAAGAAAAATGTAATGCAAATACCTGGTTAGAATGTCAGATCATTGTCTTAAACTGCAAACAGAAGTGCTGAGAACAGGAGAGGGGGGAGTGTGTCTCAGTCATGGAGGAATCAGGGTCTGGTCTATCAGGGGGAAGTGAAAGCACCTGACACTGAACCTCGGTGACTCTGCAACAAGGTGTTAAGGAGCCCCCATATGCTCTAAGAGCATTTAGCTGGGGGAGGAGTTAGGAGTTATTTTCCAACTCTCAAGCCTCAGTTTTTCAACTCGGGAAAAGGCTTACAAGTTCAGGCAGTGTTATCACCTTTTAAGAAGCCCTACATCGGGACAATTCATGCTAAAAAGTGATTTTTTTTCAGGACATTATGGTAACTATGACCTGTGCAATAGACTTCTTTTCTCTAAATAACCAGAACTAAATTGAAACAAAGTGTTTCACTTTTTATCTTTTTCATATTGGATTTCATTGTTTCAAATCATTTTGTAGTATTGAAGTTTTCTGCAAGTTCTGGAGGAAAGCGGAAACGCTTTCTATCTAGTATAAGATCCGAACATTTGCCTTTTTTGTTTGTTTTAGTTTTTTTTTTTTTTTTGTTTAATTTTTTTTTTTTTTTTTTTTGGCAAGACACAACCACCTGAAGCAGGACAATCGTGACAAAAAAACCAGGGCAGGTGGTAACCCTAGCTGCTCAGACACTTGTAAGCTGCAGGGAAGGACACTGGTTTACGGTGTTCGAAAAAGTCAAAATACATATTTTATTTATTTATTTGTATTTCGGATGACACCTTTGAGCCAAGAGCTCTTTTACAAAGGTTCGACATCAAGACAATAAGGTACAAAACATAACATGATCATTACAATGGAACTTACACACACACACAAAAAGACAAGGTTACAATAATAGCAGCCAAAGGCATTGTCAAGGAATTGTGTTGCAAGTTAATTATACAGTACAAGTCATAGGCGGCTCATTGAAGCTTTGTTAGGAGTGGGTTAGTGGGAAAAGAGAAAGAAGAGTGGTGGTGAGGGGGTGGTATGGGAGACAGAGAGAGGGAGGAGGGCATTGTGTTGGGTATGTAGTAGTTGGGAAACAGCAAGGAAGGAGGAAAGGGGGGATGAAAAAGAAAAGGAGACAGATTCATCCTATACCCAGTAATGGGGGTAGCAGAGGAGGAGCTGAAGCAGTGAGGAGGGATGCTTGAGGGTAATATGCCTGGAGGGGATCATAAGAAGCAATCACAGAAGGCACTAGTCACGAGGTGTTGACGCAGTTTACACTTAAAGGCACTAATCGTGGCAATGTTGGAGATTTCTGTAGGTAGCAAGCTGAACCAGGTGGAGGCTCTGACAAGGTGAGAACGCTGAGCTTGAGAGGTCTGACAGCGAGGTATTGTAAAGGTTAGACTGTCCGATCTTCTACTTAGGTGGTGGACACGCTGCAGGGTCAATATTGTTTGGACTCCAGGGGGCATAAGGCCCAGTGATGTCTTCTTAGCTAGGATGCAGGTCTGGTACTTTAGCCTGCCGGATAGCTGGAGCCAGTTAGCCTGCTCGTAAATGTCACATGTGTGAGAAAGGCGGGCAGCTGAAATAAGGAGTCTACATGCCTTATTAATGGCTACAGCTATGCACCGGACGGTGCAGTATCAGTAGCTGATCCAAGATAAGCCCGTAGTCAATAGTTGAGATAACAGAACTCTGGATAGCGAGGTTCAAGGCTTCAGCCGTTAGGCAATGTTTATGCTTGTATAGTAGCCCTATACGGGAGTTTACAGTTTTAGCGATATTGTCAATGTGTTTGGTATATGAGAGGGAGCAGTCAAGGGTCAGGCCCAGATATTTAAACATATCCACCTGCTCAAGAGTGATGCCTTTGTGGTTGTTAATTATGAGCTCATGGTCCTTGTACTTGTTGTGGGTTCCATGGACAACATTGTTTTAGTTTTTTGTGGTTAAGGATGAGTTTATGTGAGCAAAACCAGTCTTCCACTTCTGTGAAACTTTTCTGTAGTTGAGACTGAAGGGAGGTGGGGTCAGTGTGGCAAGTGAAGATTACTGCATCATCTGCATACAGTAACATTCTGTCATGGCAGGAGACAGGGAGATTGTTCAGGGATATGCTGAATAACAAGGGACCCAGGATAGGACCTTAGGATACTCCAGCGTGGATTGGTAGGGATGAGAGGAATTCACCAATCCTGACCTGTTGGGTCCGGTTACTGAGGTAGCTTTGGAACCAGAGGGTAGTTTCACTTGAAAGACCAAGGAGGGATAATTGTTTGAGGAGAATGGAGTGATTGACAGTGTCAAATGCCTTAGTCAAGTCAATAAAAGAGGCGCCGACCAACTGGCCCTGATCAAGTGCATGATGGATATGTGTGGTGAATTCGAGGAGTGCCGTGGTAGTGCTGTGCCCTTTGTGGAAGCTATGCTGCTGGGAACATTGCAGGCTTTATTTTACAAGGTACTCCGTGAGCTGATCAGCCACTATCCATTCCAAGGCTTTGGATAGAGGAGGGAGGATGGATATAGGCCTGTAGTTGTTCATGAGAGTCTTGTCACCACTTTTATGGACTGGAGTCACCACTGCCAGTTTCCACTTTTGGGGGAACTGGGAGAGCATGAGGGACTGGTTGAGGATTTTGGTTAGTGGGAGCAGGACTCCATCAATGGTGAGGGTGAGAAGTTTCATATCCAGTGAATCGCCACTGACCCTAGACTTTCCAAGCACTTTAAGAATGTGTTTTTTAGCTAGGCTTTCTGGGATTGCTTTGAAATGGAAAGGAGGGCACCCTGGTGGCAAACCTGAACTAACAGGAGCTGGGTTGACTGTGGTGGGATCAAAAAAGTTAGGGGATAGCACATGACTAAGGTCAGCAAAAGTGGTGTTGAATGTGTTGGCAATGATTACATGGTCAAGAGCGATGGTACCATCTATGTTCAACATTATGGGTGTTGTTTTGGGATCCTTTCCAGTCACTTCAGCAAGGTTACGCCAGTTACTCCCGCCATTCCAGGTGCTGGCTAAGGCATTCCTGTAATAGTTAGCCTTCTCATGGTGGATTGCTCTGGTACATGCATTCCTTGCTGTTTTGTAGGCCTGGATATCAGTCTGGGTGCCAGTAGCCTTAGCACGATACCAGAACTGGTCTCGAGATTTCATTTGTGTAAGGAGGCCTAGTGTCATCCATGGGTTATTGACACCATTGATCTTACGCTTCTTGAATGGAGCATGAACATCTCAGGCTGAGTTGAAACAGGTGATAAAGTATTCAAGTGCTGTGTCTACATCGGGGGCTATATCGATTGGTGACCAGTCATGTTCACGAAGGAGTGTTTTAAGTGACTCAAGATGACCGGGGGTCAGCATTCTCCCATTAATAGTTTTGGGGAAGGGGGGAGTTTGGTGTATTTGTTAGTCCAGATACACAAGATAGAGGAGTGATCACTTAAGGAGTCTGGGAGGACTGTTGCTTCGGAGATGTGCTCTGGATGATTAGTTAGCACCCAGTCTAGAAGTGTACAGGTCCCTGTTCTGTAGCTTACTCTAGTAGGTGATTTGACCATTAGTGAGAAGTTATCAGTCACTAGAGCATCCTTGTAACTATTTGAGCTGGAGGCCAGCAAGTTGATGTTGAAATCACCAAGTAGAATAACTTCTGTATTCTGATCCAGGGAGTTGATACAGTCAAGGAAGGAGTGAAAGCCCAGATTGCTGAACTTGGATGGCATATAGGCAGAGACAACAATCAGGATCTTATGAGTTCCAAGAAGTACTTTGGCAGCAAGGATTTGGATGTCATTTCCAGGGATGGCCACGGGCATGACATGACCCATAAGGGACTCTTTAAGGTAGAGGGCACAGCCTCCTCCTTTCTTGGCAAGTCTGTCCTGTCTGAAAACTACGTATCCGGGAATTGCTATTGCGGAGTCGGGTATCTTCGGAGGCGTATGTTTCCAGCACTGATGGATGTCTGGATTGTGCTGGAAACCCAGGCAGAGAGGGTATTCAGTTTGGAGAGGAGGCTGCAGATGTTGATGCTTGCCAAGGAGAGTGACGCTGCACTGCTGTTAACCTTGTGGCCAAGTTGTGGTGGGCGGGGGTTAGGGTGAATGTTGCCTGAGGGGAGCAACAGCAGCAGTATTAGATGTTTTAAAAGGGGTTTAAAGTTGCTTCTGTGGGGCAGCAGGGCCCTCCCCCCAACAGGTTCCTTTCCATAAGGATGGTGCATGAGGTAGTGACCAGTTAGTCATAGCAAGGAGCTGTAAGGGCACAGTTGCAGTGGTTTTGAGAACAGGCCAAAAGTTTCATTTGATTCTTCAAAATGGTTGTTGGATAGATAGCCCTTAGAGACACATACATTAAGAGTTGATTTCAATTGAAAATGTTTGATACCTGGTGGTTAAGTCAAGAGCTAAAAGAAATGATCAACAGCTGAGGTCCACAGTCATAGAATGTGTTTAGAATTCCTTAAAGGGATGAACTCTGCCTGTGCATATGCAGGATGTGAAATCCTTTTGTCTGTATGTGTCTTTGTCATTCAAAGAGGTATTGAAAAGCCCAAATACAGATCATGGGGCAGGTCAGATGAATATGTTTTTCATGTGGGGGAAAAGTGTGATTCAGTATTTACTGAAATTGTCTGTGCAGTGGAATGTGTGCCTTCCAGACCAATGCATCTGTCTTTACTGACCATTTGGCCTTACTATGCAGACTGCCCATTACTGGAAAGCCTGCCACTGGGGCCATATGTTTACAGGTAAAGAGTTGTGTGTCTTCTATCGAATGACACATTACCTCATCCTGTTTTGGCAAGAGGACCATACAGTGAAGCAGAGAAGTTCTGTCAGCCCAGTCAACATGAGATAACATTATTATTCAGTTAGACAGACACACACACACACACACACACTATAAACCTATTATAAAGCAGTAGAATATTTTCCAGTGATTTAAAAAAAAAAAATACACTTCACAAGCATACTTTTCTACTGCTATGCATTTCACATAGGGCTATTCATTTTACACATAAATGTACCTTTGCTCCCCAGAGATGTACTAATGTTCCTAATAATGTTAAAACTATGTCTGGACTGAACTACTTTAAATGTAAAACAGCATTCATTTTTTTTTTTTTTTTAAAGCAGCTCTTGTGTGACAGGCTGGCTACTGTAGAGAATGAGAAATTTAGGGTACAGTTTGTAGGAGGCTGGGGTTCAAATCCAGAACCAGACTTCCTCTACTGGTCTGGTGCAGTTACGAGAGCACTGAGAAGATGGTATGTTCAGACTTGGGGGTATTCACACTGTTGTTAGAGTGCCTCCTCTGGTGCATGGGTGGGAAGCTATGGGAGTCGTGTGATCACACCATGCCACCCCCATCAAGAGGACAAGATGCAAGTAGATCATGTCAGGGTGGTGGGCATGGGGCCAGAATCCATTACAAAAATAAACAGTCCGGCCCAGATATTCAAAAGGGTTGTGCATGGTGCAACAGTGTAGGGACATGACTGTGCCCCTATAATATATAGATATGTATATCAGCGGGGAGTGCAGACCGGGTTGGACGGAGGCCCAACACATGGTGTAAGGGGAGAAGTACCCCTTCCTGCTTCCAGCGTGGAGGGGGAACTGAGGCAGGATGAGGGCCGTGGACCGGACTCTGTGATCATGGCACCCCGCCACAGATCCCAGAGGTGAACCATGGAGATCAGGGGTGTAAGTTTGGGGGAAGATCTGTATATCTGACCATGCTACAGTGATCTTCGGGGGGGGGGGTGGCTAGGCAGAAAGTTGAAGAGGGTTCAGGGTGGCATTTACCATCCTATATCTTAGCAAGTGAGGAATTCCACCAATACCTGAAAGATCAGTGTGAGCTGTAGTGGGCTGCTGGTGCTATTACAGCTCCATCCAAGGCAGGTTTGTGGGAGGCAGGGAAAGCGAGGAGGAGGGAGGATGACGACCAGAGAAACACTGAATTTGTTGTATACTGGGGAGGCAAGGGCCATATTCTTCTTTGCACAATGCCTATTTGAGTGGCATAACAAGCTGAGGCCACTCTTTAGCACAGCTGGCTAAAAGGGCACAGAGCCTCTGCCAGAGTTATAGCTGTAAACTGTCCAGGAGAGCAGGTGGTCAGGACGCTAGAAAGCATTGGGAGTATTTTCCAGACCTTTTATCACAGTTCATATAGTGCTGAATGTAGTGGCCAGGAAACTAAGACAGATAGGTTTCTAGAGGATCTGGCAATCCCAGAAATAACAGAAAAGCAAAGGGAAATGTTGTTGAGGTGGGGAGGGCCATTAACACTCTTTAAAAGAGGTAAAGCAGAGGGACCAGATGGTTTCATGACGGAATATTACAAGAAGCTGGTGGGCAACTGATGAAACTTTTGCAGGAAATGCTGGAAGAGACTAAAGGGGAGGGGCTACTTCCTGCCTCATACTACATGGCCTCGATCTGTGTGCTCCCCAGACCGGGGAAAGACCCATCAGAGAGTGCACCAAAGTGTGCCATTTCACTGGTGAATTGTGATTTGAAAGTGCTGGCCAAGGTCCTAACATAGCACCTTGAGCAGAACCTCCCTTTAATTGCACACCTGGATCAAACGGGGTTTGTGAAAGGGTTGTTATCCTAGCGCAACATGCATAGGTTACTCAATGTCACTAACACTACCACCAACAGCTTAATCTGGTTCAAGGTCAGTTGGCATTCATCTGTATCCCCCTCCCCCGGGTCGTGCCTGAAAATAGGCAGGATTTGTCTAGTGCACTTACCCGGTCAACAAAAACTAAATAAAAATAAATAAATAAATGTTATTCATTGGGGTTCTCCATATCTGGGTACAGCACGAGTGCCGTCAATGGATGCCAAAAAAGCACTTTATCACATAAAGTGGGAGTAGCTATTCAAGGTGCGGGGGAAAATTGGCTTGGGGGAGAAATATATAACATGGGTGAAAATTTCTAGATGCTGAGATGAAAGCCCAGATTTTGGTTAATAGAGGGACTCTCTGATGAATTTTGGCTCTAGAGAGGCACAAGGCAGGGGTACCCCCTCTTCCTATTACTTTTTGCCTTGGCAATTGAGTTGCTGGCTGTTAAAATAAGAAACAAGGTGGGGATTTAGGGAATACAAAGCCACCAGGGAAGGCAAAATAAAATCGCATTATATACAAACAATTTCCTGCTGTATATCACAAACCCACAGCAATCAATGCCCACGCTGCTGCAAATGATCGAGCAGTTTGCCAGTTTCTCAGGGTATTGCCTGAATTTATACAAATCAGAAATGAGCTTAGGCACAGACCCCCCCCCCAAAAAAAAAAAGACTACAGGTGCAGTGTGGCCTTAAAATGGTTGGGCGGGCCATTACATACCTGGGAGTGAAGGTGGGTAGGGACGTGGGGAGGCTGTGTGCTCTAAATCAAAACCCCATATTTAATACAATTCTGGCAGAGCTGGACAGGTGAATGGTGCTACCTGTTTATTGGCTGGGTTATATCGAATCTGTTGAAGATGAATGCCCTGCTAAGAATTTTGTACGTTATACAGATGCTACCAATTGGCCCCACCAACTCGGATCTTAAAAGGTTGGGAAAAGGATTCTCTGCATTCATCTGGCAAAATAAGAGCCCAAAGAAGAGGCCAAGAATGAGCCTGCAGTGGCTCAAAAGTGGGGTGGAATGGGAAGGACTAGGTGTCCCAGATCTGAGGGCTATTTTTTTGGACATGCAGCAAAGATATGTCCCCAACTAGGTCAGCACAGGAAAGGAGACAAATTGGGTGGACTTGGAGATGAAGGAAACACCTTGTAGACTCTGTGTATTTGGGTCCTGATGGCAAAAGACTACAGTGCGGCAGGTGGGTATAACTTGTTAGTTGTACACAGCCTGAAGGTTTGGCGGAGAACTGTGGTATAGGTGGAAAGTGACGATGGACAACACAACACTGACTTTCCTTTAGCAGGGTTTCCATAAATTTTTCCACCAGTGAAGTGAGACTGACTGGCCTATAGTTGCTAGGAAGAAGCAGCAGAAGAAGAAGAAGAAGCAGCAGAAGAATAATTTATATAGCGCTTTTTCATACATCCAAAGCGCTTTACAAGCAATGCTAGACTGGTAGTGAAGTGACTGAATGTGTGGTGGCGGCCATATCGCACATCATCACCCAGACACAGCCTGGATAATTGCATGAACCGGTTTATGGGAAGGGGAATGTTGGCCAGGACACCAGGAATGTTCCCTACTCTTTGCGAAGAGTGCCCTGGGTTCTTTTACTTCCACCTGGGCACCCACCAGGGCAACACCAGGATGGGCAGAAGGGACCTCGGTTTAATGTCTCATCCGAAGGACGGCACACCCCAGCAGTACAGCACCCCCCAATACTGCACTCAGATGCCAGCGATTTTTAGGTGCAAGTCCAATCCTGGTGTGGGACGAGAACCCACGACCTTCTGGTCCAGAGGCGGATGTGCTACCAACTGAGCCATGCTGACACCTGACACAGGACCATGTCTACTCTCACCCAGTCCTCCAGAACCATGACTGCTTCCAGTGAACAGTTCAATAAGGCCACCAGCGGGGCAGCTGGCACACCCTCAAGTTAATTTGGTACCCTTGGGAGTATCCTCTCTGGACCCATAACCTTGTCCACCTTCAGAACTGCAAATCCCTTCAGGACTCTTCCCTCTGAAAATGGACTAATGCCCAGCTCCCCACCTTTGTTCCTGCTAATTCCTGGTGGTCCATCTCCCCCCCCCCTTCCTCCCTCCACTGTGAAGACTCTGCAGAAGTACCTGTCCAGGATGGCAGCTTTTTCTTAGTTTTCTGCGCAGTCTCCCCCTGCCACCCTCATTGTCCTCACTATCCCTCCCCTTGTTTTCCTCTTCTCACTTACATACCTGAAGAGTCTTATCCTCTTTAGTGACCTCTTTGGCCATCCTTTCATCCATCTGCACCTTTGCTCCCCTCACTGCCTTTCCCACATCTCTCTGTTTTACTAGGTACGCCTCCCTGTCTTCTTTCCTCTTCATTCCATTATACCTCCTGAATGCTACTCTTTGTTTCCCTTTCATCACGTTGGCCACTTCCCTAGAGAACCATAACATTCTCTTTTTCTTTCTGCTTTTATTCACTACTTTCATGCTGAGGCTGGCTGCCTTGGTTACGCCCTCCCTTATCCACCTCCCCCATAGTGCCTCTACCCTTCCCTGGCAATCCCCGCCAACAGGCAGTCTCCCATTTCTTTCAAATCCACTCTTACATAGGGGGTATAAAAGGAACTCTTTTAGGGCTGACAGTGTAGTAGTAGTAAAAATCTTTATTTTTATACAGGAGATAGATGGAATGTTTACATCATTAGGATAAGGTCCTATTTTCAAGATGTTCCTGTGAATTGGTAGTTCAAGATAAAACACGGTACAAAATATTGTTATACAAAAAACCCAATAAATGTACATACAAACAATACTACATAAAATACTGATTTACACTGAAAGGGTTGGACAAATTTACAGGTGCCCATGAGCTTTTACATTAATCAGACATATCTTGGAGATTTGTCAGGGTTTACCAACCATAACAGTTGCATTGCACACTTAGTTCTGCTTTTAAATCAGTTACAGAAGATTTAAGATCTCCTGAGACTTTATTCACAACAGGACCTATAGAGTTCCACATCTAATTTACTATCATAGGAAATCTAAGATTACTAAATTTATTTTTAAACCTTGGCAATATGAACTTCTTCAAGGTCATAGGTCTTTGATTTAATTGATGTGACTGTTTCTCCAGTTTGGAAACCAAATAGAGAGGGTTGTTGGATTTACTACTTTATAAAGCTGGGTAGCCCAGAGAATCTTTCATTTTCCAAAGACAGCCATCCTAATTCCTCATAGAGGTCACAATGATGATTTTGGTCCTTCAATAATATGAATCTTGCCATACGATTTATAAATGTTATCAATTTTGACTAACACTCTTAGGAGCGAACCCATACACACGACTACCATATTCAAGGACTGGGGGGAGAAGTTGGGTTATTATAATTTTCATTATGTGTTTATTCATACAAAACCTAGTCGGACTAAATGCCCCAGTCTTATTAATTTTAGAAATAGTATCTGTTATATGATCACATTTTAATCCATCTATCCATACTCCAATATATTTATATTCTGTGACGCGTTCTAGAACATTTTTTTTTTTATTTTCACTACATAATTACTATTTTCTGACACTTTCCCACCTTTGTTAAATATCATTAATTTTGTTTAGCCTAGAGGTTAGAGTAACGAGCTGTGAATGAGCTTGGTGCATCCAGCAGACCTTGGTTCGATTCCCACAACCTCCACTTGCATACTGAGAGACTCTGAGCAAGTCACTTAACCTCCCCAGTTGTCACTGAAAACAGGCACTTGTGCCTAGTTGGCCTTACTCGGTTACCAAAGACTAAAAAAAAAACACATTCTGATACAAGAAATATTGACCATGTGGCTGGCGGGACAGGAGCAGAGCAAGCAACTTGCCACTAGGCATCCAGTGATGCGTCTGGCATGACAGGACTAGTGCAAGAGCATCTTTTTCAACTGGACACTTACAATGCTCTAGAGTCCCCGTGACACATCCCTGAATGTTGAGCATTCGGTTTCATGCTTTGCTCCTGTTTGTACCTCTCCAGCCTAATAATTGATATTCTCCTGGGGCAGCCAAAGGACATGGGAGGGAACTTGGAGGGCACAGACTGCTGTGGCCCCTAAAGATCAAATATTTTTTTTAATGGGGGGGGTTTGCAGAGGTGGTTGTTCTGCTGCCCCTCTATGTACCAACCATTGCATGGGGGGAGTGGCCATTGCTTGGGGAACTGTGCATATTTAGGATGTGGGCACAGCACTGAAGACTGAGTGGCCTATCTATATAATCCACTGCCAGGCACCTGAACTCTGTTGCTGCAGTAACCCTCACCATCACCGACCCAGTGGGAAAGGAATGGTGATGGGGTCGGAGGGGGACACACATTGCAATATCATCAAAAAATATAAGGTGGCAGGTGAAAATATGGGGTTTGGTGTGGTAGTGTTGTGGCTTCATGCAATAAAGAGCACAGAAGTAAGAAACATTTAAATTATCAAGGAAAGGCTCAGATACTGGTATACCAATGCCTCTTTCCTCGTGGCCCCAGCTTCTCGGGGGTGGGAGAAAAGCAGGCACAGCAGGATAATGCTTTATCTACAGGCTCTACACCACTGACTGCACTCTGGACCTCAGCAATGAATTTAGTCTCTGCTAGTGTTCCTCCTCCAGCCCAACAGCTCCGCTCTGTGCAGTATGACAGAGGGGTCTCGTGAGGTTCCAAGGAAGGAGAGTCACAGGGCAGGGAGAATGGATTGCTGGGGCTCTCAAATTTGAGAAGCATAATGGATTTAAAAACACAAACTCTGTGTCCCAACAGACAGCCATGGGCCATCAGGCCTGGGATGGGGGGCAGTTCAGTTCTGAAACAGCTTGACGAATTGAGGTGTAACCACAGCTATCAATTCACAACCTGTTAGCCAGCCGGGATGGACATCAGGCACTGATAAATTTAAGGGATCCGAGGGTTACTTTTGGAGTGTGGCCTGTAGATGATGAGTGTATAGCAGACCATCTGGAGGGTTCTGAAACCCCAGTGGGGTTTCCACTTAAGAGAAACCATCTGATGACCAGAAGACCAGTGCAGGTTTCCCCCAAAGATAACTGGGGGGGGGGGGTGACCTATGAGATTTGCCTATGCAGCATCACTGTACGGGAATATGGCAAGCAAGGTTGCAGCAGAACCAAAGGCAGAAAGGTAAGGTAAGAGAATCTGCTCAGTCAGTATTAGGAAGGCTGGAGGAAGCAAAGTCCCTTAGCAGTGTCCTTGTCAGCTGGACACGCAGAAGGCAGCGCGTTTACATGGACAGGTTGATGGCTGCTGAGCAGCACACATAACTGTGTTTGGATCTAATCAAGTGAGCCCTCCTTTGGATTAGGACTGAGAAGAGATGGTGAGCACCATGTGGGACTAGAGGGTCTTCCGTTGCGGACAAGTTTGACTGGCATATGCACCTTCACATCCTAATTGCAAATACAGGGAACTAATTCATAGCAGAGGTGAGATGTGCAGCTGTCCTTTTCAGGTGGTTTGGTGACTGACTTGCATCCCTGTCCTGGATGGGGGTTGGCATGGCCAAGGAAACGCTTGTCCAGAGCCCACTGCACAGTTTTATGGGTTGCTTTGGCTGTTACATGGATTGAAAGGATAAGAGCACCTTGGGATATTACTGGAAAAGGAAAAAAAAAAACTTTGGTAATTTTATTATTTGCATAAGGGCAAGGCCCCTGGAATTCTGTGATTCTGCTGAATCTTCCACAGAATTTGCATCACACTGCAGAATTCATTGCTCTTGGTGAATTTTCATTCAACTGTACATTTTTTTCATAGTGCCAGACTCCCATTGCCATCTTGTTTATCCTAAAGCCTTTTCTCTATGCTGTGCATGTGATGATGTTGCATCCTATTTTAGCCAATGACGTGATTGCATTCTGCTGCAAAATTCAAGACATGCTACCACAGAAGCCTAGGTGCCTAAGCACAGAAATTAGGACTGTGTGGTGCTACAGAGACCTGGGGTGCCTGCTTAAGGGTATCTGGCAAACAAGCTACGGATGGCTGCGCTATACTTCTCGGGCGTCCATATACCCCTCTGTGGTAGTCCTAGCTGTGATTAGCTAACTAGCCCCTTTAATAAGCAGCAGGTAGATGCTTCACCAAATTCATTGCTTCCACTCTTTAACAGCATACTGGCAAGATTGAATTACTTGGAAGACATCATGGGATCTGGCACTTCCACTTAGGTAAGTCACAACGTATAATATCACAATAATTCCACTGATGATAATTTATCGTTAGAAAAAAAATATTGCTATTATCGTACAGCACGATATGGTAAAAGACTGCGCTAGACCACCTTACCTTGCTGCCCCTGCACTGCGTCCTTCTCCAGGTGTGACTGAAATTCCCAATTTCCCACCTCCAAGAATATTTTTTTCTAACATTTAAAATGCTGCAAATCATATTTTTATAAAAATATTGATAAAATTTGATATTGTAACACCCCCACTTCCATTGACAAGCCCTGATTACCCTTTGGGCAAGCCACCATGGAATCACTGGGCATCATCCACATTCCGCCTTGGTGCACCTTATGACCCGCTCTCCTGTGTGGCATACTGGTGGTGCAGGACATGCGCATGTCCTCCTCAGTGATGCCCTCTTCTGCTACCTATGGAGATACATTTTCTCCTGTTGTCAGTTCCTGCTCTCACCTGCTGGCTTCCAGTATGATAATGTCTAATCAGAGGCCAGTCTTGGTGGTTACCACACCACCAGGATGTCCCTTGGTGATCTTCAGTGGAACCAACCACAGGACTGCAAGAATTCATGAAAAATCCCTTGATGGGATACTACCTGTGGCTCCAGCACCCCCTCCTAGTGTTCTCACTAAACACCAACACTCTGGGCAACAATTTCACTGAGAACCCTCCAATTCCAGATGCTCTGTACCTGCACAAGGTGCCCAGTGTCCCTTAGACAGTGCCCTGCTGGTGGTACACATGCATGCCCCCCCCACTAGCACCCCTACTAGGGTGACCCAGTTGACCCCCCCTCCCTCACACTGAAGTGTGTCTGTCAGGCAAGTGTACCTGTACAAGTGAGTTTCCCTCCTACCTCTGAAATGAAATGTCTTGGATGCACCTATATACTGCCAATAGTGCCCCTCCCCCCCCAACGCTACCACCCATGAAGGATAATGCCAGGTCATCACTCTCCCACAAGCCAATGTCTAAACAAACTCCTACCATTAACGTAAAAAAGGGGGTTGTTACTGATGCAACAACAGTAGAAAGGGTGATGTCAAGAAAAATAAGACTGCATCAGAAACTGAGGTCAAAAACCATCCTGGCAGTAATGTCGGGAACGCTATGAAGGATGCAATATATAATTAGGTGTTTAGTTGTTGCAGTCATTCCAAAAACACAAGCCTTATAAACTCATAGCTCACCACTGATTTTCTCAGATGCAAGCATGGCTCACCGCTAATGAACTTGTCATGAATGACAAAACACAAAGCATGCCGTTTTGGTCTACAGCCAAAATCTGAGCCTGCTCGAAACCACTGTCCATCATTTGTTCTGATGGGACCCCTTTAAAGGTTATGCTCTCCTCCTTCAAATACTTTGGAGTCACCCCCGATCCACACCATGGTCCAGATTTTCAAACCGAAGGGTAAGCACAGCACTATCAGACTGAATATCGGGACATGTCTGTGCAGCGCTAAGTGCAACAGTGCTGCCAGGACATGGACCTGGATGGTATATAGCCCATAGGGAACAGTGCTGCATGAAAAGCAATACCGCCAATACCTGTGTGCTATATTCAGCCACAAAAGGCAAATGAGTCCATTGGGCATGCAAGGCACTAAGGGGGCATCTGCATGCCCATTATGGGCTTATATTCAGGGGGTGCAGCAGCCCCTTAGCATCACTGCCACATAAATGTAAGTCGTGGTGGTCCAGTGTGACTGCCTGCCCCCAATTACCCATTCATAGAAAGATTTCCCTTGTGGTCTAGTCTGACCACCTGTTCAAACCCTGTAATAAATCCCTGGTGGTCTAGTGTGTCGTCCCCCGACTACCCATTTCACACACAGTAAAGAAACCCTGGTGTCTAGTGATACCAACCCCACAGATCACCCATTCATACACAGGAAAGAAACCCTGGCTTCGGTGGTACCCCACCCCTGATCTCCTATTCCAACACTTACAAAGGGGCAATGGCGGTCCACCCCCCTCAGCCCCACTTGCTCACATTACTCCCACCCCCACTCTGGTTGCCGTATGAGCTGTCAGACAGTGCATATACACACTGCATGCGCACTCACAACTGCTCGTACAACAGCCAGCTGAGGAAGTGAGTGGAGGGCTGCACTGGTCACCATATAGGGCTTCGATGATTGCCGGGCACTTGGGTAGGGAGTGCAGGGAAGTGGTATGTGAGCAGGTGGGGGGTTACCTCTAGTCACTGGGGATCGTATTATGGAGTTTGAACAGGTGATCAGGGGTGGGTGGGTGGGTGAACCACTACACAACATGGATTTTTTTATACTGTATGAATGGGTGATTGGGGGTGGGTGGGTGAACCACTACACAACATGGATTGTTTTACACTGCATGAATGGGTGATTGGGGGGTGGGTGAACCACTACACAACATGGATTGTTTTACACTGCATGAATGGGTGATTGGGAGGTGGGTGGGTGAACCACTACACAACATGGATTGTTTTACACTGTATGAATGGGTGATTGGGGTGGGTGAACCACTACACAAATGGATTGTTTACACTGTTGAATGGGTGATTGGGGGTGGTGAACCACTACATAACATGGATTGTTTTACACTGTATGAATGGGTGATTGGGGGGTGGGTGGGTGAACCACTACACAACATGGATTGTTTTACACTGTGTGAATGGGTGATCGGGAGTGGGTGGTCACACTAGACCACCAGTGCTGTTTTCTATGTTTGACTGGGTGATAGGGGGGGCAGGTGGCTGCAAAGCAGTCACCCTGCCTTCAGAGGTTGGGCGAACGGGCTTAGCACCCCATTAAGAGGTGGTTTTCAGCAGTGGTAAACAGTGTGCTTTTTGGGCTGTTTAGTGCCACAAACCTTTCAATATACCATTGCACCTGTATGCCTAAGGGGACCCCCTCATTTCCATAGGCATAGCGGTATATTAGCAGTTTAGGCTGCCAGGTTTGCAGGGCACTCCCAGGGCTTCTGAACAGGGGCCAGCTGGTGCCAACTTGGGTTGGTGCACCCGCTAACCCTTTTAGTAGGTTCAATAACCTTTGAATATTGGGACCCCCTGACTTCTCCCAACACATCTTAAGTGCCTATAAGTTATTGACTGGCAACCTAGGCATGGCCTATTGGGCAAAACACTAACATCTGATGCCAGTCTTGCCCTTGCCAGAGTTCAACTCCCCACCCTTAGCTATGGGCTTACCTTACTTAAGCTCTTAAGTCCCTGCTGTCCAATGGGACATTGCCTACAATATTATCTGTGGATCTGCCTTTTAACTTAATTATATGACCCACCAGTCTGACCTTTATAACCACTGTGGCTGGTTATCTCCCTCTAATAACTGTGTATGTACCCTGGGATGCTGCAGGGATGCCCTGGGATGCTGCAGGGAAAATAAGTATGCTTGGGGTCCCTGCTCCTCTTGTGGCTCTGGTTAGGTTTTCCCTACTTATCCTGTCCTCTCAGATCCGATGACAAATCCTTACTTGTTGTCCTTTAAAACAACCTTTACCAACATGGGAGATCAAGCTTTTAATGTCTCTGCCCCTAGGTTATGGAACTCTCATCTCTGGTTTGCAGCTCCTTCTCAGTTCAGGACGTCCCTATGGAATCCTCTAAAAGCCAGCTTGAATTTTGCCTGTACTGGGCCGGCTCTGTGGTGCTGAGGCACTGGACACCACACCTCGCGCTACGCCGGTGACCTGGGCTCTGGAATGGACTCGGGTGTGGGGGTCGACAGGGGAAAGATTAAGGACCGAGCGCTTACGTGGTGCTCTCCTCCCTGGACACAGGAGTAGGGTCAGCCCAGCCCAGGGACCCCGGTGGAGACTGGGGACACTGTAGCAAACCCAGCCCGTACTGCGTGAGCAGAGGCAGGGCTGCTGTGCCAAGAGTGTCGGGCGGCCCACACTGGGGTAACCACGAAACTGAAACCCGGGTCCTGGGGTAGCGATGGCACTAGCCCCATGCCCACAGCCGGGTCCAACCTGTCAATCTTCAGGGTTCCCTCCATCGGGCACATGTCCACAGCTGGAGTCTTAAGTGTGCAAGGCGCCAAAGTAGGTGGGCGGTCCCACCCCAGAGGGGTCAAGCTGGGGGTGCCTGCTGTGGGTGAGGCAGAGGAGAGAGGAAGGTTCAGTCGGGTGGACCTCGGGCAGGGCAGTACCCAGTTGGATGCCTGAGAGAGGCTCCCAGGACTGTGACCGGAGGGAAAAAGAATTGGGGAAAACATTTTTTTACTGGTATGCGATCTTCAGTATGTTAATGTGATGATGCACTACTGCAAACTGTTTTTGCACTACCTATATTTATTTAATGTTACTTGTTTATTTCTTTGTACTGGCTTATTCCTGCCTGTTACTCTTAAACTGGACAACTGTTTCATGCAATCTCCTGGGTCGTACCTGAAAATAGGCGGGCAGTGTATAGTGTAATTACCTGGTGAATAAAAGCTAAATAAATAAAATCGTGTGTGGTGGAATTTCCATAAATTAAGTGGTCTTTATACAGTATTTCCCTGCGGCCAATTACCTTAGGGGCCCCACCTTCACAAGTGCTCCCAGAGTGCTTTTGCATTTTCCCAGTAACTCAAGAATAATTCTCCTGTGCATAATTTTCTATGGGTGGCAAATTTCTGTTTCACTGTAGAACCAATGCAAGTCTATGGGGAAAACGTTCCAAGTAAAAGGCTCCATTTTCCTATAAAATTCAGGATCCCTGCAGATCTTGGAGCCCTGCTTTCCTGTTCTAGTGACTCGGCTAGACTTAACAGGCAGTAGACGTTGATCCCTTGAATTATAGAATACTTGGAACATAACTTACTGTTTACTGTATGCAGTACATTATCAGATTAATTTTGCTTAGTTGTAGGCAGACAGTTTGTTACTACATATCCCGGAATTCTGTACAGCTGACATCGCAGCATCAGGCTGCAGTGGGAGATTCAATAACCTGCAGTGTATGTTAGAGCTTTTATTTAATTCGTTTTTGTTGACCAGGTGAGTGTATTAGGCCAACAAATACCTATTTTTAGGCATGACCTAAAATGTATTATCTCCGGTCAGATGTTTTCCAGGGACAAAGTGCGGTCCTCTGTGACACTGCATTGCCCTTGGAGGACAGTGAAACTGACAAACTAAGACCGGAGCTTATGTAAACTCTAACACACACTGCAAGCTACTGAATCTCCTACTGATGCCTACTGCTTTGATGTCAGCTGCAGGGGATTCTGGGATTTGTAGTAACAGAAGATGTCAGCCTAGAACTAAGCAAAATTAGTCTGATACAATCTACTATACTACAGTAAGTAAACCAAAGTGTTTTTGCACACAAAGCGTACATTGGAACCTGTCCTGGACCCAGATTGCATTGTTTATGAAGCTGCTGGACAGTAAAGTACTCTAGATAGTGGAAGGGTGCTTTTTAATAAATGTTTCTATCCTATCCGGGAGTCCCTTCCAACTTTAAATGACAACGTAACGTTATGTTACCACCGCAATGAGCATTCGAATCATTTAGGTCTGGGAACAAAAAATAAAGTATTTATGGAAACGGCTAAGGACTACTCTTTCCAGAAAAAAATAAAATTTATATAATCATATATGGTTTGGGCTTATTGTATATGGAATTACGTGGCTGCTCAAAAAGTTGTTGTGCACATTCTATATGTTATGCATGTTCTGTAATCAATATTCATGAGCCACTGATTAATATTTATGACACCATGCTCTATTCACCACCAGATTGGTTGACTCAGCTCTGCTGAAACAAAAATGAAAACAAACATGGTGGGGCCGCTTGCGAGCGGCTCACCGAGATGGTTCGGATACAGACTGGCGTAGTCTGCTCAGTGTTCCGAAATCATACAGATTACATTGTAAAAAATTTTTCTTCATAAACTGCACCTGAGAATGGTAACTGGTTCAGGAATAAAACAGGACTGCACCAATAGACTCTGCCTGACAAACTGAGCTACCGACTGAAGCACAAACACAACTTATGAAACCTTGGAAAACATAACTGCTGAAACTTTTTTTTGGCATCTAGGGGAACCATATACTATAATAAAGTATAGGCGAGCATACGCAACTTGCCTTGTGTGCATACGCAACTCACCTTGTGTTTCCATCTCAGGGTTGAGATACCAGCATGGACCTCTCGAGCATACATTGGTATCTCAACCCCTCGATGGAAACATAGGCTCGTTGTGTATGTTCGCCTATACTTCATTCCTTATATATTATACAATACTGACAAAGGACTTTATTTTCGTCTACTGTCACTCATAAGATACGAGATTTCCTGGGTTCTTAAAAAAAGACAGCACTGTATAGAAACCTCAAAAATGTTAACAGGTGTAACCTATTTCAGAATGTGCCAAATGTACCTCTGTTAAATGAAAGTGGTAAAAGTTACGTTGTGCTATATTTGTACTGTTATTTGAATTTATTTTTTATACTTTAACATATCGCTCCATTCTAAGTAGTTGTACCAAGTCCTTAACTGGCCCTTAACCAGTACATTTTCTTTACTTTTTTTACTGTAACGGGATTATAATGATGTCATTTGGCTGCTTGTAAGTTATTCTGGTCTCTTAGTCCCCCGCACCCATGACATGGACCAGTCCATCCTTAATATGGTCTTTTTAAACAGGAACATTTTTTTTTTTTTTTTTTTGTTAATAACTGCTGTCTGAACTTTATACATGGAAACAGTCAAAAAGAAATTATAAATTAAATCTAAGAACTCACATAAAAATACATGGAATAAAATATTGTATAATTTAATTGATATATTATTGAATGTACATAGATACAAACATGGATTGCAGTGTTGCTCAGTATCATTCCAAAGAGCTAGTCACATGACCCATTAGACGATGGAACTCTAACCCACCATTGTCGGGATGTCCACTTTATTGTTAAAGGTATTCAACGACCAATTCTCCCAGAGTTCTCAAACACTTAGAATTGTTTCCATGTCCTGTAAGCTAGAACACCCACTTCCAAGGTTCCCAAAAAGTGTGAGTTCTCAAACACTTAGAATTGTTTCCACATCCTGTAAGCTAGAACACCCACTTCCAAGGTTCCCAAAAATGTGTGTGTTTTTTTTGTTTTGGTTCTTCTGCTGCCGGTGCTTGCCGTGCTATCTAGCCTGGTGCCGCTGTACCGCAGTTCCATCATCTGGCCGCAGCAGAGCCTTGCACCACTAAACTGTGCGTGTTTTGTGGGGCTCAAACGTTGTGCTTACTCGGGGCCTGTTTCTGTCCCATGGTAGCCCCTCAGTGAGGTTTCGGCACGTGCCCATCCACGTAAAAGTTTCTGGTAATTTTTGGTAGCGTCAGTTCAATTCCATCTAACTCTTTGGTAAGGATGATCTGACAGCCTAACCGGGAATTTTCCTGAAGTAACGGTGCCATATCCAGCATATCGTCTTCCCTGCAGGAAAAAAAAACCAAAAAGTATATACATACATACACACATATGCAGCTGTAAACAAATGCATCGTTTTGCCAATGAGGAGTATTTTGAACTGTAGTCTGTTATTTAAAGTCTATCCCTACAGGAGAAGATATAAATTTACATAACTATAAATCATGGCATTTTTAGACAATCAGAATTTTCTTTGCATTCAGTTTTTATTAAAAATGTTTTTAATATTACCAAACATCAATGAAGTTAATCATAAACAGCACTCCAATATTTTACAAAATTATTTACTAATGAGTTTGAAAAGTTTCTAATCAAAATTTACTGAAAAATTGCTAAAAATATAATCTGTATACATAAGCCACCACAGGGTATGCAGTTTATGGTAAACAATGCATTCCCTGTGTGCATTGTGAAGTATGAGGCTACAGGCCATGTGTCCTCCAACACCCCCGGGGGAATGCAATATTTACCAGGAACCACAAACGCTGTGGTGGCTTACTGCATTTATAAAACAGAAGGGGTCACTGTTGAAAATAGATAGTGGACACATTATTATACTTTTTTTTTATGTTTGTATATTAATGAAAATAAATCCACCATTCAATGTAGTTCCTTCTACTTCATTTGTCATATGCTTGGTACTATATATATTGTTCATACACAATGTTTCCAAGTGTCCTTTGTATACTCCCCAATTGTTTAACCGGGTGAGACACTAAGCTGAAAACTTGTTTACAAGTGCAACCTGGGAACACAGGGAAGTTAAGTGACTTGCTCAGGGTCACACAGTATGCAAGTGGGGACTGTGGGATTCAAACCCAGGTCTCCAGATTTGCAGCTCAGTGCCTTAAACCACTGCTATACTGCCTCCCTTATATACTGTATACTGGTGTCCAGATATGACCGTTATAATCTGTTGGCAGTTGCTTCTGCCTTACCCTGTACAGGAGGTAGAGTGGTGCAGCGTGGATGTTTTGTGACCGACACTACTGTCCACAGATATACTATGGATGTGGGTATTTGAATGCTCTGAATGCAATAAGGGGTTCAGATGCAGTTTGAAACACTAGTTCCCTCTAAAGACTTCCATTCTGGAATTTCTTTTCCAGGTTAGTTTGAGAGTGGGATCCAGTGTAGCCCTAGGCTATTGGCTCTGGGGTCAATCAGCTCCCATGTCAATTCGCCCCCGGTGTAAATACTATAAAACAAACTCCAGGTTGGCACAATTAGACCACCAGATAAGGCGATGTGCTCAAGGGTTGCAGAAGTGGAAGTTGTACTGTAACTGTTGGAAGTACAGCATGATTTGCAGTGGAAGTGAATTGTCCGGGGATGAACTAATGTGGGAGCAGACTGACATCAGTGCTAATAGTTCAGGGCAAGCTGCTGCAGAGGAAAATGACCAGTATGAATTTACATGTTCCTGTAGTCATGGCACTGAGCATGGCAATATGAGTGGTGCTATAAAACGAGGCTGCAAAGTGTGTGTTTAGTTTTTTTTTTGGCACTTTAAAGTTGCATTATGTGGTCAGCATTCGGGGTAGTGTTTGGTGGTTGTAGTAGTAGTAGTACAAAGGATGTTACTAGGTAGATTAGGGCACAGTAGTTACAAACTGCAGTTCCTAGGTAAATCAACAGTCATGTGCTGTGTTTATCCAGTGAAACTGTTAGAGTTGGTCACTTTCTAAAATTCCATTTGCTACTTTATAAGATTTACTTATACAACACTAAGTTGTATCTAACTTCAAAATAGAATGATACACTGTTAATGTTACCTACATTGTTGATGGTTAGGTACATTACACAGAGAGTAATTTATGGGCAGAAGTGCATTACAAGTCTCTTCTTTTATTTAAACTCGCGGAAGTGTTGCTCAATAAACCACAACAGCAAAGTTTGAGGGTTTGTAAGGCAACACCGCAAGCTGAGGTGCTGGCCACCAAAACTAGGGTCCTCCAGGGCAAGGCAAGAACAAGAAAAGCTACCCTCAGACTGCTGACAGAATTAGAATGTATAGAAATTCTGGACAGATATCAGTCCACAGCAAGGGTTAAAACAGTCAACTGAACAGGGGGGAAAAAAGGCACCATCACTGCCTATAAAAATAAACAGATGGGCAACAAAACTAGCTACTTGTGAAACAGTTTGATTTTATTCAAGAAAACTTGCCACTTAGCCCATAAATGTGGTTGCCCCTCATGGGGACGCCGGCAAGGTGAATGCCAAACTCTGATTACTTTCGCCCATTAGAACGTCATCAGGAACACGACAGCAACCAAGAAATGGCCTTCACCCCACAGTCCTCAATCAAAAAAGCACCATACCACAAAAGTAAAGTACAAGTTTTATTAAGGCCCTGTACACACTCTGGCTCTTAAAAGGACCCTGTCAGCTTATTGATGAATTATCAGTACCCCTGTTCTGCTTGTGCCTGATAACAGTGCTCTAGCAAGTAACTGGTTACATTAGATTTCAAATCCCTAGTTGTTACTCAGTATTTTCACAAAAATAACATTTTACAGCCCCAACCTTATGTACACAATCCATTCCTTCCTGCGTGTCCCCAGAGCCATGGCACTGAATCATGCCAAACTCGTGCATGAACCAGTCTGGTGATTCTGGAGGCATGTGAAGTCAATACCAGTCTGTATTATATGAACTGTGCTGATTTCAGTAATACTAGTTTTGCAAACAGAGGGATATTTCAAATAGAAATTGCTGTTAGAATAGTGAAACAGGGACTTGGCACATGTGTGGTACTGTCGACCTGCAATTCGGTGACACTGCTCCATCAGGGTGAGTAAAATGGCATTTTTGTGAAAAAACAGAATATAACTAGGGATTCGAAATTTGACCAATTACATGCTAGAGCTCCACTATCGGGCACAATCAAATGGTACTAAAAGTTCACCAATAAGCTGACCATGTCCCTTTAAGAGCCACAGTGTGTATACGGGCCTTAATAAAACTGTAATACAGGGGTACTGAAAATTCATCAAAAAATTGAGTGTCCCGTCAAAATGATTTAAAAGTGACTTAAAACATTTCTGGTATTTGTATTCAGATGACAAGTCCCTTAAAGTGTTAACATGCTAGGTACCTAGTCTTAAAACTGATTTTAGAAATGTTTTGGAGCTAGCACTGTTTCACTCCTGTCTGGACAAGAGTTAAAAATGGTTAAAGCCAGAACAGTTTAACTAAAACTGTTCTAGCTGCTGTGTGGACAGGCTGGAATTAATATGAAATGGTTACAGGGAGAACAGGTTTAACTCCAGCAGTGTGGACACTCCAAACTGTTATCAAGAATAGTTACTGAATAGTGTGGATGCAACAGTTTTCAAAAACAGTTCTGTAGTGTGGAAAGGGCCGTGCAATTAAGAGGGTGATATAGTTCAACGGCTGTGACAGGCATACCTCACAATGGGGAAAAAAACTCCTGGTCAGAGCCTAAATGGCTGCTACTGCTTTAACCCGAGAAGCACATGTGACGCAGTGCACGGGCCCATCAGACCTCAATATGCACATGAAATACTTGTGAGGGAAGGCTCCCCAACCTGCCACAAGGCGGTGTCTGTGCCCCAGAACACTGCTCTACCCCGCCCCAGGCTGCAGCTTGTGCTGCATGCCGCAGCACCTTTCCCCCAGCTTCAGCCCATTCAGCCAGCTCACTGACCTTACACTCAAACTTGGGTCACAGGCACGAAAAGACAACATGATCCCCACTGGGACAATGGCCGTCCCTGCAAACAATGTCACTTATAAATTTTTTGGGACGGGGCACATTCTGATCACAGATTTTCAATAAAGCCTCCTTCTGAACTTGACAAGTGTCCAGTATAAAATACTGGACAAAATGTCATTTCACGCCCCTAGTGCAAACACACATTTTGGCCAGGATTTTAAAAACGCCCATCATGTTCACAAGGTGGTATAAAAAAATGGCCCTGTTGAAAATTTACTGTCAAAATACTAACAATTTCTAAAGTTATGAACTGGCCTTCAAAAATTACAACTTAACCTTCACAAGTTTGTTGTTTTTAATATTCTCACCCTAAATTTTCAACATAGTCTTATCTCATCTCATGAACCTGGTAGATGAAAATTTTCAAATCCCGTCTGAGATGTTATCTTGCACCGCATGCGCGAAAACACATTTTGGGCAGGATTTGAAAAGATACCCATCATGTTTATGAGCTGGTGTAGTGTGGGGGGAAAAATGGGTATGTTGAAAATCTGGCATCAAAATATTGAAGATTACTAAATTTATGAATGAGTACTGAGAAATGTCAAAATACCTTCAAAAAGTACAGTTATGTAAAAACTTGCCATAACAGTAGATCTTCCGAGAATAGCTCTTGCAGCAGGTTACACCATAGGGACTGAAGCCGGCAGGCTGCAGGACCCCATGAAAATTTCTAGCTAGCTATACCCAGCGGGGGACTGCCTCCGATGTCGGCACCACCCCGTCATCAGATACCTCATAAAAGGGGTGGTCCCCCAGCATCCCTCAGTTCTCCCACTGGAGACTCCTGGCATAGTGATATGATACAGAAGGGGATACCAAGGATCCGCTTCCAGAGGAAAGCTTAGGACAAAAATTTGTCTGAAATTGTAAGAAGGATAACCTCCTGAGGGGAAGATGGGAGGGGAAACTACCTGCTGCAAGAGCTGTTCTCTAAGACCTACTGTTATGGTAAGTTCTTGCGTAACTGTACTATCTTACTTTGAGAAACTGCTCTTGCAGCAGGTTACACCATAAGGACTGAGTACCAAGCAGCATCAGATGAACTCTGATGTCAGGAGGGGGATATAAGGGCAAGAGAAAGAAACAGAGATTCTTTCACGAAAGCAACCCTTGTAGGACTTTCTCCAAAATCTGCCCTGCACCTGGAAGCAATGTCCAGACTATAGTGCCGAATGAAAGTATGCACTGTACTCCATGTGGCTGCCGCACAAATGGAAGCAGCTGACGCATTTCGCAGGGAAGCGAAGGCAGTGGTCACTGCCCTGGTGGAGTGACCCTTCACCTGACCAGGTAAGGGTTTGTTTTTGTGCTGGTAGCAAAAGGTGATACAATTCACCAACCACTTGGTGAGTGTCTGCTTGGACACTGGAGCACCAGTCATTCTGGGAGTGAAGGAGATGAAAAGCTGGTCAGTACTTCGGAAGGGCTTAGTCCTGTCCAGATAGTATCTGAATATGCAGTGAACATCCAAGGTGTGAAAGAGAGCGCCTCTCCTTTGTTGGTGTAGTTAGGGAAATACACTGGCAAGTCAATGGCTTGGTTGAGTGCGAGTTCTGACATCACCATGGGGAGGAACTTGGATTAGTTCTCAAGGACACCCTGTCCTTGTGGAAAACTAAATAGGGTTCCTTACATATGAGTGCATGGAGCTCAGAGATCCTCTGGGCTGAAGTAACCGCAACTAAAAGCAGGGCCTGCCAAGAGAGGAGGCATAGCTCACAACTTGGGGCTGGATCAAAAGGTGGTAGCAACAGTTGCACTACTACAAAGAGAAGGTCCCAAGGGGCAAACCAGCTTTCTGATGGGTGGTTTCAGGTGTAGTATGCCCCGTAGAAATGCTTGCGACACCTCTAGCTGCACCAGAGCTTTTTAACCGACCGGTGCATAATAGGCCGAAATGGCGCAAAGGTGCACCTTCAGGGAGGAGTATGCTAGTCCCATCCTGAACAAGGAATGAAGATAGTCCAGAACTGACTTCTCTGAACAGTGGAGTGGATCAAGATTCTGTACAGTGGCCCAGAGGCAAAACTTGTGCCACTTCATGGTATAGGTAGTGTGAGTGGAGGGTTTCCTAGCTGCCACCAGGATGTCAGCAACTCCGTGTCTAAGGATGGCTATGTCCTTAGGAGCCAAGCATGCAGCTGCAGGGACTTAAAGTTCGGGTGAACCAGAGACCTTCCTTCCTGGGATGGCAAGTGTGAGCTGACCGATGGTGGAAAACGGAGGCTCCTGTGCCAAGTGGCGGAGTAGCGGAAACCAGGTCTGTCTGGGCCAGAATGGTGCTACCATGATCATGGTCACTCCTTTCACTTGCAATTTGAGGAGAACCCTCCGGATCAAAGGGAAGGGAGGGTGGAGTAGTGGAAACCAGATCTGTCTGTGCCAGAATGGTGCTACCATGATCATGGTCACTCCTTTTGCTTGCAATTTGAGGAAAATCCTCCAGATCAAAGGGAAGGGAGGGTGGAGTAGTGGAAACCAGATCTGCCTGGGCCAGAATGGTGCTACCATGATCATGGTCACTCCTCCTGCTTGCAATTTGAGGAGAAGCCTCCGGATCAAAGGTAAGGCATAGAGGAATCTGCCCACACAAGAGAGGGACAACACGTCTCACCAGAAAACACAAAGCCCTGGATCTAGCGATCAGAAATTGAGCAGTTTTGCATGGAATGGGGATGTGAACAGATCTAAGTATGGCATCCCCCATCTGCCGAACAGCATTTCCACAACTGGTTGGAGTTCCCATTCATGAGTGCTGGATTGTGACCTGCTCAGAAGGCCTGCTATCGTGTTGCAAACACCTGGAACATGCACTGCAGCAACAGTGATGCTGTGCTGCAGAGCCCAGTTCCAAACTCTCATTGCCTCCCAGCAAAGCTGGTAGGAGTGAGTGCCCCCTTGTTTGTTGATGAAGTGCACCACTGAGGTGTTGTCCGTCTGGACCAGCAAGTGGCCTTGTGGAATTTCTGAATGCAAGGTCTGAAGTGCGTACAGGACTGCCCTAATCTCCAGGACACTGATATGGAGATGAGCTTCCAGTGGGGACCATGTGCCCTGTATTCTTGTGCCATTTAGGTGAGCCCCCCAACCGGACCCTGGCACATCCGTGGTGAGCGTTCGAGATGGTGCGGGAGTAGAAAAGGGGACCCCTCTTGCAAGGTGCTCTGGAATGAGCCACCACTGTAGGGCTTGTATAACTGAATTCGGAACCCTGATAGGGTGATCAAGATGATCTTTCCATTGATCCCACTGTGCTCTGAGTGTCCACCGAGTGACCCTCATGTGGAGATTGGCAAGGGGAACCGTGCCAATGGCAGTCTCCATATGCCCAAGGAAGCATAGCATGGCCCTTGCAGGGACCTGCTTCCTTGTGCTGATGGACCAGATCAGGGCCTGTAGGCATTCCGCTCTGGCAAAAAAGCTCTGCCCTGGCGGGTATCTAGTACCGTGCCTATGAACTGTAGGCTTTGGGTGGGAACCAACAACTATTTTTCCTGATTGATGGTGATGCCCAGTGGCTAGAACAGGGACCGAGTGTCCCGTAGTGCCCTGTTCAGCTCCTCTTGAGCTGAAGCCATGAGGAGCCAGTCATCCAGGTAGGGAAGACGTAGTGGCCTTGTCTCCTGAGGGCCACTAACTGCTAGGCATTTGGTGAATACCCACAGTGCTGATAAGACCAAATGGGAGGGCCTGAAACTTGAACTGCAGGAACCTTCGATGCGGTTGAGCAATAGGGAGATGGAGATATGCATCTTACATGTCCAATGACGCTAGCCAAGCATTTTGTCTGAGCATTGGTATAAGACCTGGAAGAGTGACCATGCGGAAGCATTGGTATGCTACCAAGGTGTTGAGGTCACTGAGATCCAATATCTGGCATAGATCCCCATCTTCTTTGGGATCAGGAAGAAGTGGGAATAGTATCCCCTTCCTCTCTGGTTCCATGGGACTACTTCTATGGCCTCCTTTTCTAGGAGGGCAGAGATTTCCTGCTGAATGAGCAGCGCATGCTGCCCCGAGTAACTGGAGCGCAGAGGTGGTCTTGATGGGGGACAACCAAGGAACTCTATAGAGTGCCCTCATCTGACTAGTTGTAGAACCCACTGGTCTGAGGTTATCCTCTGCCACCCGGGGAGGTGGTGCATTTTGGCTGACCTTTGCGGCTGGAATTGCCCCGGGCTGCTGACCAGACCGAGATTGTTGACCCGGTCTGTTAAGAAAATGGTTCTGGCCTTTCCAAAAGAGCTTCTGTCTTGGTCTGTGCATGACCTGTATGGACCTTACGGCCTTGCCAGCGTCTGGCAGTCTGGTCATGACTCTCTCAGATTCCTCTCCGAATAGGAAGGAATCATTATATGGCACATCTAGAATGCCCTCCTGGACATCTGGTGTGAAGCCTGAGACCCTCAGCCAGGATTGTCTCCTTAAGCAGACACCGGCTGCTGCTCCTCTAGCTACAGAGTTGGAGGAATCGTAGGCAGCCCGAAAGATGTGTGTCCCAACATCCAAGCCAGTCTGAAAAAGTTTCAGAAGCTCTTCTTTTTCGTCTCCTTCCGGGAGATCCTTCAGAAGGTCTTGGCCTTGTTCTCATAGTGCATTTTGAAACTGTACCATATGAGTGAGGTAGTTTAAAGACCTGACTGATCAGGTGGCTGCTGCGTACATGCGTCACCCCATGGAGTCCAGCTGCTTGGATTTCTGATCTGGGGGCTGTGTATTAAAGTGCTGGGGCCTCAGAACTGTCGTGGGTGGCTGTAATTACCAAGGAATCTGCCACAGGTTGTTGCCCCAAATATGGGTCTTCTGCTGGGGCCCTATAGAGGCAGTACACTTTTTTTAGGGACCGCAGGGTGAAGAATATGGGCGCTTCCAGGCAGCTTTGGTGGCATCCTGGAAAGTATCCACCAACTGTGGAACCACCACAGGCTTCGGATCTATTGGCCGCAAGTATCTGGCCAGGCGTTGCCTCTCAGGGTTCAGTTCTTTAGTGTCCCAGCCCATATTTTCTTGGATGTGCCTCATTATGTCCATGAATGAGGGGTCATCCGGGGGGGGCCTGGGTAGATCCCTGGGACCTGGTGAAGGGACACTGAAGGGTGAAGGTGATCTGGAAATATCTGAGGTGTCCAGGCGGGACCCCTCAGAAAAAGAACAGGACTTTCTGTGAGGTTTCTTATGCCTGTGTGAGCTAGGTGATCGTGAAGAGGTTCTGGAGCAATGCCTCTTCTGATTTCCTTCTCGCTTTTCCTGAGACCTGCCCGTAGGCGGGGGAGTGTCCTCCTTTTGGGGGCGGGGAAGGGGTGCTTCGGAAGAGGGTGACTTGGGAGGTAGGTTCTCCTCTGTAGGCTTTGTGGGGACAACATCCTTTCTGATGGTCTCCCACCAATAGGAGAACAGTTCCTTGACCTCCTCAATATTTAGGCCAGACAGTCCCAGCGTCTGTGATTTCCCTGCTGGGGAACCGGGTTCTGGTCCTTGAGGGGTGGACTTATCCGTTGACTGGTCTTGGGGCAACCCAGAGTCCTCTGTCACTCGATGTCTGGTCATCTATAGCACAGTCTTACGATGGACCCCGGACGTCCGTTGCGGACGGCAGGGGAACTGTTTGAGGAGCTGGATCCTTTGGCGGTCATCTGATCCATCGACTGTTTGGGGTCCGACATCCCCTTTTAAAGATGTCAACTCAGTGGTCCGCCTGGCGAGTGCATACGAGGGGCCCCTCTGAGGTTGGGAGACCGATATCTAGTCGGTGTCCCGGCACCGGTCCAGGGAGTGAGCCTGCTTTGGTGGCAGACTTGGAGTGCGGCTTGTGATGTTGGTCTGAGGCCCCTGACCAGCTAGATGATCCAGTAGGCTGACTAAGGGAGTCCTTAGGCCGGATCTTAAGAGGTTGTTGGGAAGCAGATGTACCTGACCCACCAGACATTCGAATCCTGGCCAGTGGGGGCTGAGACTTCGCCCTCAAAGGGGACCTGTCCGAGCGGGCCTGGGAGTCAGAGGTGCGGTTCGACTGGGATCACTCTCTATCCTTCTCCCTTCTTTTTTCTTTGTTTCCCTGATCTGTGGGACGATCCCCCTCAGGAGGATGAATCCTTCTCCATTGCCTTTACTTTTTGTTCAAAAAGAAAGGTTTCGAGTGCATTCTGGCAGCGGATCCTAGTGCAGTTGTTAAAGTGCTGGCAGATGGTGCAGGCCTTGATATCGTGGTTGGGGCCTAGGCACCGTATGCATGTCTTTGAACAGAATCTGCTTGCCGCACATGCACTTGGAGGGGCGTTTGTCAGCGGAAGGGGTCGGGGATGAAGACATGTGAAGAGAAAAACGGTGTATGAAGAAAATCGCTGCAAAAGTTCTGGTGTCGTCAGTTTAGCTGATAGCGTCCGTGGAGCTGATGCTTGTGAGTTGACAGTGGGAAAAGAACGGAGGGTGCAGGGGGACCACCCCTTTTATGAGGTATCTGATGGGGGGGGGGGCGGTCCCCTGCTGGGTATAGCCAGCTAGAAATTTTCCGTGGGTTCCTGCAGCCTGCCAGCTTCAGTCCTTATGGTGTAACCTGCTGCAAGAGCTGTTTCTCAAAGACAGACCCAATTTCTTATGACCCCACCTCATGAACCTAGCAAGTGAAAATTTTCAAATCCTGGCCAAAACATCATTTTGCGCCACAAGTGCGAGAACACATTTTGAATAGCATTTCAAAAACTACACCTGTCATGTTCATGAGTTGGTGTGAAAAAATAGCGCTGCTGAAAATTTGGCGTCAAAATACTGAATTATCAAAGTTATGAGTGAGCACTGAAAAATTTCAATGTACCTTCATAACTTTTAATATTTTTGAACCCACATTTTCAGTAGTCTTCTTATGACCCTACCTCAAGAATCCAGTAGGTGAAAAGTTTAAAATCCCGCCCGAAAAGTGAATTCACGGAGTGACTGCAAAATTACCTTCCGGGCCAGATTTAAAATATTTCACCTACCTTGTGCATGAGGTCGGATACCAAAGAGGCCATGTTGAAAATTTCGGGTACAACTATTAAAAAAATTAAAAATAACAAGTTATGAGGAAAACGTTCAAAATGCATTGAAATATACTAACTGCACTTACCCAATTTCCTTGGTTCCTGGTTTGTCTTTGAAGAGTGAAGATATGTCTCAGTATAGAGTAGGGAGAGGCAAGGGGTGGAGGGGGCTGAGTGGGGGGTTGGGACGGTGGCACAAGACAATGAGGGACCATTTATTTTAGGTTAAAAAAAAAAAGACATTGGACGATTTTCTTTACTGGAGGTATCTACTGACACTATGGGTTGGGCACTCTGCATATTTGGGGGCACTGAGGGTGGGCACTCTGGTGTCCCAGACTGTTGGGCCAGGAGGTAGTTGGGGGGTGCTAATACAGAGGGAGAGGAGTAGGCAGGTGGGGCAGTAAAGATGATAGATGTTCTGCGGCTTCAGATAAAAAAAAAAAAAAACAGCGCTACTGTCTCATCATGAGTGGAGGGGTTGAAACTTTACTGAAGAAGAAAAGCAGTGCAGTGGCAGGGAACAGACAGGGAATGAGAGAGAGTGAGACAGAGGAAGCTCCCAATCAGAGAGCTGGGGAGAGACAGACTGAGAAAGAGACACACAGAGGAAGTGCCCAATCTGATAGCTGCAGCGTGAGAACAGACGCACTGATTCAGGCTAATGTGCTTTACTCACTTGGCGGAGCACAGAGCACACAAACTGCTATGCGTTATGTATCCAGTCACACCCTCAGATCTCCTTTTGTCTCTCTCTCCTTTCACTAAATGTCAAGATAGCTGTTGCTATGCAGCTGTAAAAAGCCCCAGCAGGCGTGTTTTCAGTGCTGAAGCCTCAGCACTTTCCCAGGACAAGAACCTAAGGTCACAAAGAGACAGACTGGCAAGAATGAGCAGATATCTGAGGAAACTGGAGGAGTGGGCAAAAGTGTGGCAGCTCGGTTTTAATGCAAAATAATGAACTTGTGACACAGAAACCCAGGAGCAGAGTACAAAATGGGGGAGTGGTACTGACAATGACCAAGCAGGAAGAGAGACCACGGGGTCATCATACTGGAGGACCTAGAGGCAACCAGGCAGTGCAACAAGGCAGTCGCACTGGAGGGCTAGTGACATGCTGGGATTCACAAGAAGGGGCATCACCAGCAGAAAGAGGGAGGTGGTGTTGCCCCTCTGTAGATCGCAAGACACCACCCCGAGTACTGTGTTCAGTTCTGGAGACCACATCTCAAGAACAACATACAGTAGAGGCAGTCCAGAGGAGGGCGACTAAAATGGTGTAGGGTCTGCATCAAAAGCCTTATGAGGAGAGATTAAGGATCTCAAGATGTACATCGTGGAGGAAGTGGATATGATAGAGACCTTTAAATACCTCACAGGGGTAGATAAGGTACAAGTGGGGAGTATTTTTCAGGAAAAAAGGTGCTCTAGAACAAGGGGACCTGCTATGAAGCTGGAAAGGGGCAGATTTAGGAGAGATATGAAGAAGCCCTTCTTCACAGAAAGAGTAGTGGATTCCTGGAACAGCCTTCCAGTGGAGGTGATGGGAGCAAAATACAGTGGTGGGGTTCAAAAATACCTGGGACAGGCACAAGGGAATCACAGAGGTAAGGGGCAGGGAAGAAAGAGCTGTAGTTCAAGTAGGTTCTGCGGCAAGAATGAAAGTAGAAAAATGGGCAGACTGGGTGGGCCAAGCAGCCCTTATCTGTCATCAGATTCTATGTTTTCGCATCAGGTTCGAAAGGAGCCTAGGTTAAGAAATCTAGAACTAGGCGTAGGTCCCAAGCCAGTTCTGGCATACAAAACTGACTTCAAGACCTACCAAGTTTAGCAGGCTGGAGGAGGGGAGGTTCAGTTTTTCCAGGCTTGTCTACCCACCACTAGAATCTATCACATAAGACACCAGGCTACTGATATAACTCTCCCCTGCATTCCTGACACCTCTCCCCTCGGAGTGGGAAGTTTGTCAACATATTCATCTTTCCGTATACATGGCAGGTAGAACATGCAAGTGAAGCTTCACAGGCCCTGTCAAATACAGGAATGTACAAAAATTAAGAGCTTACTAGGGCATTAAAAGTTTTTTACACACACACACACACACACACACACACACACACACACACCCCAACCTTCCCACCCCTGGGCCAGATTTTCAAAAGTGGAAAAATGCTCACGTATGCTGGGGGGGGGAGTTATGCTAGGAAGGGTCTCCTTGTGCCATCTCAATTTTTTTCCACATGCACTCTATTTTCAAAAAGGTTGCCTTTTTGCAATCTTTTCCACAACTTATGGCGGCTTGCATATTTTCTTTTTGCACAGCTACAGGAAAATGCTTTGCCTGGTACAATATTACCAGGCATAACATTTTTTTGCCCAGCTGCGGAAAAAGAAAAATGCCACTCATGCACACAAAATGCACGAACATCGCATTTCCGCAGGTGCAGGGATTTTTGCCTGCACCAGGCAGCTGTGCACAGGGCCTCTGTCTCTGGGCCATGTCAGGCCCTTTGGAACATCTGGCCGCTTGCCTTTAGAATGCCTAATTTTGTCTTCTCACATTAGAACACTGTACCCTTCTGCAGCAAGGTACTACCGCTGTGTATATTTTTAGGCTATGAATGTGAACCATTTTGCTTTGATTTATATTCCTTTGGTGTTCTTCCCCTGGGTTGCACCAGAAACGAGCCTCTCCTGGTCTGCAATTTATAAATAAAATACTCTGACCCTGTCCAGAGGCTGGCATGCCAAACTCTGAAAACTGTCAAGTGCATCACTTCTGGCTTGGCCTTTATCTGTGGCCCAACAGATTGGGGGGGGGGCCCTTGGTTCATCCATCCAAGGCCCTCTCTATACCAGTGCAGTAATGCTGCACACCACTAAGTTGGCCCTCCTGAATAATTCTGGTAACTGCTACTAAACTGGGGTTTCGGCCAACAGATATAATTTCCCTTGTGGTGGACGTGGCCTACCTAGATTTCAGAAAGGCCTTTGACACGTTCCACATAGATCAGTAAGCAAGCTGTGCAGCCTAGGAGTGGGACCAAAGATGGTAAGCAGGGTAGAACATTCGCTAAGGGATAGGAGATAGAGGGTGGTGGTAAATGAAGTTCACTCTGAGGAAGGGAGGGGAACCGGTCCTCTTTAATGTCTTTATTAGCGACACTGCAGAGGGGCTGGATGGAAAGGTCTGCCTGTTCATGGATGACATTAAAATCTGCAACAGGATAGACAATCTGGGGTTGGGGGGGGAGAAAATGAGGGGATCTGAAAAAGTTAGAAAAGTGATCAAGGGTATGGCAAATGGGCTTCAATGCAAAAAAGTGCAAAATCATGCACTTGAGGCACAGAAACCCAGAAGCAGGGTACAAACTGGGAGGAGAGGTACTGATGACCACTAAACAGAAGAGAGAGACCTGGGGGGCTTATATCTGATGATCTAAAGGTGGCTAGGCAGTTTGACAAGGCAGTTGGGAGAACTAGAGGGATGCTGGGGTGCATAGGGAGGGTGATCACCAGCAGAAAGAGGGAGTTGGTGTTACCCCTGTATAACTCACTGGTGAGACCTCACCTGGAGTCCTGTGTCCAGTTTTGGAGACCTCCTCTCTGGAAGGACATAGAAAGAGTGGAGGTGGTCCAGAGTCTGCATCAAAAACCCTATGAGGAAAGACGGTAGCACCTTTAATATGTGTGCCCTAGAGAGCAGAGGGAGAGGGTGGATATGATAGAAACTTTCAAATACTTCACAGGTATAAATAAGGTTCAAAAGGGGAGCATTTTTCAGAAAAAAAAGATGCTCAAGGACTAGGGGTCATGCTATGAAGCTGGAAAGGGGTAGACTCGGGAGATGTGAGGAAGTATTTCTTCAGAGAGGGTGGTGGATGCCTGGAACAGCCTCCCAGTGGAGGTGGTGGGGGCAAAAACTGGGTTCAAGAAAGCACAGGATAGGCGCAAGGGAACCTTAGTGATAAAACGGGGGTTGGATAAGCCAGAGATCAAGTAGGGTCTATGGTAATACAATAGGTAGGGAAAAACTGGCAGACTAGGTGGGCCAAGTGGTCCTTACCTGCCATCAAATTATATGTTTGTGTTTCTATATCGTAAGGCCACTAGCAAGATCCTGTCTCATTGACGCAAGCCTGAAGTGACCACCAATAAAGTATGTGATGTGTTAAGGGAGTCTGCATGTTTCAGAGGTGTGATTTGATGAACCTTTTAAAATCTCAGCTTGAAAAGTAAGTTTCAACAATTCTGAGTACTGCAACAACAAACTCTATAGGACTGCCCCCCAGCCTCAGGGAGACCAATTATGTGAATGTTAGATTATGTGAATTGTTCTCTAAATGTTCTAGCCTAAGCCAAAGCAAGGAGTTTTCCTTAACAAGGCCTGCTGTAGTGGATAAATCTCTTACTGCTGCCTCACTAGTACTTTTAGCAGCTGTAATTGCCACCCCAGACTCGTGCTAAACAGCAGATATTCATGCCTGAAAGTCAACCACTTTTTTGTCCAATTCTCTAACTGCTGTCAGAACCCCCAATAGTGTCGGCTCCCAACCGCTGCATCATTCACTGTTGGCACCCCTTTCCGAGGGCTTGTCACCCATCATTTTTTTTTTTCTTACAGCAATCCTTGCACTTTAATTTGCTATCCATTTACTACCTGGAACACTTTTTGACCATTGCTTAATCATGATACAAAATGACCGGCTGGGCCAAACCATTAAAATTATTATAAATTAAACTGTGTGGTATTTTTAAACATTCAAGTAGGGAGCATAAAGAGAGCCACGTCTTACTGCCTTGACAGCAGACCCCCCTTCCCCGGTTAACCAATTTTAACGTACTGAAGTTCAATTACAACTTAACACTACAAAGTAAATTAAAATATGATTTAAATCAAAAAAACAAATGAAATTGAAGGCGAGTTGGGAAAATGAACACTAGGTTTAAGGAAAGACAGAAAAGTGAGTTTTAAGGTGGAATTTAAGTAAAGAATGTGAATCAGTTCAGTGGAGGGCCATTCTGAACAGTGGGAGCAACGGAGCAACACCCTGAGCACCTACAATGGATAGGTTGGTTAGAGAAGAAGTAGTAAGTTTATAGGAACGGAGGTGAAAAGCTGCAATAGGAGAGAGCAGAAGAGCAAGGAAATGCCACTAGACTCTCTAGATTAAGAGAGGTGTTCCTTGCATACTCCCACGGCGATCCTATATTTAAATTCCTCACATACCTAACTACTCCACGTCTACAGGGATATCCCTTGCACACATCCAGACTGTACCACTTCAGGAGGGATATGCCCCTTAACTGTCCCACTCTGGGAGACGCATCCAGTCAGTCCCTGAATACTTCCCAACTGTCCCACATTGGCAGCAGTGTACCTTTCAATTATCCTACACTGGGGAAGGAGTCATTTTTTCAACCATGAAACAGTTGAAGAGGTAAAGGGTTACAATACACAGAAAAAGCATAGCCTCAGTTAAAATATTATGCTGAGAGTAAAAGACAAAGGTCCTTCATGGGGCAGGCAACTACAGCTCGGTAGTGGGCTCAGGTGCCAGCATTCGGGGGGGGGGTGTGATGAGGAGCACTGCCACTAGGAAACATGTCCCAGCAGGCATGTTGACACCACTGCAGCAGAGATCCCATCGTGATGGGGAAGCCTTCTCTCTCACGAAGGGTGGAGCATGCACAGAGTCCTGTTAATGTGGCCAGGGGCTACATACAATACAAAGGGTTACATGTGATACCAGGTGTGGTGGGAGGGCACACACAGCAAGCATCACGGACATGCATGCCAAAGATTTCCGAGTGGAGACGTACCCTTTCAGTCATCAGAATGACACTATTGAGCCTCTACTGGCTGCCGCACCACCCAGTCACATACTCTTCAGTCGAGGGGCAGGATGCCCCCCCCCCAAAACTAGTGGGCATGTTAAAGCCATGGAGGAACAGGTGATAGCCCAGTCATGACAGAGATGAGAGGCCCCGGTGACAGCCTGAGTGTTGGAAAGCCAAGGGTTAAAAAAAAAAAAAAAAAAAAGGCAGCAAATCCCAATGGTTGGATTAGAGCTGTGTAAGAGAGATTTGAATCCCACCATCAACACGGACCTTAACAAGTCACAACTCTGTGCACATCTACTGCAGCACCTGGTTACTTGTAACCCTTTGGGTTACAGCGAGTGTGAAACATATATGAAAACAAATCCTTTCCTTCCCTTTGTCTTAAGTCACAAACATCAGCATGCTTTGAAAACGTACAGCAAAACCTTTGCATGGTTATCACCTTTTTTTTTTTTCCCTTCACCAGTTTTTCCCCCACTGTTCAAGCTGCCCTTTTTAGTTATGGCACAGAGGCATCCTCCCAGCCCTATGGTTTGACTAAGCCAAGGGCTGCCTTACTTACAGGACCCTGGACTAAAGAGGTGTGGGGCCCCGAGAGGGCCCTACAGCTTCATGGTGCTTGCTGTCAAGGCACATTCCTCTGGTTGCTTCCCACTCGCAGGATGTCAGTGATCCTGACTCTGGGTGCGCGCATGTGAGCGTGTTGTGTTAAGGACACTGGGGTCTTCCCACTCAATGTTACTGCATTGCCAAGCACCACCTACCTGTGATACAACTCCCCCCCCCCCTCCATGACATTAGGGCAACAGTACTGAACCACCATCCCCATAGGGAGGCGTCCTTTCTCTCCCCAAACAAAACCTCCGGCTTGTTCCCGAAACCGGCTCATCAGCACTGTGAGGATCAACACTTCTGCTGCGCCAATCAGCTGGCCACCTTTGCTTTTTTCTTAAGTTAAAGTAAAAATACTACTTGCCTTCAAGATCAATTCCATGCTCGTGTGCCAGGTATAACACGTTATCTCCTACTTTACCTTTCACTGGAATCCGACGCCCGGATCGGTCTATATAAATGACATTGACACTAAAGGAAAGGGAAAAAAAATAAACAAAAAAACAAAAAGTAATAAATTATATTATCCACCTCCTCAAACAGGCAGCAGGGATCAATCAGCAATCTACTCTAGCTGCATCAGAGAACAGAATGTCCTTTAGCTCATTTTTATGCTCCGTGCATTTATTAATCCATTAAAATTCAACAACTTAGATACTGGTCATACAGTGACAGCAGGCAGAAAAAAAATGCCTTAATGTTGTCAACTTTCCCCACACAATCATGAATAACTCCAGTAGAACCTCTGCTACTGAGTGTGAATACTGACCCCGACACTGGTGTTAACTATCTGCCCTTCTAGAAAAGCGCTGTGGAATTTTCCTTTTAACCTCCATCAGTTATGGGTAAATGGATGCACCTGATGTTGCAACCAATGGATGGCTTTCCCAATAGGGCAGCCCGCCTCCCCACCAGTAATGCACTGCAGCCTCATGGCATGGGACCTACCTGTACAACCTTTTGGCCCAGAGACCACTAGAGTGCTAACATTGAACGACACTGATACATCTGCCCAAGGGGAGAGTGTGGCATGCAGTGTAGGTGGGGGAGACACATGTCGAAAGACACATGGAGGCAGAGTTAGCTCAACAGCAATCTTGTCTGCGGAGGTCTTAGATTTCTTTGACTGGGATACCAGGGAGGTGGATCAACGGATGGCAGTGGGCACTGCCTATCTGGACTTCAGTAAGGCTTTCAACATTGTGCCACACACATTTTGTGTTATTACTATTTACTTATGTAGAATGTGTGCTAGGTAACTGTATGTATGCATAACTGGATCACCTTGACAATGAGTTCACTCAGTGGTGTTTTATCCATTTCATGGCATTGTCCTGAATAAAATATATTACTACTACTATCACACAGGAAGCTAGTTAAGAAACTAAGCAGCCTGGGGCCGGGGGAGAAAGTGACAAGCTGTGTATCAAACTGGTTAAGGGATAAGAGACAAAGGGTGGCAGTAAACAGTAGCCACTCAGAAGAGTGACTAGTGAGGTGCTAGGACCAGTCCTCTTCAATGTCTTCATAAGCACCATTTCAGAGCAGCTTGAGGGTAAGGTCTGTCTCTTTGTGGATGATACAAAAATCTGCAACAGGGCTGACACTAGGAAGGGGTGGAGAGAATACAAAGGGATCTGAGGAAACTAGAAGAATGGTCTAGGGGTTGGACAGGGTTTCAATACCAAAAAGTGCAATGTTGGGCTATGTATAAGATGGGAGAAGTGGAACTTAGTCACCATGCAAGAAAGAGACATATTTGGGGGGGGGGGGTCTTCATATCTGACCTCAGGGTAATTGGGCAGTGTGGGAAAGGCTAGCAGGATGCTGCGGTACATTGGGAGAGGGATTTCTAACAGGAAGGAGGTGATGCTGCCGTTGTATCGCTCACTGGTGAGGCCCCACTTGGAGTACTGTGTCCAGTTCTGGAGGTCCACCTCCAGAAGGACATTGAAAGGCTGGAGGCAGTACAAGGGAGGGCAACCAAAATAGTGAGGGGGCTGCATGAAAAGCCATATGAGGAAAGGCTGCAGGAACTCAACATGTACTCCCTGGGAGAGAGGAGAGCGAGAGGGGACATGACTGAAACCTGTAAGTACCTCACAGGAGTGAACAAGGTGCAAGTGGAGGGTCTACCTCGGAGAAAGGAAGGCACTAGAACAAGGGGGCATGAAATGATACTATGAGGGGGAAGTTTGAGAGATGTGTGAAAATATTACTTCAGGGAAAGGGTGTTAGATGACTGGAACAGCCTACCAGAGGAGGTAGTGGAGGCAAAGACTATGGGGAGCTTCAAGCATCTGTGGGATAGGCACAGGGGCATATTAGGTAGAGGAGCGGAGAAGGGAGTGATATCTATGACCAACTAGGGTCAGTGGTGATAGAACAGCCAGGGAAAAGGGGCAGATTGGATGGACCTAAACATCCTTTTCTGCAGACAGAATCTGTCATGATGGTAACAGCTGTCTTTTTTTTTTTTGACTGTCACTTTGTGGTTGACAGGGATGTACCCCAGTATCTATTCATGTCGGAAGACCCTCTTCTCCCCCCCCCGCATCCCCCTGCCTGGCCCATGCAGGGAGGCCAGTGGCTTGCCCCCCCATGGCAGAGCTCCTATCCCCAGGGTAAGGGGAGAGGCCGGGATCTACCTGTAATTCCACTGATTAGCTCAGGCAGGTGTCATTCAGACAGGGCTCCAGGAATCCTTGATCGTCATCCTGCAGGCTCACAAAGGCCTTTTTCCTTGTTGCTGTAAAACCCTAGTGGATCGGACATGCAATGACGTCAGCTCACGTTGGGCACACTCCCAACTCTGACACGCAGACGTCCGTCGATCCACCAATCCTAGCAACAGCACTGAAGTCTGGTACACCTACCCCCAGCCATCGCTAGAGGGTCCGGATATTGCCAGGGCTCCAGATCCTTCCCTCCCTGGAGGATTGCAGTCCCTCTGATGGCTCCTCTTCCTCCTTACCCCGGCTGACCCACCAACACTCAGTTTGCTTCTGAATTTGAATCACCTGCTCCAGCAGGCCTGCTTAAGTCATCTGTCTTTATAGGGAACATGTTATTTCAGCCCTTACACTATGGCACATTTTTCTGGAAAAAATTAACAGGATCTGGGAGAGGTAAGGGATTCACTAACGCTGCTATAATGCACACTAGACAGAAAACTCCTCTCCTATACAATGCGCGCAAGTTTGTTTACTATTCAGCTTATATATCATTAGTCTGTATTTCTCTCCCCTCATTCTTTAGTATTAAACATATCAGCATAAAAATCAGATCCTTGTTCTTTGCTTTTTTTTTTCCATCATCCACATTTTATTCAAAATGTTTACTAGATAAACAGTTATGTCACAAGCATTGAAATTCAATAATAAAAATATTTCCCATGAGGGTGCCACTCCTCTCAGTAAACACAACAATATCCTTCAAATGCTTCAAGATGCATCATGTGAGGGTACACAAGAAAGCGAATCCTCCACATTTGATGCCCCAATATTTCTGGGAGCCAGCAGGGAGCAGATTCCGGCCCCTCCCTTTGGAGGGGGCTCGTCTCTGGCTTCCGGTCGGCGTTCCCAACACCGGGAATGTCACCAGCATTGTCATGGAGCCTGCCAGTTCTGTTTTCTCCCCTCCCCTGCGGCAGTCGCTAGTGCACGTGTGGAGGCACACGCACACAGCGATCCGCGGCACCCTCCCTATTCTTGCCACTCTCCACCTGGGGGTAGCCATGCGGTGCAAGCGATGACTGGATCCCTCCCCAGGAAAGAAGAGCTACCTTGCGGCAGCTCAATCCAACTACTGCCCCCCACCCCACGACCCTGGCTCGTTCCCAAATCTGGGTTGCCAGCGCACCACAAGGTGTGACATGAAGCGCCACCAGGCAGGCCATGGTCCTCCTGCTTTAACTTCAGAAATAGTCATAATCCACTGTGTGACATCATAATTTCCACAGCAACACACAGTGACAGCATATGTAGAGACATACATGACTTCAAAGGTTAAAGCAGGAGAAAGATGAAATCTGTGGGATGTCTCATTATCATACAAGTGTTTTAAGTACAGAATGTGAGAAAGATACATACAGACACCTAATGCAATAAGCTGAACTGTGTTAGGATATTATATCTTAAGCTTTCCTAGATACTGGAAAAATCGCATTAATATAACAAGAATGTCCCACTGCACATCTACTGTAATCCCAAATAACAGGTGTATGCATTAGCTCATTTTTGGAATGTTGGATGTCATGTTTCATATTTTGCAATAACATATAGACTAATGTAGTCCATTACATTTCGCTTCCTTTTTTTGTTGCACAAAACTTCAGAAGGAAAAGTTCCACATTTCAGGTAATGACATACATAAAGATATTATAGAAAAATGACATCATTGCAGTAGGTGGACTGCAAGCAATGACTATTGCACTGGACAGACCAAGTTTATTTTATTTTAGAATGTTTGTCCAGGAAAGGCTACTGATCTGTTGCTTATTTCCAGGTGTGGGAGGTTAAGTTGCTCAGGGTCACACAAGTGGCAGTTGTGGGTTTTAAAACGAGGTTTGCACATTCACAACTTAGTACTTGAACATTCTAAGTTATAGCTCCTCCTAAAAGCATGGCGGTGATGCACTATACTGTCCCCTGGGTGCCAGGGTTTATAACCATGCCTGGGAGCCAATAGGGGTTGAATGCACTACATATGTGACGCACTTGACCCCCTCCCGCCCGGGGAGGGAGGGTACATGACAGCCAGCATTCAAGCACGCCTACCAACCAATCAGAGAGCAGCACTGACAATGGTTAGATGGAGGAACATTACAGCCATGTCTAGCTCATCTGAGCGAGTGATGAGGGAACCAGAGAAACACAAAGAAAAAAAAAACAGAACCAGCAGCAGCACTGACACTCTTAACACCTGTGACTAGGGAGGTCACAGTATACCATGGTACTGGATGTCACTGTATTGATATAGTGGGCAATTTCTGATACTGTGATGTTCAAGGTACATCAGTTTTCAGATCTCTCAACTGATTAAGAGGTATTTTTAAGAACTGTCCTTTCTGTGTAAACTTTCCCAAACTCAAGAGCCAAGAGAGACTTTTTGTATAAAATTGATGATTTCTGTGATACCGTGATATTCATGATAACCACGTTATTACATGTGACGGTTATCATATGGTCAAAATTTTATACCGTGACATCCCTACTAGTGACCTGGGTTTGGGAACGGCTTGGGAAGCTGGAGGGCCAATGAAGGGGAGGAGGCTTGTGTCCCACAGGGTGCTTGCCTCCTTCAGACAGGGAGGGTGCCCAACAACTATGCCATGCAAGTGCCACCTGGTCGACTACAGGTAGCAGTGTAGGAGGAGTGGCTGGGAGGGGAACATCGGCAGGCTCCAGGGCAGCATACACGAGTACACATACTGCTGTGCCGTCACAGCAGATGTCACAGGGAAAAGGTAAGTACAGCAGTAAGAAAAACCCACTCTGTTAGGATGATATGATCCGTACTCTCTGGCCCCACGGTGCCATCGGAGAATTCCACTGGTATCAGTCTCCAAAAGGGGCAAGGCCAAAGGCCCCTCCACAGGAACAATCCGTGGGTGTAACGGAGCCTTGGGTAAGGGGGTGATAGGGCTGGCAAGTTGCCGGTGGGCAGGGACTGGCTGACCAGGGCAAAAACAGCACATTGGGGAAGCAACACAAACCAGCATGAGGCTGTCTTCTGACCTCTCAGTAATAAGGTAGTGCTTAATACATTTTTTTAGCATTTGCAGACTGTGAGACGTAATGAAGGGGACACTAAACAAACATCAGCCAACTTTGATTACAGTGGTGTTTGACTGCCTGTCAAAATCCAGGACTGAAATGTCTTTATTACTTACACATCATCGGAGCTTTCGGAATCTGAACTGCATCCTTCAGTCCAACTGACGACTACAAAAAGCAGAACACCATAATCTGTTATGTTCCAGTAAATTTGCCACAAAAAAAAAAAAAAAACAGCAGTGCTCAGACTGGACTAGTGTACATAGTTCAAACAGAAAATAATTGCACAACAATTATTAAAGAAATCACCAGCAACATTTCATTTACACGGGGGTCCTGACTTGACCTGCTTATGCAGCTAAAGGACTGAAGCATAAGGAGGTTAAGTGACTTGATCAGGGTCACACTGTACATGACTTTGATGGGAGGGATGATCACGGCAAAGGTGAGAAATTAACGAAAAGCAATCTGAACAAACACAAACTGCTGTCATTTTGACTTCATAAGCAGAAACGTTATCGGAATCGCAGTATTACAGACTGACCTCGTTCTATTAACCTGCATTAGGTGACTCTGCTGGAAGGGATGATCATGCCAAAGATGAGAGAAATTACCAAAAAAGTAATATTAAACAACATAAACTGCTGCAGTTTTGGCTTCGTGAGGAGAAAGGCTATCAAAGTGGCAGTATTACATACAGACCTCGTTCTTCTAGTAACCTTTCATTAAGTTACAAAATCATATTCGGTTTACTGTGACCACTGTAAAATTAAAATGTACTGCTGACTCAGACTTGCTTTCTGTATTTTTGTATCTGTGTGTTCACACCACTGCCCATCCTACCCTAGAGGTATTGCTGGACTGCACTGTGCGTGGTGGAGGAGCTTGAGGGTCAAGACTCATTGGTTAGATCCAGGTCAGTTTGTGGCTAGCATCAGGGTTCATATTCTCACTGTCCAACATCCAAACATAAATTGGGAGGGGGTGCCCGTGGCCATCCTATAAGATAGCTCAGTAACTGGAGGCTCCCCTAGTGTTTAAAGCCATTCAGAAAGACACTTTCACAATCCAGGGAGATCAACAGCAGCAGAAGTAAGATTTTCATGTCTTCTGTCTGCATAATGCGGCCTATACATCCATCAAAAGAGAGTGCAAGTCTTGCTGGGCTCAGGAGGCACAGCAGACTTGTGGAGACAGTGTGCTCTAGCTTTAAGAGCACTGGCTTGGGAACTGAGAAGGCACGAGATCAAATCCTGGTAGTGCCAAATGGCCACTGTGTGACCTTGGGCAAGTCACTTGACCTCCCAGTGCTCCAGTCCACCCACCTGGGGAAATGAGTAGAAGCAAGACCCAACTGGAAATCAGAGGTTTCATCTCAACAGGCCTATCCTGAACAGTCACCACCCCGGCTCGCTCAAGTCCTGTTGCAGAGGGAGTCCAACCCATGTAAAGCTGTTCACTGCTCCAGTTTAAGTGCAAGTTTATCTACCTTAGGCATCTTGTGATGGTTTTAGCTTGCACCGATTATTGATTTGTGCTTCTGTAATGTGTTGAACGTTGGCGTCTTATTTTGTTTGCACTATACTACTTGGCAAAGGACACTGTTGCTGCACAACTTAATGCATTTTGCTCTTGCATCTGATTTTGTCTCCCTGTACCCCCCCCCTCCCCCGACATATCTGGAAATCAGATGGCAGTAGCTCAGTATGTCTTCCTGGTACAGCTTTTGAAATCAAGAAGTAGAAAGAAATGGGGGGGGGGGGGGAGAGTGTCGGCACCAGGTCTAAGGATAGGAAGGAAAAGGGCCATCATGGTGTCACAGAGTGAGTGAGAGAGTAAACACCACTGTAAAACCAGGCTCAAGCTGAGGGTACTGATAGAGAGAGGGAGGCATGGGTGTCTGATGTGGATGAGGGGCTTGAGAAGTTGAATTGTTGGTTTGGGTAGGTGTGGGATCTTGTCTCACTGCGACTGAAAAGACTAATGTACTGCCAGCAGCTGGCCTGACTGAGCAACAATCACTGCCAGACCTGAATGTTGAGGAGGGAGAGCAAGACTTCAGAGTATCAGTTGGTTTATAGGAAACTGTCCTCTCACCAGTGTGGAGTCTGCGCGGGATTAGACCTCTCAATATGCCCAGCTTTTTCCTCCACTTTTCCCTCCCGTGGGACTCCGAAACTGGGGTGCGCCCCCCCCCCCGAGCGGCAGTTCCCAACCAACCCCTGCCTTCTACCCCTCTGCCACAGTGGCGTTTGTGAAGGACACTGGACTGGTCATACGCTTTTCTGAACACTCTACACACTAAGGTGGAGACATGGTCACGCAGTGTGCGTACTCATGTCGATTTCTGTTGGGATCCGAAAAAGTCTAATGTCCTCCACAATCGCTAATAACTGCACCAGACACAGTTTCACATTAAAAAATTAAATAAAACCACACGTTCAGCAGAATAAAAAAAAAAAAGCGAACATATTTGTTTACACTACCACTACCCAAACGTTCAGCAATATTTAAAAAAAAAAAAAAAAAATTTACAAGCACACACCACTACTAGCCACACGTTCTGCAATGTTCCAAAAGAACACATTTATTGACAAGTACACACCTCCGGACAGCAGCAAGTTCAGTGTTTCATCGTTAGTGTCTGTGAGATGGGCAGTTAAATTATAGCAGGTTCTCATTTTTCTCGTTCTCATCTGCCCGGTTGGCACACTGGCACATTGCAATGTTGTAATATTCCGTGATGCTGTTATTTCTGTGGGAGCTCTCTGCGCGCCCCCACAGAAAGAATATCACTGAATATTACAAAACATAAGAAATCGCTAACTTCTAGTGTCGGATAATTTATGTTCAGTGATTTTCTTTCTGTGGGGCCGCCCTCCGCACGATAAAGTTGTATTTCTTTGGGGGGGGGGTGGAGCGCCCACACCCAAAACATAAAAAAATAATGAAAACATTACTTTAAATCTACTTTTGTTCTCCGTTTTCTAAGATCTTTGTGTAAGCACCGTGTAGAAGTCTACCGTAAGTAACCTAATACAAATCACCGGTCCAACGTCCTCCACATTCTCCGCCACAGCGGCATGCCCTAACTTGATGCTCACCTGATGAATGGAAAGCCCTGCCAGCTGTGTCTGCCGTGGTTTGCCCCGCTAGGACGGCTTTACTCCGGATCCCGGGCTGTGAGGCATTGCTCATCAAGTGGGCCGAACGACCCAGAACCTTAAACACACAACGGGAAGCGGTGGCGGCGGTTCGCCCTACTTGCTTAGCCAACTCTACGCTGGAGGCCGCCATGACACATCATTCACATGATCAAACATTACAGTGCAGGGGCGGGCCTTAGAGGAGCGAAGTACCGGACCAGGAAACGGAGAATTCTGGGATAGTAGTTCTCGACGATAGCAAACAGTGGTGTTTGAGACTACAGGGACTACCACTCCCTAAACGCCTTGCGGTGCCAGGCCAATCCACGGGGGGGGGGGGGAGGAGAGGGGTTTATCTTTCAGGCAATACTATTGTATCCAGGTGAAACCTTACACTTGCAAGGATTAGAATGGTAACCGCACTGAGGGAAAGACTTGGTGGTTGAGTCGTGCAACTGGAAGATAAGCCCGGGTACTCACTAGAGGGATTAAGACAGGGTAGTGTCGGTGACAGCTGGGATGAGAAGTGGGAGTTGCGCCTGTGCTGTAATGTGGTTGCTGGAGGTGCTAAAAGCTGGGGAGGTTTTGGCCACGTGGTGGAACCTTGGTTTTCACTTGGAGGGGTGGTTCTATAGGTGGAGGTGTTTATAAAGGCAGCTGGAAGGGTGATCGGCGTTGTAGGCTGTCACATACTATAGGGTAATACGGGGAACTTTTCTGAAAAAAAGCAAGGGTGTCTGGCACACTAAAGTATCGCAGGGTGACCTTGCTATCCCATAGGGATAGGGAAGGGGGCAGATCTGAGACCGTGGGCGAGTGGTGGTTGACTGGGTAACTTGTTGAAATACGAGTTCGGGTTGAGGTTTGCTGACCGCAAGGTGGTGGCACTGTGATACGAGTGAGAAGAGACCTGCCACCACCCACCCATTATCATTCAGCTCTGTGCACCTCACAGCTGGCTAGGGGGAGTGGTTTGTGCCAGTTCTCGAAGTGGCCAAATAGCATCTGACATCCAGTTGCCTTTCTTTCCATGCCAGGTGCCTCAGACCTGCATCCCATGCTGGCTCAGAGTGTACAGTCTCGGCTTGGATACCCCTCTCACCTTTAGCATGGTGACACCGGTCAGGTCCTGATATCCTTAATGGTACACTCCATATACAGCTGATTAATAGCAAGAGTTGAACTCCTTGTCTGCCTTTCTAGTTCTGTCTCAAGGAGCTTCAGTTTTACACTAGAATGGTGTAATTAAGCAATTTATCCCTCCAGGGTGTGGATACACTGGAGGATTTACCAGTCCTGTTAAGTCCTCCAGTGTACCCACACCCTGGAGGGATAAATTTAATACTCTAATGGCAAATGTTGTTTCGTTAATGTTTTTAACTATTTTCTAACTCACTGAGGTCCCTACACTTAGACAGAGGATGTCATTTGTAAAAATTACATGATTGTTTTAGCAAAAGAGGCGACTGGACAAATCGCGGCAGTTTCCTTTGAAGTGAAAGCGACCAGATTAGCACGATATAAGGTTGGCTGTCACTTCTTCCAGCGGGTACACTGGAGGATTTATCAGGGTGGTAATTGTGCCAACCAATCAGGATGCAGGATTTGGGACATTGGATTTACCACATTGTATAATACAGTTTAATAAAGATCCCCGATTGGTCAGATGTGATCATCGCATAACTGTGTTGTTCTAGCACAACAGCACAGGTCAGAAATATAAGTTTCTGAACCTCACTGCTGAGTTCTTAAAATAAAAATCAGAATAATTTTATCAGGGTACATAGAAACTTGGGAGCAAATGAGGATCACCAGGCCCATCTAATCTGCCCCTTTGTACTACCTGCATGAGCACTGAAGGGTGTACTAACGTTTGTCACTTCTCAGGTCGGCAGAGCACTCAAGGTTGCCTCATTTGCTTAAGCCTGTGGTTAGCTCACATTATACCATGGACATAAGTGAACAGCCAATGAAATGGCCAGACTGGCAGTTTACCACCGGTGTAAATCCTCTCATAATCACTGGCTGATGAGGAAATATAAAAGCCCATCCATATCCATATCCAAATCATCTGCAGCCCTGGAATAAAAACACAAAGCCACCTCTTTAAAAGTTGTATTTTATTATAGTAAAAAATGAACCTTGGTATAATCGCAATAAGCCACTTGGAGGATGTGGGGTATCAGAGGACTTCCACGGCTGGCAAGGGTGTACCCACTTGGCTGCACCTCCTGGGCAAACCACTCCAGCCATGGTAAATCCCCCGATAACCCACACCACCTCATGGCTTAATTATAAAATGGCAAGAAAAAAATCCAGTGAGCTGACTGGTCAGCAGTAACTGCCCAATAACCCCACAGGCCTAGAAAGTTTTGGAACAACACTACTTTGGTGTTTTCAATAATTGACACACACGGGGGGGGGTGGGACACAAAAAAAAAAAAAGGTTCACCTAACGAGTGACTCACCTGACAGCAAGTTCAGTTTGACCTCTCTCATGGTGCAGACATAGTTATTTGTGAGAGAACACATTTACCAATGATTGATTTTTTTTTTTTTATTTAAAAATGTTTTATTGGGGTGTCTGGCTTCAGCCAAATACAAGATAGCCACTTAACTCGGGAGCACTGCAAAATTGTGAGCTTACAGCCGACCGAAATCTGCGATCGGGGCTAAAATTCTGGTTTAAATTTGACGGTGCTATCTCCCACTAACACAAGCTACCCATTGATCGCAAAGTCGAAGTGCTTGCCCTCGGGATGGCGGCGCAGTTGGACCCTCCTTTTCATCCCCAATCCACCAATCACATGGCTAGGCCCCCAACTGGATCCATGGACATTCCTTCAGTTACCAATATGCTGGCCACTATCCTCGGTAGACTGGACATTGTCACTGCAGCCACCAACAGTACCACTGCAGCTTTGCAGTGACAACATGAGATCTGCACTGAGATCAGTTTGCTCCGTTCCATGCATGACCGGGTTGAGTACCTGGAGAATAGGAGCCACCACAACAACTTGCGGCTCCTAGGCTTCCCTGACCGGACAGAGCGAGGCAATGTGGGGGACTTCCTAAATAAAGGACTGCCTAAGATCCTGCAGTTGCCTGAAGGAGCCCAACTGACAACTGAAAGGGCTTATCGAACACTACAACCATGGCCGCAGTCCGGGGAAAGGCCCCGGCCCAGCCTTGCACAGTTCCTGAACGTCACAGAAAAAAAAGAGTACCTACAGAACAGGGCAAGGGAACTCAACAATTTTGTCCTGGATTGGCCACAAAATCCTAATGTAACCCCCATACAAATGTTGGTTCCCACAAAGTCTTCCTTGAGCTTGCCTAAATGCTCACTGCCAGGCTGGTATCCAGCATTCTAGCCGTACAGCGGTTAAATGTTAGAGTGCCTGGAAAGCCTCTGGTTACTGTCTCTTTTAGAGCTGCCTGGTTGCAGTTATAACTGTACTGGGAAGGGGGGCGGAGTGTTTTCATGCTCGAGTCCCGCTCTGGCTGCTGGATAATCGCTCCGTTTCTGCCATCGCTAATTGTGCATGAGGGAGCTCTGTTAGAAGGTGTGCGTGCTTACTGATCATCCTTTAGAGTAATAATATTATTATTGTAGTTTGGTCTAACCTGTCTCATTTGCAGCAAGGACTTTTCTGTCCATCTCCACCATCTTGGTCCCGAACTGGACCACTCAGTACTTTGGGACTCTAAAATGGAGCCTGCTTGCAGGGGTTGTGTGGAGTAAAAACTGTGGGGATTGTACTTTTGGGCTGTTGGTGCCTTTTGCAGCTGGAGGGGGAGCCTTGTTGTGACCAACACCTGAGTCAGCCAACTGAACCGTTTGGATCGTGGGGACATCACCACGCTGCCTGCTGTCTGGAGGCAGATCTTAGTTGGAAGCTGAAGAAGCAACAGCTCGAGCGGCAGTTGGAGTAGTTCGCACGGGAGAACTGTGGAGAGGCCTAAGTTTGGCCTGCTTGTAAGCCTGCTACCCTGAGAGGGAACGGAGCGGTATTTTACGGACAAAATCCGATTTGTGAGTCACTGACTTGTACCGGGCTCAGCACCTGAGGAAGACTGAAGATTTTGCTGAATGCGATCGGCCTGTCAGGAGTTCCAGCCCAGTCGGAGGGGGAATTACCTGGTACTGTAGAATTTCTTGCATATAAATGTGCTGTGTATTTGTGGTGGGTTATGATTTGGTTCCCCTCTGAGTAAACTCTGTTCTGCTTGCTGGAAGCTGTATCCAGCCCAATCGCACAGGGATTACCTGGTACTGTAGGATTTCTTATATGTAAATGTGCTGTGTATTGGTGGTGGGTTGTGATTTGGTTCCCCACTGAGTAAACTGTGTTCTGCTTGCTGGAAGCTGTATCCAGCCCAATCGGACTGAATCCACAGTTATCTCTATGCGTCTGGGCCGTGCCACGTGGACCCTGCCAGACTACCCCACTGCACAGAGAAGGCCATCGATGAGACCTGCCTGGGGATCAGCCCCCTGCTCCACATCTGAACAGGAACGACACCTCAGTGAATCATGTGGGCCCTGCTTCTCCTGGCACTCCAGATTCACCACCTGCTATCTCTATTTTCGTCCCGCTTGTGTCCAGTCTTGGGTATCGTGAGTAATTACCAGGGTAGCTCCCTGCAACACCATCTTAATCTAGTATGTCATCTGATTGTCTTGTTGTTCATTTTTTTCTTTCTCGAACTGGGCCCTCGGCTCTGGATTACAAATAGTGTGCATTATGCATGTTGCTTTATTCCATCACAGGGCCCCAGCCAGCTGCGATGCTGGCTTACGCCGGGCAATGGTCCTGGCTAGCCCATCTCTTTTCCACCTGGGTACCCAGAGGTTGTGACTGTTTAGGGACTCTGAAATGCATGCAGAACTGTTTATTTGATAAAACATTTAAGCAAATCAACCTGATTATGCCCCTCCCTTGTTCAAGCCCCCTGAATAAATTCAATCTAATTTTTGTCTGCATTTAACCTGACTGTGGTTTGTTTGTACCAAAAGTACCATGCTGTGTCTAACCTTATTTTACAGGAGGTACCCAGGGTCGAGCCAGAGAAACCAGCCCTGGTGGTAAGTGCAAACTGTGGGGGTACTTGTGAAGTGCATCAGAGGTATTGTGAAAGTGACTATTGGGTGTTCCAGCCACTAGCAAGGAAACGGAGGGTTATAGTGTCCCGGAGGGCTGTGCCCTGGTTAGCTTGACCACTACCAACCCTGACCTCCAGGTGGAGGCACCCGTTATAGAACCTAGGCCACATAACCTGCTTTAGCCCTTGGGATAGCACCATCTAGAGGTTACACTGATGTTCCAAAACTACTCAAGGGAACTGGCAGCGAAGCATAAAGTGTATACGGAGGCCAGGAAGCTGCTTCATCTGATGAATGTTCCCTTCTCCCTCCGGTTCCCATCCGCCATGCAGCTGATGCACCAAGAATCTCCCTTAATGTCTGCCACACTCATGTGGCAATCCCTCATGGATTATATCTACAGGACCTAGCCTCAGGAGCTGAAAGAAATGCTGCCAGCCATCTTGGCTCCCAAATGAACATGCTTTCACCAGCTTGTGACCCTGAGGTAATTCTCTTACATGCCTCCAAAAGCCCATCTCCCAGTGATAGGTCATCTGCAGGGCAGCCCTGGATCCAGGTAATCTAAGGCCAAGAAAAGGCTGCAACCACAGAGACATTCCCACAGGGAGCATCTGACAGACAGGGGACAAAAGGAAGGCAGCCACTGTAGAGTTCGTAGAGCCAGTCATCCAAAGCCCCTACTTCTCAAACAACCACTATGCGGTACTTGCAGATATTGAAAAAGGGGTCGAGGACTGTAGGGCTACTGCCGCTGAGACTTTTCGCCCGAAAAACCCAGTTCTCTTATGGGCTGTTGAACAGCCTGCCTGAAGAGATGCCCAACCTGCCAGTCCACAAGGAGCGTGATGACCCGACTCCTGTACAGGAGAAGCTTTTAGGAAAGGCTGAAGTGGCGCACCTCGCACACCCAGCTGCTGTGCGAATATAGCTGTCAGATAAGTGCTCTTTCCTTGCTTGCTAGCCCCGTTGCTTGGGGTAGTGGGGGTGGGAGAGGATGGGGCTGGATAGATTGCCATGAAGCTCACATGGAGGGCCCGTATCCTCGGGCTTTTCTAGCCACCCACTGCCACTCAAGCATTGCTGTGTGCGCTTGTCCCCCTAGGCTGGGGAGTTGACACACCGGACCTCCAGGTCCCACAAGTTGATGGCTGCTGGACCTTTGTTTCTGTGTAGGTTTATATCCTGAATGTGTTAGTTGACCGCTGTTTTAGTTGGCATCTGTATTTTTGCTATGCCGGGTATTGGGACTGTTGGGGGGGGGGGTCCTTGGGGGCCCAACACTGGGGAGCAGGGGCTGAAGATGATCTGCGCCTGCAGAGGGGAAGCTGAAGCTTTGCCCGACATGGGGAAGGGAGGGTAGCTACTGCTGATGTGAGGGCTACAAATGCTCAAGTACCTGCAGACTGATGTATAAGAGAACACCCTTGCGCTGTGGCCCCGTGTCCACTCTTCTCTACATCAGAAATGACGCAGCACCCTGTCAGATTGCCTCAAGGAAACAGGGTCCTAGGCGGGAGGGCGCGAATCCGACCCCCACCTGAGCAGATTCTTCATTTGCAGTCCTGGCTCGCGGGGTCCAGCTGGTCATGTATCAGGGCTCTTCTACCTGAGGCCTTAAGGTGTAATGACTACTGACTGACAGGGGGAGGTCACCTGGGGATGTAGAGGGTCTCATTTAATGACCTCTCACCCCCCCCACCCGTTCAGTATACCGGGCTCTAGCTGTTGTGGTTGTGCACCCCCCTGGGATTGAGGACCCACTTGGGGTTACTTGCCAGGGCGTTGCCATTGTGACAGGCCCTCCTGGAGAAGATCCCATGGCCCATCAGATGTCAGATATCTCTCCTTAACTTACTCTCCAACCTCTACGGGCCCATGATCTTCTCCTCCTCCCCCTGTCTGTGGGTGAGGACACCACTGCAACTCACTAGTGTGAACGCCTCATCCCAGGGTGCACACACAGACAGGGGTGCCGATGCGGTCCTAATTGCTGGGAGAGGGCTTTCTGCCACCCCACCCCACCTTTTTCTCATTGTCACCCTAGTGGATTAGTCCCGGGGTACTAAGCAGGGATGGCTCACGGAGCAGTGACCGAAGTCAGGCGGTCAACCCCAGCGAGTGAGAGGTTCACTCTAATCTTTCCTGGTCAGCACTGGCTGACAGGCCCCCAGGGGAGTTCAGCTGGCTGTGTGACCCCGTATTGGTGCCGGCTAAGGGCATAGCTCACACCCCAAAAAACACTGTTTTGTTATGGTCAATGTTGACACCGTTCTTTCTCTATTTCTTCTGTAGATTTTCATGCCGCTATGTTTTCAGTGTACTTCAAGTTTTTGTGGCAGAAGAGCACTATACCGGCCCTTGGGAATCTATGGAATGGGGACACAAAAAGGGATGGGCGGGCCCCCTCTCCAGACAAGGCAGATGATACTCTTGGGTTGTTGCATGGTCTCTGGATTGCTAACAGTTCCGTCCGCACTCCTTTCATATTTTTACACACTAGTTATAGGCATGATACCTCTGCCATTGGATAATGGCTGACATTACGAGCCATACGTGGACTGTCGGAGGACTGAACACTCTGGTAAAGAGGAAGAAAGTCCTAACCCACCTCAAAAGACAAAAAATTACAAATTGCCTTCCTACAGGAGACCAAACTTACACAATCTGACCATAAATTTCTGGACCGGGACTGCGTGGGGCAGGAGATGCATTTGAGTGTGCAGTGTACGAAGTGGGGTTGCTACACTGCTATATAAATCACTCGGGTGGCAACTGTGCTTCCAACTGGCTGACTCTTCTGGGAGGTGGATTATGGGGGTCTGGAATACCCCGCAAGGAAAGATCCTTCTTTGCAATGTTTATGGACCTAACCATAACAGCCCAGCCTTCTTCCATGAGCTGGCCAGTGCCCTTAGTTCCCTTGTCTTTCAGGACTGCCCTATCCTGCTGGGGGGATTTAAATTTCACCCTGACCCTTGCCGTGGACTGTCCTCAGAAAGGAACCTCATGTCCAGGGAGTGTGGGCGGTAGCGCAGCTCATGACGGACTTTGGGCATGCCGACATTTGGCGCACCATTCATCTATGGGAACGTGACTATACATTTCAGTCCAGGATGCACGGCTCCCTAAGTTGGCTCAACTACTGGCTTACATCCCCGAAACCGACACAAGCTGCCTTATCCACTGCCATCCTGCCCATCATAATTTCTGAACATGTGCCAGTAGAGTTTAATTTTACGTGAGGCCCTGCACCACAGGCAACGTCCAGCTCGAAGCTGTACCAGCTTTTGCTCGGGGATCCGGATTTCATTGCGTGGACAAGGGAAGAAACTGCCAGTTTCCTCTGGGAAAACCCCATCGAGGACACCAGTGTGAGAGTAACCTGGGAGGCCTTTAAGGCCTGCATGCATGGTAAAATTGTGGACTATGCATCTAGACGTTGTAGGGAAAGGGACCAGCACCTACTGGAGCTAGAAGCTGGCCTGAAGAAGGCAGAGGACCTTTATAAAACACAAAAACTGCCATCTCTGAAATCCTTGCTAGGACGAAAGGTCCTAGGACTCCATCTAGAAATTAACCAACTGGTCAGTAGGAAAGCTGAAGTTGCGATCTTGCGGCTGAGGCACAGATACTGTGAGGGGACAAAGGGGGCAAAGTTTTGCCATACCAGTTGAGGAAGCAAATGGTGGATAGGCACATTGCCAGCCTCATAGGATCCCTTGGAGTGGTGCACTCGTAGGACCCTTTGGAGTGGCACTCCCGATTCACAGGAAGTGAATGACATAATGGCCGACTTCTATGCCACCTTGTATAAGACCACTCACTCGTCCCCCCAGGAGTCCATCAAGCCCTTTCTTGATGGCCTCAGTCTCCTTAAACTTACTCCCATGCAGGCTACTCTCTTGGATGCACCCGTAACTGAAAGAGTTCTCCGCTGCTCTGCTCTCCATAAAGGGGGTAAAACCCCCCAGAGGGAACGTTTCCAAGTGGAATTTCTGCAGGCTCTCAGTCCCCAGATCAGCCCACTCCTCACACAGGTATATGGGGAGGCAGAGGGATTGGGAGCCAGCCACCCCCCCCCAAAATGTTGCGTGAGGTAGTGATTGTGGTCCTTCCTAAGAAGGGTAAGGACCCCACAAAGGCAGCGTGTTAGAGGCCAATCTCTCTAATCAAGACGAATAGTAAGATATACACCAAGGTACTGGCTAGTCACGTGAGCCCTATGCTGTCCACCTTGATAGACCCGGCCAAGGTAGGATTCATCCCTGGGAGGAATAGTTGGACCACAATAGGTCACACTGCTTAATCTCCTACATACTGCCAAGGGCTTACACACCCCTGCAGTGGCAGCTGATTTTGAGAAAGCTTTTGACTCTCTGGAGTGGGACTATCTGCATGCAGTTCTTACTCACTTGGGGATCTGGGACAGATTCAGGGCTTACATCAATGCCATTTATCAGGCCCATGTAGCCACTAACTGCACCACCTCTGTGACTTTCCCACTAGAGAGGGGCACCCGGCAGGGTTGTCTCTTCTCCCCACCGTTATTCGTCCTTGCAGTTGAACCCTTAGCCCGAGCCATCCGACTCCACCCCCAAATCAAGGGCACTGAGATAGGATCCTGTAGTTATAAATCCCTTATGTATGCAGATGATCTGCTCATTCCCTTGGCTGGTATCCCACGTTCCCTCCCACCCCTGCTGTCCCTCCTTAAAAGACTTTGCAGCCTTCTCTGGTCTCAAGCTGAACCAGTCCAAAACTGAACTGATGCCCTTGAAGCTCCACTGTTCCCGAGTTGGCCACTGATCTCAGCCTGGTGTGGGCCTTACCTACCTGGAGTCAGACTGTCCAGCCAGATAGATCAAACTTGGGAGGTGAATCTTCAACCCCTTCTACTTGCCTGCAAAACAGAATTCGACAGATGGCGTAAGTTGTCCCTCACCTTGTCGGGAAAGATTGCAGCTGTCAAGAAATTTTTGGGGCGGTCACCATCTTATTTGCTTACCATATCCAACTACACCCCAAAAATGGCTACTCAAAATTTATAGCTTGGTGGGGTACTTTCTCTGGGAGGAAAACAAAACCTAGGTTCAGCCACAATAAGCTCCGAGCTCACTGGAAGGGGGATGGAACCTTCCCTGGTTCAAGGGCTATAAACTTGCCTTCCATGCTCCCCAAACCAGGCAGTGGTTCAATCCCTGCTCTGAGAATTTTCTGAAGTGGGGACACATGGAACAACACACAGGGGTGTGGGGATAGTAGCAGCCCTTCTCTACCTTTCCAATAGAAGGCCCCTCAGTCAACACCTAACCATTGCCGCAGCGGGGAGTGCCTGGTATAAAGTACATTGTAGGCTAGGAACTAGTCCGATCACATTAGTTCATACCCAGATCTGGCATAATCCACAGGTGCTGATAGACAACCATTCATTTTGCTGGGCTCAGTGGGCTTCCTTGGGGAGCCACTTTCTGGGAGAGGTACTGGACAGGGACACAGGCTAGGTTGCCACGTTTCAATCCCTGCAGCGCAAGTGAAACCTTCCTACCAAGGACCACTGGCTGTAGCTACAGCTCAGAGATGCCGTTAAATCCCTACTGTCATCTGGAGACCATGCTAAGCTCCCCAGTGTGCTTGCCTCCTGGCTAAAGGCCCCTAGGGGACTGGCGGGCAAAGTCTACAGACTCCTAAGGGATGTCCTGCAATCCCAGTCTGGGAATCCAAGCACAGATAGGAAAGATTTTTGGGGTGCTGTATCACAGATGCCCAGTTGACCCAGGCTTGGCACACGGCACACAACCTCCTGAGGGATGCTCGCAGCCGCCTTATCCAGAACAAGGTTCTGCATTCATAGTACAGGACCCCTGCAGTACTTCAGATGGCGGGGGTCCTGGACCACGATAGGTGCTGGCGCTGTCAAGCCATGGGCGGGGATTTGTATCCTATCTTGTGGTCCTGCCCTAAACTGGTACCCTTCTGGAAGCAGGTTTGTAAACGGGTATTTCTATCCTCAGCACCTCTTCTCCCAATCACCTATGCTGCTACTACTACTACTTGGTGTTCGTCCACAGGAGCTGAAGCTCTCACCCCCAGCATTTAAGTGGCTGACCATACTGGCCCTTCAGGCTAAAAGACCTATCCTGTTCAACTGGCAGTACCACTGCTCCTTGTTGGGGGAGAGATTCTCGCCTCTCTCACTGATATTGCACACCTAGACATACTTTCCTACTTCAAGGCTGACCAAATGGAGCGCTTCACCTCTTGTTGGGCACCTTACATGGCCTACGTGGACCCCCAGATGGGGATAGGGTAGGGCCCTCATGCGAGTCCACTTTACTGACTCACAGTAAGGTGAGTCAAATCTCTGCACCTTTAAGTTGCCTCCCTCCCTTTATGATGCCTGTATCTGCCTACCTTGACCCATGAGAGTCTGTCATTCTGTCCCCTATCATTGCAGGATATACAGACTACTAAATGTCTATACAAACAAGCCAGCAGAAGAAGGCCATTTGGTCCATCAAGTCTGTTCATATTTCAGGGTCCACAGCTTGAGCTAATGTCCCTGCCCTCCCTTTCCCACTCCTCCCATCCTCCCTACCCATGATTCTTATCTTCCCCCTATGCCTATCCCAGCCTTTGTTAAAGCTGCTCACTGTCTTTAATGAGATGACTTTTTCCGGCAAAGCATTCCAAGTGCCCACCACCCTTTCTGTGAAGAAGTGCTTCCTGACATCCCTCCTAAACCTCCCACCCTCCAGCTTAAGACTGTGCCCCCTCGTGATATGGTTGCCACTCAGCTTAAAGAGACTTTCCTTATCAGCATTATTTATCCCTTTCAGGTACTTGAATGTCCCAATCATGTCCCCCCTCTCTGTGTGCCCCCCCCCCCGTCTTCCAGGGAGTACATGTTCAGTGCCCTCAACCTCTCCTCGTATGCCTTGCCCTGCTGACCAGCTATCATCTTTGTAGCCCTCCTCTGTACCTTCTCCAGCAGGTTAATGTCCTTTTTGAGGTGTGGGCACCAGTACTGAACTCCATGCTCTGGATGCGGCCTTACCAGTGACCTGTACAAGGGCAGTATAACCTCCTCTCTCCAGACACGGAGGGTAATAAATACAGGTTACTCACCTGTAACAGGAGTTTTAGGAATGGTATATGTTGTTCATCCACACTCATTGGCAGTATCCTTGCCGCTTTAAATCTTGCCGGAAGGTCTTCAAGCTTGCTCCTCCCACCCACCCGGGTGGTATAACTCTCGGCTCCGCCCCATGACGCCAGATCTGGCCCGCTGGAAGCTCAGGTTGTCGCGTCCCGAAGCCGGGAGGTCGGATGGGTAGTGTGGATGAACAACATATACCATTCCTAGAACTCCTGTTTACAGGTGAGTAACCTGTATTTCTAGGGACATGGATATGTTGTTCATCCCTCATTAACAGACTCCTAGAGTTCTCGGGAGGGAGGCAAGCACACCCCATATACTTACTTGGGAAAGAGACTGGAGAGCCGAGGCCCCAAAACCAGCATCCGGCGTGACTCAAGGTCGATGTGGTAGTGGGTAATGAAGGTGTTTGCTGACTTCCAGGTAGCAGCCCTGCAGATTTCCTGGATAAGGGCGTCCCTGGAAGCAGCCACCGTTGCAACAGTATGGCGGGTAGAATGAGCTCTTATCCCTCTGGGAGGCTCCATGCCCGCCAACATAACAGAGATCTATGCAGGAGTTACCCACCTGCTTATCGTCCGCTTGGCTGCAGGTCTGCCAGATCGGCTTCAGCGGGTGACAAACAGCTGGCGAACCTCTCCCAATTTCAGCCGTGCGCTCCTTATAATAAGCGGCGCCTTCTAGGAGTCAGAGTATGGAGCCTATATTCGACCTCGAGGTGTGATTGGGGTAGAACACGGCAGAGTCAACACCTGGTTAGGTGAAACTCCGACACCACCTTCGGAAGGAATTTCGGTGGGCGCAGGACAACCTTGTCCCTGTGGAAGACCAGGTAAGGAGACTCGATGGAAAGCGCCTGGAGCTCTCCCATTCCTTCTGGCTGGACGTGATAGCCACCAAGAAGGCGGTCTTCCACGACAGGTGAGAGAGAGCACACCCGTGCATAGGTTCAATGGCTTGCCCATGAGCTTTGCCAGTACCAGCAGTAGATCCCACCGGAGGTGGGGTTCCCGACTGGAGGAATGTGATCAAGGCCTTTGAAAAGCCAGACCACCTCTCTCCTCGCCCATCGACTGCTTCCCGGCCCGCTACCGGTAAGCAGAGATGGCTGCCAGGTGCACCCTTAGGGTCGCCGACCCAAGCCCTGACTAGAAAGGGACCATAACAGTCCAAGATGCTTGCCAAGGAACAGGAGGAAGGGTCCAAGCCCTTGCCCTGACACCAAATGAAAACCTTTTTCCATTTGAAGGCATAACGTTTCTGGTCGACTCCTTACGGCGCCTCAACTACATTGAGGACCTCGTCGGAAAGACCCAAGGCCTGGAACTCTAGCGGCTCAGGAACCAGGCCGTCAGGTGCAGGGATTGAAGGTCCGGATGGAACACCTTCCCCTGATTGACTGAGAGCAGGTCGGGCGAGCTGGAAGCTGCGCGGAGTCCTGGAGCTGAGACTGAGGAGATCTGGGTACCAGAACTGGCGAGGCCAGTCTGGGGCTATCAGAATCACCTGCGCCTTGTCCCTCCTGCCTGAGAAGCACCTTGTGGATCAAGGAAATGGGGAAAAGGCGTAAAGAGGCCGGGGTCCATTGCCTGAGAGGCATCCCCTGCAGCGAGCCCTGCTGGAGGCGGGCATGGAACAGACTCAACCCGCGTTCTCCATGGGCAAACAGGTCCACCTGAGGTGTGCCCCAAAGGGAGAACAGATGCTGTACTACCTCCGGCAGGAGAGACCACTCGTGGGATGCAGCCCCTATCCGGCTCAGGGCATCGGCCAGGGTGTTGGAGGCTCCTGCCACGTGAATGGCTGGAGATCCGCCTCCAGGCTGCCACGAGTGACCAAATCGGAGAGCTTCCTTGCATAGAAGCATGGGCGCGTCCCACCCTGGCGGTTCAGATAGTACATGGTCGTGGTATTGTCCGTCTGGACTCGGACCACTTGACCCGGAGGAGCAGACAAAAGGCGGTGGAGAGCTAGGCGGACCGCTCGGAGCTCCAGCAGGTTGATGTGGCATCGGGACTCCCGGGGACCAGAGGCCATGAGCCGGTGTTCCCCAGATGGGCACCCCAACCCATCAGAGAGGCATCGAGTCGATAGAGACCGTCGGCAGGCGGACGAGCAGGATGCCCTCCTGCAAATGATCTGGAGCGGTCCACCACTGGAGGCGTTCCATCCCCTGTGTCACCACGACTGGCTGGTCAAGGGATCGCAGCGTTGTGACCACTGGCTGGCCAGTCCCACTGAAGGGAGGCATGTTCCAGCGGGCCCAACGGACCACGCTGGTGCAGGCCGCCATGAGACCCAGGAGGCGAGGAAGTCCCGGGCAGGCGAATTGCCCAACCAGAAATGATCGGGCAAAGGAGGAAAGAACCTCGGCCCTGTCCGCCGGGAGCAGCTCTGGCTCGAAGAGAGTCGAGCTGCGCCCGATGAATAGAATCACCTGCTTGGCTCGAGTTCGCGACTTGGCCTCGTTGATAAGGAGGCCCAGTTGAGAAGCAGACCTGGAGGCCAGATCTCTGGACCCTCCGCCTCCTCCCTGGAGGAGCTGCTATCAGCCAGTCGTCCAGGTAAGGTACACCTGGACCCTCGGCGCACGTAGGAATGCTGTCACCACTGCCATGCATTTGGTGAAGACCCTGGGAGCTGGAGACAAGCCGAAGGCATGGCTTGGAACTCGAAGAGGATCCTTCCGCTCGGGCGAAGGAATCTCTGGTGAGGCGGACGGATAGGGCGCGTAAGCATCCTGCAAGTCAGAGAGCAGAACCACCGCCGCGTTCAAGGATGGTATTATCTGAGCCAGAGTGACCATCCTGAAGGTTCGAGACCTTAGGAACTTGTTTAGGTCGTGTAGGTCGAGAATGGGCGCCAGCCCCGTCCGTTCGGAACCAGGAAGTACCTGGACACAAACCCTGGGTCTGAAGGAGGGTCCACACCTCTCTTACCACCTCCTTCTGGAGGAGGAGGCGATGTCGGCTCGACGAGCCTGCAGTGAGCTGGGGATCCCGAAGCCCCGAGGCGGCGGCTCTGAAGGGTGGTGCCTGCTCGAATTCCAGAGGCAGGCCTCTTCCACCACCTCAAGACCCACCTGTCCGTGGTAACAGCGGACCAGGCGGAGCAGTGCGGGCCGTCCCCAGGGGGACCCAGGGGAATGGTGGCGGGGATGGGCGACACCCTCAGCCCGTCACTGGGCAGGCTGGAGGAGGACCGGCCGAGGGACCTCCTGGGCCCTTCCTCCTGCCTCCTGTTAGAGGAAGCGGCGGCGGGTTTGGGATGCCAAGGCCGAGCCTGCTGGCCCTGACGTTGCTGGGCCGGGCGCGCCGGGGGCACAGAAGGACGAAAGGGCTTAGGCTGTGGTTTGCGGCCTTTGTCCTTCTGAGCGGAAGAGACCGAGTCCAAGGTGGCATTGGACTTCTCGATCCTCTGCAGGTGACCTTCCACCCCAGGGCCGAAGGTCAGTCCTAAAGGGAACATCCGCCAACTTGTGCTGGGTATCCGAGTAAGGTGGATATCCTCAACCAAGCCTGCCGGCCATAGCCACTCGCGGCCGCCACCGATCTGGCACATGTCCCCTATATCCAAAGCAGTCTGGAGCTGCTGTTTGGCCCTGCTGCCCTGCCCTGGTCCTGTACCTGCTTAACCGTAGTCTGCAGATCGGCGGGAAGATGAGGATGACCTCATCCAGGGACCCAACAGGGCATGAGAAAAATGTGCCATGAGGACTGGCAACTAGCCTAGCGAAGGCGAGAGGGACATAGCGTAGACTTTTAGCCCGACATAGTCAATTTCTTGGACTCCCTTGTCAGAGGTTTGTCCACATCCCTGGCGTTGCCCGTAGCGCCGGCGCTGTCGTGTAACAACCCTCAGCGGAGGGTGTTCCAAAACCGGACAAGAACGGTGGGACACATACTTCCTGGCCATCCTGGCCGGCGCGGGGCAGGAAGCAGGAGGCGCTATCAGTTCCAGTGCGGACCCACTATGGCCTCGGCCACGGGAAGGCCTCCGTCGGAGAATCCCTCGGTCAGAATCTCCGTGAGGATACCGGCCCGTTTGGAAGCGGGTTGAGCTCCATCCGTGAACTCCGAGATGAGCGAAGCAGTCCTAGGAAGGACGGGCTATCGTCCATTGACTGACCTCTGAAGACTCCAAGTCCAGTCGCTTGGAGAAGAAGGAGGAATCATCTTCGGACTCGGAAGAGTCCTCGAAGAACTGCCTCTGGCCTGAGCCACCCTTCACCTGCCGAGGTCGGTCGGGGTGAGGGTAACCCGACAACCCGATGGGGTAAACCCTTAGCCGACCGAGAATCCTTGGTGGACCCCAATGGTGGCTGTGGGCGGAGGTTCCACGAATCGGTGGAGCAGCTGGTTTGGCCGAACACCGGCCTGGGTATAAGCTCCTCGGACAAGTCGAGGGTTGTGTCGGCCGTTCGGTGACAGCCACTTAATGGCGGGGAAGGCGGCGGGTGGCTTATTCCAGACCAGGAGAAGCTGTTGCAACATAAGGTCCTCATACCGTCGGCGTAATTTCATGGCCTCCCTCATCCGAGGAGGAGGAGGGCGAGGGGCAGCCAGCGGCGCGCCGTGAGTGCCGAGACCGAGACTGCCTGGCGGGTGGGATCGGCTGGACCCGCGAAGAGGTCAGACGGACCGAGTCCCGGAATTTCCGAGGTCGGTGCGGGGAGGTGTCGGCGGAACCGGCACTCCCTCCGGCTCGGATGGTCCATCCGAGGGCTCCGAACGGAGGCACAAGCGCACAGGGATCCTCAACTCCTCCCGGGGAACCGGGAGAGGAATCTCGGCTGCTAAAGCGACAGCCCGTCCAATGGGTCGAGAAAATCTCGACTTCATCGGTCAGGAGTCTCGGTCAACTGACCTGGCGAGGACACCGTGAGGCCAGTGGCAGCAGGCGACGAACCCGGCAGTGCGTGCCGAGGGGAGGGACCTTTCCGCTCCAAGGCGTCGGAGGAGGACTTACCCTGTCCCTCTTTTTGGACCGAGAATAAGGTCCCAGAGCTGAGCCCTTCTCCTTTAGTGGAGAGGACAGACAAAGCTCATAAAGAAGCCGTGTAGGAAGAACCCAGAGGCCAGGGATAAATGCGCGGCCCGAGGAAGATCTGACCCGCGCCGCCTCCTCTTCGAGGCGACCATCCGCTCGAGCTGATCCGCCGAGCCGCCGCGCGGACACGCCAACCTTGAGCCTCCTTGGACTTCACGGAGGGAAGCGCTTCTCGGGAATGGCCCAGTTACCCGTCGGGCAGCACGGTCTTCGAGGGGCGTGGGCCGAGAAAGATGAGCACAGGTCGCAAGCCTGCGGGTGCGTGCTCAAGGCCTAAGCAGTATACACCGTGGAGTGAGGATCCGTCCGAGACATCTTCTGCCCGCATGGGCATCTCAATCGGGAGTCGGTTGTCCATCGGAGCCGAGGGATAGAAGACTGAAGTCTTTTGCAAAATTTTATTTTAAACTGCAAACGGAGAAATAGGAACCAGTCGCAAACGCAGAGCGTTAAGGAGGGAACCTGAGCTTCCAAGCGGTAAGGAAGATCTGGCGTCATGGGGCGGAGCCGAGAGTTATACCACCCGGGTGGGTGGGAGGAGCAAGCTTGAAGACCTTCCGGCAAGATTTAAAGCGGCAAGGATACTGCCAATGAGTGTGGATGAACAACATATCCATGTCCCTAGAATTAGTGTATTTTGCCACCAGTGCTCCCCATTGGACACCCTTGCTCTTTACAGGGGTCTGTTGATGACGTAGCAGTCTTTTCAGACTCCTCTGACAGAGACTACTGCTTGCAGTGTTTTTCAGTCCCCTTTGAAGTCAGGTTCCACCGTGAGGTTGAGAGCCCTTCTGATGCATGCTTAATACCATCAGGAGAAACCCCTTCCATGTTTATGTTAGGGTTCCCCTTGTTCAGTCGGCCCCCACTAATCCTACCCACTCAGCCCCATCACCTGCCTTCCCCAAGACATACCTCTCCTCCTTATACACCCTGGCATAACCCCCCTCCCAGTTTTGGGGGGGGTCTGTAAACCCAAAAGAAACAGTCTGTGCTTGCAGAAGGAGAGCGCCACTGCTGGCAGTGTGGGGCCTGTGATGAGGTGTGGATGGCTTCCTGCAGCAGGTGGCTGATTTTTCATTTTCTTCCCCCACCTCGTAAGACACAGAAGAGCTCCATTGCGCACCAACGCATATGCACTGCATGTCTGCGTCCTCCCTCCCAGTTCCTCACATCCACTTGCACCACCACCTGTGGTCACCCAGGTGGAGGTAGTACACTGGAGATCAAACTCCCTTCAAAGGACAGCAGCCTGTGGAATGTTCAGCACACTCCCCCACCTCGGCTCATTCCCAAGCCAGAGTCATCGGCATCACGAGCAGCACTGCTGCCACTGCACCAGCGGGCCAATCTGTGTTAAGGCTTTTGACAAGAGAACACTTAAGGTTACCGTAGCTGGAGGCAACAGACTCCCTTTTGGCTGCCCTTTTTCTCTTCCCAATAGGGCAAACAAATTTACAGAGAACAATTTTCAAAATCATGGTCTTGTATCAAACAATTAAACATAACTGGGGAGGATGACTACCTGATGGCACACTAGTGCCCCCTGTGGTGGGTCAGGGACCAGACTCCCACCGCAGAGGCACTGCCAGGTGGGTAAGTAAGCAGGGAACAAAGTGAAAATAAAATATAACTTTTGGAGGGGGCTGACTACCCAATGGCAAACTAGTGGCCCCCTGTAGTGGGTCTGGGAGCTTACCCCCTCCACAGAGGCACTGCCTGGCTGGCAGTATAGCCTAGATGTTAGAGTAACGAGCTGTGAACAAGCTTGGTACATCCAGCAAACCAGACCCGGGTTTGATTTTCACAACTTCCACTTGCATACTGTGTGACTCTGAGCAAGTCACAACCACCCAGTGCTCCCCGGTCACCCCTGAAAACAAGCACTTGTGCCTAGTGGGCCTTACCCAGTTTCCAAAGACTAAAATAAATAAAATAAAGTCAGCAGTGAAAGGAGAGAAAATAAGAAAAACCCTATATGCACTGGCCACCATCTGTGATGGCATCTGTACTTTTGGATCCCCACTGATGTAATAGTATGGAGCGTGGCTGAAGGGTTTGCCTATAGCACTGAGACATCCGCCATGCCGAGTGTCGGCATTGCACTGTCAGGGATGTCTGTGTTTTTATTGGGGGGCTATGCTCCCCAAACCCCCACACCACCCGGTCTCTAGGGATACAACTCAGTCGTCTCGGGGGAGGGGGCGAAACACCACGTGAGGCAGTCCCAGTGCCAGCAGAGACATCACAGCAACCAGAGGTTTTTGCTAGATTCTCATCGCTGTGATGTCTTTGTGCTAGTGGTTTCGCTGTACCATCGGCATACCTTTTGGAAGGCCACAGAATCACCTGAAGCAGGGGCAAGGAAATGGCCAGGAGGGTGGCCAAACAGCTGAATAAAATGGTTTGTCACAATCTGCCTTTTCCAAGGGCTTCTCCCAAGACCTGCACTTTTTAAATCCTGTGGGACCTGTCCATATTGTAGGCCTTTCAATCATACCAATGTCACATGATTCCTCAAACATTTACAGAGTATTAATTTAGGGAAAAATGTGCAACCAGTAAATCAAATGTCCAATTAAAATAGTTTATGTTTTAAACTGCATTTTTAAAATAAAGACGTCCAATCGAGAAGCAGCAAAACTCGCTAAAATACAGTAAAATAAAAACTACACTAATGCAGAGTATCCAATTACTAAATAAATAATGGTTAATAAATAAAAGATTTTTGAATGCCAAACTTCGCCAATAGGACTGGAGCAGGACTCCAGAGCATCTGTGTTCTATAGAGGAAAAATAAATTTGACGTTAGAACGCTAGGGGGAGAGTGACCACAGGGCAGAGTCTGAATTTGAAACATTCCAAATTCCATCTCCAGTGCAACCAACTCATGACTGAGATGATACAGGTCGTATGAATCACCAGTAAACTCTTGTTGCTAGAAACAGATGGTGAGGTAGGGTTGAAAGAGGACATTAAGCTTCAAAAATACAGCCTGAAAACTATGCAGAACATAGCTCTCGAAACTTTGGTCTCACACGGGTTTTATATGTTTTAAAAAAAGTGATAATGACCAAACTCGGGGACACACCTGAAAAAATAGTGACATCGGCTCAAGAAGATGTGTACAATATGCTGTTTCATATAAACAACATTTTCTTAACGAGAACTAGAATACTACAAATGGCTCAAATTTTCTCAGAGGACTACATGGGTGGGTGGTAAGAGTGAGCTGAGCTGAGCTTGAAGACTGTTCTGGTGACTGGGCATGCCCACTGGAAGATGGCCCAAGTATGAATAGTGAAATGGTTCTACTTGGAACTCGCACTTCGCCCTTCAGATGGGTCCCGGGGGTTAAGGCACCATTATCACCCATGCTCAATTCAAACTGCAGATGCACCAATCCTATTCTGCTGCACCCCAGCAAGCCCAAGTTACCCATCTTTGTAACTAGAGGTCTTCTAATCAAAGTTTTCATCCGATTACCACTTCAGGTAGAAATTCTGACCACAGATGCTTCACAAATAGGTTCTGGAGGTCACGGAGCAGAGTATGACCCCATAAGAGAAGCTGGAACACATCAATCTATCTATTGGTGCAGAGAGCTGTTTACCTATCCCTCATATGAGAGTCAGATTCAGAACCAAATGGTACAAGTTGCAACAGATAACACTACCGAAATGTTCTACATTTAATTAAAAAAAAAAAAAAAAAAAAAGCTGGCCTGATGGCACTTAGGGTTGAGGTGCTGGATGCCACACCGGTGACCCGGGTTCGGGAGCAGACTCAGGTCATCTGGGGTCAGCCAGGGAGGAGTAGGATCGAGCGTCCGATGGACTGCTTTCCTCTCCTGGGGTGGGGTATGCTTCCCGCAGCTCTCAGTGGCTACTGGGAGCACTGCAGCATGCATGTATGTAGGGTATGGGGCAGTGGGTGTCTTCATACGGGTACAGGAGCGTGCCCATCATGAGCAGACGCCATTGCACATCCATCCCCCAGGGATACAGTAACCAAAGTGGAAAATCCCAGCTTGCAGGCAGACAACAATGGCCACGAGGGATCAGGGTCCACATGCCCAGCACCAGACTTTACCCAACAGGCTCTCCCAAGCCCATGCTCCACTCCCAGACCTCGGCAGACTAGATTTCAGAAAGAAGACCCAGGTAGGAGTTGGGTGGCGTAGATTTGGAGGGTCCGGCTTGGTCCGAAGGGTGGAAGCAAGGTGCCTCTGTCCCCGATTTCCTGGTCGGGGAGGTTTTGGGTGGGCAGTAGGTGCCTTGGTCGGGTGAGGTACACTCAAGAGATGCCCTGGGATGCCAGTGATAGGAGGAGAAATAAAGTTCACAACAGTCGAAAATCTGGAACCTGTTTCACATGAGATGCCCAATTTCGCTAGAAATATAAGGGGGAGAACGACAGTCACATGTTTCTTGCAATGAAAAATCCAACTAGGGAGGCTTGTTTTGTCTGTTTTATTTTATACCAAAGGGATGTTACTGCAATTTAACAAAAATGGCAGCACTGCTGTCAGAATACAAGACTGCTTAGCATTATTCACAGACCTGATTATGTCTCAACGTGCATCGCAACAAAACAGTGGCTCATTTTAGAAGTCTGAAATGCATCAGGTAAAAGGCAGCTTTTTTGGGTGACCTCACAGTTTTGCATAACAGATTTACAATATAAAGGCAATGGCCATCTATCTTCATGGATTTAAAACGCACCTGGAATTTTCTTTGGGGAAGGGGTGCTTTTCATTAGCCTCACAGTACACTCAGGTAGTGGCATTTTTGAGACTATGATGCCCCGTTCCCCCCGCTCAGCTATCACTCCATTGACAACAAACTGGATTCAACTACATCTCTACTGAAGGAGGAAGGGCAGAACTGCAGCAATTCCTCTTCATATTTGCTTACCCTGTTCTCGTTCTGTACAGGGTATTAAACAGCTGGTATACCACAGCAAAATGCTACTCAGAACAGGAGGTAATGCCATTTCCAGAAATGCCTAGCAATAGACTGATCATTTTTTTCTGAGTGAGTCCATGGTACAGGAAGCTACATGAATAAAAGTACATTTTATTTTTTAATTCTGATGAACAGTCTGTGTCAAGTGCTATGCAGTTTCACAGTGATTAGCACTTTCACACATAAAACCGAGGTTTTTTTTCCAGATTAATACCCTGCTATATGTCTTACCGTTTGTTTTTTTTCTACATAGTACACCGTTTTTTTGTTTTCTGTATAGTAACCTGGCCTGTAATACCCCTCCCCAACTGCAATGTTACAGGTTCTCCAGTCAGTGGCTCCCAACGCTCAGAGTCCCTGAAATACTATCCATGGCTGCAGAATTTTCCACAGACCTTTGCATCCTACTGCAGCAGAAGTTAGTTTTCTTGGGGATTTAGTAACATGGATAGTTTTTCCATAGCGCCTGGCTCCCTTCCCCTCCCTGATTATCTGGAACCCCAACCTCTGGGCTCAGTGTGATGTTATCGATGACATCACATCACATTTAATCCAATTGCAGGACAGTGTTCTGCCACAGAAATTAAACTCCATAGCAGAAGCACAGGAGCTGTGCCACAGGAAATCAGAACTGAAGTGTGACGGAGGACTAGGGGCCCTGCTTACCTCACTACGTGCACAGGCCTGCTCATCAGCTAGAACACAGCCGCTCCTCAGTGTGCGCCATTTTCATCGCATTAGCAATTTATGGGAGCAGTGGCATCAGCAGCCACTGACCGATTATATCCGACGTCGCAGATTGGAGCACGTATAGTCGTGCAAAAGGGGAGCTACATACAGAGCTGGTTTGAAACAGCAAGGGAACAGAACAAAGGAGTGCTATACATGGAGAAAATAGCATGTAAAGCAAATATATGTTGGGAGAGCAGCAATGCAGGATGTTCCCTTAGAAAACTTATTTTTCTAGAACTTACTAAATCTGCCAAACCTGACATAGCTAGCCAGCCCATCAGGTTCAGGAACGAGCCTGGCTCATTGGGTGCCGGGGGGGGAGAGGTATGTTGCAGTGTCCCAGTAGTTTTCCTCCTCTGGGGTGGAAGGGTGTCAGTTGCTGCTGTGCGAGCCCCACCTGGGTGGACACAGATGGAGCTGCGGGTAGCACTGGGAAGATGTTGGCTAGTGCAGTGCCAGCACACTCACAAGAGCTTATCAGTGCACAGTCAGCCATCCATGTCCTTAGAGATAGGACACAGTATAAAAAAGTGTGTGTGTGTGGGGGGGGGGCAGCTCCGAATGCTGCAGGAGGAGGATGGTCTCCTGCAGGTCCTGTACTGTCGACCTAGCTTTGCTCCTCAACCAGATGTTGGTCTCCACTAGGGCATGGGCAACCCCTATGGCCCCACCGGGGTATGGCAACCCCTAGAGGAACCACGGTAGGGGGTAAGACTAAGAGAAGACAGGTGATAAGTTTGGGGAGGTCGTCAGATAGGGGCCAGTTGGCACATCAGGGGGCACAAACAGTACAAAAATAAAAATGATTGAGCAATCCAATCACGGGATCACCATGGCATGTTTAAATCGGCCCACCTTCTCTCGGAAGAAAAGCATGACATTAATTTAGTACTCTATAAGAAAGGGATTAACGTGTGTCCACAAAAGCCCCTAGTAATCCCTTTCTTTGATGCATATTCTGCTCATGGCAGACACAAATCTAAAAACTGCACTTCAGAATGATCCCGGTTTTTTTTGATGGAGTCTAAAAACAATCAAGGTGGAAAAATGTGCAAAACGTAAAAAAAAAAAAAAAAACATTGAAAGACAGTTGCTATCACATGAAAAAAGACAGTTACTGAACAAATGTACAAAATCACTAACATTTATAAGGTCCAAAACCAAAAAATGCTACCACAAAGTCCAGAGACCTTCTAGGACCAAGTGAAGGTTATGATTTGGGAAGCCAGGCAAACCCAAGTTAGCAAATTTTAACACGGATTCACACACACATGTATATAAACACACAGTTCAAAAATAGAATTAATTTCCCTCACTAAATCACAAAATCAAACAGAAAAATAAAAACTAGGAGTACAGCACAAAAAAGCTAAAATAAAGGTGTTTAAAAATATCTTAAGTTGATACTGAAGGCAAATTTCAACCACACAAAAAATATTAAAATTTAAGGCTCCTTTAAAACAAGACAATCCAAACATGTAAAAATGAAGTAAATAAAATACAGTTGAGGCACTGAATAGAAAGTAAAAAAAAATGCTGACATTTTCCTGTAAAACAGGGACGAAACAAATCTGTCACCAGCATGAAGTCTGTTCGCCTTCTCCAAACAAACAAACAAACAAACACACCCACCCACGCAATTCTAGTCAGTCAAGCATGGTGGTAGAGACTGGGGTCTGCAAATGAACGCCTGAATCCTACCCTGAAGGCCGCGTTCACTGCAGCAGCAAGGAACACAGTTCCCAGGGAAGAAGGATGCGTTCCACCTGGCCTTTGGGCATCCTCTGCTAACGGACTACAAAGAGGTATCAGTGTTGACTGTGAAGATGTCCTCTCACCCACGTACCCAGTGGAAAGGGCACTCCTTTGGCTATCCCTCGTGTGTGTTTGTGTGGGGGAGGTGGGCCACAAGCAAGCTCCCACATGTATCTGGATCCATTTGAGAGGATGACTGACCATGACAACAACACAGGCCACTACGACAAAATCTAACCCTCTAGGGTATTCCCACTGTCCCTGCAAAATGGCTGCTTAGGATGTAAACTGCCCCCACCCCACCCCAGCCAACACACTGAACTGAACTGGCCTCTAGTGTTCCGTCTCCTACATGGATATGTCAGCTATAACTAATCTGAAAGCAGGGTGCGCAAACACCTCCTGGTCCACAAGATCTTGCTGCCTTGACAGCTGGTTGAGGCAACCATGATCCCATACTGGTGTCACGGAGAATCCATCAGTGAGTTACCTATATAAGCATAACACCTCTCCCCATGCAAGGGACTGCACTATCACCCTTGTTATGTACGCGCACGCACATACATACACACACACTCACAAAGCAGATCACACTTCCTATATGCACAACAGATCTTATGGGAAAGGCGCTTGTGTAGTCAATTATTTGCCAACAACGCTGGTACATTTTCCCCTTCAGTTATTTTTAGACCAAGTCCATGTACCCCTCCTCCCATCCAATTCAACAACATTTCCCTTCCCCACACGATAAAAGTTGCAAGTCAGGACAGATGCATAAAAAAAAAGTAAAACTTTGTACAGGATTTACAGTCCCAAATACAGTGCTCCAGTGTAGGACTTTTAAGTGCATCCTAAAATATTCGCTTCCTCTTCAGGTAAGAGTCTGCATAGTGCCCTCCAAGTCCCTGTGAATGCTGTCCAATATAACCGCCTTCTGGGCTGGGCTCAGGCGAAGGGATCAAGTGGGAGAAACCTCGCTTCTGGGCTCCAACTGGAGTCTTCAGAGTAAAGAGAAGAAAGGAAAAAAACAAACAATGAGTAAACAAGAGACTGGTCTCCAGACAGGAAGGCAATTTTATTTATTTTTTTTTTAAATTTAAAATTACTCCTACTAGGGCCACTCAATGGTCCAGCGAGCAGCATCAGTGACCAGGATTCAGGAGCAAACTGGGTTGGACAGGCTGAGGAAGCACTGCCATGCAGCAGTGCTCTTAGCTCAGGGAGGGAGGTTGTCAGGTTCTGCTGCTCTCGCTGGACAGAGAGCTTGCTCCTCTGCAGTAGAATGCCAGAAGCATGTGAGGCTAGCAGTGAGTTACACCTGATGCTGGGGAGGAAAACACCCTAATGAGCAGTGAAGGCTGGATCTGCTGCACACCCTGCAGGCACCTCCTCCCGATCTGGATTGTGCAGGTGGGGAAGGGGAGAGTTCTGGCCACCCCTGGCCCCAACATAAGGGTTAATTAGGGTTAGCAGTTTCAGTGGCTCAGTACGTAGGCATGCTCACCCCTGGGGCCGAAAGATCAGACGGTTGTAGGTTCCAGCCCCACACCAGCTACTTGTGGTAATACCCATAACTGACAACGTAGTGCAGTACAGTGGGGGCTGCACAGCTTGGATGCCATCCTTCAGATGAGATGTTAAACTGAGGTTCTTTTCCTTTCCTGGTCAAAAACTGTAAACAAAAACAGGTTACTTACCTGTAACACTAGTTCTAGGAGTGGTATATGTTGTTCATCCACACTTGTTAGCATGTCCCTTTCCCCTTTAAATCTTGCCAGAAGGTCTTCAAGCTGGCCCCTCCCACCCACCTGGGTGGTATAACCCTTGGCTCCGCCCTTTGACGTCAGATCTTAGCCTGTTGGAAGCCAGGTTGTGCGCCACAGCCGGGGAGGTCTGGTGGGTCAGTGTGGATGAACAACATACACCACTCCTAGAAAGATCAGTTATGCAAAGACTTTTGCCGTATTAGTAGATCTTCTAGGAATGTCTCTTGCAGTAAGGCATTACTTCTGGGAGTTCCCGATAGGTGGCACTCTATGGTAGTTTTCTTCTAGCAGTCTCCACACCAGGGACCACCCACACGACCTCACTTCCTGGCTGTGCCTATAAAAGTGGGTGGTCCTTGGTAGTCTCCATTCCCCGCCGGTTTCAGCTCGTGAAGGCGAGGGACTGAGGGGAACCAAGGTACCAAAGCCTCCTGACCCTACATCGTTTTCCCTGTTACAGAATGGCAGGGGGGGAAGCTACTTACTGCAAGAGATATTCCTAGAAGATCTACTGTTATGGCAAAAGTCTTTGCGTAACTGATCTATCTTCCATGGAATGGTCTCTTACAGTAAGTCATTACTTCTGGGAGATTCCCAAGCAGTTATTTGGCAGTGGGGTGGCCAGATATGGCATTCTGCCATACATATAGTGTGGTCTTAGGACCGGTAGGTGCTGAGAGTAGTATATCAGCATATAAAGAGAATTTTGTATTCTATCTGTAAGTACTCCATTATAGTATTCGTTATAAGACTATGGCTGAAAAAACAGGCCAGACTGGCTATTACTGGCCATCGCCAGATAAGTTAAGCAGATGTAAACCCGATCAGGGTATGGCATATCAGATACTGTAATAAATAAGAATTCAGCCATATAATGGAGTCATTAGTAGGTTTCAGTGGCATGCATTGGAAGAAAAAATTACTCACCTTAGTAATTCTGTTTCTTCTCAGTGATACTCAGGTATTCATAACTTTCTGCAGTAAGCCTGAAGGGTTGAACTGCCCAGAGAGATGGAACATATGCAAATTATGAAATCATCTGCACATGACAAACTTTTCAAATGCTGCCCTATAGTAACTGTCAATGCTCTAAACCTCTTCAGATTTCATAGGAGCCTGAATAGACTAATGCTAGAGCAAAATTTTAAAATTATTCAAAATAAATAATTAAAGGTTTACCCCAATTGAAATAGGGTAGAGCTCCAACTGGAGCCAAGAATGCCTTAAAACTCTAAGGAATTAAAATGTCAGAAAACTAAGGGTTTAAGACCAAAAAACCTGTTTTATATATTGTACCACTATGAGAGGATACTTGCACAAATTGTGGTGTACCCTTTTACAGTAATGCAGCATGTGAAGTGCAACGGCTGAGTTCTGGAAGGGGAGGGAGGGAAGTTATGAATCACTGAGAAGAAACAGAATTACTAAGGTGAGTAATTTTTCTAACCCCAGTAATACTCAAGTATTCATAACTTTCTGGAGACTACAAAGCAGTACCACAGGAGGTGGGCACAGAACACTTATTTAGGAAAAAGACTCTGCAGGACTGCTGTGCCAAACCTAGCATCACTTCTAGACTGGATATTTAAACTGTAATGCTTAGTAAAGGTGTGTACTGTCTTCCAGGTAGCTGCTTTACAGATGTCCACCAATGGAACATTCCTTACGACTGCCAAGGTGGCAGCTGTTCCTCTGGTAGAATGTGCCCTCAACCCTTTTTGGGGCTCCCTACCAGCCTTTCTATAACAAAATTGAATACACTGGACAATCCAACGAGAAACTGACCTTTTAGAGGCTGGAGTACCTTTTCCCACATCTCCATAGGTCAGAAACAACTGTTTCTTGTCCTGCCTGTGATACAGTAACTAAGGGCCCTTTTCACATCAAGGCTATGAAGCCTTCTTTCACCATGAGTAGAGTGCTCAGTGAAAAAGACAGGTAGGGTGATGGATTGGTTGATATGGAAATCAGAGCCCACTTTTGGTAGGAATTTTCTGTTCATTCTCAATATCACTTTATCCCTGTGAAAAGAGATATAATCCTGCTCTACAGACAGAGCCTGCAATTTACTTATTCTTCTGGCAGAAGTGATTGCCACTAGAAAAAACTGTCTTCCAAGTGACATATCTGAGCTGAGCCGCTGCCATAGGCTCAAATGGATGCCCCATTAGCTTGGCAATGCAAACACTGAGATCCCATGCTGGCACTGGTGCCCTGTGAGGGGGATGCAAATGGATCAGGCCCTTAAAGAATTTCTTTTTTCCCCTAACCCAAGCAGTCTGCCACCCAGTACTTTCGGCTTGGTCACGGGCCATGGACTTCCACTACTCAAATCGGCCGTGAGCCCTCCGATACCCCATGGCTTCCCCCCACGGTGGGGCTGCGGCACTCCCCCTACATGCTGCAGTCTTCAGGATAGGTCAGAGAGCTGGCCTGAGGAGCTGATTGAAGCCGTGGTGGGCTTCACTGAAGGTGGCTGGCAGCTGTCCGTTTTTCTGGGGAAGGCGGGGTCATGCAATGACGTCCGAGTCCGCTCTGCCTTCTATGCGTGCTAGTGCGGTGGCTGTGTGTCCTGACCTCCGCCAGAAGTCATTGATGCTGGGCACTCCCGAGGAGGAGAGCAGTCCTTGGGATGCTCTATCCTTCTCCCGCTGGCCCTCCAGCGACCCTGGTCCATTCCCGAACCCAGGTCGCCGGCGTCGCATGCGGAAATCCAACCGCTGTGCCGACGGGCCAGCTTGGGCCCCTAAAGAATTTCCTAAAAATAGGGTCTGAGGCAAGAGATACTGTAGTACCAGCAGAAATGTAAGCAGACAAGGGCTGCACGGTGTACTTTAAGTGAACTGGGCTGCAAACCCAAGGAATGCAAATGGGAGAGAGAGAATCCAGAACAACTGGAATGTCAGCCTGTAATGGAGTAAAATCCCTAGAGAAGCACCAGATTGAAAATCTTTTCCATTTAGAGGAGTAGGTTTTCTTAGTAGAGGGTTTCCTATAGCTCCTTAGAATATAAAGTACTGATTCAGAAACTTTCAAACCAGCATATTCTAATTCCTCAAGAGCCAAGCCTTGAGGTTGAGGAATTTGAGGTTCAGGTACAACAGGGTCCCCTGGTTGGAAGTCAATAGATTGTATGTCTGAGGTAGCCATACTAGCATGGCCACTGACATTGAGAGCATCAGGAAGTACCATGGCTGCCTGGGCCAGTCCGGGGCTATTAAGATTAGGGATGCTGAATGGGACCTGAGCCTGAGTAGCACCCTGCAGACCAGAGGGAATGGAGGGAAAGCATAAAGGAACCTTCCCGACCAATCCAGAGCCAAAGCATCCAGTGGCAGAGTGCCCTGATCCGGTGGTCTGCAACAATATTGATGCAGGTGGTGGTTCTGGTGGGATGTGAACAAGTCCAACTCTGGAGTACCTCACCTTCGGAAGATTGTTTACCACCTGCTTGTTCAAGGTCCATTCATGATGGGCCTGGTTGATTCGGCTTAATGTATCTGCCAGGGCATTGTCCTTTCCTGGTAGGTAGACTGCCTGGAGGGAAACTCCCAGAGAGTATGCCAGAGTCCAAATTCTCATTGCCTCTGCAAAGAGGCCCTGACCCAGTACCTCCCTGCTTGTTGATGCAGTACACTGTGGTGGTATTGTCTGTCCTGACCTGTACCACCTTTGACTGTACCAGCTCTGAGAAAGCCTTTACGGCAAGATAAACAGCCCTGAGTTCCAGCAAATGTATGTGCTGTAGGGACTCTTGAGGTTGACCAGGTGCCCTGGGTTGTGTGTTCTCCCAAGTGGGCACCCCAGCCCAATAGGGATGCATCTGTTGTAAGAACCATTGAGAGAAGATCCCTCTGAAAGGGAACACCCTCCCTTAGATTGGATACCTCTTTCCACCATAGCAAAGCTTGGACAAGAGTTCTTGTAACTGGAATGGGCTTTGACAGGGAATCTTTTCTCTGATTCCAGTGAGCCTTGAGATGGAACTGAATGTCCCTCATTTGGAATCTTGAACCCAGTACTGTGGCTGTAGATGCAGCCATATGACCCAGAAGCAGTAAAAAGTGCCTTGCAGGCTTGCTTTTGTTCAGAATGAAAGAGTCTGCCACCAACTCAAGATTTTCCTACTCTGTCAAGAGGAAGATAGGCCCTGCCTTGCAGGGTGTCTGTCTATGAACTGCAACTTTTGGGTAGGACTGAGGACTGATTTCTCGAGGCTGAGGATGAACCCCAGGGATTCCAACAGATTTTGTGTGAGGCTTAAAAACTGGGAAACCTGCTGAGGCGACTTGCCCACCAACATCCAGTCGTCCAGATATGGAAAAACTGATACACCCTTCCTTGGAAGGTATGCTACCACTGGAGCCAGGCACTTTGTGAACACCCTTGGGGCCAAAGAAAGGCCAAAAGGCAGGGTTGACAACTGGTAGTGACCTGAAGGGAGTTTGAATCTGAGGTATTTTCTGTGAGACTCCCTTATGGGGATATGGAAGTATGCATCCTTTAAGTCCAGTGATGCCAACCAGTCTCCCTTCTGGATTGTTGGCAGGATCAATGCTAAAGTTACCATTTAGAACTTTAATCTTTTTTAGATGTTTGTTCAGGGATCTGAGATCCAGTATAGGCCACCACTCCCCACTTTTCTTTGTGGTGACGAAATATTTGGAATAAAAACCCCTTCCTCTGAGGGTGCTTGGAATAGATTCCACTGCTTTTAAAAGCAGGAGTTTCTGCACCTCTGCCTCCAGCAAGGTGTTTTCCACCCGGGATGGTGCACTTGAAATCCTTGGCTGCTAGAGGAGGAAGGGATTTGAAATTCAAAGACAGACCCTGACCCACCACTTCCAGGACCCATTTGTCCGAAGTGATGGAAAGCCAATTCTGGAGGAAGTGGGAGAGTCTGCCTCCAACAGGGAGTGAGGAGGTAGCCTGTACTTCAGGGGGTCTGTTTGGGCTGGGGTGGAGGTTGTGCTTGGGCTCTACGCCTAGACCCCCTTCGATCCCTGCCCCTAAAGTATCCCTGCTGTGGATACTGTTGGTATTGGGGTATGGCCACTGGCTAAAAGGACCTGGAATGAAAAGGCCTGCCCCGGCCCCTCCTTCCATAAGGCCTGGTGGATGGAGAAGCTCTGTCTCTACTAGAGTTGCTCCTGTAAGTGGCCTTATACTCATCCACCTTCTTCATATATGCCACAGTGTATTCCCCAAAAAGAGCATCTCCCTCAAAGGGGAAAATCCAGGACCTTAGATTGTGTGTCAGCAGTGAGATTTGTAGCTCTCAGCCAAGCAAATCTCCTCTGGGCTACCATATTTGCCATCCATCTAACAGCAGTGTCATTGGTACCAGCAGCCATTTGGAATTGGTATTTAGCTGCCTCCAGCCCAAACCTAGTGGTCTCTGCTAGGTCATCTGATAGGGGTGAGGGAGCTTTTTGAGAGATGGCCAATACTGACTGCCACATGGACTTCTGATACTGGGCAGCACAGGCCTGAAAATTAGCCTGTTTCATGGCTAGGGAGGCCGACAGGTAACCTTTCCTAACCATGCTGTCTATCTTCCTAGAGTCCTTATCTGGTGGATGGGAAGCCAGAGGGACTCTAGCCTTATCACAGGCCGCCTGCTGAATAACCCCTTGGTGGTCTGGATGAGAGAACAGGAACTCTGCCTCTTCTCTTTCCAACTGATGTTTCTTGTCCAGCCTCTTATCCAGAGGGAGGACAGGATTTGAGGTCTGCAACAACTTCAGAGCATCCTTTTTGAAAAATGTATTTAGTGGGAGGAGGAGGACATTGGTGGGAGTCAAACCCATCATTTCCAGGTACTCTTATTTCCTCCTCATCTTCCACTTCCTCCCTTGTGGAGATGTCCAGGGCATCTGCCATCTTTCTCACAAAAGTAAAGTGAGAAGAGAAATCTTCAGATACCCTAGGAGGCGACCCAAAGTCCTGCTCTGGGGATACCTCTGGTAAAATGGGTTCCCCTTCATCCTCCTCCTCACAATCACTGCACTCCTCCTCTTTAATAGGAGGAATCCTGGCAGGCTGTCCTGCTGGCACAGGGGTTTGCTGTGCAGGGGGCACCAAACGCTGCAAAGCCTGAATAATCTTGACTGCCTGTGCAATCTCCTGAGGAGTTGGCACGACGTTAGTTGATACAGCAGTCCCCCAAGTAATAGTAGGGGGTTCTGAATGCTTCAGTTTACGTGCCTTCTTAGAAGGAACCGCGCAGCTAGCCGGTTCAGAGCCCCTCTATATTCCTGTCACCCGTCTCTGGGGTGGAATTTGCAATATTTGTGGGTTCAGCCACAGTAGTAGAGGGTATCGGCTGGTCAGAGCCAGAGGGACCCATGGGGAGTTTCTTTTTTAGCTGTTCCAGGCGTTTTTCAACAGTTTTTTCAGGGAAAGTTAGGCAGATCCGACAATCCTCCTTCAGATGCTCATAGCCCAGACAAGCCACATACACAGTGTGCTTATCTGCTTTTCCAAAAACATCCCCACATTGAGAACAATTTTTAAAAGCCAGGCTCACCGGCCTTTTTCTTAGGTTTTTCTTTCATTTTAACCAGAAACAGAGAACCGCAATTTAAAAAAACAACAACTGCGGTTCTTTTGGTCGGTTCTGGAACCGAAAAGGAACCGGGTGAACCGAACCGATAAAGATTCTGGAACAGGCACTAGCGGTTCAGTAGCCAAAAAAGATGGTTACAAAAATTAGGTAAACAGTAAAAAATAAAACAGAAATAAACGCTCTCTCTAACAGAAACAGGCTAAAAATTAAGGAACTAGCTCGGTTTCCTCCCGGTTATACCGAACCGAGAGGAACAGAGAAAAAAAAAAAAACAAATTTACCACAATAACCAAGTTTAACTAAGCTAAAATGATTAATATAAGGTTGCAAATTAAAATAAAACAATACTTATATGTTTTTATAGGTTTTCACTTCAGATGAAGAGTGACACTCCGAGCGACCAAACTGTTCAGGCAGAGAGTTAAATCTGAAGAGGTTTAGAACATTTACAGTTACTACAGGGCAGCATTTGAAAAGTTGTCACGTGCAGATGATTCCATCATTTGCATATGTTCCATCTCTCTGGGCAGTTCAACCCTTCAGGCTTACTGCAAAAAGTTATGAATACCGGAGTATTACTGGGGTTAGAAAAGACAGTACATGTCAAAGCCTATTGGGTTCTGAGTTTTGAACAGGAACCCAAATAATAAAATGTTATTATTTTGTAATGCTACAATGTAGGAAGTTAGTACAGGTTTTTTTTTTTGTCATGTCCATCCAGTCGTTAGAGAAATGTATCCATTTTTGGAATAACAGGCTACATAAGTAGCAAACAATGATGTGAAATGAAACAATGTATCTATTTCATAAAGGAATCCAGTGGCTTAGAGTCAGTAGTATTGTAGTCAATACTGTACCGTTTTAGGGTTGACATGGAATGCCACAGAGTGATGTAGTCAGTTCCATCGTGCATTTAGTAATCTCATTTGCAAGGGGGTCCCAAGTATGCCAGGGCCTGCAGCCTTGTTATGTGTAAACCTGAAATGTTAGTATGGTGGGCCCCTTATTTAGGCTGTCGGGTGAACAGATGTTTAAATAATGATCTGGATAACTGCAAATTATGAGCCACTGGATCTCATCTCTGGGATTCCAAACATGTTAATCTGAAAACAGTCATAATAAGGTTTGTGACATGCATATATTTTTTTTTTGTCCAAGCAGCGTGGATCAGAAAATTGATAAGTCTTGCAGAGTTTATAAGGTTTTTAATATATATGTACTTAACATTGTATCTATGGCCAGGTGAAGACTGCATGTAGCAGCAGAAGTTTGGTAAGAATATTATAATCCATATTATATTAGGATATCTCAACTGTTTCTCAGCATGTGAGTAGTAGCAGGCTCTGTTTGTGGGAGGGACACGAGGGTCCAGCACACAACAGGCCGAGAGGCATCCAGATGAAATGACCATAATGGCCTGTAACAGTGATACCTCAAAAAAGTGGCTACATGTATAATGCCTCGTGGGAAAGGCCTCAGTATAATTTCAAATCAAAGCCCCCAGAAAAAGGTCTCCAAGGCCTAGAAGAGGAGACCAGGGCATAGTCTGAAGTTTTTAACGAGAGGAAGAGGCACCCGGCCATCCTAAGGGGCGGTCACGGGTCGGTTTAGACGTGTTCCTTGTCATTCATTCATTGCTTCTGAAATTTCCTCTCTGGTTATAGTAATTTCCAATTTTGTATGAATAATTATACTGAGGGTGTGGTTTATGGTACATATAGTGTACTGTTTTTAGTTGTCTGCCTGAGGCTTGTAGGTTGTCCAGTATTGTTTGTGCCCCTAGGCCAAAGAAATGGTCACCAGAAAAAGGGGCATTAGCCACTTTTTGTTGAATATCAGGAGCTAGCCCTGAGAGTCGGAGTCATGCCTGACGGCATATAAGAATACCAACTGCAGAGGCTCTAGCCGAAACGTCGGCAATGTCGTATCCTAATTTTAATAAATGTCGAGGGAGGGAAGTAAGTGTGTTTATCATTGATGTGAGTTGCTCTTTTTCAAGGGATGTAGGTAATTTACTTATGTCCCCAGAAGAGGTGCCCACCGCACACTGGAATTTCAGCATATGCCCCATGTAGTCAAGTATTCTAATATTTAATGTGTTTAGAATAAACACTTTCTTCCCCATATAATCAAAATGTTTAGTGTCTTTTTCGGGAGATACTGTACTTGTATGTTTAGGTTTGCCAGTGCGGTTGTGATCGGCTGCAATGACCACAGAATCCGCAGTGGGAATATTTGTTAAATATTGATAATCAAGGGGAGCCTGATAAAGCCTATGTGCTTTTCTAGGTAGCTCCTGTGCAGCCATGAGTTGACTCCATGCTTCAGTAATCGCATTTCTGAAAGTTGGTATAAAAGGAAGGACTGCCTGGATAGGTTCTTCCGAGATGTCAAGATATTCAGACACATCTTTACTTAATCTAGCTTGTTCTATTGTGGTAAACCCCATTGTTTTTTGTATTTGTAACATCATTTCTGGGAATAAGGGGTCATCCGTTGGGGAAATTACCTTTAGTGGTTGTAATATTTCTTTGTCCCAGTATGATGGTACAGAATATGGGGACTTGCATCCTCTTCTAGTAGGGGAACCATCATAATTTGTCTTTGGAAGGTTCTGAAATTATATGAGAATCTGACAAATATTCCTCAGAATATTCATGAGGAGGCAGAAATGGTGAGTGTTCTAGCTCTGTGGGTTTCTGTTTTGATGGCGTCGGAGACATAGAAACATAGAAACATAGAAGTTGACGGCAGATAAGGACCGCAAGGCCCATCCAGTCTGCCCATTTCTTTTTCTACCTTATAAATGTACCATCGGCCTTTGCTCTGTCAGTGACCTATCTATTCATAGTCATTTGTATTGCTCCCTTATGCCTATCCCATGCCTGTTTGAAGCCCTGCACTGTATTCATAGCCACCACTTCTTGTGGTAAGCCATTCCATGCATCTACCACCCTTTCTGTGAAAAAGAATTTCCTCACATTCCCCCTTAATCGACCTCTGTGATTGACTTTGACAGTCTGTGATTGACTTTTTTTTTTAATGGAGTGGGTATATAATTAAAACCTATAGAATCAACACTATATTTACAATTTCTTCTATGTTTGGCACTTGTGAGGATGGAACTGCGGGTTCTGAGCCCTGTGTGCTTGAAGTCGGGGGATCAATTTATGCCTCCCGATGATGTGATCCACTACATCTTTGAAAATTTTGTTCATTATGGACTGGTGTCCGAGCACCATGCACGACTGCAAATGAGGCTGGTTTGCCTCTGCGTTCCATAGCATATCATCCTTTATTTTGTGGTGATGCAGCCCCATAAGTATCTTTTAATACATTTTTATAAAATATTTCATGTTTTTTCATGGATACATTTTTACAAGGACCTTCCATAAATGTATTACATGCTGGTAAAGGTGCTGTTCTATGATGCAGGGGCTGCTCCATTGATGGTGGGATCAATCCAGTCGACAGAAGAGGAATAAAAGCATGCCCCGATGTTGTAATGTGTCTTATTGATGATGGATAAGTGAATGCAAGCTCCGTCAATGATGGGGAAGTCGGTGCAAACTCCGTCGACAGGATGCTCTTCGTCGATGATGGAACAGTAGGTACATGCTCAGTCGACGATGGAAAGTGTATCATCGACGATGAGAAGGCAAATGCAAGCTCCGTCAATGGTGGCATACTTCTCGTCGACGATGGAGGTTTAGGAGCATGTCCCATTGACAGGAGAGGTAGCCGTCGACGACGAAGCAAGGAGAGTGAGCTCCGTCGACGGAGAGGTGTTCTCGATGAGGATGTCTTGTGGAGTCCTCTTGTCGACGATGAATGCAGCAGGATCTCAGTCGTTGACAGTGCATGTGGTTTCATCAGCGGGGGAGCTGAGGAATGACGTCCCGTCGATGATGAACGTTCCTTCCTATGTTCTTTTGAAGAATAAATGCCTGCCGTCGACTAGGGAATATTGCCCATAGACGAAGAATGTTTTCTTGATGATGCATGTTTAGGAGATATGACCGTTGAAGGGCGGTCAGGCAGCAATTTAGGTGAAGGTATTTCCTTCCCCGTTTTGCTTCTTGAAGAGGACTCAGAAGTTTAAAAGCCCTTTGATCGAGCACCCCGAGTCTGTAACAGGGAAACATCCATTGTAAAGCTCTTGGTTGAGCACAGGAATATCGTGCCGTGTATGAAGCCCAGGCACCCCAAGCTATGGGTTCAAGCCATGTTGTAGACTGCTGGCAGAAGAATTAGTTGCTGTCAGAGCTGAAGCCGGCGGGAAAATGAACGGAGACTACCAGGAACCACCCACTTTTCTAGGCACAGCCAGGAAGTGAGGTTGTGTGGGTGGTCCCTGGTGTGGAGACTGCTAGAAGAAAACTGTCGTGTTAGAGCGGCACCTATCGGGAACTCCCAGAAGTAATGACTTACTGCAAAAGACCATTCCATGGAAGATCTACTGTTACAGGTGAGTAACCCGTTTTTCTAGGGATGTGGATATGTTGTTCTTATCCACACCTGTTGGCAGAATCCTAGCAGTTCTCCGGGAGGAAGGCGGCAAGGCGCACACCCCCTACTCTGGAAACAGAGACTGGAGAACCGAGGCCCCAAAACCAGCATCCCGGCGTGACTCAAGGTCGATGTGGTAATGGGTGATGAAGGTGTTTGCTGTCTTCTAGGTAGCAGCCCTGTAGATTTCCTGGATAGAGATGTCTCTGGCAGCAGCCACTGAAACAGGAGTATGGTGGGTGGAATGAGCCCTTAGCCTTACAGGAGGCTCCCTATCCGCCAACCTATAGCAGAGATCAATGCATGATGTAATCCATCTGCCAATCATCCACTTTGCTGCAAGCCTGACACGTGTGGCTTCAGCGTAGGTGACAAACAGCTGGCGAACCTCTCCCCCGAACTTCTGCTGTCCTCTCCTTATAGTAGGAGAGAGCACGTCTCGGGTCCAGAGTATGAAGCCTGTATTCGGCACCCGAGGTGTAGTTCGGGTAGAACACAGGCACAGTCAGCATCTGATTAAGGTGAAACTGACACCACCTTCGGGAGGAATTTCGGGTGGGGGTGTAGGACAACTTTGTCCCTGTGGAAGACCAGAAAAGGAGACTCCACCAAGAGTGCCTGGAACTCTCCAGTCCTTCTGGCGGACATGATCACCACCAGGAAGGCCATCTTTCACAACAACAGTGACATCTCACACGTGTGCATTGGTTCAGATGGCTTGCCCATGAGCTTTGCCAAAACCAGCAGTAAATCCCACGGAGGTGGAGGTTCACGCACCTGAGGGGATATGTGAGTGAGGCCTTTGAAAAAGCACCCAGACCACCTTCTCCTGTGCCACCATCTGCTAACCAGCCATGCCCAGTAAGCAGAGATGGATGCCAGGTGCACCTAAAGGATCGAAGACCCCCTTTGGACAGAGACCAAAGGTAGTCCAAAATGCTTGCCATAGGACAGAGGGTCCAGGCCCTGGCCCTGGCACCAAATGTAAAACCTTTTCCATTTGAAGGCACAGCACTTTCTGGTAGACTCCTTTCTGGATGCTTCCACTACTGTGAGTACATCCTCGGAGAGACCCAAAACCTGGAACTCTACCTGCTCAGGTACCAGGCTATCAGGTGCAGGGACTGAAGGTCCAGATGGAATACCTTCCCCTGATTGACAGTTATCAGGTCCAGGTGTGCTGGAAGATGCCTCAGGAGCCTGTTGCCGAGGCTGAGGAGATCTGGATACCAGAACTGGTGGGGCCAGTCTGGGGCTGCCAGGATCACCTGCCCCTTGTTCCTCCTCACCTTGAGAAGCACCCTGTGGATCAAGGGAAATGGAGGAACGGCGTAGAAGAGGCCTGGGGTCCACAGCCTCGAGAAAGCATCCCCCTGCAGCGATCCTCACTGGGGGGCAGGCATGAAACAGCCTCAACTTGATGTTTTCCTTGGAGGCAAACAGATCCACCATCGTGGGAGAACAGGCTGTAAGCTACCTCTGGATGGAGAGACCACTTGTAGGATGTCTCGCCTATGTGGCTGAGAGAACCAGAAAGTTGATTTGAGGCTCCTGCCACATGGATGGCTAGGAGATCTGCCTCCAGTCGGCTCACGAGTGTGCAGATGCGGAGCACTTGCCTGCACGGCAGCATGGAGTGCATGCCGCCCTACTTGTTGAGGTAGTACATGGTCGTGGTATTGTCCGTCTGGAGTTGAACCACTTGACCCCGAAGCCGCTGAGCGAATGCCGACGCTGCCAGTATGACCGTTCTGAGCTACACCAGGTTGATATGGTATTGTGATTCCTTGGGGGTCCAGAACCCATGGGACCTGCTGTTCCCCATGTGGGCTCCCCAGCCCATGACAGAGGCATTGGTCGTGAGGATGACCGTCGGCTTGGGGCAGACAAACTGATCCCTTCCTGCAACCAGTCTAGGACGGTACACCACTGGAGAGCGTCCCACATCTTCTGGGTCACAGTGATCAGCTGGTCAAAATGATCTAGGCGCTGGGTCCACTGGGCAGTCAGCTCCTACAGAAGGGGGCGCATATGCCACCGGGCCCAACAGACCACGCTGGTGCAGGCCGCCACGTAGCCCAGAAGGCGCAGAAAGTCCCAGGCAGGGCGAAAGTGCCCAACCAGAAATGACTGGGCAAAGGAGAAGAGAACTTCCGCCCTGTCCGCCGGGAGCCATGCTCTGGTTCGGCAAGAGTTGAACTGTGCCCCGATGAAGCATATCACCTGAGAAGGCTCGCACTCAGACTTGGCCTCGTTGATCAGGAGGCCAAGTTGAGAGCAGGTCTGGAGGGCCAGGTCCTTGGACCTCTCCATCTCTTGTTGGGTGGAACCTGCCAAGAGCCAATCATAGAGATAAGGGTACACTCTGATCCCTCGACGCCCGAGATGGTCTGCCACCACTGCAATGCATTTGGTGAAGACCCATGGGCCGATGACAGGTTAAATGGTATGGCTCGGAACTCGTACAGGGTTCCCTCTGCTCTGAAGTGGAGGAACCGCTGGTGGGATGGATGGATTGGGATGTGAAAGAACACATCCTGGAGATCCAGTGAGCAGAACCGCATGTTTTGCTCCAGGGATGGTATGATCTGGGACAGAGTTACCACCCTGAAGGTGCATGGCCGGAGATACTGATTCAGGTCGTGCAGATCCAGAATGGGGCACCAGACCACCATCAGTTTCGGGACCAGGAAGTACCTGGAAACTAACCCTGGGTTGACTGGAGGATCTGCCACTCAAACCACTGCCTCCTTGAGAAGGAGCTGGGCTATGTCATCTCTCAGAGCCGACCGAGTGAGTGCTGATACTCTCTCCTCCCATGAGGCATGGGCTCGGCTGGGAGGGTACTGCTCGAATTCCAGAGGCAGACCCTGGCTGACCACTTCTATGACTTACCTGTCCATGGTAACAGTGAATCAGGCGGAAAGAAAGTGACAGAGCTAACCCCCCACAGGAGGACCCAGAGTTGGCGTGACTGGGATAGGGGTGGCAACCCCTATCCCATCACTGGGCAGGCTTGGAGGAAGAGGGTCCAGGGCCTGAACCCCTAACCTCCTTGTCTGTGGGCCGGTGGAGGTCCGGCTGAGGGTGATAGTTTAGGTCAGTGTCATCCGTATCCGAAGAATCCAGATAAATTGGTCGGCCACCAAGGTCCCCTTGAACACGCCTGGGGCGATCAGTCGTAAGGGTGACCGACAACCGATGTGGGAGTCCCAGAACAGTCCCAGAATCCTTTATAGGGCCCCCCCCAAAAGGCTGTTTAGGCAGAGGCTCCACCTCGATTGGCAGACAGATTTTGGCCAAACCGTAATGGGTTTTGCCAGCTCCCAAGTGGGAACCGACGGACTAGGTTCCAAAGGAGTTGGCTTCGGCCTTGGAGGCGGAAAGCCAAGTAATGGCCAGAATAGAAACCATGGCTAGCTTCTGTCCAGACAGAATCAGCTGCTGCCATATTAAATCCTCGTAGGGTCGACTGAGTTTCTGCCGAAGCCTCTCCTCATCTGAGGACGACGAGGATGACCGGTGGAGTCGCCTCTTTTTGGAGTGCTTATTCACCTTCCTCGGCCTGTCAAGGGGGTCCTAGATCTTGACCTCTATTGGACTGGTCACTCGGGAGACACCTGGGAAACCAGTGATTTACCCGGATCACTGACTGGTTCTTCGATGGGATTCCCAGCTGGCTGTGTTTCATCAGGAAGAGGCAGGGCCACAGTCCTAGTCAAAGAGTTGTCAGCCTTGTTGGGTGACTACGGGTCAACAGGATAGAGAATGATCTCAACCTCGATCAAGACCTCGGTCGACTGGCCAGATGGCAGGACCAAGGAAGCAATTTCGACCGAAGTCAATACTGCTGGCTCCTGGGAGCAAGATCACTCACGATCCCAAGAGCGTCTCCGCCAAGACAAATCATTTTTTGGATCTTTTTCCTTCCTACAGGACTGGGAGGAATGCGAGCCCCGCAGGTCCCTCGCCCTTAGTGGGGAGGTACTGGCACAGCTCCTGGAAGTAGCCCAAAAACATGGAACCCAGGTTGAGGGGAACAAAAATTGACCGAGAAGAGAATTCTGCAGCCCACGCCGCATCTTCTTCGTAGGTTTGCATTTGTTCCAACTGCTCGGTGGACCCCATGACCATGGAGACCGCCCACCGGTCCTCTTTGGATTTCACCGGAGGATTACGTTTCTCGGGCCCGCCCAACTTAAGGTGTGCGAGACGATCATCGAAGACGTTCGAGTGAAACGCAAGGCACATCTCGCAAATCTGGGCGTCATGGCCGACACCCAGGCAGTATACGCACGTGGTATGTGGATTGGTGCCCAGCATTTTTTGGCCACAGGGGCACTGGCAAAATCCGGGGGAAAATTTATCTTCCATGACCGAGTAACCAATATCACAGTCGCTAGCTCGAATGAGACGAATTTTCAGAATAATCAAAGGGTTTGAATCCAGGGCCAACAAAAAGCATTAACAAAGAGGAGGCAACCTAAATCTTCCAGAGGAAAAGAAGATCTGGCATTATGGGATGGAGCCGAGGGTTATACCACCGGGTGGGTGGGTGGGAAAAGCCAGCTTGAGGACCTTCCAGCAAGACTTAAGGGAAAGAGACATGCCAACAAGTGTGGATAGAACATATCCACATCCCTCGAAAAACAATTCCTGGGGGACTCTGGAGAAGGTAAATCGTAGAGATGACAGGGCCAGATCGAGAAGTCTGAGGTAGCTGGTCATCAGCGGGGGGAGGGGGGGATTACTAAAACCAGAGCCGGCCCAGTGGCAGAGGGTTGAGGCACTGGACACCATACCTCGCGGCACGCCAGTGACCTGGGTTCAGGACCAGACTCTGGTCGTCAGCAGGGGAGAGGGAGGATCGAGTGTCCCGCAACAGCTCTCCTCCCTCTGGGGTGGGTAAGGGGTCTATGTCGCTCTGCAGTGGCAGCTGACAGAAGTCAGGGTCACTGCAAGTAGCATCATACAGCTGAGGGCTGAAGTGCAGCAGGCATCAGCATGTAGTGCAGTGATGCCACTGCACGTCCGGTTCCAAGCTGGGAGAAAGTCCAGGCAGAAAAATATGGAAAAGGCATGGTGGCTGATAGCCGTATGCCATGCCCCCGGCCCGGAGAAGTGTGCCCCCTCCCCCAGGTATCAGGATCCAGGTCTCGGGGTGGGGGTGGGGGGTGGGAGAAGAGATACTGCATAGAGAACTGCGTGTCGCTGACCAGACTGGGTCCAGGGTGCGGGTGCTGGATGACCTGTCAGCCCACTTTGCAGAGGTAGGAGATAAAGAATGTTGTGATAAATTTTTTTTTTTTTTTTTTTTTTTTTTTAATACTAAAACCAAGATTAACCTGTGAGATGCAGCTTCTTGTCTGCATGGGGGTTCTAGGGAGGATAGCAGTTGTCAACAGATTAACACAATCCAGTATGAATAGCTACTTACCAGCCAAAATATACACAGGAAAGGAAAACTGTAAAGGCAAGTATATTCAAACAGTAATCAAAGTAAACAAAGTGGAGTTACGGCTAACAACGAGCGTGAGCATTGTTATGCAACATGATGTCGGGGAGAGTGGGATTCTGTACCAAAACAGATATGAATTAGAGTTAAGCCCTGAACTGGCAGAATGAAAAATCCATTTCAAATGACTGAAGAACTCAAAACTTTTTTTTTTTTTTTTTATTTAAGAAAAGCCTTGGTGGCAACTGTAGTTACTTGCCATTCATTTCTTTCTTTACTTTTTGGAAGATATCTAAATGCAACTTTATAGAGATGCTCTCTGAACCAGACCACAGGTTTGCTTCGTGAATCGTAAGTGCCCCAGTGGACAAGCCGCAAATCAGCCTCTCAGTGATATTCACTGCACCAGACCTGTTGCTTGCTTCGTCAGTTATGAATGGCTTTGTGGATAAGCCAGAAATCAGCTGCACAGTGAGGCCCACATACACGATCTGTAGTTTGCTTTGTGAATCATGAGCGACCCTCTGGAAAACCCATAAAGCAGCTTAACAGTGACACTAACTGCACCAGACCTGAAGTCTGCTTCACAAATCACAAGTAGCCCTGTGCACAACCCACAAAGCAGCTGCACAGTGACGCTCATGGCACCAGACCAGTCGCCTGCTTTGTGAACCCCGAGTGGTCCTGTGGACAACCCACAAAGCAGCTGCAGTGACGCTCACTGCACTAGACTCGTAACTTGCTTCTTGAATCACAAGTAGTTCTGTGGACAGGCCACAAAGCAGCTGCATAATGATGCACACGTTCCCAAACTGAATCATGAGTGGCCTTGTGGACAACCAACGGAGCAGCTGTAAGACCCGTCACTTGCTTCGTGAATGACGAATGGCCCCTGCCCTGTGGGCAATCCACCAAGCAGCTTCACAGTGACACCCATGCACCAGACCTGTAGCTTGCTTCGTGAATCACAAGTGGCCCTGTGGACAACTCATGAAGCAGCTGCACAGTGATGCCCACGCACCAGACCTGTAGCTTGCTTCGTGAATCACAAGTGGCCCTGTGGACAACTCATGAAGCAGCTGCAGTGACATGCATTGCATTAAACCACATGTGGCCTGAAGCAGTTTCCCCCTCACTGGGTGCCCAATCCCAGTGTCAGGCAAACATACAAAAATCAACCTCCCCACCCCTAGCACTCATGCCACCCACATGCAAGTAACAAATACCCAAAGCACATAATCTCCCCGGCATCTTTAAGTACAGTCCAGCACTGATCAGCCAGCTCAAGTCTCCCTGTACTTTAGCTATGGCTAAGGCCACACTGGTCCTCAGTGCTCAAGAGTATGCCAGCACCTAGCCTCCTCCACACCATATGGATCACAAGGATGTGGTGGTCCCCTGGATAGACTTGTCTGGCTTCTCAGAACATCCATTGTTGCAGGAGTAGTGGCGAATGCAGGGCCCCAACAGTCGAAGGCGCAGGGCGAGTCAGAAAAGCCTCCAGACAAGTCTAAGAAGCAGGATTTCCTTGGCTGAAAGGTCTGTTCAGCTGTGTCCCTGGGCATCTGCCAGGCCTGCTGTGTGATTCTGATGGCCCAGTTTGGTCATGATCTCTTCCAGAGGCTCTCAGTCATCATACGAATGCTCCCTGTGAGGAGCAAACTAGACCTCTGGGAGATCTGTAATCTGGGGCTCTCCTAGGTCAAACAGTAGTTACAGCTGGAACTGGATGTAGCCAACATGTCAGCATATGCAGTGGCTGCTCACAGCCATCCTTGGATGCTGGTTTCGCAGTTCATACTTCAAATGCAGCACTGGATGGCGGACTTGCCCTTTACAGGTACAAACTTGCTTGAGCCAAGGGTAGTGGATCATCTCACACGGACTGAAACATCCAGTTTGATCCTGAACTCCATGAACTTCATGCAGTCCATGCAGCAGCTCAAGTCCATCCTACAAAGTTCCTTTCACAGATCCTTTAGGGATCTGTTCACGCAGTAGTTCCCTCAGCGCTGCCTGGTCAATCCCTCCAACAATTTGTATTCCTGTTCCAGCATGCAGACTGATGTTCAAAGGGGTGGAGCCAGGGGATCACATGGTGGGTAGGAAGGAGGAATCAAGCTAGAAGACTGTTCCGGTGGCTGAGCATGCTCAGTGGAAGACTACCCAAGTGAGAATAGTGAACTGAATCTAGGTAGCTTGAACATACTGTCCAACACAAATTACACATGCAGCAATCAGAGAATGCAGATCTAAACAAATCTAATTTTAGCTCCCTTAAACTGCTCCACAAAGATGCATAAACATAGGTAGCAGGGCAATGTGTTTCATACAAAGTGTGTCCACTGCAAAATCTCAGTCCCCCAAGGTTTTTGTTTTTTTCAATACTGGGTCGGAGAATAGCAGGAAGCATAGCCATGGCTGAACAGACAGCAGACTGGGGCACAGAAGGCCAGGAGTTCTTTCAGGCAGCCTAGATCCAAGTCTCTGCAGGGCCCTGTACAGCACAGAAATGCCGACATAGATGCACCACTGAACTGGCAGCCAAGGCAGTTTGAACAGCACACCAGTGACACGCTCAGAGACCCCTGCTCCTTGTTACTGCTTAGAAAGCAGCTAAGGATATAGTCCTCCGACTTATGAATTTATTAAAATAACTGTTTGGTGAGAACAGACTGGCTTTTCTTCAGGCATCCGTACCTTGGGCCACCAGAGGAGAGATACGCAATGGTAGATGTTGCACAGCCTCCCCCGAGAGGCACTGTGTGTCATGAGGGTGGGACACCCAAATTCAGTCTCCAGTCTAATTTCAAGCCAGGGCTTGGGATCATACCAGGGTGTGTCCTCTTTCTGGTAAGCATATGCATTAATCCCCCCCCCCCCCAAAGTCACCAGGCTTGCTTCTGCACTAGAATTCAAAGGGAATTCGCTTATTTCTGTGTGTGTTCATGAGAAAAACCAAATGTAATCTTCGAAACGGGCGAGTGGAGATGGTGCCCCCACCTATTCCTGTGTAGTTTGTCTATTGCAGCAGAGGCTGCTTCTTAAGCCCCAATAAAGCATCCCACTGCTCGCTAAACACATTTCTTAATATATGGTGCTCTGAGCCTCCAGAGAAAGGCACCAAAGTAAATAAGCTACTATGCTCTCAGAAAAGGTCCTGAAGATTGAGTCAGTCTCGTGTAATGGCACCCTTCCTTACCTTCATCAGATTGCTGGGGGAAGAGGAATGCGGTACGGCGCCCAGGATGCCAGCTCCAGGAGCCATCGAAGGCCTTCCTACTGCCTGCAGAACAGTGATTGGAAACAGTGAAAACAGAGCCCAGGCAAAAAATTCAAGATGCTAGTCAAACGCAGGATTGTACAACAGTCCACCACACCGAACTGCAACAGAACTGGCACCTGTGCATTAGTGTTAATAACTGTGGTTAGCTGTATTTTGCACTAGTTTGTTGTATGGTTGTTTACAGTTAGGGCAAACATAAAATTAGTTTAATACAGCCTAAATAAAAGTCTTGTATTGCACTGGCCGGGTAAGGACCTAAAAAAGGAAATCAGAATTCAAACTGCAATGTCTAAAGTCATAAAATCTTGTCTCATCAATGTGAAGTAGTCAACGCTTCAGACAGATTTCTTGGAAACTTATATCATTGATGGATAGCTCTACAGTAGCAGCCGGCGTGCCGAGAGAATGAACTCAGTCGCACGCTCTGCGAGCTAAAGGAAAGGTTAACACACTTGTTACGCTACAGATTGAATAAGTGCTGCAGACCAATCTGAGTGGCTCCACTGCCCTGTGCACAAGACACTCATTATATAAAAACGGTCTCACGTGCAGGTGCCCTAGAAATTTTTGGAGAGTCTCTGCCCCCCCCCCAAAAAAAAAACTCCTCGACCTAGACAGCAACATGAGGACCCTGGCAAGTAGTGGGTCTACCCGATGGGGCTGGGTGGTCGCTGGTGGCAACCAAAGGGACAAAAATATAAAGCTGAAAAGCAAAAAAAAAAAAGCCTACTTCTGGCACCTCCTTCCCTAAGAGAGCAGACAATATTCCTCTTGGGACTAAGCTCCCTCTTTAATATTGCTTGTACATGGCATGACAGAATTCCAGAATTTATTAGGTCACAGACCACAGAAGAAATCAATAGGCTACCTTGTTGAACTGTGTCTGTTGGAGCCCTGCCTGTAATCCACTAGTGAAGTAGGATGTAGGGGATCCCGAACTGTATGGCAGGCGTGCTCCCAAGTTGTTGCGATCACCAAACCCAGGTGGCGTCGGCATCTGCATCTGAAAAACAAAATACAGTTCCATTTTACGTCCCACATAATCTTTCATACAATGGACCGAAAGCAGTTTACACCGGAGAAAAAAAAAAAAAAGTAAAACTGGAAAGAAAATGTAATTTCTAGGTAGTGATACCCTTCCTGCGCAAAGATCTTTATCCCAATAAAGCACACAATACATGGCCCTAACCTACAAAAAAAATTTTAAGCTGTGCCAAAGTTAGTATTTTATTACCTGCAGGGTTGACTGTTAATATCTGTGATCAGAAACCAGTACTTTTTTTTTTTTTTAAATTGCTTTCTGATTGTTTCAAAGGGGCAAATGTGAACAGGGGGATTCAAGTGGTGGGTACTACTACAAGATGTGCTAACAGCATGCCAGTTCTTTATTTTCTCTGTTCTAGCTCTCAACATATTTAGTGTTACAAGAACTGTTCTTCTAAGTTATGCTATTCATCATGGACTACCTAACGGACTCAAAGGTCACTAAACCCATTAATATGGCAGGATCTTCACAGTGAAACACTTTTTGGGACCTGTTTTGTGACCCATGCCATGTGCAGTCTATAGGTTTCTGCAACTGTTTCTAGACACCAGTTTTTCTGTAATAGGCATCTCCAGTGTTGTACCTCTGCAGGAGGATCAGTGCTACGGAATTCCTATCTGTAACCTGTATCCTGAAAGTTTGCAATCGATGTCACCTCTATAAATTTATGTATTTTGCAATACAATTTTACCAAATAAAATACAAAATTAATATATATATTTATACAATGTTGGTGTGAATGAAAACTTAGATGATTTATTTCTATAGCTTGAAGACCTAAAATGGTGATGTCATTCATCTTCATCACTCTTACTGAGTCATCACCATTTATCATCACTTGAGATTGGTCATAAAGGAGAACTGCGCTGAACCCGCAAGTCATTTTCCCCAGCAGATTTTTTTCCCCCCTCCAATCTACAATTTATGCCCCAGAATTTCTGGGGACTGGCAGGCGGATGGCTGCAGCACCTCCCTCTCGGGGGGCTTGTTTCTGGCTTCCGGACAGTGATCCAATCACCAAGAACGTCACTGGCACCATCATGGAGCCTCCCAGCTCCATTTTAGCCCCTCCCCTGCTGCAGTTGCTCGTGCACGTGTGGAGGCACGTGCATACAGCGATCTGCAGTGCCCTTCGTATTGTTGCTGCTCTCCACCTGCACTACTCTCATGCCTCCATGCAGGTGTAACCATGCGGTGGCTGCTAGATCTCTTCTTGGGAGAGCAAAGCTGCATAGCGGCCGCTCCATCCAGCCCCCCAGGCTAGTAGATTTTTATTTTAAATAAATATATATATATATATATATATATGTATATAAATACACACACACACACACATTATATATATATATATATATATATATATATATGATCCTTCCGTTACTGTTCCATCATTACTGGCCTTTCAGTACACACAGTGGGTGTATTTGATTTACATGCTGCTGGTAAGTGCCATTTCAGAACTGTATGATGTAGGCTATGTCCCCTGTGGGCCACATAATTGCAGAGTAGAACACGAATGCATTGTGAAAAACAATGTAAGTTCTTTAACAAGGACAAAGTCCATTATACAGTTCTAAAATGGCACTGCTCACCAGAGTGTAAAGCAGAATTTACTAAAAGATCAGTACAGGTGGAACAAAAAAAAAAAAAAGTGTGAACCTATATTAGAAATGCAGCTTTTACAGAAACCATAGGCTTGCAGATTCAAAGCAGTTCTCCTTTAACCAATGGGAGAGCAGCTTTAACAACGTATATTGACATCACAATGATCTGTTACACTCAGAGCAGTGAAATCACACAAACAGTTAATTCCTTATTAAAAGAACTAAAATGAAAATTCTACAATTTAACATACATTATATAAATTGGACACACAATGGCCTCACTTAGAAATTACTTTTATAATCACTGCAAGAGGAATTTGTAGAGTTGGGGTGGGGCCTTAGACAAGCATCACATACGGTAGGTAACCTTCTCGGAGGTGCTGCCTGTCTATGGCAAGGGTGATGCTAGGGTACACTGCACCATGGGATTCAATGAATGGTTGAAAAACTGGTGTGCAGCTCAAGGTTTTGGCTTCACTGGGGACCCACCTGGAGGGATACAGGCCTATACTGGCGAATGGTCTGCATCTGTCTTGGGGGAGACCAGGATCCTAGGTGATAGGTTTAAATGCTTCATTGGCAAGCATTTAAACTAGCCAAGGGGGGAGGCACTGAAAAGGAGCAGGGATATCCCAGCATCCCCCACAAAACACAGTAGTTAGCGAGGTAAACACCAAAGTAAAGAAGTTATTAGGGAGCAGGACAGGAGTAAATGCAAAAAAAAAGATAAAGGCAATAAGGACAGGGATGGGGCTAAAAGGGGCAAGGCCATCAAAAAATGGAGGGTGATGAGTACCAACACCCACAGTCTGTGTAACAAGCTCCCTGAACTAGTGGCCTTGATGGAAGAGGGTTGCCTGGATATTGTGGCAGTCACAGAAACATGGTACACAGAGAACCATGACTGGGATGTCAACATACCAGGATACGCAATCTACAGGAGGGACAGGAAGGGTAAAAGAGGAGGAGGAGTAGCTCTCTATGTAAGGGAAGGGATCAAAGCAACATAACAAAAGAGTAAACAGGGAGTAGATGAGGCACTGTGGGTCACCCTGGAGACAAGAAATGGCACCACAATCAGCATGGGGGTTGTATACAGACCCCCATCTCAGGGGGAAGCAATGGACAAGGAAATGATAGAATGCATCCATAGAATGGCAGAAAAAAGGGGGATGCTGATGGGGGACCTGAATATGCCAGATGTTAACTGGAGCACCTTAGCTGCAAGCACATCCAAGAGCAGGGTCATTCTTGATGCCCTACAGGGGGCATGCCTCAGACAGCTAGTATTGGAACCCACTCGGGAGGGAGCAGTCTTAGACCTGGTACACTCAAATGGGGATGGAGAAAGAATCTCAGATTTAGAACTGGGTAGCCATCTGGGAACAAGCGACCACCAAACAGTGTGGTTCACGATAAACACAGCCACAGAGTCAAGCCATACAAAAGCAAGGGTACTGGACTTTAGGAGGGCTGACTTTGGGAAAATGAGAGTGTGCCTCAGAAAAGCACTAGCAAATGGGCAATACGGAGGGGTGGGAGGAACAATGGGGAATAATCAAAACAGCCATCACAGAGGCAAAAAGCCTTTGTGTAAAGCAAATCAACAAAACAAAACGAAGGAAAAAACGCTATGGTTCTCAAAAGAGGTGGCAGGGAAGGTTAAGGAGAACAGGATAGCACTCAGGAAATATAAGGAAACACAGAAGGAGCAGGGCAGAGAACTATCAGTTAAAGCAGAAGGAGGCAGGGACAGCAGTCAGAATAGCAAAGGCCCAAACTGAGGAAAAGACAGCCAACTCTGTTAACTCATTGCCTCCACAGGAGCTTTCTGAAGTTGCACCACTTGTCTCCTGTATACTGTTAACAGTTAATCTGGGGCCTTTCTAAGCAAAAATCAAGCCATAATTGGCATGCCGCAAACAAATGCTAATAGCACAAAAAACATAAGTGCTAGACACAAAGTACGAGTGGCAAAACTGTTCAGCATAAAATTACCTTTCCAATGGTCGTATGCAAGGAATAGCAGGTAATTTAGTTTTATTTCTGTGCTGGTCGAAACAGCAAAACAAAATATCTTTTACACTAAAAAATGCACCATAAACCTTTTTTTGTTGGGAAATATGTAACACATCAACACCAAATTAAGCATCCAGACATTAGATGTCATTTTAATAAGTTGTTTGTAAAACAAACAGCTATTTCTGTAGTATTAAACATAATTTTTCCCCATTTGAGTCAAGGTGTTGGTGAGGGTTTGAGGGACAAATCTGAACCATACACACCATACCATAAACAAATGCATACAACTCCTAAAGTATACATGATGCACACAAGGCATCAGTGGCAATGTTGCTGCACACAAAATTGCCTTTCCAACGGTTCTATGCAATCAACTGTACTCAATACGGTTTTTGTTTTATACTGGCTGAGATACCCAGAATGTGTTTTTTTTTTTTTCTAAGTGCTAAAGTGGTTCTAGATGGACAAAATGTCAAACAAATATGAATAACTCATAAAGTGAACATGATACACACAAAGTGTCAATGGCAAAGTTGTTCAGCACAACATTACCTTTCTAATGGTACTATGTAGTCAATTCTAATCTACTCTGGCTGGCAAGTAATACTAAAACATGTGAGTGACTTCTCCAGACGTTTCTAGGGCACAAAGGAAGCCTGTAGGTGACTTCTGTAGGCATTCTGGGACACAATGCAGTTAGATTTGCTGACGCCTACAGGCGTTTCTAGGAGGCAATGAGTTAAGAAGGGGGATAAAACCTTTTATAGGTACATTAGGGAGTGAAAAAAGACCAAGGGAGGGATACTGAGGCTTAATAATGGGGATGGAGTGTGGGCAGAGGGTGACAGTGAAAAAGCAGGTATACCGAACAAATATTTCTGCTCAGTGTTCACTAAGGAAGGGGGAGGGGTACCTAAACCAAACAAGAGAAACATTCTGGATAAGGGGGTCGATACCAGTCCATTCAAAGAAGAAAGGGTTCTGAAAGAACTCTTAAAACTGAAGGTGGACAAAGCAATGGGGCCTGATGGGATTCACCCAAGAGTTCTAAAAGAACTAAGGGTAGAACTAGTGATACCACTGACTATTCAACAAATCATGGGAGGTTGGGGTGGTAACTGAGGACTGGAGGAGGGCAGATATGATTCCACTTCACAAAAGTGGGAGCAGGGCAAAGGCAGGAAACTACAGACCAGTTAGTTTGACCTCAGTGGTAGGGAAAATGATGGAATCACTTCTGAAGGAAAGAACTGCTGAGTACCTAGAGGCCAGCAGGGCACAGGACCCAAGGCAGCATGGTTTCGCAGCGGGAAGGTCATGTCAGACGAATCTAATAGATTTCTTTGACTGGGTGACAATAGTAGTAGATCAGGGAGGAGCTGTGAACATGGCCTACCTAGATTTTAGCAAGGCATGTGACACAGTCCCACACAAAAGATTAATATACAAGTTAGCCAGCCCTTGAGTGGGTCCCAAGGTGGTAGCCTGGATAAAAAATTGGCTGGACAACAGGACGCAGAGGGTAGCAGTAAACGGAGTCCACAGTGAAGAAAGGAGGGTTACTAGTGGGGTACCTCAGGGTTCAATACTGGGACCGGTCCTCTTTAATGTCTTTAAAAGTGATACTGCAGAGGGACTGGAAGGAAAGAGGTGTCTCTTTGCAGATGACACAAAGATCTGCAACAGGGTTGATGCATAAGGTGGGGTGGAAAGGATAAGAAGGGACTTGGCAAGGTTGGAGGAATGGTCAAATGTATGGCAGCTCAGATTCAATGCAAAGAACTGCAAAGTAATGCACCTGGGAAACAAAAACCCAGGGGAAGAGTACACAATGGGGGGTGAGATACTAACAACAACAAAAATGGAAAGGGACCTGGTGGTAGTTATATCGGATGACCTAAAGGTGGGCAAGCAATGTGAGAAGGCAGTAAGGAGGGCTGGGGAGGACAGATACTGGGATGCACAAGGAGAGGCATCACCAGTAGAAAACAGGAAGTTGTTATTCCTCTGTACAGGCAGCTGTTGAGACCCCATCTGGAGTACTGCGTGAAGTTCTGGAGACCCCATCTCCACAGAGACAGAGTGGAGGCTGTCTGGAGGAGGGCAACGAAAATGGTGCAGGGTTTGCACCAGAAGACATACGAAGAAAGACTAAAGGAGCTTAATATGTATACCCTTGAGGAAAGGGACATGATAGAAACTTTCAAGTACCTCAAGGAAATCAACAAAGTCCAAGAGGGTAGCATCATTCAGAAAAAGATTTGCAAGAACAAAGGGGGGACAATCTGAAGACAGAGAGGGGATGGCTCAGAGGTAATGTGAGGAAGTATTTTTTCACAGAGAGGGTTGTGGATGCATGGAACAACCTTCCTGAGGTCGTGGAGTCAAGAACAGTGGGGGAATTCAAGAATGCATGGGACAGACATAAGGCAATTCTAGTGTGGGGTAGGAGGAAGTAGGCTGTTGGTTAACTAGGATCTGCAGCTTATCCATCAGGTATGGAAATGGGCAGACTAGGTGGGCCAAGTGGTCCTTATCTGCCGTCAAATTCTATGTTACTTGTGAAGGGGGACAGGACTTTAATAACTCTCTCGTGGCCCTGCCCCCTCACTCATGATGATAAATGGCATATTCCAAGTCTGGCCATTGTGTATCCTAGACAGACAGATGTATACATACATATACAGTTATGTGATACAAGAGCTATTAAAACAGAGTTGATTAGAACTGAAGTGAACCAAGAATTACCTCAGTAAATTTTATCAAAAAGTTTAAAATAACTAAACTGCCTTACCGGACGGTACCAAAATTAAAATAAATTAAAACCAAATCAAAGCATCGGTTCCTTCCCAGTTAGGGGAAAAACCAGAGAGGAACCGATAACACTTACTAAACTAACACTATCTAATTCTACCTGTGAACCAAGGACAGTGCTTCAAAAACCAAGGAAAATAAAACGGACTACAATTTAACCAAGAAAAATAACTTCTTCATATGAAGTGAAGGAGAGCTCTCTGGAGACGTCTTACTGAGGCAAGAGGAATAAAGAATCCAGGGATAGTGATCTGAAAACCGAGCTTGAGCCTAACATTCCATCATTAGCATAAGTTCTATTAACCATTTCGGCTCCAGGGCAGTCCTAAGGAGAGATCATTCTGCAATTGTCAGAATACAGTAAGATTTCCTGGGGTTTTATGGGCAAATCTGAATAAGCAATACTGCTTCAAAAGACAGCTCTCAAAAGAACTAAAACTACCCTAAACAAAGCATGCAGGCTTGTCCTAAGAGTGCATCACTTAACCCACACTTGTGAGCTTTATGCCCAAAACGGTTGGCTCAACCTCGACGGTCGTATCTGTTACCAGACATGCCTGCTCGCCAAAAAATTCCATACTTTGCCTTACTCCCCAAGGGGTTCAGAACCTCCTCAAATGCACTGACCCAGCTAGACACACAAGGGGCCTTTTAATAATCTCGCCTTGAAAGTCCCTTTCCGCAGAATCTCCCAAGGACAACGTTCCTTCGTATACCACGTCCCCACTTGGCTAAACTCCCTCAGTACAGAGCTGCAAAATGCAACCAAACTGGGTCCATTTAAATCCCAACTCCGAGCAACCCTTGCCCTGGACAGTACCCATGACTGCACAACATAGTTCTCACGCTCCCCTCGCCCCACACCCTCTCAATCCTTCGTCGACCTCCCCCTCGTGCATCTGACCCTACCTCTCAAATCCCTCACCAACTCCTACTCTCCCTTCCCCAATCCCCTCCTCCATATGCGCCTGACCAGAGGCTGGGCCATTCGTCCAAATGACTGGCTTATAAAATTACCCTCCCAATCCTTGCACCTACCCGCTCTTGGCACTTCTGTCTATCCCTTCTTATTCCCATCAACGTTCCTCCCTAAGTCAACCCCTGCATCTTTCCCAGTGGTTGACTACCTATATCTGTCACCACCCCCTGGCAACAGGCTCGGGCTTCCAGTTCGCACTGCCAACCCGGTGCATTTTATTTCTCCTCATTCTCTAGATATAGGCACTTATGTAACCATATTTAGTTTCAGTGTTAAACATGTTATGCCACCCCCCATGTGGCACAAGTGTGTAGTGCTTCCGCTTGTTTAAGTCTGTCTAGCCACACTCATCCATGTAACCACTGTTTTGAATTGCTTGACTAATTTCAACCCATTGTTTGTTTTATGTATACTTCTCCTATGTACCCCCTCCCCAGGGCACACCGTGAGATGAGCACTGTTTTGCTCAGTGTGCCTCTCCTGGTGAAACATTGCCAATAAATAAATACCCTCTGCCCCTCCTTCTTACATTCTGTCCCCCCTTTTGTTTCCTGGACTGAGAATTTTATTTTATTTATTTAGGTATAGGATTACCTTTGAGCCAAGGCTCCTTTATCAAGGTTCTATGTCAGTTACAGTACAATACAGTAAATAAGAATAAAAGAACGGTGTCGACAGGAACAACAATCAGATATGAAACTGATTGCACGGGATTCTGGACAACAAAAGACAGAGGCATTAATGAGGAAGGTAGGGAGAAAGGAGGACCTGGGGGCAAAAGTAGTTCTGAGCAACCAGGGTCACTGTCATCATCAAACAGTGCTGGTGTACAGGGTGGAGACGGGTGGGGGGAAGAGGTAGATCAAGATACAAGTGCTAGGTAGAGAACAGATATATGGCTAGGGTAACGGTATGTTGGGCTAATGAACTAAGGCAATCACAGGAACTAGAGGCAGTGAGAAGGCGGAGCCTGGATTTAAACGTGCCAAGTTTGGGAGTGGAGGAGATGTCACTGCTAAGACCATTTAGCCAGCTATGGGCCCTATAAGCAAAAGATAATTGACCCTGTGTGATATGACAGCGGGGGACCTGTAGGAGCTGGGTTACGGATCCCCTGGTGTGGCGAGGATTACTGCTTGGGTGAAGCAGAGATTGGATTCCAGGGGGAACGAGGCCCATGGTGATTTTCTTCACCATTATGCAGGTTAGGTACTTTATGCGGTTTGAGAGTTGAAGCCATCCAGTTTGAGCATAAAGGTCACATGTATGTGTGAGACAGTGTGATCCAGTGATGAGCCGACAGGTTTTGTTGAGGGATGTAGATATGCGTTTGAGTGCAGTAGCTCAGGCAGAGCTGAAAATGATCAGGCCATAGTCAATAATGGAGACAACAGAGCTCTGGACAGCAACCATCAAGGCTTCCGGGGAAGAGACTGTTGCCTGTGCCTGAAAAGTAGGCCAAGACAGGTATTCGTAGTTTTGGCAACACTATCAATGTGAGCGCCGTAGGATAGATCGGGGTCAAGCAATATCCCAAGGTATTTAAAGGATTGCACTTGTTCAAGGGTAGCTCCAAGGCAGTTTGTGATGAATAAAGGATGGAGCCTGTGCCTGTTTTGGGAGCTGCTGAAAAGCATAGACTTTTTTTTTTTTTTTTTTTTGTAGTTTAGGACCGACTCGTGCTTACTAAACCAGTTTTCAACAGAGACTAAGCCAAGCTGTAGATTGTTTTGTAGGGGTATGGGGTCCTTATGGGAAGCAAGAATTACAGCATCTGCACAGAGAATGATTTGCTCAGAGCAATATTGCAGAAGGGTGTTCAGGAAGAGGCTGAACAGAAGTGGGCCCAGTATAGATCCCTGCGGGACACCCAAGTGGACAGGTCTTGCATCAGAAAGGATATCAGCAATGTTTACTCTCTGACAGATTTTCCAGATAACTTTGAAACCAGGCTGTAGAATCAGAGGAGAGCCCAGCCTTCAGCAGCTGCTCAAGCAGTAGACCATGGTGGACGGTATCAAACATCTTTGTCAAAATGATAGATGGACCTGGTAAGTTGACCACTGTCCAGAGAACTGTGTAAGGCTCCGGTGAATTCTAGGAGGGCAGATATGGTGATATGTCCTTTTCTGAATCCATGTTGTGTGCATAAAATATTGTGTTTGTCCAGGAAGTCAGTGAGTTGGTCTGCGACTATGCGTTCAAGGGCCTTGGAGAGGGGAGGTAATATGGAGATCAGTCCATAGTTCCCATAGAGGGCCCTGTCACCACTTTTATGGCCTGGCGTAACAGTAGCGGATTTCCATTTGTCAGGGAACTGGTTGAGGCATAGAGAGGGGTTGAAAATACTTGTTAAGGGCCCTAGCACCTCTTCAAGGGTGACAGACATCAGTTTGAGGTCAAGTGTGTCACCACTATTTCTAGATTTAAAGATTGCTTTGGTAATATATTTGCGGGCCTCATGCATCGACTGATCTGAAGTAGAAAGGCGGGTATTTAGAAGGTGCAGAGGAGCTTGGGTGGGGAGTAGGAGAGTTTTTTTTTTTTTTTTACTTTTTCTTTATTGATTTTGCATCACAATTTTACATGGGAGGATAGCATTTTTCAACCATATACACAAATGTTCTCTTATAAAGGACTACTGAAAGACACCCCCTCTTGTATTACAGCATGGGGGTAATTGACCAAACCTTTTCCTTTAGTTAGCTATAACAGTCTATAGCCAAGGAAGGCCAAAGGGCAATCAAACCAAGTGCCTTATTATCATTATTTATTTATAATGCAATCAGTTTACAACCTTTCAGCCAAGGGCTCATTTCCAAAGGTACCTCGTCAACAATGGTAGAGAATTCGGCATAATACAAATAAAACAGATAATACAGGTAATATGGAAAAGAGGGGTACATACAGAGCAGTGCATGAGTATAAACAGACACGCATTAAAGGCACATGGTAAACAGCAACATTGGTAGTGTGATACAGAGCAAAAATGTATAATTGACAACAGTAGAATAAAAGGGTTTAGCAGCATAACGGTATTTTCATCAGGTGTGATTACAGACAAGCAGGTCTACTGTGCCAGATTACAAGGAACGTATGGATTGAGGCAGTCGCAGTACAGGGTGGTTTGAGCATCTGTTAGGCACAGGAGCAGCAGCGCTTGATGAATAGCTCGCTTTTGAGGGCATTTTTGAAAGTGGAGATGGTGGGGGTATCAGTGATGGCCCGAGGAAGAGTGTTGTACCAAGCGGGGCTCTGTGGCAGAAAGATCTCTGTCCAAGTGAGGTCCTAGCACGAGGAACCAGGAAGGTGGCTTTGCAGGAGGTCGGGTGCTGACAAGGGGCTGTGCTGGGAGGAGGCGGAAGTCAGTCCGGGAGAAGAGTCCTAATAAGGTTTTTGAGATGAGGCACATTTGGTATAACAGGCGTTAGTCGAGGTCAAGCATTCCTGCAAGGTCATAGAGTTGGCAGGTATGGGTGAGCTTAGGGACCCAGTGATTAGCCTGCAAGCCTTATTGGGAGGAGGCGATTTGTTGAGGGCCAGTCATGTTGGCAGCCCCATAGATAGGGTAGCCCATAGTCCAACCAGGGAGAGTATGGAGAAGTAACGCCAGTCGGAGTGCCAGGGGAGACAGTTTTGTGGCGCGGTACAGGATACCAGTCGGATATTGGTAACAGAAGCGAGTGCATCGATGTGGGTATGGTAGGAGAGGGCTGAGTCAAATAGGATCCTAAGTACTTATAGGATTGGACTTGTTCCAGTTGTAGTTTAGAGCCAGAAAAGGATACGGAGAGGGTGTTGGATGATTTATTTTGAGGTTGGCGAAGAGCATGGTTTTAGACTTTTAAGATTTATGACTAATCTATGCTCTTTAAGCCAAGCTTCAGCGCCGTCATAGGCCCTTTGTAGGAAACCTGGAGGAAGTGGGTTCACGGTCAGTGGCAAGAGGGGCGGTATCATCTGCGTACAGCAGAATATTCCCAGGTCATGCACTGGGCAGGGTGTTAAGGTAAGCGAGAAGAGGAGGGCCCAGGATGGAGCCCTGTGGAACCCCTGAGTGGATCGCGTGGGTTAGAAAGAGTCCACCAATTTTGACTCGTTGGGAGGCGGGCGGACAGGTAGCTGGAGCACCAAGCTAGTGGTCCAGAGGCAAACCCAGCGTGACAGAGGGCTCCCAGAAGTAGGGGGTGGGAGACCGTGTCAAAGGCCTTTGATAAGGTCAGGGCTTTCAGCCCCGCCAAGCCGGTATCAATGAGGAGTGAAGGAAGGCCGAATTCAATAAGAGCAGTGCTAGTACTGTGTCCTCTTGTGGAAGCCGTGCTGCTCGGGCAGAGGATGTTATGTTGGTCAGGTATTCAGATATTTGTGCGGCAACTAGTTTTTCAAGCGCCTTGGAAAGGGAGGGAGAATGGAGATCGATCGATAGTTCCCAGCTGAGGACCTATCACCCTTTATGGATTAGCGTGACCGTTGCAGTTTTCCACGAGGAGGGAACTGTCCCAGGCAGAGTGATTTGTTAAGAAGGCAGGTGAGTGGGGTGAGGACTTGATCCAGGACTAACCGAGAATTTTGTGATCCAGGAGATGTCACTGGAACTGTTGCCTTTAGTGCATGGGTCAGGTGCAGTCTGGCTTCCTGGGTAGTAACCTCTATGAAGGTGGAAGCAGGGGCGATGGAGGGCAGGGGTAGGGTGGGTGGCTGATCAAGAAGTTACTGGGGAGGATGGGACTAAGGTCTGTAAAGGCGGTGTTGAGGAGGTTTGCAACGTCAGCGGGGTCTGTAATGGTGGTGTTGTTGGTGGTAATCTGGGATGGGAGGGAGCCAGCATTCCCATTCAGTTGTTGACCTTATCCCAGAAGTGCAGGCGCTCCCAGGAGGCAGTGAGGAGGCCTGATAGTGGTCGGCTTTGGCTTTCCTGATTGCCCAAATTACACTTATTCCGCGCAGCATTGTAGGCCAGTCTGTCAGCTGGGTCCTAGTTTCGGTGGCACGGAACCAAAGAGTTGTCCCTGTGCTTGGAGCAGCATAGAGAGTGCAGGGTAATCCAGGGCAGGTTAGGTCTTTGGAGCTGACGGCAGAGAGGGGAGCAAAGAGATTGCAGGTTTTATTAAAGGTGGAGGTAAAGAAGACAAGGCGCATCTATATCGGTGCATGGAGAATCGGGGACCAGTCTTGCAGTTCAAGGTATTGTTTTAGGTTTTAGGCCATAAGGTCTGAAAGCGCGACGGGGAGCAGCTGAGCAGTAGGTCGGGTAGGGTGGCCAACCAGCGGAAGAGCACAGGGAGTGGTCGCTGAGTGAGTCCGGAGGACTTGGATGTCCAGGATTTTAGGGGCGGTTTGTGATGATGACATCAAGGAGGGTGCTAGTACCTCTCTTGGGGTTCTACGTGTAATGGGTTGGGAGACTAGTTGGGTTAGATCCAGAGCTGTGAAGGAGTCCCGAGCGGGGAGGATGAGGAACAAAGCCAGTTCAATTGAGGTCCCCAACTATGATTTTGTCAGCATTGTGGGGAAGGGTGGCAAGGTAGTCAGTGAGGATAATAGCGCTGGGTTTTGAGCTTGGGCGGTATGTAGGCAGTGGTGAGGTAAAGGGGATCTGGTGGGGTCCGGGGTAAGCTTAATGGTGAGGGCCTGGGCCCCATTTACAGAGACACCGGTGCAGGGAGGCGATACCAGTGAGGATGCTCCTGGTGTAGATGGCGCAGCCTCCCACGTTTGTTACCCGATCCTCACGATATAGGGTGTAGCCAGGAGGGTAACAAGAGTCGGGAGTGGAATTAGATGTACGCTTCCACCAGTGCAATGATGTCAGGTTGTGCTGTGAGACCCAACATTGGAGGGTGTCGAATTTTTCAGGACGCTGCATATGTTCATGGAGGCAATCAGCAGCCGGGACACCCTCCTGCTGAGGTGGTCCTGGTGGGTCAGGGTTAGGTGGATATTGCCAGATAAGAGTAGTAGGAGGACAACAGTTCTGGCCAGAGACACGGCGGTAGAGATTAAGCCTACGGCTAGGGGAGTTAGGCGGGATCATAGAGGAGCAGGGGATGGGAAGGGAATTAACAGTGGGAGGGCAAGGATAGTGAGCTGTCCGAGAAGGGGGAAGAGGCAAGGAGCTGGGAGTTGTTGATTCAGTGTGCATGGACATCGTGGGGTGAGTAAGGAACTAAGTTGGTGGGAATTAAGGGTGAGATAGCCTGTAGCCTAGGGAGATAAACGGCTGGTGGGAGGGGAACCAGGAGGAGGATGACGGGAGGAGTTTAATAGTAGGTGAGCTAGCATGGTAGACAGGTGGTAGTGGAGTAGGGAGTTAAGAAGGCTGTACTGCCTCCTAGAGTATGGCTGCCACTTTAGATTAGTGGCAGTGACACAGACTCTGGTGGTAAGGGTACAGGGTTCACGTCCCAACTAGGGCAACACAGAATTTGCCTGGGAGGGCAGTGTGCTGTAGTCTAGTGGTCAGCGTGGGCTGGGAAATTGGCCTCCATGAGGGTGGTATGGCGACTCCTAGTGGTCACTGGGTGTAGGTACAGGGAGGGGTGGATTTAAGGGTGGGTGGGTATTTGGAAGACAAGGGGAAGGTGGCCAGTGGGGGATTAGGGCAGAGGAGGGAGTGTTGGCAGGGTGGTGCAGGAGAGAAGGAGGATTCCTGGGTAGGCAGGCCGACAGAATGGGTGCATCAGCAGTGGGGTCCCTCTAGTGGTGAGCCAGTATAATCTGCAAATGAGAAAGTGGAGATAGAAATATGAGGCACACAGGAAGTGATGTCAGGGACGGTGCCTATAAAGGAAATGCCGACCCAGGGTGGGTGGGTGGAGGGGCGGAGGCGGGGCAGTCGACACGGCAGATAACCCCTCACAAGCAGCTGCTGCTGGTGCTAGTCCCTCCGTTGCAGCCACCGGTGAATTCGGCTCCTTGGGGGGACCCGTTTGCTTGTGACTTGCATCTAAATGATTCCTCCAGTGTTCCTAGTATCTATTAAAAAGGAATGGTATGTTCCCAGGAAGAAAAAAAGACAGTTTTATCAAACAGAAATAAAAGATTAATTATGCATCCTAAACCAGCGTCTACCAAAATGGTGTTCAGAATCAATAACCATACATATTTGTATATTTTAAAGACAAGCAACAGAACAGTTCCAAGAGTCCAGAGAGGTCTTGAACGGCAGTTCCTGAGTCCACCACCTGGGTAGGCAGCACATCCTTTAAATGACTTTAGTATCCAATTATGACCCCAGGAAATATAGCTATATGGACCCCAAAAAGAAGAGGAACTATGTTTATATATGTATGTTTGAATCCCCAAAAACTCAAGTCCCGCAAAAAAAATGAGGAGGAAACATGTTCTTCTAGGCCCTTCAAAACCCCGAAGTACAATACCAGCCCTTCGAGCCATTTTTAGTCTCCGTCCGAAGAGGAAATGTTATCACCCTCAACTAGGTCCGATTCCATGTGGGCAATCAGCTTCTCTGCCTCCCGGGCTTCATTAAACAAATACTGTTGGTCTCTCCACATGATCCGGAGCTTGGTCGGTAACAGCATTTGGTGGGGGATTTTCATCAAGCGAAGCCAGCCTCGGAGACTGTCAAAGGCTTTGTGCCGTTGGCATGTGCTGTAAGATAGGTCCGGAAATAGTAAAAGCGAGTCTTCTCCATATCCGAGGGCTCTGCAGCAGCATGAGACCCTCAAAGCTCTGTCTCGATCCCAGTGCAAACTATAAGAACGGTCCAAGCAGTTGTAGGATTGGCAGAAACACGTCAGGGAGTGATCCAGATGGCCTTCTCAAGAGACAGTGGGGGATTGGTTTCCCCAAGGCCCAAGATATTTGGAAGCATGGATCTGACAAAGGATAAAGGGTCATCTCCCTCAGCACCCTCCATCAGGCCGAGTACTCGTAGGTTTCGTTCTCTGGTTTGATTTTCCACCGTCTCCAAATGCTGATGAAGAAGCATGTTCTCCTTTATTTATTATTTAGTTTTTGTTGTCCGGGTAAGTGCACTAGACAAATCCTGCCTATTTTCAGGCACAACCCGGGGGAGGGGGATACAGATGAATGCCAACTGACCTTGAACCAGATTAAGCTGTTGGTGGTATTTTTAGTGAATGAGGGAAATTTGGCCAGGACACCGGGGAAATTCCCCTACTCTTTTCGATAAGTGCCATGGGATCTTTAACATCCACCTGAACTACCACCAATCCAGGCTTCGCTGTAGCATCCACTGATTTATGCACCGAGGCATCCATTCTCAGGACTGTAGCCTCACATTGATCCATCCTAGTTTCCAGTGCCGACACCCTAAGGGGTAGGGTGTCAAACTGTTTGTCTAAGTCCTGCACAGTTTTTACCAATTGGTGTAGGGTGGACTGGAAAGACATAAGGGATGCTTCCTCAGTTGGCCCAGGAACACAATCCGAAGTCGCGCCACGTTGCGCAGGACTCTCCTCCAGACTTCGCCCTTTGGGAGTGAAAAAGTCGCCTGTTGCAGCAGCTGTTCCTTTATTTTTGCCCATCTTGGCGACTCCCAGCAAAACACTGTTCTACTAAGTATTTCAGGCAGGATTTGGATGCAGAATAAGTAATATTTTAGTTTTAAAACTTATTTTCTCCCGGGAGCTCAAGCTAAATGCTGCTTCCTATTAGGCTGCTCAGCAGCACCCCCAAGAGTCATTATCCTTGAAAAGTCAAGGGTGGAGAACACTACTAAGGTTAGTGAAGGCAGGATTGAAGGTGTTCTCAATGACCACTGGGTCAAATGTAGTGGTCCCATCAACATTTAGCATAACTGGGTAGGTTTTGGGCTGCTTCCCAGTGACTTCTTTACTACTGTTTCAGAAAGCTCTCCCATTTCCCCAGGTGTTAGTGAGAGCATCCTTGTAGTAAGTGCTTTTCTTTTGTCGGACTGATTTTGTGCAGTCGTTTCAGGCCCGTTTACAGTTCTGTTTGTGCACCGGTGGCCCTTGCAGCATCCAGAGGCGGTCCCTTGATTTTAGCTGCGTTATAAATTTGAGCTACTAAGCAACCTAGAGGGGGAGGAAGGGGTTGGTGGAAATGAGAAAACTTATACAGAGGCCGGGGGGAGGGAGTCTGATACCCATAGGGCATCACTGACCGGCAATGGAAAGGATAGAAATAGTCCCAGAGGGAGAAGGGGAAACATATATGTTAAGCAAATGGGGGAGATGCAACATATTCCAGACGTGAGAGAGGAGAGCATGATTGGAGAGAAACTGGGAGACAAGGAGGTGGGAGGGGCCCCTTTCAGCAGGGGGCTGTATCAAGGATGGGGCCCTAGCTAAAGGGGACTCACAGAGAGCCTCTGGAGGCAGGGGCACTATTACAAGGGGAGGATGGCGGTGTGGGAAGAAGAAACCATCAGGGCCAGGATAAATGGTTCGGATAAGAGAGGGTTAAAGGGACACCTATTCAGAAGGAGTTTGAGTTAAGTGGGCAAAATAGCAAGGGAGGCAGAAAGGAGGGTGACAAGGGGGTCTCTAGTAAGGCAGGAAGACTCCCACAAATGAGATCATGAATAAAGGGGGAAGGGGCTGAGAGGGCATAGTGGAGGCAACCATAAGGATGATGGCGGTGTTAAGGTTCTGTTATTGGGAGACTCGATGATTAGGGGTATCCAGTGGGAGGGACGGGGTGGATGCCATAGCCAGGTGAAGGTAGTGTGTATCTCTGGGCTGACACTGCACAGAGCAAAGTTCATGGTGTATGAAATGGTTAGGGATTGTGGAGGGAAACCGAATTTCCTGGTGCATTTGGGAACTAATGATCTAGACGGAAATAGCATTTTGGAAATCCAAGCAAGGTTCCAAGAACTTGCCAGAGTCTGTCGGGATAATGGATGCAACATTTCCTGTTCGGAGATATGGCCAGTACCAAAGGCCTCAGTGGAGAAAAAAATGAAGCTCACAGAGGTTAATGACTGGCTCAGGAAGTGGGGTGAAGAGAGTGGGTTGGGGGTGTTAGGGAACTGGAATGGAGTTTGGGAGGATAAGGGACTATATGCCAAGGACAGGTTTCATCTAGCCCCATTAGGGAAGGAAGTCCTTAAACAGGGGATGGTTGACTACATACAAGAAAGGTGGGGTTTAAACTTGTGAGGGGGGGAGGAGGCTGACCAGAAGCCCTCTCCTCCAGATGAGGGGAGTAGCCTTCACGCCCAAGGGGAAACAGATTGGGGATGGAGGTTTCAGGAGGAGCAGAGGGAGGATGGAAGTATAAGGAATCTGGGTGGGGTTCGACAAAGAGAATCAGGGATAAGGGTTGGGGGTTGGTGTTAGTAAATGCCAGGAGCTTGGGAAACAAGTTGCCAGAGTTCCAGGCCATGCTGTTCGGGGGTGGATGTGGCGGTGGTCACGGAAACGTGGGCCAACAAAAACCATGACTGGGACCTAAACGTACGGGGGTACACTATGCTCAGGAAGGATAGAAAGGAGGGCAGAGGGGGTGGAGTGGCTATGTTCATTAGAGATGACATAGAAATTGCTAGGGTAGAAGAGGCAGAGGGAAACGTGGAGGCCTTATGGGTCACTTTACGATCCTCAGCAGGAAATAAGGTCAAGCTGGGTGTAGCATATAGGCCCCCTGGGATGAGTGAGGTTCTAGAGGATGGTTTGCTGGACAACATCATTGCCCAGTGTGGACCAAAAGGGGAAGGAGTGGTGTTGATGGGGGACCTTAATATGCCAGGTACAAACTGGGAACCATGTCCCTAAGGTGGCCAAGAGCAGAGGCTGCTGGATGGCTTCCAGGATGTTTTCTTAACACAGCATGTGATGGAGCCCACAAAGGAGGGCATGTCCTGGATGTGGTTCTGGCAGATGGGGATCTGGTAAGGGACATGGTTGTACAAGACCCCTGACTGGGAGCGACCACAATACTGTCTGGTTTCAAATAAGCATGGGGGAGGGGGGTAGATCTAGGACACTGGCAGTGGACTTCAGGGGCAGACTTCATGGGCATGGGAAATATTCTCAAGGATCACTTGATGGGGATTACCTCAATGACAAGTGTGGAAAGGAAATGGGAGGCTGCAAACGGGACTTCATGAGGCAGTCAGGATCTGCACTAAGTTGAAACGCAGGGAGCAAGGTCACAAACCATGCTGGTGGTCCAGTGAGGTACAGGTAGCAGTCAGAGAAAAGAAGGAGGCCTACAAAAATATAAAACAACAAGAGGGATAGGGATAAGGAAATGTACCAGCTTGCATCTAGAAAAGTCACCGATAGTGAGGGAGCAAAGTCCAGAGCAAGCGGCTGGCACAGGGGATACATGGAGGGGAAAAGGGGTTCTTCCGCTACACTGGGGAGCGGAGAAAAACTAAGGGCCATCTCAGCAGATTGAGATCAGAAGGAGGGTGGGTGGAAGAGGCGAGAGACCAGGCAGGGGTATTTAACAAGTACTTCGCCCTCTGTGTTCACTAGGGAGGGGGATGGGATATCTACAAAGCAAGGCACGAAGGGGATAGAAACATCAGTAAGTGGGATCAGGGGAGCAACAAAAATGGAGCAAGAGGGAGAGAGAGGTACCCCAGGGGTGTCACATCTGGGTAAGGATAAAAAGGCCAGTAAGGTGGAGGGGACGGATGATGCTATCTCCGCCAAAAGGGTGTGGTTAGCCCTCAAGGCCCTAAAGAAAGACAAATCTCCTGGGCCGGATGGCATTCATCCGAGAGTACTATGGGAATTGGCGGACATACTGGCTGCACCCCTGGCGGAGCTTTTCAGCAGGTCACTTGAGACAGGGAGGGTACCTAGGGATTGGCGAGAGGCACATGTGGTACCAATCCATAAAGGGGGGTCGAGGGGAAGTACCAGGTAACTATAGACCCATCAGTTTGACCTCGGTGGTGGGAAAATTAATGGAGAGTATACTAAAGGAACGATTGGGGGTGTACTTGGAGGAGGTGGGAGGTCTGGATAGTCGGCAACATGGGTTTGTGCCAGGTAGATCATGTCAAACCAACCTTGTGGAGTTCTATGAATGGGTAACATCAGAACTGGACAGGGGTAAGCCTGTGGATGTATTATTCTTGGACTTCAGCAATGCTTTGACTCTGTCCCCACAATGGTCTGGTGGAGAAACTGATGGGGTTAGGAGTAGGCCTCTTGATGGTCAGATGGATTGAAAACTGGCTAGCTGGACGACTCCAGAGAGTAGTGGTCTGTGGGGAGCCTCTAACCCCAAAGAGGTTGGTAGTGGGCTACCGCAGGGCTCGGTCCTGGGTCCGATCCTGTTTAATGCATACATATCGGACATCAGGGAGGGTATAGGGTGTGAAATGAGTCTCTTTGCGGATGACTCCAAGATGGGAGCAGTAGTTGAGGGAGAAGAGGGGAGGTTGGCCCTGCAAGGTGACCTGGACACCCTGGAAAGCTGGGCTCACACATGGAAATTAAATTTCAATATCACCAAGTGCAAGGTGTTGCATCTTGGTCGGGGAAACCCTAAACACAGGTACACCCTGGGAGGGGAGGCGCTGGAGGCCTCAATAGGGGAAAAAGACCTAGGGGTCATGGTGGTTGCATGTATGAATAACTCTGAGCAGTGCAGGAGAGCGGCTAGCAAGGCAAACAGGATGTTGGGATGCATCGTAAGGGGATCACCTCTCAGAGCAAGGAAGTGATTCTGTCAGCTTGTACAATGGACTGGTTAGACCACACCTTGAGTACTGTGTGCAGTACTGGAGACCACACTTAAAGAGGGACATATAGCTCCTAGAGAGGGTACAGAGGAGGCAACAAAGATGATCTACGAGGGGCTAGGGATTTGGACGATGAGGACAGACTTAAGGAGCTCTGCCTGTTTTCACTGGAGGAGAGGAGAGACAGGGGGACATGATTGAGGTCTTCAAGTACCTCAAGGGAATAAATAGGGTTAACATGGAGGGGATCTTTAGACTAAAGCAGGGAGGTATCACCAGAGGGCATGGTTTGAAGTTGGAAGGTGGAAGGGTAAGGGGGGAAAAGAGGAGGAGGTTTTTCACTGAGAGGGTGGTGGACCCTTGGAATGCACTGCCTGGTGAGCTACTTCAGAGATCCACAGTGGAGGGCTTCAAGAGAGGTTGGGACAGACACAGAAAGTGGATGTATCAGATGATGTCCTATCCCAGGGGGGTGGGGATGGATGATATGGGTTTCTGGAGCACAAGGGATGGGAGGGTCTCGGCACCCAACTAAGGATCTAAAGTTCGAGCAGACTCGATAGACCGTAAGGCCTAATCTGCTGGCAAATAGTATGTTGGTATAAGCTCAGCAGAGAGCCAAGAGTTGCAAAGAGTTTTGACTTTGCGCTTCTTGAAGGGGGCATAGGAGTTACAGGCCTCGTCAAAAGCACTGATGAAGTAGTCAAGGGCAAAGTTGACATCCGTTGCTTTGTAAATGGGAGTCCAGTCATGCTTACTGAGTCGGGATTTAAGGTGAGTCAACTGCCCATGGGGAAGGACTCTGCTGGTGATGACTTTTGGGGGGCTTGCAGAATTTGTTTTACCATTCACATAGGACAGGGGAATGGTCAGAGAGTCCAGGAGGATGGAAATGCGAGTTGGATGGCTAGCAAGAACCAGTCCAGGAGTGTGCTAATCCTTGTTTTGTAGTTTGTTCTGGTCGGGGAGTCGACCAGCTGGGTTAGGTTTGCTCAGGAGATGTCATCTTTTAGTCCCCCTGCTTCCGGAGCCAGCCAGTTTATATTAAAATCGCCTAGCAAGATAAGCTCTAAGCCAGGAGGCTGGGTACAGATGAAATCCAGGACAGCATTGCCCCAGGCCCGCTTCTCCCTCCCTCCTCCTTCCCTCTCCAACTCACACTCCCTTCCTTCTCCTCTCCCAACCCCCAGACCATGTCATCTGTCTCTCTGCCCTCCCCATTTCTTCTCCCTCCCTCTGTTTAATTACCTCCCTCTCCCACCCCTTCCTGCCAAAACTGCCCTCTACCCCTCTTCCTTCCATTTCATCTCCCTGCTGTTCCCAGCCTGTACCTGCCTCTATAGTACTTGCCTCGCTTCTAGCTAGTACCCTGACAAAAGAACTGTTCTACTGATGCAACTCTGGCTGACTTCAACCACGTTGTCTCAATGTTATATAATGTATGCTGACCTTGCACAGTCACATATTTGCCTAGTATATGCTCATCCTGCTTTATCGAATGCTTATGTATTCTTTGGCCTAAATTTGTTAGGTTCCTTACGCTGTAATCTGACATGGAACCTCTGTAAACGAGTCACTGACTCAAAGGTTTTTTTGTTTTTTTTTCGAGATTGTAATAAATAAATACTATTAACAACTGTGAACCAGGGTAACAGACAATTAATCTTTCTGATGTATTTTCCACTACTAATGCTAGTGAACTCAATAAGCAACCATTGAAGAACACCACAAATTATACAGTTGAGAGGTCAGGACTCCTAGGCAAACGGAAAAAGAAGTTAGTCTTCAGATGTGAAAGGGAACAACAAGACTAAGATTGGGGGAAAGGATGTTCACCGAAGGACCATACTCCAGCAGTTAAGGGAGATACGAGGGACAAAAAGATGTCAGAGCTGGAGGAAAGGAATCGGGACTGAAAAAAATACACACAGTTGTCAAGTGCCACATTAATCCAGAAAATGCTTATATGCAACACGTGTAAGAGCAACGATTTCCCATTTTCAAAAATGGCCAACATAATCAAAATCCATTTATTTCCATTTTTCCCCCAAAATTGAGAGCAAATCAACATTAAAAAAAAAAAAAAAAAAAACTTAAATGGGGGTGTTTTCATTAAACTGGTGCAAACAGTTTCTTCATAAAAAAACTGGATCTCAAGTGCTGGTTTAAACATGCCAAATTCCATTTGCGCCAGTGTTCTGCATTTAAAACGGAAAATTCATTGGCCATACACATGCAAAGTAAAATATGCAAACCAGTAGTGGTAAATCCACAAGAACCACCCGCTTTTCTGCCATGGCCCAATGTAGATTTTTTTATATGTCATTGTTGATGCTGTTATATTGACTTCTTCCCTCCACCACTACAGAAGCTTGTCAGATCCACTCTTTACCACTGCAATGCCCCTCTCCTCTACCACCAGTACCTCTGCTGATAATTTTGAACCAATACAGATCTCCTCTTGCCAAGGCCCATCACCCACCACCCAGAAGATGTTACATCTGCCTCTGCCTGCCAGGGAAGCAGTGTCAGGCTCTGCACAGAACAACGGATAATGAGCAGCCATCGCTGCACTGCACAATGTTGCAGAGAGGCCAGAAAAGGAGGATCTACCAGCTGTGATTCTTGTCCTCCTGGGCCACCAGAGGACACGCTCATAATCAAGTGCTGTCAACCCTCTCCAAAGGCAATGCATGTTCCAAAGGGACTACGCTCACTGTTGCTTGCCCAGAGTAGCTCCTGTTAATATTGTAAGAATGAAGCAATATGACATGATCAGGGGTTATGTTAATGGTCTGTTAATCACCCCCATGGGTGTACTGTGGCACGAGGCATAACTAAGTGCCACATGCTCCTAGAGGGTGACTAACTCACCATTAACACAACCCCTGGGAATGCCTTAACGATAGTATAGTTTTTTTTCAAATGGTATCGTACAATGTGCTTATCGGTACTAATGCTTACAACCGATCAGAAAGCTCCATTTCTGATACACTGTATGACTGGTATTACAAATGCATGTCACACCAAAAAAAAAAAAGAATTTTTTTTACTCACCTGTAACCATAGTTCTAGGAATGGTATACAGTTCACATCCAAACAATGGCAGTTCTGCCTTCAGAGCAGTTTCACCGGAATATCTAAGCAAAGCTCCTCCCACCATGTAGGTGGCATATCCACCAGCTCTGCCCCGCAACATCAGATCTTGCATGCTGGAAGTAGGGATGTGTGTGCCAGGGGAAGGCTGGGTGGGTGGTGTGGATGTGAACCATATACCACTCCTAGAACTACAGTTACAGGTCAGTAACCTTTTTTCCCCAAGGTACGTGGATATGGTTCACTTCACTTATCCACACAATGTAGACTTCCAGCAGTTCTCCGGGAGGAGGAGGCAAAGCATGCACCCCTATTTGGAAAAGGCAGGCTGGAGAACTGAGACCCCAAATGCAGCATCCAGGTGAGACTCAAGATCGATGATGTAACTGAAGATGAAGGTGTGTGCAGACTTCTAGGTGGCAGCCCTGCAGATGATCTGAATAGGGACGTCCCTAAAAGCAGCCACTGAGGCATACAGGAGGCTCCCTACCAGCCAACCTATAGCAGAGATTGATGCAAGAAATGATCCACCTGCCAATCGCTGTCTTAGTTGCCAGTCTGCCAGGTGCAGCTTCAGCATACGTCATAAAGAGCTGGCAAACCTCACCCTGAACTCCAGCCATACCGTGCACATACCAAGAGAGCAAGGCCACAGGTAAAAGGAGTGGGGCCTATGTTTGATCTCTGAAGATGGGTTGGTAAAGTATACGGAAGGTTCATCACCTGGTTAAGGTGGAACTGCAGGGCATCCTTCGGAACTTTGGATAGGGCAAAAAGATACTACCTTGTCCCTGTGGAAGACCAGATAAGGAGGCTCCACTGAGAGCACCTGGAGCTCACTAATCCTTCTGGCTGACGTGATGGCCACCAAGAAAGCTGTCTTTCACGACTAATGTGACATCTCACACCTCTGCATGGGCTCAGAAGGCGTGCTCATGAGCACAGCCAGTACCAGCAATGAATCCCAAGGTGGTGGTGGTTCACGCACTGGCGGGGACAAGTGGTCAAGGCCTTGAAAGAAGCATCTGACCACATAATCCTGCACCACCACTGGCATACCAGCCTACGGCTAGTATTCAGAGATGGCTACAAGGTGTCCCTTAAGGGTAAAACACAGCCCCAAGCTGGGACACATGCCAGAGGTATTCCAAGATGCTAGCCACAGGGCAGGCCAGTGGATCAAGCTCCTTGCCCTGGCACAAAATGGAAAACCATTTCCATTTGAAAGCATAGCACTGGCAAGGTGACTCTTTCCAAGAAGCTTCCACAACGTGGAGAGCATTTTCTAAGAGACCCGGAGCACAGACCTCTAGCCACTCAGAAACCAGGCTGCGAGATGCAGGATTGAAGGTCCTGGTGCAGGACCTTCTCCTGTTGTCGGGTCAGCAGATCCTGGCAAAAAGGCAACCGCCAGGGGGTCTGCTGCTGAGGCGACCTGGGTACCAGAACTGGCGAGGCCAGTCCAGAGCTATGAGAAGCATCTGCACCTTGTCCCTCCGTATGCTGACCACCACCTTGTGGATCAGAGGAAAGGGAGGGAGAGAAGGCGAACACGAGGCCTGGGGTCCAGGGCCTCACAAAGGCATCTGCCATCAGTGTCTGGAACTCTGGGGGGCAGGCACAGAGCAGCATCAGTTTTATGTTCTCCCAAGAGGCCATCAGGTCCAAAAGAGGGGTGCCCCACAGAGACAGCAGGTTGCTCACCACCTCCTGATGCAGGGAACTCTCATACAACATCTCACCCACTTAGCTGGGCGCGTCTGCCGGCTGTCTACTCCAGTGACATGAACCTCCAGGAGATCTGCACCTAGGCTTCACACAAGGGTCCAAGTGCAGAGGGCCTCCCAACACAACAGAAGGGAATGGTTCTCTCCTGCCTGTTCAGGTAGAACATGGTCATAGTGTTGTCCGTCTAGACTTGCATGACCTGAATCCGACTAGAGGAACAAATTCCGTCAGGGCTAGCTGCACTGCATAGAGCTACAGCAGGCTCATGTGGTAAGAGGGGTCCCTGGGCGACCAGAACCCTTGGGTCCTGTGGTCCCCCAGGTGTGCTCCCCATCCCACCAGAGACACGTCTATCTTGAGAGTGATTAGTTCTGGGCAGACAAATGGAACTCCTTCCTCCAGATGTTCTGGAATCAGCCATCATTGGATGGCATCTCACATCGGCTGGTACAGGTGTCCTAGGCATTGGGGCTACTGATGACCCAACTCCCACAGAAGGTGCTGCATCCACCAGCGAGCCCACCGGACCATGCTGGTGCAAGATGCCATGTACCCCAGCAGCATCAGGAAGTCCTAGGCAGGGCACAAGTGTCCAACCTGAAATAACAGGCCAAAAGAAGTAAGATCCGATGCCTGGTCTGCAGGGAAGTGGCCTTGGCCCATAAAGAGTCTAGCTCTGTCCCAATGAAACTGGTAATTTGCGAGGGAATCAGTTTGGACTTGGCCAGGTTGACCAAGAGGCCAGAGTCTTTGCAGGTCTGGAAGGCCAGGCCCTTGGACAGCTCCACTGTCTCTTTGGATGGCCTAGCTATCAGTCAGTCATCCATGTAAGGATAAACCCTGATGCACTGGCATCGCAGGACGGCTCCACCACTGTAATGCACTTGGTGAAGGCTCTGGGCACCAAGGAAAGGCTGAATGGCATGACTTGGAACTGATAAGAGCATCCCTTCTGCACGGAACCAGCGTTACTGCCAGTGGAATGGAATGGACTGGGATGTGGAAGAACATGTCCTGGAGGTCCAGGAAGCAGAACCAGATGCCCTGCTCCAGAGATGGCATAATCTGGTTCAGCGTTACCATCCTGAACTTATGTTTTTTAAGAAACTGGTTCAGATCGTTAAGATTCAGTATGGGGCACTAGCGACCCCCGGGGTCTATTTCGGGACCAGGAAGTTCCTGGACACATTCCTCTGACTTGCCAGGGTGTCTGGGACATGGGTTATGGTTCCTTTTGAGCGAGCTGAGCAACCTTCTCCCAGAGGGTGAACAGCATGTCCTGTGACACAGAGGACTCCCTTGGAGCGTGGGATGAGTAAGGTGGAAGGGTCTCGAAATCAAGGGACAACCCTCTGCTGATCCCCCCTGGGAACTCACTTGTCTGCAGTAATGGCGGACCAGTGAGGCCAGAAGTGGCAAATTCGACTCCCCACTGGAAGCTGAGTCAGGGACTGGACAGGCGGTAGGTGAGCACCCCCCCGCCCCATCAATGGGCAGCTTTGGAGGGGGCACCACTTCCTCTACCCTTACCTTTTTTGGGCCCCTGGCTGGATAACATAGCCTTGGGGCGCCAGCCTTAGAACTGCCCAGCTGGGACTGTTGCTGCTGAGACTGCTGTGACTGGAAGGGCCAAAACTGAAAGGCCTTCCTCTTTTGGGTCCTTCTGGGATGAAGGCACAGAATCTAGGGTGGCACTGGACTTCTTAATCCTAGTGAGATGGCCATCCACCCCTGAGCCAAAGAGGCTGGTGCCCAGGAAAGGGCCATTGGTCAACTTATGCACACTGTCTACCGTAAAAGGTGGAGATCCTCAACCAGGCCCTGTGATGCATCGTGATGACCGCTGCTATGGCACGGGTGCAGGAAATGCCAATGTCCAAGGGCACTGGAGCTGGTGTTTAGCCAGCACTTTACCTTGATCACAAATTACTTTTACTGGTAACTGCTTATCAGCAGGAAGGTAAGTGAAGACAATATTGAGCACTCCCAACAGGGAGTGACCAAAGTGAACCAGCATCGGGGCGTAACTCGCCTGACGGAGACCAAGAGAGTATGCAGCATAAACCCTCTTAGCCACGTGGCCAAGCTTCAACTCCTTGTCAAGGGGCCTATCCACTTTCTCAATATTTTTTTATTTCCGGAAGACCGAGTCAAGAGACCAGACACTCGCCCGAGGGATGGTCAAAGAACCCAGACAGACAGCCGCCAGGAGCCGTGTATTTGCGGACCTAAGGACCAAGAATGCCGGGTAGGATGTGGCCACAGATCCAAGGCCAGTCCCATAATGGCCTCAGCCATGAGAAAGGCAACCCCTGGGGATTCATCTTTTTTCATCATGTCAGTAAAAGGGTATTTGGCCCTTTTTGGGCAGACTCCACAGGAACATTCTTGGACTCCATCTTGGGTATGAGGAGAGCTTCAGACACTGGCTCGTGGTAAGTGCCTCAACTGATTTCCAATCGAACATATGCATCCTTGACGAGTGCACTGAGGACCCATCGGAGTCGTCTGAGGACTCAAAAAGATCCCCGACCGTCTTCCATGAACCACTGTGGAGTCATCCAACTGGGTGATTTCCAGAGATAGCCAGCCTGGCAAGCCGGATGAAACATGGGAGTCCTTAGACAGTGCTCCCCACAAGTACTGCTGTGGAGGCAGTTTCATCTGCAAGGGTGGAGAGACAGGTCTCAGCAACGACTGTCTCAGAACAACCTGCGTGAGCTTGACCAGCACCAGCCAGTTCACAAAAGGGGTCAGGGGTAGAGCCCTGCACTGTCCCACCAAGGCCCACTGCTGCCAGATGAGTTCCTCATAGCACCGCTGCTTACACCAGCATAACCTCTCATCATCAGAGGATGAGGAGCAGTGTCAACAGCAATACCTCCCTGTCAAGCAGGATTGCAATCTCGAGAAGCACCTCAGTCTTGACCTTCAACTTGGGCTGATATCACAGAGAAGCAGCCAGAAGTGCCGTGTAAATGAAATGCACTGGTTTCAACTGCATGATCTCCGGTGGAGGCTGATCCTGAATGGTATCAGCCAGAACACAGACTGCTCCATGTTCTCCTGGGTGAGGAACAGGAAAACTGGAGTCATGGAGACAGACTCTTCATCAGCCCCTTCCCCACAACTGATCAATGATTTTAAGGAAAAACTTGACTGCCTGATCAGTTTGTTGAGGTCGTCAAGCCTGATGGGGTTACTGCGGAGCTAGCAACCTGCCCCTTGATAAGCTTTGAGTGGTGAGGGGAGTCGAAGGGGTAGAAGAAGCGTGATCTCTCTCCTGGCCCCACAACCAATGGCAGTGGCGGGCAGGGCTCTCCCCAAAGGCCTGGAGGGCCCAACATTTCTCAGAACTCCCATGAAGCCGGCCCGGTGGCACTGAGGGTTGAGGTGCTGGACGCCTTACCTCAAGCTATGTCACCGGGGTGCCGGCCTGGGGGGGGGGGGAAGCGGAATTGAGCAAGCATTCATGCTGCTCTCCTCTCCCAGGGGTGGGGGTTGTCACCCCTCCGGTAGTCCCGTCCCCAATGGGTGGAGGTCCGGTGGGGTAATGCAGGTGGCGGCAGTACGGGTGGGCTGAAGGGGCTGAGCTGGTTTCCTGTGTGCGTGCGCACCGCCACGCAAACATACGGTCGTGCACCAGGAAGGATGCAGGAGAAAAACCTACCAAAAGAGAGCCTACACAAACCTATATTTAACTCACTGTCTCCTAGGAGATGCCTGTAGTCATCAGTAAAATACACTGGTGTGTCCTGAGGATGCCTACAGAAGTCACCTACTGCCTTCCTGTGTGCCCTTGCGACGTCTGGAGATGTATATTTTAATATAAAATATAACAGAATATAATATATATTTGATTGCATAGCACTGTTGGAAAGGTAATTTTGTGCTGAACATCTTTGCCTCTGATATTTTGTGTAGATCATGTATACTTTAGGAGTTATTCATATTTATGGTATGTTGTGTATGGCTTGTGTTGCCTACGTTAGTGAAATTTTTTTTTTTGCTGTTTCAACTAGCATAGAAAAACATGAATTTACCTATTATTTGCATACCACCACTGGAAAGGTAATTTTGTGCTGAATAACTCTGCCACTCACACTTTGTGTCTAGCACTTACGGTTCTTGAGCTATTAGGATTTATTTGTGGCATGCTGACTATAGCTTGATTTTGCTTAGAAAGGTGTGTTCCACTGTGTTTTCCAGGGCTGGCGAAGTACTGAGGAAGAAGTGGAATCCAACAAGTTGAAGAAAATGATCAAAGTGGCCAATGGCGCACTTTCTAGGCCCTACAACGTGCGCAGCTGTGAAGGAAGAGACCAAACCCGTCCAAAAAAAAGAAGATTTGCTGTCACAGGGCAGAGTCAAGGGGTATACCACCCAGGTGGTGGGAGGAGCTTGGCTTTAAGATGTTCCGAAGAATCGGCTCTTCTAGAGTATCTGCCACCATGTGGATAAGCGAACAATAGCCACGCCCCTAGGAAAATAAAATCTTTAACCAGTACTTGCCATTTTCTCTGTTTCGAGTCTCAGAGCCTTACCTTACTCTGACTGTGCCCATATCCCCCCATTCCTGGAGCACTCTGTTCTTTTGGTTGATGGTACATATGTGACGGCCGATCCTACCAAAAATAAACATTTAAAGGACATTTAAATAAAATCAGTGGTTGGGATGACCTTTTTGCTTGGCCTTACAACAACAGAAATGCATTTTCTGGCCACTAACTAGACTGAACAGGACAGACTACACCTCGCCCTAAAAAGATTAAATAACCATCGACTGCATATCAACCAACTGCATTCAGTAGCCCCCAAGAAACAGAGTTTACTTGTCTCTAACCACAGTTCTACTAGTATTTAGTTCACAACACTTAGGCAGTATCCACTGGGTGGAGCTCAGTCACTGAACAGTCTTCAAGCCTGGCTCCTCCCACCACCTGTGGTGTAGTCATTTGGCTCCATCGTGCCCGACATCAGATCTGCATACTGAAAACAGGAATCCCAGCAAGTGTTTCCAGGGGAGGTCGGGTGGCTGTGAACCGATTACCAGTAGTAGAACTACAGCTACATGCAAGCAACCTTAATTTCCAACTACCTGAATTCAGTTCACTGGCCATGCAGACCCCTAGCATTCCTCTGGGAGGAGGGGGCATGGAATGCACACCAAATATGGAAAAGAGGGGGGAGGACAGAGGTCCAAACTGAAGTTTTGTGACAATGATGCACATCATTGTTAAAGTGGGATATGAACTTTAGCGCACTGAACCAGGTAGTAGCCCTACAGATTCTCAATTGGGATGTACCTGGCAGCAGTAACCACTAGGGGTAGGACGATTTTGTGGAAAACTAGAAATGGTGGCTCCCTTGAAAGCTCCTGGAGTTCACTCACCCGTCCAGCTGAGGTGAAGGCGGCCAAAACGCAATTTTTCACAACAGCTGTGAAATTTCACAATTGTCCATGGGCTCGAATGGTTTACCCATGAGCTCTGCAAGCACCAGCAGCAGGCTGCACGGTGGCAGAAGCTCTCGCACCAAAGGAATAGGTGGATCCAAGTCTTAAAAAAAAAAAAAAATATGACCAGGTTCTCCTGGGCCACCGTCAGCATACCAGCCCATGGCCAGTTGCACCGAGATGGCATCCAGGTACACCTTAAGGGACATGGCTCGTAACCCAGACAGGGACCAAATGTAAATAAAAGATGTATGCCACAGGACAAGTAAGGGGCTCTACCCTGCACCCTTTACACCACTGCAAAAACCTTATCCACTTTAAATTTTTTTTGTGCCTGCATGATTATTTGCATATTAAAGTCAGCAGTACAGAAGTACATATAGCATTATTACATTTGATTATGTTACAGGTTACATTTATATGCCGCATCTGTCGGTAGTATTTTCATGGCAGGTATCCCACTCACAGGTGGCGTACCACAAGTTCTCACCTTTGCAGTTCAGACCAATATTCTTACTCTGACCTTTGAGGGTGTCACTACAAACTGTACAATGCAGATTCATTATAAATAGGCACATTTAATGTCTAGTGTACTTACCCGGTTATAAAAAATTATTCAACTGTACCAGGTGTTAACCAATAATCTAGTGTGAATAAACTTTTAAATACTAAACCAAGAGCTATGCGTCTTTTTTTTTTTTTTTTACCTATACTGTCTTGTCTATGGTTTTCGGGCTGAAGGGATAGTAAGTAAAAGGTGTATGCATGGGTTCTCACTGTCTTGATTTTTGTTACCCCCCATGAGATGCCAGGTATTCATGTCATACTTTCCCACCAATCTAGAAATTATTCCTGCGTCAGCCTAAGGGTTGTTGTAATTTTCTCCATTCCACTACAGTTTACAGCCTGTCCATCCACTCTGCCACAGAAAGTAGTGTGCAGGAATGCCAGTGTGCATTGATATCTTTTGTGGCTATGGAAGGTGCATCGTATTTAAAAAAAAAAAAAAAAACTTTTTGCCTTCTGAAAGTAATGGGGGGTGGGGGCGCAGAATACACTGTTGGAAATCTACTGTAGTATCTTGGGGCCAGATCTTTCTCACCTCTGTCTGGATCTGGTGCCAGTAACTCCTGATTTTGGGACACCCCCAAAATATGTACATGGTAGTGGTTTCCTTTGCTTGCGCATCCACTATAACACCTATCTATGCTCCTTCCCCCAAAGCGGGTTGTTATAGCAGGTGTGTAACACTACCACACTACTACTTTCTGGCAGTATTACCACCACGTAGGAGAAGCAGTCACCCTCCAGCAATGCTTTACCACCTTTTCCCCAAGTTTGGGTTGTGATCTGGTCCCCAGATTCCCTTTCCCATTTCTTTGTCCCCCTGCATTTATCAGAAGCTTGTAAATCATGGAGAAGTACCTGCATTTTGTAGCCAGCTGGGGTACCCAAAATGAAGATCTCCCATTTAGTCAGTAGTCAAGTAATATGTGTTATGTTCTGCCCCGTCGGCAGGTACTGTCTGATGTACGTATATGTATATACAGGTCCTTACGGGGAGGCCACAGATCCTCTTAGGACATTCAAATGTTACACAAATCCCACCCTCTATCAGCCATGTGTAACTTGTGAGGGCGCAGTGGTTCCATCTCACAAAACCACTTTCCTTATTAACTGGAGCAAACTCCTAGTACCCTATGACTGCAGTCAGTGGTTGCATTTCATTTATTGCGGCTTTCAAAGAGTGCGCTGTCCAGGGGTTGGTGACGCTCCTAAGGAGCCCAAGTGTGATTTTTGCAGTGGGCAGTGTAAAAAGCAGAGTTGGCACAGTAACCCTTTTCCAAACTGTTCCACTCTGAATCAAGGCACTGCTCAGCCACTGTTACCACCCGTGAAGCCAGGGCTGCCCAGTAATACAGTTCAGAGTCTGGCAGAGCTAGTCTACCCTGTCCCCTTGGAAAGTGTAGGGTATCAGTCCCTATTCGAATTCTATGGCCTTGCCAAATACATTTCAAGTTGAGTTTCTGACCACGTAAAACAGGCCTAAAAAAGGCCATCTGCTGGTTACATTTTCCTTATTTCAAAACATTTTCCTAGATGGTTTTTCAATTTTAAATACTCAGCAAATAAGACATAAAATGACTCACTTGTAAAAAGTCTGCAAAGGAGTAATTATCCATCGATAGTCCACCAGACTGCAAGGACAGATCAGACATGGAGCCCTGCGGAATTCTGGGATTGGAAGCATTTCCAAGAACACTGGGGTTCTGTTTAAACTGTGCCGTTTTACCAACACCACCTTAAGCAAAAGAAATGGAAATGGTTGCCAATCTGATCAAAATGCAATGTTCATGTCAACAATAATACACCCATCTGTCTTTTGCTCCCACAATCCCCCTCAGCACTCCACTTCTTCAGGCCTCCTAATATCTGGACCCCCACCCCCCCCATTCTGCCCACTGGGTTCCACTCTTGCTCTAGAGCATTCATCTGTAGGCTTCTCAGAGTAGTCCATCCTCCCCTAAGTTTCTGGCTTGACCCTGCTGCCCACCACCCCCGATGCCTGGCTGAATGTGGGGGGGGGGGAGAGCAGGGTAAAGCAAGAGCAGAGAGGGGTATAGTGGTGTGGGTGGGGAACTACAGGTGGCTGTCATGCACTGGGCGGGCAATTCTCAGTTTTTCTGTCACCCTACCCACTTCCCTTGGTGCGCCCGCTGTAGCATCCTGGGGGGCCAGGGCATACCAAATATATGGTCACCCATGTCATGTGCACTTCTGCATGCCTACCACCAGGAGATGCTCTTAATAGCAGGCTGCAGCAAACCCTACTCTCAGAGAGAGAGAGTCCACACACTTTGTGACTCATCCTGTCGGCCTCCACACCAAACATCCAGGGCTTGTAGAATGAACTTGGGTTACCAGCATGCTGAAGAGGGATCTTCAATGCTTGGAGTCAGGGAGCGGGCTCTCTACATCATGGGGGGAAAACTTAAACCACCAAATGTTCACAGTTTAGCATACGTACGCCTAAATGAAGGAACACATAAGAATACATGCTCATCCCTCCACTGAACATGCAGCCCATGAGCCCTAGTAGGAGCACAAGCACACGCGGCACTCGAGCTCATGAAGCCGGTATTTTATTCTGTTCCGTAAAAGTCAACTGTCAGTCACCCAAGCACCACCAGACATTTCAACATCACAGTGTTCTTTACAAAACATCACGCCATGACACTTGCGTAACTGGCAACTTACTTATGGAGCTTTTTAAAACTTGCATTTCTTGAGGAGTCGTCTTTGAGGCGCTGAATAAAATGCCAGCTTCGTCTGATGTGTGCCTGTGATGCACAAGTCAGAAGTGGTGTACTTTAAAACAGCAGTGAATGAAGATATCCAAATGGCCGAGACCACATGACGGCGCAGCAAGATTCGCCGACAGCACGGTTTGGATTCTCTCCAGAAGTGTTTTGTCTAGGCTATGTGCCATGAGTTATTTTAGAAGCTCAACAAGCCAGTCACGGTGTGCAGTAAAACAGATGAGGCCGAGCTGCCTACTGATCAAGAGTACAGAGCAGTGAACAAGGTACAAATCCCGCGCCAATAAGCAGGGGAGAGGGACAGCCTTTCTGAAAATGAGATTTTGCTGGACTATCCTGGGTATCTAAACTGTATAAAGAACAAAAAGCGGGGCCGGGGGTCTGCACTTCCTAGGTTGAAGGCACACACTGCTCCACAATGCACCAAGCACGTGTATTAGGACCGGGCTGGCTTACTGTGCACTTGGCTGTGGGTCACTGCTTACAGAAAAGGCTCAAACATAACAACCAATTTTCATTTGGGCTCAGTTATAAACACACTATATAGATTAACTACCAGTTCATGTTTCAGCCTCCCCCCAAGAGACAGGCAGCCAGCCAGAGAAAGACAGACAGAGACACACACACACACACGCACTCTTACCTGGCAAGTTAGTAGTGGGAAACAAACTGTGGAAATTTAGATAAGGGTTCTGGGGGATCTTAAGGTCCTTCGGTGGCTCTCCAAGCAGGGAAGGCTATAAAGAACAGAACAATTACAATTTACAAAGTCATTTAGATACAGATTTTATTTTATGTCACCCAGTGCAGTACACTATCTCCACTTGCAGGTCCTACAGTGAGTCATGACCAGTCAAATCTGCAACCTGCTTACTAAGTTTAAACAATAAGGCATAACAACAGGGTGTGAATTACGAAGGGATTAACCCACGACAGGTATGGGTTATTACTTAATCCACGCCAGGGGGTGGCTCGCCGAGTGACTTCAACCACCTAAGCGTGGATTAATGCTCAGTAAACCCATACCCTGGAGTGGGTTAAATCCTTAATAACATGGGCAATGTTATGTTAGAGGTTTACCTAAAGAAATAGTAAAATAAAGCCCTGTGAACATGCAATTGTGGGTATATCAGGGATTAATCCATGGTCAGGTGACCTGTTCGGACAAATCCGAAGACAATATTTTCAGAACCCATGTTATAGTGTTGGATAATAGACTAAAGAGTTTGTCACCCAGAGCAATACACAACACACACTCTCTCCGAGGTCATACAATGCATCTATACAGATAAGAAAGCTGCAACCACAGAGGGATGTCTCCAAATATCATTCTATATCTAGTACCCATCTACCACAATCCTCTGCTCCCTGCCCCAAGCCACTCAGCAATCCATCTTGTTTATGCGTTATGTATATCGTGGTGTAGTCTGCCCAGAAACCTGTCATGCCGCACGGTGTGTAAGGCCTTGCTAAAGTCTACCCAGACTTAGTCTAGTGCCCTGCCCCTTTCTACCTCCCGAATCACCCCATGGGTGAAGGTGATCATGGTGGTATGTCACAATCTGCCCCTCATAGCCATGCTGAAAGGGGGCTAGAGTCTCAGTCGCACCCATGTGCTTCACTGTTCCGTCCCTGATAACGGATTCTAGGACCTTGCCCATCACTGATGTCAGGCTGACTAGCATGTGCCAGAGTCTTGACACTGTCCAGTACTGATGTCAGGCTGGAAAGCATGTAGCTGCCAGAATCTGACACTGCCCATCATTGACATCAGGTTGACCAGCCTGTAGCTGCCAGAATCTGACACTGCCCATCAGTGATGTTAGGCTGACCAATTGTAGTTGCCAGAGTCTGACACTGCCCAGCACAGATGTCAGGCTGACTGGCTTGCAGTTGTCCGGGCCTGACACTGCCCAGCACTGATGTCAGGCTGACCAGCATGTACAGTAGCTGCCAGAGTTTGACCCCACCCCCTTCTTGAGTATGGGGAACCACCCTGACCATTTTCCAATGCTCCAGCACCCAACCTGCCTGGACAGACTCTGGAATAGTCACTGCAAGCAGTCCTGCCAATTGCTCCTTTAGCTCCACTATGATCACAGCATGTAATCCATCTGCCTCTTGAGACTCACATGTTTGCATGTGGGCTGGTGCTAGTTTTGTATCCCCACTCCCTCTGGGTGCTAGTGTGGCTCCATCTGAGCATACTGGCGTCCCATACCCAAGGGGACCCTCCAGATGGTCAGAAAAAGAAAACCCTTCCTCTCACGCCAGAGCCGTAGCCAAACATTAACCAGCCTAAAGGTTTGTTGCTGCTCTTTAATAGTTCCTAGGACAGTGAGGATATCAGAAACGACCCCCCCTCCCCAAAAAAAAAAAAAAAAAGGATACCTTTCAGTTCTGGAGCAGACAGTTCTGTGAATGATCTCATGTCCATGGTACTTGTGCTCCAAGTCATCCATGCCAACATGGAAGACACCATTCTTCTCCTACCTTCAGCTGCATTGCTTGGAGACCCCGCATTCCAGGCAAGCAAATCATCTTGCCTGAGCTACCATTCTTGTCTAGCAACATCCCCAGCTTCACCTCACCCACTGCCCTGATCCTGGCATCCCCAATAACTAACACTCTGCCCAGCCCCTTCCTCCTTGGCAGACTGTGCGCCTGGACTGCCTCAGTCAACCCTATGCTGCCTTCGACTTGACCCCCCCCATCTTTAACCCAACTAGTCAGATGCAGGGACCAGTTGCTGGGGTACTGTCCACTGGCAACAGTGTTTCCTCATGACCATCTCTACTACCTTCCTTCTCCACTCTGCTCCACCCTACCTTTAGAGAGCTCAGTCCTTGCACCACCCTGCTCTCTAACAGACCCACTGGGTAATATCCTTACCATAACACAACATCCCTCCTGTCTTATTGTTTGAAGGATGACCACGTGCACCAGCCCACAAGCCAAATGCTGGTGGACTTCAAAATCTGGACAGTAATGGTACTTCAACTGGCCCTGCCTCTCTCCCACACACACTCTCTCCCTCCCTCTCTCTCCCACACACACTCCCTCCCTCTCTCTCTCCCACACACACTCCCTCTCTCTCCCACACACACTCCCTCTCTCTCTCCCCCCCCACACACACACACTCCCTCTCATAGTTTTCTGTAATGAATGTGCCTGTGGGTATAGTTCTGCAATGAGGCCAAAACAATAAGCTAAAAAATGAAAATGACACTGATAATTCTTTTTCATCCAAAATATCTTCACCATTCTAGGCAAATCACTTTAGCCAGTGGGACTACTAGATTTTTCAAGGGCACTATTGGAGGAGAAGGTACTGTAAGTTTGCAGGACTCCTTACAGGAAAATGTACAGTTACGTAGGAACTTACTGTAACAGTAGTTCTTCGAGAGAGGTTCCTTCAGTAGGTCATCACATATAGGACCAGCGCCACCTGGCGTCTGGTCACACGGCAGACTTCCAGCAATACCGGACGGGGGACCACCCACCCGATGTCTGCGTGACCCTATATAGTGGATGCTCCCCACGCCCGCCCTCCAGTTCTCCAGCCGGAGCCTGGAAGAGGCCTGACAGCAGCGTCCCTAAATAAAGAGGGGGAAGGAGGGGGTGAAAAATATGACCTACTGAAGGAGCCTCCCTCGATGATCTACTGTTACAGTAAGTTCCTATGTAGCTGTACTATCTTACTTCAAGAGGGTTCCTTCAGTAGGTCATCACATATAGGACCGAATTCCAAGCAGTCCCTCCTAAGAGAGACTGGACAGAAACCAGGGAGGAGGAAAAAAAACTCCAATGAAAACAGAGTGGAGCTAGCCTAGGACAGAAGGCCCTGCAGAACAGCTAGGCCAAAACCTCCTCTCTGCCTAGAAGCAATGTCCAGACTGTAGTGTTTGGTAAAGGTATGGACAGAACTCCACATTGCTGCTGCACAGATATCAGCTGCTGACTCGTTGCGCAAAAAAGCTGTGGAAGCAGCCATGCCCCTTGTAGAATGACCTCTCACGTGCCCTGGGAGAGGCTTGTCATGCTTCTGGTAGCAAAAATGTATACAACTGCCCAACCAACTGGACAGGGACTGCTTAGAAACAGCTCTGCCCAAGGACCTGGAGACAAACAACTGGTCATCCTTACGGAACTCTTTCATACGGTGGGTATAGTATCAGAGAATACGATGCATATCCACAGAGTGCAGGAGTGCCTCACCTCTATTCGCAGAGGATGGAAAATATACAGGGAACTCCACTGATTCAGTGTGACCTCCGACACCACCTTAGGCAAAAACTTAGGATTTGTCCTGAGGACCACCTGGTCCCTATGGAAAATTAAATAAGGCTCCTTACAAGCCAGAGCCTGAATTTCTGAAATTCTTCGATCTGAGGTAACTGCAACTAAAAACAATGTCTTCCAGGACAAGAAGCGTAAATCACAGCTCATTGCTGGTTCAAAAGACAGGAGAGCGAGTTTCTCCAACACAAAGTTTAAATCTCAAGGTGGTGTAGGGTGCGGATGGGGGGTTTCAGATGGAGAATCCTTTTCAGAAATGTTTGAGACTTCCAACTGAGCCACGGGTTTACCATCCACCAGCTCGTGGTACGCCAAAATAGCCGAAAGATGGACCTTCAAGGAGGAATAGGAGGCGCCTGAATTTGAAAGATGAAGGAGGTATTCCATGACTTGTGGGGCAGAACCAGAGAAAGGGTTCCAATCTTTGGAAACCACCCAAATGCAAAAAATGTTTCCAATTCATAGCACAGTTGGAACGGGTAGACTGCTTTCTAGCCTCAACCAGTATCTGGGCGACTCGAGAGACCAATATGTCTGCAGGAGCCACGCATGAGGGTGCAGGGTCCTGAGCCCCGAATGAACGAGCCGGCCTAGATTCTGCATCAAGAGGTCATGAGTCATAGGAAGTGGAACCAGTTGTTCCTTCGCCAACTGCTGCAGAAGCGGGAACCAAATCCATATCGGACAGAGGAGCGATGAGGATCATCCGCACCTTCTCTGCCTGAAGCTTAAGAAGAACCCTCTGGAGAATGGGAAACGGAGGGAAGGCATACAAAAATGTCCCTGTCCAAGAGAGAGAACACGTCATGCCAGAAAGCACCATGCCTTGGAACAAGCGAGCAAAAACGGTGAAGTTTTGCACTGAATGGGGAGGCGAAAAGGTAGAGTTCCGGATTTCCCCACCTTAGGAAGAGAGACTCTGCCACTTCCTGACTTAGTTCCCATTCGTGACTGAGGGTTCAAGATCTGCCGAGACTGTCCGCCAGGACATTTTGTACGCCTGGAACATGCACGGCCACTAGGGACAGATCGTGCTGGACTGCCCAGTTCTACACGCTCATCGCTTCCCTGCGGAGAGGGTACGAGCAAGTTCCTCCTTGTTTGTTGAGGTACCAGACTACTGACATGTTGTCCGTCTGGATGAGCAGTGATCCCTTGGGGAGAAGGGTCTGGAACGCCTGAAGCACATACTAGACCGCTCTCATCTCCAAAACGTTGATGTGCAACAATGCCTCTGAGCTGGACCAAATCCCCTGGGCTTGGTGTTGCCCTAGATGTGCTCCCCATCCCATGATTGATGCATCTCAAGATGCCGTGGGGGCAGGACTCCTGAAAGGGAGACCCAACGAAAGGTTGTAGGGATCCCTCCACCAAAGCAAGTCTTGATGGACTGCCGACGATACCAGGACCAGGTGGTCCAAGTCATGCAGGAGTTGATTCCACTGCACCAGCAAGGACCACTGAGTGACGCGCATGTGGAGCTTCACCAGGGGAACGGTAGTGATGGAGGCCACCATCAGGCAGAGAAGGCAAAGGACTTCCCTTGCTGGAATGGTTCTGGACGAGGCCACTACTGAAGCCTGACGGACCAGAGTCTCCACCCTGTCCGGAGGAAAGAAGGCTCTGCTCTGGACCGTGTCCAAGACCGCCCCAATAAACTAGGGTCTCTGGGTCGGGGAAAGAGAACTTGGGGAAACCGACAGTAATCCCCAACTTGGAAAACAAATACAGAATGAAAGTCAGAGCTTCCTCGAGAGGATCCCTAGAAGGGGCTGAGATCAGCCAGTCATCCAGGTAAGGGAAAACTGCAATGCCCTGGCGACGCAGAAAGGCCACCACCACCAGGCACTTGGTGAAGACCTGAAGTGCCGAAGACAGACCAAAGGGGAGGGCCCGGAACTGGAAATGCTCCCCTTGGAAACAAAACTGCAGGAACAGACGGTGGCTGGGGAAAACTGGAATGTGCAAGATAAGCATCCTGCATATCCAGAGCACAAAGCCACTGGCTCTCCAGCAGGAGAGGAAGGCGCCTTTGGAGAGTCAGCATTCCGAATTTCTTGTACACGAACAGGTTGAGACTGCTCAGGTCGAGAATGGGTCTCATGTCGCCTGACTTTTTTGGAACCAGGAAGAAGTGGGAGTAGAACCCCCCCCCTCCCCTTTGCTGGAGGGGAACACTCTCTATAGCCTCCTTGAGCAAGAGAGTTTGTATTTCTTCTCTGACGAGAAGAGCCTAGTCTCGAGAACAGGTCGACCGGTTTGGCGGAGAGTCTGGGGGAATCTCCAGAAATTCTATGGTGTGTCAGTCAGACATCAGCTGCAGGACTCATGCATCAGAGGTAATGCCCTGCCACTCCTGCGCGTTTCAGGGGCGAACCTCTCCCCCCCCCCCCAAAACGACTTCTCGCACTGGGACTGAGGAGGGGGTGGGGCGAGGGAGTCAGGAGGAGGCAGGATGGTCGAGGGAGGACCCCCTGAACGTGTCCGATTCTTGGAGGTAGGAGGGTGGCGGAACCCATGGACTGAACTTGCGCTTGCCCTGGCGACGAGCCAGGACCCGCTTCCTCTGCCTCCAGGTCATTTTCCGAAAGGGCTGCTGCTGTTGTTGGGCACCCTATCGGTACATGGACCGCACTGACCTCAGGGCCTGACCTTTATCCCGGAGGTCGGTGATGATGTCCTTGGTGTCGCCACCAAACAGCTCCGAGCCCCGAAAGAGGGCGTCCTGAACCGCAGACTGAACCTCATTTACGAGGCCAGAGATGCGAAGCCAGGCCTGTCATCTCAAAGCAATGGCAGTCGCCAAGGCGTGGGCTACTGAATCGACAGAGTCATAAGTAGCCCGCAATGCATGCCTGCAAGAAAAGCGAGACAGGTGGAGTTCCTTGCCGAGCTCCTCCTCGAGATCCGAAGGGTCCATAGCTTGGACTCTGGCCTCGAGCATGGCCAAGGTAACCTTCTTGTGTGACACCATATGGGCCACATAGTTTAGGGACCGAAGAGCACATGTGGCCGAACAGACCACCTTACCAAACTGGTCCATCTGCCTCGACTCCTTGTCTGGAGGAGAGGTACTCATGTACTTAGGTGCTGATGAGCAGTCATGAGCAGTCGAAATCACGACGGAGTCTGCCTTCAGATTAGCATTGAGGAATGCAGCATCCTTAGGCGTCCGGTAAACTGTCCGCCCTCTTAGGGACAGCCGGGATAGAATGAGGCATCTGCCAGACTGCAGAGGTGAGGTCCAATCCATGGAGGAACAGGGACTGGGGACACAGACTCGAGGTCTAAATGTTTGGCGAGTCTCTGCCGCATCGGATCCTGTTCCTCTTACTCCCAAATCGAAAAAAATTCTGCATGGACCTCAGGAGGTCTGAAAAGGCAGGGTCCTCTGGTGGGTACTTGGGAGAAGCCTTGCCCTTAGGACCGAGGACTCGTGATCCGAGGGCTCCTCCAGCAACTCATCGCTATCCTCATCATCGTCATCCACATGTCCGGATGGTCTCTAAGGCCTGGGAGAGCTATATCCTTGGGAGTGGTCCCCATGACATGAACAGTAGAAGGGGACGAACTCCTCACGGATGGAGACCTAAGAGAAAACGGTGGCGGGAGTCAGGCTCTCTAGGTCTGAATCCAGCTCCGAGCGTGCTCCCTGCCACCAAGACTGGATGAGAGTCCTGAAGTCCGGCTGAACCAGAGCTTGTGGAGGAGGTGAAGGAGGAGGTGGTGGAGGGATTACCGGGGGAGGAAGATAGTGATACCCCTGGTGACCCGAATAGCCATACCTCGGGTACTGATTTGATCCAGGGAAGTAATGCCCCGCGCCACTCCAATCTGGAGGGGGACTGGCCAGGTACTCGTTCCCAGGATACCACGAAGGGCAATGTGGGACAGTCCGGGGTCAAGAATATAATCCCAACATCAGGGGACCTGATGGAGGGGGAACCCACGTATGGCCTGCCGTCGTGTAAATCGGCGGCAGGTCCAGCACTGGGGGCCACCATTGCCAGGACCGGCAGCACCAGATCCGGCGCCGGAAAGGGGTCCGGCGTCGAAGCCAGGTGAAGGGAACCCAATGGAAGGACCTGGTCTGACACCGGAGCCAAAGGCTGGGGCAGACAACTGGGCCCAGGCTCGGAGACCGGAGGGTTCGGAGTCCGGAGAACCATTGCAGGATCCGCCGGGGGATCTCGACTGGGACAGGCACCAGGTCAGGAGTGATCCCACCAGAAGGGATAGGAGGGGCCTCCGGAGAAGGGCCAGATGGCTGAGGAGGAGCCTCCTTCCCTGTGACCCCATCATGGGAGTGTGGAATGGATCCAGAGGTGTGGTCGATGTCTAGGGGCTCCGCACTATCATCACCAGAGGTAGCGCCCTGAGCAGGGAAGCTACCAGCGGTGGGGAGGCAGTTCCCAAGGCTCGTCCGGGATGTCTGGCTGGTCGCCACTAGGCCCCGACGGGAGAGCCACGTCTGAGCGCCCGTCAGAGGTGGTCATCTGACCAGACTAAGCCGGGCGGGAGGGGAGGAGCCCCCTGCCGACTTATCTGAGGCCATGCAGGTCCCCGAAGCCTAGAGAGCCGACTTACTGGTGACCGGGCAGTCCCCAGAGGAGCTGGGGACCGACTTAGCGGCAGGCGAGGTGCGGCCACTGGAGGAGCCATCAGCCGACTTACCCGCAGAGGAGGGTTTGCAGGGCTTCCCTGAATCTGCCAAAACCAATTTCTCCTTAGGCGGTGGCTGGGAAGAGGCCTTGCTGATAGAAGGCCTGGAGGCCTCTGCCTGGGAACAGTCTGTGGAGCGCTCCCGCTCCCTGTGCTTCTCTTTCCGGTGTTCTTTTTTGGAAGGGGAAGATAAAGAAGATTCGCGGATCCACTCCATCTGTTTTTCTAAAGACACCAGCTGGGTTTTCAAGAGGTGGGCCTCCAGAACCTGTTGCCTCCTTTTGCATGAGGCCTGATTAAAAGGCTGGCAATCCGGGCAGGAAGAAACTGGGTGGTCTGGGCCAAAGCAGATCACGCACTTCACGTGTCCATCTTTATGTGGAATTTGAGTACCACAAGACTGGCACTTCTTCAGAGAAGACACAGAAAGATGTTCGAAAATCGAAGAGCAAAGGCGCAGTGGAAACAGAGAAAAAAATAGCTGACTTTCATAGACGGTCACCGTGGGAAGTCTGCGATGCGACTGACATGAGGTGATGGCAAGAAAGAACTAGAGGGCGGGCGTGGGGACCGTCCACTATATAGGGTCACGTTGATGGCCATGTGACATCGGGTGGGCGGTCCCCCCATCAGGTACTGCTAGAAAAAGTCTGCTGTGTGGCTAGACGCCAGGTGGCGCTAGTCCTATATGTGATGACCTACTGAAGGAACCTTCTCGAAGTAAGATCAATGGAAAACTACCAGCTTTCACCAGCTGGCACCAAAATGTCCAATTAGCACTTTGCACAGTAAATGATTTTTTTTTTTTGGTTTGTTTGTTTAAGTACCGGTACATGTTTTTTTCAGTCACTGAAACAGCGCACTGGAAACCACCATCTCACGAGCAGCAGCGTGCTTCCCTCGATTACAGGGATTGGCAGAAGACACCAGGAGAAAGGACTGCTGTGTGACTGAACTTCTCTGCTGGGACTAAAGCAGAAGAACTTTTGTACTTGGACCTTTAATTTAGGGTAAAAAACTAACATACAAAAAAAAGTGTGTGTTTGGGTTAACTGAACTGAATGGGTATCTGAAGAGTTATCTAGGTGTAAATCTCAGGTGACTGAAAGGACTTAACTGCTGTGAGGTTTAAATTACTTGTAGAAAGATCTGGTAAGTAGGGGGAGTGGCTTAGCTAGAAGGAAGCTACATTTAAAGACTGCCTTAAAAAGATTCTGCCAATAGCTTGGCAGAAGACACCAGGAGAAAGGACTGCTGTGAGACTGAACTTCTCTGCTGGGACTATATTGCACTCCTTCCCTCCCCTCCACCCAAAGCTAGTTCTATTTTTATAGGCACAGGATTTGACTGACAACAGGAACTTCCTGTTTAGGAGCAGGAAGTGAGTGATCACAGAAGCACCAAGGATCCACCATCCTAAAAGGGCAAGACTAGCTCTCCGGCCCCCTCTAGCTGCTGGAGGTCTGCCTCTGAGCAAGTAAGTGGTCTACTGAGAAATATAGGATATTCTTGTCTCAGAACAGGACAATCAGGAGCTTAAAGGGCACACAGGCAGAAAGTAAGGAGAGAGAGAGAAAAAAAAAACAGAGGAAAGAGTAAGGATTGCAAACAGTTAAGGGGCCAGAAATAAGACATGACTGGAGTGGTGCAGTGCAGTGGCTGTGGAGCAGCAGTCTTCCGGGAGATGTTCTGGAGGATGCGGTGTTGTCCCATCTGCAGGCACCTCTCTGGGCTGAGGGAGGAGGTTGCTCATCTCCAGGCTGAGTTGGCCAGGATTTGTGGGACCTCCTCTTCCATCCAGGGACCACCAGTGCCAGTGCCACTGCCGTTGCCTCAGAGGTTGCCAAAAAAGAGGAACGGTTGGACCACAGTGGGCTCAGGGAGGGTGAGGGTGGTGGAACAGGAGGGCATCCCTCCAGTTGTACCTCTCCACACCCTATGCCATTCTGGCAAGGTGTGGTTCCTCTATGGAGGCACCCACAGTGGAGACCAAGGAGGATGTTGAACCTCCACAAAGGAGACCCACAGGAGGGTGGCAGGGGACCCTGCAGGGAAGGAAACAACTCCTGGTGGGGGACTCCATTGTTAGGAAGGTAGAACTGGGGAAGGAAGGGGAGAGGGAGGTAAGGTGCCTGCCTGGCGCCATGGCTTGGAGGGACAGGAAGCGAATCCTCAGGATTGCCGGAGCAGCTGCACAGGGGAGGGAGCTGGATGTCATTGTCCACCTAGGGACAAATGACCTGGCTAAGAAAGGGATTAGAGAAGTGCAGGAAGAGTTTGTGGAATTGGGAGGGCCTTAGTCAAGTAGCACGCGACGGTAACCTTCTCGGAGGTGCTACCCATCTATGGCATAGGAGAGGCTAGTGTTCCGCCCATGGGATTCAATCAGTGGTTGGAAAACTGGTGTGGAGCTCAGGGATTTGGCTTCATTGGGGACTGGGGTCCACCTGGAGTGATGCAAGCCTACACTGGCATGATGGGCTGCATCTGTCCGGGAGGGAACCAGAATCCTAGGTGATAGGTTTAAATGCTTCATTGGCAAGCTTTTAAACTAGCCAAGGGGAAGCACTGGAAAGGAAGAGAAAATCCTACCCCCCAAAATAATCACGGTAGTAAGTGTGGCAAACACCAACATAGAGGTGTCGATAGGGAGAAGGCAGGGTAAATGGAGAAAGTGACAAAGGCAAGAAGGACAGGGATGGGGCAAAGGGAGTAAGGCCATCAGGAAATGGAGGGTAATGAGTACCAATGCCGTAGTCTGGGCAACAAGCCCTGAGCTGATGGCCTTAATGGAAGAGGGATGCCTGGATATCGTAGCAGTCACAGAAACATGGTACACAGAGAACCATGACTGGGATGTTAACATACCAGGGTACATAACCTACAGGAGAGACAGGCAGGGGAGAAGAGGGGAGGAGTAGCTCTCTATGCAAGGAAGGGATAAAAGCAACTGAACAAAAGAGTAAACAGGGAGGAGAGGAGGCACTGTGGGTCACCTTGGAGACTGGAAAGGGCACCACAATCCACACAGGGTTAGGTACAGACCCCATGTCAGGGGAAGGAATGGACAAGGATATGATAGAAGGCATTCTTAGAATGGCAGAGAAAGGGAAATACTGTTGATGGGAGACCTGAATATGCCTGATGTTAACTGGAGCACATTTGCTGCAGCCACATCCAAGAGCAGGGCCATTCTTGATGCCCTACAGGTGGCAGGCATTAGACAGCTAGTTTCGAACCCACTGTGAGGGAGCAATCTTAGACCTCACTTTCAAACGGGGCAGTGAGAGGATCTCAGATCTCAAGTGGGTTGCCATCTGGGGACAAGTGACCATCAAACAGTGTGGTTCACATTAAACTCAGCTACAGAGTCAAGTTTACAAAAGTGAGGGTACTGGACTTTAGGAGGGCTGACTTTGGCAAGATGGGAGAGTGCCTCGAAAAGCACTAGCAAACAGGCTAGAAGGAGGTATGGAGCAACAATGGGGAATTATCAAACTGCCATCACAGAGGCAACAAGCCTTTGTGTGAAGCAAATAAACAAATCAAACGAAAGAAAAGCCACTATGGTTCTCAAAGAGGTGGCTGTGAAAGTCAGGAAGAAAAGATAGCATTCCGAAGTATAAGGAAACACAGAAGGAGCAGGACAGAGAGCTGTACTAGTTAAGGCAGAAGGAAGCAGGAGGGAAGTCAGAATAGGCAAAGGCCCAAACTGAGGAAAAGATAGCCAACTCAGTTAAGAAGGGGGATAAAACCTTTATAGGTACATCAGCAAGCGTGAGAAAGACAAAGGGAGGGATAGTGAGGCTGAATAGAATGAACGGTGGGTGGGCAGAGGGGGACAGTGAAAAAGCAGGAATACTGAACGAATATTTCTGCTCAGTATTCACAAAAGAGAAGGGGGAAGTGCCTAATCCAATTAACAGAAGCACTCTTGATAGGGGGGTCGATCCCAGTCCTTTCACAGAAGAAAGGGTTCTGCAAGAACTCCTAAAACTGAAGGTGGACAAAGCAATGGGTCCTGATGGAATTCATCCCAGAATTCTAAAAGAATTAAGGAGGAACTAGTGAAACCACTGGCTACTCTTTTTAATAAATCATGGGAGGATGGTGTGGTACCCGAGGACTGGAGGAAGGCGGATGTGATTCCCCTTCACAAAAGTGGGACCAAGACAGAGGCAGGAAACTACAGACCTGTTAGTCTGACCTCTGTGGTAGGGAAAGTGATGGAGTCACTTTGAAGGAAAGAATAGTTGAGTACCTAGAGGCCAGTGGAGCACAGGACCCAAGGCAGCATGGGTTCACAGCGGGAAGGTCATGTCAGACTTAATCTAATAGATTTCTTTACTGGGTGACCAAAGTAGTAGACCAGGGAGGGCTGTGGACATGGCCTACCTAGACTTTAGCAAGGCATTTGGCACAGTCCCACACAAAAGATTAATAGTCAAATTAACCAGCCTGGGAGTGGGACCCAGGGTGGTAGCCTGGGTAAAACACTGGCTGGACAACAGGACACAGAAGGCAACTGTAAATGGAGTCCACTCTGAAGAAAGGGGGGTTACTAGTGGGGTACTGCAGGGTTCAGTATTGGGTCCAGTCCTTTTTAATGTCTTCATCAGTGACATTGCAGAGGGACTGGAAGGAAAAGTATGCCTTCTTGCAGATGACACAAAGATCTGCAACAGGGTTGATACACAAGGAGGCGTGGAAAGGATGAAAAGGGACTTGGCAAGGTTGGAAGAATGGCAGCTAGGATTCAATGCAAAGAAGTGCAAAATAATGCACCTGGGAAACAAGAACCCAGGGGAAGAATACACAATGGGTGGGGAGGTAGTAACAACAACAAAAAAGGAAAGGGACCTGGGGGTAATCATATCAGATGACCTTAAGGCTAGCAAGCAATGTGAGAAGGCAGTAGGGAGGGCTGGGGGTATACTGGGATGTATAGGGAGAGGCATCATCAGCAGAAAACAGGAAGTTGTTATCCCTCTGTACAGACAGCTGGTGAGACCCCATCTGGAGTACTGTGTCCAGTTCTGGAGACCCCATCTCCGCAAGGACATAGACAGGATAGAGGCAGTCCAGAGGAGGGCAACTAAAATGGTGCAGGGTCTGCAAGAGAAGCTGTATGAGGAGAGACTAAAGGAGCTTAATATGTATACCCTTGAGGAAAGAAGGGAGAGGGGGACATGATAGAAACTTTTAAGTACCTCAGTGGAATCAACAAAGTCCAAGAGGGTAGCATCTTTCAGAAAAAGAGACTTGCAAGAACAAGGGGACACAATTTAAAGATAGAAGGGGAGTGTCTAGGGCAATGTGAGGAAGTATTATTTCACAGAGAGGGTAGTGGATGCATGGAACAGCCTTCCTGAGGAGGTTGGGGTCTAAACTGTGGGAGAATTCAAGAATGCATGGGACAGACATAAGGCAATTCTTGTGGGGGGCAGGAAGATAAAGGCTGTTGGTTAACTAGGATCTGCGGCCTATCCTGTAGGTAGGGAAATGGGCAGACTAGATGGGCCTAGCGGTCCTTATCTGCCGTCAAAGTCTGTTACTTTATGCTAATATGGCCTGCTTACTTCAGATATTGGTTGGCAGGGCACATTTGCATAAAGTCAGTGAGGAAAACTCACGGTTGCTCGTGAGATGGTGACTTCCAGCAATGGAAAATGGAAGTTTGGAAGCCATTTGCTCTATGATTGGAAAAAACCACGATAGGAACTTTTAAAAAATTCCTTTACTATGTAAAAGTGCTGATCAGGTATTTTGGCACCAGCTTGTGAAAGCTGGTCGCTTCCACTGAATAGTAGAAATCCATGAAAATCTCTTTCAGATGTGATACTGGACTTACCTGTAGGTGTCACCAGTCCAGACTTTCATATCTAAATAAGTCATACATTAATATAAGGCAGAGCCATATCAGGGAAACTTAAAAAAGAAAGTGATGTCATGTTTGGAGAAGCTGTGCACAGCTTGTTTAACTGTCACTTCCCTTCTCAAGCTTCCATGATATGGCTGCTACCTTGTTTTAATATGGCTGATTAAGCTCTGAATATTTCTGGACTGCAGACACCCACAAGTAAGCCCAAAACATCTCTTGAAAGAGCTTTTCATAGATTTTCAGACATTATGGGGTCCTGCAAACCTGCGTTCACCTTGAATTTTGATCCATTTTGAGGCTGGTTATTTTTTGTGCATGCTTTTCTAGCAAATACGAAAAGACACTCTACCCCCCACAAAAAAGAAAAAAAAAACCTTTATAATCAATTTATTAAGGCTGCCATTAACGTATGCAGTTTCCTTCAACTTTAGAAAACTATGAAATGGCCTGGCAGCGCCGAGGTGCTGGACGCCTTACCTTGTGCCATGCCAGCGACCCGGTTCAAGAACGACCTCAGGGCATCGGGGAGCTGGGCGAAGTAGGAAGTGGGATCGAGGCAGCCGAGGCAGCTCTCCCTCCGGGGTGGTTGTCCGCCTCCCGTTGCTCCGCTCCATGGTGGAGGGTCCGATGGGATCACGGGGGGGGTGACAGTGATTGGCAGGGTGGGATGGAAGGGTTAGTTAGTACCTGGCATGCATGTGCACCTGCACACACCTGCCAGGATCCTGGGTCAGGGTGAAAACGGGGAAAAATGACATTAAAAAAAATAAGAAATGAATGAATATTGTATTATGCTGCTGTATCATTTACTTAAACAATGCACTATACTGTTTTATATGTATATTTCCTGTTATGTATTTGTTTATAAGCTGAACATTTGTCATCTTTTTAAATGTGCTTTGTTCTTTTACGCTATCCTGAGACACCACTGTAAATGAGCTATGCTCAATGGTCTTACCCTAATAAAATAAAATTAAACTAAATGAAACAGAAAACCAGAAAATAGTTTTTGATCAAAAACACTCCAAAGCCAAATTATCAATTTCACGGTTATACCAAACCTTATTGAAAAACACATTCATTTTGAGATGTTACATATAGAATAAATGATGGGTGACTGAATTACAACAGAGTAGTTCAGCTGAGGGATGCTGGTAATGTTTAAAACCACGAGAGCGAAGCCAGAGTGGTCTGTGTCTCCAGAACCCCCAAGTCTAAATTATTCTCTTGCAATTTAAAGATTGTTCCTCTTTCTTTTTTTTTTTTTTTATCTGCCCCTGCATCTTCTACACTGGCAGCATTGTGCCGGTTTTTAGTGCAACCCTGCAGCACAGTACTTACTTTGCATACAAAGTGTGGTCCATGTTCACTTGTCATACACCACAGTGCCATTTTTAAGTAAAAAAGTGTTGTGTGGTACTTGTTTCTATGGTACTGTACATGTCTGGTTTGCGTCACAGCACTGCACTCTATTATCTGGAAGAGCATGCGCCGATGTTTGTGATGTGAGATCAGGACAGCGGCAGCTTCCATGAGTGTGCAGAGAACACAGGTTGTAATGCACAGCTTAGAACACTGTGGAAGTGCAACATTCTAAAGCGTGAATTTTAACTTTTGAAACTACAGTATTAGTGAATCATTACCACTGACCATATATTATATAGACTATATCAAATTAGAATGGATGCAACATATTCAATTTCGTACCCCCAGCACAGAATGCCCACTGTCGATACTCTGGTTTGGTTTCTGCTGTCCGCCAATCAATGACCCCAGAATGGATGTAGGGAAGCCTGGTAGTACTGACTGGGAAATGGAAGTGGAGGCAGCCTGAGGGGGCTGCGCCCCAATGACAGGAGTGTCCCGATCCACTGGCCCTTGTCCAAGGAACTGCTGCAGCGATAGGTTACCACCATGTCCCTGTGGAATTTCTGAAGGATGTCCAACAGCAGGCAAAGGCCCACCTGGGGAAAACAAAAAAACAAGTGAGCACATTTCTGTTTACATGCACGCATGTACTTCTTTCTTTACTGTTGAAAAAACTACATAACCAGCTCTCTACAGGTACAAGTGGAGGCACATAACTTCATTTCAAGTTTTCCCCATTAAATGAAATGAATATCCCAAATATTCAGTCTGAACAACAAAATATAGGTTACTCACCTGTAACCATTGTTTTACGGGTGGTATACAGTTCACATCCACGCTTCAGCAGTTCCACTGGAACAAGTGGCTTTATTGGGACATCTTTAAGCTTAGCTCCTCCCACTCCCTGGGCAGTATATCCTCTGGCTCCGCCCCGTGGCATCAGATTGTTGCATGCTGGATGAAGGAAGCCAGGTGCTACACTGCTGGGGAAGGCCGGGTGGCTTGTGTGGATATGAACTGCATACCATTCCTAGAACTATAGTTACAGGTAAGTATAAGGGCATGACTACGGTTCACTATCCATACTTTGCCAGACTCCTGACAATTCTCCAGGCGGAGGGGGCAAGGCGAGCATCCCTATTCGGCAAACAGAGACTGGGGAATAGAGGCCCTAAAAGCAGCATCCTGACATGACATGATGTCGGTGATGTAATAGGAGATGAAAATATGTGCTTTACCCCAGGTAGCACCCCTGCAGATCTCCTGAATGGGGATGAGTTCCTGGAGGCAGCCACCAAGACAGTGATGTGTATGTGGGGTGGGGGGGGGGAGATGAGCCCTAAGCCCTCTGAGAGGCTCCCTATCAGCCAGTCTACAGCAGAGGTTGATGCAGGATGTTATACATCTACCAACTGTATGCTTTGCTGCTGGTTTGTCAGGTGCCACTTCAGCATAGAATCATAGAAATGTGACCGCAGAAAGGATCTTCTTGGTCTATCAGGTCACTTTCTCCCCGCTACTGCCGAGACCCCCACTCCACCCCCTTGATTAGCCCCTTGCGTCTGTCCCATCCCATCTTGAATTCCTCCACCGTTTGGACCTCCGCCAGCTCTTCCAGCAGACTATTCTAGGGCTCCACCATCCTCTCAGTGAGGCAACGTCCCCTCACATCCCCCCAAACCTTCCTCCCTCCCCCCGTAGACCATGACCCCTGGTTCTAGTTCCTACCTTTCCTGTGAATACGCTTCCCCCCCCCTTACATTTTACTAATCCCCTTCACGCACTTGAAAGTTTCTATCATGTCTCCCTCTCCCTTCTGGTCTCCAGTGGGTTAAAATCCAACTCCCTCAACCTCTCCTCATAGGTCCTCCCATTCAACCCATGCACCATCTTAGTGGCCCTTCTCTGTACCCTCTCAATCCCATCTATGTCCTTATGTAGGTGAGGTCTCCAGAACTGAACTCCGTACTCCAGGCGAAGCCTCACCATGGATTTGTAAAGAGGCATCAGCACCTCCCTCTTTCTGCTTGTTATACTGCTCCCTATACATGCCAGCATTCTATTTGCTTTGCCCGCTGCCTTGCTACATTGGGTCCCCACCTTAAGGATGTCTGTAATTATGAACCCCAGATCTCTCTCCTGCTCAGCTGCCTTCATTACAGCCCGTGCCCACCCCCCCAATGCGTAATTTGCTTGTGGGTTATTCCGACCCATGTGCATTACTTCGCACTTTTTGGCACGAATTTTAGTTGCCATGTGTCCAACCACTTCTCCAATAACCTTAGATCTTCCTTCATAGTCTCCACTCCCTCTGGGGTGTTCACCCTATTGCAGATCTTTGTGTCATCTGCAAATAGGCAGACCTTTCCCTGCAGCCCCTCTGCTATATCACAGATATAAATGTTAAACAGGATAGGCCCTCAGGACAGAACCCTAGGGGACCCCGCTCATCACCCCTACATCCCTGGATAGTACTCCATTTACCACCACCCTCTGGCTTCCACCAATCCAGTTCTCCACCCACCTTGCTATTTTCTGTCCCACCCCCAAACCTTCCAGCTCATTCACTAGCCTTCTGTGGGGAACTGTGTCGAAGGCCTTCCCGAAGTCCAGACAGGCAACGTCCACTACCCCCCACCTCCGATCTACGACCCTCGTCACCCAATCGAGGAACTCAATCAGGTTCGTCTGGCATGATCTCCTTTGTGTGAAGCCATGCTGATGATCAGCCTACAGCCCACTTTCCACCAAGTAACTGACCACCCTTTCTTTCAATACTGCCCCCATCACCTTACCAACCACCAAGGTGAGACTGACGGGGCGATAATTGCATGCCTCCTCCCTGCTACCACTCTTATGAGTGACACCACTTCTGCCCTCTTCCAGTCTTTTGGCACCCTCCAGGGACAAGTTAAACAACCTTGCTAGGGGTGCTGCTAGCTTCTCCCTTAGTTCCCGGAGAAGCTCAGGATGCAGGGCATCTGGTCCCATAGCCTTGTCTACCCTCAACCTACCCAATTCCTCTCTGACCCTGTCTTCACTGATCAAGCTATAATCCCCCCCCTTATGTCCTCCTTTCCCCTTTCTCAGAGTCTCAACCTGAACTCTAGCCGAGCACTCCTTGTAATAAGTGAACGTGCTCCGCAGATCGAGAGTACGGAACTTGTGGTTGGTATCCCAAGATGGGTGTTAAAATATACTGGAAGGTTAATCACCTGGTTAAGGTGAAACCCTTGGAGCACTGTGTCCAGTTATGGAGACCACATCTCCAGAAGGACATACAGTGGTGGACTCCATCAGAAATCCTACAAGGAAAAACTAAAGGACCTCAATATGTATACCTTGAAGGGGAGGAATATGCTAGAGAACTATAAATACCTTACAGTGGTAAATAAGGTACTGTAGGGGAGTATTTCTCAGAAAAAGAGATGCACAAGAACAAGGGGACATGCAATGAAGCTGAAGGGGTTAAATTCAGAAAAGATGTGAAGAAATACTTCTTTACGGAAAGAGTCGTGGATGCCCGGAACAACCTTCCAGCAGAAGTGGGGTGAAAACAGTAGCAGGATTCAAAATGCATGTTCTAGCACAAGGGAATCTTAGTGGAAGGCAAGTGGGGGGAGGGAGCCAGAGATCACATAGGGTATACGGTGACATTATAGGCAGGGAAGAAAAAAATGGGCAGACAGGGTGGTCCAAGCAATCCTTATCTACCATTACAATTCTATGTTTTCAATACAACCTTCAGAAGGAACTTCAGGTGGGGCAATGGATAAACTTGTCCTTATGGAAGACCAGATATGGAGACTCCACCAAGAGCACCTGGAGCTCGCTAATCCTTCTGCTTGACATGACAGCCATCAAGAAGGCCATCTTCCAGCTGGCTCGGTGGCGCTGAGGCACTGGACGCCACACCTCGTGCTAAGCCGGCAACCAGTGTTCGGGAGTGGGCGCGGATTGCTGGGGGTCGGCAGGGAGGAGAGAATTGAGCGTCCCATGGACAGGTATCCTCCAGGGAGGGTGGGTAGGGAAGAGAGGTCTGCAAAGGTGCCGGCTCCTGGCAGTGACTGGTGCATCCTTGGGGCCAACAGGATGGGGCAGCACGGGCGGCATCAGACGTGCAACGTACAGAAGCGTGCGTTGCAGTGTCATTGATGTCACTGCATGCCCATGCAGGGGGTAGGGATAACATACAAAAATCCTTCGGCAGTGTGACGGTTGCCTCGACAGCACCACCACAGACACACCCAAGTCGGGTCCCTCCTCAGCCCGCCCTCCAGGTCTCAGCAGTGGTGGGGTATGTACCCGCTGCAATGCGGCCTGGGAAGGGCTGTGGGGGTGAGCTCTGGCCGCGACCAGGGAAGTGGACGTAAAGGCTGGCTGGAAAGGAGAACCATAGGTACAACCCCTCCAGCCAAGAAAAAGGAAAAAAAAAAAAAAAAGGCCATCTTCCACAATAAGTGGAATGTCTCACACCTGTGCACAGGCTCAAATGCCTTGCCCATGAGCACGGCAAGCACCAGCAGTTATGTCCTAAGGTGGCAGAGGCTCCCGACCACCACCGTCAGTTTACCAGCCCAAGCCTGGTAAGCAGGGATGGCTGCCAGGTGCACCTTAAGGGTCGTTTCTCATTGGCAGACAGAGAAACCAGAGATTCTCCAAGATGCTTGCCATATGGCAGGCAAAAGGGATCAGGCTCTGCCCTGGTACCAGATAGAGAACCTCTTAAGTGCTTAACATCTGTGAGTCGACTCCTTCCAAGAGGCCTCCATAGTGTGGAGCACCACATCTGAGAAACCCAAGGCCTGGAACTCTAGCTGCTCAGGAACCAGGCCCAGAGGTGCAAGGGTCGAAGGTCTGGGTGCAGGACCATCTCCTGACGTCTGGTCAGTAGGTCAGAGTGAAGTGGAAACTGCCACAGAGGCATGCTGCCGAGGCTGAAGAAATGCAGGTACCAGAACTGTCTAGGCCAGTTTGGAGATATCAGGAACATTCGCACCTTGTCCTTCCAGGCCTTGAACACACTTTGTGGATCAAAGGGAAGAGAGGGAAGGTGCATATGAGGTCTGGGGTCTATGACCTCAAAGGCATCCCCCTACAGTGTTCCGAACTGTGGGGGTTGGGTACAAAACAGCCTCAGCTTTCTGTTCTTCAAGGAGGAAAACAGGGCCAGAGGGGTGCCCAACTAGGAGAACAGGTGGCTTACCACCTCCTGATGAAGGAACCACTTGTGCAACGTCTCCCACCCAGCTGGGAGCATCTGCCAACTGACTGTGGACTTCCGTGACATGAATCGCCAGGATATCCATACCCAGGCTGTGCACAAGTGTCCAGGTGCAGAGGGCCTCCCGACACAAGAGAAAGGAGTTCCACCCTGCCTGTTCAGGTAAACATGGCTGTGGTATTGCTCGTCTGTACCTGCATGACCCGACCCCCGATCAGAGGGGCAAATTCCTTAAGAGCCAGCTGCACTGTATGGAGCTCCAACAGGCTGATATGGTTACAGGACTCCCAGAGTGACCAAAACCCATGGGCTCTGTGGTCTCCCAGGTGTGCTCCCCACCAGAGGCATGAATGTCATGAGCCCGATGGTCTGTTCTTGGTGGACAAACAGGATCCTTTCCTCTAGGCGCTGTGAGACCAGTCACCACTGGATCGCGTCCCACACAGGCTGGGTCACAATGACCAGCAGGTCCAGATGACCTAGGCACGGAGACCACTGGCAGCCCAGCTCCCACTGCAGGTGGTGCATCTGCCAGTGTGCCCAAAGGACCATGTTGGTGGTGGATGCCATGTACCCAAGCAACCTCACAAAATACTGGGCAGGGTATGATAGGCCAATGTGAATTGATCAGGCAAAGGAGGCAAGATCCTAAGCCTGGTCCACAGGAAGACAGGCTTTGGCCTACAGGGTGACTAGTTCTGCCCAGATTTACTGCAAGGGAACTAGTTCGAACTTGTTCGGGCTGACCAACAGGTCCAAGTCTTGGCATGTCTGGAGGACCAGATCTTTGGACCGCTCAAAGGCTTCCTTGGATGGCCAGACTACCAGCCAGTCGTCCAGGTAGGGATATACTCTGATCTCTCTGCGCCATCAATGCCAGTGCACTGGCACAGACGATAGGCCAAAAGGCATGACCCGGAACTGGTACAGAACCCCTTCTGTGTGGAACCAAAAGGTACTGCATGTGGGATGAATGGACAGATTGTGGAAGAACGCGTCCAGGCAGGGGTCAAAATTAGGTTTTACAGCCACATGCCAGCAGGGCTAGTGACTAGGAAAATCTATTAGCCCCACAGACTTTTCCACTGGCCCAGCTAGTGTACTTATTGAAGAATTTGCTTCTCCAGTACAAGCCCACTGGGCTAGTTAAAGGAAAATCTTACTAGCTCGATGCAAAATTTACCAGCATTTGGCTAGTGGGCTGGTGCCAATTCCGACCCCTGCCAGGAGATCCAGGGAGCAGAACCACATGCCCTGCTTCAGCAATGGTATAATCTTGTTCAGAGTGAACTTCTGGAACTTGCGCCTCTGCGTGAACTAATTGAGACTGCACAGCCACCATTTCAGGATCAGGAAGTACCTGGACATGTACCCCTGACTTGCCAGGGCATCTGGGACACGGGTTATTGCTCCTTTGGCAAAGGGTTGAGCTGCATCCTCTCTGAGGGCGAAGAGCATGTCCTACGACACCGCAGACTCCAGACTGTGGAGTCAGTAAGACAGGAGAGTCTCAAGTCAACTGGCAACCCTCTGCCTACCACCTTTCGTACCTACATGTCCGTAGTAATGATAGACCAATGTGGCCAGAAGTGGCGTAGCCAACCTCCAAATGGGAGATGGGTCAGGGACTGGACAGGTGGAATGATCTCACACACACACACACGTCACTGGGCAGCTCTGGAGGGGTCACCACTTCCCCTGCACCCGCCTGTTTCTGGCCCATGCCACCAAACTTGGGCTTTGGGCACCAGTTTTGGTACTGCCTCTGCTGCAGAGGCTCCTGTGGCTAAAAGGACCTGTACTGTAAGGTCTTTTTCTTAGGCTTCTGTGCCTTCAGGTCCTTGTGGGATGACACCACAGAATCTAGGGTGGCACTAGATTTCTTGATCTTGGTGAGATATCCCTCCCCAAGGCCAAAGCAGTTAGTGCCCAGGAGATCGGCCAGCTTGTTTTGAGCATCCACCGTGAAGGTGGAAAGCCAACGCCAGGCCCTGTGACACACTGGGATGGCCATGCCATGGCACAGGCACAAGAGTTACCCATGTCCAAAGCCAACTGGAGCTGGTGTTTAGCCAGCGTCTGACCCTAGGTTTTTTGGGGGGGTTTTAATTCTATATTTTTGTCCCGTTTCCTACCACCAGGACCATCTGCCCAGTCACGGACTCCGGCTACTAATATTTAGCCACCCTTCCAGAACCCCCGGCTTGCCCCCCAGGGCGGGGTCACAGCGCCTCGGGCCAAGGGTGTCGCAAACACGGGAAAGGCATGAGTCAGCCTGAGTGCCAATGCAGCCACAGCGGGCGTCATCAAGGCGGCGGGAGCAGAGTTTTCTTCCCTCTTGTGCACAGGAGGAGGCGGGGACGTGCACTGAAGTCCTACATCCACCCCGCCCCCCTGAAGTTGTCAAGTGCCGGTAGTTGAGGTACCCCCGGCCTCCACCACGGGTCCATCAGGCTTCGGGCACTGTCTCCACCTTCCCCCCGGAGAAGGAGAGCAGTCCCTGGGATGCTCCATCCTTCTCCCCCGGCCGGCCCTCCAGCAACCCGGGTCGCAAGCGAAAATCCAATCACTGCACCAGCAGGCCGGCCGTATGACCCTGGTCTCTAACCAACTTCACCTCAGGCTGCAAGGTCAGCAGGAAGGTGAGTAAAGACATCATCAAGCACTCCCAACAGGGAGTGACCAAAGTTGGCCTTCATCACTGCATAGCTTGTCTGACTGAGACAGACAGCACATGGCACAGACCCAGTTAGCCATACGATCAAGTTTTATAAACTCCTTATCAGGGGGCCTGACCATGTCCCCAAGGCCATTCGACTTCCAGAATGCCAAGTCCAAGAACAGCCCTTCAGATGAATGGTGGACCAAGAACAGAACCCCAGTAGGGAATGCATACTTGAGGACCATACAGGTGGAGGGTGCCAAGCAGGATGCAGTATGCCGTCAAACTTCCAGGGAAGGTCCTAAGATGGCCTCAGCTACGGAAAAGGCAACCCCTGGGGACTCATTCCCATCTATGATGTCAGAGAAGAGGTATTTAGTCCTCTTCTGCAACGACTTCAAGGGCATACTCATGGACTCCAACATAAGGCGGAGTAAAGTCCCGAATGACAAGTAAAGCCTCGAATGACACTGGCTGATGGTTGTTGGACACATCATCAACTGAGCACCGGTCAAAAGTGTAAGCCCTCAACAGCATGGATGACCCCACAGAGTCATCCGAGGACTCTTCATAAAAGGCTCTCAAAGGGCCAGCCCACAGGTGCAGCGGTAGAGCCACCGCTCACAACACCGCCGACCCTTGGTTCAGGAAAAAGCCTGGACCGTCGCAGGGCTGGCTGGGGGAAGGAGGATGTGTCCCACAGGACGCTCCCCTCCTGCAGGGAGGGAGGGCACTGCAGTCCACTACCTGAGTGGCCACAGGTGGTGGTGCAGGGGATCCGCAGTTTTCAGGAAGGGGTCATGCGAGTGCAGCCTTGGACCGGCTGCATTGGGCTCACCAGTGAAACCAAAACATAGGAAAATGGAGAGACAGGATCGGGGCAGATAAATCCTCTGCCAGCCCACCACATCCACCACTGGATCCATGCCACCATCCAGCGAGGTTACCACCAGTCTTCACCTCTGCCGCGGGTGCCCAGATGTCTGTGGGGAAGAAATGCTGAAGACATAGCCGGCCGTGGGGAAGGGGAAGTAAGCCAGGGGGCGCAACATAGCGGTGTCATAGGTGAACTGGTGGTCCTGGTGGATGGATAGTATGATCTTGGCTGGATGTTAACAGGGCACTGGCAGCTGGCAGAACAGAGGTCCCGACCTTGCCCAGAGCAGGAGGAGAAAAATTAAATTAAAGAAGGCTCTTAATCACTCTCAGACTAGGCGATATCCACCGACAGCTGGCCTGACAAGCTGGCAGCAGCATAGGGCGGGGAGGTTGAGGAAGCTCAATGGCAGTGCCTCCCAGTCGAGCAGGATCGCTTGTGAGCGGCCTTTCAATCTTGACCTCTACTGTCGCCCTGGGGCCAAAGTCAAGGAGAAGCCTCCAAAGGGGCATGACAGACCATATGCTGAGCCACATTCAGCATCAATGGCTTCAGAGGCATGACCATCAGCTTAGGTTGGTCCCAGAGTGACCCGGGAACACAGATCAAGCTATGTTCTCCTGAGTGAGGACCGGGAGCACAGGGTCTGGGAGACTGACTACTTGTCGAACTCCTCTGACAATCGGCTGACAGGCTTGAAAAAAAATCTTGCTGGCCTTGTCAAAGGCTGCTTGACTGCAGTCAAGAGAATGGGAGGACTGCAATTTCTCCTTGTCCCACGACCTGTGCCGGCGGCATTTATACTTTCTGCTCTGGTGAAAAGAGCTCTCCATTAAGGTCTGGAGGGCCTGACACATCAAGGAAATCCTCTGTGCAGGGCCCTCCAATGCTGGCCCCTGCTTGAAGCAGTACTGAGATCGATGAGGTACTCACCATGGCAGCAGCTACCTCCTCCTCAAGAGCTGCAAGCTGTGCAGAAGACCCAGTAGTCATCAGGAGGAGGCATAGTGGCAAAAGGAGCACAGTGGTGGTGAGGGACTTTAATCTACCAGGGGTGGACTGAAGCATCCCAGCAACCAACTGCACCAGGGAGCAGATCCTACTGGAAGCATTCCAGGATGGCTTCCTTATCCAGAGGGTAATGGAGCCAACGAGAGAGGGGAATATACTAGACCTTGTACTGGAAGATGGGGAACAGGTAAGGGTGGAGGAACCTCTGGAAAGCAGTGACCACAGCACAGCGTGGTTCTCAATCAACAGGAGTAGGGAAGAACAGGTTACCCACCTGTAACAGTAGTTCTAGGAGTGGTATATGTTGTTCATCCACACTTCTTGGGATGTCCCCTTCCACTTTAAATCTTGCCAGAAGTCTTCAAGCTGGCTCCTCCCACCCACCTGGGTGGTATATACCTCGGCTCCACCCCATGACACCAGATCTTAGCCCGCTGGAAGCAAGGTTGTATGCCTGAAGCCAGGGAGGTCGAGTGGGTGTGTGTGGATGAACATATGCCACTCCTAGAACTACTGTTACAGGTGAGTAACCTGTTCTACGAGCGTGGATATGTTGTTCATCCACACTTCTTGGCAGACTCCAAGCAGTTCTCCAGGAGGGAGGGAGGCAGGGCGCACACCCCCTACTTAGGAAATAAAGATTGGAGAACCGAGGCCCCAAAACCAGCATCCCAGCGTGACTCAAGGTCGATGCGATAGTGGGTAGTAAAGGTGTTTGCGGACTTCCAGGTAGCAGCCCGACAGATTTCCTGGATGGGGATGGCCCTGGAAGCAGCCACCGATGCAGCAGTATGGTGGGTAGAATGAGCTCTCATCCCTCTGGGAGGCTCCTTGCCCAACTCATAGCACAGACCTATGCATGATGTAATCCATCTTGCTACAGGCCGTTTGGCTGCAGATCTGCCAGAAGCGGCTTCAGCATAGGTGCCAAACAGCTGACGAATTTCCGCCGTCCTCTCCTTGTAGTAAGAGAGAGTATGTCTCAGGTCCAAGGTATGGAGCCTGTACTCAGCGTCTGAGGTGTATTTAGGTAGTAAACCGGAAGACTCAACACCTGGTTAAGGTGAAACCCTGACACCACCTTTGGAAGGAATTTTGGTTGGGGGCGCAGAACAACTTTGTCCCTGCGAGAGACCAGATAAGGGGAGCCCACCGAAACCACCTGGGGTTCCCCTGTTCTTCTGGCAGGCGTGATAGCCACCAGGAAGGCCATCTTCCACGACAAGTGGGGAGAGACTGGCACAACTCCTTGAAGCAGCCTGTAAAGGTGGAGCCAAGGTTCAGGGGAACAAAGAAGCCTCGACTGTTTGAAGCTCGAGCTGCTTCCTCCTCAAATGCTTCCATCTGTTACAGGTGCTCGGTGGATCCTGCGGCCGTGGAAACTGCCCACCTCGCCTCCTTCGATTTCACCGGTGGGTTCCTTTTCTCTGGTCTCCCCAGCTTCAAACGCGCCTTGCGGTTGTCCAGGACGTTGGGATGGAAAGCCAGGCAAAAACCACAGGACGAGGTGTCATGTCCGACACCTACGCGTTAAACGCACATTAGATGGGGGTCGGTGCGCGACATCTTCTGGCCGCAAGGGCACCAGCGAAATCCGTGGAAAGATTTTTCCTCAATGTCTGATGCGGTAGAAGCACAATCGCTAACTCGAACGAGTTTAAGAATAATTTTCGGTGAAAACCGACAGGTAGAATCCAGGGCCTATGATGTGCTTTGAGAGCATGAGGGAACCTGTACCTTCCAGCGGAAAGGAAGATCTGGCGGCAAGGGGTGGAGCAGAGGTATATACCACCCGGGTGGGTTGGAGGAGCCAGCTTGAAGACTTCCGGCAAGATTTAAAGTGGAAGGGGATATGCCAAGAAGTGTGGATGAACAACATATCCACGCTCCTAGAAGTAGCCACTACAAAAACCAGGGTCCTGGACTTCAAAAGGGAAGACTTTGGCAGGATGGGAAACATACTGGAAAGTCATATGGCAAGCATCCACCCAGAAATGGACACAGACCAAAAATGAGTAGTCATCAAAACAGGACTGGTTGAAGCCACTAAAATTTGTGTCAAGAGCAAGAGCAAGAAAGCCAGGACCAAGAAACCTAGTGGGATGAGTAGAGAGGTAGTGGAGAAGGTGAAAGAAAAGAGGAATGCATTTTGGACCTACAAGCGATCCAACAGGGCAGAAGACAAACAATAATATGTGAAGAAATCCAGAGAAGCAAGCAGAGTGGTAAGGGCAGCAAAGGTGGCTACAGAACAGAGGTTAGCGAAGGGGATCAAAGCAGGAGAAAATTTTTTCAGCTACATCAGAGAGAAGAGGAACAGCAAGAATCAAATTGTTAGGATCAGGAAGGGAAGTGGGTGGATAGAAAAGGGGGCTGAGCAGGCAGAAGTACTGAATGAATACTTCTGTTCAGTCTTCACCAAGGAGAGGGATGGGCCAATACATGAGAGGAAGAGCAAAGTGGGAGAGGGTGAGGGAGAAGCAAACACGGGATGGGGAAATCACGGTGGAAAGGGTGAGGGAGGGCCTTAAGTCCCTAAAGGTGGACAAGGCACCTGGCCCACATGGAGTCCACCACAGGGTGCTGAGAGAGTTGGCAGAGGTCCTGGCAGGACCACTGGCTGACCTGTTCAATGCCTCTCTAAACTCTGGGTGCATGCCCAGGGACTGGAAGGAAGCACATGGGGGACATCTCCATAAGAGTGGGCCCAAGAACGAACCAAGGGAACTACAGACTGACGAGCCTTACTGCAATTGTGGGAAAACTGACAGAGACAATCCTCAAGGAAAGGCTGGTGCAATTTCTTGAGGATAACAACTTCCAGGACAGCAGGGAGCACAGGTTTGTGTCAAGCAGATCCTGCCAGACGAACCTGGCTGACTTTTACAACTGGGTTACGAGGGTACTGGATAGGGGACATGCGGTGGGTGTCATCCTGGATTTCAGCAATGCCTTTGACTCTGTGCCACACAGTAGGCTGACCTGCAAGTTGAAGAGTCTGGGAGCAGGGAGGAAACTGGTCAGGTGGGTTGAGAACTGGCTGCAGGGTAGACAGCAGAAGGTAGTGGGGGCGCGATCTGAACCCAGGGCAGTAACAAGTGGTGTACCACAGGGCTTGGTGCTGGGACGGTTCTGTTTAACATCTTCATAGCAGACACTGCAGTAGGGATTAACAGCAAGATCAGTCAGTCTTTCAGATGACACAAAGATTTGTGCCGAGGTGGGGGCAAATATACTTCAGGAGAATTTGGCAAAATAGGAATGGCCTCACATTTGGCAGCTTGGTTTCAATGCCAAGAAGTGCAAAGTGATGCATTTAGGAGGCAAGAACCCAGGACACAATTACTGGCTTGCGGGTATCCCATTAACAAAATCCATGGAGGAGAAGGATCTGGGAGTGCTAGTAACTGGGGAGGTGAACCACTCTGCTCAGTGCAGGAAGGCAGCAGCGAAGGCAAACAGGACGCTAGGGTGCACAGCAAGGGGAATTACTTTTAGGAGTGGTAGCTTTCCACCTTCCCTGCCAAGACCGGTATTGAAAGCAGAGCCAGAACGAGCAGAAGTACTTTACGAAATTAGAAGAAAGAATTACAGCCGAACCCAGATTATCCAAACCACTTGGGAGACATCTGATCGGTTCGGATAATCAGGAGTTTGTATGAACGGGGTTACATTGAAATCAATTATACTGTACTGAACTGTGCTGTCAGAAACTACCACACTTTCACCACAATGGCAAGCTCTGCAAACAAGAAAAGATGGAACACATTTTTAAACCGTACTCTACCTAATATACAACTACTGTAATTTTCCATGTTTCCATTGGTTCCCACTGTCAGCATGTCAGCTGCAGTCACACAAACCACAAGTTGCAAAGAAACCCAAAACACTGAGTACACAATTTGTTAACCTCTGCACAGTGTAACAGGGTGAAACCAGAAACCCTGGGAGTACACTAGCTCTTTACTATCTCAGAGGATGAGCCTCTGAGTTGGTTTGAACTGAAAGGACAGCGATCTTAACTGTTCTCTTCACTGGGCAGTTCTCCCGCCACCTGAATAAGAACAAACAGGTTCACCGGCAGGCAGAAAGGTTAGCATTTTCCAATTTTCAGCTGTTCCCCACTGTAAGCACTTCAGCGGCATCACACACACCACAATCCGCAAAGAAACTCAAAACCCTGGCACTACAATTTTTTAAATTTCTGTACAGTGTAACAGGGCGGTCAGTACAAACGTAGAGGTGTAGAATATGGGGGACTCATTGCGTGCTTTGTAACCAAGCATGGAGAATAAACATTTTAAAAGATTATTGTGATCACCTGTTAACTGGCGCTAATGAAGTGCTGATCATTGCTGTTACTTCAATGGGAGCAGTTGGGGGACATACTGCAGGTTCGATAGAGAGGTTTGGTAAACCCGGGGTCGGATAAATGGGGTTGGACTGCATTGCCAAAAGTGCCAACTATGAAGAATCTTCGAATGCTGCAGAGCTGTGATGGAGGAGACCTGTCCCTACAAGCAGAAAGAAAGATCTGATGTCATGGGACAGAGCCAGAGGATACATGACCCGAGTGGTGGGAGCAGCTTAGCTTAAAGACGTCAGAAGAAAGTACCCTGTTCCAGTGAACTACCAAAGTGTGGATATGGAACTGTATCCAAGCCCTTAGAAATATTTTTTAAAATATGATCTATCCATCCATCTTGGATTTGTTTACAATGGGCTTGCCAATAAAGCATTAAAAGGGGACAGGAAATGCGTGCCAATTAATAACCTTTATGATGTTTAGATTTACAGCAATAAACTTCCAGTCTCCAACTGAGCCATATTCAAGTTGTGCGTGAATCTGAAAACCGTATTTTTTTCCTTTTTATAGACATTCTTTTTATTTCTCCTGACAGAACCAGTGTAATTTTAACTGTCATGGCTGATCTATAGAACCCTAAGCATGAGCTGCTCACCTATCAGAACAGCGCTCAGAGTTCTGGGAAGAACCAGACAATCACAACTCCAATTTGCTGTTTCCGTCAAGAAAGCTAGACTGTTCCTATAAAAAGAATAGGGCAGTTTTTCACATCACTTTCTATTCAGGTACAGGTAAATATGGACTCCTTGGGGTTACCAATGTAATTTCTGAGAACAGAAATTACAAACATCAGTCAATTAGAAATTATTTCAATCATCTCATGACATTCCATTCCCCGATTTCCTCCTCCACCAGTGATAGAAGGTCCAGGACCAGAATATCCATGCCAGCCTCCGCTGTCTCTCGAGTCTGTAACTTTCTCACTGACCCAATGGCTGTAGATGGCATGCACACCTGCGCTAGAGTTTGTTCTGGATCACCTATTGCCAGTGCTCTTCAAGGACTGGCGTATGCACAGCTGGACACCAGGATCAATGTGCTACGCCCAAACAGTAAGCACAGGCCTTCTGTCTTTCGGTCGCAGTCTTCAGCTACCAGCACAATGTACCTCTTAAATCCCAGCTGCTTCTTCCATTCCATGGCAAATCAGGAAGATGAAGCAGGAAGCAAATGAGAAGAGTGCAGCACAGAGTCTAAAACCAAAAGCAAAACTGCAAAAAAAAAAAAAATCACCAACAAGGCCTTAAAACTAGTACAATCCAAATTTGCTAACAGGAGCTGTGAAGGAGGAGACCTATTCCTTCCAGCACAAGAGAAGATCCACGTGCAGAGGGGTGGAGGTAGAGGACCACATGGGTGGGTGGTAGGAGGAATCAAGCTTGAAGACTCTGGTGACTGAGCATGCTCAGTAGAAAACTGCCCAAGTATGGATAGTGAAATTAATTTAGATAGTTAGAAACACATTTCTCAGTCTCCCTACAAATAGGCCTTCGGTTAACCTGGGGTAATTTAAAGGAAAACTACAACCTCATTATCTTGTAAATTTTGTTTCCATGCCAACAGACAACTCTTTTCCTGTAGCTGTTAGGGATATATGCGATAGCATTAGTTTATTTTCACTGTTCATATTAGTCTGTATAACTATCCTGGGGGTCTCAGTTTTCTGGTTGTTGAAATCTCATTGTCCTTGAGAGCTGCATCACTATATGAGAAGATGAAGTGTCAGTACCATTTAGACTCCACAGTGTGCCTGTCTGCTTAATTAGAATTCAACAAAGCAAGCTGCAGCAAGGTGTGAAATACATTTACCTTCAGTTAGCTTTGCAAACTGCCTGAGTGGTAACACAGGGCCTTCCCTGTAACTGCTTTCAGAGCGAGTGTGTGTGTTTCCAGAGGGTTTTTCCCCAGGATATTTGTACTTACAGCATAGAAATACATGGTGCAAATGGGTGATGTGATGTGACAATGTTCTCATATGCCAAATTTAGCTCTCATGGACAATGAGATTTCAACAACTATTAAAAGGAAACCCCCAGAACAGTTACAGAGGACTAGCATGAACAGTGAAAACTAACGCAAACAAGATATCCCCATCAGCTACAAGAAGAGTGGTCTGTTGACAAGGAAACAAACAACATCTACAAGATATTGAGGGCATTTGCCTTTAAGGTTGTGCCTAGTAAATTATAAAGGGAGGAGTCTTTGATCCTTTAAGTTCACTTCAGAAACAAAGTTGGCTTCACCCCCTTCTTGATGTTCTATCCAGATAAGCATCTCTTACTTGGCATACATATTTAACAGTGAACTAATCTGACAGGTACAACTATTCTTGGGAATCTCGCAGGTCTCTCAGGGTTCTTCCAATCCCTGGTTTTCTTTGACTCACACAAGCAATGGGCAATTCCGCTAGTCAGAAAACTCATATTACTGTATATTACTGCAGAGGAAGGACTGAATATACCTAAAGGGGGTTCTCCCAGCAGTCCTTTCCCTGGCTGTGGTGCAGGCGGAGTTATGAGACCCAGTCCATTGTGCTGTAATGTTGTGAGAGGAGTGTCTCCCAAAATTCCAGGTTTCTGCAAAAATAAATATTCAAGGTAAGCAGCTTGGCAACTTTTTTCTGAGCTCAATGCAGCACAACAGCAAAACAATCAGGACTCACCTTCAGAGTTCTAGTACACAAGGGCAAGAAGAGAGAGAGAGAGGAAAGGAGCGGGACAAAACTTCAAAACAGGACTTTCAAAAAGTTTCCGGCATTAACAGGTGCTAGATGCCACCCATGGAGATAACATGGGTTCAAGAACAAACATACCCACTCATTTAGAATTTCTTTTTTCCCCCCATATAGGTTCTTATACTCCTCCTCCCCAGTTGCCCCCTTCAGACCAACCCCCCCCCCAGCCCCGTCACCCGGCATCACAGAGACTTACCTCCTACACTCTGTCGCCAGGTGCAGAGGGTCAGTAGTCACCCGCAGCCTGGTGTTTTTCAGTTTTTTCTGCCCGTAGTTTCCCATCCCAGTTGCTGGGGTGCACAAAGCTAGACGTGCATACGTGGAGGTGTGCGCATGCCAGTGGAAGTCCCGCAGTTTCCTCCCTTTCCTGGCGCCCACAGACCCCGCAGTAACCAAGGGCCTCCACTCGGAGGCAGTCATTCGGCAGGAGTGCCAGTCCTCCCTCCCTCCCTCCCCGGGAGAGGAGACGCTCGATCCTCCCCTTCCCCAGTCGACCCCCAGTGGCCCGCTCATACCGCGAACACGGGTTGCCAGCGTGGCAAGGGGTAAGGCATAGGTGCCTCAACACTCCACGCCACTGAGCCGGCTTACTCACTCAGAATTTAAACTTTTGATCATTACCCAGTAGTCTGTGATCCAGCCAGAGTGGTTAACATGTTCCGCACATCTTGGGTTGTCAATTTCGCCACCACTGCTACACTACATGTTATTCTTGAAGCCATGTCAATTATTCAGTTTGCACACACACACACACACACACACACACACACACACACACACACACACGTTTTCAGTGAGCAAATATCATACAGCACATGAGCTTGCATTAACCTCCTACCAAAGCAACCAGGAGAGATTTTAATTCACACTTTTAGTGATTCTCCAATAATAAGCATACTGCGAAAACAAAGTGTCCATTACATGGGAGTTCTAAGGACACTGAAGCCCAAAAATAATAGAGAGACCTGTATCTCTATTGTTAATGATAAGTCAGATCAAGTAGCACAAAGACACCAACATTTCTAGTGCTCATATTTTCTGGCTAGACCCTCAAATTAAGGTGTCAAGGAAATATGTCGGCCTACTACTTGTGACACCAATTAACCGGGTTCAGGAACGAGAAAGTCATCGGGGCTGGGGTAAGAAGGATCGAGTGTCCCAGTGGACGCTCTCCTTCTCCAAGGAGAAAGGGTTCTGTCCTTTGCTGCAATACTGCCACCTGGGTGACTCCAGGTGGCAGTGCGGTTGGAAGGCAGGTGGGAGGGCTAGGATATCACTGAAGTCAAGGCATTGCCATGTATTATGTGTACAAGCACCCTGATGTCCTAACTGCGGCATCCTGTGAGGAGATCATGAGAAAATAGAGTCTTCAGTGCTGGTGAAGGACTCTGTATATCCAGGGCCGGCTTCCGCTCCCTGGAGAGCCTCCAGAAAACTCTGAGCTCTGATATACTGTATTTTATTTACTGAGATCTCGAATTACAACACCTTTGAGCTGAAAACTCTTTTAAAAAGGTTCCACAGAAAGGTAAATATCCCCCTCCACCCTGTCCGCGAACAAAGGGTAAGCCAGGGCTCCCTGGAGAATGGCATCCAAGGGAAGTGCAAGCCAGTCTAGTAGCACCTGGAAGCTCCAGTGAAGTCTGCCACTGGAGACAGTAAGTGGGCATAAACAATAAATACAAAAGATAGGTCAATGAATTAATTTTTTTCTTTCCTCCAGTTAGTACTGTGTACTCCTGCTCCAACCACCCTTTCACCCCCCTCATCCCCCAAGCTCCTCTGGGGCTTACCTTACTATGTCGTCCTCCCACACCACTTATGGAGGTGCTCAGTCACTGGTGCGGAGGCCTGGGAGGGGCCAGGCTGTCAGCCTACGGGCTGCGGCTGGGATATTTTGTTGTTTTTCCCCTCCTAGGACAAACATCACGTGCAACGGTGCAATGTGCAAGCTCCATCTCCGCAGAGAAGCCCCTGGCGCCTGCAAGTGAGGTCACTTCCCTGCATGGTCCCTTTGCACTGCTACCCCAGATTCCTGTAGGGGGCAGACAAGCAGTGGAACATGTTATTCCCCCCCCAAGGGAGGAGAGCTGTCCTAGGGACGCTCAATCCACCCTCCTCTGGCCAACCCTCCAACTGCCCCATATCCGTTCCCGAACCAGGGATGCCAGCATGGCACGAGGTGTGGCATCAGTGACTCTGTCCTCCACACCACTGGAGATGGCATGGTCAATGAATGTTTGGAATAGACCAAGTATTAGAACCACAAATTCTAATGACCAAGAAATGATGCCATCTCCGGTAACCGGCATCAGAATAATGTTTGCCGGCTCTACCAGCTCAGTGGTCAGGCCCAATAACCAGCCTGAGACCCCCTCAGTCACTTTCTCTCTCAAACCAAGTCATGCATTTGGGAACCGTTAGAGGACCAAAAATTATGGGTGCTGTACTAGCCACTGCAGCAGTGTGGTTTAGAGGGTAAGAGCAGAGCCCAAGAACCAGGAGAACCAGCTTTAAATCCTACAAGTCACTTACTGTGACCTTGAGAAGGTCACGTTTGGTGGGTTGCATCACAGAAGGGGGGGGGGGGTACCAGCAGAGCAGGGTAGGTACTCCTGAATTTTTACAAGGCCCTGGTTCGACCACACATGGAGTATTGCCAGTAATTCTGCTGGTCTCAATACAAAAAGATATTGGGCCAGTCGAGAGGGTGCAATGCAGTGCCACCAAAGTGATTATGGGGTATGAGCCATCAAAGCTATGAGGAAGAGGCTGATGGTTCTCTTCCAAGCCAGGCTACAGTCCAGTGAGGTGTTGGCTCTTAACTTTGTAAGGACTTCCAAAGTGGGGGAAGGCTAGTCGTCACAGCTAGGGCTCAAGCATATTGCCATCATCCTGCTCATACTTCCTTTTCTCCCCCCACCCCTGTGGACGTCCCCAGGCATGGAGCTCTGAGTGCCCATACACACAAGTGTGGCACGTGGAGCCTAGCACTGTCCTTCCCCTCCAACTAAAGGCCCCCCCTTACACTGCAAGCCATGGACAGCCAGGTGGCAGGGTAGCAATGGGGACGGCAACCCCCCCCCACACCGAATTCATTCCTGAATCCATACTGCAAGTGTAGCAAGTGGCAAGGCTACCAGGATGGCTACACAGCACATGTATTCATTTATGAAGTGGCGGAGGGCACACAATGGGCCTAGAGCCTCTTCTGACCTGAAATTACTACACTATTTCACCTTTTTGCAATTCATTTCTCCCAGCTTTAAAATGAGGCAGAGGCAGAACCCTACTGCAAATGCGATACTGCATCTACTCAACCTTGCCAAGAGTATCTGAGTTAAAATGTGATGCAACATTGAGGGAAGGGCCTTTAATGCTTTGGTCTCTGATGTAGGGTAAAAGAAAACTTGTCTGGTAAAGTTGTATTCATTGTATTCTGGAATAGGCCCTTTATCCTTGCCTTCAAGCCACTGACCTAGTCGGAGTCACTGTGCCTGGAGCGGAGAACTATTCCCATATCAGAAAATCCCAAGGCAATTAGTTTTGATGGCAACGTTTCCCACTTGGAAGTTTGTCAATACATTTGATTCTTAACCAATATTTTCTAAATTTACTGTACTTGGTCTCCCTCACTCAACCAGCCCCCATCAGCCATTCTTTCCCACCACCCTGTCTCCCGCCCTCTCTGGGACTTACCTCTGACCCAACACTACCCCCATGGTTTGCTCTCCCGTGGTGCTGCCTCCTAGGTTCCCCAAGCCCGGGAGGAGTTTATCCTGGATGTTGGTTGGCATCCCAGTGAGCAGCACATGCCCTACTAGGAGAGGTTCGGCATCATCCTGTGGATGAGGGCTAGGCCCCCCCCCCCCGGCAGCTCAAGGGCAAGGAATGAAGTGTATGTCACCATGTAAGCATGCCAACATCAATCGAGAGGCTCCCGCCCACTCATCATGGCTCTGCCTACACTACCACCTGTGGTCACCAAGGTGACAGCAGCACAGTGGAGCTCAAAGACCCCAACCCCTCTCAAGCAGGAGGAGGAGTGCCTCCTCGGGGACACTCAATCCCCCCTCCCCCCACCAGCCGGCCCCCGACAACTCGGGCTCACTTCCAAACCGGAGCCAGTGGCATCACGAACAGTGGCACTAACGCTGCGCAGCCGGGCCAGCCTTCCCCAGTGTTTTCACCATCATACAGTAAGAAGTTGTAGAGAAACTATACTAAAGCTGCTTTATTGTAACGGTTAACATACAAACTCGTTTCAAGCAGGGAAAAAAGGTTTCAAAATGCACACACAGGAAGTAAAAACAAAATCCAGTCATACTGTAATCCTCAAATACTACGCCCATGCCACAGACAGAAGCTAAGCAGAACTGAAGTGTCACTACCTGTCTGTTTAGGATGGTTTTACAAACCTGCTACATGCAATTCAGTACCACCCAGAAGTACCGTCTGCCTATCCTCACAATCTAGCCAGCATTACCATACAGGCTGCGCCTTCAACTCACATGGAGGATCGCCTGGTTCTCCTTGTTGTGCACCAGTTGTGTCCACACCTGGTTCTGCAGTAGCAGAGGATTCCCAAGCAATGCATTCTGGGACAGCAAGCGCAGTAAGAAAGAGCAGTGGCAAAGAAAGGGAGATAGAAAAATAGAGTAAGCCATTAATATCAGAAAACAAAGTAAAGCAGAATAGCTTTTAACACCCACATGAATGTCATGGTAAAGTAGGTTTATGTAGGTGAGGAGTGTTACAGAGCATGCAGAATGTTAATGTTTAGTACCACATTACTTTATTTCCCACATTATTTATTTAAAATTGGGAACCAGGAAAGGCACCCTGAGCAGCGGCTCATTTCTAGGTGCAACCCAAGGGAAAGGGTACAAGCTGTGCGCTACATACAGCAGAAGCTAACACAGATAATAAAATAGTGCACACTGGGTACAATATGGTACAGGTAAACAGTGAGACACAAATCTATCTACATAGTACAAGTGTAACAAACGAATAAATATGTGGATATAATACTAGTTACGTAGAAGTTGACCGCGATGAAGGTGGAATAACGTCTTTCAGTACCACATTAGCCGCGTCATACTGCATTACCGATCAACTGCTGTGCAACCTGAATACAACGCTGGGAATGGAATTGAAACGAGTGCTAAAATAAACGTCGACTTTGATTGAGGGTAGGGCAAAACAAAGCCCCCAAAGACTGAATATTATGAGTGAACTTTAATCCTGAAACCTACTGGCTGCCTTTTCTACGTGTCAGATGTATGCTACCTTCCTCTCTGACCTTCACTGACCATTTATCAGGAATCTGATCACTGTATCTGAGCCATGTCTGCCAGACTGTTCTGTGAATCTCAACGTTATTTCTGGAGTCATCAGTCTCATGGATTCAAATGGAGAGAGACAGCGCTGCCACCATGTCAAGGCAGCTTCAGTACAATGTATGTGTAATACTGATTTGCAACTTGTATGCGTTTCAAAGCTGCTGGTTATTTACTGTGCCGCCCGCCTCCCAAAAAAAAAAAACACACACACCAGTAAACATTTACATCTCAATGGGGTCTTATCCTGCTGGCTGAAACACTAATCAATGCTTTCACATTTAAAAGGGCACAGTCTGTACTCCGTTTAAAAAAAAAAAACAATATATGATGAGCAACTAGATAAACTCTACTTTCTCTATTCAATCCAAGCTGTACAGACAGAAGAACCAATACTCATTCAGCAGCATATCTTATGCTAGATACGCTAAAAGCAGTCAGCCACTGTGCCACAGGAAGATTTTTTTTGTGTGGCGGTGTGAAGAGAGACAGAATAAGTAACAATGCTTCAGAGGCTGAAGAAAATATTAAGTCTCTCATGTCTTACAATCAGATGGCGACAGCCAGTGTGCCAATGCAGCGATGGCACTGACATTTGCAAAACCAGCGACCGGGGTTCAGGGGACTGAATGTCACAGGGACTGCTTTCCTCCTCCGAGGGGGTGCGGGAGAATTCAGACATTCTGTGCATGACTACCATCAAGTGAAGGCAGGATGGTTGCACACCACGGCCTCATTTGAGTGGCAATACTACAGACGCCAGCGCACTGCGTGCAGAACCACATGGATGTGTCTGGGCGTCATTACACGGGCAGCACTAGGGGAGAAGAGAGAAAATGGGAGCTGACCAGGTAGGCAGAGCCTCGCCCTGCCCCCCACATCCATTACCAGGCCTCTGCTTTCTGATTCTAGAGGTAGCTCTGGGCTTCACCTTTACTGTGGGCAGACTGGATAAGCCACACAGCGATGCGCCACAAGAGGTCCAGAGCTCCAGAAACCCAGGCAGGAAGCCTCAATGAACAGGATGGTGGCACTGGCAGTAGCCAAAGGAGGCCCTGGTCAGTGTGTGGGAGATAGAGCTGAGAGACTAAAAAGATCACTGTGTCCCCATGTACAGTGTACATCAGCTTAGCATGTGCAGGGGGTTCACTTCAGATTATCTGCCTATGTGGGACACTGACCCTCATGACACAAAAAGGAAGGGACTAAACGGGAAACAAATGGGGCATAATGTTCAACTTAACCCATATTCTTAAGGCAGCAGTGGGAAAGCATCAAAGCAGTGAGCCAGACTGTCCCCAAGGGAGAAGAAAAGGTGGTTCAAAATTGAAAAAACTGTGGGACATCGATGACAATCCCCCACTCAAAAGACAAATACTGTGTGCATATACAGGCAGAAAGGATCAACAGTGAGCAGGTTTACAAGAAAGAACTGGTGGGGGTGACATGTTGATACCTAGTCACTTGTCATGCTCAGAACTCCGCATTTGTAATTTGCAAACAATTTACATCCCCTTCCCAACCAATCAGCACAGTTGCTCCAGAGATCAGCAGTTCCTCTGGCTAGTGCTGTGGTCCTATTGTGCTACAATACAGTGCACTCACTAGTCATGTGCTTCCCTAGCTGGAGTGTATTCCAACATCAGCTGCAGCCAATCAAATAAAGCAGCAGAGCAGAGCCTCTGACCTGACTAGCAGCTTCCGTGAGCTAAAGAGGGACTCCACTCACTGTCAGAATCATCCTAGTTGACTTCAGCAAAAATCTGTTCCACAGCATTCCATAAACAGACTGGATCTGAAGCCATTCCTTTGTACAGCTACCTGAAAAAATGGATCTTTGTCCCCTACAGTTCAAGTTCAGCCGAGGTCAACTTAAAGAACAACAACACACTTCAGCAAGTACATTCATAAACACAGGGGGTACCCAACGGCCTTACCTGCAATATACCATTCATCTTCAAAATGAGGGAGGTTGGACTACAACTTAAGGAGTGGCAGGGCCACAAGTTAGTTACACAAGTCCTGCCCCCTCCCAAATGATTAGTAGTATATTCTGAGCCGGGTCATTGTGTGTACATTGTACACTGTGTGGGAGGAGGAGGAGGGAGGGCAGGGACATTAGCTCAAGCTGTGGATCCTGCAATATGAGCAGACTTGGTAGACCAAATGGCCTTCTTCTGCTGGCTTCTTCGTATGTTTATATGTATAATTTACACAATGCATTTTTAACATTTATGAAAATTTAACGGTTTGTTTTTAATTTTACGGCTCTGTTTTGAGTGCAGTAGATGCAATTGTGATGTCATGACACATTGTTTAAGCTGCTCTCCCATGGGTTAAAGGAGTACTACAGTCAGCATTTGCAAAAAGAAAAGGTTACTCACCTGTAACAGTAGTTCTAGGAGTGGTATATGTTGTTCATCCACACTTATTGGCATGTCCCCCTTCACTTTAAATCTTGCCAAGTCTTCAAGCTGGCCCCACCCCGAAGTATATATCGGCTCAACATGGCATGGTCTTAGCCCGCTGGAAGCAAGATTGTGCGCCCGGGCCGGGAGGTCAAGTGGGTTTGTGTGGATGAACATATACACCACTCCTAGAACTACTGCTAAAGGTGAGTAAACTGTTCTTCTAGGAGCGTGGATATGTTGTTCATCCACACTTCTTGGCAGACTCCAAGAAGTTCTCCGGGAGAAGGGAGGCAAGGCGTACACTCCCTACTTAGGAAATAAAGACTGGAGAGCCGAGGCCGCAAAACCAGCATCCCAGTGTGACTCAAGGTCAATGTGGTAGTGGGTAATGAAGGTGTTTGCTGACTTCCAGGTAGCAGCCCGGCAGATTTCCTGGATAGGGATGTCCCTGGAAGCAGCCACCGATGCAGCAGTATGGTGGGTAGAATGAGCTCTTATCCCTCAGAGGCTCCTTGACCGCCAACTCATAGCACAGACCTATGTATAATGTAATCCATCTTGCTATGGTCCGTTTGGCTGCAGGTCTGCCAGAAGTGGCTTCAGCGTAGGTGACAAACAGCTGGAAAACCTCCCCACGAATTTCCGCCGTCCTCTCCTTGTAATAGGAGAGAGCACGTCTCAGATCCAAGGTATGGAGCCTGTACTCAGCGTCTGAGGTGTAATTCGGGTAGTAAACCGACAGAGTCAAAACCTGGTTAAGGTGAAACTCTGACACCACCTTCGGGAGGAATTTCGGGTGGGGTGCAGGACAACTTTGTCCCTGTGAAAGACCAAATAAGGGGAGTCCACCGAAAGCACCTGGAGCTCCCCTGTCCTCCGGGCCGACGTGATAGCCACCAGGATGGCAGTCTTCCATGACTGGTGTGACAGCTCACACTTGTGCATGGGTTCGAATGGCTTGTCCATGAGCTTTGCCAAAACCAGCAAAAGATCCCACAGAGGTGGAGGTTCATGCACCGGACGAGATGTGTGATCCAGGCCTTTGAAGAAGCACCTGACCACTGTCTCCTGCGCCAATGTCGACTGACCGGCCCGAGCCCGGTAAGCAGAAATGGCTGCCAGGTGCATCCTAAGGGTCGATGACCGTAGACTCCCTTTGGAGAGAGACCAAAGGTAGTCGAGAATGTTGGCCACAGAATAGAACAAGGGTTCCAGGCCCTTGTCCTGACAAATAATCGAAAACCTTTTCCATTTGAAGGAGTAAATTTCTGGTCGATTCCTCTCTAGATGCCTCCACCGTGGTGTAGACATATTCGGAAAGACCCAAAGCCTGGAACTCTAGCTGCTCAGGTACCAGGCTGTCAGGTGCAGGGATTAAAGGTCCGGATGAAATACCTTCCCCTGGTTCAGAGATATCAGGTCCGGGCGTGTACAAAGCCGATCCGGGGGCCTGCAGCTGAGGCTGAGGAGATCTGGGTACCAGAACTGGTGTGGCCAATCTGGGGCTACCAGGATCACCTTTGCCTTGTCCCTCCTCACCCTGAGTAACACCTTGTGGATCAAGGGAAATGGAGGGAAAGCATAGAGGAGGCCTAGGGTCCACAGCCTCGAGAAGGCATCCCCCTGCAGCGAGCCCTGCTGGGGTTGGGCATGAAACAGCCTCAGCTTGGTGTTTTCCCTGGAGGCAAACAGGTCCACCATTGGTTTGCACCAATGGGAGAATAGGCTGTAAGCTACTTCTGGATGGAGAGACCACTCGTGGGATGTCTGGCCTATGCTGCTGAGAGCAACCGCCAGCTGGTTTGAAGCTTCTGCTTACGAGGGTCCAGATGTGGAGCGCCTCCTTGCACAGCAGATGGGAGTGCATGCTGCCCTGTTTGTTGAGGTAGTACATGGCCATGGTATTGTCCATCTGGACTTGAACCACTTGACCCCAGAACTGAGGAGCAAAAGCTGACAGTGCCAGTCTGACTGCTCTGAGCTCCAACAGGTTGCTGTGGCATCGGGACTCCTCAGGGGTCCAGTACCCGTGGGCCCTGTTGTCCCCCATGTGGGCTCCCCAACCCATGAGAGGGGCACTGGTCATGAGGACGACCGCCGGCTCGGGGCGGACAAACGGGATCCCTTCCTGCCCCCGGTCTGGGGCAGTCCACCATTGGCGAGTGTCCCACATCTTCTGGGTTACAGTGATCAGCTGGTCGAAATGACCGTGTCGCTGAGTCCACTGGGTGGCCAGCTCCCATTGGAGGGGGCGCAAGTGCCACCAGGCCCAATGGACCACTGAGGTGCATGCCGCCGTGTAACCCAGAAGGCACAGAAAGTCCCGGGCAGGGCACAAGTGCCCAACCAGAAATGATCGGGCAAAGGAGGAGAGAACCTCCGCCCTGTCTGCCGGGAGATGAGCTCTGGCTTGACAAGAGTCAAGCTCTGCCCCGATGAAGCCCATCACCTGAGAGGGCACGAGTTCCAACTTGGCCTCGTTGATCAGGAGGCCAAGTTGGGAGCAGGTCTGGAGGGCCAGGTCCCTGGACGTCTCCACCTCCTGAAAGGAGGAACCTGCCAAGAGCCAGTCGTTGAGATAGGGTAGATTCTGACTCCTCAACGCTGAAGATGGGCCGCCACCACTGAAATGCATTTGGTGAAGACCTGTGGGGCCAATGACAGGCCTAACAGCAGGGCTCGGAACTTGTACAGGGTCCCTCGACCCTGAAGAGAAGGAACTGCTGAAGGGACGGACAGATTGGATCTACAGGACGCGTTCTTTCACGTCCCAGTGAACAGAACCACATGTTTTGCTCCAGGGATAGTATGATATGGTTCAGAGTGACCATCCGGAAGGTGCTAGGCCAGAGATATTGATTCAGGCCATGGAGATCTAGGATGGGGCACCAACTTCCCGTCCGCTTGGGCACCAGGAAGTACCTGGAAACAAAGCCTGGGTCTGTTGGAGGATCCAGGACTGCAGCTACTGCCTCCTTGCGGAGGAGTTGAGCTACGTCATCTCTAAGAGCCGACTGGGTGCAAGCGGAGATCCGTTCCTCCCGAGGGGCGCAGGCTCGGCTGGGAGCATACTGCTCAAATTCCAGAGGCAGTTCCTGACCGACCACTTCGAGAACCCACCTGTCCGAAGTGATAGCGGACCAAGCAGAAAGGAAGTGGCATAGCCGACCCCCCACGGGAGGACCCAGAGCTGGCATGACTGGTATAGGGGTGGCCACCCCCAACCCGTCACTGGGCAGCCTTAGAAGAGGAGGAGGAGGCGGCTCCAGGACTTGAGCCTCGGCCACCTTTACAGGGCTGCTGAGGACCCTGCTTGGGCCGAGGGTGCCAAGCTTGAGCCTGCTGCTGCTGCCGCTGTCCCCCTTGATGGGGGCTGCTGGACTGCAAGGGAAGAGTGCCAAAATGGCTTCTTTCTCTTCTGCTGGTTCTTGCCCAAAGAACCCTTGGCAGAAGTAGCATCCAAGGTGGCAATGGACTGCTCTATATGCTAAAGGTGACTGGCCACTCCTGGACCAAACAAGTCGATACCAAGGAAGGGCACGTCAGCAAGCATATGCTGAGTATCTTCCAGGAAGGAGGAAAGCCTCAGCCAAGCCCTGCGGTGAGTGGTCACTGTGACTGCTAAAGAGCGGGCACAAGAATCTCCTATATCCAGGGCCGTCTAGAGCTGCTGTTTTGTGACAGCACGGCCCTGGTCACGGACTTGCTTGACCGTGGTCTGCATGTCTGCTGGGAGATGAGGGAGGACCTCCTCCAATGACCTCAGAAGGGCATGAGAGAAGTGTGCCGTAGTAACAGCCGAGCTGGCCTGAGGAAGGCCCAGAGAAGAGGCAGTGTAGACCTTGTGGGCAGAGTGGTCCATGTTTTTGGACTTCTTGTCCGGGAGTCGGTCAGTGTCGGACGAACTACCCATACGCCTGAACACCGAGGTGGTCACCAGGCTCTCAGCCGAAGGGTGTTCAGTGAACCCCGCAAGGGACCCCATGGGCACCGAGTACTTGCCAGCTATGCGGGCAGATGGTGTTGGGCAGGGTGCTGCCAAAGTTCAAGGGTCGGGCCGACAATGGCCTCGGACACTGAAAAGGCCTTTGTCGGGGTATCCCCTTCTCTTGAGAATGTCAGCGACAGGGTACTCTGCCTTTTTCTGGCTGGGCTCCGGGGCATTCCGGTGGAGTCGGAGAATGCTGTGGAAGGAGGAAGGGCCTTCCTCCAACCCTGCGCCAAATGACGACTCATCATCCCCGGGATGCGAGTGCAAGCCAGTGACGTCAGAGTCCGAAGAGTTGTGGTAAAGCGGTCTACTGTCTAAGTCACCCTCGATGTGCCAAGGGTGGTCCCGGGTGACTTATCGACAGGCATTGGGGAAGCCCAGTGTCGTCAGTCCTCTTTCGAGGGCACCCCTCCCTCAGGTTGTTTAGGTGGTGGTTCCACCAGAATCAGGGGAGACACCAGAATAGGAAGAACCGGTTCCGAAGGGGTCGGCCTAGGAGGCGGGAGCCAAGTTACAGCCAGGGTGGGCAGCAGAGCTGGCTTCCGCTCGTTCAGTATCAGCTGCTGCCATGAGGTCTTCACAGCGCTGGAGCTTCCATCGGAGCCTTTCCTCGTCCGAGGAGGATAAGGACCTGTGGCAGCGCCTCTTCTTAGAGGGGGTTCTGGACCCCGACAGAGATCGAGGAGGCCGACTCGGTCAATCAGGAGACACCAGGGTCAGTGAAAACAGAGGGTCCGGAACCGGATCCTAGATGGGGACACCAGCAGGCTGGGTCTCCTCATTAGGGATGACAAGGACCCGAGTCCTTGGCCACAGCCAGCGACAAGGGGTCTAACGTGTCGAGGATAATTTCGATCTTGTCAGCCACTTTCCTCGGCCCCCTGGCCAGACAGAAGATCCGTGAAGCCAGCAACCGAGGATGCAATCTCGACCGAAGTTGAGACCACGTGTTCCTGGGACTCTGACCTTTCTCGGTTCCAGGAACGTCTTCACAGAGATGAAGACACGGGCTCCTTCGCTCTCTTCTGAGAGTGGGAGGAGTGCGAGCCCGACGGCGCCTCACCGCAGATGGGGAGAGACTGGCACAGCTCCTTGAAGGAGCCTGTAAAGGTGGAGCCAAGGTTCAGAGGAACAAAGAAGCTTCGATTGACTGAAGTTTGAGCTCCTTCTTCCTCAAATGCTTTCATTTGTTGCAGCGGCTCGGCAGATCCCGCGGCCGTGGAAACCGCCCACCTCGCCTCCTTCGATTTCACCGGCGGGTTCCTTTTCTCCAGTCTCCCCAGCTTCAAACACGCCTTGCAACAGTCCAGGACATTGGGATGGAAGGCCAGGCAAAAACCACATGACGATGTGTCACGTCCGACACCTAGGCAGTAAACGCACATTAGGTAGGGTTGGGTGTGTGACATCATCTGGCCGCAGGGTCACCGACAAAATCTGGGGGAAGATTTTTCCTCCACGGCAGATGTGGTGAAAGCGTAATCGCTAACTCGAACAAGTTTAAGTTTCAGTAAAAACAGACGATTAGAATCCAGGGCCTACGATATGCTTTGAGAGCATGAGGGAACCTGTATCTTCCAGCAGAAAGGAGAAGATCTGGCGTCATGGGGCGGAGCCGAGCTATATACCTCCAGGGTGGGTGGGAGGAGCCAGCTTGAAGACTTCCGGCAAGATTTAAAGTGGAAGGGGACATGCCAAGAAATGTGGATGAACAACATATACCACTCCTAGAACGCATGTTGTGCAGTGTGTTTCATTTTGTATGTGTAGTCCTAGTATGTTCTTCCCTTTGCTCTTAGGAGTTCTCTAGATTAGTCTACCACTTTCACAGTAGTTTTATGGTCCCTGGGGATCTCCATCTTCACATGCTTTACTGCTCTTGTTCCCACAATGCGTCCTGGCCCATGTGACAGTGATGTATCCAGGACCATAAATTTAGCAAGTACTGGTTTAGAGTAATTTATTTATTTTAAACAGCAGAGCGGTGGATAATATGTAACTTTCCTTATCCAGTGAGTACTAACGGCTATATATACAGTTTAGCAAATGCTTAAGGGCCAATTGAAAGGGCTATTCTGTAAGAAAACAGCTAGAGTCTTTACTAATTATAGCACTGATGATCTGGAGTGATGAGTGTGCTCTTTATGGTTTGATAGATTCACAGAAGTGTGACGGCAGAAAAGGACCGACAAGGTCCACCTAGTCTGCCCATCTATCTGCTTGGACCTGAGCCCCCCACCCTTAACACTCCCCTGTGGTTGTCCCATGCCCTTTTGAATCCCTCCACTGTTTCTTCAACAACAGCCTCCGGGAGTCTGTTCCACTTATCCACCACTCTCTGTGGAATAGTACTTCCTAATGTTACCCCTGAACTGCCCCCCACCTGCAGGCCATGCTCCCTGATCCTCTGATTTTTCTTCATCTGGAAGATGCATTCCACCGACACCCTGTTTATACCCTTAAGGTACCTGAAAGGTCTTGATCATGTACCCCCTCTCCCTCCTGTGTTCCAAGGAGTACATGTTTAGATCCCTCAACCTTTCTTCATAGGATAGGTGGCTCAATCCTTTCACCATCTTTGTCGCTCTTCTCTGAACCCGCTCCAGCCTCCCCACAGCCTTCTTGAGGTATGGTCTCCACAACTGGACTCCGTATTCCAAATGCGGTCTAACCAGATGGGGGTACAAGGCTACTATGACCTCCCTATTTCTACTGGTGATCTCCCTTCCGAGGCATCCCAGCATTCAACTGCCCCTAGCCACTGCTCTCCTGCACTGCCTTTCCACCTTCAGGTCCCCCCATATAGTGTTGCCCAGGTCCCCTTCTTGTTCTGTGACCTCCAGATCTCTGCCTCCCATGTAATACCCTGCCCTCCGGTTCGTGTAGTTTGGCGAAATGAAAAGTTTTAGAAGTAAAACTTTTACTCCTGCTGGCTAGACCCGACACACAGATAGAAAACAAAAATACTGAATTAGAGCTATTTAGAGGAGGTCAAAACATCAGCTCCTGTCTAATACTTGCTGAATCAGTGGTCTCGGACACAGTACTGTTACATGGGACAGGAAGCACTGTAGGAAAAAGAACGGCAATAAATCTTGCTAAGATGGAGATTCCCAGGGGACACCAAAGTACCATACAACTAGCAGGCTAATTTAGAAAAAAACAAAGGGAAGGACACACCAGGACTACACACACAAATCAAAACACTGCACTACATATGTTTTTGCAAATTCTGACTGTAGTACTCCTTTAAGGGTTCCTTATTGACCTGTCTAAAGGGTAGAAAAATGGCTAAAAAATTTTTTTTTTTTTTTTTTTAAGAATGTTTCAGTGGCTAAAATCAGTTTATTTACAAGGCTGAACTCTCACCTACAATGTATAACAGAGGATAATGTATGGTCTTTGGTTAATAACCATGCTGTAAACACTTCGAGAGGTTGCCATGACATTGTAAACCTAGCGAGCGCAGCTTGAGAGGTTTTCAGATGTCATGGCAACCTCAAGAAGTGTTTTCGGAGTGGTTGTTAACCAAAAACCATACATTATATTTTATAGTGTATAGGCTACCAAGATTGTGTAATCGCAGATTGAATTACTTTACTGGATTACTTTGCAGAACATTGATTGTTGTGAGCATTCTGTTTTGTTAGAACATTGATTGTTGTGAGCATTCTGTTTTGTTAGAACATTGATTGTTGTGAGCATTCTATTTTGTTATACTATTGATGTGACATACTTAAGAAGGGTTAACAACAGAGTGATGTCATAACAATGGCATTACAAGGTTGTAATCTGCCCGATTTCAGTTAATAATAAGGGCTCTCCATACATTATAAGAGGATATTCTACAGGGCAGGCAGAAATGAGCTCAATGCTCACTCTGGAATGTTGCCAACAATGCAGTCTAGAAACAAATGGCGTATGGAAGCGGAGACCCTAGTTCTAGGTCAGTACTGTCTGCAATATTCCCGAGTGACAAACAACTTATTTCTGCATGCCTTACAGCATATCCTATTTATACCACAGAACACCAGATGACGCTAATGGCGACTCCCAGATCTCTCTCTGCTTTGCTGTAGTTTTCAGTTTAAATCTTCCCATCCAGTACTCTGTCCACCCACCCTCACCCCCAGGTGCATAACGTTGCATTTATGGCACTGAATTTCAAATGCCAAACCTCAGGTCATCTCTAGCCATTGTAGATCTCTCTCCATCTCCCTAACCCCTTCTTCGCTGTCTATCCTACCGCCGAGTTTTGTGTTATCTGCAAAAAGACACAACTTGTTCCAGATGCTCTCTCCAATGTCACTGATGAACATACTGAAGAGGTAAGGACCCAGGACAGATCTATGCGGAACCCCACTCGTGACCTCCCTCTCCTCCAGTCTGACTCCTATTACCATCATCCTCTGCTGTCTCTCCTTCAACCAGCTTCCTGCCCATCTAGCAGTCCCCAGCCGCACCCAGGTCCCCCAGCTTCTTCTGCAATTTTCTTTGTGGTACAGAGTAGAAAGCCGTAGTAAAATCCAAATAGAGTAAATTTACAGCATGGTTCATCTATTACCTTTGTTTCCCAGTCAAATAAAACTATCAGGATAGTCTGACAAAACCTCCCTGGCAGAAACCCATGCTACTTCCTGTCCTGTAGACTGCTGCACTCTAGGTAGTCCACAAGATTCCTTTTTTTTTTTTTTTTTAAACTTCTATTTATCCCTCCTTCCCATCCTCGATGTCCACTTCTTCGGACTGTTCATGCACTCCAGCCCACCGTTCCAGGATCTGCCCCTAGAGTGCCTCTTCCTCCTTCTGTCCTGCACAGCGGGGTCTGTCCCGATATTGTTGGTCTGGGAGGAACGGTCATCATCTAGGACCACCGAGGGTTTATCCGTTTTTCTGTGGTCCCCTTTCCCAGCCCCGAGACACCGGCGCAAGGATGTACGTCCAGAGATGCGACGTGCTAACACACGTCTCTCTCAAGCGCCCGACAGTGTCTCCCTTCCCCGACTCCGTGAAACGGAGCCACCAGCCCCCTCGACAGCCCGTGTTCCCACCGGCTCTCTCAGGATGTCTGGTGCATATTGCACCCCTGGTATCCCACCCCAGAGGGAGGAGAGCATCCGATGGGATGCTCAATCCTCCCTCCCAATGACCCGAGTCGTTCGAACCGGGTCACCGGCGTAGCGCAAGGTGTGGCGTCCAGCGCCTCAACCCTCAGCGCCACCGGGCCATCACAAGGTCCCTTCTGATCAGTGACTCCATCAGTTTACCCACTATAGAAGTAAGGCGGACAGGTCTGTAATTCCCAGTTGCTACTCGTCCCCAACCCCCACTGTGTAGTGAGACTACATCCACTACCCTCCAGTCTTTCAGAAGTACCTGTCTGAACTGTGTTACTGAACAGCCCTACCTGGGGCTCAGACAGTTCCACAACCAATTCCCCTTGAGTACCCTTGGGTACATCCCATCCAGCCATGGGGCTTTATCTACCTTTAGGGCTTCAAGCCCCTTCCAGACCCTTTCTCTGGTAAATATTGGTTGCCTCATTTCAGGAATGCTCCCAGCAGCCACCCTGATGTCGCTTTCAGGCAGGGCCCCACTGTCTTCCCTTGTAAAGATGGGAGCAGAAGTAATCATTAAGAATGGCTATTTGTTCATCTTCCTCTAGTACCCCCCCCACCTCTTATAGCCTAACAATACCCCTTTTCTGCTTCATTTTTAACTTAATGTATCTGAAAAAATGTTTTTCCCCACCTGAACCCCTCCCTCCACAATACACAGCTCGGTGTCTGTGCCTTTGTCTCCTGATCGTCCTCTTTGCTTCATTTGGTACTCTGCCCATTCATCCCCCACTTTTCCTTGTGCTTGAGAAAGCTTTTTCTGGCCCTCAATGCTGCTTTGACCTTTTGAGAACCATACTGATATCCTGTACCCGTTTTGTTTTATAATAGTTCTCGTGCATGACTCTGTTGCCTTGAGAATGGCACCCGACTACCCCCAATCTTTCTTCTACACCTCCAGCGCTCTCCACCCTGATAATTTTGTCTCAGACAGATCCCTCATCTGGCTGAAGTCTGCGCTGAAATCTGGGACTTCGGTTTTTGATAGAGGCATTCTGATGGCCAGCCTGAACATGTAGGAGTTATGGTTGTTGAACCCCAGTGGCTCCCCTTCCCTCACTCCAACCACCATCTCCGAGCTAGGTGAGCACTAAATCGAGAATGGCTGCCTGTTTAGTGAGTTCCTGCAATGTATCCAAAAGGGCCCGATGTTTGATGCACCTGGCCATTGGACTATCCCAGTCAATATCCATCAGATTCAGATCACCCACCACTTCCCCCCCCCCCAGCTCTCTCCTCTCTCTCTCGTCCTAGTGGTCTATAGATCACCCCACCCATATTTTCATGCCAGAGGGTGCCGTGAGGTGAACCCACAACGACAGTGCTTCTCCACTGCTTCTGCAGATGCGTCCATCCTCTACAGACTTTATGACTTCCCCAACATACAGTGCTTCACCCCCTCCTTGCCTTTCCCGCTATCCTGTCTAAACATTGTGTAGCCTGGAACTGACAAGTCCCAGTAATTTTCTGTGGCCCAAGTTTCTGTGACGGCAACAAGGGCCACCTTGGTGTCTGCCACCACTATCTGGAGCTCACTTATTTTATTACCCAGACTCCTGGCATTGAGGCAGACCCCCTTCCAACTAGCTCCAGATCACCTTTTGCTGTCTAGTGACCCTACACCTGCATTCCTCCCCTGCAGAAGTTAATGAATGCATCCACTGCGAGAAACAGATGCACTACTTGCTCTCCCAATTGCACTTTACTCAGCTTGGGATCTATATCCCGATTTCCCTTACTACTTCTCATTTGATTCAGCTACGCCATTGTACCATAGTTCCCTGCTTATAGGTTTTCCTTACTGTACCTTATTTAACCAATGTATTATCTCAAGTGAACTTCGTGTTGTAAAATGACCTACTTTCATATTGCACTCACCTATCCCCCCTTCCCTGGGTCGCACCTGGAAACGAGCTCCGGCTCAATGTGCCTTTCCGAGTCACCAAAATTCTAAATAAATAAAAATACTATTCCTTCCCATTCTCACCTTATTTTTCCTACTGCTTGCAGACCCTGAGAGCCCCACCTCCTTTACCTCTTCAACTACTCCTTTTTGAACTTGAACTTTATTTTTACCGATCTTACTACCACCTGTCCCCAGTATCTTTTGGGGGCACTGCTCCAAGGTCATCACTTAGATAATTTACCTCATCCTCTTGATTTATCAGTGCATTAAGTTAAACAGATGTGTCACAGGAATAAAGACATAGCAGATATGAGGATGTTGGAGTACAATGCCGAGCCTGAACAGGGGAAATGGAAGGACTTTCTTTCTGCAGGATTTGGCTCATTCAAACTGTACAACCTTTGGACTTCAGTAACTGGCTGCAGCTGGAAATGTAAAACTTAAAACAAACAAACAAAAAAAAAAAATCAGCAGACTGCAAAGAAATGAGGTGCTATCAAGAACTGAAAACAAAATTCTAGACAGAAAAAGACTGCACGTAGTACAGCGGCTAGGGGAGCTGTTTCCATGCCAATGATCCAAGTACTCACTAAAATGCCACCAACATCTTAACCTGGTTCAATGTCGGTTTGCATCCCCCCTCCCCTGGGGACAATGCTGGAAATTGGCAGTATTGTCTGGCCCTCCTTTCCCAGTCAGCAGAAGCTAAAGCTTTACCTGGTTAAAGAACTAAATAAAAAAAAATAGAATAAAAAAAAATTAAAAAAAAAAAAAAAAAAAGCTAAATAAAGCACCCAGAACTCAAACCATGGTTGTAGGCCAGCCCATGATGGAGGCTGTTCACCTCTGGGTGGGTGTGTCCGGCAGCAAGTGCCTCACACTAGCAGCATCAGCATTTGGCAGCATAAGGATGCCGACTTATACCACAGCAATAGGAACCCTGCGACGAAAATCAATAAGGGCTGGGACCAATGAAGTCCCAGTGTCCATCCGGGACAATGAGGTTCCTTCCCCATAGCAATCCATTTCCCTCAGCCAGGAATCCATAGCAGCATGATTGAGCCTTGGACAAAGGATCTGAGATCATGACACAAAAGGGGAAACCATACCCTGGAACACAGACAGCAACACATGAATGAAGAATAAGGGTACCTAAGACTCTAGAGGAGGGTGGAGGGCCTGGATCGGAGGTAAGAGTGCAATAAAACAATGATATGCCTGGGTTCCCAAGGTTTCAGAGATGGGAGCTGAGGGGCTGGACTGGAAACAGAGTTATGAATGGGATGTGGGATGGATGGCCCAGCTACTGGAATTAAAGGGAGGCTTCCTTCGCCAGGCAGGTAAAATTGAGACAGACAAAAAAAAAAAATAGAAACAAGAACTCTGAAAACAGCAAATGTCTATAACTGGTGGAAAGTCCCTTCACTTCTCGTTACCTGCTGTGTCTGGTTCTGTAGTGCTAGCTGCAGGAGGGCGGTAGATAAAGCCGGATTGGCTAATAGAGAGGCGCTGCTCCAAGAATACCTGAGAGAAGAAAACATCCATCAGTCATACCTAGTCATGTCCAAGGAACTCCATTTCAAGGACCTACCACCAGGCTTTACCACTTGTCCTCCTTTTGGGTTCCTGGTTCTGAGGTACTGGAGTTCTGCATGTAGCAAATGGTTATCAGAGAAATAATCAGTGATCATACGCAATAAGGTGCTCTAAGGGTAAAGACACTTCTAGATCTCATTAGCATTGTGATTTCAATCAACTGTGACATCACTAGTGATAAATCAGGCAGACGGAGTGGCTCCTCATGAACAGTTTTATTGTCACAATCAGCAAGGACATAATACTGAGAGGTATAAGGGAGAACAAAACTAGATGGGACAACCTCCAGTTAAGAGTACCTGAGCCACACATCACACCCTGTACTGGTGGGTAAGTTAGCACAAGGGAAAGAAAAAGTACATTAGATATAAAAGTAACAGTTGACTACTTTTTACTGTTAATATTAAATTTCAGGCAGTGTACTGGGGGCCACTGGTTGGGCCAGGAAGGATACACTCGAGCACCATTCAACGGAGAGGTGACATCTCACGGACAATTAAAATATGTAGTGTGTGTAGAGGGCAGGGGAAGAGTACTGCACCACTGATGCGCTCACCAGCCAGCCTCCCAGTAAGAGAGAGTGTGTGTGTATAAACGTGGCCAGCCCCATCACTCTACAGTTCCCCACTGAAGACTAGCATCAGAGGACCTCCAATTGTGGGAAGCCAGGAGGAGGTCAGCACCAGGTATACAAGGAGAGGCACTGGGCTGGATATAGCATGCAGTATCTGACAGAACACGCACTTGAAAGCAAAAATGGTGAAGCAGGGAGGGACGGCATGGCTTAATGGAGGAGGAGATTCTCTCAAAGGTCTACTGTTATGGTAACTTCTTAAGTAATTGTTCCATCTTCGAGGGTATCACCCTTACTAAGCCACGCCTTTGGAACAATTCCCAAGCAGTGCAGTGTAAACTGAGAGGATGGCACAGTCTGATATATAAATCAGAACAGAAGGCCCTGTAATACAGTAAGCCCAAAGCCAGCACGTCCATGAGAGTATGTCTGGAATGTAATGTTTAGTTAAAGTGTAAACATTGCTCAATGTGTCAGAAGCAGACACATTTTTGAAACAGGCAACAGAAGTGGCCATACACCTTGTGGAGTACCCATTACCAGCACCAGGAAGTTCCTTACTGGACTTCCTGTAACAGAATGCAATACAATGTGCCATCCATATGGAGAGACATTGTTTAGAACAGGAGCACCCCTCTTTCTCAAGGGCAACCGAAACAAAAAGCTGAGAGGACTTTCTGCAGTCCTGGTGTGAGTAATGTGGTATCATAGTGTTTTTTTTTTTTTTTGCACTTGCTTGGCTCCCACGGCTTTCAGAGGAGGCCTCATACCCCCTCCTACTCTGTCCGCCTGGGCATTTTCCCTCAAGGCTACCCCTTCCCCAGTTTCATCTTGCTCGGGGGCCGGGTGTGTGTATCATAGCATTCTAAGTACCTCCAAAGCACGGAGCAGTGCCTCCCCCTGGTTGGCATGCTCAGGATAATACACAGGAAGGTGCATCGTGCAACGCACTGTAAATCCAGATACCATCTTTGGTAGACACTTAGGATTTATACACAGAGAGACACTGGCTTTGTGAAAAATCAAATAAGGAGGCATTCGAATTAGAGCCTGATGCTCAGAATTCCTTTGAGCAGAAGCCACTGCAACTAAAAACAATGGTTTCCATGACAGGAACTGTGGGCCACAACTCATGGCTGGCTCAAAAGAAGCGAACATCAATTTCTCCAGCGCAAAATTCAAGTCCCAAAGTGGGACTGGATTACAGATCGACATTTTACATGAAGAATACCTCTCAGAAACACACAGGATACATCTAATTGGCCAACTGTATGACCATCAATAGAAGCATGAAAAGCTAATGTAGCAGTCAAATGCTTAAGTGAGGAATACTGCAGACCAGAGTCAGACAAGGAAAGATGTGTTCCAAACACAGCATTCACAGGACACGTAAAAGTGTCTAAATTCCAGGAAGCAGCTCACAAAGTGAACTGCTTCCATTTCAGAGAATAAATATGTATGGTGGAAGGCTTCCTAGCCACAATCAGGACATCAGCAACCTTCGGGGATACCCAAAACATGCAATGGCTATGTCTTCAGGAGTCATGCACGCAGATGTAGGGACCTCAGGTCCGGATGCACCAGAGACCCCTTATCCTGAGAAAACAGACCCCGATACAGAGGAAGAGGTACAGGAGACTCCACTGCCAGATGCTGAAGAAGTGGAAACCTTATCTGGAAGCCATAATGGAGCAATGAGGATGAAAGTGGCACTCTCCACCCGTAGCTTGAGCAGCACCCTCTGTATTAGAGCAATGGGGCAAATGTGTACAAGTTCCCTTTCCCATAGGAATACCATGCCTTGCCAAAAAACTCCAGGCCATGGTGCAAGCGAGGAGAAACGCAGCACTTTTGGGTTGTGTGGGGATGCAAAAAGGTCCACCTCTAGACGACCCCATCTTGTGAAGAGGTCATCTCCCAAGGGAGGTCAGGCACTCCCATTAATTAAATCAATTGGGACCTGCTTAACCTGTCTGTTAAGATGTTTTGGAGACCTGGGAATTGTACAGCTGAAAGCAGAAGGCCGTGAGACAGAGCCCAGTACCATACTCTCACAGCTTCCCTGCATAAAGGATGGGAGTGAGTGCCCCATGGTTTGTTGATGTAATGGATCACTCAGACGTTGTCTGTCTGGATCAGCAGAGGACGGGTGCAGAGATGATTATGAAGTGCCTGGAGGCTGTACAGGACAGCCCTCATTTCCAGGACATTTATATGCTGCTCAGCCTCCACCTTGGTCCATGACCCCTGTGTCTGGTAAGGGCACAGATGAGCACCCCAGTCTGTGCCCCAGGCATCCGCTGCGAGGATCTGTATAGGAGCCGGTACAAGCAAAGGAACGCCCTTCAAGAGGTTTTTGCAATCCATCCCCCATAACAACATTGTGCGAAGAAGAGACATGACAGCAGAATAATTTGGCCCGGCTCATCCGTCAACTGATCCTACTGGACCTGGAATGTCCATTGAGGGGATCCTCATATGAAAGTGTGCCGGTGACACAGTCATTATTGCTGCAGCTGGGAGATGCAACATTGTACTCACAGAGACACAGTGGCCCCTGTAAATCAATTGCACCTGGGCAATCAGATCATCTGCACTGTCCTGTGGCAGAAGAGCACATCACTTCTTCATGTCCAAGATTGCCCCCATGTACTGCAGTGTTTGGCAGGGAGTTACAGACTTTGACACATTCACTGTAACCCCCAAGTCATCGAACAACTGCCGTGTCCTTGACAGGAGTATGTAGCAGAGCTTCCCTGGAGCTGGTCTTCAGAAGCCAGTCATCCAGACAGGGGAACACTCACAGGCCTTCCCTGCAAAGGGCTGCTGAAATCACTGCCAAGCATCTGGTAAAGACCCGTGTCACAGAACACAAATCAAAGGGCACTACTCAAAACTGATAAGTGTTCTCCCTCCAGAACAAGGTGGAAGTATTGTCTGTGGGATTTCCTGGTCTTTACATCAAGATGTGTGTCCGTGTCCAGGGAACAGAGCCAGTCCCGTTTGCAGGAGGGCAATCAGGGCTTGCAGAGATATCATGCAAAAGTTTCTGTATTCAATATACATGTTGAGAACCCTGAGATTCAACAGAATAGGCAGATCCCCCTGTCCATTTTGGGACTAGGAAGTATCTGGAATAGAACCCCCTGTTTATTTTCTGAGGAGTAACTAGTTCTATGGCACATTTTTTGGAGTAAAGACTGAACTTCTTACTTCAGAAGGGACAAATGGACCAGAGGATAAAAGGAAGGAAGTGGAGAGATTTTTAACAACTCCAGGGCATGTCCCCTTACAATCTCCAGAACCCAGTTGTCCACAGTGATCTCCCACTACCGTTTCCAATGCAGGGAGATTCTACCCACCCATCACTCACCCCTGGAGGTAACAGCTGAGGGGGATAGATGGAAGAGGGTAAGGAGAAACTGAAGCAGTAGGGCCACCGGAACCAATTCCTTTGGGTGCTTTTGTGTGGGCACCAGGGACCTGGAAGGAGGCCACCTCCTCTACCACAACCCCGTGGATAGCAGGCAGGACTACCTCTGGCAGCAGGCGGGTGAAAGCAGCACCAACCACGATCTCTAGCAGGAGTGGGATACAGAGACTTTACAAACCGTAGTTACTTTTGAAGAAGTCTGATGGCCTCTTCAACATCACAGCCAAACAGTACTGTTCCTTTAAAAAGAGGCGTTCAAGGGCTGGCCTGGGGGGCATTGAGGGTTGAGGTACTGGACACCACACCTCGTGCCAAGCCGGCGACCCATGTTCGAGAACAAGCACGGAGGGAAGAGGATTGAGCATCTGACGACCGCTCTACTCTTCCAGGGAGGGGTAGTTTGATGCTCCCGCGGCACGACTGCCACCAGGTGGAGGCCTGGAGGGTAGTCAAGGACTATGGGCGATACGAAGTGTGGGCGTTGCCAGGATGCAGCGTATGTGCGCCTCACGTATGTGTGTGCACCGGCAACAAGGGGCTGGGGTGAAAAAGTGAACATAGAGCTGGCAGGCTCCAGGAATCCTGGCAGTGATCAGTTCAGCAACTCCCCCACCCCAGCTTCTGGATGTGTGTTCTTTTGGGAGGGGGGGCTCCCTTCTCCGGTACAGCCGCGGGGGGCAATCCATGGGGAAATTACTGGGGAGGGAGCAGAGTTAGAAAACAGCCAGAAGAAGCTTGCCTGCCAGCTCCTATGCCAGAAGCAACAGTGACATCATAAGCTGAGCGTAGCAAATGTTTGCCAACCTCAGCACCAGTGGATAATGTTTTAAGCAGATCACCTTTGGCACAGCCATCAGGCAAAGCCTAAGCCACAGTACAAGCAGCTTTCCACAGGCTGTTTTGATATTTTATCATGCGAGCCTGGTAGTTTGCAATCATAGTGTCAGTGGCTCAGTACATCTGGCACTTGGGTTAATATCCCAGTACTGACACTGTAGTGCAGCATGAGAGGAGTGCTGCACTTCTGAAGAACAGTCTTTCGGATGAGCCGTTAAACCGAGGTCCCATCTGCCTGGATTGGTGGTAGTTCAGGTGGATGTTAAAGATCCCATGGCACTTATCAAAAACAAGTAGGGGAATTTTCCCGTTGTCCTGGCCAAATTTCCCTTATTCACTAAAAACACCACCAACAGCTTAATCTGGTTCAAGGTCAGTTGGCATTCATCTGTATCCCCCTCCCCCGGGTCGTGCCTGAAAACAGGCAGGATTTGTTTAGTGCACTTACCCGGTCAACAAAAACTAAATAAATAAATAAAGCCCAGTGACGCAGAGGCAGAAGTACACTTGTCCATCACATGCAGCCTCCTAGATTCTTCATCAGGAGGCAAAGTACTCTTGTGTCTAGGGGCCCTGGACCCATTACAAGTAGCCATGATGACCACTGAGTCAGTTTCAGGCCAGTTAGCATAAGGCGGCTTAGCAGTTGGGGCAGGATACTGCTCATCACCCTTTCTAGGGACCGCAGGCAGTGAGTTTGGTCTGCACCATGCAGCAAAGATAGTATTCTCTAATGCAAGATATACAGGTGGAATTACAATGGAGGGGGAACTGGGCACCTCCAAAACTTCCATAAGATTGCTTTTTGTCGAAATCTTCCTCTTCCACAGCAAAGCCCATGGCAGACTGCATTTGATGCATCGTGGCATTTTGGTAGCAGGAAGTATCAGTAATAATAGCCCAGGGTTTTGTTCCTCTTGCGCAGGAGGATTTTAACCTCCGCCAGCAGGAGGGCAAGATGCTCCACAGGATATCTGTTTGGCAAATAGGGGATCACTGGAGGAACAGAACAAAGCTCTAGGGAACATCCTAGCTGAAGCATCTCCAGGACCCCAGCATCGGTAGTGATCTCCTTCCACTTCTGTATGAAGAGAGAGATTCAGCCTCCTACCAGAACTTCCTGAAGCAGTTGAGGTCAGAAGGAGGAGAGGGGAGTCAGTAAGCACTGCAGGTGGTGGGAGTGCCAGTAATGGTCTAACCTTTTGAAAGCCTGGCACAGGTACCAGGAGGCAAGTTTATGGCCTGGGAAGTGGAAGGCTGAGGTCTCTGAAACAGTGTGCCAGATCCCTAGAATAGCCATGGTCTGGACATGCATAGGGCCGATGAAAAGAACCCCTGTACCTATCTTGGGGCTTAGGGTTCAGAGAGTGCAGTCATCCCAGTGACATCTTTGATGACTGTAGATCCTTCAAAGCATTCCCTAGGTCAGCTCCAAGAAGTTGCTTACCTCCAAATGGAGCATTAAGTACTGACTGTTGAACATCAGAGGCAAGGCCCGCCACACTCAGCCAAGAATAGTGGTGGAGGCAAATCCTAGAAGCTTCAAAGTGGGCGACACTCCGGTTGAAAAAACAAACGCTCACAATACACTCCAGTTGAAAAAACAAACGCTCATAATACAAGTAACATAGGCGAGTTTTATTGAACTAGCCTAACACGAAGATGCTAGAAGACAAATGCGCTTCAACCACATGGGTCTTCCTCAGGGGGAGTGTTGAAACAGACAATGGATTCTCCGTACAAAGCCCAGTTTAACTCATTACCTCCAATAGCACCGTATGAATTCCAAAGTATCCATTGTTTACCTGACACAAAATGGCCACCCAGGAGGTAATGAGTTAAAACTGACAGCATCACTTTACAAACCCCAAAAGTGAACTCACTATTGGGGTTTATAAACTGATGCTGTCACTTCAACACAGCCTGTCTCTACACAACTGCTTCAGACAAACTCCAAAGCTTTCTTATAAGGACTCCTGGTTGCCAGTTTAAAACCCCGCCAGCTAGTGCAGGCTTTAACATCATGGTCTGTGCCTAGACAAAGACCACACAATGGGCATCATCTGTGTAGATTTTAACATTGCCGCAATGGCAATACAGGAACAGCGATACCCGTTCCTTGTCTTTCGGTGGTGGCATAAAAGTAAAATTTAAAAATGACAAAGTTAAGTAGCAGCGCTAGCGAATTACATGCAAAGACTGACAGCACTCTTCAGCAGTGGTGGATCGACGAGTGTTTGATGTCGGAAGAAAGAACCAATGCATGCTGGGGATACCCAAGTTAAATAGTCACCAGTGAGGCACACTGATGTGAGCACCCCCAGCCAGCAAAAATTTCTGGGTGGTCCTGACGACGATGGCCTACAGTTCCATGATGTGGCTCAATGAAGGGAGATGTCCTCAAAGATTTCCGGCTCCTCTGCAGTAGCTGTGGTTAATATTACACCATGCAACTCTGATATTCCGGCCACTGATTTTTTTTTTTTTTGGCATGTCAAAGAATAAATGTCCCTTCCACAAACACCCCCCTGACAGAGACTTATAACAATACTGAAAAAAAAAAAAAAAAAACTGCAGTGACATATTTATATGAATGTTCGTAGTTTATTCTGATACAAGCACAGAGTCTTAGTGGTTTGTACCTTTCTAGATGAGGAGCCAAACATGAAGAACAACTTGTTTACTGATCCTAAAGGGTTAAAAACAGTGCAGTTTTACCTTGTTTTGCCCCAGGGGGCTCCATGAAGCAGGGGGTTCAGCAGGAGCTGCAGTGTCGCTGGGTTGTTAAGACTATTTAGAATCTGGACAAGGTTTGGCTCTGGGAGTAGTCCTCCTTTCCCACGATTTAAGGCCTTAAATAAAAACAAACACCCTTTTAATAACAAACTCTGATCAATAAAGGAGTGTTTTTTTGTACACAACACTCTTCCAACTGCTCAAACTGCCTTGCAATGCTTTGCAAATCTGAAGCATAATTAAGACGTTCACATATGATATTGTAACATACATCATGAAAAAAAATCAGAGCATTGAAATCTAGATATATTATTTCACCTGCATGCTTTTAATAAATAAATTGGGGACACACAATGGCCAGACTCACAATACACAGTTCATGCAAGTGTGAAGGGGCAGATACATAACTCATGAATGGTGAAGCCACAAGTTATGAAACTTCTGCTCCCTCACAAGTGGTGATAAGCTGTGTTTTGTGAGTCAAGCAACTGTGCATTAGATTTACACATCGGTTTAAAAGCTAAAACTTTTGCCGGCCCAGTGGCGCTGAGGGTTGAGGCGATGGACGCCTCACCTCGCGCTGCACCGGCGACCCAGGTTTGGGAACGGACTCGGGTCAGCTGGGGGAGGGAGGATTGAGCGTCCCAATGGATGCTCTCCTCCCTCTGGGGAGGGTTACCAGGGGTGCCTTGTGCACCCATATCCCGAGAGAGCCAGTGGAAGCACAGGCTCTCCAGGGTTCTGACTGCTCCATTCACTGGAGTCAGGGAGGAAGGACGCTGTCAGGTGCTTGGGAGAAGGAGTGCGTCAGCATGTCACCTCTCTGGACGTACGTCCTTGCGCCGGCGTCCCCAGGGGACTGGGAACCACAGAAAAACGGAAAAAGCCTCAGTGAGCCTAGATGACAGCAGCTACGACAGCCATCCAAGTCCAGAACCCACGGGCAGATCTCCGCTGTGCAGGTATTCCTCGAGTAGGAGGAGGTGGAGGTAAGGAGTAACTGGGCACTCTAGAGACAGACGCCGTAGTAGCGGACCTAGGATGGACACGAGCAATGCCTGAAGGAGTGGAGCACTGAGGGAATATAAATGGGGCAAGCTGCTCCGGGCGGGGGAGAGACCGCAGCTGGCTTCAGGGCAGAACAGGGCTACTATATGCCATCAGCACTGGGGAATCTGCTAACTGATTGGTTCTGGATAGTCACTGTGGCATATCTAACCTTCAGATAAATGCTTATCTGAAGGCCAAATAGCGTGATACTTGTGTATTCCCCATTTATCAGAAAGAACTGATCACCACTGCTGTCGTACAAGTCAGTTTTCAGACCTCTACAAATGTGTTTCTGATGAAGCCAATTTCCAGAACTGTAGCAACCAGGGACACCATGGAAACTGTCACAGCAGGACATCCCTGGTGGAAACATACTGCAATGCGTGAGGCTAGACTGGACACGGATTTCAAAGACGCTTCCACCAGAACAAGTAGCACAGCTCTGAAGGCAGAAGGATTACGAAGGGTATAAACCACAGCTTGATAAACTACAACCAAAATCCTAAAAATCAATCCTCCACTTTATAAATAGAAAATGCAAGATCATGCAAAGTAGGAGTAATTATCAGATTTCTGCATGGATGGCGGAAATCGGGCAGTGATATTTAGAACTATTTGTAGGCAGAGTGGATTACTAGGTTAACCGCTATACTGTGCATTATAGTGATTTATAAAATGGGGTACAACAAACTGACCCAATTGAACAACTTCAATGGGTGAAACACAGCACCCGACCATTATTTACCTAGAAATGCACAGTTCAAAACTATCCTGCCCTAATTTACCTAGCAACAACATAATGAAATATAAAATCTTTTTAAAAAAAAAAAAAAAATTATTTTATAGGCACAATAACGCAATGCAGGGCAAGGGTCTCTTGAAAATTAATGCACTTCCCAGATGTGTTGACAGGCATGCGGCCATTGTCCTTGTGTCTTCCAATTCACCCGGGGTGTGCATTAATTCTCAAGAAACACAAACACAAGGGTTATCGTTTACCCAGCCTTGTCAGTCTGACATGCACAAGCACTTTCATACCCATGATGCCTTGCTCTGGGACTGAGGCCTGAGATGCGTATGGCTGGATGCACAAGACAAACAATTTGGATATTTCTTCTCTCTTGACTTCCTTTTATAGGTCCCGTACTCTGCTTTCCTGCAAACTGCCTCTACAGCATGCTCACCCAGAGTGTTGCAAATGGACTTTGCATAGTAATCTATTAAAGAGTATAGTCAATCAGAAACAGGCCACCATCCACTCGCATATCCTCTCTCTCTCTCTCATAGCAGCAGAGTATGGGAGCCGTACAAGCATGCTAGGACAGAAAAGCGATCCAAATTTCTTGGTGTCTGTGCATCCAGCCATACCATATGCATTTTATTTTGCTTATTGTTTTGTATTTGTCACCGGGAAAAATGCTCATTTACAAGGAGGTCCTGGGCAGGACAGATAACATTATAGAAGAGGCAGTTCATAGAACATAAGAAATGAAAAAACGTTTTTGACCAGACTAACATATCTAATAAAAAGACTACAAACAGAAATATTAAGACGTAGGAATAACAGCAGAGGTGATGCTTACAGACACAGCTACTTACTAATGTAGTACTGCTCGTGCAGTAACACACTATTTACGTAGTGTTTTAACAGCATTCACATTTGTCAGCTCAAAATCGACCAAGCAGAACCTTAAAGTAAAGGGCTGACAAACTCACTTTAAGCGATTCTTGCAAAATTAAAACTGTCTGCACAATCTAAAGGGACATCACTGCAGATGAGCTTGCCTCAATGGTCAACTTCCTTCTAAAATTGGGAGCAAATACATTTTTTTTTTTTTTTTTTTTTTTTTTTTTAGCCATTCTTTTTCTTAGGCGAACTATTCCTCTATCTGTCCTCCCGTGTAGAAGAGCATATTGAGAGCCCTGGAAGGAGGGAGGGCCTCTAATGCTGAGGCATTCGGGGTATCAAGAGGGAGCATTCAGGGGTCAGCAGAGGGACCAGATAGGAAAGAAGGGTGGAAGGGGCCTCAGGTGAGCCCAAATGCGCCAGGTGGTGGGGGCCTAGAGTGTGCAAAGATAACATATAACATTTTGCTGGACTAACCTTGCTATGTGCAAATGTTTTAAAATCTAACTCCATATCTTTCATTTTCAGCATATACCCTGCCTTCTCTGGCTTGGCTGGGGCCGGGGCGCTAGACATAATATGGAAACAATTACCTTTTCCCAAAATATTCGGCCAGCCAAATGTTTAGGTATTTGGGGAAAGGTATTTGGTCCATAAAAAAAAAAAAAAGCACAATGAAACAGCCCTCCCTCCTCCCCAACCCAAAACCAGGTAACATCAAATGTAATGCCAAACCCCACCTTCTATCAGCATAATCCGCTTCACCCCTGCACCCACAAGTTTTTTGTACATTTAATAAAAGTAGATCTCCCGATGGCGATCAGCCAACCCACCTAACACACAGCCGGAGACCATCTTAAAAATATAATCTATGTGCCCCTCCCAGCACCCGTCCCTACTCCCACCACTACCACCTCCCATTCTGAAATATAAACCGAGAAGATGACAGTTAACTCCTCCCTCCTCCACGGCTGGCCGGCCTCTCTGAATGAAGTGCTTCTGCACTTCCAACTGATCATGTGATCTGCTGGTTTTACTATAACAAGTGCATAAGCACTTTGCTCATGAGGCGGCCAGCCGTGGAGGAGGGAGGGTTGAGCCGGTCACCTTCCCAGTTTATATTTGAGAACTGGGTGGTGGTGAGTGGGAGCAGGGTCGGGTGCTGTGCTTGTGGGGGAAGAAGAGAGGAGAAAGACTATAGATATAAATATAGATATATATTTTTTTTTTTATTAGCACAAACAGTGCTTTACATCAAGACTGACCAGCTGTGGTGGCAGGTCGGCTGAGTGGGTCACCCATCAGGGGACCTACTTTTTATTAAATGTCCAAAACAAAAGGGGTGCTGGGAGGAGGAGGGATTCTGCCTGTAATGGAGAGTGGGGATGGGGGTTGATGATTTTACCTGGTTTTTAGCTGGGATGGGAGGCTTTTTGTTTTGTTAGCAAAGGGTGGGGGGGTGAGGAACACATAACAAGGGTACGTCGAGGGGTGCACACAGAGAGGATAAATGTGAATAGAAAAACAGAGATAAGAGAAGGAAGGCCAGATTCTAGGTGGAGGGTGGTGTTTCTGAATGCGCGGAGTCTTAGAAACAAGATGGACGACCTGCAGGCACTATTAGTAGACAGGAGGGTAGCCACAGCTGCAGAAACAAGAAACTTGGGCAATATCACACCATGACTGGAACATTGTGATCCCTGGATATAAACCATACAGGAGGGACAGGGTATTCGGGAAGGGGGGAGGGATGGCAGTTTATATCAGGGAGGGAGTAACTTGAACAAGGGAGGAGTCCGAGGAAGGGGAGGTGGAAGCATTATGGGTTCAGTTAAGGTCCAACAAAGGGAGAAAGGCAAGGCTGGGAGTGGTTTACAGACCACCCAGTCAGGATGAGGAGAGGGACAGGGAACTGAACTCACAAATATTGGAAACTGCAGGGAAAGGAGAGGTAGTAACTATAGAGGATTTCAACCTGCCTAAGGTGGACTGGAGCACACAATCCACAACATGTGCTAGGAGTCAGGTGATCCTGAAAGGACTGCAGTGTGGGTTCCTGACTCAGGACGTCACTGAACCAACAAGAGCTGAGGCAATTCTTGATCTGGCACTCACAAATGGGGAGCGCGTACAGGAAATAATGGCCAGGGAGCCACTGGGTGTAAGTCATCACTGCACAGTGCGTCTCCAGTTGGATATGGGCAGGGAAAGCATCCCAACCAAGATCAAAACTTTGGATTTCAGGAGGGCGGACTTCAGGAAAATGGGCGAAGTGCTAAGGAGCCATCTGGCAGGCATCAGAGCAGATATGGGGGTGGACCAAAGGTGGTCCATCGTTAAGGAAGGAATACGGGCTGCCACAGATCAGTGCGTTAGGATCAAGGGGAAGAATACAAGGGCCAAAGCGCCCAGCTGGTTCAGTGCTGGGGTTGCCCAGGCAGTAAAGGAAAAGAGGTTGGCCTACAGAAAATTCAAGAAGACCGAGAGAGGTGGATAGGGAAAATTACCTAAAGTTGGCTAGTGAGGCAAGTAAGGAAGTCTGGAGAGCAAAGGCACAGAAGGAGCAGCAGATAGCTACAGGAATTAAGAAGGGGAGAAGGCTTTCTTTCGAAATATAAAAGGGAAGAAAAGAAGAAAGGGATTGTTAGGCTTAAGAAAGGGGTGGAGGATAATGGGGGGAAAAGCAGAGATACTAAATGAATACTTCTGTTCCGTCTTCACCAGGGAGAAGGATGGATCAGTGCCTTCAGGCGGGGGCGGGAAGAGATCACGTCAAACAAATCTGACTTCTTTGACTGTGTCACTAAGATAGTAGACCGGGGCCAAGCGGTAGACATCCTCTATCTTGATTTCAGCAAGGCCTTTGACTCTGTGCCCCACAAAAGGTTGATCAGGAAGCTGGTGGATCTCGGGGTTGGGGGGAAAAGATGGCCAGATGAGTGGAAAACTGGCGGAGGGACAGAACCCAGAGGGTAGTTGTGGGGGAGAGTGTTATCTGGCAATAGAGAGGTAACTAGTGGGATCCCGCAGGGCTCGGTGCTGGGGCCAGTGTTGTTCAATGTCTTCATCAATGAGACTGGAGATGGCACTAAAGGCAAAATGTGTCTATTTGTGGATGACACCAAGATCTGTGGGAGAGTGGACATAGCTGAAGGGATACGGGACCTACAGAGAGATCTGGAAAAGCTGGAGAAGTGGTCCAAGATCTGGCAGCGTGGGTTCAATGCCAAGAAATGCAAAGTTATGCATATTGGAGCCAAGAATCCCAGGACAGAGTACTACCTGGGTGGAATCCAAGTATCTGCATCAGAGGAGGAGGAGAAAGACCTGGGAGTGATGATCACTAGTGACCTGAAGCACTCCACACAGTGCAAGAAAGCAGCAGTGAAGGCAAACAAGATGCTGGGATGCATATCTAGGGGGTCAGTAGTAGGAGAGAGGAGGTTATACTGCCCTTGTACAGGTCACTGGTAAGGCCGCATCTAGAGTATGGAGTTCAGTACTGGTGCCCACACCTCAAAGAGGACACTGACCTGCTGGAGAAGGTCCCGAGGAGGGCTACAAAGATGATGGCAGGTCAGCAGGGTAAGGCATACGAGGACAGATTGAGATCACTGTACATGTACTCCCTGGAAAACAGGAGGGAGAGAGAGAGAGACAGAGAGAGGGGGACATGACTGGGACCTTCAGGTACTTGAAAGGAATAAATAAGGTTGATAAGGAGAATCTCTAAGCGGAGTGGCAACCATAACACGAGGGGGCACAATCTTAAGCTGGAGGGCGGGAGGTTTAGGAGGAGGTCAGAAAGCACTTCTTCACAAAGAGGGTCTTGGGACACTTGGAATGTGCTGCCTGATGAGGTCATCTCGAAGACTGTGGGCCGCTTTAAGACAGGCTGGGATAGGCATAGGGGAAGGTAAGGATCATGGGTAAAGAGGATGGGAGGAGTGGAGTGGGGAAGGGACATTAGCTCAAGCTCTGGACCCTGCAATACAAGCAGACTTGATAGATTAAATGGCCGCCTGCTGGCTTCTTCATATGTTCGTATGTATGTTAGGTGGCTGAATAATTTCTTTCCCAAATAAGAATAGTCCCCTATTCGGGAAGAGATGCCAAATATTCGGGGAGCCCCACTATTGGTAGTATTCTGGAAATAATATCCGGCCCCTGCACAGCCCTAGTGGAAACACAGCAACTAAAGCATACCTTCTTGTAGAAGCCACACTCTTACTACAGCTCGATTAAAAAGTAAACAAGAAAAAAAAATGGAATGAGTCTTCCACATAACATTTAAATACCACATTTTACCGTGGCTTGTGCAGCTATCAGTGCAGCAAGCATGCTCCTCCCTGGAGGGCCAGGTGCACAGAATGAGACCCTGATGTGGCTGCCACCAAGAGGATAACCGTCGGTACTCTGTTGAACTTCCTCGGCAAACTCTGCCATCTCGTACTCCAGCACTGCGAATCCTCTGCTGTGCCCTTCTGGCCCATATGCCAGCTGAAGGAAAACAGAATGAAAACATCTTCTCAGTACACCAACAAGTAAAAACAGTGTCCAAGAACCACTTTAATTGCAAGCCAGGCAAACCCAGTGTTTTGTTTGAAGGCTAGTTGTTGTACTGAACAGTGAACACCCAGGTTTTACAACATCCTGCCTTGTACAAGACTAATTCTCAGGGCTTTCATAAGCACTACATCCCTTGCTTTAAATGTTGGGAGTCAACCCAGAAAATCTGGTGGTCAGAACTTTGCTGAAACGTCTTTGTAGGACATCGGCTAACACTTGTTCTACTACCAATGCAGATGCAAACTTTTCTATATACAGCTTAAGTGCAGCTTTTCTTTTTGTGCTTTGAAATTATCAAAAATCCTATCTGGAGGCTTCAGTAGAGGGTTAATTGAAATCCTGCCTTTTTTGTTTTTTCTTATTCGGTTTTTCTCATCCTGGCTGGCTCCCCTCTCACGACCACCTCCCCCAAGCCCCATTACCAGACTTCTCCTGGACTTACCTGCCCAATACCCCCACGGCTTGCCCCCCCCAACAGTGGGGAGTCCTCCTTGACCCACTGGACAGTGATTCAGTTCAGGTAGTGCCTGGGTCACCAGAGCAAGGCCTGCAAGAGGCCGACTGTCATCCTCCAATCTAGGAAGATTCCAGTTTCTCTCCTGCCTCTAAGAGCTACAAACAAGGACATCAAGAGTGATGCAGAGTGCATTTCCACACACCAAGCATGCGATGTCTACCTCCCTTCTACCCCAATGCTGCAGCTCCCATGTCCTGCCCCCCCCCCCGCTAAGGACAAGGGACTAAGCATACGATGGGCACTGTCGCCCCCACCCTGAACACTGATGTCATCACACAAAAAGTACAGTTACGTAAGAACTTACCGTAACAGTAGATCATCGAGAGAGACTCTTGCAGTAGGTAATTACATATAGGACTGACACCAGCTGGCGGCAGAACCCCACGGAAAAATTTCTAGCTAGCAGTCCCTGGCAAGGGACCGCCCCCACGTCAGGTGACCGGCGTCATACGACGTTGGTATAAAGGGGCGGTCCCGGATGCCCACCTTCCAGTTCTTTCCCGCCACAGGCCAGGAAGGCCCAGACGAGAGAGAAGCGGATGATTCCATTCCTGGAAAAGGAGCTGAAAAAGCCTAGGGGGATGGAGGGCGGGAAGATATTTACTGCAGAGCGCTCAAGATCTACTGTTACGGTAAGTTCTTACGTAACTGTACTATCTTACTTCGAGAGGGCTCTTGCAGTAGGTAATTACATATAGGACTGAATCCCAAGCAGTCTGGAACAAAGAAAAGGCACTGGGAGGAGGAAACTACTCCAAGTAGTAGCTCTAGCCGTGCAGAACAGCCAGCCCGAAGCCTGCTCTACAGCGAGAGGCAATGTCCAAACTGTAGTGTTTCGTAAAGGTATGGACGGAAGTCCAGGTAGCAGCAGTGCATATGTCTGCTGCAGAAACATTCTTGAAACAAGCCGCAGAGGCAGCTACTCTCCTCGTGGAGTGGCCTCTGACTTGACCCGGGAGGGTCTTGTTGTACTTGTCATAACAGAAAGTGATGTAATGAGCTAACCACTTAGACAGGCATTGCTTGGAAACAGCATTACCTTCCCTTTTGTGAGCAAGAGACGAACAACTGACCAGTCTTTCTGAGATCCTTCGTCCTGTTGGTGTAGTATCTCAGAATCCGATGAACATCCATAGTATGGAGTAAATATTCCCCCTGGTTAGAGTACTGCGTAAAAAAGACAGGTAGTTCTATGGACTGATTCAAGGTAGACTCTGCTACTACTTTGGGTAGAAACTTAGGATTCGTGCGAAGAGCAACTCGTTCTTTGTGAAAAATCAAGTAAGGGATTTTGCACATCAGGGCCTGAAGCTCGGAGATTCTTCAAGCCGAAGTAATGGCCACCAAGAAGAGCGTCTTCCACGAAAGAAATTTCAAATCTGCAGAAGCTGCAGGTTCGAAAGGAGTAAGTTTCTCGAGGACAAAGTTCAAGTCCCAAGGGGGAGCAGGAGTACGGATGGGGGGTCTCAGATGGAGGACCCCTCTAAGAAAGGTCTTGGAGACCTCCAGTTGAGCGAAAACTTTATCTGCGAAGGGAACATGGTAGGCTGAGATAGCCGCCATGTGAACCTTCAAGGAGGAATGGCTGAGACCCAGATCGAACAGATGACGCAAGTACTCCAGCAGAAAGGCCACTGAACAGGAGAAAGGCTCCATGTTCTTGCAGGCTGCCCAAATAGAGAATCTCTTCCATTTCATGGCATAAGTGGACCTGGTGGATGGCTTTCTAGCCTCCACTAAAATGTCCGCCACTTTTGGGGAGACCCCAAAACAGGATTGGGCTAGGTATGCAGGAGCCATGCATGGAGTTGGAGGGATTTAAGCCCTGGATGCACCAGGGTCCCCTGGTCCTGGGTCAGCAAACCTCGAGATAGAGATAGAGGAAGAGGAAGAGGAGGATCCTCTGAATATTGTTGTAGAAGAGAGAACCAGATTTGCCTGGGCCAGAAAGGAGCGATCAGAATCATTCATGCTCCTTCTGTGGCTAGTTTCTGTAATACTCGTGGGATCAGAATAATTGGGGGAAAAGCATAGACGAATCTGTCCTTCCAGTCTAGAGACAGAGCGTCACTCCAGAAAGCGCTTCGCTCTTGAACGAGTGAGCAAAAGGTGGGAAGTTTTGCGTTTTGGGAGGCGAACAGGTCCACCCGCAGGAGTCCCCAAAGTTGAAAGATGTCGTCCAGTACCCTTGATCCAGTTCCCACTGCGTGACCCAGGGCAGAGAAGCGGCTTAGCTTGTCTGCCTGAGTGCTGTCGACCCCTGGAACATGAATCGACGTTAGGCGAAGGTCGTGTTGTGTTGCCCAATCCCAAACCCTCATTGCCTCCCTGCATAGAGGGTAGGACTGAGTTCCTCCCAGTTTGTTGATGTACCACACTACGCACATGTTGTCCGTCTGAACGGCTAGGTGGCCGGGGAGAATGTATTGGTGAAGGGCTTGAAAGCGTACAACACAGCCCGAAGCTCTAGTACACTGATGTGGAGAGCTTGTTCCAGCTTGGACCAGGAGCCCTGGGTCCGATGAGGTCCTAGATGGGCTCCCCAGCCTTTGCCTGATGCGTCTGTAGTCAGAGTCTGGGAGGGGGGAGGATGAAAGAAGGGGACCCCCCGAAACAAGTTCTCTCAAACCATCCACCATTGCAAGTCTCGCACCATCGGCGATAAGATCAGAACTAATTGATCCAGGTCGTCCACAAGTTGATCCCATTGAGAGCGAAGAGTCCACAGAGATTCTCATGTGGAGTCGAGCTCGGGGCATCATCGGAATGGCGGCCGCCATGAGCACCAGAAGACGGAGGACCGATCTCGCCGAGACCCTCCTGCGTTCTGATAGCAGGGAAATCTGGGATTGAAGAGAGGCCGCCTTTCCGGAGGCAGGAAGGACTTGCTGACAGTCGTATCGAGGATGGCCCAGATGAACTGTAGTCTCTGGGAAGGATCCAGAGGAGACTTGGAATGGTTGATGGTAATACCCAGGCAGGTGAAGACCTGCTGGGTGAGGGAGAGAAAACACAGGAGTTCCTCCCTGGACGAGGCCACCAGGAGCCAGTCGTCCAGGTAAGGGAACACCTGAACTCCCATTGTACGCAGGTGGGTCGCTACCACAGCCAGGCATTTGGTAAATACTCGGGGAGCCGAGGATAGACCAAAGGGGAGCCCCTTGAATTGGTAGTGGTCCCCCTGAAACACAAAACGAAGATATTTGCAGTGAGAAAGGCGAATGGGAATGTGCAGATAGGCATCTGGCATATCCAGCGCACAAAGCCATTGACCCGGCCGAAGGAGGGGCAGAAGGCTCTGCATAGAGAGCATCCTGAACCTTTTGTATTCTACATAAAGATTCAGGGAACTGAGATCTAGAATTGGTCTGAGATCTCCCGTCTTCTTTGGGACCAGGAAGAAATGGGAATAGTAACCCGTTCCCCGAAGATGCAGGGGGACGGGCTCTATCGCTTGCTTCAAGAGAAGAGCCGAAATTTCTTCCCGGACCAAAGGAAGATGTTCTTTTGAATAGGCCGACTTCAGAGGTGGGTGGCGAGGTGGTTTCTGAAGAAACTCTATAGAGTGCACTTCGGCTATAAGCTGGAGCACCCAAGAATCTATGGTTATCCTCTCCCATCCCGGAAGGTGGAGGGAAAACCTCCCTCCTACCAGTTCTTCTGGAAAGTCCAGAGGCGGTGGGAGAGGAAAGGAGTCAGGTGGTGTGGGGCAGCGCCGCAGCTGAAGCACCCGCTGCTTTTTTGGGGCGGGGGCTTAGCAGCTGCGGGGGCCCGTTTTGTGGCCTGCCTTCCCAGTGGTTTCGCCTTTGGCCGAATCAGTCTGCAAAAGGGACGGCGCTGCTGTTGTTGGGGACGATACATGGAATCCACGGATTTCAGAGCCGTCCCCTTCTCCTGCAAATCGGTGATGTCCTTGACATCACCCACAAAAAGCACTGACCCCCAAAAAGGTGCTTCCTGAATAGCGGATTGCACCTCCGGGACCAAACATGACACACAGAGCCAGGCATGACGCCGTAGACCCACGGCAAAAGCGGAGCTCCGCCCGGCAGTGTCTACTGCATCGTATGTCGCCCGCAAAATGTGGCGACTGGCCAAACAAGCACAACAGACGAGGTCGGCTAACTCCTGTTTGACCTGGGAGTCAGGCAAGGAGTCCAGCTTGGATTCTACCTGGGTAAGGACAGCCTTCTGGTAATCCCCCATGTGGGTGACGTAATTCAGGGCCCGAATTCCCAGTGTGGAGGCAGCGTAAATCTTTCTTCCATACTGGTCCAGAAGGCGAGATTCCTTATCCGGAGGAGACAAGCTCAGGTGTTTTGGATGAGCCGACCGGTCGTGAACGGCGCTAATCACGACCAAGTCGGCCCGAGGGTGAGAGTCTAGGTAGTCCACACCCTCAAGAGCCTGGTACAGCCTGTTTGACTTCCTGGGAAGTGGGGCTAACGCCGACGATTGTTTCCAAATCATGGTAACAAGGTCAGCGTGAGGCTCAATCCAGGGTGGCACTAATGTTGGAGCTGTCACGGGCAGATCCAGATGTTTGGCAAGTTTAAGTCGCTGAGGAGCTGGTTCCAAAGAGTGCCACTGGTGTACCTCCTGGATTTTTCTAAGCAACTCCGTGAAAGATGGATCCTCCAGAGGAGTCCTCGGCCGGGGCTTAGACGGAGAGCAGGGCTCATCATCTCTCTCGGAGCATCCCTCGGAGGAGTCCGAGGAATCCGAGAGAGAATAAGACTCCCTTATGCAACTTGGGGGAGGAACGGGTTCCTTGGGTGGTACCCGTGAACGCGTGTCCTGCTCCTCTCTGGACCCAGAGGGAAGAGCTCTGGAATCCAGAGGTGGTGAGGGAGTGTGCCGTCTCGGACGTACGGGAGCTGGTGGCAGCACCGTCGTCGTAAGGTGGCTCTCTACCTCCCTGGTGAGCTGAGCCTGGCCTCGGCCCACCAGGAGGCCAGAGTCTCCTGCAGATCCACCTCGCGGCGTGGGAGGCGGTGGGAGGTGGAGTGGGAAAAGTGTCGGGTTGTACCCGTGGGCGGTATCCAAAACCCGGCTGCAAGAAACCCGGCGTTGGGTATTGTGGCATCAGAAAGACCGGCGTCGGGTACTGCGGCGCTGGATCCTGTGGTCCCAGGTACGACGGCGTCGGATAAGATGGCTGGTACCCGGGAGCCGGGGGGGCTGCCGGAGCAGACGGCCCGGTCGGCGGCCTCATGGGTGGGTCCACATTAGGGGGCCCGGAAGGCGGAGGGCCCGACAGAGGGGGAACATCCGGAAACGGGATGTCTCCTGGGGCCAGTAGAACCGGCGTCTGTGCCGGCATCGGAGGAACCGGGGCCAGCGTCTGAGGCACCGGCAGAGATACCGGCGTCGGGGGGGGGCCGTCAGATCCGGTTCCGACGGAGAAGGGTCTGACAGAGGAGGAAGATCCCCTGCATCGTCCAGGGATGGAGGAGAGAAATCCCCGGGGTCAGGCTGGGGTGACTCAGGCTCCCCAGATGGCAGCGAAGGCTGCGGAGAACCGGGTACGACAGACTTGGAAGGGTCCGTCGTTGGTTCCGTCGCCCGGCACTCCGGAGAAGCAGACGGCGGCTTAGGGGCGCGATCCGCGGTGTCAGAGGAGCCGCGCCTGGCTTATGGGAGTCCTCACGGAGGCGGCCGAGGGGAGGATCAGCCCGGCCGGGGGGCCGTGGCGCGCCACGGCAAGGGTCGGGCGCCTTATAGACCCTTTCCATGCGGACGCCGGAGGAGCTGACGTCTCGACTTAGGAGTCGCACACCAGTAGGCCGCAAGCCTGTGGCCGAACCGCGGAGAGGCATCCTTCACCCAGAGGCACCCGCAGGCCCGAGCGCGAGCCAGACAGGCGGGCCGACGCCTCCAAAACCTTGAGGCGTCGGCCGAGTGGTCCCCAGGGTGGAGCGTTACCTTGGTCCCTCACGTCTCCAGCGGGAGACGCGGTAGAGGAGGACTTCTCCCGGTGCCTCTCCTTGTCCTTTTTCCGATGTCCTTCGGGGGAAGTAGACACCTGCCTCAACTTTTTCAACTCCTTTTCCATAGAAGACATCTTTTTCTTGAGGAGATGGGCTTCCAGGGACTGTTGGTGCCGTTTACGGGTAGCCGCGTTAAAGTTGAGGCAATGCTGGCACTTTTCTGCCTAGGCCCCGATCACACGGTCGAGAAGACACAGGGAATGGCAGTCCTTGTGTGGCAGTTGGGCGCCGCACGAGTCGCACTTGTTTTTGTGCTCGGAGAGTGTAGGGGACGACATACACCGACGATGAACCTGACGATTGATAAAAGAATAACTATTTTTCGGTAAAAACCGACGAAAAGTAGGGCTGATGAAGCACGAACTTTACCGCGAGGCACTACATGAGCGAACGGCGGGAAAGAACTGGAAGGCAGGCGTCCGGGACCATCCCTTTATACCGTCAGAGGACGCCGGTCACCTGATCGCAAGGTCCCTCGCCAGGGACCGCTAGCTAGAAATTTTTCCATAGGTCCTAAGTCAGGCCGGCGCCAGTCCTATATGTAATTACCTACTGCAAGAGCCCTCTCTAAGTAAGATCTGGAGTTATGCTAAGGTCGCAGAATTAATACTTTGGAATTACATCCTGTGTTGTATAAAAATATATTTTTGTTAGATATTTGACCAGAGGAGGGGCTGGATGACTTCATCCAAAAGGGACTGGTCAATACTGCTTGAAAAGATTGTTCTTTTTCACTATAGATAGGCATTTTGTATCCGACACTGACCAAGAAAACATCCGAGCACCGAAAAAAGGTATTCAGAAAGCTAGATAAATCTAAATATAGTTGTAGGAATTGCACTGTTTTAAACCTTGTTTTGTTTAAAGATATGCATGTCTTCTGATATAAAAGAGTTCTGTATTGTACGTTTGACATATCATATATTTCAGTAACAACTCTAATTTTAGAGAAAAAATGGTCTGTCTTTGAATTGCTTTTCTTTTGCTAAGAAATATTTATGGTTCAGCAGACATATAGCTGAAGAGTTTTAAATCTGAGGTCTTTATTAAGTTTTAAGGGTTCATCTCTGAATATCTGGTTAGGTGCCAGTAGGCAAGGATATCTGGCCCCCCGAAGACAGATATCAGCCTGTGCATTGGGTATGCTAGCAGGAGGTTAACAGTTTGAATCCCTCCAGAACTGAGACCAAAGGTTGATTCGAACTCACAAAAACAGACAAGAGGGTTACCTTGTCTGTTACACTGTTCACAAGACTGCGCTCACAGGTTGGCACTTTGGGAGTAGAGGGCCTGACCTGCTGAGTGAATTTGTGACACTACGCAGTCAAATATATATTATATTCTGTTACATTATATATTAAACTATATAAGTGATGTCTCCAGACGTTGCCAGGGCACACAGTAAGTCAGTAGCTGACTTCTGTAGGCGTCCTCACGACACACCAGTGAATTTTACTGATGCCTACAGGCGTCGGCTAGGAGACTGAGTTAAAACCGAAGTGTGGGCCTTTAAGATTTTAATTCCTAAATTAACTCCAATAGTGAGTTTCCATAGGAGAATGTGCTTTCTGTAAGGTAAGCAGACACACAGTCTTATGGATAAGTGTGCCTTTAAGAGTTCATAGCACAAAAAGAGAAAAAAAAAACAATAATGGTAGTAGCCAATGGTGAGTAGCTTCCTGTAAGGAGGGTGGGGTGAACGTGTATTAAAAGGAGGCCGGGGGACCCGAGTCACTAAATTGGTAAACATTCCAGGAGGTTTATAATGTACAACAGAACAATGAGAATGTCAACTATAAAAACATAAATGGTATTCATAGCAATAAAGCACTGCAGGAATTGGGTCATCTTAGTTAAACCCTGAAGGCATTTAATTTAACGGATGCCTACCCAACCTGCGGCCATACCTTGAGACTTGCATAGTCAGACCTCAGAATACCAGCACAGACAAACTGCAGGTAAAGCTGGAGTTGATGCACATGGTGTTTTAAAAGGCCCTGGATGTCCCGGAGGAAACTCTACAGCTGTGTATTTTGGGATCACCACAAGCCAAACTATAAGGCCATCACAGGGCTGGTTCCTCCTCCTTCTGGGCTGAGGTACAGATGGGTCACAGTGACAATGAGAAGCTCTGAGAAGGACGAAACCTGTGTCTGTGTCTTCCATTTTTCAGCCTTTGTAGATTGTGTGAGAAGCTATCTGGCACCATACAGTCCAGCTTAAAGGGACACTGTCTGACTGCTCTTATGATTTTGGAGCTATCATAAATGTGCCTGCACACCCCCAGTCTGTAGTGTAATGCAGAATCCACTTCAGTAATGGATCCCTCAATTCTACTGGCATTTTTCTGTATTTTAGTCCAAAAAAATATAACTGTCAGTCTACCCGTATTTGTAGCCGCCATGCCAGAGAAGCATGCTCAGTTTTAAAACGGTGCCAAACTTCTCATCCATGAACGAGTTCAGTCCCTTGTATCAGTGTTCAGCTGTACACTGCTCGTAATAGCAGACCGCAATCTGATCATGGCGCAGTTTTTCATTTTTTAAACATCAATGCCTGAAGCACCAGCACTAACATGATTATGATGTGGAAGCTTTATTAAAATAAGTAATCTATTGAGCCTTGTGTGCAGTGCTGCATTTTGTGTTTTTCCAGTTGTATTCAGTTTATTACGGCTGCTCCACGTTTGGCCATTAGCACACCAGCTGGTGTTTTTGTTTGCCCTTATGCAGTAGGATTGCTGCCACTACTGCCATGCACTTGGTGAAGCGCCCTAGGCACGGACAAGAGACCAAAGGGCATGACCTGCAACTGGTACAGTGCACCTTCTGCATGGAACTAGAGATACCAGTAGTAGGACATAAGGAGTGAGATGTGGAAGATCCAGGGAGCAGAACCACATGGTCTACTCCACAGAAAGAATGTTTCGATTCAGAGTGACCATCCGGAACTTGAGCTTCTGCATGACCTAGTTCAGACTGCACAGATCCAGCATGGGACGCCAGCCTCCAAGCCATTTTGGTACTAGGAAACTTAACCCTGACTGGCCAGGGTGACCAGAACACAGGCTATGGCTCCTTTCACAAGGAGCCGAGTGATGTCCTCCCGAAGGGCAGACATGTCTTGCGACACCCTGGACTCCAAAGAAGCGTGGCGTCAGTAAGGCAGCAAAGCCTTGAAATCTAGAGGCAACCCTCTGCCTACCACCTTTAGTACCCACTTGTTCGTTGTGATAGCGGACCAACATGGCAAGTGGCACAACCGAACACCAACTGGGCGCACATGCAGAGACAGGACAGGTGAAGGGACAACGTCCTCGACCCTCGATGTGCAGCGCTGGCGGGGGTACCGAATGCAGGGGCCAGAGTGGCACCACCACACCTGCCCAAACCCACTTGGGGCCCTGGCTTCGGAACGTGGGTTTCAGGCACCAGGCCTGATATTGCTACGGCTGGGACTATTGCCAAGGAGGCTGTGACTGAAAGGACCGGTACTGGAAAGCCTTTCTCTTAGGTTTCTGTTTCTGGTCCTTCTAGGATGAAGCCACAGAGTCAAGGGTGGTGCTGGACTTCTCTATACACGTGAGATATCCTTACACCCCAGGACCAAAGAGGTCTGTGCCCAAGAAAGGGACATCAGCCAACTTATGCAGGGTGCCCACCTTAAAGTTGGATAGATGCAGCAACTCTCTGTGATGCACGGAGACAACCGCTGCCATAGCACGAGTACAGAATTGCCCATGTCCAAGGTCATCAGAAACTTGTGCTTGGCCAGCGACTGACCTTGCTCCTAGACCAACTTCACCAGCAACTACTGGTCAGAAGGGAGGTGAACTTCGTATGGACGTCGAGTCATCTGGGTGCGTCGGTGTGCTAGTACCCAATGATGAGAAGCGATCCAGGGGAAGGGTGGGACCACAAGAGAAAAAATGGTGCAGGACTGGGAAGAAGAAGCCTCCGCCAACCCACCACATCCCACCCTGGACTCAAGCCACCACCTCCTGGGAATACTACAAGTCTTCACCTCTACCATGGGTAGACACACTGATACAGGGAAGAAACTATGGAACTGATGGTGTACCTGACCCAGGGGGGAGCAAGCTGGGGAAAGCACAACAGTGAGACATAGATTGGAAGATGGTGGCAACAGGGGCCAGGTGGTAGTAGCCATGCTGCCAATGAGGGTCTGGTGGCTCGATGGACCATGGATGCAGTGGCCTTCACCACAAACTGCCAGACCACACTTCTCCCTTTGTCCTCCCTTCCCTCCATCTGCCTGGAGCATGCCTACATACGAACATACATAGAAGCCAGGAGAAAAAGGTCATCTGATCTACCGAGTCTTCTCGTATTGCAGGGACCACAGCTTGAGCTAATGTCCCTGCCCTCCCTCCCCACTCCTCCCATCTTCTCTACCCATGATCCTTACCTTCCCCCTATACCTATCCCAGTCTCTCTTAAAAGCTGCCCACTGTCTTCAACAAGACGACCTCTTCCGGTAGCACATTCCAAGTGTGAAGAAGTGCTTCCTGACCTCCCTCCTAAACCTCCCACCCTCCAGCTTAAGACTGTGCCCCCTCATGTTATGGTTGCCACTCAGCTTAAACAGACTCTCCTTATCAACCTTATTTATTCCTTTCAAGTACTTGAAGATCCCAGTCATGTTCTGTCTCCCTCTCTCTCTTTTTCCAGGGAGTAGATGTTCAGTGCCCTCAACCTCTCCTTGTATACCCTACCCTGCTGACCTGCTATCATCTTTGTAGCCCTCCTCTGGACCTTCGCCAGCAGGTCAATGTCCTTTTTGAGGTGTGGGCACCAGTACTGAACTCCATACTCTAGATGCGGCCTTACCAGTGACCTGTACAAGGGCAGTATAACCTCCTCTCTCCTACTACTGATCCCCCTAGATATGCATCCCAGCATCTTGTTTGCCTTTGCTGCTGCTTTCTTGCACTGCGTGGAGTGCTTCACGTCACTAAAGAGATTATCACTCCCAGGTCTTTCTCCTCCTCTGATGCAGATACTTGGACTCCACCCAGGTAGTACTCTGTCCTGAGATTCTTGGCTACAATATGCATAACTTTGCATTTCTTAGCATTGAAGCCAAGCTGCCAGATCCTGGACCACCTCCCCAGCTTTTCCAGATCTTCCTGTAGGTCCTGTATCCCTTTAGCTGCGTCCACTCTCCCACAGAGCTTGGTGTCATCCATGAATAAGCACATTTTGCCCTTAATACCATCCCCCATGTCACTGATGAAGACACTGAACAACACCGACCCCAGCACCAAGTCCTGCGGGTCCCCATTGGTTACCTCTCTAGTGCCAGATAATGCTCCCCCCACAACCACCCTCTGGGTTCTGTCTCTCAGCCAATTTTCCCCCCCATCTGGCCAGGTTTTCCCCAACTCCAAGATCCACCAACTTCCTGATCAACCTTTTGTGGGGCACAGAGTCAAAGGTCTTGCTGAAATCAAGATAGAGGATGTCTACCACTTGGCCCATCTACTGTCTTAGTGACACAGTCAAAGAAGTCAATCAGATTTGTTTGACATTATCTCCCCCAACCCCCCATTAACCCATGATGCCTCATCCTGGAGACCATGCTCCTCTAGATATTCCACCAACCTTTCCTTTAGTATGGTCTCTACAAGCTTGCCCACAATGGAGGTCAGGCTGACTGGTCTATAATTCCTGGGGCATCCTTGGGACTGCTTTTGTGGAGGGGCACTACATGTGCTGTTCTCCAGTCCAGGCCTGACTAGTGAACTATTAAATAGGTCTGCCAGTGGCCCTGCCAGCTCCTCAGCCAGTTCCTTTAGTATCCTTGGATGTACTCCGTCTGTGCCTAGTGACTTGTCCACCTTCAATGCCAGCAGCCCCTCCCTCACTCTATCCTCCTCTATCACTACATCCGTGTCCCCCCCACTCCTCTTTCCCGTCCTGAAGGCACTGGTCCGTCCTTCTCCCTGGTAAAGACGGAACAGAAGTATTCATTTAGTATCTCTGCCCCCATTATCCTCCACCCACTTCACCCCTTGCTTAAGTCGAACAATCCCTTCCTTAATGTCCCTTTTTCACTTATATATGAAAAGAAAGCCTTCTCCCCTTCTTAATTCCTTCAGCTATCTGCAGCTCCTTCTGTGCCTTTGCTCACCAGACTTCCTTACTTGCCTCACTATCCAAACTTAGGTGATTTTCCCTATCCACCTCTCTCTTGGTCTTCTTGAAATTTCTATAGGCCAAACTCTTTTCCCTTATTGCCTTGGCAACCCCAGAACTGAACCAGCTGGGCGCTTTGGCCCTTGTGTTCTTCCTCCTGAGCCTAACGCACTCATCTGTGGCAACCAGTATTCCTTCCTTTGGTCCACCCCATATCTGCTGTGATGCCCGCCAGATGGCTCCTTAGCACTACGCCCATTTTTCTGAAGTCCGCCCTCCTGAAATCCAAGATTTTGGTCTTAGTCGGGATGCTTTCCCTGCCCATATCCAACTGGAACCACACTTCAATGGTCACTTCAACCCAGTGGCTCCATGACCATTATTTCCTGGACATGCTCTCCATTTGTGAGCACCAGATCAAGAATTGCCTCAGCTCTTGTTGGTTCAGTGATGCCCAGAGTCAGAAACCCACACTGCAGTCCTTCCAGGATCACCCGACTCTTAGCACATGTTGTGGATGGTATGCTCCAGTCCACCTTGGGCAGGTTAAGGACTCCCACAATTTCACCTCTCCTTTCCCTGCAGCTTCTTATATTTGTGAGATCAGTTCACTGTCCCTCTCATCATCTTGACTGGGTGGTCTGTAAACCACCCCCAACCTCATCTTTCTCCCTCTATTGGACCTTAACTGAACACATAATGCCTCCACCTCTCCTTCCTCAGACTCCTCCCTTGTGCAAGTTATTCCCTCCCTGATATAAACTGCCACCCCTCCCCACGCTGGCATTCAAACAGCAGAGCCCACTGGTGCATAGTCACTCATACTGGCAATGGCACTATGCTACCCGTAGGTACCACTCTCTGAGCACAGCACGTCTCTTCCTTCCCCTGGGAAGAGAGAGTTCTCTTGGATGCTCTGTCGTCCTCCCTGCCGAGCTCCAGTCCTGACCTGGGGCACAAACCCACACGAGCCATGCAGCCGGCTCCCAATTTTTTTTTTTTTTTTTAAAACATCTAAATGGCTTCATCTGCTGTCAGGGTCTACAAAAAATAAACACTGGGATGTTAAGGAGGCAGTATAGTACAGTGGTTTAAGGCTCTGAGCTGCAAACCTGGAGACCTGGGTTTGAATCCCACAGCCCCACTTTCATACTGTGTGACCCTGAGCAATTCACTTAACTTCCTTGTGCTCCCAGATCGCACCTATAAAACAAGCTTCAGCATAGTGTCTCTCTCCTGGTTAAACAAGAGGAAAAAAAAAAAAAGGTTGTTGTACTGTCATCCACAGAGATGCAGTGTGGCAAATTACCCCTTTGCTGTTTGGAAGACAAAATCTGAGTGTCATTTTCAAGACACAATCAACTATTGGGGGTAGGAGGAGTAGGATGTTGGTTAACTAGGATCTGCAACTTATCCAATAGGTAGGGAAATGGGCAGACTGGGTGAGCCAAGCGGTCCTTATCTGCCGTCAAAGTCTATGTTTCTATGTATGTTAACCCCACTCTACATCCACTAACTTCTCTATTTAATGTGGACAGCCTTGAAAATGACGTGATGCACTTCCAGTCACAAGTGGCTTGACTGTTTATTGGATACCTTACGCAGTACAAAGTCAGGAATAAACTCCATTTCTCTGGACCCACGTAGCAGTACAGCCCAGGGAAGAAGAGATATGGAGGAGCTGGGCCGCTGGTTGGATTTCCACTTGTGACGCCAACAACCCGGGTTCGGGAATGGACCCGGGAGTCGGAGAGCTAGCTGGGGGAGAAGGATCGAGCGTCCTAGGGACTGCCGTCCCTCTCCGGGGAAGGGAGGGGAACTGTGTCCAGAGTACCACGGATCCCTGGCGGAGGCTGCTGGTATGCCGCCATCACAACTGGGGGCAGGGCAGACGATAGACGTCAAATCTAAAAAAGTAGTAGTGCGCAAGAAACCACAGTGCACTGTTTGCAGGCACAAAATAATTTGACTAAATTCTTCAAGTGCACAAATAAACACACAGGAGTTCGGTGTAGCTGCCCCTAGCACCTTGACTACATGAGTCTTCAAGCCTTTCTTTTTATTTACCGACGTTAGACGTCACTGCACGTCCCCGCCCCCAGGGAGCAAAGCATTCACAAAAAAGCCGCCCTCCCCAGCATGACAACCTGCTCTGCTCCATGCCGTCTGGCGGAGGCCCTCCATCCCTGACCGGGAGGGAAGGCAAGGTTTGCCAACGGTGAGGGCAAGCCTGGGCCTGGGCATGGGGTGGCGGCAGGATCAACTATGTAGGAGGAGGGGGGGAGAGGAGATATGGGGGGGCCATTTTCACATGATATACCATTAGGACAGAGTTCACAGTAATTTATCATGCACTTTGGGTGGGACTTGCGAGTATTTGCCAGCTCAGAATATTGTACAGCAGGTACATTTTCACTACAGAAACACAGACATTGACAGCAGAAAAAGATCCATAGTCTATCTAGTATGCCCAAGTTCCCTAAATCCCTGGAATCATTTTTGGAACCCAATGCTGCTTCAAAATGACAATTTACCCAAAAGGTCCAATTTACACCAAACCACTATACCAGCCTTGACACGAGGATATAAAGGTTGAGCTGTAAGGTAACATGAAACTGAACCTCTCTGTGAAGAATCCCCAGATTACTTGATCCACCTACCTGACAGAACACAGGAGGATATATGGTAGAAAACACCTGCTGTAACTCCTCTAGATCCTTGTAGTCGAGGGGTAGTTTCTCCACACACAGGCACCTGGAATGGATCAGGTCATACGTCAGCTGGTTGACATCGGTCCAGTGCACGTATAGTGTCCGGGTACCCAGCTGTTTGCCAAGCAGATCTGATTTTGCACGGGCAGCCGAGTCCTTTTTCATGTATTCCACAAAGCCGTAACCCTTGGACTGGCCCGTTAGCTCGCTGTACACTAGGAAACAGCGCTCCAAGTTTCCAAAGGGCCGCACCAACTCCTCAAACTGCTGCTGAGTGTATGACAGAGGCAAATTAGCTATGCACAGTAGCGCATCAGTGGGCTGCAACTGGACGGTTATTTCTTTGTCCCGCAGCTGTGACAGATGAAATTTTCTAATAGCAGAGTCTGCCTGCTCCCCATTCAACAAGGTCACAAATGCTGGAAGGAAAAAAAGTAGCAGCAGTTAAAATCTTCATAGATTAGAAACACTGCGTGTGTTGGCAGAAAAGCATGCCCATCTAGTCTGTCCTATTTTCCCTGCTTAACATTACAACGCTAGACTATTTGATTACAGGTGTCCCTCCCTTAGCTCTATTTAACCCATGTGCCTACCCCACGCATGTTTGATGCTCCCCACTGTCTTTGTCCCCAGCACCTTTTCTGGTAGGTTGTTCCAGGTGTCCACCACCCTTGCTATGCATTTCCTCACATCCCTCTTAACCCCCCCCCAAAGCTTCAGAGCATGCCAATGTTACGTGCTCTTCATGTGAAAGACTCCCCCTCCTGCATCTTGTTCACCAGTGAGGCATTTACAGGTCTCAGTCATGTCCCCTCTTGCTCTCCACTCCTCCACGGAATGCATGTTGAGCTCCCGCAGCTTCTCCTCATATGGTTTCTCATGCAACCCTGCACTATTTTAGTAGCCCTCCTCTGTACCACTTCCACCCGGTCGATATCCTTGCGAAGGTGCGGCCTCCAGACTGACACAGTACTCCAGCTGGGTCCTCACAAGTAAATGACTGAGGCAACATCACCTCCCTTCTCCTGCTAGAGATCCCCACCCCATGCACCCCAGCATCCAGCTCGCCTTGCCTATTACCTTGTCAAACTACCCTGCCACCTTGAGGTCATTAGGCATGATCTTCCAGAGGTCATCAGATATGCTCTCCCCACGGTCCTGTTCTACCAGCCCCCCGCAATCTGATACTCACCCCCCCTTTCCCCTCCCTAGATGCATGACCGTGCACTTTTTGGCACTAAAACCCAACTGCCACTCCGTAGACCATTTCTTTGATATCCCTTTTCACTTTTGGGTGTTCACCCTGTTACATATTTGTGTGTCATCCGCAGAGAGACACACACCTTTCTCTCCAATTCCTCAACAATGTCACTTATGAAGACACTGAAGAGAATAGGGTTCAGCACCAATACCTACGATACTCCGCTCCTCACTCTCCTGTCCTTCAAGTACTGTCGTGTACCACCACCCTCTGCCTACTATCATTCAACCAGCTGGCTACCCTACCCAGCTCACAACCTTCACCCCCTTCCCCAGGCTGCTAAGTTTCTTTATCAGCCTACTGTGTGGTACAGTGTCAAAAGCCTTACTTTGTTTCCTTTTTTTAGACACTATTTATGCGTCTTTCACGGGCAGGGGATGCATCCCCAATTCTGCACGAAGATTGCTCTCCTGGCATCTTCCACCAGGCCGCCCAGCTGAGTGTCCCATAGCTTTCCCCCTATGGCGGGGCTCCCCCAGGGCACTAGGGGAGAGACCAAGATCAACCAGAGGTCTCAGACGAGGTTTACACCTGCGCCATCATTCGGGAGGCGGTCCAGGGGTGTCATGGAGCTCCATGACAGGGGCATGGACATGCAGTGAAGTCCAGTGTGGGATGGAAGCGCTCCCGACCCGTGGATATCTGTCATCACCTCCTCCCTTCTGAGCGTGGCCCCATATGTTGCCTCCCAGCCTCTGCTGGATGTCACTGGTAGCCTGAGACCCCGGAGGGAGCAGACCACAGGCGCTCATTCTACCTCCCTTGGGACCGAACCCTGGTACCAGCTCGCTCCCAAAGATGGGGCCCCAGCACTGCAAACAGAAATACTTACCACTTTATTGGTCAGCCGGCATGTCCAAGGCTTTACTGAAGTACAGACAGGCCTCATCCGCTGCCCTTCCTTGATCCACCTCCCCAGTTACCCAGTCAAAGAAATCTATGAAATTTGTTTGACACGACCCCCCATGAAGCCATGCTGCCGGTGGTCCTGCAGCCCATGTGTCTTCAGGTACTCCATCAGTCTCTCCTTCAGCAGAGACTCCATTAAATCTTCCCACCACTTATCTGAGACCGACCAGTCTAACTGCTGGCCTCCTCCCTGCTGCCACTCCTGAGCAAAGGGACCACAACAGCAACTCCTCCAATCCTCTGGAACCACCCCTGTCTTCCATGGGGTGCTAAACGGTTTTGCCAAGAGGATATCCAGCACCATACTCAGTTCCTTAAGTGCCCTTGGGTGGATCCCAACCAGCCCTATTGCCTTGTTTTCCTTTAAGGCTTCCCTTCCCCAGTGAACTTGCGTCTCTTCCATGAATGGACCACACACACACACACACTCACTCACTCCGGTGCCTGTTAATACATGTTGCCCGCCTCCCCTACCCTTTAATGTGAAGACCGAGCAGAAGTGTGTTTCAAATTGTTGCTTTTTCTTAGTCCTCTTCTGCACAGCCCCCCCCCCCCCTTCCTGGTTTCCCAATCTTCACTCTACACCACTCCTTGCCTTTCTCTATTCGATCACATACCTTAAAGAGTCTTGACCCACTTTCTTGCCCTCCTGGGCAATCCTTCCCTCAGTTTGAGCCCTTGCTGTCCTAATCCGCCTTTCTGTCCACCTCTATTTGGGTCTCCTTATACTTCCAGAAAGGTCACTCCCCCCCCAATATTAAAAATTGATTTTATTGAAAACATTTCAAAACAGAGACACATACCATAGCCCAATGTTCCACTACAGTCCATTAGTCCATTTTTTGAAAAACTGCCGAATATGGGCATGAAATGTTGGTAACAGACTGTAGTGGAACACTGGCCTGTAGTATGCCGATCTGCTTTTAAATGTTTAAATAAAATCAGTTTTTAATATTTAACGATGGAGTCTAGAGTTGGATTTCTTGGTCATCACACGTCATCTCAGCAGTCCTGTCCCACCTCACTGGCGAAAAAAAGAGTTCTGTTGAGGCACTGGCTGAGGCATGTGTTCCCTTCCCCCTACCTTCCTGGAGCCCACCACAGCCCAGCTGGCCCTCCTTCTACGCACTCTGAGGCAACAGTGGAGGACTTGGTGGTCCCTGGGTGGGGGAGAGAGGTCCCCTGAATCCTAATCAACTAGGCCTGGAATCTAGGGACCGCCCCCCTCAGCCCAGAGAGATGTACAGAGATGCGGCAGCACCACAGACCCCAGAAGGTCTCCTTGAAGACTGCTAGTTCACAGCCAGTGCACTGCACCACTCCCCATATTTCCAACTGCAGCCCCCTTCTACTGCGAGACAAAATATATGCCTTTACCCCAGACAGGGTTTTTCCTGATGTCCCTTTTTTGTTTGGATTACTCCTTACTGCATTACTCTGGGTAGATTATGAATCTGTTTTCTCCTTAAGCTTTTATTCTGACTAACTTTCCCCTCTGTGTCCTTAGCCTAGATACAGTGTTTTTAGTTTTCCCTTATTCCCCCTTAATCACTTTAAAATAACTGGGAAGCATTTTCTCCATTAGGGAAATCCAGTTATAATTCACATTGTAACCAGCTGGTTATAACAGCGAACACGCTCCGCGCTTCCCTTGTTGTACACATGTGCACCTCCCTCAAGCGCATACACTTCATTCAGCGCACAGAAAAACAAACGTAAACAATTCTCCAGCCCGACTGCGCTACCAGAACCACTGTTTTGTATAACTGCTGAATAGTGTTTTCAGGGCAAGAAACCACTACCAAGCAATTATGTAAGAAGACATTGTGTGTAAAACTCAAATTTAGACATCCTCTGTGCTGGATGCTTATATAAAACTCCTCTAGCTTCACTTTCAGAGTTTATGTAGCATCCAACACCTTGGGTATGTATAAAATTCTCATTATAAAAACTACCCCATATATTATTCTATATGTAATCCTACCCCAGGTAAGGTGTTGCATCCAGTGGACCTCCACTATCCCTGCAGCAAATGTTAAAACAGGCATGAACAGGCATCTTACCTCAGTCGACCAGCAGAGCCCCCTGCGTACCTGCTGTAGCCTGTCAAAGCCTTAGGCACCTATCTTACCCCTGTTCCACTCCTGTGCTGTGCAACTCACATGCTGAAACATGAACATGTGTAAGACATGTTAGGAGTGCTTCTTTTTAACTTCCATTGGGTCCCTCCCCCCAGTGGATCTTCCTGCTGAGCAACAACTACTTCTACTGGCCCTCAGCCACCAAGTGATCCTCCTCCGCTTGTGCGCCAACCTCCGACCTAGAGGAGGAATACTCAAGGGAGCTGCGGTCCACGCTGAAGGAAACCAGAAGAAAATGCTCATAGCACAGGTTAGTTCAGTCTGTACAGTCTCCAGCCAACAGGTTTGGACTGGATAGTATTATTTAATTGGTTACAAATGTGCAGCGTGCTTTCCCAAACTTTGTATAAACCTCGGTTTTAAAAGGAAAAAGCATTTACTGCACTGTGTTCACAAGATTCTTCCATGTCAAACTAAATGTTTAATTATACTCAGTCAACCTTTACTTAGCAAAACTGTGCCCATTTCCTTACAATGTAATACTTAACAGTCTTACATAGATACATAGACAGTGTCGGCAGATAAGGGCCTATGGCCCACCCAGTCTGACCATTTGAGCTTGTAAGTTCAGTTTGTTTTCCTAGAAGTCTGTTGCCCCTAACCCCCGACCTCCAGAATTCCTTTATGTCTATCCCATGCATTCTTAAATCCCGTGATTGTTTCAGCCCCCACCACTTCCTCTTGCAGGGTGTTCCACTTGTCCCCCGTTCTGTGAAGAAATTCTTTCTTATGTTTCCTCTGAATCGTCCTCCCTCCAACTTCATCCCATGCCCTCTAGTCCTGGAACATCTTTTTCGCTTAAAAATAGTGTTTTCCTGCACCCTGTTCCTCCCTGTAAGATACTTGTATGTCTCTATCACATCCCCTCTCCCTTCTCTCCTCCAGGGAGTACATGTTCAGTTCCTTCAACCTGTCTTCATAGGGACCTGTGATGCAATCCATGCACCATCTTTGTTGCCCTCCTCTGAACCTTCTCTACCCTGTCTATGTCCTTACGTGAGTATGGTCTCAGAACCGTACACTGTACTCCAGGTGGGGCCTCACTAGTGTCTTGTATAGCGGAATTATGACCTCCCTTTTCCTGCTGGTGATGCCCCTGCCTATACATCCCAGCATCCTATTTGCTTTACCTGCTGCCTTGTCACACTGTTTCCCTACCTTGAGATCATCTGAGATGATAACCCCAAGATCTCTTTCCTGCTTGGTGCATGCTATATCCTCACCCCCCAACTGATATATTGTGACAGGGTTTTTGTGCCCCATATGCATTATCTTGCACTTCTTTGCATTGAATTTCAACTGCCAAACCCCTGACCATTCTTCAAGTTTCTGCAGGTCCCTTCTCATTCTGTCTACACCCTCTGATGTGTCTACTCTGTTACAGAGCTTTGTGTCATCAGCGAACAGTGAAATTCTGCCTTCTAGGTCCTGCGCCATGTCACCGATGAAGATGATGAATAGGACCGGTCCCAGCACTGATCCCTGTGGTACCCCACTGGTCACTCTTCCCTCTGTGGAGTGACAGCCATTTACCACCCTCTGTGTCCTGCCACCCAGCCAGTTACCTACCCACCACACTACTGTCCTGCCCACACCCATATTCCCCAGTTTGTGTAGTAGTCTTCTATGTGGCACAGTGTCAAAGGCCTTGCTGAAGTCCAGACAGGCCATGTCCACTGCCCTCCCCTGATCCACCTCCCTAGTCACCCAGTCAAAAAATTCAATAAGGTTGGTCTGACATGACCTCCCCTGGTGAAACCATGCTGCCTTGGGTCCTGTAGTCCATTGACAACCAGATGTTCCATCAATCTCTCCTTCAGTAGTGCTTCCATGATCTTCCCCACTACCGAGGTGAGGCTGACTGGTCTGTAGTTCCCAGCTTCCTCTTTGTTCCCACTTTTGTATAAGGGGACTACATCTGCTGTCCTCCAGTCTTTGGTACCTCCCTGTTTCCAGTGATCAGCTAAACAGGATAGCCAGAAGTTCAGCCACCACCTCTCTTAGTTCTTTAAGGACCCTAGGGTGCACCCATCTGGCCCCATTGCTTTATCAACTCTTACTGCTTCCAGTTCCTTCAGGACCCTTTCTCGTGTAAAGGGACTTGTGTCCATTTCTGCACCATTCTCACCCCTTGTACTCCCTTCAGACCCATTACCCTCCTCTTCCTCAGTAAAGACTGAGCAGAAATACCTGTTCAGTATGTCAGCTTTACTGTTGTCATCCTCCACACGGCCCCCATCCTCCCCCTTCAGTCTCACTATCCCTCCCTTTGTCTTTCTTTTTTGACTTATGTACCTGTAAAAGGTTTTGTCCCCTCTACCCACTGATTTTGCAATGTGTTCTTCTGTCTGAGCTTTGGCTTCCCTTACTGACCTCCCTTCCTCCCTTTGCTTCTCCTGGTACTTCTCCCTATCCACTTCTGCCTGTGTCTTTTTGTATTGCCTGAATGCAATCTTTTTGGCTTTCACTTTCTTTGCTACCTCTTTGGAAAACCATAATGGTCTCCTCTTCCTTTTCCTCTTGCTAACCTGCTTAATGCATAATTCTGTTGTTCTTGTAATCCCCATTTTAAATACTGCCCACTGTTCCTCAACCCCTGATTCCTGTCCCATTCCCCTTAATGCCTCTTTCAAGTATCTCCCCATTTTCCCAAAGTCTGCCCCCCTAAAATCCAGGATCGTGTTTTGTGTGGTTTGGTTCTGCTCTTTCTGGATTTCAAACCACAATGACTGGTGGTCACTGTTTCCCAGGTGCTCCCCACTGTTACCCCCATCACACTGTCCCTGTTTGTGAGCACAAGGTCCAGTATTGCCTTCTGCCGAGTTGGTTCCATGACCAGTTGCTTGAGGAAGGCACCCTGAAAGGAGTCAGGATAAATCTGCTCTAGTTGATGCTGCTGCTGGGATGCTCCAGTCCACGTCTGGAATATTGAAGTCTCCAACCAGTACTACCTCACCCTTGTCTGCCATCCTTTGGATGGCTAGCATCAACTCCTATCTGTTTCTTCCTCCTGGGCTGGTGGTCTATAGACCACACCTGTGAGGATGACTGTCCCCATTTTCCTTTCCAGCTTAACCCACAGTATCTCTCCCCCATTTTGTTCCTCCTGGATTTCTGTGGCCCTTATGTCATTTTTCACATAGAGTGCCACTCCTCCTCCCTTCCTGCCTGCTCTGTCTCTTCTGAATATGTTGTAGCCAGGTATGGCCATCTCCCAGTCGTGGTTATCTATTGACGAAGCACTATACTAGAAGGAAAGTTCACCTACAATCATGTCACCATCACAAAGAGGAAGGTTCTGCTCATTTCTATTCCTGCTACAAATCTAAAAGCTACATTTAAGATAGCATCACTTGCTGTGGAAGGGTCTAATGGGGAAAAGCCTGCCCTGCACTGATGATGACAGTAGCCCGCATAACCACTTCTCAGCCTGCCACCTCCTCTTGGACCCTCGCTTGACCACTGGATGCACGTCCTGACTAGGCCGAGGCCCATATCCTGAATGGAACCAAGAGAGGAATACAATTGTTTCTGAGGATCTGGAGTAGTGCCCTGGTGAGTCAGCAGAAGTTTTAAGAGGAGTCTAGATGACGACTAGGGCAGGTAGGGATCGGCTGGGTGACCACGGGGGAATCTGGAGGGAGGCTGAAGACAGAGAAGGCAGAGACTACAGGGAGCATAAAGAGGGAACAAAAAAAAAAGAGGGGAGTCTGGAGCAGCTACAAGTCTGAATTGCTAGAATTTCTCAACTACACTCTTCCCCTGAGGAACTCAGTCAGTACTTTAAAGATGTGCAGCAGCCGGCCCCGTGGCACTGAGGGTTGAGGTGCTGGATGTAACACCTCGCGCTACGCCTGCGACCCGGGTTCAGGAACGGACTCTGGGTGCTGGGGGCTGGCAGGGGAAGGAGAGACAGAGTGCCCATAGGGACTGCTATCCTCTCCTGGGGTGGGTAGCGGGTTGGGTAATGCTATGCAGCGGCCTTTGGTGGAGACCAGGAGCACTGCAGAAGACGCAAGTGGGAACACCACAGAAAAGCGGAAATCCGCCTCTGGACCGACTGGATGATGGCTGCCGGTCCTCCGTTACTACCAATGCCCTGAAAGAGCCCCTCCACTGCAGCAGCACCCTGGGGCCAAGTAAAATGTGCTGGTTGCACCCTTGGTGCCATTCCCCTTGGAGGAGGGGGACCCGCCCGGCAAAGGGTTACATCCGGGTTACCTCGGGGTAGCTGCGATGTGCAGTTGGAGGGCTCAGGACGGTCGGAGCGGATGAAGGACCTAGGTAGCCCGAAGGAGTGGTAGGTCGTGGGGCATGAGGGGTGAAAAATAAACAACACAAAAAGGGAGGGGGGGATGTGCAGCAGGTGCTGGCCCGCCAGCACAGTAGTAGTGCTACTGCTGGCTCGGGTTGGGGGCAGCCAAGGCCAGAAGGTTGGGAGGCGTGGCAGACGGTACACATCATGCAAGAGCATGCGGAGTGCACCATGCCGCCTTTGTCCCAAGGGGGACAAGAAAATGGAAAATGCTGGTAGGGTGTTTGCAGGTCCCATACCCAACTAGCTGGGTTCGCCAACCCAAACTGGATAAGGTCCTGGGCGGGAACTGGGGACCCCAACTGACCCCACCAGGGAGGCAAGCCCTGTAGGAAGACGACTGGCGGTAAGCCCCCGCAGAAGGCAGTGCGATGGAGCTAGGGCACTCACCCAAAGAAGGGTCAGCAGGGGGAGAAAAAAATAAATAAATAAATGTGTAGCAGGGCCAGCCCAGTGGTGCTGAAGCACCTCACATGGCGCCACACCGCTGACCCAGGTTCAGAAACTGAGTGGTGTCGTTCAGGGGCCAGCTGGGGAAGGAGGGGGTTGAGCATCCAATGATAGCTTTCCTCCTTTCAGGAGGCGGGGGGACAGCACATACTGCTACTTGGCTGCCACCCCAGGCTGTCGTCAGTTTAATGGCTGGCTGCGCATGCAAGTTCTGCACACATGCAGCTGCTGGCCCCAATGGGTGGGTGGGGTGGGGCAACAAAAAAAAAATTAAAGAAAAACCCAACCGGCAGCAGGGCAAGTGTAGCAGCAGTCCATGTTAGGCCATTTCTCAATATACCCCTCTCCCCCTTTGAACTGGTTTGTTTTAAATTATGTATTTTTTTGTTTGACTTACCACTTGGCCAGGCATTCTTTTGGCCCTTCCACAAACTCCACTGTCACCTCTGGGGAAGACGCTACTGACCCAAAATACCCTGTGTTAACTCTCCCATACCAATCTTGAACACTCCACTGAAAGAAGATGACCAGTCCACACCTAGCTCCCCCCCCCCCCCAATTTTGTTCCTTCCTCTCACCTTCTAGTGTGGGCAGAACACTGCCTGCATACAGCAATGTTCTGCAAAAACAACAAGCTTCCTTGTCCTGCCGTAGGGATTGCTGCGGCACCCACTGCCCGTAGTGCACCACTGAGTGGCAGCTGCTTCAGTCTGGCCTGCCTTCCCATTGTGGCCTCCTGAGGTTTGCTCCCAAATTTAGACTGTCTGCAAGGCTGCGCAATGCATCACTGCTGGGCCATCAGGATGGTGAGAGAAGATCATTTTAGCAAATTCTACAAAAGTTCGACAGTCATTAACACAGCAATCTTAACTGTATACAGTGCAAACGTGGAGTTTTTTTTTTTTTTGTTAAACTCACCTGTCCCTTTATATTTATCCACAAAGCAATACTTCAGCTCATATTCACTCAAAAGATTGTGGACCTCCTAGTCAAGAAACAGGAAGAAATAAAATGTCAATTTCCATAAAATCTCATATAATTTTAAATTACTTAACATAAATGCATCTGCAAGCAACAATGTGAAATTCATCTGAAAAGCAGACTCAGTCTGATGAGTGAATGAGTAGAGTAGCACAGGAAAGAAAACCTACAGTCTTAAAAAGAGGACCACTGAATCCTATGTGGGGAGGGTGGAAAGACTGAACACGTGCAGCAAATAATAAAAAAAAAAGGTAAAGCCCTTAGCATCTTGCAATTTATGTCACATGCATGCCGCGTTTTGCAATGGTTGCCCTTTTCCATATTTTTGTAACCCGCTGCGCAACTTTTTTTTTTTGCACACAGCTGCTATGCCTGCCATAACCTGCTGTAGCATCTGCACCAAAACAGAAAATGTCACCATGCAACCAAAAAAAAAAGTGAAAGTAACATTTTACTGATGCAGGGATCCCTTCCCACATCACTGAGTTTGGACATATGGACTTTCTGCCCCCTCCCCAAGGACAAAGAGGTGCAAACAGAGATTTTGTTTGTGAAAAGCAGTTCAAGTGCTAGTTTAAAGATGAGAAATTCTGGTAGGTTTTTTTTTTCTGTTGAAATGGAAAACCTATAGCCATATTACCTGTCCAGGGGTCGTAACTGGCACATTTTGTATCAGGGTAGGAAGATTTCCATTTAACTAGCCCTGCAGGCTTGTACTGGAGGACGGCAACATTTCAGTATGCACACCAAATGGGCCAGTGGAAATGTCTGTGGGGCCAATGGATTTTCCCCAGTCACTGTCCCTGCTGGCAAGTGGCTGCAAAACTTAATTTTGACCCCTGTAGTCCCTGGGCTATTTCAGGCCCTTTGAAAATTAGGCCCCTTTTTGGTAATCCTTTAAAGAGGAGAACAGAAACCATCAACCATGATTACAACCAAAGTGAATTCTAGCAACTGTGACCTCACTGCTTTGTGACTGGACACCTCCCTCACAGCTGATAGAACCAAATGGCAGTACCAGACCAACTACAGCAAGCAGAAGAATGCCGTTGGTGTTTTCAAGCTTACTTGATGCAACATAAAGACTTAAAATTTCCTCAACATGCCGGCCAAGTGGTACGGTTCGTGCATCCAAGGCCTCCCCGCTGCCACGCCAATGACCCGTGTTCGGGAACGGACTCTAATCACTTGGTGGGCTACTGGAGAGGGAAGATGGAGCATCTGCAGGACAGCTCTCTTCCTTCGAGGAGTGGGGATGCTGCAACCTCTCACTCAACTGCCACCTGGAGGAATCCAGGTGGTGATGTGTTCAGTCTTTTAGCGTGGGAAAGGGCCGGCACAGTGAGTGCGCCTCCACGGAGACGAAGCATGCACGCCGCGCTCACTGCACATCCAGCAGTGCTCAAGGGAGAAAAATAAAAGGTGGAAAATGAGGAGGATGGGCTTTATGAAGCCCACCCAGCACTGGTGGCCCGCTCAGTTTGAGGAGAAGACAGGTGGCGTGTGACCACACCTGGAATACTGTGCAAGGTACTGGAATTCAAATCAGAGGAAAGACTGCGACATGCACGGGCTAGACCAGACCAGGAAAGAGCAGGAAGGTTACAGGAGGGAGTGGTTTTGGTGGGAGAAATCACAGTGGATAGGGTGAGGGAGGCCCTTCGGAATCTGAAAACTGATAAGGCGCTGGGACTGGATGGAATACATCCAAGGGTTATGAAGGAATTGGCGGATGTGCTGACAGCCCCATTGGCTGCACTCTTTAACATCTCCCTGCAGATGGGATGGGTGCCACAGGACTGGAGGGTGGCTTATGTGGTACCTATACATAAAGGGGGGTCTAGGGAGGAGATGGGGAATTATAGGCCGGTCAGTGTGACATCTGTAGTGGGCAAAGCAATGGAGGGCTTTATCAAGGAGAGGCTTGGGAGGCAGTTGTAAAGGTCAAGGCACCAGGATAATAAACAGTATGGCTTTGTCCCAGGGAGATCACGTCAGACCAACCTCGTAGAGTTTTATGATTGGTTGACAGGGGCCTTGGATAGACATAGGCTGGTGGATATCCTATATCTGGATTTCAGCAAAGCGTTTGATTCAGTACCTCATAGTGGACTGATAGCAAAAATGGGGGAGATGGGGGTGGGAGGACAGGAGCTAAACTGGGTTGAAAATTGACTTTCGGGGCATTTACAGATGGTAATGGTGGGTGGGATAATATCCTCCCCCAGGAAAGTAATCAGTGGAGTCCCTCAGGGTTCAGTATTGGGGCCACTCTTGTTGAATGCCTACGTCTCAGATATAGGGATGGGGGTTAGAAATAGGTGGCGTCGTTTTGCAGATGATTCAAAGGAGCATTGGTGGATAGTGAGGAAGCGAGGGAGACAGTCCATGGAGATCTGGATACCCTGGAGGGGTGGTCAAGGAGGTGGGGACTGAAATGTAATGCCGGAAAATGTAAGGTACTTCATTTGGGGGTCAAAAACCTGGGCCATGTATATACCCAGGGGGGTCACATTGCATGCCACATTGGGTGAAAGGGATTTAGGGGTGGTGGTAGATGTCAAAATGAAAATTGTAGAAGAATTACAGCCATGGCAAACAGGATATTGGGTTGCATAGACAGGGGAATTACATCCAGAAGCAGGGAGGTGATCCTCCCTCTATATAATGCCTTGGTCAGGCCGCAGCTGGAGTACTGTGTGCAGTTCTGTAGACCTCATCTGAAGAAGGACATAGCGCTGCTGGAAAGAGTCCAGAGGAGAGCGACCAGGATGATTCAGGGCATGAAGGGGAGGCCTTATGAGGAGAGACTGGAAGAGCCTGGACTTTACTCACTGGAGGAGAGGAAGGATGGGGGGGACATGATAGAGATTTTCAAGTATGTAAAGGGAATAATTTGGAGTGGAACCAGGGAGTTGTTTAGGCGGAAGTGGCGAGTGACCAGGGGCCATGAGTGGAAGTTGGAGGGTGGAAATTACAGGGGGGGAACGTAGGAAGCATTTTTTCACTGAGACGGTGGTGGAGCCATGGAATGCGCTTCCAGGGAGGCTGGTGGAGGAGGGCACAGTGGAGGGCTTCAAGAAGGAGTGGGACAGGCACAAGGGGAAACAAACTAGGGAAGACACTCTTGGGGGATGGGGGTGGTGAGGCGGGCAGCCATTAGGTTGCTGGCTTTCGAGCAGACAAGACGGACCATTTGGCCTATTCTGCTGGCTTTTCAGTATGTTGGAAGCAGTACAGCACAGGGCAACCAAGATGGTCCACGGAGTAGGGGGCAAGACATACAAGCAGAGGCTGCAGGACTTGAACATGTGTATATCCTTGAGAAAAGGAGAGAAAGGTGTGACATGATCGAGGCATACAAGTACCCTCACAGGATAAACAGGATGGACACCAAGAAACTTTCCTCCCTGAGCTCAAACACAGTGACGAGAGAGAACTCGCTTCAGCTTGCAAGAAGAAGATTCAAAAGGGACACCCATGAGCACTTTTTCACACAGAGAGTGGCGGAAAAGTGGGACAAGCTGCTTGAGGAACTGGCACAGTGAGCAGCTTCAAGCAGGGAGGGGGCAGGCATATAAGATTTGTTTGGGAGGGGGCACAGAAACAAAGGGAAGGGATAGCCACTAGAGTCACTGCAGAGTAGTTAGGTAGGGTGGGACGACTGGATAAGCTAATGGTCCTTTTTTTTTTTGATGTCATGCGTATCAACGTTTCAGTGTTATAAATGCACCCTGTCCGCAGGTGATGAGATGCAAGTGGTGGTGTTTGGTCCCACTGCACATGAGGGGAGCATCCGGTAACAGAGTGGTGTGTTCACTGGTAAGAGTTGCACCATTTGGCAAGCACACGTAATTAGAGGTCTAAACACCTGCGGACTCCTGATTTTGGTACTGTAAGTTATACAAGCTAGAACCTAGAATATTTTTTTTAGCTGGCCTTTATGAAGCGAGTAAATAGTCACACCAGTTCCACCATTTGGAACACTATCCCCGATACACTGCTACTGACACCAATTCCCATGTGGAAATAGCTTCCCTTATGCCCTGGGGCCACCTCTAGCTCACCTGTACTGACCAGTAGTCTTTAGAAGATCCCACCACAGCGGGGAAGGTACTACCCCCACCATCCCCTACCAATATAAACATACCCTGTACCCTCCCCTACATCCCCTTGATGTGTCCACACCTGCATCCCTCTCTAGACTAATCACTCTACTGCCGATTCTCCCTCCTCACCCTCTTATCCTGTAACCTTCCACCCTAACAACTGTACTGACTCCCATGACTGTCTACACAACTGTACCCTCTGGTACACTGGCAATGTTGTATATCCGCTATATGGGGTAACCAAACTCGTACATAGATGAATCTTTTTCACTTCGTTTATCTATGCTGATTTGGGGACTGTTCCCCTCATGCATTCTGTAACAATGCTAAGGATTTGCAATGTTTCTGTCTGTACTTATACTACTGTATTGAATACTTTCCAATGCCTGTAAGCTGCTACTGTCTCCCCCACTCATGTTTCTGTTGCACCCCCATCTGACGAGGATCCTTTGTAAAGGAGCTTTTAGCTCAAAGGCTGTAATTCTGATTTTCTCAATAAACATACATACAGAATGAAGCAGTGTACTGCGTTTTGGTTAGAAACACAAAATGTGTCAGCAGAAAATGACTGACAGGCGCATCCAGTCTGCCCCGTTTTCCTTGCCCATTTCTACAACCTGGACCGTATATGGTCACAGGTGTCCCTCCTTCCTCCCTTTCCCCTACCCATTATGCTTATGTGCCTATCCACACATGCGTGAAGCTCCCCAGTCTTCACCCCTGCCACCTCTTCCAGCAGGCTGTTCCTGGTGTGCACCACCTTTTCTGTGAAGAACTATTTCCTCACATCCCTCTCAACCCCCACTTCACTCCATGTCCCCATAATCTAGTACTCCTCCTCCTCCGAAGACTCCCTCTTGCACCTAGTTCACCCCCGTGAGGTACTTCTAGGTTTCAATCATGTCCCCTCTAGAGTTCCTTTCCTCCATGGAGTACATGTTGAGCTCTCGCAGCCTCTCCCTGTATGGATTCTTGTGCAACCTCAGCACCATTCTGGTAGTTCTTTTGGAGCTCTTCCACCCTGTCAATGTCTTTGCAGAGGTGCTGCCTCCAGATCTGAACACTGTACTCCAGGTGGGGCATCACTCCTTCCATTCTCCTGCTAGTAGTCTCCCTCCCTACGCACCCCAGCATCCGCCTGCTGCACTGCCCTGCCATCTTGAGATCAGATGCGATTTTCCCAAGGTCCCTCTCTTGCTTGCTAACTAAACATCCCCCATCTTATACATAACCGAGTTTCCGCTTGCCAGGTGCATGACTTGTCACTTTTTGGCAATGAAATCCAGATGCCACACCCTAGCCCACTTCTCAAGTTTCCCCCAGATCCCTTTGCTTTCTCTCCCCCCCTTCCTTGGTGCCCACCCTGTTGCAAATTTTTGAGTCATCCAGAAAGAGACACCTTCCCTCCTGTTCCTCAGCAATGACCCAGTACTGATCCTGTGAGTGCGTCACTGGCCACTCTCACCCCCACCCCCAGTGACTAGTTTACCACAACCCTCTGCCTCATTTCCTTTAACTAGTTTGACACCCAGCTTACCACCCTTTTACAGAACCCTCAGATTGTCAAGTTTCTTAATTATCCTCCTGTGTGGCAGAGTCTCAAAGGCCTTACAGAAGTACAGCTATGCCACACCCACTGCCTTCCCTAACCGACGACCTTCGTCACTTGGTCAATTGCAGCCTATTTGCCTCCAGGTACTCCATCAGCCTCTCCTTCAGCAGGGACTCCATTAATGTCCCCACCACTGATGTGAGACTGACTGGTCTGTAATTGCTGGCCTCCTCCTCCTTGCTGCCACACTTGTGTACAGGGACCACACTGGCCATCCTCCATTCCTCTGGTACTGCTCCAGACTCCAATAATGTTACAAGGGCAGCTAGCACCATGCTTAGTACTCTTGAGTGGATCCCATATGGCCCCATTGCCTTGTTTTCATTCAGGGCTTCAAATCCCCATCTGACACTCTCCTCCAATAATGGATATGCACCCTCACCTCCAAATGGTGCCTGCTGATAAATGTTGGTCTATCCCACCCCCCATCGTGAAGACCGAGCAGACATACTCATTACAGATTCTGGCTTTTTCTTGGTGTTCCCCTGCAGCACAGTTCTCCTGATCCTCCCAATCCCTCCCCTTGTTTCCCCCTTTTCACTCACATACCTCAAGAGAGCCTTATCCCCTTGTTTGAGCTCCTTGGCTATCCTCTCTCCTTTGTTTGTTCCTCTGCTGCTATCACTCTTCTTCCTGCTTCCCTGTGTTTATTTAGAAATACTTCCCTGTCCCGCTCCATTTGGGTCTTCTTGTACTTCCTAAAGGCTGTTTGATTTCTCCTCACTAAAGACAGGCGACGGTAGTGGGGACTGAGTCTAGCGGCCAGAGTGGATGAATGTGAGAGCCTGAAAGAGTGGAGCTCCTGGGGGCCTGGGAGTACTCCCCAAAAAATAAAAACTGCCCTCCAGATATCCTGGACCCTTGTCCTAGTGTGGTTCCTCAGATTTATCAAATGTTACATAAAGGGAAAACGCTTTTTTTCTGTTGCCACGATGTAGTAGGGTAGCCTCTGGGTTTTTATTTTTTGTACAACTTCTACAAATTTTGCTAAAAGAGTAACTACTGTAACCTGTTCTGCACGGTAGTGCTTAGACCTGTGAAGCACAACTTTTGAAGGAACCTTACCTGCAAAACTGACCGATCATGATTATATTAAACAATGCTGCAGCACTGCAGGCATCTCGGGGATTGGGAGTGCTGCACATGACACACTTCAGAAAGTTTTTCCTGCACTGGTCCAATATTCTGAATATTTGATTAAGTATTCCAAATTTTATTTTATTTATTTATTTATTTTTTGTTAACCGGGTAGGCGCACTAGCCAGAAAGACTATTTTCAGACACGACCCGGGACAGTACAGAGACAAACTTCAAAGAACATCATGATACACAGTACAAGGTACACAACAGCAGCAATGTGACAAAGAATAACAGGGTTACAGGACCTAGAATACATATCCCAGCTAGTATTCCGTTTTGACATGTACCTTAGTATTCTGCGTAAGCTCGACTCTGGGCATGCTCAGTACACTTTCTGTTAACCACTAGAGGCGTTTCTACAAGAGCTTATTCTGAATACTGAACTTGCTGCTGTTACATGACCCAGTATTCCACTAGTGTTCACAATGGAATATCTCTGCTGTATTAATCACAAAACTAGTACTCTGACTGCTGCTATCATATCTGGAATACTGGTGTTTGCATGGCTGGAATATTTATTCGGAATACTGACTATTCTAGATATGATTAGAATACTGCTGGCTGTACAAATGCATTGTTAAAAACCACAGAGAACACCAACACAACCACAAGGCTAGAACACACAATTACATCTATCAGGGCTACTGATATGGAGAAAATGGCTGTACACAAAACACACACATTAGCCTGCATGGCCTGTATTTTTCTTTAAGATTTAAGTGGCACCACGCTCTATTTTTGTTGATGATGTATATAATTTTCTCTTGTTGCTCTTCCATCAAGCATTACGGATGAGCAGTTTTCTGGCAAAGTTGGCAGCCATGGAGTCGGATGGAGGGGATTTACCACTGCTAGATACCGGCACCAGGACAGCTGTCCCAGAGAAGCACGTGTGCCTTGCAATACATAGTCCCCCCACACACACACACCTGCTGCAACACCACCTGAACTCCTACAGGCCGCTGTAAGAATGAGGCGTTGCTGCCCTCCCTCCTCACAGAAGACAGTCCTATGAAACGCTCAACCCACCAGCCTCCAAAGTCCCAGGCTCGTTCCCAAACCAGGGTCACCCACATTGTGAGCGGTAACCCTGCTGCTGACCTGACAGGCTGGCCAACTCTCTTTTTTCCCTTTACTGTGGTCCCTTCCTGAGGCTGTCTTTTCCCCACCTGCTATTCAAATTTGCACACTGGTGAATTACTACGTTTATGATGCCACCATGCCTGTGAATTACAACTTTTCTGTATGATATGCATACACCACCATAATTTGAAGTTTAGCCACTACATCAAATGCAGCTATTACAGTGTGGTGGACACCTGGAATCGATACTCTGAACAAGTGAGGTGGGGCTGGCAGGCACAGTTCCCATGTTGAGGCTCATACTGGATAAGCAACTTGAAGGAAAAAGGCATAGAAATGCAATATATATCTCAAAACCAGGGTTCTCAGAATGATTTGACTGGGGGTCTGGGACTGGCTATGGGGGGAGAAGGGGGGTCCACAGCGAAAAGTGGGAGTCCTCGGAAAATTTCCAGGGGTCCCTATTCAAAATACATGGGAGCCGTGCCCCTGCGCCAGCACTGCTTTTACTGTAGTATTCTACAGAGAGCTCCATTAGTTTCTGTTGGGGCATTTTAATCTACATTTTTTTTTTCTTTTTTTTTTTTATGTTTCAGAGGGTGTATTCAAGCAAATTATGGCCACTGCTCAACTAACAAGTGGCTGTAATTTGTTATAACTCCCTCTATGTAACATAAAAAAATGCCCTAAAGTGACTTCTGGGGCTTGCTGGCTGAGCGTCTCGGGGACTTTCGCAAAGAAGTCCGAACATCCCGATGTGCAAAATGTGCATAAAAGGACATGGACGCCCGTGTCCCAGAGAGCCCTGAAAACTAGAGGGGACATCATGAGACTGTTTCCTGTCTTCACTTTTCTAATGTTAAAAATAGGGAATAATTTGCATGTGGCAAACGAGTGCCACACAGATAACAATGTAACATCCCTTCTGTTTTTTTTTTTTTTACACAGGGACGGGATATTCAGACTGTGCCAGGCAGCGGCGGAGCGCAACTGAGCTGTGCTGGGGCCAGGACAGGGCAATATTCTATGGTGACGTGCAAAGGCGCATCACTGTTGAATATTGCACAGAATGCGCATGGCGCAAGAACAATGTGCCGGCGCATTCCCCAAACAGGGAGGACCAGGAATGCTCCAGCACAAATGCAGTTGCACTGTGCGCATCACCTGCAATATTCAGAGCTGGGCATGCAAATGGGGCCATAATATATGCATGGCACACATGGGGCCATTATGGCTCCATCTGCATGCTATGAACAGGGCAGCCCGGCCAAATGTGCCTGGCACCCTGCGGAGTTGCCAGCAGCAGTAGCTGGAGACCTGGCGGTCGATGCCTCCCCCAATATGCCCGATCGCGGGTAGTAGTTCAAGAACAACCCCTATCTGGTGGTCTAGTGCTCCCCCTTCCCCCTGTATGCCCGATCGCGGCGGTAGTAAAATTATTTAAGTAATCCTGGTGGTCTACTGGGTCCCCCCTCCTCCACCCTCAGAGGCCCCCAGCCATCAGCCCCGTCATCGGCAGGCAGCAGCACCGCCACCAAATGACAGCGTACAGTATGATCTGTAAGCCTGCTGGTCCACACTGTGTCAATGGGCTTGCAGACCATACTATACTACATGTCACACATATGGGAATAAGCGGCGGTCATTCACATATGAGTGCATGTGTGGTACAATATGGTCTGCAAGCCCTGACCAGTGTGAACAACAATATTCTAAATCATACTGTCGTCGTCAACGGCGGCTTTATACGGATAGAGTGCTGCTGCGGTGGGGGCGCGCTGGTGGCGGCCTCTGTGGGTGGGAGGAGACCCACTGGGCGACCAGCTCTTATATTATTACTACCACCCATGATTGGGCATACGGGGGGGGGGAGGGGGAACCATTAGACCACCTGGGTTCTTTGCTGTATACATGTGCCCGCGAACAGGCATGCGGGAGGGCGCGACACTGGACCACCGGGGTGGGTGTGGGTGTTTGTGGACGGTGTCCCTGCTGGGAGGGTGGCCACCCACTGCTGGCAGATGTGTTGCACCCTGCAATACAGCAGCCCGCCTGTGGGTGGCCTGGCTTTCAGCCTTTTTTTTAACCGGCTCAACTTTGAGCCCCCGTCTGCGGCGCAACTCAAGGTTGTGCCAGCATATGCGCCGCACATCCCGGGCTGAATCATAGAAACATAGAAACTGACAGCAGATAAGGACCTCAAAGCCCATCCAGTCTGCCCCTTTCTTTTTCTACCTTATGAATGTGCCATAGGCCTTTGCTCTGTCAATGGTCTATCTATTCATACTCATCTGTATTGCTCCCTTATGCCTATCCCATGTCTGTCTGAAGCCCTGCACTGTATTCATAGCCACCACTGCCAGAGGTAGGCCATTCCATGCATCCACCACCCTTTCTGTGAAAAAACTTACTCACATTACCCCTTAATCTGCCTCCCTCTAATCTTATGCTGTGTCCTCTTGTCCTGCTATTTTTCTTATGTTGAAACATGTTAGACTTTCACCCTGTTAATGCCCTTAAGGTGTTTGAATGTTTCAACCATATCACCTCTCTCCCTCCTTTGCTCTAGGGTATACAGATTGAGTTCAGTTAATCTGTCCTCATATGTCTTCGGATGCAGTCTCTGCACCATTTTGGTTGCCCTTCTCTGGACTGCCTCAATTTGGTTAATGTCCTTGTGAAGGTGTGGCCTCCAGTACTGCATGCAGTACTCCAGATGGGTCCTAACCAGTGTCTTGTAAAGAGGGATCATTACCTCCCTCTTCCGACTTGCGATACCCCTACTAATACACCCCAACATCCCTCTAGCCTTACCTACTGCTTTAGAGGTCTGCTTGGATGATTTCAGATCATCAGTGATGATGACGCCAAAGTCTCTCTCTTCCCCTGCGACTGCCAGCAACTCTCCTCCCAGCCTATAGGTGGCTTCAGGCTTTCTCTTCCCTATGTGCATGATCTTGCACCACTTTGTGTAAAACCCCAGTTGCCACTCTTCCAAACATTTTGCTAGTTTATCCAGATCTCTTCTCATTCTGCCCATACCATCTGGATCATCTACTCTGTTGCAGATCTTGGTGTCATCTGCAAACAGACAAACATTACCCTCCAGTCCATCTGCAATGTCACTGATGAAGATATTGAAGAGGACTGGCCCCAGGACTGATCCCTGAGGTACCCCACTTGTTACTTGCATCTCTTCTGACTGTATACCATTTACCACCACTCTGTTTTCTTCCCATCAACCAGTTTGCCACCCAGTTAACAGTCTGCCCCACCCTGAGCCTACCCAGCTTATTAATCAATCTTCTATGTGGAACAGTATCGAAAGCTTTGCTGAAATCAAGGTAGGCAACATCAACTGCTCCCCCTTGGTCCACCACTCTGGTTACCCAGTCAAAAAAAAAAAAAAAGTATGATATTAGTTTGACAGGCCCTTCCTTTTGTAAACCCATGCTGTCTTGGATCCTGTGCTCCTATGGATTCCAGGTGTTGCACTATCCTTTCCTTAAGGAGTTTCTCCATAACGTTGCCCACTACTGAGTTAAGACTGACTGGCCTGTAGTTCCCTGCCTCCTCCCTGCTACCACTCTTGTGGAGCGGGATCACATGAGCCTTTCTCCAGTCTTCTGGGACCTCTCCTGTGCTCAGAGACTCACTAAACAGTTCTGATGATGGCTCTGCTAGTTCCACCCTTAGCTCCTTTAGTACCCTGGGATGTATGCCATCAGGTCCCATTGCCTCATCCACCCTGAGCTTATCGAACTCTTGTAGGACCCTTTCTTTTGTGAAGGGACTGAGTGCACACCTCCTCCCCGTGTCCATGGTGCACATGCTGGGCCCTACCTTCTCTTCAGTAAATACTGAGCAGAAGTATCTATTTAGGATAGATGCTTTTACATGGTCCTCCTCCTCACCGCCCCTTATCCCTTGATCTTAGCAATACCCCCTCTGGACTTTCTCCTTTCACTAATGTATCTATAGAAAGTCTTGTCACCTTCTTTTACTGTTCGTGCTAGTGTTTCCTCAGTTCGGGCCTTTGCCTGCCTTACTGCCTTCCCTTAGGGAAGTTTGGTATGCCTTCCTATCTCCATCCTGCTGCATTCCCTTATATTTCCTGAAGGCCAGCCTTTTGGCTCCGACCTTTTCTGCTACTGTGTTTGAGAGTCAAGGTGGTTTCCTTCTTCTTTTGCATTTCCTTTTCTCACTAACACAATGGAATGTTGCTTCAAGTATTATATCTTTAATGCTTGCCCACTTTGCCTGTGCCGCCTCACCTGTATTTCTTTTTGCCAGGGCTAGCTTAACTATGTTGGCCATCTTATCAAAGTCAGCTCCTCTGAAGTCCCATATTTTTGCCTTGGAATGGGATGATTTTGTTCTAGTGGCCAAATTGAACCATACCACATGATAGTCACTGGCCCCCAGGTGACCTTCTACCTGAAGATCTGTGATCCTTTCCCTGTTAGTCAGTACTAGATCTAGGATAGCCCTCTCTCTAGTGGGTTGTTGTACCAGTTGTTTGAGGCCCTCCCCCTGCAGGGAATCCACCATGTGCCTAGTTCTGGCAGATGTCCCTTCTGGTATTGACCAATCTGTATCTGGGATCCGAATATCGGGATGTACCACCTATGCATGGGCACGCCCCCTGCATTTGCGCCGCATACATTAACATTGCACACCGGCGCGTCGGGACTTGCGTTGTGACAGATCTCCTGTTCAACATCGCACTGGGGCGCATTACTGGGGTTGCGCCAAGCACAACACCTTTTAATACCTGCCCCAGGAACTCTATGGAAAAAGGCATGACTGTATTCCAGCTGAGTTGGTGGGGAAAGAATTCAATGGGTCTGTGATACCGTTTTGTTTTTTTTGCGTACATGTGCTTGTTCTTATGACTGTGAATTAGAAATGCCCAACTACTAAATGTATAGTATTAAACAGTAAAATTCTGACAAACTTCAAACTGCCTATATTCCACTAGTTTGCACTTTTTTTTTTTTTTTATATAAATCTTGCTAAGCATCTAAGAGGGCTCTACTTCATTCCTTACAAACAAAACGTGCATCTCTATAGTGCAGAGTAAAGGCAGTGCAGAGAAGAGTAACCAAGATGATCTGGGACAGCAGGAAAGGATGTACAGAGAGGCTGAAAGATCTGAACATATATCGTGGGGCAAGAAGGAAGACAGGAAGCATAACTGAAACTTACCAATACCTCTGCTGCATAAAATGGCTAGCAGGGAACTGTTCAAAGCGGGAACAAAAACAACAGTGATACCTCCACGAAGCTGGTAAGGGTCAAATTTAAATGACACCATAAAGTACTTTTTCACTGAGAGGGTGGTGGGGGGCAGGAGGTGGTCTGTGTGAAATCAGTGGGCAGATTCAAGCAAGGGTGGGGCAGATACAAGGGACTAGGTAAAGACTGCAAGAAAGTAAGGGAGAATGGACAGTGAAGAGCCACTAGACTCATTCAACAGTTGTTAAATAGGAATGGGCCAATGGGCATTATGTTGACAGATCGTATGGGTTTCTAGGACAAAGAAAACTGGTGCTCTTTAAAATTGTATAAAGAATAAAATGCACTATCACTGCTTTCTATGCCTGGAAGTAAATATTTTGGTTTTATATAACCCATTTCTATAGACACCGTACCCAAATTGCTTTACAAACGACGAACAGCCTTGCAGCAAGCAGGTGCAAAGGTTTAGAAGACTGAGAGGTCACGCACCAAAGAAAGTGGAGGTTGAGCAACTTGCTCAAAGTCAACAAGTGTTTGGCAGTGGTGGTATTGAATCCTGCACCCTAAGCTCACAGTTATGTGCTCTACTCACAAAGCTACAACACACATATACACGGGCGCGCGAGATGACTCTCATAAGGATACTGCTCTTTATGATTACGTGATTCCCCCAGCCCCCCAAAAACAACCATTCTACTAGGGAAGACCTCCTTGTAACAAACAGAAAAAAATGACTTGGTTAGGAATACTGTATTTCACAATGTAAAGAAGTAATTGTTAAAACATATACTTTCTCGAAACCCAACCCTCCTCCATAAATTAGGCTACTGCCCCAACCCCCAAAAAAATACAGTAAAAACGGTCTGTCCAGGTGATCAGCCTTTACTGACAAAAGGGATCATTTCTACACTATCCAAGAACATTCTGGGCGGACGGTCACACACCTAAATAAAACAAAACGTGACAATCATACACCCCCGTTCGATCATATGTGCAGCTTATAGAAGTTATCGCACAGCCTACATGCTCCTTTTCGGATCCCCTGCCCGTTGTTCTGTCCACTATGTCTGTGTTTAGGCTATTTATTGTCCTTCTCTTGGTTCTGCAAGTCACCCCCGTTCGAATGCTAGACGGTTTACCTGGTTGGTTACATCCGTCGGCAGGTTTTTAATCAAGATCTTCCTGCGATTGTAGAATTCCTTGCGGGTCTTCTCCAAACGGCTGCGTATCTCTTGGTGCTCCAGCGGCGACAGTACCTCCTCAGCCCTGAGCTCCCCTCCTGCTGCCCCGCACCCCGCAATTGCTTCCCCTTCGCTCCCACCGCCGGGCACCCGTTCCAAAGTAAAAGCCGCCCCATCACCTCCGTACGGTGCGCCAAGCTCCCGGGACCTAAATCCCGCCGGTAGGTTCCCGGGAAAAGGGTCCGGAATTCGGAAATTCGTCGCCGCTTCCGCGGAGAGCCTACCTACGAGTTTAACAGACATGGCCGTCGCCATTTTGGAATTCAGGCTCGGAGACACGGGACAGCAACACGAAGCGGCGCCCTGATTGGCCAAGTTTAAACAACAGGCTACCAAGCTCTATTCCGCGCGCCGATTGGACGAAAGTTTTTTTTTTCCCGTTTTTATAAAGTCTGATCACATGTATGGGCGGCAGAACAGTTGGTGAATGACAGTATGACAAGCTTGTGTTTCCTCACTCTTCCAGCTGCTACTGTACAGCTGGGGAGAACAGAGGGCACAGAACTGTCTGTGACAGGTGTTCAAAAATGTTCAATAGCACCCACCACCAACAACAAAAAAAAGGTGATAAGGTAAACCCATTTCTTGACTACAGCAATTTGATTTACATACACTTTCTCCAAATAAAGACCACTGTATATTATTATATTACAGAAAAAATGCAATCCATGTTATATGTATATATATATATATATATATATCAACTGTCAACAAGGGTCAGTTTGGCTGGCCAACATTTCAACTCCTCCCTAACCTCGACCTGAGACCGTCACGCACCATTTCACACATCCCAGGTAACATCACCGTCTCCCCTGGAGTACATATGAAATCCTTTCCCATTGCAAAGCCAGAGACCAGTTCTGGTCTTTCTTCAAAGCCAGTGGCTCTTCCTCAAGTCTACAGGAGTAATGCTCCTTCAGGAACAGTTACACCCAAGAGATTCGCCATGCCAAATCTAACCACTTCAGATCTCACCTCTCCCACAACTCCAATCCATCCTTTTTCTGGCCAACCATCAAGTCCCTCACCCCACGTTGCTGCCCTACCCTCACTGAAAATGAGACACAAATCTCTGACCCCTTAACAGTGGCATCTGCTTTTAACAAATACTGTACTTCACATCCTGCGCACTCCCTGACTCACTCTACTCCCTATCCCAACCCTGCAGGCTTCAACTCCCAATCCCCACCCAATCTCCACTGCAGAGGTCTATCACACCCTAACCTCCAAAATACTGCCAAATCTATCCCTGATGGCCCCCACCCCTTACTCCTGCGAGTCTCTGCCCTGGCTGTCACCAACTCCCTCACCCATATCCTCAATCTTTCCTTAACCACCAACTCTGTCCCCATTCTATGGAAACATGACACAGTAATCCCCCTTTTCCAAGGGTGGGAAATCCTTCCCTTCCAAGCAACCATTGCTCCATCTCCCTTCTCCCCTTGCTCGCCAAGCTCCAAGAGACACACTAATCCTTTCCAGGTTGTTTGACTTCCTCTCCTCTTCTAATTTCTTCTCCAACTACCAAGCCGGCTTCTGCAAAAAACACTCCACAATCTCTCCTCCATCATCCAAGTCTCAAACGCCATCCTTGCTGCCATGGAACGTGGGCACATCACCGCTGCAATTTTTATAGATCTCGCCAAAACCTTTGACTCCATCTCCCACCTGCTCCTCCTACAAAAGCTCCATTGTGCTGGCTTGTCCTCCTTCAGCTCTTACCTCTGCAACAGGACAAAGTCAGTCTCAGTAGGCAACTCCGTCTCCCCTCCCCATCCTTTCTGGGGTACCCCATGGTCTATTCTTGGCCCAGTCCTTTTTTTTATATTTACTAATGACCTTCCAAATGTCTCCCAACACTCTAGTATCCACCTCTACACTGACAACACCATCTTTTACATCTCCAGTCCCACCCCCAATTCTGTCCACCCTAACCTCCTATCTGACTTCAACTGTGTCCTCCACTGCTTTCAAGACAACTCTCTAAAGGCCAACACCAAGAAAACAGTCTCCATGATTTTCTGGACTCTCACAAGCTGGCTAAGCTGCACCCCCACCCTTCCTTCTCCACCTTGGATGGTTCCACTCTTGACTCTGTAACCTCCTATAAACCTCCCCCTCCTCATCCTCACACACCCAGTACACAACCCCTCCATGCCCATCCTTCCTTCTCTTTTTCTGCGGTCTCCCTAGAAGAAACACTAATGGCCCTTCTCTCTCTTAATCCTTCCAAAGGCTCATCACCGGATGACCTTGACCCTAAACTCCACTACCTTTCAGCTTCTGCTACAGCTTACCCTCTCGCCTTGATCTTAAATTTTTCCTTCTCATCCTCATCTGTCCCTTCATCCTGAAAACATGCAGTGGTCCTCCCTCTCCAAAAGGGTAGTGACCCCTCCTCCCATGCAAATTGTTGCCCAATCTCCCTACTCCCTGCCCTTGCTAAACTCCAAGAACACCTGGTCCTCTCTCAGCTAACCTTCTTCCTCGATGACCCTTCCTTTTTTACCCCATTCCAATCTGGTTTTCAGAAGAACCACTCCACTACCACCTCCCTACTCAGGCTCACTGACTCCCATCCTCACTGGGATGGATAATGGCCTCATTACCTCTGCCATCTTTGTCGACCTCACCAAGGCATTCGACACAGTCTTCCATGCCCTACTTCTTGACTCCCTTACGGCTGCTGGGTTGTCTGCTTCTGCCCAAAACTGGTTTAGAGCTTACCTCTCAGGCAGAACACAATCAGTCAAGATCCAGGATACAATCTCTCCCCCCACCTCTCTATTTCCACTGGAGTCCCACAGGGGTCGGTACTTGGCCCCATTCTCTTCTCCATCTTCCTAAATGACTTGCCCTCAGTATGCTCCCCCTCCACCTCTGTCCATATGTATGCCAACGAGACTGTCCCGTTCTGGTCTGGCAAATGCCCTGCTGATGTTGCAACCACAATTCAGCTTGACTTCCACCAGGTTCATTTATTGTTTGCCTCACATCAACTATTCCTAAATGCCAAAAAGACTGTCTCCATGACCTTTGGCACTAGGCCGAGACTCTCTATGCTCCACCCTTTACCATCTTTCCATATCATTGATGGGACAATATTAGAGGACACCTCCTCATGCAGATACCTTGGGGTTTGGTTGGATCAACACCTCAACTTCTCTGGCCACACTGATGTCATCCTGAAAAAATTGCGCCCCAAGCTTGGTGCCTTATTCAGGAACCGTAGTTGCATCCCTCCTACAGCACAGCGTGAACTAGTCCAGGAGATGATCCTCCCTATTTTCGACTACTGTGATGTAGTCTATGGTGCCGCTCCCAAATCCCCCCTAACCAGATTGGACACTCTACTTAACTCCTTCTGTCGATTTGCCCCTGATGCTCCATCACGCACTCATCACTGTAAGTACTCTTTTAGAACTGTAAACAGTTGCTTTTGACTGCTCAGAATAAACTAGAAGGGGAAGGGATCAGATCCAGTTTGGTGCATTAGCTGCTTCTTGCTGCTTTTAAATTGCTTCTTGTTGATTTCACTTGGTAGCAGGTATTTTTTTTTCCTTTCTTACTACTTCTAAGGGGCTAGCAGGATATTGTTTTGGGGCTGTTGGAATTCTGAAACCTATTTTGGTGTGCTGTAAGTGGGCTGATTTGTCTTGTTACACTTGGTAGCAGGCTGTTTTTCTTACTTCTTAAAAGGGGCTAGCAGGGAACTGTTTAGGAGTTGTTGAAACCTTGAAACTTATTGTGGTGTGCTTTAAGTGGGGGTGTCATTTCTTTAAATTGGAGGCCTCTTTCTTCTGATTTCAAACCTATTTGGTGTGCTTTTATTGGGGCTGTTCCAGTGGGGCTGTTTCTTTGAATTGGAAACCTATATCTTCTAATTTCAAGCCTATTTTGATGTGTTGTTGGTGAGGCTGTTTGAATTAGAGACCTGTTTCTTCTGGTATTAAACCTATTTTTTATTGCTTTTAGTGGAGTTGTGATTGTTTTTTGCTGTCTTCACTATTTGCAATGTTTAGTGCATAGTGGGGAAAGGGTGCTAATTGTCTGGTCAGAAGCCTCAGCTACCTGATTGTTTCTGGAAGGCACGGGCTGGTCCCACCCAACCCGTCCCAGGTCCATTTCTTATATACGGGGGCAAAAGAACATGCACCTGTCATAACAGAAGCAGACATGCAGGAAAGAAACAGCAGCAAGTGAAGAGGTGACTGCTATCTCCATGGAAGGGAAGTAACTGCAACACAAGGAGCTCACATTTTTACCTGTTTGCATTGTGGAAAGGAGGAGTAGGAGTTAGAAGGAGGCTGTGCAATAGTTGCTTACAGTTTCTTTTTGGGCATGGACAAGGGGGTAGGAACCTAAAAGGCAGCTGCTCAATTTACCTAAAGTGTATGACAAGGGGTAAGGGAAATTGAGAAGGAGAAGAATGTTTTGCAATGATGGGGGAGGGAGACTGGGGGATTGGTATCCTTCCTCTGGAAGGGTGGGGGGTCTCTGGTGGGCAATGAGAGCAATGAGTAGGGTGGTAAGCTGCAACAACTACAGTGCGCCAGTCTTTCTAAAAATTGCATGGGGGTGGGGGGATGTTTAGTGTGCAACCAAACAGAGAAATTTAAAAAGGAGATTGAGGGTCTGCAGGAGGAGCTAAGACAGGCAAGGCAGACGGGGGAAGCTATAGCCCAACACTAGAGGGGAGAGGGGAGATGAGGAGGGAGCGCAGTTTGGGCCAACAGGGGAGGAGAGGGTCAGAAGAAGGGAAGCAGAGATGGGGGTCCCAGGCCCAGGCCAAGAAGAATGGCGTCAGGGGAAACCAGGTCAAGGGAAAAAAGGCAACAGGAAGGAGGAGAAAGGGACTTGTGAGGGGAGGAGGAGAAGTGGCAACAGTCATGGAGTCGAACGGAAGGAATGGTCTACTATGAGGAGAAAGGAAGCAGGCATTGGAGAAGGGTCTTCAGAACAATTGTTTTGCAGTACTAGAGGGGAAGGAAGAGGAGGGAGGTGATGAAATTGGAGGAGTAACTGATAGAAGTCCGATGAAACTGGAGAGGGAAGTTCTAATGGGGAAATACAACAGTAGCAGAAGGGGGAACTACCGTGCAAGAGGAAGAGGAAGGAAAGCAAGCAGTTAGTAAGGGGTTGGAATCTTAGTGCTGGGGGGACTCAATACTAAGAGGAGTCAGGTGGGGTAGCAAAGGGGAGAGGCATAGTCACATTTGGGTTGAGGAGACCATGCCAGGAATGAAAGTAGAAAGGGTGGGACAATCTGTTCTAAAATATGCTAGAAGGGGTAGGGACATGCTTCATTTAATTATACATTTGGGGACGAACGACCTGGCTGACAAGACGGTAGATATAGAGGTTTGAGGAACTAAGACAATTATGTGAGGGAGCAGGAAGAGCAGTAACTTTCTCAGAGATAATTCCAGTGCCCAGGGCAAGCACAGCAAGAAACCTGAGAATAGAGGAATTTAATGGATGGCTAAGAACCTGGTGTCATGCTAAAAGGTATGGGCTGGTGGGGGGTGGAGAGGGACCTGGGATGGCAGTAGTCTCTATGCCAAGGATAGGCTACACCTGAGCAAGGAGGGAAAGAAAGTGTTGAAACAGAGGATGGAGGAGTACATAGAGGAAGTTGGGAATTTAAGCTAGGAGCGGGGGGGTGGCAAGTGGCAAGGGACATGCAGAGATCACAGGCTGGGAAGCCATATGAGCTTACCCCCCATAACGGTGAGCAAGGGCAAGTATTAGTGGCAATACTAGTAAAGGAGGGCAGGATGGGAGGGGCGGAAGGGGTGGAAGGTGGTTACCCTGAATGCTAGGAGCCTTGGGAAGAAAACTGCAGAGTTACAGACTCTCATGGCAGAGGGGGAGGTAGACATTGCAGCTATCACCGAAAGAAGGGCCACCCAATACCATGACTGGGACCTGTCGATGCCAGGGTACAGGATATTTTGTAGGAATAGAGTGATTGGGAAGGTGGGGTGGCACTATATGTGAGGGAAGCACTGAAGTGTGTATGGGAGGAAAGGGAGGAGGGTACTATGGAGTCACTATGGATGCAAATCCAGGATTCCAAGAATAGGACTCTCAGGATGGGAGACACAGGAGTTAGACAGTGAACTAGCGGGACAGATCAGGAGGACCTGCGAGAAAGGTAGTGTGGTGATTGTGGGGGACTTCAACATGCCAGGAGTGGATTGGAGTACCCCAACAACCAGGAATAGAAGGGAGCAGGTACTGCTGGGTACCTTCCAGGACAGCTTCCTGCTGCAAATGGTCAGCTAACCAACCAGCTTAGGGAATACCCTTGACCTTGTGCTGGCAAATGGGGACTTTGTGAGAGAACTTACAGTGGAAGAACCACTGGCGGGGAGTGACCACCACTCAGTATAGTTCACATTGGATATGGGCAAGGAAGGAGTGGAATCTGGCACAAGGATGCTGGACTTCAGGAGGGCTGACTTCAGGAGGATGGAGTAAGTGGTGAAAGGGTACCTGGCCAGAATTCAACCTAGTATATGCACTAACCAGAGGTGGGGAGCTCATAAAGCTGGGGATAGTGGAGGCAACCAGAACCTGCAACAAGGCCCAGAGCAAGAAAGCTAGGGCAAAGAAACCTAGCTGGGTGAGCAAGGAGGTCATGGAAAAGGTAAGGAGGAAAAGAGCTGCCTTTAATAGGTACAAAAAAACAGGGAGGGGGAGGACAAGGAGGAGTACCTGAAGGAATCAAAGGAGGTAACAAGGGCAGTAAGGGCAGCCAAAGTGTCTACGGAGCTCAGGCTAGTGCGGGGCATTAAGGGGGAGAAGGACATTTTCAGGTACATCAGGGAAAAAAGGAACCGTGAAGACCATATAGTAAGGATTAGGAAGGAGGGGGGGTTGGGTGGAAGCAGGGGGTGATAAGGCAGAAGCACTAAATGATTACTTCTGCTCGGTATTTACTAAGGAGAAGGGCAGGTGTGATACCCCAGGGGGAGAGGGAGGGCAGAAATGGTGTGTATGTGACAGATGGGGAAATCATGGAGGGCAGGGTTCTGGAGGGTTTGAGGGCACTGAGGGGTGGACAAGGCACCAGGCCCAGATGGCATCCACCCCAGGGTACTGTAGGAGCTGGCAGGAGACTTTTGGCAAACCTATTTAATGCCTCACTACATTCAGGGTGTGTACTTCAGGACTGGATGATGGCTCATGTGGCGCCCCTCCACAAGAGTGACCCCAAGGATGAACCTGAGAACTACAGACCAGTGAGCCTCACATCCATCGTGTGTAAGCTGATGGAGACTATCCTGAAGGAGAGGCTGGTGGCCCTCCTGGAGGTCAAAGATCTACAGGGCAGCAGAAAGCATGGCTTCGTACATGGCAGATCCTGCCAAACCAACCTGGTGGAGTTATGACTGGGTAACTAGGCAACTGGACAGTGGCCATGCAGTGAATGTCCTGTACCTGGACTTCAGTAAGGCATTCAACTCAGTGCCACACAGAAGGCTGGGAAGTAAGTTAGAAGGCACAAGGGTGGGTGCAAAGTTGGTGAGATGGGTAGGGAACTGGCTTCAGGGAAGGCAACAGAGGGTGGTGGTGGATGGGGAACTCTCATCCCCAAGGGTAGTGATGAGCGGTGTTCCACAGGGCTGGGTTGGGACCAGAGTTGTTTGGGACATTCATTGTAGACATATCATTGGACATCAGGAGCAAGACCAGTCTGTTTGCTGACGACATCAAGGTGGGAGCAGTGGTGGACAACCTAGGGGGATGGCAGGGGTTGCAGGATGATCTGGCAAAGCTGGAAACCTGGTCAGACACCTGGCAACTTGGGTTCAATGCCAAAAAGTGCAAGGTACTGCATTTTGGGGTGAAAAACCCAAAGAGGAGTTACCAGCTGGGGGGAGTGCAGCTAACCGAGACAGAGGAGGAGAAGGATCTGGGGGTGCTTATTATGGGGTTAATGAACAACTCAGCACAATGTAGGAAGGCAGCTGCAGAGGCCAACAAAATGCTGGGTTGTATTGCAAGGTGTATAACCTCGAGGAGGGGGGAGGTGATTCTGCCACTGTATAGGTCATTAGACCGCACCTGGAGTACTGCGTGCAGTACTGGTGCCCGTATCTGAAGAGGGACATTAAGTTACTGGGGGGGTGCAGTGCAGGGCAACAAAGATAATCAGGTGGCTGGGGGACTTACCATACGAGAGGAGGCTGAGGGAGTTGAACATGTACTCACTGGAGGAGAGGAAGGACGGGGGGGATATGATTGAAACCTTCAAGTACATGAAAGGAATAAACAAGACTGGTACAGAGGGGCTGTTCAAAGTAAGGGAGGAGAGGGACACCCAGGGCCATGATATGAAACTGAAGGGAGGAAGGCTCAGTAGGGAGATGAGACACTTTTTCATGGAGAGGGTAGCAGCCGGGTGGAATGCGTTACCAGCAGAAGTGGTATCCAGTAGAACAGTGGACTGCTTCAAAAGGGGCTGGGACAGGGTCAAGGGAGGGGAAGGGTCAAAGGAGGGGCAGCTGCAAAATCAGGGTTGCTAGCTGCACATTCGAGCAGACTTAATAGACCTCTAGGCCTTTATCTGCTGGCAAATTTTGTATGTTCGTATGATGCAGTTTATGTCCCTCTCAACCATAGAGTTCTGTAGCAGAACATGGATGCATTGTGCCAACAATAGAAAAGCAGAACATAGACATAAATTACATCATACAGTTCTAAAATGGTTCTTAGCAGCATACAAATCAAAAGCACCCACTAGGATAACCAAAAAGCCTGTAAAGCTGCACCAATTGTATACTGTAATTGAACCAGTATTAAAAAAAAAGCTTCTATTAGGGAAAAATGACTTACAGATTCAAAGCAGTTATCCTTTAACTGGGTGATCAGTAGGGATGTCACGATATATTATATATTATACAATGGCAAGGAAAAAATGTCTTCTCTCATTGGTCAGTGTGTGCCTCGGACAGTGATGATATTAAGCTATAACATCACTGTATTAAGTTCAGGCACACAACTGACCTGACAACAGTGAAAAAACCCTCCGTGCCCACACAAGCCACCGGCAAGCCAACAGTCCCTCAAGCCATCACAGCTTACACCAGCTCGCCCCCCCAATCAACAAACACACATTTTCTGCATCACTGCCACACTCTTTCAATGTATTAAAGCAAAGCAACAACATAAAAAAAACAAACGGTGGCTCCCTATCTTTGACTGCATGCTACCTGCCTGCGAATATGAAACCCGCGCGCTCGGACGTTTCAAAAAACACAAACAGTGCCAATACCATTTGAAACCCTCACCAGCTTCCCATTAAACCCAAAAACATTTGCCGTTTCACAAAAAGCACTTTTTCCAACATAAAAACGACCTGTAACTTACAGGTTCTGCTGATGTCCAGTTACGAAGCGCAGCGGGAAACCGGAAGTAAACACTCTGCCTCGATGTTTTTTTTCCACTTCCATTCCTTTCTCTCACCGCTAACAAAATAAAAAAATACCTCTTCAACTGCTTCCAAAACAAGCAGCAGGAGCACAATAATTAAATTCAAAAGATGCCACACGACGAGTGTGTTGGGGGGGAGGTTCCATCAACAACAAAGGCATATATTAGCAGCAGCACCACCTAGTGGACTACTTTTTCTCTTACTGCTGAAATAGACCTCTCATACAAAAAGCAATAAAAATATTACAAATTTTTTTTTTTAACTTTTTAATATTATTTGAAAACTAGCCATTGTATAATAGCAATAAGGCCACGACGGGTGTGTGTTATTGTGTAATAACGTCACTCCTGGAGTGGCGGAAGATTAACCCCGTGCAGCCCACACCACCCAGGAGTGACGTTATAATAACACACTGTCATATATGTAATATATCACGATAAATTGAACAGGCAATTTATTGTTAAGAAAACAATATTCTGATTATCGTGCAGCATGACACACTGTTGTGAACCATCTTAACTTTATCTCTGCTGCTCCTGCATTGTGTTAGTCTTGGGGTGTGACTGAGATTCCTGATTCCCCATTTGCCACCAGTCCCTAGTTTCTTAAAACTAGGAATGCTGCAAATGATTGTGGTACTCAATATACTGTAATATTTGTTTACACAACAAGCTCAGTTTGAGACTGTGTCATCATCCCTAGTGCTCTCAGCGTAACCATCATTTTCCTATTCTGCGCCAACCCTTACACTTCCATGAATTGATACAATATTCTAAAATGCTGGTTGTCATGATGGGTCTACTTGCATTTCTTCTCAACTAGTACTTCTGAAGTGATTTGTTTTATTGCCTCTCAAATAATGACAATTTATTTTGGCTGACTTGTGTTTGAGAATTTACCTGTTTGCTGTTGTTCACTTTCACGGACTCCTAACCAGCTAGTGACTGAAACCTTGTGGGCTACTTGGATCCACCTGATCCCAATTTGTTCCTGTTGGAAAGGTTTCAGGAGTTTGCAGGTGGCTTAGAGCTCCCGCACGACTGGTTTTCTCTGAAATGTTTTGTTACTAGACCATTCCAGGCTGCAGTTTTTGCTGGGTTTTTCTTCAGTTTGGCTTTTTTCCCCCCTGGATAATCATCTGGTGCTTACTGTAGCCTTGGATTCATCTCTCTTGCTGCAGTCATTTATTTATTTATTTGTTTGTTTACCGGGTAGGTGCACTGGCCCCAAGGACTGTTTTCGGGCTTGACTTGAGTCATGAAGATGGCACACAACAGTACAGTAGGAATGCAAATACAGTATATATAGGGCAAACCATACACATAGTTGATTACTAGGATGTCCACTCAAAGCAATGAGTACACAGTCAGCAAACAAAAATAACAAAGCAAAAGGGATGGCATGGATGACAAAATACATAAAATACAAATAAAAAAATAATTTAAAATTGCTGGAAGACCAATACATTGCAATAATGCTGTGATCAAGGGAAGCATGAAGTAGTCCAGTATGGTAGCTCCATAGAGCATTTTGAACTGGGGGATTGATGACCAAGGGCAGAGAGAGCTAGGCAAACCATTCCAGTGGGCTGATGAAGCCAACAAGAAGGCCTTTTGACTCATACAAGTAACAACAGAAGGTGTCTTGAGAAACGGGAGAGATGAGTACCTGAGGCTACAGTGGCACACTTTTAGCCTCAGCATGTCAGCAAGAGGGGAGAGCACCTTCTCCCTAACATATTTCTCTAGAAGACAACCTAGGAGATATTCATGGCGGGCCTGTGAGGCAAGCCAGCCAAGGGACTGGTAAAATGCACAGTCATCTACATGGGAATCCTATCTGTGGACAGGTATTCACTTTGATTTTTGGTTTGTCTACATTTAAACCTCTTTAAAAATATGTTACAATGTTGACTTTATAACAAATGATGCTGGTTGAAAATGAGTTGGAACTGGACATCTCGGGCACTATAGCTGGTTCTGATTCCACTTTCATTGTTTACCAGAAATGGTACTATGGATTCCGAATACTGTTTTAGAAGCACATCCAGGATTACATAAAATATTATTTAAGCGAGAGAAGTATTTCATTTATTTACATATGGTGTTTTTAAAATATTCAAAAGGTAGTGATAACATAATGAGTATAAACAGAATGTTCTGACATTCAGGCAGGTAGGTGGTGGTAGTCGACACAGCCATTTCTCATAGGGTGCTTTGGAAGAAGGGGCACCAATGTGTAGGAGATATAGAGGTTACAGCGGGGTTGCAGGAAGTAGGCTGTTGGTTAACTAGAATCTACAGCGTATCCAATAGGTAGGGAAATGGGCAGACTGGGAGGGCCAAGTGGTCCTTATCTGGTGTCAAAGTCTATGGGCTGGATATTCAAAAGGGTTGCGCCATGCACAATAGGGTTGTGCATGCACAAGTCGAAAGTGCGCCATTCTGCGATATTCAGCAGGAGGCAGTTACGCCACCGAAAACAGGCTGAGCAACAGCGCAATGCAAATGAAGGCATGCGCAACCGAAGGGGGTGGATCCATGCATAAAGAGCGCAATGCGATATTCAAAGACTTGCGCAATGCGCAAGAGCTGAACAGCCGGAAGTTACGCCCCAGCGGAAATGAGCCAAAATAAGGAAGAGGCGCAAGAACGCGACAGGGAAGACACATAAGGCAGAGAGACAGAGAAGGCCAGAGTAACAAACAGTGCAGGCCAGGGAGTGCACAGGACAGAAGAGGGGCAAGGGAAGGTGTATGGGGCCACAGAGTGCAGAGGCCAGTAGGTGTACCAGGTGCAGTGGAGGTAGCAGTCAGGACAGCGGGGGTAACAGAGCAACAACAGCCGGGGGGAACACAAGCCAGGGACATGGACAGTGCCAGCTTCCACATGGAAGCTGTAATGAGGGTGAGAAGGCATGCTGCAGGGGGACGTGGCCGTGGAAGGGCCCGTCGGCAGTACGCCCCCAACAGGCAGTACCGTGCCCACATCAGCTTTGAGCTGTACACAGATGTAGAGATCGTGGGCCGGTACCACCTGAACAGGGCAATACTGAGACGGCTCTGTGAGCTGTGCAGTGATGTGATGCAGGCACCCTCACGACGGAGTCACGCTCTGTCGGTGGAGACCAAAGTGACAGCCTGCATGTGCCTGCTCACCACAGGCACCTTCCAGAGGCCAACAGGGGACACCACAGGCATCACACAGTCGGCCACATCACGCATCCTCACCCAATTCCTCAGCGCACTGCTGCCACATGCTGCAGAGCACATCCATTTCCCCAGCACCGTGGCAGAGCGTACAGCAAACATGCAGGAGTTCCACAGGGTAGCACGTATGCCTGGCGTGCTGGGGCCATAGACTGCACCATGTGGCCATCGCACACCACCTGGCCCCGATGGGGCTGCATATAGGAACAGGAAGGGCTGTTCAGTGTCAACTGCCAGGTGGTGTGTGATGCCACTGGTGCATAATCAATGTCTGTGCCACACACCCTGGCGGAGCACATGATGCCTTTATATGGTATCAGTCCACACTGTGCCATCGATTCGAGTGAGGACATCCCCACAGGCCATCTAGTGGGTGAATGCATGTAGGAATTGCAAACATGGGGCAAGGGTGGGAATGCCACAGGTGCTATGGTAGTGGCACACAGGGATATTGGCAATATGGACCTGAACATGATACTCATCTCCACCATCTCCACACAGGTGGCAGCGGATACCCTCCGTCCCTGGCTGCTCACACCATACGGCGCCCCACTGGCCCCATTACGCTTATAATGAGGTACATGCTGCCACACGCAACATCATCGAGCGGGTGTTTGGGATGCTCAAGGCACGCTTCGATGCCTAGACACCGGCGGTGCTCTACAGTACAGCCCCTCAAAGGCCTGTGGGATATTCCTGGCCTGTTGTATCCTGCACAACATGGCCAAAGACTGTGGGATAGCCATTCAGGTTGAGGAGGGGAACAGCGATGAGGGGCGTAGCGCGCGGTGATGATAGTGATGAGCAGCCCCCTTGGGCCAATGGGACCCCAGGCTGATCCGGCAGGCCCAGCTGCACGGGACACCATCACGGAGGGGCATTATACATGACCTGCAGGTAAGTCAAGGGCCATGTACGCCAACACTGTCCTGGCGCAGCCACAGGCACACAGGTAACACACCAGGGGTGCATGACAAGGGGTGGAAGGACCAGGCACACAAACACACCATCAGGGAGGGGTGAACAGTCATATGGACACACACACACACCAGGCACAAAGCGTACATGGGCAGGTGCACAGCAGAGCAGGAACAGACATGGCAAACACACAGATCCACAGACCACACCCACCACCTGTACTGTCCAAGTACGTGTATCAGATGCTGGGCACCCTTGCACCTTGGTGTACAGTATAATACAGGCATTATCATGCACACGCACCTGTGGACAGCAGTTGGGATGGTGTGCAGGTGGTCCGTATGTCGGCGTGATGTGCAGGGCACCCACCAGTGCACTGCCCACCATGACGCACAGTGCACACAGGGCAGCACCAGACAGGGCCCGCACTGGAGACAGGTCAGTCATGTTGCACCATTCCACAGCCACGCAGATGCATGGGGCCCCACCGTGACCCAACAGCACTGGCAGGCTGAGCAGGGGCCACATGGGGTGGCACTGATGGACCACCAGGGTCCCACTGCACGATCGCGACCTTGTCCGCACTGGGGTCTGTAGTATGCAAACATACCTGCACCAGGGGTGCTCGGGATGCCACAGCAGAACCGGTGTCGACAGGCTTGGTGTACAGCAAGGCAGCTGGGAGAGGGGTGGGCGTGCTGTGTGGGGTGCGTGGTACAGGGGCACCTGCTTGTGTGCCCAATGCAGCCACGACAGCGACCAATGCCTGGGTCTGCCTGTCAATGGCGGCGGTCACATCCATCCGCATATGGACCATCTCTGCAAGGTTCAGAGCACAGTCCCTGCTGTGCCACTCCACAGCCACGCACAGTGCCTCCACGGACGTTGCAACCCGCCTTTGCAGCTGTACTGATTCCCGCAGCAGGCAGGTGTGCTCTTCAAATGGGTACTCTGCCACAACGGCATCCTGTCCCCCAGGGTATGGAAGGTCCTGATGCTCAACACCCCTTGAGGGGTGGCTGTTCACCAGGACCAGGAATGGGCATATCAAGGGCGGTGGGCATGTGCCACCGCTGGACACTGTCCCCCAGACCTGGTGGGTGACTGCTGCTGCCCCTCAACCGCTGTGCCCAGGGACCACTCGTTCCACTGCTGTGGCCACAGCAGTGCCAGACACCTGCACAGCCACGGTGCTGCCCCAGGTGCTGACAGGCACAGCCTGGGACTGTGCCGACATGCTGGCACACACGTTGGAACCAGCTAGGCCCAGGGCACGTGCTGGCCTGCTGTGTGTCCATCATGGGACACACACATGTCACTGCCCATTGCAGTCCTTGCATCATCAATGGTGCAGTGCGTGCTACAGCCACAGTCACGGCATGCTGGCGTAGCACATGCCAGACTGCTGAACACAGGCTGTGCACCCCCACACCCGACTCACCCGACACCAGAGTTGGCAGCCCGGCGTGCATGCTGGTGCAGTGCATGCTGGCTGGTGACAGAGGTGGATGGACCCTCCTCCATGTCCTGCAGGTCTTCCTCACTGCCTGGACCCACCGTCCCCTGAAGACGAACAGGATCTGTAACAGAAAGTGAGGACATGTGAGTGCATGTGAACAACCTTCCCCCCCCCAAACACCACCACCATGTCATACCGTGCAGTGATGGGCTTCCACCTGTCTGGAATCCACCTCCTGGTACACCCTCAATAGCACTCCGCTGCATTGATGCAGCCAGTCGGTCCTCAGCGGGGTCAGCTCCACCACGCTGGCTGGCCCCACCTGTACTCAGCACATGCGCCCCTGAGGGCTGCCACCTTCTCCTTCACCCTCCGGCGGTCTGTCCCCATCTTCTTTTGCATTCCTGCCGGGCGCTGGTGGCTTCCGTGCAGGTTCACTGCCGAGCTACCCCTCCCATGCCAGCCACCACGGGCCTGAGGGTGCCCGCCCGTCCACTCAGTAGTAGCTCCTCCTCCAGGTAGGCCTGGAAGAGGCCTCTGTCTCCGCCGTGGTGAAGTTGGGCCTCCTCCTCCGCCCACCATCCTCACCCTCACCTTGGCTCTGCTCGGTCATGTCGATCTGTATAGGTGGAAGTGGACACCTGTCACTGTGCAGTCTGGCGTTATCCCTGACCATTGTCCAGAACATCACACAGCATGCAACCCACCTCTCACCTGCAGTAACCGAATCTGGCCAGCGCAGCCCAATGTCACACATTTATAGCGCAATGTATGCAAATTAGGAGTGGAGCAACTGTAATGAGATGCAAATCGCGCCACTGCGCCTTTGAATGGCTGATCAGATGATTTGCATGTGTTGGCTGAATATCGCGCCGTTGCGCTTTGCGCAATACAGTTGAGCCGGCTCAGCCAATGGTGCATATCTGTGACTGTGTGGTACACTGCAATGCGCATGCCCAGGTAGCTTACGCAGGCGTCTGCCACGCTGATGACGTGCTGTGTGCGATTGGCAATTCAGGCCATGGCCACCATTGTGCCAGTGGCGCTACAGCACTGGGCACCATATGGCGCTGTGGCACTACTGCGCAATAGTCCACTGTGGCACTGGCACGCAGGTGACTGTTCACGCAGGATGCGTAGACGTCAGATGGCGCTGTGCGTGGCCTTGCATCACAGACCCTGACCTGGTGTCTGACCTTTGCCCCACTGGCTGTTCGGCTGCCGTAATATGCGGCTCTGTGCGCTGTTTGGTGACAGCGCTATGTGGCTAGACAAGCTATACGAACAGCGCGATTGGAACCTATGGTGGTCTATTGCGCAACATTTCCGATGGGGTTGCCGGCTGTGGGGTGCCATATTGCCTGCTCTACTACCACAGTAATGCGCGGGAGAGCTCCCCAGTGGAGTCAGTTGGAGGTGGCCAACCTGGTGGCAGTGGTTGAGCCTCACTTTGGGGCACTGTTTGGGGATCAGCCCCTCACCATGGCCCGCACCCATGTGTGGCTGCAGGTGGCCACTGAACTGGAGAGGGTCACAGGACGGTGCCGGTCTGCTGAACAGTGCAGACACAGGTATAGTGACCTCCGCAGGAGGGAGCCGGATGTGCTGCAATGCCTCAGGTCACGTGCCAGGAGGGGCATTGTGCCTAGGCCAGGTGGGTGTACCATCTATGCACCTGTATTCTCCGTAGGGGTGCGACTGTGTTTTGGTGGCGGTGCATGGGGATGGCTCTGCCATGGTTGGCTGTGTCAGTGTGTGCAGGTGTGAGATGCATGGGTCTGGCTGTGTGGGCAGGCACACTCACTGGGGCAGGGGCAGTCTGCTTTGGGTCACACTGATGTTTTCTCAACATTTGTCACCCACAGGCCTGGCGGAGAGGATGCAGCCCAGGCTGAGGAGGCCGTGGTGGGGCCCAGGTGGCAGCGGAGGCGTGATGGGTGGGCCACAGCGGCAGCAGCAGCAGCAGCCACAGCTGCTTGATGAGTGTGAGTGTCATTACATCATGGATGCTATTGCATGCTGGAGGGGGTGGGCATGAACACCAGCCATGGACAACACAACCATGCACAACACAGGCGACAGTCATCACTGTTGTGTCACTGCACATCTGTGTGTGCGTCACTGGTGGTCCATGCATGCACTGGGCACATGGCTGTGGAACTGGCATCCCACCACATTGCCACGTCACTTGACAGCCTTGTTTGTGCTGTGATGGACATGGGCAGTGTGTGTGTGCAGTGGTGCACATAGCTGGTGCTGCCTGGTTGGGCATGTCATGGCATGGTCACTGTGGGTGGGTGCATACCATCACAGGTGCGGGGCACTAGGCTATATGCCTTGCAGGATGGGTGGTGTTCAGGGTTGTGGACAGTCACAGCCATTGACTGTGTTCCTTTTCCTAGGGTCTCCAGCATCCTATGGCGGATGGACCCGTGCCCTCCAGCGGCTGGCGCGGGTGTCAGTCGCTACATGATCTCCTGACAGACATGCAGCACCATGGGGTCAAGCGTGCGGAGGAACCGGGAAGATCAACAGGCAGCAGGGGACCAGCCTGCCGGGCGCTGACTAAGCTTCCCTTCCCACTTCACCCAGCCCTCCCACCCTGCCTTCCCTCTCCCAGTTGTTCACCCCTACCCTTACCCACCCTACCTTGTACCCCTACCCCACCCTTGTCTTGTACATATGTATATAGATGTTGTTGGTGTTGTACATATCTTTTAATATATATATTTTGTTATGAATTCTGTGGTGGTCTCTGATTTGCAGCGGGCTATGGTTGCTCAGTTGCAGTGGTGTGCATGGCATCTGGGGTGGTAGGTCCTGAGTATGTGTGTGTGTACATGGGAAGGTGTCTCCAGTGTGGGAGTGCCTTTCAGTCAGTCTTCATCTGCTGCCGCCCACTGCTGGGTGCCCAGGGTGGGTCTGGCTTGTATGGTTCTGTGCTACACAAGGTTGCAGTGTGCCGGGTTGCATGGTGTTTACTGCAGTGACAGTCACTGCACATGGTGGTGTCTTGGGGTCACAGTGCAGGGTGTGCTGTACAGAAGGGGGCTGATGTGCACTGTGGTTGTCGACCCCTGTGTGTGGCAGTCTCAGCCTGCCAGTGGGTGTGCTGGGGTGACATGGCCCTGCTGTGCTTTGTTGGCTTGTCCCCATGGGCGGTGGATCATCCATCCCTCCCCAGTGATGCTGTGCTTGGGGTGTCTTGGTGTATTGTTAGTTCTGCAGTGTGTTCCTGTGCCCATGTGTGGCATGGCTGGTGGTGGGCCCGCCTGCCTCCTGGTTAATGCAGTTCCATTGCTCTGCTGGGGGGGCTCTGCTTGCGCTATGGCACCTCTGGACTGCTCAGCTGGGCTAGCCTTGTTGCGCTATGGTACATCATTTCTGCTCAGCTTCCCTTCCTGGTTGCGCTATGGGCGCAGTTTATGCGATATTCAGGCGTTGGCTGCTTGCAAATTGACCTTGCTCCATGTTTGAATCATAGCGATTATGTCATAAGAAAGTGACTCGCTTGCTCCCTGCTGTTGTGCACTTTTTGGGCGCAGTTTGAATATCCGGCCCTACGTTTCTACTTCCACACTTAGGCAAAATCCATTGAACGTAGCTCAGTCAATGGACATCTTCAAGCTTTGCTCCTCCAACCACCCACAGAAACAAAGATTCTGCTAGCAGAAAAGGACCTCTAGTCTGCCCTGATTTTCCCTATTCTGACACCTCTGACCTTCCTTGGTCACTGTTGTCCCCTCCACCACCACCTGTTCCCTAGCTAGTTTCCCCTGTACCTGCCCCACACATGCCTGGAGCTTTTTACAGTCTTAGTCCCCATGACTTCTGCTGGTAGGCTGTTTCAGTCGTCCATCATGCTCTCTGTGAAGAAGCATTTCCTCACATCCATTTTAAAGTCCCACCCCCCAGCTTCACGGCATGCCCCTATGTCCTGGTGCCTTCCTTTCTCTGAAAGAGACAGCCCACTTGCACCTTGTTAACCCCTGTGAGGTACTTATAAGTCTCAGTCATATCCTCTCTCACTCTCCTCTCTTCCAGGATGTGCATGTTAAGTTCCTGCAGCCTTTCCTCGTATGACTTCTTTTGCAGTCCCCATACCACTTTGGTGGCCCTCCTCTGTACCACTTCCACCCTGTCTATGTACTTTCAGAGGTGCAGCCTCCAGAACTGGACACAGTACTCCAGGTGTGGTTTCACTAGTGAGCAATACAGTGGCAATACCACTTCTCTCCTGCTGCTAAAAATCCCTCTACCTATGCACACTGACCAGCTACCTTGGGTGACCCAGATGTCCCATTCCTGCTTGGTGACTGTAAGTATCTCCCCCAACCTAAACACAGTTCCTGAGGTTTCTCCACCCCAGGTGCATTACCTTATACTTTTTGGCATTGAGACCCAGTTGCAACCCCTTAGACCACTCCTCCAGTCTCCCCAGACCCCTATGCATTCTCTCCACCCCTTTATGAGTGTCCACTCTTGCAGATTTTGGTATCATCTGTAAAGAGATACACTTTCCCTTCCAGTTCTTCTGCAGAATCGCTTATGAAGACACTAAAGAGAACCAGCCCCAGTACTGATCCCTACGGCACCCTGCTAGTTACTCCTCTGTCCCCAAATGTCTGCCATTCACCATCACCCTCTGCCTCCTATCCTTCAGCCAGTTTGATGCCCAGCTTACCAATTTTTCCCCTACCTCCAGGCTGCTTAACTTCTTCACTAGCCTCCTTTGCAGCACAGTATCGAAGGACTTAATTAAGTCCAGAGAGGCCACATTCACTGCCCTTTCCTGTTCCACCTCTCTAGTCACCCAATCAAAGAAATCTATTAGTATATACAATTGGTGGGAGCTTTCTATAGAGCCCTGACTGCCAGGGTGCTGATAAATGGCCTGCCATCAGAGGAATTTCAGCTTGCGAGGGGAACAAGACAAGGGTGTTCCCTCTCCCTGTTACGTTTTGCAATTCCAATAGAACCATTGGCTATTAAAATCAGAGGGGACCCACAATCCATGGAGTTCCAGGCCAAAAGAAGGCACGTCATACCATTACTTTATATGCAGATGACATCCTGCTTTTTCTCACGAAGCCGGAACAATCAGTGCCCACCCTTTTGCAGGTTGTGGATTCCTTTGCCAAATTCTCGGGATACAAACTGAACATAAACAAAACAGAGATTATGTATTTAGGAAAGGGGAATGGAGGGGGGGGCAACATGGGGGCTCAGTGCAGTTCAAAGGGCATTTACATACCTAGGCATTAAAGTGGGAAAGGACTTAAGAGGAATGTATGAACTAAATTATATACCCCTGGTAGAGATAATCTTGTGAGACCTCCAGAGATGGAGATCACTACTGGTATCATGGTTAGGGAGGATTAACCTCTTGAAGATGAACATGCTACCCAGAATATTATACGTGGTACAAATGATGCCAGTAGGCCTCAGGAACAAGGAAATTAAGAGCCTAGAGAAAGGCTTTATGGATTTTATATGGCAAGGGAAAAAAAAACAAGGATGAGCCTGACATGATTAAAAGCATCAAATGCAAAAGGGGGCTAGAACTTCCCAGACATAAAGGGGTACTACTTGGCCACTCAATATAGGTACATACACAACTGAGTTAACTGGGGAGATCCTGCCAATTGGCTGGACTTAAAAGAGATAGGGTGCCCAGGGAGGGTTTCAGCTTACCTGGGGGAAAATGTCTTGCGGGCATAAAAATGCACTGAAAGCCTGAACCCAATGGTCATCTCCAGTCTGGAAGCATGGAGGGACATTAGGAAGAGGTGTGGTGTTAACCCGGTAAACACTATCCTAGTCCCAGTGGCAGACAACCCTAATTTCTTACCAGGGTTGGAAGATGAAGGATTCAGAATGTGACAAGAGAGGGGAGTCAGATGTATAGGGAACCCGATTACTAGAACAGGGATGTACGCATTTCAAGATATCCAGATGGGGATGGGTATACCATCATCACACCTTTTTAGGTTTTTCCAGATTAGGAACTACTGGAGAAAATTAAATAGGCCCTTGTCAGATGACCTTACCATGGGAGAGGTGGAAAAGGAAATCTTAGGAGTGAAGGCACACAAGAAAGGACTGGTAGGCAGAGCGGTAAGACTGGACAGGATTCACTTCCAAGGGGAAATCTATCAGGTGAAGCAGTGGTGGGAAAAGGACTTTAATGTGGTCATAACTGATGCAAACTGGGAGACAATAATAAACTCACACATGGGCTTACTTTTATGCAGTAAATTCAAAGAAATGCAGTATAAATTTTTGCACAGACTGTATTACCCACCCAGCGTAGTCCATAGATTCTGCCCTGGAGTCTCTCCTATGTGTGGAAAGTGTGGGGTAGCCAGGGGTACCCTGATACACTACTACTGGGAATGCACTGGAATCCAGACATACTGGAGGGGAGTGGCCTCTGAGATTGCTAGAAAGGAGGGGCATCCCATGGAGGTCTCCCCGTGGTCACTTCTATTTGGGATAGAGGTGCAAGAGAATGGAGACTGGGAGCTGTATCCCAGGTGGATGGGGGTCCTCCTGGTGGTTGCCCAACAGGGAATACAGAATTTATGGATAACAAAGAATGTTCCAACAGTGGAACAATGGAAGAGCCTGACCCTGAAGGCGCTGTCAGTGGACAGATTAACATATGTATTAAAAGGCAAGGAGGATGGATTCTTGAAGGCATGGGAGAGATATTTGGGAGCTTTGTCCCACAGGGAAGCTGCAATCCTGCAGGAGGGGGGTACAGTATAGAGACCTGAATTTGAGAAAATAAAGTAGAAGAAAGTTGAGAGAAGGATCCTAATAGGCAAAAGGGCATAATTAATTAAATAAGTTATAACCCCTAACATGAAAATGAACTTGGATCTAAGGCAAAGCACAGTTCATTTTTCCTTTTTTTATTATTTATTATTTCTTGTTCTACTTGCTTTTTATGTTTGTTGTACCATATACATGACAGTTGTTCAGTATTGATAAATTGAAACTCACTGAAGGTATGCAAGGTTATGTCTATGTACAAACCTTAAGGAAAGACACAGAGAATGAACAAGGTATAAGGAAATAATCTTCAATGTAAAGACAGACAGCATGTGTGTTCCTGTATTGTTATTTAAAAAAGAAAATTCATAATAAAAATATATATAAAAAAAAATCTATGAGATTTGTTTGACATGACCTTCCCTGGTAAGCCATGCTGTCAGTGGTCCTGCAGCCCTTTTTAGGAATAGAGGTAGATGCACTGTTATCAGTAGCAGAAGCAGAAGCCATCTCCTCTAACTTTTTAGCCCTTTTTCTTAAAGTTTTAAGACAAAAAGTCTTGCAAATCTCACAATTAGCAAAAATATGACTGGTACCCAAACAGGAAATACAAAGGGAATTTCTGTCTGCTTTTGCTATAATCTGCCCACATGACTCACAATATTTTAAACCAGTGGGTCATGTGCATTTTTTAAGCTTGTCTAAATGGACCTCTGACATTGAGTAAGACAGTAAAAAGCAATTGTAAAACTTTTAATAATACCTCGGAACCGGAGGTTTTAAATTTAAACGAGCACTACTCAGTTCCTGAAAAGAAAAGGAAAGGAACTGAAAATTACTTTAAATTTAAATAAAAATAAAGCGGTCAAAGGAACCGACCACAAATACAAACTTTAGGTAATAAAGTTGAGGTAAACCTCGCCAAAAGATGTGGAATCCTCGGTTCCAAGGAACCATGAGGGAACTGCAAATAACACAAAAAGCTACTACAGTTATCAAAAAACTAAACTTCTAAGGCAGCAATTTAAAATTAAACTTAAAATGAGTACTTATCTACACAGATAATTTATTCTGAAGACAGTTCAAGGAGAGCTCTCTGGGATGTCCTTACTAGGCAGGCAGAGTAAAGAATCTGAATCACTCAGAGTGCAGCAATTGCTAGGGCAGCAGTTTAAAATTGACATGAGCCAATTGAGAGTTCCATCATTTGCATATAATTCCATCTCTCTGGGCAGTTCAACACAGGAGACTGACTGCATCAGTTTAATCATAATGAATGATTCCTGGGGTTAGAAGTAAGCTTTTTTTTTTGCCATAATAGTTTTTATTTCTATTCAATTTTCAACAAATACAGCTGTATTTCTCAACAGTACATTTATATATACATTTCAAGAATTATGTAACATATAGAGTACTTAAGCAAATATATTAATACTTATGAAGCACTCAAGACTCTAAGCATCTAAGCCTGATGCTTTTAGAACTAACATCAGGAAAAGAAAAAGATTTACTACTAAATACTTTAGTTAAATAACCTACTATAATAACAGTAATATCCTTTAATTTATTCTTCCTGTTTCATCTCAGCACCATAAAAGGAGACCATATCTTGTAATATGTGTCGAGTCTATCCTGCATGGAATAATAAATGATTTCATTGTTGGAGATGAAATCCATCTGATTATATCATTCTTGTAGAGAGGGTGCAAGGAGGTCTTTCCAGTGTTTTAAGACAATTCTTTTAACATTTAGTGCGGCATGGCATATCCAAATTTTTTGATGTATTCTCAAGTCAACATTTTCTGGGAATATTCCTAAGATAAATATAAGTGCAGAGTGTGGTATGTGTGTATTTGTGACTCTGGTACACAGCTTACTAACTGTATCCCAGAGATTAAATAGTTTGGAGCAATCCCAGAGTATATGTGCAAGATAGGCCTTGTCACAATTACACTTCCAACATCCTGGCTTATCCAAGTAACCTAATGTATGCAATTTATAGGGCTGAGATAAAATCTAGGAGGGACTTTGAACTGAATTTACCTACCTTGAAGTTCTTTATAGCTTCAAATGGCCACTGCCCATGCCTCTTCCCACTCCTCCATAGGGAGTTCCAAGGACAAATCCTCCTCCCAAGACTCTTTGGCCTTGCGTGTTAAACAAGAAGACCCAAAATTGCTGGCTAGAATTTTATAAGCGATGCTGGCTCCTTTCCTCAAGGATCCTAGTTTAACCATTTGACTCCATTCAGCATTGTAGGGCAGTGTGTAACCTTCTGACAACACATTTTCCCTCATTATTTCCCTCAGAGATAAGCAATGATGAAAATAATATCTTGGCAGTTTAAATTTTTTCCTGATCTCCTGAAAGGAGTATAGAACCCCGGTTTCTTGATTAATTAGATGGCAAACTTGGAAGATACCTGTTGCTGACCAATTTGTGTTTGTAAGTCCTTTCTTTTCTCCTGTGATTACAGTGTTTTCCCATAAAGGCATGATCGGAAGGGCTGTTCCCTCAGGATTTAATATTTTATAAATTTTTTTAAGAGCAAGTACTGAACCTTTTATACATGGGTTATCTTTCACTTGTGTGTAGGGATTGTCCTATACATAAAATCCGTGAGGCTGTTTGGTTTTAGAAAACATTTGTCCATATGTAACCATAAGGGCCTAGTTTGGGAATGATCCAATATGTTTTCTGTCCTATCCCTTATGTGTATCAAAGATTGTTTAAATATAAGAGCTAACTGATATCTCTACCACCAAGGAAAGGCAAAATCTCCCATACTTTATGGTGCTGTTAGTTTTGCGATTCCCAATCTTGGCTGTGTTCTTCCCCCAATGAACTTCCTAAAAGTCCTATTTAATCGTCTGAAGAGTTTGATGTTGAGTAGAGTAGGCAAGTTCTGAAACAGGTAAAATATCTTAGGAGCCACTATCATTTTTACTGCATTTAGTTTGCTCCACAAGGATAAATTAAGTTTATCCCACCTAGCTAGACCTAACTCTATGTCCGCTATTATTGGTAAATAGTTAATATCTAGAATTTTACTCAAGTCAGTTGTGACCTGAATCTCTAAATAAGTAATAACCAGCTTGAACCACTCCATATTTAGACTATTCTCTGAGTTTTAGTAATTTGTGTCAAGTTAAGTTGTAATACCTGGGTCTTTCCCCAATTAATTTTGAGTCCTGAAAAGTTCTCAAACTCTTGAAGTACAGATTTGGCCTCACAGCATGACTGTATGGGTGAGATAAGAGTCAATAACAAATAATCTACACATGCAAATGATTTATGCTCAGTCCTGCCCAGTGTGACTTAGTTAATTCCAGCATTTATGTCTATTGTTCTGATTTTTTTTAATTTATTAAAAGTCTAGGAATTACAACCCTTTGAGTCAGGGACTCATTTACAAAGGCTCCACATCTTACAGAAAATGAAGACAAATACAGAGAATAATAAAGACAAATGCAGAGAATAAAATACAGAGACATAGTGCATAACAAATACATAGAGCAACACCAGCGGTATGCATAGTACAATCACACAATAGAATCAAGTACATATTCAGCATAGAAACTTGTCATTACAGGGAATGAGGAGTTATCTGCAGTCACAGTTGGAGCTGGACATAATGTAGTCATGTATCTCAGTTTTAAAAGGCCCCAGTCTGGGAATTGATAGGGTAGGCCCAGGGATTGAGTTCATCCAGAGTTGAGCCCTATAGCGAAAGGACCTTTGGCCAGCACTGGTCTTGACAAAAGGGATGTGAAAGGCAGTAGTGTCAAAGTGTCTTGTGGCCCGTCTCAGCAAACTCGGTTGGAGAAGTGAAAGACAGCCAGAAGGGGATAGACCCAATTGGATTTTTTTGGCCAGTAGGGAGGACTGGTAGAATAGACATCTCTGAAAGTTAAGCCACAATGAATGCTGGTAGAGGCAGGTGTGCATGAGCCATTCACTGCCTGTGGCCAGTCGGCAGGCCTTATTCAGGGTGCGTTTGATATTGGACAGGGTGGTGTCAGAGGCGGCACCATAGATGATTATGCCATAGTCTACCAGGGAAAGGATGGAGCTAGAGATGGCTAGTTGGAGGGCATCAGGAGGGAGACAGGGTCTGAGTTTATACAGGAGGCCAATTCTGGTATTAATTGCAGAGCATGTTGATGCTGTAGGTTCATGGAAGGTAAGAGCCAAGTCAAGGGTGACCCCAAGATATTTAAAGCTGGTAACTGGTTCCAAAGTGGTACCCTGGGAATTTTGTATAGATAGGGTGGTCAAGTTGCGTTTATGTTGAGGGTGGGTGAATAGCATGACCTTTGTTTTTTTATACCTGAGGACAAGCTTGTGGGAGGCAAACCATGATTCTGTTTCTGTGAAGGAGTCCTGTAAGGATATTTGTAGCTGGATAGGGTCTGGGAGCCAACTAAATAGCACTGCATCATCTGCATAGAGGAGGAGGCATCCAATGGAGGCCATAGGAAGGGAGTTTAAGTACAGCGAGAAAAGGAGTGGTCCAAGGATGGATCCTTGAGGGACACCCAATCGGACAGGAAGGTTAGTGGATAGGGTGTTACTGAACTTCACTTGCTGGGTATGTCCGTAAAGATAGTTGGAGAACCAGCCAGCGACCTCTTGGGATATGCCAACAGAGAGGAGGGAGTTTATGAGGATAGGGTGATTAACTGTGTCAAAAGCCTTGGAGAGATTGATATAGACAGATCCAGCCAAGGCTGTCTGGTCTAGGGCATCATGGATAAAGGAGGTAAACTCCAGCAGGGCGGTGATTGTGCTGTGTCCTTTCCTAAAACCATGCTGTTGCTGGCACAGTAGGTGATGCGAGTCCAAATATTCATTAAGTTGATCAGCAACAATTTTTTCCAATGCTTTTGAAAGGGGAGGAAGGATGGAAATGGGCCTATATTTATTACTAGAGGTACAATCACCATTTTTATGTACTGGAGTAATAACCACCCATTTCCACTGTGAAGGGAACTGCCCTAGATACAGAGACATATTGAGGATTTTAATTAGGGGTGTTAGTACTGCATCAAGCATTTAGGAGAGCAGCTTTGCATCAAGGGAGTCACCACTCTGTCTAGTTTTACCAAGGAACATGGAGAGATAGGTGCGTGCAACACTAGGGGAGATCATCCTAAAGCAAAAGGTGGGGCACAGGGGTGGGGGTGGGAACTGACTAGTAGATGCAGAGAAGAAGTCAGGGGAGGATAGAACTGAGGTCAGAGAAAGACACATTAAAAGCATTCGCTATCTTGCTAGGGTCTTGGGTGGGAGTCCCATCAATAATCAGCATGGAGGGAGGAGGGGAGGAGGACTTGCCACTTAGTTCCTTTATATTCTCCTAGAACTTTTTTCTATTTCCCCAGGTGGCAGTAAGTTTGGCCTGATAATATGCTGCCTTAGCCTGGCGGATAACCCAGGTGAATGAGTTTCAAGCAGCACGGTACAGTTGGCGGTCAGAAGGGCAACCAGACTGCAAGGCACAGTACCATAGATTATCATGGGCCATCATTTGGTCAAGCAAGGATCGATTTATCCATGGAGAGGATTGAGTTTTTACTATCCGCTTTACAAAAGGGGCAAAGATATCACAGGCGGTTTGGAAAGAGCTTACGAAGAAGGACAGAGCGGCATCCACCAAAGACTAGTGACTGAGAGGGAACCAGTCAAGGTTTAGGAGGTGGTTGCAGAAATGTACCAGGGATCCTTTCTTTAGCTGATCGTGTCTGGAGATCCTCGGTGGGGGGGGGATTTCCAGCTGTTAGACCAACAACAAGTGACTGGGGAATGCTCACTGAGTGAATATGGGAGGACCTGGACATCCTGTATCTGCTCAGGATGATTCATGAAGGTAAGATCAATGAGGGAACTAGAGCCCCTATTGTAGTTTACCCTAGTAGGGGACAGTACCATCTGAGATAGATTTTGGGCTGTGGCTGCATTCCTCAGACAATACATCTGGGGGGCAAGCCAGTTTGTGTGAAATCACCGAGAGCAACGATTTCTGAGTTTTTGGGGAGCTGGGCGATTATGTTTAGGATGGATGTGAAAGCATCCTTCTGGTCATGAGGAGGTATGTAGACTGACATTAGGTAAAGAGATTTACCAGAGTTGCCAACAGCAACCTTTAGGGTGAGGGTCTTGGCACCTGCTCTAGGGTGCATTGTTTCAAGTTTGACGCCTTGCAAGTAGTCCTGGAGGTACAGTGCACACCCCCACCCCTCTTCCCCAGTCTATCAGATCTGAACAATGAATAGCCCTGCAGGGTAACAGCTGAGTCTAGGGTACTCTGTGGCAACCACATTTCGGTTACAGCTAGGGCATCAGGGTTGTGGAGGCAAACCCATACTTGGAGTAGGGCAAATTTCTTTTGGAGACTGCATATGTTGATGGCGGCCAGCATGAGTCCTTTGGATTGCACTGGTTTGCAAGGGGTGGGGGCAACGGGGCCTGGATTTGGGTGTATGTTACCCATGAGTAGCAGCAGGATAATAGAGATCCTGGATAAGATGCCAGAATAAATAAGTAGGGTGACAATGGACATCCTTGCCTGGTACCACAAGCTAATTCAATCTGAGGAGAAAGAACACCGTTCGTTATAACTTGCATTGTTGGTTTTTCATAAAGCATGGAAACCCATTTGGTAAATTTCTTCCCAAATCCGAATTTTGAAAGTGTTTTAAACATATATTCCCATTTAACTGAGTCAAATACCATAAGGATATCCAGTGATAATGCTATAAATGTTTTTTGGACTTGTTAATCCACCAGAATAAATTGAGAAGCCTGCACATACTATCTGCCCCAGATTTGTTTTGGATAAACCCTACCTGTTGTGCCCCCAATTAATTTAGTTATAACATTTTGCGTTCTTTTAACTAGAATTTTAGTTAAAATTTTATAATCAGTATTCATTAATGATATCGGTCTATAATTGACATATTCTAAAGGGTCTTTATCCTTTTTTGGTAATAAGGTAAGGTCTCGCTGGTTTCAGCCTCCAAAAAAGTATTATGTAGCTCAGGGGCAAGTATGTCCGCAAACTTAGCATGGAATTCCCTTGGGAACCCATCTGGACCAGGAGTTTTACGCATAGGCAGATCTTTTTTAGCTTGTTGTACCTCTATTAATGTAATTTCCTTTTCCAGTACCTCTTTGTCCTTGTGTGATATTGTTGGAATGTTGATGTCTGAATAGAATTTCTCCAGCTTATCTGAATCACACACATCCTTGTTGGCATATATGTCACTATAAAATCTATAAAATTCTCCATTTATGTCCTTATTGCTTGTGAGGACCTCTCCCTTGTAGACCTAACCCCTGGTATTAAATTCTGTTGTTACATTTTTTTTAATCTTAATGCTAAAAGCTTACCTGCTTTGTCCCTAGCTTCCCAATACTTTTGCTGCATCCTGAAATGAGCATGTTCTGCCTTTTGGGAAATAATTTTGTTATTTTCCCCCTTGATAACCATAATCTTATGAAGTAAACCCAGTTGTGGGGTCCTAGCTGCCTTAAATTTTTTCTCTAATTCTTTCTCTTTCTCCATCTCTTTTTCCCTTTCTTTCTTTCTTTTAGAGGAAAAACTTATGATTCTTCCTCTGATATAGACTTTGTATGTCTCCCAGAGACAAGTTTACGAAACTTCATCATCATTTATTTCAAAGAATTCCAATGTTTGTGTAGAGATCCACTTTACGAATTCCTTATCTTTCAAAATGGAGTTTAGCCTCCAGCAATGTATTTTTTCCCCCTGAATCATATAGTCCTAGTTGCACCCCTACCATAGCATGGTCTGAAATTATAATATTATCTATTTTGGCTTCTGAAATAGATGAAACCCCAACCTGCCTGAGACCAGAATATAGTCAATCCTGCTATAAGATAGGTGTCTACCTAAGTAATAAGAATAGTCTCTACCCTGTGGATGCACAAGTCTCCAGGTATCAGAAAGGCCCAGGTCTGACAACACCTTTTGTAATGATAATCTGGCTTTAGTGACTAATTGTATTGGCTTAGTGGAAGATCTATCCAGAATGGGATCTAGCAGTTCATTAAAGTCACCCCCCACAATCAGCTCATATTCTGTGAAATTATTCAGAATTGCTGTTAGGTTATTAAAGAAAGTTTCTCGACCTCCATTTGGTGCATATACGTTACAGAGGGCAATTTTATGACTGTTCAATGTCCCAGTTAGAATTTGGTATTGCCCCTCTGCATCAGGTCAAATTTGAGTGTTTACAGAAATGTATTCCTAATACTCAACCTTAATTCAATCACAAATAGCTTATTAATTGGAACAAAAAATTATCTGACAATAAAAAAAAATATATATATATGGATAATAAAGTAAAGTAAAACAAACAAAAAACCCTTAATAACAGTAGGGTGTAAGCTACTGGTAAACTTCTAACCACCGAACTTTAAAGTCCAAGGTGATGATGTAACTAATGGTCTTAACGCTTGGTCTTTCCTGTTTATGCTATGCCTTATCCGTTAAATAATATGGAATATTTTAAACTAACAGTTATATTAAATGTTTAAAAGCATTAAGTATAACACCAATATATTATTTAAATAAATATATCGACTATAATTACAACTTTATAATTGTCTATTCATATTATACAATACCAGATAATCTGCTATTGTTTTTAACTAAGTCACAACCAGCACTAACCTTTAGAAGTGACCTATGCTGTCTTAGACCCTTTATGCATGGAATTAAGTTGTGAAAAATTTGAATAATAAGATTGTCTTACCGTACATTTGATACAGTTCACCTAACTCCAGTTCATAGACTTCAAGAAGGCGCATTAGGTAGCGGCAAACATTACGCATCATAAAACAGGGTATTCCTTTCTCAACTCAAACTCAGCCTGTTATGTAGCCTCACACACACCCTCTTGACTCCATTATCTCTAGTATTTAGCTACCATGAGTATTCAACTGTTGATTGCTCTTCCTCCTCTCTATGATGTTCATTCCGGTCACCACCATCTACATCCATTGTAAAGCCATAACCACAACTGAGAGAGAGAGAGTAAGAACAAGAGCTGGCCACCATCTTTCTCGTTGACACTTATGCTGCACTCAATATATTTGCACAACACTTTTGCAGGACCAAACCATATGAAACTAAAGTGATGTCAAGGTCTTTGGAACCCTCGGTAACCTAGCCGGCAGACCCCATGTCCTCCTTCATGACGTGGATGTTTGATATTGCAGACAAGCGCCTTCCATTCATTGATTAGCCAGTCCTTCGCCCCTCTATCAGTTATCTATACTACAACAGAATTGTCAGAGAGTGACCAGAAGCCCATCTTTTATTTATTAGCTTATTAAGGAGGGTGGCAACACACAGCTACTTCAGAACCAAATTGGGGGGGGGGGAGTTTAAGGCACACACAATTATTTGGTCCATGTATGAGGAGTCAGACTACACCCTGAGTTGATAAATACATAATTGCTGCTTCCCAACACTGATATTTCAAACTATGGCAAAACGTTCATTTATTCCCCCCCCCAAAAAAAAATAACTGTATCCATACATACATAAAGGATCTACTTTATATTTCTATGCAATAGTATTAAAACTATAACTTGCTATACCAGCAGAATTAGCAAGGATTTTAGACTGGTACTTGCATGTGAGGAAATGTTATACATACAACAATACTTAGCCGGCAGCAATTGTATTCCTTTTTATCAGTACCATCAAGTTATACGGTTTTGAATAATAAGAATATGTTTGACACAAATGATGCTTAAATGGTATCTCACCCCTTGTATTCCACTCAAGAGATCTAGCACTCCAACCTCTGATGATATAAACAATCTCGCTATGCAGCCATTTGACACCATGTGGCATTCAGACTAGAGTGTAGCAGCGGAAGTGCTCGTGTGGAAATGGACAAGCCTAGTTCAGAAAGTCCTTCCAATAAAACTGGAGACTGCACCGTGGCCTTTTTCGCAGTGGGGAGATTAATCAGGATCTCTGCTGCTTCCGCCTCAAATGAATTTTCCAGCGAAGTGTTATTACAGAGCACAGAGTTTCTTTGCCTGCTTCTGTTCCTACTTCTTCGTCTGTGAGTGGATTGAGAAGATTGCCTGCCTTGCCTCAGAACTGGGATCACTCCCTTGGAGGTAGATTTAACTTTCTTGTAGTTTGATGATTTCCATGTGTTCCCCTCATTAGCCTTAGTTTTTGCAGCCTCTGAATAAGAAAGCGGTGTGGAGACTATAGGTTTAGCATTTAAATTTATTTGCAAAGAAGCCGAGGGAGAAGGGTAGGCTTCCACGGATTCCACTGGGGCCACGTATTCAGCATCAGCAGTGTGAGTATGAGGGCAAGAAGCAGTGGATGGCTCATGCACTGTTCTGCTCATATTTAAATTAGAATTAGTTTGTCAGTCGCCAAAGACTGAGATTACTGAAGAAGAGCTATTTTCTTTAACCATATGTATGTATTCCCAAGCATCTTCCACTGTATTAAAAGACACTACCCCACCTCCTTGCTCCCTGATTTGAAATATTGCTGGGTACTTAAAATTATACAGGATTCCCATCTTTTGACATTCTTGTTTCACCTCATAAAAACCTTTCCTTTTGACCACCAGCTCCGACGAAAAATCTAGATACATCAGAATTTTAACTCCTTGGCACTGTAAAGGTTTCCACTCCCTGGCTATTCTCAGTATTTCCTCTTTTATAGAGAACCTTAAAAAGTAAGCCACAGTTGGTCGAGGTCACTTGTTTTGTGTGTTTTTTGGTCTGAGCGCCCTTTGAGCTCTTTCAGTCTCTACTGACCAAGCCCATTGGACATTCAAAAGTTCAGGAATAAAATTCTGAAGAAAATTAATCATGTTGCCCTCCCATCCCTCGGGCACTCCAATAATTCTAATGTTGTTCCTCCGACCTCTATTCTCCAAATCATCTACTTTCCCTAACAAGTATTCAATCTGCTTATTTTGTTTTTGTGCAACAGTAGTTAAATAAGAGATTGCTTCTTTGAGTTTGCTGAGTTGCTGACAGTTATTACTCACATCCTTTTTTACTACCTCAGTTTCTAGTTGCAACTGCAGAAGTCACTGAGACCTGGGCCACTCAAGAGCACAAGTGGGACCTAAATCTGGAGGGCTACACTATGTTCAGAAAAGATAGGGGAGGGGAGGGGGTGGTGTAGCACTGTTAGTCAGAAATGGCATGGGTATTGGTGGGGTAGAGGAGGCAGAGGGGAACATGGAGGCTATTTGGGTCACCTTGCTGATGTGGGGGGGTAAGAGAGTAAAGGTCGGAGTGGTATACAGACCACCAGCACTGGCGGAGATCCTGGAAGAAAGTTTGGTGGAAAATCTCGAGGGACACTGTAGATTGGGAAAAGGAAGGGTAGTGGTAATGGGGGACCTCAACATGCCAGGAACAAACTGGGGGACTATGATGTCACCAGTGGCCAGAGAGCAGAGGCTGCTGGATGTCTTCCAGGATGTGTTTTTGACACAACAGGTAGGTGATCCAACTAGGGAGGCCAGCACTGGATGTGGTCCTGGCGGAAAGTGATCAGATTAGGGGCCTAGAGGTGAGAAACCCATTGCTGGGGAGTGATCATGCCACAGTCTGGTTCTTCCTGGACCTGGAGGGGGGGAGGAAAGCCGAACAAGGATGGTAGTAACTGACTTTAGGGGTGCAGACTTCAGAGAGATGGGAAGGATCCTTAAAAATCATCTAGACAGGATAAGGCCAGATATGGATGCTGACAGCAGATGGGGGATCATTAGGAGGGGAATACAGGAGGTTCCCAGATCCTTCACAAGAGAAAGGCATAAGTTCGGTAAGGCCAGAAAACCCTGCTGGTGGACCCGGGAGGTACAGGAGGTGGTGAGGGAAAAGAAGGCGGCTTATAGGCACTTCAAGTGCTCAAGGAGTGAAAGGGATCAGGAGGAATATAAGCTGACAGCCAATAGAGTGACCAGGGTGGTGAGAGCAGCTAAGGCAAAAATGAAGCAGTCCTTGGCCAATGGGATATGGGGGGGGGAGACAAGGGTTCTTTAGATACATAGGGGAAAAAGAGGAAAGTAAGGGGCAGATTAGCAAGATAAGGATAGGGGATGGTTGGGCACAGGAGGCGGAGGAACAGGCAGAAGTCCTAAATAGTACTCTGCCTCAGTTTTACCAGGGGATGGAGGGCTATGTCTTGTGAGGAGGCGAGGGCAAACTGGAGGAAGGGGTGGGACCGGTAGAGACCAGGGGCCCTGATGGGTCTGGAGAAAGGGAGTGGCCACCACAGACAGGTGGGGGACCAGCAGTGCAGGGTGAAAAGGGGGAGGACGTGGAGGCTGATATCCCGATAGAGAGAGTAAGGGAAGCCCTCCGGTCCCTTCGGATGGGGAAAGCACCTGGGCCAGATGAGATACATCCCAGGGTGCTGAGGGAACTGGCAGATGTCCTGGTAGTCCCTCTAGTGGAGCTTTTCAACATCTCTTTGAGGACTGGGTGGGTACCCCAAAACTGGAGGGTGGCCCATATCATGCCGATCCACAAGGGGGGATCAAGAGAGGAGGCAGGAAATTACAGGCCCGTTAGCCTGATGTCAGTGGTCAGCAAGGTGATGGAGGGTATTGTCAAGGAAAGGCTAGGAGGGTTACTGGAGCAAACTGGGTACTTGGACGATCGTGCCAGACAAATCTTGTTGAGTTCTATGACTGGGTGATGAGGGCCTTGGACCAGGGTAGGCCAGTGGACGTCCTCTTTCTGGACTTTAGCAAGGCATTTGATTCGGTACCCCACAGTGGCCTGCTGGCTAAGCTGAAGAAAATGGGGGTAGGGAGACTGTGGTTAAGATGGATAGGAAATTGACTCTCTGAGCATACTCAGAAGGTGGTGGTTGGAGGGTTAGTCTCATCTCCAAGGGGGGTTACTAGTGGAGTTCCCCAGGGGTCAGTGCTGGGGCCACACCTGTTCAACCCCTATGTCTCAGAAATCAGGAGGGGGATTAGGAGTGAGATGAGTCTCTCTGCAGATGACTCAAAGCTGGGTGCAGTGGTGGATGAGGAAGAGGGGAGGGTGGACTTGTAGGAGGACCTAGAGGCTCTGGAAAGGTGGTCAGGAAAATGGAAACTAAAATTCAATGTGGGGAAGTGCAAGGTTCTGTACCTGGGAGTCAGAAATCCAGGCCAGGGGAATACCCTGGGAGGAGACATGATTCAAGTCATGGAGGGCGAGAGAGACCTGGGGGTAGTGGTAGATGTCAAAATGAACAACTCAGAGACCTGTGGGAGGGCAGCGGCAAGGGCAAATAGGATGCTGGGATGCATCGCCAGTGGGGTTATCTCCAGAAAGGCAGAAGTGATCCTTCCACTGTACAACTGCTTGGTTAGGCCACACCTTGAGTACTGTGTACAGTTTTGGAGACCACATTTAAATAGGAACATTACACTCCTAGAGAGGGTCCAAAGGAAGGCAACCAAAATTATCTGGGACCTAGGGGAGAGGACCTATGAGGAGAGGCTCAAGGAGCTCGACATGTACACTCTGGAGGAGAGGAGGGACGGGGGGACATGATAGAGGTCTTTAAGTACATGAAAGGGATCAATAAAGGAGACCCAGTCAGGGTGCTCCAAAGGAAGGAGGGTGGGGCAACGAGAGGTCATAGGTGTAAGCTGGAAGGGGGTAGGCTCAGAGGGGAGAAGAGGAGATGTTATTTCACAGAAAGGGTGGTGGAGCCATGGAATGCACTGCCCAGGGATCTGGTAGAGGTGGAGAGTGTGGAAGGGTTTAAGAGGGGATGGGACAGGTACAGGGGAAGGGTAAATCTGACCAGGCCCAATACAGGTGGAACATCTGGGACTGGAGACAGTATAACCCAAGGGGGGGACACCAAAATCAGCCCTCAGTGTGAGTGCTGAAAATCAAGCAGACTCGAGAGACCATTAGGCCTATTCTGCTGGCATTTTAGTATGTTAGTATGTATCTGTGCTTTGGATTGATTGACTTCATTTATGCCCATTTTAAGATCACTTAGCATTTCCTTAAGTTGGAGTATATCAGTTTTACGTGCCATATCATTAAGAGTTGCTGTCGTAGCTGGTTTAGCATTGACATGGGAACCAGCTGTTGGCCTGCGGGAATCCGAGAGACTCCCGGCTGAAGTTGTCATTCTATGAGCCATCACGGGCGAGATCGAAATTGTAAATCAGTTATTTTGTGAAAGTTTGAAAACAAATAACCTACTCATTGCCTAGAGTCTGTAACATTAGCCAATATTACTTTCCTTTTGCGGTGCTATCTGTTTCTGTTAAAATGAATCAAAAAAATAATGGACTCGGCAAGCGCGATCTAACAGGCGACCATCTTCTTCCACACTCACTCGCGCTTCCCCGGGATGTAAGCTTAGCATTAGACTTTGTGGCCACTAAGAAAAAACTACTCACTGTAGTAATGTTGTTTCTTCTTAAGGGATCACTATGTTTATACTTTATGAAGTAATCTTGGCTGAGAGTGACACCCTGGAGATAGAACCGATGCAAATTTTAGAATACTAAATGTAGGTTCAAACTCTGCATCCACGCTTCACTCTGGCCATTGCTCAGATCTGTTTCCAAGCCACAGTGGAGCAGCGGCTAGTGAAAATATCTAAAAAGGCCACGAAAACATTTTTAGAAAAATGTTCATACAATTTTTAAAACACCAAATAAATTGAACCAGACTTGTGAATTGTTACTATATAAACAGTAACAACAAGCTTACAATTGTAGGAACTGCAGTAGTAATGCTCAAGCAATCTCAGTGAAAAAGAAACTGACTAAAAAAGGAACCAATTCTTGTGGGAACTTATTTCAGGTTCTGGAAGGGGAGGAAGGGTTAGGGAATGTAAACATAGTGAGTGATCCCTTAAAGTAAATTTCCAAGATTTCTTTGTTTGTTTTGGGACTTTATAGCTCATTACCTTGTGTTGGCACTAGGCTTTTGATGGCAGAATCATGTCTTGTGTGGGAGGGAAGGCATCGTGACTGTGGCTGAACCCGTGGCCACCCAATGCCTTCCACATCCCAGTCCACTGGTCCCGCCCCAGGCTCAGATGTTTTGTGATGACTAAGCATGGAACGTAGTGGGGTGCACCCCACAGAAGTCTATGGGGAAGAATTTCAGTCCCTTGATCTATATGTGTAAACAACCTTGGAGAGAAATGAAGGCTGCTCAACTAATAGGGCCCTATTAGCTGAGCAGTGGCTGTCATTCCTTCTCCAAGATTGCTACATATAGATAAAAGTATAAAATCTTTCCCCATAGACTTCTATGGGCGCACCCCTGTGCTTCCCTACTTAGACATCACAAAATGTGTGAGCACAGTGAGGGTCTAGCAGACTGGGAAGTGGAAGGGATCGGCTGACCGTGGGTTCGGCCACAGTTGCGACCCCTTCCCTCCTGCACAGGATGTGAAATAAAATCATAATTTTGCCACCAGGAATCTAGCATAAACATAAGGTAATGGGCCACAAAGCCCACACAGGAATCTTAGAAAGTTCCTTTAAGAAGAAACAACATTACTACAGTGAGTAATTTTTTCTTCTAACCCCAGGAATCGCTCACTTAATGTCTATACTTTATGCAGACTCAGTAGCAGTACCTTGGGAGGCTGGGTCCAGAGCCTAGTTAGGAAAAAGGGTCTGCAAGACAACAGTTCCAAAGCTGGCATCCCTTCTGGACTGTATGTCCAAACAATAGTGTTTTGTGAATGTTCCCAGGTAACTGCTTTACAAATAGCTAACAACGGGATGCCTCTTGAGGATGTCACAGAAGTAGAGGCAAGGGTGCCGGAAGATGGTAAAAGCTGAGGGGGCTGAGAATCAAAAGGGCACTTATAAGGGAACAAAGGACACTTTTTCTACTAGTTTTTCCCATACAGAAATAAAAAGTGGAGTGGCTACCGCCCCTTCCGCCCCCCCCGGTTCAAAAGGGCACTTATAAGGGAACAAAGGACACTTTTTCTACTAGTTTTTGCCATACAGAAATAAAAAGTGGAGGGGCTACCGCCCCTTCTGCCCCACCGGTTCCGGCACCTATGAGTAGAGGTACCTCTAGTGGAATGTGCCCTTAAGTCTCTTAGTGGTATTTTCTAACTTTATCATAGCAGAACTGAATGCAAAAGACTATCCAGCAACAGACAGATCTCTTTGTAGCTAGTTTCCCTTTATTAACCTCACTATATATAATGAAAAGCTGGGTACTCTGGGACTTGACCTCTTTTATCCAGTCCATGTTGATAGTCAGGACTCGCTTTAGGTCCAGGCTATGCAACTTTTCCTCATCATGACTGGCATGCTCTGGAAAAATTACATGGAGGATGGCTGACTGATTTGGGTGGAATTCAGATACTGTACCACCTTAGGCAGGAATTTTCTGTTGGTTCTAAGAACTACCATATCTCTATGAGCGATTATGTAATTTGGCTCTGTGCAAAGGGTTTGTAGTTCACTTACCCTCCTAGCAGAGGTCACACAGCCAATAATATGGTTTTCCATATGGCATACCTCAGGTCATCAGTTTCCAAAGGCTCAAAGGGAGCCTTCATAAGCTGGGCAAAGCATACACTGAGGTCCCAAGGTGGGAGAGGGTCTCTCAGTGGTGAGTATAAATGGTTGATACCTTTAAAAATTTTTTGAAAATGGATTGTGAGGCTAAAGATTTTCCCTTGCCAGCTGATATGTATGCTGATACTGCTGCTAGGTGCACCTTTAAAGTTGAAGGCAGCAGACCTAACGTCTGTAGGTGTACTGGGTATTCCAGAATTATAGGCAACCCCACCTCTACTGGTTTTATTTTTCTGGGGCACTCCAGTAAGAAAACCATTTCCACTTGGAGGAATATGCTTTTCTGGTAGCGGGTTTTCTTGAAACCCTAACTACCTTCAGGACTTCCTCTGATAGATCCAACCCAGAAAATTCTAACTCCTCAAGAATCATATCCTCAGGCATAGGGTCCTGAGGTTCGGGAATGTTATTCTACCCTGGGACAAAGTCGACAGAATGTGACTGAGTGGCAAGCTGACTGGATTCTTGATGGAAATGACCAGGAGCATGGAGTACCACTTCTTTTTGGCCCAGTCTGGAGCTGTCAAGATCATTGCTGCATGTTCCTCCTGAGTTTCACAAGTACTTTCTGATCAAGCAGGAATGGTGAGATGCATACAGAAACTTCCCTGTCCAGGCCAGTACCAGGGCACCCTCTGGGACAGTCCCTCTTGCTGGTGGTTTGTAACAAAACAGTTGAAGTTGACAGTTCTCCCAAGATGCGAACAGTTCTATATTGGGAGTGCCCCATCTTCTGAACACCGTGGCCAGAACTTGCTGGTTTAAGGCCCACTCATGATCTCCCTGGTTGATTCCGCTTAGGGAATTTTCCAGGACATTGTCTTTACCTGCCAGGTGCACTGCAGATGTGTTTGCTTGTAAAGAATATGCCAGGTTTTCAGATCCTCATCACCTCTGTGCACAGTTTTGAGGATGTTGTTCCTCCCTGCTTGTTAATGTAGTACATTGTTGTGGTGTTGTCTGTCCTGATTTGGACAGACTGACTCTGTAGCTGACAGGAGAAAGACTGCATTGCTATAGGCACTGCTCTGAGCTTCAGGAGGTTGATGTGTTCTTGTGACTTCTGTGGTCTCCATGTGCCACTTACCAAGAGCTCCTGCAGGTGGACACCCCACCCCAGGAGTGAGGATTTAGTAGTAAGAATACTTGTTGATTGTTGACAAAGGAAGGGAATGTCCTCTGGAATCTGGCCCATGGACTGTGGATGCTGTCATGTGCCCTAGTAAATACAGGAAGTCTCTTGTGGGTCTTGGCTGACCTGCTGTATAATGCTTGACTGTTGCTATCAAAGCTGTAACTCTGGCCTGCGGGAGGAAAGCTTTTCCATGCAGAGTATTTAGCTCTGCTCCTATGAAATCTAGTAATTGAACAAGCTCTAGTTGGGACTTCTGCAGGGTTATCAAGAATCCCAGGTTCTCCAAGGTGCTTTTTACCAACTGAACTAAGCACCTTGTTGCTTGTTCTGTTTTCCCTGAGACTAGCCAGTCATCCAGGTAGGGGAAAACCACCAAGCCTTGTTTTCTCAGATGTGCTGCCACTACAGCCAAGCACTTCATGAAAACCCTTGGAGCTGAGGTGAAACCAAATAGGAGAGCTGTGAGCAGGTACTGGAAGCTCCCCAGCCTGAATTGGAGATATTTTCTGAGAGACTGACTGGGATATGAAAACAGGCATCTTTCAGATCCAGGGATCCTACCCAATCACCTTTCTGCAAAAATGGTATCACTGTCATTAGTGTCATCTTGAAATTTTCTTTTTCAAATGCTTGTTCAGAAACTGGAGATCTAAAATGGGTCACCACTCTCCATTTTTTCTTGTGTGTCAGGAAGTATCTTGGGACGAGGCTCCTACCCCACTGGGGGTCTGGGACTTTTCCTATAGCATGTGATACTACATTTTTTTATTTCCAGTTTCAGCAGGCTTCTTTCTGTGGGACAGTGAGCTGGAAAAAACCCCAAGAGTACTCACTTGTAACTGTACTTCTAGGAGTGGTATACAGTTTACATCCACATGATGGCAGTTTGACCAGAAGTGGCGCTTCATCGGAACATCTTCAGGCTAAGTTACTCCCATCACCTGGGTGGTATATCCCCCAGCTCTGTCCAGTGACATCAGATTTTGCACACTGGAGGCAGGGATCTTTGCAACACTTGACAGAGGTGGCCAGGTGGATAGGAACCAGGTGAGTAACTTATTTTTCTAGGGGCATGGTAGGTCAAGAAGAGTTGGGTACTGTTCTCCCCCCCCCGTGACCCTCTGTGTGGTCCAGGTAGTAGCTGTTAGCTCTCTTAACATCTAGGCTATGCAGTCTATGTTCCCTTGAAGTGGAATGGTCAGTGAAAAAGACTGGCAGTGTAATGGACCGATTAAGGTGGACGTCAGATACCACCTTAGGGAGAAATTTCTTGTTAGTCCTGAGGACAACTTTGTCCCTATGAAATGCAATGTAATCAGTCTCCACGGATAAAGCCTGAAGCTCACTAATCCTTCTGGCAGAAGTAGCTGCTACCAGGGACATCATTTTTCAGGTTACATATCTGAGATATGCTGAGGACATAGGCTCAAAAGGTGGCTGCATGAGCTGTGAAATACATATGTTGAGATCCCACACTGGGGTGGGATTCCTGCATGGGGGATGCAAATGCAGCAGCCGCTTGAAGAATTTTCTGATTACTGGGTTCAAAGCCAGAGATGATGCCTTGCCTGCTGATAAGTAAGCAGAGACAGCTGCCAAGTGCATTTTCAGAGTGGATGGTCCTAGACCATGGGAATGAAGGTGGGTTAGGTAATCCAGGACCACTGGCAAGCCTGCCTGAGTGTGGTCTGTAGCTTTACTCTGTCACCAAATGAAGAACCTTTTCCACTTGGATGTGTAGGTCTTCCTGGTGGAGGGCTTTCTGGAAACCCTGAGGACCTCCATGACCCCTTCCGAGAGATGCAAGTCAGCATACTCTAGGTCCTCAAGAGCCAGACCTTGAGTCTGAGAGACTGAAGGTTGGGGTATAGGATCCTGCCCTGGGAGGAAGTCAGCAAGTTGTGTTTCCTGGGGAGGCTGATCAGTTTGGCCACTGATAGTGCCAGAATCAGGGAGTACCAGGGCTGCCTGGCCCAGTCTGGAGCAATGAGGATCATTGTTGCTGGCTGGGATCTGAGCTTGTTCAGGACTCTTAGCAACAGTGGAAATGGAGGGAAGGCATACAGGAACTTCCCTGTCCAATCCAACAGTAGTGCATCCAGTGGGACTGAGGTCTTAACTGGGGGCCTGCAACAAAACTGGGGAAGCTGACAGTTGTCTGGGGCTGCAAAGAGGTCTACCTCTGGAGTGCCCCATCTTTTGAACACAATCTGCAACACCTGCTTTTTCAGGGACCACTCATGGTGGTTCTGATTGATTCTGCTGAGAGCATCTGCCAGGACATTGTCCTTCCCTGGTAGGTGGACTGCTGAGAGAGAAATTCCCAGAGAGTATGCCAGGCTCCACATTTTCATGGCCTCTGTGCACAGGGGGTTGACCTTATGCCTCCTTGCTTGTTTATGCAGTACATGGTGGTTGTTTTGTCTGTCCTGACCTCTACCACTTTTCCCTGTAGCATGCTGGCAAAGGACTGGAGTCCCAGGAAGACTGCTCTGAGTTCTAGCAAGTTTATGTGCAACAGTGACTTCTGCTTGAGCCATGTGCCATGAGCAGTGTGCTCCCCCAGATGTGCCCCCATCCCAGGAGGGAAGCATCCATGGTTAGCACCAAGGAGGGGTTTACCTATAGGAATGGTACACCCTGTCTGAGATTGTCTTTTTCCAGCCACCACTGAAGTGCCTGCAGGAGTGTTCCTGTGACTGGCACTAGCTTTGACAGTGAGTCTCTTTTCTGATGCTAGTGCAACTTGAGATGAAACCGAATGTCTCATTTGGAACCTTGCCCCTGACTCTGTTGCTGTGGAAGTTGCCATGTGACCCAGTAATTGTAGGAGGTGCCTTGCAGGCCTTAGGCTGTGCAGTTTGAAGGTACTTACCAACTGTATCAGGCTGTCCGCTCTTGCCTGTGGAAGAAAAACCTTTCCTCTCACAGTGTCCAGTTCAACTCCTATGAATTCTAGGGCTGTACTGGCTCCAATATGGATTTTCTCAGGTTGATTAGGAACCCAAGTGACTGTAGGACATCCTGTGTGAGTGTCAGGGACTCCCTTACTTGTTGAGGGGATTGCCCTACGACTGGCCAGTCATCCAGGTAAGGGAACACTGCCACTCCCTGCCTCTTTAGGTGTGCCACAACCACAGCTAAGCATTTTGTGAACAGCCTTGGAGCAGAAGTAAGTCCGAAAGGCACTGCCTTGAATTGATAATGGCCTGATGGCAGTCTGAATCTGAGATACTTTCTGTGGGACTGCCTGATGGGGAAGTGGAAGTAAGTATCCTTTAGGTATAGAGATGCAAGCCAATCCCCTTGCCTTTGGGTTGGGAGGATTGTTGCCAGAGTCACCATCTTGAACTTTGGTTTTAACAGATGTCTGTTTAGGTGCCTGAGATCCAGTGTGGGTCGCCACTCCCCAGTTTTCTTTGTTGTGAGGGAGTATCGTGAATAGAGACCCTTTCCTCTCTGTGCCTGAGGAACTGGCTCTATTGACCTTTGAGACAGAAGCACCAATACTTCCCCCTCTAACAGTAATGTTTCTGATGGGGAAGAGGGTGTGAAGACCCTTGCCCTCAGCTTTGGCATGAACTAGAAGCTGAGGGCAAGGCTTTGGCCCACTACCTCCAAAACCCACTTTTCTGTGGTGATGGATTGCCATTCCTGGATGTAGTGGGCCAGCCTGCCCCCTACTGGGGTTGGGGAGGCGACCCGAGCAGACACCTCAGGGTGTCTGTCTGGCTTGGGCTACTGCCTGGGTGCTGGGGTTACTACAGTTGCTGCCTCTCCTGCCCCTGAAATAACCCCTCTGCGGTTGGTACTGGGGAAAAGCTTGAGGATGAAAAAATGGCCTATAATGTCCCCTACCTGTACCCCCCCCCCGACAGCTTGGTGCTTCTGGGGTGTAGATGTCTTTTCTATGGCAGCAACACTTTTGTAGGCTATTTTTTTAGTCATCCATTTTCTTCATATAAGCCTCTGTCTGCTCCCCGAACAGAGATGTAGGCTCACATAGGAAAACAAGGGCCTTGGACTGTGTGTCTTGGGTCAAATTGATGGTTCTAAGCCAAGCAAATCTTCTAAGAGACACAGAAACAGCCATTTGTCTGGTAGCAGTGTCATTATTGTCCACAGCCATCTTGAATTGGGTTTTTGGTGTCTCTATACCCCTTTTCGCAGCTTCTTCCAGATCAGCTGCCATAGGGGCCGAGACAGATTTTGTTATCTCCATAACAGTATTCCATAGTGTTCTCTGATATCTGGCAACATAGATCATATAGGATGCTTGCCTGACAATCAGAGGGGATCCCAGGCCCCCACCCCAGGTAATTCAGTTAAAGAGAGAGGGAGAACTGAATCCCTTGTGTAAAGGTAGTTGGGGTTCTTTACATGGTAATTGAATTAATTTGGAGCTTAAATGAGCAGCACCAGCAATCTGTTTCTACTTGGGTTGAAAGAACACTTTTAGTCCTTCTTTTTAGAGGTGTTCGGTAGCACACCAGAATACAGGCACTGTGCTGCTTGACTAACAGGAAGAATGGGTTGCAAGTGAGGAGAAATAAAATAAAGTCATTTAAGTCACTGTTCTGTTTAAGTATTATTTGGAAGTCATTCCTTCTCCAGTAGTTGTAAATATTAACAGTAGCAAAAGTATTGAAATGCAACATGTGTTTATTGCATATTTAACTTCCCCCTGGCAGAAGGTCAGTGTAATGTTACTTTATACACATGTCCTCTCCTTTCTTTTGATAAAATAAAGACTAGGGACAAGGTACTTGGTGTGGGTTGTAAAACCATTTGTAAAAGGCTGGTTAGTTTGAATTACTTCCTGCTCAAAGCTCCCTGCTTGAAACAACCAGTTAAGGCACATGTTGGTAACAGCCTGGCAGTTGTGTTTAAGTAAGCAGATTATGAAACTATATGGGGGGATTGTATACCTCAGAGAATAACTATATAAATTGTGTGGTACAGTTCTCACTTACAGAAAGGGCACCTGTTTGTGTGTCTTTGGCTTTTCAGCTTCTGCTTCTGACTCTCCTTGCACCACTCCCTTCCAGGACAGCTATAGTGCTGACCAGCCCTTTGTTCCTTTGTTTTATGCTGTCTCTTGTTGGGGGTGGTGCCTGATGGTCAGAGCTGTTTGTAAAAGAGCCAGGAATTGAAATAAAATAGACTGAATATGTGTATAAATGTATGTGAATTATAAACTGTTTAGTTAGTTAAAATAATTATGTTTAAATAAGAAGTTTTACTTTAGCATTAATGATGTAGGTGGAGTTAGGGAGAACATGTGATCATTTCCCTGTATAAAAGGACTGCCATTTGAGATTGTTAGTTAAGGTTGTGCTCCTGGGTCTGGAGGTGAACTCCAGGGAGCTATGTGGATTGTTCCAGCAGGTGTTAGGAGAACACCACCTTTCAAGCCATGTAAAAGTCATGGGATAAAGTTTATTTGCCATTCTGATTATTTTATGTTGTTGTCGTACCAGTCCGCTGATGTTATATTTGTCCTGCTATGAAGAAATTTTGAGACAGAACTGAATAAATTTCATTCATTTACAACTGCAACTGTGTCATGCTACCAATTAGTCCACAAAGAGACCTGCGCCTGCTCACAGTGAGTTTAATAAAACCGTATCTCAATTAAGTTCTTTAACCCTAAAACAGAGCAAGCAGATCGAATACTTATTGGACAAAGTAGTTGACTTAGAAAACAGGGGATGAAGGAATAATATCTGAATTATTGGGATACCTGAGGGATGGGAAGGTAACAATATGATCGGCTTTCTGCAGTCCTTCATCCCTGAACTTCTAAATTTTCAACGGGCTTGGCCACTGGAGATTGAGAGACCCCACAGGGCTCTGGGTCCCAAAGTCTCACAAAATAAGCATCCACGTCTGATTGTGGCATATTTTTTAAGATTCTCTACAAAGTAGGAGGTGTTGAGACTTGCCAGAGAGAAACAATCTTTACAATATCGGGGTACAAGATTTTACTGTTCCAAGACTTTTCCTCCGATTTGGTGAATAAAAGTAGAGGTTTCTACAAGGTGAAGCAAGATTGTCAGAGAATGGGGATTTTATATAACTTTAAATATCCAGCGATATTTCAGATCAGAGAAAAGGGAGGAGGAGTGGTATCCTGTTCTACTGTAGAAGACGCCTGGGGATATATTCATATGACTACTGGACCTGAAAATTTAAATTCCACCTCAGCCCCAGGCAACTGTAATTTTAGTTCAGATACCAGCTATGCAGTGCGTGCCCCAGCTCCTACTCCTTCTTTGTCCCCTCACGCTATTACTGAGTGCATCGACCCTTCAGAATCAATGGAGACCTACCCTTCTCCCTTGACCTCGTCTCAGGCAATAGATAATTCACTCTCCAGAGGATCTAGGAAGAACTTTGGTCAAAGCAGTCTCTTGCTGCATGGGTACTTCCGCCTGTGACCCCATCTGTGATTGCCATATGGTTTTGGTTTACTGTGGATTTTCACCATGTTGTTTAAAGTACCCAAAAGGATTTACTTTCTCAGAAATTTGACCTTTTGCTTACAGTCATGGGGTGAGAAACCTTTGCTAGTACTACTCCTTGTGACATGTTACTTGTTCAGAACTGTGGTACAAACTCGTTGCTGTTTCTCCATTCAAACAATGTGTTACCTCTATTGCAGATCCCTAAATGGTCAAAATGTGTCTGTGCTTTGTCTACTGCCAGTTTAATGTTTATTGACTCCCTATATTGTGATTTGATTTAAAATGTAAGCTTTTCCTTACCATTGTTACTTACTTCAAGCTCAGTAGAAGGTAGTGTATTTAGATCCTATACAAGGTAATTTTTGGTTTTTTTAAATCTTCAACATTCAATTTATATGCCTTGGTTTTTTAAGCCCTACAACCATTATGTAAAATTCCTGTTTTAAACTTTAAGATGTTTCAGGGGTGAGTCCGGAGGAAACCAGAGTGTGCATAAATAGCGCATGGTACGAGTCTACTTTTATCTGATTTTATGCAGGTTGTGCTCCATGGCTCTTAGTTTCTACAAAATGCTGTTTTATATCCTTCCCTTTCAAGAGTTATACTTAATTAAGAGGTCCTCCAGCTAGCTACAGGTAATTTCCTTGTGGTGGTGTTGGCCTTAGACTTGGGGAGCAAGATGGATGGCACGCTTTCCCTCCTATGGTACTTACCCGCTGTACTGGTAGTCCATAATATGTTGGGGGACATGAACCCACTGGTTAGTCTTACTGGGGTGTTTCTCTAATCCTACATCACTTTAGCATGATGGGGACTAGTCCTTCAACTGTGGAAAATACTGTCTGTGAGTGCCATTGTATTTCTACTCGGAAACCATTGTGCCATTTCTCCCCTCTCTAGTTTTATGCCTAGTAACTACTATTAAGGATAAGTTGGCAGTGGCTGTTCTGGACCGCCTAGTTATGGAATTTGAACAGGGAGGAGACAGTGGGCATGTCTTCTCAGGCTCGGATTTGAGCTGAGTGATAAATATCTCTGTTATTTGAGGTGCAACATTATTAGCTGGTTGCCTCCTGATTCATCCTAAATCATTTTTAACAGGGATTTACCCTACTGGTTTGTTTTTATCTTTTTAATACTCTTTAAGTAATTTAATTACTGTATATATTTTAATAGGTATTGAAAGGAATGTATTGTGGTTGTCTCTGTACATCTTTCTAAAATACCTGATGTGGAGGTTGTATCACTTCTGTTGTTATTACTTTTTAGTATTAAGTTTGCCCTTTTAGTAGATCTTAAGTTGTTACCCTAAAAAATATTTTCTCCTATATTATTCATAATCTGTAATATATATATTTATTATTTAGCCACTTTTGGTGGACTAGGGTAACACTCAGGCAGACAAGCATCGAAGTAAGGACCATTAACAGTTTTCCCACCTTGGACTTTGGTCTGGTGGATAGAGGTCCTTCAGTAGTTTCCAGTCTACTTTTTTTCTCTTTCTTTTGTTAAATTGTTAAATATTTTACCTATAAGTAAGTTATATAGGTTGTCTTTTGTATCACTTCAAACTTCTAATTAATTCCTTTTGGCTCGCCCCCTTTTTTTTTTACTGTTATTATCCTGACTTTAGTATTTACTCTATTATAAGTATTAAAAATGTCTAGCTTATCAATAGGTTCACGGAATGTTAAAGGATTGGGATCCCCAACCAAGAGGAAGAAAATTCTGACATACTTGAATAAGCATAAACTTGACCTTGTTTTGTTACAAGAAACACACTTGGAAGAGGATGAGGCCACAAAACTTGCCAGATTATGGGTATCTCAGGTTGAATTTATTTTTTTCAACTCAAAAAAAGAGGTACTGCTATTCTTTTCAGAAAAGGAGTTAACTTTGTGAACAGATCTCACTATGCAGATCCTGAGGGCAGATTTCAAATTCTGGAAGGTGCTATTGATGGAGGAGAAACAACCATTTGCAATGATGCCCCAAATCTAGGACAAGCTGCAGATTTTAGGGAACTTGATGTACGATTAAGCATGAATAACCATAAAAATTTAATCTTAGGTGGGGACTTAAACAAAGTCTTAGATAATCTGATAGAGGTTTTTCCTCCTCTTCTTTTAAAGTTTCCCCGAGTCAGTTTGCCATTCACAAACTGGTGTCTGATCTAGACTTGGTTGATGACTGGTGCCTATTAAATCCCTCTGTAAGAGACTATTCCTTTTACTCTGCAAGACATACATCCTTCAGCAGGATTGACATGGTTTTTATTTCAAGGCACCTGGCTCCCAACCTTATCTCAGCAGGTATCAGGGAAATTTTCCTTTCTGACCATGCTTTGATACAGATCTCTGTTCTTTTTGAAGGCTCCAAAAGTAATTGTATTCGTTGGAGGCTTAATGTCTCTCTTCAAGATCCTAAATTTATCTCCTGGCTAGACCTTGAGGTAGAAGACTTCTTTAAAATAAATGATAATGGGGAGGTTTCTTTGAATTGTTTATGGGACACCTTTAAAGCTTTTATTAGGGGAAGAATTATTAGCTTTTCAGTCTCCAAGAAAAAACAAAGGGATAAAGAGTTGGGTTTTAAAGAATTGAAACTACTAGAACTGCAGAATGTTTATAAGCGTAGCTGCATGAAGGACAACATTAAGTATAACGTAAATAGCATATATTCTGCTAAGGCTGAGTACTCTCTATTTAGAACTAAGCAGACTTATTGGGAGGCTGGGGGAAAGTGGGGAAACTATTAGCATATAGGCTAAAAAAGAAGTCTGGGCAAAGTTTGATTGCAGGTATCTCAAATGCTTTAGGGATCACTGAAGTTACAAAACCTAAGATAAACTCAGAATTTAAGAATTTTTTTAAAGATCTTTATTCATATTCAGGTGAGAAGTCTATACAGAATGCACAGACTTTTCTAAACTCTGTCTTCCTTCCACAACTTGGTGAAAAAGACAAAGAATTTTTGAGTTCTTCTATCTCCTGAGCAGAGTTTGAAAGCATTATTTTTTTTTTAACATTGTCTTTATCCGCCTGACCTGCCTCTTCCCTCCACTCACTCGGACATCTTCAGTGGACCCTTAAACCCCTGCCGTGGTCTGCCCCTAGAGTGCCTTGACCACACACACACACACTCACTCCCTTAAAACTCCCCCAGTATACCCCCCCTGGGTAGGGGTGGAGAGGGGATGCCCCACACTTACCTCTCCAAACCAGCACTCTATGCATGTGCGTGTGTAGGTCTAACACATCGGAGTCTGCCTTGATGAGTGGTCGGAAGTCCTAGGGAGGTGTCATCACCTAGGAGGAATGAGGTGTTTTTTCCTGTTTCTTTTCCCCCTGACGTCGGCGTGCAATGAGGGGCTGTGAGCTGAGAGGCACGCTAAGATGTACCTCTTGCTCCGCCCCTCTGCCACAGTCACCCCAATCCCTTACTGCTTCTCCACCTATAAGCTGCCACACAAAGCCCTAGGTGGTAGTGTTGCAGCGAGAGCCTGCAGTCACCCTCCCCGGAGAAGGAGAGCTGCCGTCAGGTGCTCTATCCTTATCCGCCCCGGCTGACCTTCAGCGACCCATGCTCGTTCCCGAACATGGGTTGCTGGTGTGGTGCAAGGTGTGGTGTCCAGTGCCTCAACCCTCAGCACCACCGGGCCAGTGAAAGCATTATTAAAGGGCTTTATCCTAACAAAACTCCTGGCCCAGATGACCTTCCAGGGCAATTCTACAAAGCTTTAAGAAGCAAAACTAGAGATTACCTTTTCAATGCCTTCATTTCTTCTCTTTCTACACAATCCCCACCAGACTCTATGTATCAAGGCTATATAACCTTGATTTTAAAGAATGGGAAGGACCCCTTCCAATGTAAGAGCTATAGGCCCATTTCTCTGCTTAATGCAGACTACAAGATTCTGGCTCAAATACTAGCCTTCAGGCTAAAGTCTCATCTTGCTAAATTATTAGGTGAGGAACAGGTGGGTTTTGTACCAGGCAGAAGTGGAGCAGATAATATGCTTAGGCTTCAGTAGAATGTCCTTGACAACGCCCAAGGGCTGCAAATTACCCCCCACCACCAAATTCCTGGTTGCTCTACTTATTGTCTAGCTACCTCATTGTATAGGCCAATGGTATTACCCACCTGTAGTAACTGCTTTAACAAACTGGTTTTCAGGCATAACACTCTGCTCCAGCCTTGGTGCATAGCTGTGTAATAAAATCCAAGCCTGAACTTACCATTGTAAAGTACCACTCTACGATGTACTCTTGTAAATCTTGTCAATTCCTCCTGCCTGTATACTTTGAAACTCATGTAACCCTGTAACTATGTACTCTGAATTCTCATATAAATCTACATCTATGTGCTTACCTGTTATGCCATGTACCTGTCTATGTATCTGTCCCACTTGATGAAGAGCCTTTGGAAATGAGTCTCTGACTCAAAGGGTTGTAATTCTGATTATATCAATAAATAAATAAAAAAGTAGGCTCTTTAATGTAATTTGGAAGGCAAAAAGATTGCAAAATCCAGCGCAATGTTGACTTTTGATTCTCTAGAATGGAGTTACTTATTTCGGGTACTTAAGAAATTTCAACTAGGAGATAATTTTATTCACTGGTTGGAAGTATTATACAAAAAAAGTCTGCTAGAATAATTACCAATGGCTTTATTTCTGACTCCTGTATCTATAGAGGATCTAGGCAAGGCTGTCCCCACTTCCCATATCTCTCTATTTTGGCCACTGAGCCCTTAATAAGAGCAATTTCTGAGAAGGTTAAGGGAATCAGAACTGGAATGATAACTAATAAGGTTTTTGCTTATGCAGATGTTCTTCTGGTTTCTCTTTCAAACCCAAGAATCTCAGTATTGCACGTGGGTAAAATTTTTAATGTCTTTGCCACCTTTTGTGGTCTTAAGTTGAACTGGGCCAAAACACAAATTCTGTCCCGGAACTCCTGCCAGTGTCCAGGAGATTCCTTGGGAGGGTTGCAATCTGAACTTAAATGCTCAGAATATTTAACTTACCTAGGTATTCTTTCCATTGGTAAAAGAGACTGGAGCAGACCTCCAAAAATGGCAAGACCTTAACTTATCTATATGGAGCAGAATAAACTCCCTTAAAATGATCATGGCCCCTAAACTTTCTTATCTATTTCAGTTTCTACCTATTAAAATAGGAAAAGCAAATTTTGATCTTCTAGAAAAATTAACCAGGAAGTTTCTTTGGAATTCCTCTACCCCTAGACTCTCAGTTACGAAACTTAAGAGTTCATAAGTCTGGAGATTTTGGCCTCCCCCACTGAGGAAAATATTACCTTGCTTTTCGTTTCAAACAAAGCTTTTGGTACTTTGATTCTATTTCAGATCAATAGTTACCCTATGGGTTAGGGTTGAGAAACAGATTTCACTGCCATGTAAATCTTCTGATTATCCGTTTGTTAAGCCACCCCTTTCTCTTAAAGATAATATGTGCATTAACTCCTCCATTTGGGTAATCAAGAAAATGCAAAGTCTGCTCCTTATTGAGAATCTACCTATATCCCTGACTACACTCTGGAATAATAGCACTTTCTTGTACAACCAAACACTTCTGACAGATTTTGGGTGGGGTAGTTTAGGTATCACAAATCTTTGAGATTTACTGGGTGATCAAGGGGAGCTGCTGTTTTTTGAATTGCTCAGGACCCGCTATAGTCTACCATGCTTTACTTTGCTTTCTACCTTCAGCTAAGAAAAGCCCTTCAGAACTCTATTTTAGGGGAAGATCTAATTCACAGAGAAAAATCTGAATGGAATTTGGTTCTAAAGGTGGCCAAATTGAGACAAGAGGTGAGTTTATCATATAAGCTCCTTATGAACACGTATAATCCATCTCTGTTAACATCATCAGCTAAATCTAAGTGGGAAGGCAACCTTGGGGAATCTATTTCTACCTCTGAATGGGCCTCAACTTGGAACAATGCATGTTACAGTAGTAGGGAAGTACAAGCCAGAGTAATTCAGTATACAATTCTCCATTATTTTTCCCCTAAAAGATTATTCTCTATGGGTTTCCAGTCTGATGGGAAGTGTTGGAGGTATCAGGCAGAAAGTGCAGATATGTGTTATATGTTCTGGTCCTGCCCTTCCATCAGGGAAATTTGGGACAAGGTACATAAGGTCTGTGAATATGCACTGGGAACAGTAATCCCTTTTAATCCTAAATTTCTTATTTTGGGGATTAGTAACAGTGGTGGGAGTCTGAATAGACGTCAAAATTCTGTAGTATGGTGAGCTGCTTTAACGCTTAAAAGGATTCTACTCTCACATTGGAAATCTTCTACCCCTCCTTCCTATGTGGAATGGACTTCTAGAATAAGTGAAGTCATCAATAATGAAAGATTAGCGCACCAGATTGTAGATAAAAACAATCTTTTTGAGAAAGCTTGGGCGCCCTTTCTTAGTTATCTTGCTACTTCATGATCAGATGTTAACTTATCAAATTTTAAGTATTTTAATTTTATTAATAATGTTATTTTAGAATGTATTTTATGAGTCAGATAGATTAACTAAGTTATTTATGTAAAATATTGTTTTCCTTTTTCTTTCTTTTTCTAAAGTTATAACATATTTTCATTCACGTGCTCACCTTGTTGTATATTGTTTTACTAAATACTAATAACATCTTTAATAAAAAAAAAAAAAAGAAACCACCTTCGGTAAAAACTTAGGATTTTATATGCAGAGACACCAGTTCTCTGTGACAAATCAAATAAGACTCCTTACACATAAGGGCCTGAATCTCAGAAATCCTTTGAGCAGAAGTAATAGTAACTAAAAACAGTGCCTTCCAGGACAGATAGCACAAGTCACAACTTCAAAGGGAGGGAAAGTGAGTTTCTCAAGTATGAAGTTCTGATCCCATGGTGGAACAGGGTTCCTGACCAGGGGTTTCATATGGAGGATTCCCTGCAGGAAAGTGCGAAAAACCGCCAACTGAGCCAAGGTTTTGCAGTCTACCAGAGGACAGTAGACGGAAATGGCAGACAAGTGGACCTTCAGTGAAGACTAGCTGAGTCTCAGGTCAGAGAGAGATGCAATAGGTACTCCATGACCTGAGGGATGGCACAAAAAGGGGTCCCAACACTTAGAGGTTGCCCAGATAATTTCTTCCACCTCATAACATACATGGTCCATGTGGATGGCTTTCTGGCCTTCACCAGAACCTGAGCAACTCTAGAAGAGACTCCAAAGCACAAGGCAGCTATGTCAGAAGGCACAGTGCTGTAAGGTGAAGGGACCTGAGACCTGGGTGAACCAGAGTGCCCTGCTCCTGGGTCAGGAGATTGTGGCAGAGGAACTGGAAGCTCCACCACCAACTGCTGGAGCAGAGGGAACCAAATCTGGCAAGGCCAATATGGGAAAATCAGAATCATGTGAGCCCCCTCCACCTGCAGTTTGAGCAGCACCCTCTACAGTAGCCAGAAGGGAGGGAAAGCATACAAGAACCTCCCCATCTAGCAAAGAGACAGCATGCCTCACCAGAAAACACCAGGCCCTGGAACGAGTGAGCAAAAACTGGGTAGTTTTGCAATGTATGAGGAAGCAAACAGATCTTGATCTGGGCGACCCCAAAGGTCGAAGATGTCTTCTATGGACTGCCTCAGTTCCTACTCGTGTGCCCTTGCCTGAGTGCATCTGAGAGTGTCCGATAGGATGTTTTGGATGCCTGGGACATGCACTGCCATGAGGTGAAGGCGGTGCTGAACTGCCCAATACCAAACACACACTGCCTTCCTGCATAGGGGGTACGATCACGTGCCTCCTTGCTTGTCCAGGTATCAGATCACACACATGTTGTCTGACTGCACAAGCAGTGAGCTGGAAGAAGGGACTGAAAGGCCTGAAGGGCATGCAACACTGCGTGCATCTCCAGCATGTCGATGTGCAAGGAGAGCTCCTGCTGAGATCAGGATCCCTGGGTCCTGCGATTCCCCACGTGAGCACCCCAGCCCTGACCAGATGCATCCATTGTCATGGTCTGGACCGGAGGGGGAAGCTGAAAGGGGACCTCCCCCAGCAGAGATTGTGTAGATCCTGCCACCAGAGAAGATCCTGTCATATGGGGTTGGAGACCAGCACCCTGTGGTCCATGTCGTCTGACCTCTGGTCCCACTGCACTTGAAGCATCCACTGCGTGACAAGCATGTGCAGTCTGGTTAGAGGAACAGTGGGGATAGCCACTGCCAAAAGGCCTAGGAGGTGCAAGATGGACCTGGCCATGAACCAGTGGCTGGAAGCCACTTGCCTGTACTGCTTCTGCAGCATTTCCACCCTGTCCCAGGGGAGAAAAGCTCGACCCTGGGCAGTGTCCAGCACCACTCCAATGAATTGGAGGCACTGAGAGGGTGATAGGTGAGACATGGTGTAGTCCACCATAACTCCTACTTGGTGGAACAGAGCCAGGGCAGCTGACATAGAGGCTTCCAGGTTGTCCCTCGACAGAGCCGACAGAAGCCAGTCATCAAGGTACAGGAACACATGACCCTGGCATCACAAAGCTGCTGCCACCACCGCTAGGCATTTGGTAAACACCCTAGGTGCTGAGGAAAGACCAAAGGGGAGGGCACTGAACTGAAAATGCTCCCACTGGAAGGAAAACCTGAGGAAGCGGTGGTGGGCTGGGAAGTCCGGTATAATCAGATATGCATCCTGCATATCCAGAGCACAGAGTCAGTGTTCCTGTTGAAGCAGTGGCTGTAGACCTGGTAGAGTCAACATGCAAAAGCTCTTGTATTCTACGTACAGATTGAGCGTGCTGAGGTCCAGTACTGGCCAAAGTTCTCCTGTCCTTTTGGGCACGAGGAAAAAGTGGGAGTACTACTCCCTTTTGGCTTGGCCCTGAGGAACGGGCCTGGATATTGTGGTAGTCACAGAAACATGATACACAGAGAACCATGACTGGGATGTCAACATACCAGGATACACAATCTACAGGAGGGACAGGGAGGTTAAAAGAGGAGGAGGAGGAGTAGCTCTTTATGTAAAGGAAGGGATCAAAGCAACAAAACTAAGAGTAAACAGGAGCAGATGAGACACTCTGGGTCACCCTGGAGACAGGAAATGGCACTACAATCCGCATGGGGGTTGTATACAGACCCCATCTCAGGGGGAGGGAATGGACAAGAAAATTATAGAAGGCTTCCTTAGAATGGCAGAAAAAGGGGAGATATTGTTGATGGGGGACCTGAATATACCAGATGTTAACTGGAGCACCTTTGCTGCAGGCACATCCAAGAGCAGGGTCGTTCTTGATGCCCTAAAGGGGTCATGCCTCAGACAGCTAGTATTGGAACCCACTCGGGAGGGAGCAATCTTAGACCTGGTACTCTCAAATGGGGACGGAGAAAGAATCTCAGATTTAGAAGTGGGTAGCCATCTGGGAAAAAGCGACCACCAAACAGTGTGGTTCACGATAAACACAGCCATACAATCAAGCCATACAAAAGCAAGAGTATTGGACTTTAGGAGGGCTGACTTTGGGAAAATGAGAGAGTGCCTCAGAAAAGCGCTAGCAAACAGGCAAGAAGGAGGGGTGGAGGAACAGTGGGGAGTAATCAAAACAGCCATCACAGAGGCAACAAGCCTTTGTGTAAAGCAAATCAACAAAACACAACAAAGGAAAAAAACGCTATGGTTCTCAAAAGAGGTGGCAGGGAAGGTTAAGGAGAAATGGATAGCATTCAGGAAATATAAGGAAACATAGAAGGAGAAGGACAGAGAACTTTATCAGTTAAAGCAGAAAGAGGCTGGGAAGGCAGTCAGAATAGCAAAGGCCCAAACTGAGGAAAGGATAGCCAACTCTGTTAAGAAGGGGGATAAGACCTTTTATAGGTATATTAGGGAGTGAAGAAAGACCAAAGGAGGGATACTGAGGCTTAATAAAGGGGAGGGAACGTGGGTAGAGGGTGACAATGAAAAAGCAGGGATACTGAACGAATATTTCTGCTCAGTATTCACAAAGGAAGAGGAGGGGGAGGTACCTAAACCAAACAAGAGAAACACTCTGAAGACGGGGGTCGATAACTGGTCCATTTACAGAAGAAAGGGTTCTGAAAGAACTAATAAAATTGAAGGTGGACAAAGCAATGGGGCATGATGGGATTCACCCAAGAATTCTAAAAGAACTAAGGGTAGAACTAATGACACAGCTGACTACTCTCTTTAACAAATCATGGGAGGATGGGGTGGTACCTGAGGACTGGAGGAGGGCGGATGTGATTCCTCTTCACAAAAGTGGGAGCAGGATAGAGGCAGGAAACTATAGACCTGTTAGTTTGACTTCAGTGGTAGGTAAAATGATGGAATCACTTCTGAAGGAAAGAATTGTTACGTACCTAGAGGCCAGTGGGGCAGAGGACCCAAGGCAGCATGGATTCATGATGGGAAGGTTGTGTCAGATGAATCTAATAGATTTCTTTGACTGGGTGACCAAAGTAGTAGACCAGGGAGGGCTGTGGACATGGCTTACCTAGATTTCAGCAAGGCATTGATACAGTCCCACACAAAAGATTAATACACAAGTTAGCCAGCCTTGGAGTGGGTCCCAAGGTGGTAGCCTGGATAAAAAAATTGGCTAGACAACAGGACACAAAGGGTAGTAGTAAATGGAGTCCACAGTGAAGAAAGGAGGATTACTAGTGGGGTACCGCAGGGTTCAGTACTGGCACTGGTCCTTTTTAATGTCTTTATAAGTGACATTGCAGAGGAACTGGAAGGAAAAGTATGTCTCTTTGCAGATGACACAAAGATCTGCAACAGGGTTGATATACCAGATGGAGTGGAAAGGATGAGAAGGGACTTGGCAAGGTTGGAGGAATGGTCAAATGTATGGCAGCTCAGATTCAATGCAAAGAAGTGCAAGGTAATGCACCTGGGAAACAAAAACCCAGGGCAAGAGTACACAATGGGGGGTGAGATACTGACAACAGTAAAAATGGAAAGGGACCTGGGGGTAATTATATCAGATGACCTAAAGGTGGGCAAGCAATGTGAGAAGGCAGTAAGGAAGGCTGGGGGGATACTGGGATGCATAGGGAGAGGCATCAATAGTAGAAAACAGGAAGTTATCCCTCTGTACAGACAGTTGGTGAGACCCCATCTGGAGTACTGTGTGCAGTTCTGGAGACCCCATCTCCACAGATACATAGACAGAGTGGAGGCTGTCCCGAGGAGGGCAACCAAAATGGTGCAGGGTCTGCACCAGAAGACATATGAAGAAAGACTAAAGGAGCTTAATATGTATACCCTTGAGGAAAGGAGGAGAGGGGACATGATAGAAACTTCAAGTACCTCAAGGAATCAACAAAGTCCAAGAGGGTGGCATCTTTCAGAAAAGAGATGTGCAAGAACAAGGGGCACAATTTGAAGATAAAGGGGGACGGCTCAGAGGTAATGTGAGGAAGTATTTTTCACAGAGAGGTTGTGGATGCATGGAACAGCTCTTGAGGAGGTCGTGGAGTCAAGAACAGTGGGGGAATTCAAGAAAGCATGGGACAGACATAAGGCAGTCCTAGTGGGGGGTAAGAGGAAGTAAGCTGTTGGTTAATTAGGATCTGCAGCTTATCTGTTAGGTAGGAAAATGAGCAGACTACGTGGGCCAAGCAGTCCTTATCTGCTGTCAAATTCTATGTTTCTATGTGGCTGATATTTCCAGTTGAGCCTCGATTTCCTTTCTGATGAGCGGGATGTGACCTTTCAGGTAATGAGAGTGACCTTGAGGATTTTCTGGAGGTCTCTCCAAAAATTCCAATGTGTGACCTTGAGCTATGAGCTGAAGGACCCATGAGTCTGCCATGATTGCCTCCCATTCAGGTAGGTGACTGGTGAATTGGCCCCCTACCGGCTCCTCCAGCACTAGTGGTGGTGGTGGTGGGGAATCCATGAGCCAAGAGGTGGAGGGATAGTGGGGAAGTGCCCCCCCAGAATCCCTCTGAGATTTGGCTGGGGGGTTGGGGGCAGCTGAGGGAGCCCATTTGCCCTGACGCTTGGAGGACTGCTGTCTGGCCTCATGCCTTTGCTTCAATGAAAAGGCTGCCAGGGTTTGGCATTGGAGCTGTATTGTGACTGCACAGAGTGGAGGGCTTTCCCACTCTCTTGCAATTCAGTCAGTATATCCTTGACATCCCCTCCAAAGAGAACCGAGCCTCGAAAGGGAGCGCTTAGGATGGAGGCTTGAACATCCTGGGCAAATAAGGACACCCACAGCCAGAAGCATCTCCGTAAGCAGGCAGCCATTAACAATGTCATAAGCATGGGTGTAGGCAGGCATACTCCAAGCACTCCATGGTGTGCAATTTTATTTAGGGGGGGTAGCAAGTAGGCTCTAAACTACTTCCTTTTTCCATGAAAACTAACAAAGAAGATACTGAACCTTTCTGTAATTTTATTCATAGGAGTCGAAACTAAAAGGACTGGTCACTAATACTCTCTTTGCTTCCTAAGGACAATACAACTTTACAGGCTCTGTGCTGGTATGTGGGTGTCTTAGGGAACAATGCATGGCATTTGCATTTACCCATGCATGGCAACAACCACTGTCATGAGATACAAAAGTTTATTTATTGTGCCAAATAAGGCAACAAGCACGGCCCTGGTGTATCTTTATATATTGTCTGGCTACACCCCGGGAAGGGGGTAGCTCACCCTAACAAGGGGGGTGGAGGTGGGGTAGCAGTGAGTCCACTTGGTGTGCAGATCTGAAATCCTTGGCTACACCCCTGGTCATAAGGTATCACAGCAGGTAATCTCCGCCATCCTCACCGTCTGTTCGATTTTGGTCTTGGCCTCAGAATCTGGTAAGGCCTCGAACACAGATCTGAGCTGGCTCAGGATTGCGTTCTGGTAGCACACCATATGGGCTACATAATTCAGAGCCCTCAGTGCCAAAGTGGAGGACAAGTAGACTTTACAGTCAAACTGGTTCAGTTGCCTTGACTCCTTATCTGGACTGGAGGTACTCATGTGCTTAGGCAGTGGCAGTGAGCTGCATTAATGACCAGCAAATCAGCTTTAGGGTGGGTGCTGAGGTGGTCTTTCCCTGCCGGGGCATGGTATAATCTGTCTGCCTTCTTAGAGATGGCTCTGACATGGTCACTGCCAAATAGTAGAGGCTAAATCATTGTGCGGCCCCATCCATGGGGGAATGAGGAACAGAGTCAGCTCTGGTACGTCAAGGTGCTCCGCCAATCTCCTACATTGAGGATCTTGGTCCTCTGTTTTCCATCCGTTGGCCTCTTGAATTTTTTGGAGGATTTCCATAAAGAAAGGGTCCTCTGGGGGGAGACTTGGAAGTCTCCTTGGGTTTAGGGTCCTCCAATGGAGGAAATTCATAGCCCGAGGTTGAGGAGGAAGAATCAGACTCAGTGTCTGACGAAGGGCTTCTGGCCAGAGACAGAGATCTATGGTGAAGAACCTCATTCTGAGGTTCAGTTGTCATAGTCCTCCCGTACCTCACCTAACGTGTGGCTAGAAGTGGAGGGACGAGTCTCAACAAGAAAGAGCGAGGAGTAGGAGTTGGGTGGGCTGGTGAAGAGGCCACGACCAGCTGACATTGGTCCAACTCTGACAAAAGCTGAACCTTGGTCTGTTCCACCAAGATTGAAAAAGGGCGTCACAATCCACCTGCGGCTTAGGAAAAGCAGGAGGAGGAAACTGGAAGCCTGGGGGGTAACCCACCTGTGGGTAACCCGGCATCAGGTACCCATGCATGGGAAACCCCAGTGTGTGATAACTTGGGTGTTGGATACCCTGGCGTGGGTACCCCGGCGACGGATACCCTGGCATAGGGTAACCTGGTGTAGAGTAGCCTGGTGAAGGACCCGATGGTGGGCTTGAGGGACCTGGTGGGGGCCCTGAAGGGACACCAGAGGGCCCAGGCTGTGGAGCAGTCAACTGCTGCCCTGCGAGGGGAGCCAGCAACAGACCTGTGGGGGTTCCAGTGTTGGTCCTCCTGGGTTTTGGAGCTGGGGAGTCAACCCCGATAGAGGTGGATAAATCAGAATGTCCCCGGGGGTATCTGATTTAGGGCCAGCTGGTGCTGGCCGACTGATTGGGTCAGTGGACAGAAGCTCCTCCGGCTCCGGGTGGGTGAGAGAGAGATGGAAGAGCCACCCCCAGAGGCAATGGAGTATCCTAAAAGGGGGATTCCTCCCAGGATGGCTGTGGCAGATGCAGCAGCAGGCGTTGGTCTGGAGGACTGATGCCAGACCCAAAGTTGGAGTCCAACGTGAGCACCGTCACTGCAGTCATCAGTAGAACTGGCGTCCGACTTACCAGCTGAACCACTCAGCTTAGACCCAGAAGATTTAAAGGGCCTAAGTGTGGTGGAAGCCTCCGAATCTCCAGAGGTCCCCGCCTGTACCATAACTAGGACAGGAAAGGGGGACGGAGAGCTACCCTGAAGAGGAGTGAACAGGCTTGGTCAGAGGAGTGGCATCCTTGCTGGAGGGAGCGTCAGCCTGGAAGGAGACCGATCATGGTCCCTGTGCTTCTCTTTGTCCTTCTTCTGCTTGTGCGAGCCAGAAGACCCTCCTGGGGATGAGGAAGAGCTCCGCACCTGCTGCAGCTCCTTCTTCATAGGAGCCAATTTTTGCCTGAGAAGATGGGTCTCCAAGGCTTGCTGATGGTGTTTCCGTGTGGCCTGACTGAACTTCTGATAGGCCTCACAGTCCTCGGTGTTGTGGTCAGGCCACAGACACAGGAGACACGAGATATGTCCATCCTTCTTTGGAATCTGCTTGCCGCAGGTACACTTGTTCTTATGTGATTCGGAAGGAGTTGGAAAAGACATGCAATTAAAGGACAAATTACAAAATTTGTTGAAAAAATTTAAGAAAATCGAAAGTGTATACTTACTGAAAATGGCAGTCAATTGTAGCAGTCTTCTGTGAGGTCTGACCTGGGCAGGTCGATGGCAGGAAAGAACTGGAGGGCAGGCGTGGGGACTACCCACTATATAGCACCAGGCTGATGTCAGTAATGTAAAGCCGGGTGGGTGGTCCCCTGCTAGACACTGCTAGCTAAGTTTTCCGTGTGGTCCTTGCGCCTGGCGGCTCAGTCCGAATGGTTATTGCCTACTGCAAGAGCCCTCTTGGAGTAAGAGCTGATGTTATTCTGCAGAATGTAGTACCACCTCGCAGCAGATGTCTGAATTGTGTTCTAAATTCCACTACTTACATACATTCCACTCTCCGGAGCAGCTCAACATAGTGGGCTAAGCTGCATCACTTAAGCACAATAAGAGATTCCTGGCACTTGAAAGAAATTTTCCAGAACCTTCCTGTAGCCAGACTATAACTCTGGCAGATCTGACAGGTCTTTACATTGTGAGAATAGGTCCAAACAGCGCACACACACACAGTGTGTGTGTGTTTGCGTGTCTTCTTTATAAATTTTATTTCCACACTTACAGTACTGAAATAAAAGCTCATTTGGCTTCAGCAGCACACAGAGACAATGATATAAAGTGGCACATAAAGGATAATAAGAAACGGCAATGGCTAGCTGACGTTTCCTGCAGCAGGTTTGCTGAGGAATATCAATGGCGGGAAAAAAACTGAGCAGTGATGGGGTCGCCCAGGTTTATATAGATGCTAATGTATGAACATCATCATGAGCAGACCCCCAGCTAGCAAAAGTTTCTGTGTTGTTCTAGCACCTGGTATCTGTAGTACCAAAGGTGTGGTCTAATAGAGGAGATATCCTCAAAGAAGATGCATTATTTTATAGGAAGGGTGGTGGCACCAAGGAACAGTCTGCCTGCTGAAGTGATGGGTGTTCAAACTTTGGTGGGCTCAGGGAACTCAGACTGAATGAACTGATGGTCGTTTTCTGCCGTCATTGTCTATGTTTTTATGTTATGAAGTGGCTATTAGAAATGGAAAAAAAAGAACAGTTTACTCACCTGTAACAGTAGTTCTAGGAGTGGTATATGTTGTTCATCCACACTTATTGGCATGTCTCTTTCCCCTCTAAGGATCACCAGAAGTCTTCAAGCTGGCTCCTCCCACCCACCCGGGTGGTATATACCTTGGCTCGGCCCCATGATGCCAAATCTTAGCCCGCTGGAAGCCAGGTGTTGTGTGTCCACAGCCGGGGGCGGGGGTCAGATGGGTCCATGTGGATGAACATCATATACCACTCCTAGAAAGTGCAGTTACACAAAGACGTTTGCTGTAACAGTAGATCTTCTAGGAATGTCTCTTGCAGTAAGTCATTACTTCTGGGAGTTCCAGATAGGTGGCGCTCCAGCACAGAAGTCTCTTCCAGCCATCTCTATACCAGGGACCACTCACACTACCTCACTTCCTGGGCTGTACCTATAAAAGTGGGTGGTCCCTGGTAAGCTCCATTCCTCGCTGGTTTCAGCTCGGAAGCGAGGGACCGAGGGGAACTGAGGTACCGAAGCTTCCCACCCTTACATTGTTTTTCCTATTACATAACGCAGGGGGATGGCGGGAGGGAATACTACTTACTGCAAGAGACATTCCTAGAAGATCTACTGTTACAGCAAAAGTCTTTGTGTAACTGCACTAGCTTCCACGTAATGGTCTCTTGCAGTAAGTCATTACTTCTGGGAGATGCCCAAGTAGTTATGTGGCAGTGGGTAGCCACAGATGGCATTCTGCCATAGGAAAAATGTGGTCATGGGACCAATGAATGTTAAAATAGCATAGCAGTGGAATAAAGGAATACATAATTCACTGTGAAGCATTGTTTTAAAAACTAGAAAGAATATGTTGAGAGCACTGAGCAATTATGGAGTTTCAGTGATCTGCAGTGAAAGCACAGTCTGAGGCAAAGGCAACTTTGTTACAAATTGTAACAGTTAGGTCGAGTTATACAATGTTATTCTTTAGAGGCGCTACAAAGTAGCAAGTTAAGACCCTTCCCCCAGACTGTCTAGCCAGTAATGAATGTATTCATTTGACAAAAAGTAGGATACTGAAGTAACAGATAATGTAGCAAATTAAACAATGTATCTGTGACCAAACAAAACGAAGCAGTGGTTAAAAACATATAATCTCTGTATATGTACTCCCCCTTTTTGATATGATCTTTGTTCATGATCAAGGGAAAGCTGTGAATAGCACTGGAGGAGAGAAGAATATAGTCCATAGTGGGACTGATTGTGTCTCAACATGTGAGATAGTAGTGGATGGACCTGGTCAAGGAAGGGACAGGAAGTCCGGTGCACCACAGGTCAAAACGGCATCTTGATGGAATAGTCGTGATGGTCTATAAACAGTGACACCTGAGAAACTGGCTAGAAGTATCGAAACAATGTGAAAAAAGGCCTCAGTCTTTTTTGTTGCCCCAAAAGGTCCCCGAGGCCAAGAAAAGGGGACCAGGGTGGAGTCTAGTCTTTAATGAGGGGCAGAAGCCCCAGGGCAGCCATGGGCCAGCTTCACCAGGGTCCTTGTTACTTGTTCTCTGCCCTTAAAGGTGTCACGTGGGGTATAATTAGGTCCAGTTTTGCATGAATAATTATACTGAGGGTGTGGTTTTTGGTACATGTATTGTACTGTTTTTAGTTGTCTGTCTGAGGCTTGTAGGTTCTCCAGTATCGTTTGAGCTCCTGGTCCGAAAAGATGGTTGCCTGAAAAGGGGGTGTTAGCCACTTTGTGTTGAATATCAGGTGCTAGCCCTTAAAGTTGGAGCCATGCCTGACGGCGTATAAGAATACCGACTGCAGAGGCTCGAGCTGAAGCATCGGCAAGATCATATCCTGATCTTAATAGATGTCGAGACAGTGAAATATCTGTATTGTTTATAGATGTCAAGTTGCTCTCTTTCAGGGGATGCAGGTATTCCGTTTATAACTTGTCCAGCAGAAGTGCTCACTGTACATAGGTATTGCAGCATGTGCTCCATATAGTTAAGTATTCTAATGTTTAGTGTGTTTAGAGCAAACACTCTCCCATATGATCAAAACGTTTATAGTCTCTCTCTGGAGGTATCGTGCTTGTATGTTTAGGCTTGCCGGTGCGGTTGTGGGCAGCCGCAGTAAACACAGAATCCGCTGCTGGCGTATTCATTAAATATTGAAAATCAGGGGCCTGATACAGCCCGTGGGCCTTTCTAGGTAACTCCTGTGCTGCTACGGGTTGACTCCAAGCTTCAGTAATAGCATTTCTGAACATAGGTATAAAAAGAGGGATAGGCTCAGACAGGGTCTTCCGGTAGGCTCAGATATTCAGCCAGATCTTTAATCTGTCCTGTTCTGTTGTGGTAAACCCGTTTTTTGTATTTGTAGCATCATTTCGGGGAATGAAGGGTCATCCAGTGGAGAAATTACCTTTTGTGGTTGTAATAGCCCTTCATCCCAGTAGGAGAGCACCTCTGAAGGGGATTCATATACTCTTGTCAGGGGAACCATCATAGGTCCTATGAAGGTTTGGATTCATGTGATAATCTGAGAAATATTCATCTAAATATTTGGGATGAGGCAGGACCGGGGAGCGTTCTAGCTCTGTGCGTACCTGTTTTGATGGAGGTGGCAATATTTGTGTTTGAGGGTAATGTTCTGGAGTGAGGCCATGGTCAAAACACATAGAATCCAGTATTCTGTTTTCTGAAGGACCTTCCTCCATCCTTAGGCCAATGGACAAATCATCATCCCCAGGATGAGAGTGAAGCCCGGTGACATCTGAATCCGAGGAGTTGGGATACAGCGGCCTGCAGCCCAAATCACCCTTGACATGCCGAGAGCTGTCAGGGGTGACTGTGACCGATAAATGCCGGGGAAGCCTGGTGTCCGGTCTGTCTTTTTTTGAAGGAGCCCCTCCCACGGGCTGCTTATGTGGCAGTTGCACAATGGGTGGAGAGGCCAGTTTAGGCTGAAGAGGTGGCTCTGCTGGCCCCGCAGGTGGGGGAACCGAAGATTTTCATCTCCAGAGGGGTTGGCTTTGTCCTAGGAGGTGAGAGCCAAGTAATGGCCAGGGAAGGAGCCGGGGTCGGCTTGTGCCTGGACAAGATCAGCTGTTGCCACATGAGGTCCTCGTAGCGCCAAAGCCTCTCTTCATCCGAGGAGGACGACCGATGGCATCGCCTCTTAGAGTGCTTATGGCTCTTCCTCGGCCTGTTGGTCGAGGAGGTTCTAGACCTCGACCGAGCAGGCTGACTCGGTCACTCCGGAGACCCCAACAGGACCGATGACTTCTGGGGGTCCAGAACCGGGTCCTCGATGAAAACACCAGCAGGCTGGGTCTCATCGGGGAAAACAAGGACAGGAGTCCTTTCCAAGGAGTCATCGGCTGGAGCCGGCGACAGTGGGTGAATGGGGTTGATGACAATCTCGACCTTGTCGACTACATCTTCAGTCGTCTGGCCCGATGGAAGGTCCAAAAAGCCAGCGGCCGAAGAAGCGATCTCAACCGAAGTAGAGACCGTATGCTCTTGGGACTGGGAGCTCTCTCGGTCCCAAGAGCACCTTTCACCGAGATGAATGTTTACTCGGTTCCTTCTTCCGCTGATGGGATCGGGAGGAGTGTGAGCCCACAGGCACCTCTCCCCGGGTGGGAAGAGTCTTGCACAACTCCTGGAAGGAGCCCAAAAAAGTAGAGCTTAGGTCAAGAGGAATGGAGAAGTCCAGAGTGTCGGTGGCATGAGCCACTTATTCTTTGAACGCCGTCATGCGTTGCAATTGTTTGGCCATGGAAACCACTCACCTAGCCTCCTTGGACTTCACTGGAGGGTTCCTTTTCTCCGGTCTCCCCAACTTTAAGCATGCCAGGCGGTCATCCAGAACGTTGGGATGGAAGGCCAAGCACAAACTGCAGGACGAGGAGTCATGGCCGACACCTAGGTAGTAGATGCATATGAGATGGGGATCGGTGTGTGACATCTTCTGGCCGCAAGGACACCAGTGAAATCCAGGGGAAGATTTTTCTTCCATGATTGAGGACGCAAATGCGCAATCGCTAACTCGAATGAGTTTTACTTTCGGTAGATCCGAAGTTTTGAAAGCCAGGGCCTACAAAACGCGTGCGCATGAGGGAGGCAACCTGAATCTTCCAGTGGAAAAGAAGATCTGGCATCATGGAATGTAGCCAAGGTATATACCACCCGGGTGGGTGGGAGGAGCCAGCCTGAAGATGTCCGGTGATCCTTAAAGGGGAAAGGGACATGCCACTAAGTGTGGATGAACAACATATCCACGATCCTAAAAAAAGCATTTTAAAGCAAAAACAAACTGTTTTATCTGGTCCAAATGTCGACTGTAGAGAAACACAGAGACAAAGAATCTGACACAGAAACACAGAATTTGACGGCAGATAAGGACTGCTGGGTCCACCCAGTCTGCCCATCTTTCCCTATCGTCAATGCAGACCCTATTTGATCTCCTTTCTCCCTCCCTTTCTTTTCTACTAAGATTCCCTTGTGCCTATCTTATGCATGCTTGAAGCCCATAGATGTTTACGCCCTCACCACCTCTGCTGGAAGACTGTTCTGGGTATCCACCACTTTTTCAGTAAAGAAATACTTCCTTACATCTCCTGAATTTTCTCCCATCCAGCTTCATTGCATGTCCCCTTCTTGTGCATCCTTTTTCTCTGAAAAATATTCCCCTCCTTCACCTTACTTAACTCTGTGAGGTATTTATATGCCTCTATGATGTCCACCCTCTCTCTCCCTTCTTCCAGGGTATACATAATGAGATCTTTCAGTCTCTCCTCATAGGGCTTCTGATGCAGCCCCTGCACCATTTTAGCTGTTGTCCTCCTCTGAACAGCTTCCACCCAGTTGATGTCCATCCTGAGATTTGGTCTCCAGAACAGGACGCAGTATTCTGGGTGGGGTCTCACCAGTTCTCTATTAAGTAGCAAAACCACCACCCTCCTCTATGGATTTGTAGACTTGTGATTTAATAATGCAATGTGGGTGGCTGCTGAAAAAAGTGAAAAAGTGTGCGTTGTGCTGACAATCAAATGGGTTTCAGCAGTGACTGACCAATCAAATACAGTGTAATACAAAAACTGCTCCAGTGAAACAGGTTGGGTGTACAGTGTCTGGCCCCCCACCATACTAGGTGAAACAAAAGGCTCAAATAATGAAAGTCACACTTACCAACTAGAGTACTGATATAATGTTTATTTATGAAGGCTTTCATTGTTACCGGCAATGGACTGTTACAGAAGAAAAATGAAAATGGGGCCTTCATTAGTGCTGGAGCCTATTCCAACAACTCAAAAATCTATACCGAGGGTACATCCCTGTAGGACATTTCCAGACTTCAACATACGGAATTAACTTTTTTTTTATTATTATTATTAATACAGTAAAAAAATAAAGTCTGCCTTGATAAGTAGCCGATACCTCCAGGAGAACTTTGAAAAACAACATTTAAGCACATAACAAGGGCATTGTTAGTCAACCAGTGCCCCGGTTTCCTCACCAAATTGCCATTATAAAGTAAAAAAAGACTGGAAAGGTGCCGCCCATCGAGTATAATGGAGCAGGGCCCACGCCTCCCACATAACACCACGCTATAACTTGGCAGAGGCGAGGGAGTGGAGCATGGGTTGCACCAGAAACTGGGAAGTCCTCGAGACCAAGTTTTCTGGATTTTATGAGGGTTATAACTTTTTTACTACTGAATTATTTGGGGGCAAGATTCACATGAGGTGTCCTGTGAGGTAATGCACCCATATATTGGGTGCAGGGGCCAAGGCTGGCAAGACTCTTTAAGCTGCCACACTAGGAGTATGAATAAGAGGTAAGGGGGTAGAGTGAATAAGGAGAAAGGTAGGATAGGCAAGAACTGGGTAGTAGACGGCTGCAAGGGGAAGGAAAAGAAATATGTAGTTAATTTCGGATGGATAAGGGAGGAGCCACCATGTGGGGCCCTTGTCAGAGTACAGGAGAAAGTTGAAAGGGGCCAAGAGGTGGGCAAGGCAGAGGGTAGGTTGGGGTAAGAGGAGAGGCACGGGGGGGTGAGGGGTTAGAGAAGCCTAAGGGAGGTGGGAGGGTATGGGGGAATGGGTGAGGTAGGCGATTGGTTACAAGGGGCACAGTTTACATAAGGATCATGTGAAGAGAGGGTGGGAAGAGGTGAGAAGATGGAAAGGAAGGTAAGTGACTAAGTGCTGGTGCTGGATGGCAGCCTCAGGAAGGGTAGAGGATTGGTCACTGGGGTGGGGGGATAAAGGTTACTGCAAGAGGTTCCAAAAGGGAGGCATGGAGGGAGAGGAAGGGATGAAGTGGAAGGGGTAGAGGGAGGGATGAGGTAAGGGGCTAGGGAGGGAGGTAGGAGACCAAATGCTGGTATTGGATATTGCCTCAGGACAGGGGGGAATAGGAGCTAGGTGTTAAGAGTCAAATGTACTGGAGGCGATCAGATGATCACGAAGTTGAGATTCTAACTGGCCAATTATTTGCACAACTTGCAGGTTGGCACTGAGAGAGTTGATCTATTTAGGGGCTCTGTAACCAAATGACCATTGCCCAGAGATGTTCTGCAGAAAGTGACTAGAAGTGTATTTTCGCATGTGCCCCTGGTAGTCCTATGGCAGAAGGATAGGCAAAGTAGGTTCTGAACCCCTGGAGGTGTAAGGCCATGTGTGGCCTTCTTACCAAGTAGGAATACCTGGTACTGGATCCTGTTTTGTAGGTTAAGCCACCCTGATCGAGCGTAGAGCTCACAGGTGTGGGTAAGCAGATGTGCCCCAAAGTACTAGCCTGCAAGCTTTGTTTAGTGCAGTTTAGATCCTCTTTAGAGTGGAGTTATTGGTGGCCCCATAGGCTATTAGCCTGTAGTTAATGACTGCTAGAACTAAGCTAATTACTGTGAGTTTAAGAGACACATCACTTAGGCAATATCTATGCCTGTATTATGTTTTCCAAAGTCTTCTCAAAGGCATCAGCAGCTCTTTAAATAGATATTTCAGCCACCAAGCTATTTCCCCAGGAGTCCTCTATGGAACACTAAAAAGAGGACGCATTCCCCTCAGTGCCAGCAATACACTAATAACAGCTGAGTGCCTCTAAACTTCCCCCCACCTAACCTCACACAGTGCAATATGCATAAAAGACATCACAGTATACTTGGAATCAGAAAGGGGTAGGCTGAAGTGAGAGTGGGAAATGTAGCGAGCCGTTCACTGGGTCTCGTGTGTTGCCCTTAAATACTGACTGGAGCCCCACGAGTTGGCACATGAACAGAAATCCAGTTTTGCAAGTTGACATTAGGTGCTCAAATGAATAATATTTTGAGCCATGAAAATGTTTCATCCACCGACACTTACCACAGCTAAACAAAATTAAATATCTTTCCACCTTTTCCCACCCTCTCTTCACACAATCCCCCCTTATAACCAATCGCCTACCTCACCTTTAATATCTCTCCCTCAGTCTTAGCCAATTCCCCAAAAAATGGAAACTAGCCACCGTAACCCCCATCCATAAAAGTGGTGCCAAAACTGCTCCTGAGAACTTCCGACCCATCTCCATCCTCCCTCCTCTCTCTAAGGCCCTGCAGCGTATTGTCACTGACCAGCTGACTGATTACCTTGACAAACACAACACGCTGAGCAGGTAGCAACACGGTTTCAGAAAGAATCATAGCACCTCCACAGCACTGCTTGAATTTACTGGCACCACCCACCACTCCCTGGACAAAGGGCATTTAACTGGCGCAACTTTCATCGACCTAACAAAGGCCTTCGATACTGTCCACCACGGCTTCCTGCTTGCCCAGCTCTGGAATTTGGGTCTCTCTCCTAATTCAGTTCAAAAGCTACCTACACAACCGGTCCCAAAGAGTTAAAATCTCCAACACCCTCTCCAATCCCAGACCAGTCCGCTCAGGTGTCCCACAGGGCTCCATCCTAGGCCCCTCCTTTTCAGCCTGTTCCTAAACTCGCTTCCAGAGTCCTGTCCCCAGCAGCTCATTCTCTATGCGGATGATGCTGTCATCCTGGCCTCCCACCAGAATTGCAAAATAACCTTCAACATGGCTTCACTTCAGTCGAAAGATGGTTCCTAAAACACAAACTTATCCAAAACCAGAAAAAAACAAAATCCATGATCTTCAGCAGCTCACATCACAAATTCAAACAGTTCCACCTCACCATCAAAACTAAGCAAGGAGTCACATTCGAACAAGTACAATCCTTTAAATATCTTGGCATCACCCTCGACTCCCACCTCTCCTACACTGCCCGCATAAATACCATGGCTAAAGCAGCTAACATCAGGATGGGCCTGCTGTTCCGACACAGGAAACAGCTAACCTCTGAAGCTTTAACAGTTGTCGTCCAGAGCTCCATCATTAGCATCATCGATTGTGGATTAGTTATCTATGGCTCGGCCACCGCCTCCTCCCTTAAGCAGATTTCCACCACCCTCAATAAGGCCTGCCATCTTGCCACTGGATCTCGCCGTCTCACCCACACCTGCAACCTCTACTCTCAATCAGGGTGGCTAACGCTAAATAATCACATTAAATGTCAAACCTGCATCACAGCTAAAAGAATAATGATGGGCAATGCCCTTCCAGGAGTCAGCTCTGGCATCAATCTCAAGACCAACAACTGCAACACCAGGAAATCCAAACCTCACCTGCTGCAAATCCCACAATGTCTGACATCCCAAGGTCAAAGGTCCTTTTCTTATCGGGCACCTAGCTGGGTAAATAATCTCAATAGTGACATCATGACCCTGGCAACTATGGGTGCTTTCAAGACCAAACTCCGCCGAGCTCTTCTGGCCCCTAACTCCTGTGACTGCTATTAACCAATCCCTCCTCGAACAGACTCCCCATTTACCCTACCTCCTAGCACTTACTGCCCAACTTATGCTCTTATCCTATCCTCCTCCTGACAAAGCTGCCCTGGCAGCCGCTTATACCCCCCTCTCACCTCCCCCACTCCCACCCCCCATTGTGTCCTCCTGATCTCAATGTTACCCTTCCCCATGCCTCTCCTGACCTCTATGTACAATCTTTGCATCTGATCACTTGTACACCTTGTATTATTCATGTCAAAACCTACTTTGTCAATGATTGCTTTGCGCTATTATTGGAACTCCAAGACTGTACACACCCTGACATGGAACCTTTGTAAAAGAGCCTTGGTTCAAAGGTAACTGTAATCCTAGATTTAAATAAACAATGAACAAAACAATATACACAATCAAAAAAAGAACTTAGAAATCCCTTACCAAAATGCATAATAAACTAAGCAGGACACATAACGAGCTAGTTTTCCTGACCAATTTTTCCTTAATTAACACATTTTCCTGACCAATTTTTCCTTAATTAACACATTTTCCTGACTAAATTTTCCTTAATTAATACATTTTGCTACGTGACTATACACATTTCTATGCCAATATAGATTAAAAAAGGTCTCCTTGAGCAAGCCATAAAAATTACTTAAAAAAACATAAATTGTACTTCGATAATGTAAGAAAACAAAAAAAGTGCAAATAATGCAATACATTAAAATCCCCAAAAAAGAATCTTAAATATCAATTTAGGCCTTTTATGCCATGTTCAAGTTATATTCACGTGTATAGTAAGTGGAATAACACACCAGGGTGTGCAGTGTGTTGCAATGACTGCACTGTTGGCATGGCTGAAGGCCCTTGGTTGTATCTTGTGCTATGCAAACCCCTTCCCCCAGCGCACACCTCTCAACCAAGTGTCACTGAAATGAGGGACACGGCCACTGGCCCTCAGAATGTGGGACACATCATCAAACATGGAGACATATGCTCTGAACACTGCAACTTCATGTCTTTACTTGTGAAAGCTTATGTCTGCTCAAGTATCATAAGAACGTTGGGCACTTCTGCTTCCAAGTCAGAGTTTACAGCACCTTCTCTGTGTGGGCAGCACCTATTCCACGGAGATGGGACAGAGCAATTCTGAGGGTAAAACAAATGATGTCTCCAGGAATGAGGGACAGTTGAGAGGTATATCCCAGAGAAAGTGATTATCAAAGAATCCATGTACACCCTACTGTGTTTTTTATTCCTTACTTGTGTATAAACATATACACACACACTGCAGGCAGGAGGGTTCCCGAACAAGTATGACTTTTTCTTACAATTTTCCCTTTTTTCTTCCAGATCAGCTTTAAAGGTTTTACGACTCCTTACAGCAGAAAGTCGCTCTCTTTAGCTACATAGCTGCAACAACTGCCCCAAGTACCAAGTACAATACAAGTTTCACTTCTTCTAACTACCCAGGCTAGAAACATGAATCACATTCTTTGCATCTAAAACGAAGTGTCTGCTGCATAGCTCCTGTTTTTGATTGTGACTGACCTCTCATTTACAGGTCAGCAAAGCTGAAGGGGGGGGGGGTGGTTCTGTGGGAACAAAACTTAATTATTAAAATATTTTACATTTTATTATATTATTTTACATTATTTTAATTACTATTTTATAATCTTTAAAAATGCTTAATTATTAAGTTAAAGTAACTGGGAGGCCATACTATAAATGTCTCATCAGAACTGCTGCCTATATAAGTTACAGGCAGAAGGAAACAAACACTGCTTGTAATAAACCTTAAACACTGAAAAAGGAAAGATGCAGCCTTCAGAGTTGAGAAAAAAAAAATGGGTCTAGTTTTAAACTCTCTCAACAGAACTAGAAGAGCTTCGGTTTTGTTTTGAGAGAGAATTATCAGAGACTTGACATGTGATGGATTCCATGCTGGGAGGTAGCTGGTACAAGCTGCAGTCGAGAGGAAAAAAAAAGTCGCAGACTTTGGAAGTACATTAACTTCAATAGAGATGAAGACTTTTACCCACTGCAAAGCTGTTCTAAATCCTGTATGAACCAAATTATATCAACTGATGAAAGGTTTGAAGATCTGTCAAATGACTGAATTTAAAGACTGTAGCATCTATATAAGCCTTATCTGCAAAACATTGTGGGTGTCAAAACTACCATGAATAAATAAGGCTGTTTAGTTTTAAATGAAAACTAATGTCATGGCCAGTCCAGATATATGATTCTTAATTAGGTGCCTGGAAGCAAGGAGATGTCGCTTGGAGTGAAAGAGGTTCTTCAACAAAAACGAACCGCATGACTGCATGCTTCATTGAGTTCAAAGGAATTTATTCTCAGATGGAAGTTTTTCAACTTTATAAACTCTGTGAAAATGGTAGCTAAGAAAGAAACATATCCTTTTGAACTGCAAGAAATATAGATTAAGTATCTGTAAGTATTTTTAATCTATCAATAAAAAAGAAGTTTTATAAAAACATTTTATAAACTATGGACTTGATGTTAAAACTGACTATCATGTTTGGTATCTAAATCCAGATTTCGAGCTGAGCAAGAAAATATGTTTTAAGTTTGTGTCAAAATGCCTCTGGATGCAAAAGAGAAAAATGGTTTGAAACAGAAAATTTGTTCTAAGCTAAGAGACTTTAAAAAAAAAAAAATAGTCCTTGGGAGGAGCCTAGAGCCACACCGACCCCATCTGCAAGGACCAATTAGAACTGGCGATGATGTCACTCTGGATCAGAGGGGATAAAGCCAGGTCCACCCAGAATTTCTAAAATCTTCAAGCTGTAAAGGCCTGTGCCAGGTTGACAGAGTAATTTTATGGTTTTCAGACTTCTGCTAGGCTGCAATTCTATAGCCATGCCTGCCTTGGAGGTTTTGGACCAACATTTGGTTAAGTCATTGATGAGTTCACACCATAGGTGTGGAGAGTCAAGCTTAGAAGCAGACACACAAATGCAACAAAAAACAGCTAAAAGAACATAGCTTGTTACAAAAGGACTTTTCCAATATTGCATGGAGCAAAGCCAAAGTCTGTGTACTGGACAGCCTGACTAGAGTAATGTTTTAAAGTTTCTACTAAAACCAAGCAAGGACAAAGACTAATTGTTAAATTCATCAGCCAAAGCAAGCCTGCAGTGTGCTGTTTGACAACAGATGAGTCCACAGTCCTGGGTTCAAGTGGAAATTAATTGAAAAAAACAGAAACGGTCATAAAATCCAATAACCAAAAAGAACTTTGCTATACAGCAAAGGAAAAAAACTTCTGCAACCGAGATGGTGGAAGCATCTACTGTTGTACTGTTGATGTTTATCTTGTCTGACATTCCCGCCAAAATCAGAATAAAGGACTTTTGATGCTCATTTGATGTCTAAGCCAGGAGGAGCCAAGTCTGCACTCCTGAATTGATGCCAGAGAAGTCCAAAGTCCCAGGTTCGAAAGTGAGCGGGAAAAGGAGACTACAGCAGAGCCAGCTACTAAAGAACTTTCATCATCCAGAATTAGAAATTCTTACAAGGATTTTTAAAGTTAAAAGGAAAGAAGACCACACCTCTACAAATAACCAGAAGTTAAAGTATTATTTGATTATTTTAATTTTAATATTTTAATTTGGCTTAGCTGGGAAGGCAACAGAGTAAACTTTTTAAATACAAAATCTTGGGACATAGGTTAAGCTCGAGTTTAATGAAAAGATAAACACTGTTGCATGAGAAAAGATATTTGAACAAGTTACAAAGAAAAGTCAGTGTAATAATTAAAGCCATTTGAAATACTTTTTATACCAAAAAAACAAGTTTACCGTTTGCAAAAGTTACCCAAACTGCAAATTGTTTTGTTTTTTATTTACTGGTGTTATTTGATTTTCTGAAACCTTTGTTGTTTTGTGTTTGCATTACTTTTATTATGCGTTATATTTATGCAGATTAGCCTATTTAAAATTTGGGTACAGGTATTAACATTAATTTTTCATACTTCTGGGAATGACGCATTTTTACCATTATCTAGAACCTTTGCAATAGGGATATCAGATTTGAATTTTATAATTATTTATATAATTTTTGAAAATGCTGTGGTATGAGACCTGAGGTATGTCCAAGTACCCATGGTACTGATATTCTGACTTACTGTTACGACAGTTCCCTTTGAGTTCTAATTGCAGATCTACAGAAACGTCAAATGAAATAGGTACATGGAAGTGTTGCATAGTAAAACCATAAAAGCAATGTGCTAAAAACTTGCTGGCCAATCAAATGACTCAAGTTTGCGACCAGAGTCTGAGACATCTGGTGCCGATCGTCTTGGACCTCTCCTGCCTCTGAGGGAGGGCACCTCCTTCTACTGCATGACTGCTCCCTTGTGGCACAGGCAAAGATGGTTCTCATACGGGGAGGAAGAAGTGATTCCTTATGGAGTGGCCCTTCTTTGGCATGCAACCTTTTGCTTAGTGCATGATGCATCTAGAGCAGGGTTTCTCAAATGGTGAGGCCAGCCTCCTTGGGGAGGCCCCAACCTGTTCCAGGGGAGGCTCGAGCAAGTCTGAAAAAGTAGTGTGTTTGAATTTTGAGTTTCAGATATTTTGTGTGATAGGATGAGGCAAACTGAAAGAGGATAACAGGGCAATGTATGTATTTATTTACATATTGGTGACCAGGAAAGGTACACTGGACTAAGGCTTATTACAAGTGAACCCAGGGAAGGGTGGCAAGTGAATACAGTTTCAAGGGTAACTGCAATGCAGTCAAGCAATACAAAATGATCAATAGTGCAAACAAATAGGAAACATGAACAAATAGTGAGAGGCAGCAATTGACAAATTAGGCTTGTGGAAGAACAGCCCAGTATAATAGCCCATATACAAGGCTTTAGCAGAGAGGTACTAGGAGCAGGAGCAGAAGAAAGCAAAAGGATCCCTGAGGAATTGATTAAGAGCAGAGTAAGAGGGGGAAGAGGCGGAGGTGGGTAGGAAGGTTATTCCAGATAGAAGGTAAACAGAATGAGAAAGCAGTCTGACCATGAAGGTATTGCAACAAGGGGTAACAATAGTTCGAGAATCAAAAAAGCAGAGCAAGTAGGTTGACGGGGGTCAATAAGCTGAATAAAGTGAGAACCAACTACTCAAAGGAGTTTCACTTTATTACTGATGAACTGTGCAAAGTATGTTATTTTTCTAAGGGGAGGCCCAAGATTATTTCAATATTTGGGGGAGGCTCAAGATCTTTTCCACGGCTTGGGGGAGGCTCACTACGACAAAGACTGAGAACTATTGATCTAGAGGGCCGGCATGGGAGTCCCAAAGGAGGGGGGAGCTTATCTGCCTTTCGGATGGCCCACCATCTGCATAATGCTGGGTTGCTCCAGCTCCACAGGGAAATTCCCTAAAGCAGAGATAAAGAGCAGTCTTGGGACAGAAGTCCCCTCATCCAACCTGGACTGCCTCCTCCCTCTGGTCTCTTATTCAGCCTACCAAAATATGTCTGCCCCCCCTCCACATCACAACTGCGGGATACAATCCAGAAGATACTGACAGGGGGGAGGGGCAACAGTTAGGAGTGAAGGCAGGGAGGAAGTGTTGATCCCTGGGGGGAGGTTCCAAGGGTGGAAATTGGCACTGAGGGAGAAGGAAGGAGGATCACATGTCAGGTCCATGGTGTTAGAAACAAAGTACATGACAGAACAAAACTGGTGATGAGGTAAGAACAGAACTTCTTAGTGGTTAAATAATCCTGTTGCCGAAGACCTTAAATTATAGGTGTGCCTAAGGACTGGACGGTAGCCCAAAAGAGATGAAACTTGTCTGAAGGAAGGTTTTATAAAAACTGTGGACTGTAGCAGAACAATCAGTTTTTTTTATCTCTTTAAAGGGAAACGTAAACTTACAAATGCCCACCGCAGTGTGGGTCAGCCCCCGATTAGGCTTTCTGCTTAAAATAAAAATGTTACCTTCTGGTATATTGTAGAATTTTAAGTTTATCTGGTTGATCCTGCAGTCCTTGCTACTGGCATTTCATGACAAGTGCCACTCAGGGAGCCTCCCAGAACCTCTCACAGCAGACGTCAGAGCCGGGGAACAGCTGTGGGAGAGTGTACAGATCTTATCAATATATGGAGCTATTATAAGATCCGGTTTTGGTCATTCAAATTCTCCGTCACTCCGAAACCAAGTATAGACTGTCTCTACTTAGTTTCAGAGTGACAGAGGGAATACAAATGACCAAACTGGGAGCTAGTAATAGCTCCGTATATTGATAAGATTTCTACACTCTCCCACAGCTGTTCCCCGGCTTTGATATCAGCTGCGGGAGGTTCTGGGAGGTGCCCAGAGTGGAGTTTGTCATGAAATGCCAGCAGGATCAACTAGATAAACCTAAAATTCTACAATATGCCAGAAGGTAGAATTTTTATTTTAGGCAGAAAGCCTTATCAGGGGCTGCCCCCACACTATGGCGTGGGGCATTTGCAAGTGGACGTTTCCCTTTAAAGCTTCGTATGCATCTGAAACTAACATTTTTCCCCCCTTTATATTTCAGGTGGTTACATAGGATTAGGGCTACTGTTCAGTTAAAATTGGTTTCAGAACAGTTAGCACACCTTTCCTACTCCAATTCACCAATTACTACCTTGCCTAGCTTCTCAAGCATTTCACAGGTGTTCAGCCTGTGTCAGCATGGATCTTCCTCAAGCTGGACTCTTCCTTGTGACATCACTTTGCATACAGCCTGGGGAATAATGTTCCCCCATGTTCCCCAATATTTCAGAAGCTTTCTTTTCAACAAATAGCGAATTTTAAAAATACCTGTCAATTTTAGTTTCAGGATGGCACAACGGGTAGACAAGATGAACCCCCAAGTCCTTTCTTTCACATCAATAATATGTTTCTACAGATGTGAAATAGGAATGGTCTGTCTCACTGTACTTTTTTTGTTGTTGTTTTGGCAAATAACATTTTGACTTTAACCTACCATTTATGAATGAGATGAAACCATTACATTTTGCAAGCGGAGGCCTCTGAAAAAAATGCCAAACATTAATAGAAAAGCCTATCTTATGATGGAAAGGTTTAAAAAGTGAAATCTCAGTTTGGTACTGAAAACAAACTACCTGAACCCAGACAGAGAAATCATTAAGGCAGCTGACAGAGAGCATTTGCAGGACACCACTACATAATGGGAAGCCAAATTTTGCATGAGTTCCTTAGCCAGAAAATAATAAATTAAACCAAATTCTGAGTGGAAGCAAAAGGAACTCTAGGGTGACCAGCTTTTTCTCCAGCAGAGTAAAAGATGTACCACTGGACAATCAGGGATTGCATGACCAGCACAGTGCAAAGGGCATTATCTGAAATATCAGCATTCTTAGGGGCATCGCACAGGTACAGAATATGATATTAGAATGACATCATAATTTAGTTTCCTGGTGGTAGAATAAGGCAGGGACAAGGGGCCTGATTCAGTTGCTATCGGGGGCAATGTGAAACATGTGCATTTCAGCTTCTCCATTACCTGATGACATCATCCACAAAAGTAAGCAAGTCAGATGCAATGCAAATCTCTAACATATGTGTTAGCAAGTGCAGAATTTGCACCTGCCAACACCTTGGCATGTGGCTGCAACCAGGTCATAGCTTGACACTGTGCCTGGCGCGGGGCCACAGTGTGATCTGATGACATCTGGCCAACAGGCACCCTGCCCAGAAGGAATGCTCCTTCCCATGTTGTAAGGGCCCTGCTGATCCATGCGCCCCCCCCCCACACACACGCCTACTCCCTCAGATGTTTCTGGCTAAGAAACCAATGCAACGCTAGGCTTTCCATTATGAACTGGGGACCTACAAAATAACTCTGATGGTGATACACACACACACACACACACTTCTGAATATACCATTTATCTTCATGAGTCAGGGGGGCAGAACTTTCATAACTCACGCATGGCTTTGCTACTCATGAGTTATGGTGCTGTTCCACCCCCCATGAAAATAAATAGCATATCCAGAGTCAGGCCATTGTGAATCCCATTATTTTCCACTTTCCTCCTCTAAACTCAAAACTTAGTTTTGAACTGCACCAAAGTACCCAAAAAACAAAGGGAGTCCTCATACTTTCCCTCACTAAAACAGACCAAGAGGTAGAAACTGAAAAGAAGCCATCAGTCAGGATGACCCTCCAAAAAAGCTGGTACAGCACCCCTACCTCCCAGAACCAACCAGCACCTGAAGCATACATCAAGCCCTGCTAATACTACCCTGAACAGTTTGGTGGCAAGAACAGTGTAGCCCCCAGTATTACCAAAATTATTTTATATGTTAGAATTTTTTTTCTTACAAAGTGAAGGAACTGCAGGACAATCGTTGAAACAGGAAAAGGAACTGAAGGAATTCCAAATGAAATCAAAAGGGTTTACCAGTCCTCACTGCTGATCCACACAGGCACTAGTTTCCCAGTTACTAACCCCAAGACAACTGGAAGTGAAAATACTGCCTGTAGCTTATACAGCTGGCTGATCATTTTAGAGTGATCACGAGTAAAAACACTTTTCTTTTTCCCTATTGTTACTGTTTGATTGTGAATGAATAGGGGATGCATGACGGCCAGCCACTGAATACACTATTTATCTGAATGAGAGGAGACTGGCCTTAGGTAACCTCACAAGTGGCGGAGCGTAGCAGAGCCACAAGTAATGGTTCCTGAAGTCACTCTCCACGAGTTCAGATAAAGTGTATTCAATGGCTGGTCATCACGTATTCCCTTTATACAATAGGGTCCCCTATTGTTGGGGTGGTTCACGCAAAAGTAACCATTAGCATGCAATAGTGCGGTTTGCACAGTCTCGCAATACATGTTGTTCAATGGTATTCAATCATGTTATTCCTCGCTAACGGTGACGTTTTGCGTGGACCATTGAATAAATGTCATTTATTCCACTGCAGTGAGAATACATGTTTTTATGCGATGAGTTATTTGTGCATCCCTATTGTACAAATCAGGTGATCACATTTTGTGGATTCCCTTGAAAATACGACAATAAATTGTGTCTTAAATTGAACAAGATTTATAAATTTCACCCTCAAGATGCCAGTACATACTCTAACTGTATAAACAAATCAAATTACTCTGGTTTTTATACTGAGCGTACTCTGCTTGGAATAATATTGCATCACTTATTTCTGAAGTATGATAATTTATTTTAAATGTTGATGTACAAGACAAATCTATTACTTTCACCTATTTGCTATGATTGGGGGTGTATAAAAGTTATGTCATTAGTAAGCAGCTACACCCCCTGAGGAAGGCTTTGTTCTGAAGCACTGGGATGGTGGGCACTTACCTGAGTGTTGACCAAATAAATTTAATTTTGATATATTTAAAGTCTGGTCTTGCTTGCCTTTGAGTGCTACTGCTTTTGGAACATCTGATCATTTTCTCTGCAGTGCTATATACACCTCATGGTAAACTTAGTAAAATGCAACACAAGCAAGCAGTAATGTATGGTCATGAGCAGGGTTTACCACCAGATATAAAATGGCAAGGAAAATATCCTGAAACCTTACTGGCCAAGAGACATCACCTGACCGTGTATTAAAACCGGTGTTGACAGTGAGGAATTCCGACTCTATATTCAACAGTGATGTGAGGAAATATTTCTTCGCTGAAAAGGTAGTGCAGGGAAAGTGCTAGGCAGGTAAAAAAAAAGAGAAAAGATGCAACCTGCACAGAAATTACCCACCTCCACTTAAAAGTGGGTCCATAGCAGTGGATGTGCTCTGTAGCGAAAGCTGAAAGCTGGAAAACTGAACAATAGTAAAGTAATTTCTTTCCTGTTAAGTTTTAGCTTTTCTACTGGTGAAATTTGTAATGCCATTCACAAAAAGGAATCACGATGGGATTAGGGTGCGCACAATGAAAAACAAACACAACATGGATGTTGGGGACATACTGGTGCACAGGGATTCTTATCTAGTTACTCTGGATATAGAGTCATTGTACGCTAACATCCCACATGAGGGGGCACTGGATACAGTTGCTCTTTTTTTTTTTTTTTTAAACATGAGGGAGAACGCTAGTCCAGCTACTTAATTTTTATTGAAGTTAACAGAGTTTGTTCTCAAACGTGATGCATTTATTTTTATGAATAAATCTGATCACCAGATAAAGGGGACAGCAACAGGGGCAACATCTGCCCCTACATTAACGAACGGTGTGTGGGCCTTTGGGAAACTAGATTTATTTATAATGAGATTAACAACCGCTTTTTATCAGAAATTGCATTTGGAGACAGTACCTTGATGATGATACAATTTGGAAAGGTAACCTGAATGAGTTGAATGTATTTGAGAACTACCTATATTTAACTACTGAAAACCTGAGATTTACATTTGCAGCAGACAAGAAAACAGCATGTTTCTTAGATTTGGAAATAAGTAAAACAGAGGGTGGTGGGGTGGAAAGAACAGGTTACTCATCTGTAACAGTAGTTCTAGGAGTGGCATCTGTTGTTCTTTGGCATGTCCCCTTCCGCTTTAAATCTCACCGCAAGTCTTCACGCTGGCTCCTCCCACCCACCCGGGTGGTATACACCTCGACTCTGCCCCATGATGCCAGATCTTAGCCCGCTGGAAGCCAGGTTGTGTGCATCCACAGCTGGGGAGGTCAGGTGGGTCCGTGTAGATGAACAACATATACCACTCCTAGAACTACTATTACAGGTGAGTAACCTGTTCTTCTAGGAGCGTGGCTATGTTGTTCATCCACACTCTTTGGCAGACTTCTAGCAGTTCTCCGAGAGGAGGGAGGCAAGGCGCACACCCCCTACTTAGGAAACAGAGACTGGAGAACTGAGGCCCCAAAACCAGCATCCCGGCATGACTCAAGGTCGATGTGGTAGTGGGTGATGAAGGTGTCTGCTGACTTCCAGGTAGAAGGCTGACAGATTTCCTGGATAGGGATGTCCCGTTAAGCAGCCACCGATGCAGCAGTATGGCGGGTAGAATGAGCTCTTATCCCCTCTGGAAGGCTCCTTGCCCACCAACTTGTAGCACAGACCTATGCATGATGTGATCCATCTTGCAAAAGTCCATTTGGCTGCTGGTCTCTCAGAAGCGGCTTCAGCATAGGTGACAAACAGCTGGTGAACCTTTCCCCGAATTTCCACAGTCCTCTCCTTATAGTAGGAGAGAGCACGTCTCAGGTCCAGAGTATGGCACCTGTACTCGGCATCTGAGGTGTAGTTTGGGTAGTATACCAGCAGAGTTAACACCTGGTTAAGGTGAAATTCTGACACCACCTTCAGAAGGAATTTAGGGTGGGCGTGTAGGACAACCTTGTCCCTGTGGAAGACCAGATAAGGAGAGTCCACCAAAAGTGCCTGGAGCTCCCCTGTACATCTGGCAGAAGTTATAGCCACCAAGAAGGCCATCATCCACAAGTGTGACAAGGCACACTTGTGCACTGGTTTGAATAGTTTGCCCGTGAGCTTTGCCAGTACTAGCAGTAGATCCTCCAGAGGTGGAGGTTCACACACCGGAGGGGATATGCGATCCAGGCCTTTGAAAACGCATCCGACCACTGTCTCCTGCGCCACTGTCAGCTGATCGGCCCACGCCCGATAAGCAGAGATGGCTGCCAGGTGCACCCTAAGGGTCAATGACCGCAGACCCCCTTTGGAGAGAGATCAAAGGTAGTCGAGAATGTTAGCCACTGGATAGGACAGAGGGTCCAGGCCCTTGCCCTGACACCAAATGGAAAACCTTTTCCATTTGAAGGTATAACATTTCCTGGTCCATTCCTTTCTGGATGCCTTCACCACGGTGTAGACGTCCTTGGAAAGACCCAAAGTCTGGAACTATAGCCACTCAGGTACCAGGCTGTGAGGTGCAGGGATTGAAGGTCTGGGTGGAATACCTTCCCCTGGCTGAGTGATATCAGGTCCGGGCGTGCTGAAAGCCTCTCCGGGTGCCTGCAGCTGAGGCTGAGGAGATCTGGATACCAGAACTGGCACGGCCAGTCTGGGGCTACCAGGCTCACCTTCGCCTTGTCCCTCCTCACCTTGAGGATCAAGGGAAATGGAGGGAAGGCGTAGAGGAGGCCTGGGGTCCAAGGTCTTGAGAAGGCATCCCCCTGCAGTGAGCCCTGCTGAGGGGGGGTGGGCATGAAACAGCCTCAGCTTGGTGTTTTCCCTGGAGGCAAACAGGTCCACTGTTGGTTTGCCCCAGTGGGAGAACAGACTGTAAGCTACCTCTGGATGGAGAGACCACTCGTGGGATGTCTGGCCTAAGCGGCTGAGAGCATCTGCCAGATGGTTTGAGGCTCCTGCGGCATGAATACCTAGGAGTTCTGCCTCTAATCGGCTCATGAGAGTCCAGATGCGGAGCGCCTCCCTGCACAGCAGACGGGAGTGCGTGCCGCCCTGTTTGTTGAGGTAGTACATAGTCGTGATATTGTCCGTCTGGGACTTGAACCACTTGACCCAGGAGCTGAGGAGCGAAAGCTGACAGTGCCAGTCTGACTACTCTGAGCTCCAACAGGTTGATGTGGCATCAGGACTCCTCGGGGGTCCAGAGCCCATGGGCCCTTTCGTCCCCCATGTGGGCTCCCTAGCCCATGAGAGAGGCATCGGTCATGAGGACGGCCGTTGGCTCGGGCCGGACAAACGGGATCCCTTCCTGCAACTGGTCTGGGGTGGTCCACCACTGGAGAGCATCCCACATCTTCTGGGTTACAGTGACCAGCTGGTCGAAATGACCGTGGCACTGAGTCCACCGGGTGGCCAGCTCCCACTGGAGGAGTCACATGTGCAACCAGGCCCAACCGGACCACTAAGGAGCATGCCGCCATGCAACTGGTGTCTGGTCTGTCTTCCTTGGAAGGAGCCCCTCCCACAGGCTGTTTGGGCGGTGGTTCCACCACAACTGGTGGAGAGACCGCTTTGGGACGAGCAGGTGGTTTTGCCAGCTCCATGGGCTGAGGAACAAATTAAATCGGATCTGAAGGAGTTGGCTTCAGCCTAGGAAGTGAAAGCCAGGTAATGGCTGGTGTAGAAGCCGGAATGGGCTTGTGCCCGGTCAGACTTAGCTGTTACCACATGAGGTCCTCGTAGCGCCGACGGAGTTTTGGCCGGAGCATCTCCTCATCCGAGGAGGACGAGGACGACTGATGGCGTCGCCTCTTTTTAGAGTGCTTACGGCTCTTCCTCGGCCTGTTGGACGAGGGGGTCAGAGACCTTGATCGAGATCAGGCGGGCCGACTCGGGAGATACTGGCAGAACCAGTGATTTCCCGGGATGAGGGACATCATCGATGGGAGTCCCAACAGGCTGGGTCTCATCATCTGGAAAGACCAGATTAGGGGTTCGATCAAGGGAAATGTCAATCGGAGTCTGCGATATTGGATCGATAGGCTTGAAAACGATTTCGACCTTGTCGATAGATAATTCGGTCAACTGACCAGACGGCAAAGCTGTAAAAGCCCGCGGCCGAAGAAGCAATCTCAACTGAAGTCGAGACCGCATGCTCCTGGGACCGAGATCTCTCCCCCACATCCTTCTCCCTTTTACGGAATTGAGAGGAGGGCAAGCCTGTAGACGCCTCTCCCTTGGTCGAGAGAGACTGGCACAACTCTCGGAAGGAACACGAGAACATGGAGCCCAGGCTGAGCGGAATGAAGAAGCTCCAAGAGGAATCTGCAGCACGAGCCGCTTCCTCCTCAAATGCTTGCATGCGTTCCAAGTGCTCGGCAGATCCCGCAGCCGCAGAAACTGCCCACCGAGCCTCATTGGATTTCACTGGAGGGTTCCTCTTCTCCGGCCTCTCCAGCTTCAGGTGTGCAAGACGGTCGTCGAGGACACTGGGATGAAAGGCAAGACAAAGACTGCATTTCGAGGTGTCATGGTCGACACCGAGGCAATAGATGCACATGATGTGGGGATCGGTGCACAATATCTTCTGGCCGCAAGGGCACCAACGAAATCCAGGGGAAGACTTGTTTTCCATGATCGAAGCAGCAAACTTGCGATTGCTAACGTGAACAATGCAAATTTTTAGTAAAACCGAAGGTTTGAAAGCCAGGGCCTACAAAATGTGTGAGCATGAGTGAGGCAACCTGAATCTTCCAGCAGAAAGGAAGATCTGGCATCATGGGGCGGAGCTGTGGTATATACCATCTGGGTGGGTGGGTGGAGCCAGCCTGAAGACTTCCGGTGAGATTTAAAGCGGAAGGGGACATGCCAAAGAGTGTGGATGAACAACATATCCACGCTCCTAGAACTAATATTTTTAGAAAACTAACAGACAGAAACTTTATTAGAAGCTTCAAACTGTCACCCATGACGTTATTAATAACGTACCTAAAGGACAATTCCTGCGATTAAGAAGAAATTGCAGTACTTTAGACAGATTTGATGAGGAGGCGGTTTCTTTGGAACAGAGATTTATAGAAAGGGGCTATAGAGCGAACACCATACAAGAAGCTAAAAAGTGTGCTAGGGCCCAGGTGAATTGGTGTATGGCACTAGAGGGGATGTGTTAATTTTTTAACTACATTTTTGGGTCATGCTGGATTAGTAAAAAAAATTATAAAACAGATTTGGCATATACTTCAGAGTGATGAGGGCTTAGCTAAAATTAGTGGCAGTCTACCTAGAATTGCATACAGAAGGGCCACCACACTAAAAGACAACTTAGTGTACAGTTTTCATTCTATCAAAAAAGGAGGGATACAAAAAATGTAGTATCTGCCCAATTTGTGGTGGAGGGTGATACATTTATGGGCCCTAATAATAAATCATTCGAAATTAGACAATTTGCCACTTGTGACATCGTGGGTGTTATTTATGTGGCAATATGCACTTGTGGCTCCTTTTACACTGGGAAAATGAACAGGAGTTGTAATCTACATGCAAGTGAACACTGTAGGGCACTTACTGGGGGGGAGATGTGACATGCTACAGCTATGCACGTGAAAGAGGTACTCGACTCTGAAAATCATGAGTTTAGAGTTACTTACAGGGTGAACAAACATCCAAGGAGCGGCGAGTATAATAATTTTATTTTGAAGAGGGAGGCATTCCGGATCTTTAATTTGCAAGCTACTAAACCTCAAGCAGGATTGAATGCTTCCTTTGATTTAAGTCGTTGATTAAAAAAAAAAAAAAAAAGGCACTAAAGAAGCCGCAATGACAGGTTCAGTGATATATGGAACAGTTCTGTGGATTCTGCACACAGTGCTTATGTGAATTAGTAAGAATCTATGCAAATTGGGTTCCTTCATCTTACAGGTATTTTATAGTTTTTAGTATAAGGGTTAAAGTTTATACGGAAGGTGAACTGCAGGATTAGGAGGTCAAGAGAGCTGCAAAATGTCAAAGAAGTTGTTTATTATATCAGCGCATCCACCATTATATTGAAAGAGAGACTGCAGAAATTAGGAGGTCAAGAGGGTGGCAAAAGGTCAAATAAGGTGTCTACTACTGTGGTGGTAGCAGCAAAAACTGTGAATGCACATGCCTCCGGGGCCATGCCTCCTTCACCAAATGTGCACATATTTATACCGCTATACTGAGAGCCTGTGTTTTTGTATTAAATGTTCTTTGTGAAGCATGGCCATGGACGGGATGTCTTCCAAGATTAATTTCATTCGGAATTATTTATTATAGAGGCGCCATTATGGTTTTTAAAATCAGTGACTATTTGCAAAACATTTTTAATATTTGTAAAAATTATTTTATTGGAATAACATTCCTTTATTGGTATAAAGTGTCTAGCTACTTTGTCCTCATTCAATGTTGATGCTGAACCTATAAATGCCCAAACTGTTTAAGAACATACTTTTATACATTGAGAAGCTGTATGCTTGTACAAAATGATATATACATTCAATACGACTGAGATGTAAAAACTATATACATATAGGGTATGATACAGTTTTAAATAATATGGGAGATAAATGTTTATGTCAGTCTTGACTTGGTAATTGTATACACGTGTTTGTAATTAAGGAGTGATGGGTGGACAGATGATGTCACTGGGTTAGGGGTATTTAAGACATCATTGTATGCTGGAATCTATGCCTTTGATAAAGGACTGCTTGTTTGAAACATGTTAGGTGGCATAATTTTTCTGGCACTAAATAAAAGATATTTAATTTATTAAATAAATGCAGTTGGAGAGGTGTTTCTTAAACGGAGGTGGTGAGTGCCCGATTCCTTTTGTTGTGGTTAATGGTGAAATTTGTACTTTGAATTTGGTTTTGCTCCTACTGTTTCTCATTCTGACCCACTTTTTTTTTTTTTTTTACACCTGTTCTAATTTGACCCATGTTTTAAAACTGCCAGCACTGATACTTTTTATTTATTTGTTTAATTTATTTAGTAGTTTAACCAGGTATAGCACACTAAGCTGAAAGCTTTTTTACAGGAGCGACCTGGGAGCACACGAAGGTTAAGTGACTTGCTCAGGGTCACACAGTATGCAAGTGGAAGCTGTGGGATTCAAACCCAGGTCTGGTCTGCTGGATGTCACCAAATTTGCAGCTCAGAGCCTTAGACCACTGCGCTATACTGCCTCCCATCCTTGGGTAGAGGATGCCTGGAATAGACTGCCAGCAGAAGTGATGGAGGTTAGAACAGTGGGGAGCTTCAAGTATGCACTGGATGGACACAGAGGTGTATTAGACAGGATGCAGGGAGGTAAGAGGGTCAACGGACAGCAGACAGGATCTGCAGAGACAGAATAGGTAGGGGACGTCAGGCCAGATTAGGTGGGCCAAGCAGTCATTTTCTGATGTCAAATTCTATATTTCTAAATGGCTATCTTGTCACAAGCAATGGATTATGTCACATGTAGACAAGCAGCAGCAGCAGAGAAATGTCCAAAGTGCCCAAGATCCTGCTTTCCGTCACACGAAGGGACAATAAAAGGGCAAATAAGCTGAACTGTGTCAAAATACCAAAACTTTTCTGGAGATGTCCACAGCACTGTAACTCAGCTTTCAGAAATTAAACTCGATTCAGTAATTACTCTGTTCGCAGGAAGGATACCTTAAGAGAAATCTGTTTTTCAGTACAATCTGTCTGGTGCCAGGTTCCTCATCTGTAACCGTAGTTCAAGGAGTGGTACATAGCTCACATCTACCCTCTGGCAGTTCCAATGGAACAGCTGATTTGCCAGACATATTTTAAGCTAAGCTCCTCCCCCCCATCTTGGTGGTATATTCCCTGACTCCACTTCGCGACATCAGATCTTGCATGATGGAAGCAGGAATCCTGGGTGCCATTTGCCAGGAGAGGCTGGGTGGGTTGTGTGGTTGTGAACTATACACTGTTCCTAGAACCACAATTACAGGTGAGTAGCCTATTTTTCTAGGGGCATGGATACAGTTTACTATCCACATTCTGGCAGACTCCTAGCAGTTCACGGGGGAGAGGAGCACACCCTATTTGACGAACACAGACTAGAGGTCCCAAAACCAGCATCTTGGTGGGACTCAAGGTCAATGCAATAGTGGGAAATGAATGTGTGATGACTTCCAGGTAGCAACCCTGCAGATTTCCTGTTCAGGGACATCCATGAAAGCAGCCACCAAAGCAGCGGTACGGCTGGCTGAATGAGCTTTAAGCCCTACAGGAGGCTCCTTACCAGCCGACAGCAGAGGTTGATGCAGGATGTGATCTACCTGCCAATCATCTGCTTTGCTGCCAGTAAATGACAAACAGCTGGTGAGCCTCTCCCCAAACTCCAGATGTGTGCTCCTAAGAATAAAACAGCACCCTCCGCATGTCCAGGGTATGAAGCCTGTGGCCAGCCTCCAAAAATGCACTGGTGAAAGAATACCAGTAAGTCAACACTTGATTAAGGGGAAACACAAATACAAACTTCAGGATGAGGTGAAGAACGACTCTGCCCCTATGGAAGGCCAAGTAGAGTTGTTCTGACATAATGGCCACCAGGAAGGCTGTTTTCCATGACACGTGGTGACATCTCACACCTGTGCACAGGTTTGAAGAGCTTGCCCACAAGCATAGCCAACACCAACAGTAAGTCCCAAAGTGAAGGTGGTTCATACACTCAAGGGGACAGATGATCCAGGCCTTTAAAAAACTGCAGACAAACCTTCTCTTGGGTCACTGTCGGAATACCAGCCCTTGCCTGGTATGCAGAGATGGCAGCCAGGTACAACTTGAGGGTTGTCACTCATAGCCCCTGTTGGGAAAGGGACCAAAGGTAGGCAAGAATACTAGCCACAGAGCAGGCAAGGGGATCAAGCTTCTTGCAGACCACCTTCTCCTGGGCCACTGTCAGCATACTAGCCCATGCATTGTATGCAGAGATGGCAGCCAGGTACACCTTGAGGGCCGTCACTCACAGCCCCTACTGGGAGGGGAACCAAAGGTAGTTAAGAATACTAGTCACAAGGCACGCAAGGGGATCAAGCTCCTTGCCCTGACACCAAATGGAGGTGGTTCACACACCAGAGGGGGACAAGTGGTCTAGGCCATTGAAAAGGTGCCCAGCCACCTTCTCCTGGGCCACCGTCGGCTTACCAGCACACGCCTGGTAAGCAGAGATGGCTGCCAGGTGCACCTTTAAGGTCGTTGCTCATAGTCCCAGCTGAGACAGGGACTAGAGGTAGTCCAAGGTGCTCGCCACAGGGGAGGCAAGGGGATCAAGTTCCTTGCCCTGGCACCAAAAGCAGAATCTCTTCCATTTAAAGAAATAGCATCGATGAGTCAACACTTTCCAGGAGGCTGTCACAATGTGGAGCACTTCACTCAAAAAGATCCGCTCTCGCAGCAGGCTGGACAGGGACATTGACTGGTCCACATCCTCCTGAGCGAGAACCAGGAGCACTGGGGTCTGCGAGATCGATTCTTCAACCTCATTTTACAGCCAGTCGACAGGTTTGAGGAAAATCTCCATGACCCGCCTGACTGGAGTTGAAGTCAAAAGGCTTGATGGGGGTGCCAAAGAGCCCTTGACCTGCCCAACCTGCCCCTCGAGCGAAGGGCACTCAACCACTGTCGAGCAGTAGGGGGAAATCGGGGGATCGGGAGGACTCTGATCTCTCCCAGTCCAATGACCGGCACCAGCGGTGCTTGTGCTTAGAGCCATGGTGGGCAGGGTCTGGAGGGCCAAACATATGTCCCGGAATCCTCCAGTGAATGACCCTCTGACGCTGGCACTAGGGAACAGCGCCAAGACCAAGAAGGTGCCCGTGATGGCAGCCGTCGGTTCCACTTCGAGGGCCGCAAGCTGCTGTGCTGACCTAGCAGATGACAAGTCCTTTTTACAGCCCTTAGGGAAATCATTTGGATCCCACTCCTAAGGCAAATCCAGGGTAAGCCAGTGCCTCCTGTCCTCATGGGACTCCGGGAGAATGGACAAAGGCCGCACTCATCCATGTCATGCTGCCTGTCCAGGCAGTTCTGACCCAAGTCGTGCAGGTCGATGACCAACATCTTCTGTTGGCACCACACACAAAATCTGAACCCCAGCTTCTTTAGCTACATCTTGACCTATGCCACAGAGTTGAAGGAACCGAGGAAAGAAGTAAAGTACTGGCCGGCCCGGTGGCATTGAGGTGCTGGAGGCCACACCTTGCACCACGCCGGCAACCCATGTTTGGTAGCAAGCTCGGGCTGCCAGGGTTTGGCAGGGGAGGAGAAGGTTGGAGCGTCTAAAGGCAGCTCACCTTCTCCTCCTGGGAAGGGAGGAATGTGGGAGTCGGCAATATGGTGCCTCCCAGCAGCAGCTGGGCGGTACTGAACCGGCATCCACTTAGAAAGGGGGAGGAGGAGCATGGCAGATGTCAGCTGGTGCGTGTGCATACCTTCCCATACATCACTGCATGTTCACGCCCGCTGTGGGAGAACGGGGCAGACATTATGAACAAGGAAAATACCCTGTGCCTTGGGAGGGCAACGATGCTCCAAGGATCCCACGCCCACCGTCGTACTCTGCCCATCTGGGTCCCAATCCTCCGTGCCACACTCCGAAGCCTGCAGCCACTGGATTTCAAGGTGTGCCAAAGTAGAGGAGGTGGCCCCGCCTTGGGGGGGGTACAAGGCAGGGGGTTGGTGTCAGGTAAGGACTGTGAAGTGTAGCTATTGGAGGGGACCCAAGGTGGGGGAGTCTCAAGCAGGGCGGGAGCAGCTGAGGGGTCATCTGAGAGAGATCCATGGGCTCGGAAACTGGAGGGAAAAAAGTTTTAAAAAAAAAAAGGAAGTAAAGTACTTCTAAAATTTTGAAAGAAATTTTTGCCTAACAGCGCTCAAAGTCCTAAACGGAAGCCGCAAAGAAGGTGACATGTTCTTCCAGGGGAAAGAAAGCTCCAATGTCATGGGAGGATATACCGGCCCGGTGGTGGGAGGAACTTAGCTTAAAAACATCCAGAAAATCAGCTATTCCAGTGGAACTGACAGAGTCTGGATAGTGAACTACATCTATGCCCCTAGAAAAAATTTAGTTTTTTGCAACTACACTTGGGGGTCACAGTTGTTCGAATTGAAAACCCGAGAGTGGGAACTGGCCCCCCCAAACAGCATGTACACAGATTTAGCACCCTCCACATGGAATCACTAAATACTGCCTCTTCTGCCCCCACATTGTCTTCTCTTTCACAGTATTCTTGGTTCTCTGAAGTACGATTACATGTTTCATATCTACATGGCACAGAGGTGCTGAAGAGTGCTAATACCAATGTTGTCAATCTATATGGTCTTTAATACACTCGAGGTCTAAACAACTTAGTCAAAGACTCTGATGTACCAAACAAGTTCACTAACAGCACACCAGCAGGAGTACATAAACTGCACTGGTGACTGCGAAGGTAAAGGCTCAGCTTCCCTCAATGCTGCCACAGCTGCAAACATCAAAGAAGAAGGGGGAAATGCAGCAGCAGTCCCAGTGTTTATCTCCTTCATTTTATCCCGTGCTCACTTTTGTTTTTATTTTCCATTTCCCTAGACTTTAAAACCAACTCTGTATTTTTTTTTTTTTTTATTATTTGTTAACCAGGTAAGATCTCACTGGACAGGGATCCCACTTACAGGAGTGACATAGGACATACAGTAATGCAATACATTTCGTAACAATGTTGCACAATGGCTTAAATACAGGGTATTTATCCACCCTCCCTCACACCACTGCACTTGCTCCAACCAGAGGCATCACCGACTGCAATCAGTCAGTAACATTCATAAAAAATGGGCTATGAAAACTCTGCAACCTCACTGGTCAAAACATCACAGGAGTTCCGATTACTTTCCGACAATCGCACAACTCACCTGAAAATACATATATGTGTATATATATATATATATATGCATGCATGCATACATCTATACACCAATTTTATTAGTGGGATAACACACTCCAGGGTGTGCAGTCATAAGTGAATAATGCACTTCTCGGGTGGTTATGGCACTGTGCTATACCTTGTACCCAACAACCACCCGAGGTGTGCTTTATTCCCTTATAACTGCACACCTCGTCATGTGCTATCCTTTACTCAACAATGACAGCAGTGTTTGTAAGGGCCATGCCACTGCACTGAAGAAAATGGAGCAGCTGCTCACATCAATCTATTTTCATCTATGTAGCAGCGCATCCAAGCAGCACTATCAGTGTCAGGAACTACAGACAGACTGCAACCGATGACGTCACTGGTTAGAACAGCCCATTCAAGCAGCACTATCAGCATCATGAACTACACACTGTAATCGCTGAGGTCACTGGTTCGAACACCAATACTGGCACAATGGGGTGGGTTGGGGCTACATAAAGAGATGGTTTTGAAGGCCAGAAAGATAGGAAACAAAAAAACAACAGGGATGCAAAAAAAAATAAAAAATAAAAATAAAAAATGGGAAAATTACAATGCTTCCTTTCCACTTTACAACCATTTGTTTGAACTCCGTGTGCCAGATAACCTGTTTGCTCGAATAGCCTTCCTTCAATAGTTTGTTACCTTCTTGGTAACTGTGAATGCTGCGTGACAAGGTACTGGCACCAGACGCTGTGTTGACTTTATTCTACAGTTTCTTCATTTATTAGATACTCCATTAACCAAAAATGGCAGCCCCAGAATGAAACAGACCCATGTGAGTTAAAGTTAATACTCCGCATTATCATTATAAGGCATATTATATTGTACTAAAATCAGCAACGTCTCCAGAGTTTGTCACATGACATTTCCTTCCACCCAAACTGTACGGCTTCAGGAAGTCTTAAGAAAGAACGCACGTCATGTCAACACCGGCAGCTCATGCCACCGGTTCCCAGGTTCAGGTCCGACAGAGTTCAGTTTCTACAGGTCCACTAGGGTTGCTGAATTTCACAAGTTCCAAAATGGCTGCTGCCACCACTATTTCAAGCAGTCATTTCTGCAGGATTATGTCGCTGTCCGTGCACCCATTTAAGAGAGTCAATAACACTCATCTTCTTTGGAAGGACTGAAGCAGCAGTGTACAAAATGCTCACAGACACAAAATTCTGTCAAGAAATGGGTTTTAAAATCCACAACACCCTTCCAGCAGTAACCTTGCTCAGTTGTTTGGGGGGCTTCTTCCATCACCCCCTCAGACTGACGAATGCTTTCCCAAAAAAAGGAAAAATATCCATAAATTCGGCACTAAAGATGTGCAAGTCTGTGGCTACATTCAGGTTTACTTGGCTCACATTTGGCATAGGAACCACAACGGCCCAAGCACAGCTGCAATTCAACAGGACTTATAGCCCTCCATAAAGCAGCTGCCCCACAAGGTACCTAAGCTTTTCAGCTCCGAATGTCAAGTGTCACTGATGGAGCTCGTACATACTCTGATCCACAATCCTCACTTTGTTAGTCAGTATCGAGGAGGTGGGGTGGAGACCCAGCTGTGTAGAATGTCCTAACACACGCTGAATACAGAAGGAGCCGAGACTGGCTTGTACCTCTCATACAGGGATTTGAGTAGTGGAATGAGGTTCTGAAACTTTGGTCGACAGGAGGCTTCGTTCTCCCAGCAGCTCTTCATCATTGTATAAATCTGCAGAAAAACACAATAATATTATGAACTATACTACGTGTGGACCCTCTCCTCCAATCAGAAGGCTAAGCTACAGTTTATCCTGCGGCATGCTGACAAATGTCACTTTCAGTACTCCACAAAAGGTGATTAATGGCCTATTTTATTCCCCCAATTTTAAGAACACTTCAGGAATTTTATTAATGAGTACTGATAATTATCCCAGTACTTAGAAATGCTCCTCACCCCATAAAACCATGCTTCTTAACATCACTGATGATTCAAAAGGAGCAGTTTTTTCCCCAATTTAAAGAGCAGCTGACACCTACAGGAGAACTTTAACGGAGCATAATATTTAGATACAATTCAGCTTGTATTTAACATTAGTTCTGTATTTTTACCTCCAAATTATTTATTACTGAGGTTATTTGCATGAAAACAGAATCTTTGCTCCGGAGGAGTTCATCCACTCCCATTTGTTATTCCCTACCTGAGGTCATAATGCACTGCTTGTGACATCACAGTTACTCCCATGGCAACAGATTGTGATGTCATAACAGAGGATTACTACCTGAAGTAGGGAGTAAGCTATAAAGGCAGATGAGCTCCAAGGGAACTCTACAGCACAAAGGTCATATATTAATGCAAATGTACTCAGTAATAAATAATGGGGAGGAGAAATATATAGAACATACATGGAATACAAACAGAATTGTGCCAAATAATTGTTTTTCAACATTTTCTTTAAGGCATCAGTAGCTCTTTAAAGCACCTGTCTGCATCCAAATTTTGTTTTACTCACCACATTTCAAAACTGGTGAGTAAGAACAGGTTACTCACCTGTAACAGTAGTTCTAGGAGTGGTATATGTTGTTCATCCACACTGTCTGGCATTGTCCCTTTCCCCTTTAAATCTTGCCGGAAGTCTTCAAGCTGGCTCCTCCCACCCACCCGGGTGGTAAATACCTCAGCTCCGCCCCATGACGCCAGATCTAGCCCGCTGGAAGCCAGGTTGTGCGCCTAAAGCCGGGGAGGTCGGGTGGGTAGTAGGATGAATGACATATACCACTCTAGAACTACTGTTACAGAGTAACCTGTTCTTCTAGGAGCGTGGATATGTTGTTCATCCACACTGTCTGGCAGGCTCCAAGCAGTTCTCCGGGAGGAGGGAGGCAAGGTGCACACCCCTACTTAAGGAATAGAGATTGAGAACCGAGGCCCCAAAACCAGCATCCCGACGTGACTCTAGGTCAATGTGGTAATGGGTAATAAAGGTGCTTGCTGACTCCAGGTAGCAGCCTGACAGATTTCCTGGATAGGGATGTCCCTGGAAGCAGCCACCTGGCAGCAGTATGACGGTAGAATGAGCCCCTAGCCCTTTGGGAGGCTCCTTACCCGCCAATTCATAGCACAGACTTATGCATGATGATCCATCTCGAATAGTCCGCTTGACTGCAGGTCTGCCAGAAGCGGCTTCAGCTGAGGTGACAAACAGCTGGCGAACCGCCTCGAATTTCCACTGCCCCTCCTTATAATAGGAGAGAGCACGTCTGAGGTCCAGAGTATGAACTGACATCAAGCGTCCGAGGTGTAATTAGGGTAATATACTGGCAGGGTCAACACCTGGTTAAGGTGAAACTCTGACACCACCTTCGGAAAGAATTTTGGGTGGGGGGCGCAGGACAACTTTGTCCCTGTGAAAGACCAGATAAGGGAATCCACCGAAAGCACCTGAGCTCCCTGTCCTTCTGGCTGATGTGATAGCCACCAGGAAGGCAGTCTTCCACCATGCAAGTGCGAGAGCTCACACTTGTGCATGGGTTCGAATGGCTTGCCCATGAGCTTTGCCAAACCAGCAAAAGATCCCACGGAGGTGGAGGTTCACGCACCGGGGGATATGTGATCCAGGCCTTGGAAAAAGCGCCCGATCACCGTCTCCTGAGCCAACGTCGGCTGACCGGCCCGCGCCCGGTAGGCAGAGATGGCTGCAAGGTGCACCCTAAGGGTCGATGACCGAAGAACTCCTTTGGAGAGAGACCAAAGGTAGTCCAGAATGTTAGCCACCGAGCAGAATAAGGGATCCAGACCTTTACCCTGACACCAAATGGAAAATCTCTTCCATTTGAAGGCATAACACTTCCTGGTCGATTTTTTCGAGATGCCACCACGGTGTAGACATCCTCAGAAAGACCCAAAGCCTGGAACTCTAGCCGCTCAGGAACCAGGCTGTGAGGTGCAGGGATTGAAGGTCCGGATGAAGGACCTTCCCCTGGTTCAGAAAAATCAGGTCCGGGCGTGTACTGAGCCGCTCCGGTTCCTGCAGCTGAGGCTGAGGAGATCTGGATACCAGAACTGGCGTGGCCAATCTGGGGCTACCAGGATCACCTTCGCCTTGTCCTTCCTCACCTTGAGTAACACCTTGTGGATCAAGGAAATGGAAGAAAGAGGCGTAAAGGGCCTAGGGTCACGGCCTCGGGAAGCATCCCCTGCAGCGAGCCCTGCTGAGGGGCGGGCATGGAACAGCCTCAGCTTGGAGGCTCCTCCTGGAGGCAAACAGGTCCACCAACGGTTTGCCCCAACGAGAGAACAGGTAGTAAGCTACCTCTGGATGGAGAGACCACTCGTGGGATGTCTGGCCTAAGCGGCTGAGAGCATCCGCCAGTTGGTTCGCGACTCCTGCCACATGGATGGCTAGGAGATCCGCCTCCAGTCGGCTGACGAGGGTCCAGATCCGGAGCGCCTCCTTGCATAGCAGACGGGAGTGCGTGCCGCCCTGTTTGTTGAGGTAGTACATGGTCGTGGTATTGTCCGCCTGACTGGAAACCACTTGACCCCGGAGCTGAGGAGCGAAAGCTGACAGAGCCAGTCTGACTGCCCTGAGCTCCAACAGGTTGATGTGGCATCGGGACTCCTCTGGGGTCCAGAGCCCATGAGCTCTGTGGTCCCCCATGTGGGCTCCCCAGCCCATGAGAGAGGCATCGGTCGTAAGGACGACTGTCGGCTCGGGGCGGACGAACAGGATCCCTTCCTGCAGATGACTCGGGATGGTCCACCATTGGACAGCGTCCCGCATCCTCTGGGTGACTGTGACCAGCTGGTCGAAAAGACCCTGACGCTGAGACCACTGGGCGGCGAGCTCCCACTGGAGGGGGCGCATGTGCAGTCTGGCCCAGCGGACCACCGATGTGCACGCCGCCATGTAGCCCAGGAGGCGCAGGAAGACCCGGCAGGGCATGAGTGCCCAACCAAAATGATTGGGCAAAGGAGGAGAACCTCCGCCTGTCCGCTGGAGCCGAGCTCTGGCTTGACGAGTCGAGCTCTGCCCTGATGAAGCCCATCACCTGGGAAGGTACGAGTTCCGATTTGGCCTCGTTGATCAGAAGGCCCAAGTGTGAGCAGGTTCGGAGAGTCAGGTCCCTGGACCTCTCCACCTCCTGAAGGGAGGATCCCGCCAGGAGCCAATCGTCCAGGTAGGGGTAACTACGAACCCCCTGACTCCGAATCAGAGTCGTAAACTCTAACGAGTTTCAGAGCGAGAAGATGCGTTAAAAACCATCAAAACGAATCCAGGGCCTCAACACTGCAGAAAGCACGAGGGAACCTGAATCTTCCAGCGGAAAGGAAGATGGGGCGGAGCCGAGGTATTTACCACCCGGGTGGGTGGGAGGAGCCAGCTTGAAGACTTCCGGCAAGATTTAAAGGGGAAAGGGACAATGCCAGACAGTGTGGATGAACAACATATCCACGCTCCTAGAAACTATTTATTTGAAAATTGGTAACCGAGAAAGGCACACTAAGCTAAGGTTTGGTTCCAGGTGCGACCAGAAGGAAGGGGTATAGGAGAAAAAGTGAGCATAACATAGTCACATTTCTTGGTACAGAATGAAGTACAGATACATTACAAGAATGCTACAGAGTTAAAAAAACTTAGTGCCAGACTGAGTACAAAGTAACTGCAATCACAGTACGTCATGGCACACCTCAACAGGTGCAAAAGAGCTGCAGCAAGGCACACGAGAAAAAACGGTTACACACCTGAAACAGTAGATCTTCTTCGGACTGGTCTCTTGCAGTAGGTCATTACACTTGGGAGTTCCACCAGGTGGCGCTATCATATGGCAGCTTCTTCCAGCAGTCTTCTATAGGGGCCACCCACATGACATCACTTCCTCAGGCTGTGTATAAAAGTGGGCGGCCCTAGGTACCCACTGTTCCCTGCCGGCTTCAGCATGTGAGGCGAGGACCGAGGGAGACCCATCCCAACGTCCTGAGATCCAGGGACCCTGAGCAAAAAGGCAGTGGGACAGAGGATGGGACTGTACCTACTGCAAGAGACAGTGCCTTGAAGATCTACTGTTACAGTAAGTTCTTACATAACGATACTATCTTCTTTGGACTGGTCTCTTGCAGTAAGTTATTACACTTGGGAGAGTACCAAACAGTCATAATCAGTGGGAGGACAGGCATAGCAGGAAGCCGGGTGAGGAGCTGTGGTGATGAGCAAAGCCAGGTAGACCGTTCAGTGAGAACGGAAAACGAGCGACAAGCACAATCCAAGCAGAAGCCATGGATGAGCTGCAGTAAAATCAGAGAGATGGCCATGAGAGCCCGGAAAAGGGACAGTATCACACAAAGTCAAAGTCAGGTCGTCTCGAACCACACCTAGTAGTAGCTCCATCTCAGTTCCCCCGCCAAGACCAGCGAACGGATCTCAGTGAGAAAAGCTGGGCAAAAGCCTGCCTAGCCATGCTGAGCAGGGAGCACAGGGTGGGAGAAGCAAGCGCCTGCTTCAAGAGCTCCTCTCGAAGATCTACTGTTACAGTAAGTTCTTATGTAACTGTACTATCTTACTTCAAGGGGGAGCTCTTGCAGCAGGCTATTACTATTAGGACAGAATCCCAAGCAGTCCCGCACCAAGGATGTGACTAGTCCCGGGAGGTAGGATAACAGGTAAAATGATGGTAAAGCCTATGACTGGATTCAGCAAATTAGGACAAGAGTCCTTGAGGAATTGCCAGGCCGAAACTGGCTCGGCACCTGGAAGCAATGTCCAGACTGTACTGCCTCACGAAGGTGTGCACTGAATTCCAAGTAGCAGCTGCACAGATGTCTCGAAGGGAGACATTTTTTAAGGAGGCAAAGGAGGTGAAGTCTCCTCTAGTGGAATGACCTCTGACCGAGCCCGGTAGAGGTTTGTTGTATTTGTTATAGCAGTACACTATGCAGTGTACCAACACCGGGAAATGGTCTGTTTTGACACCGGTTTGCCCAGGTGTTGAGGCGCAAAGGACACAAACAACTGCTCCGATTTGCGGTGTGCCATTGTCTGGTTAAGGTAATACCTCAGCGCCCTATGGACATCCAATGTGTGCAGGAGAGACTCTCCCCGATTAGTAGGGGTAGGAAAATAAACTGGAAGGTCAACCGACTGGTCGAGGGTCAACTCCGTGACCACTTTAGGTAAGAACTTATGATTTGTTCTGAGGGAGACTCTTTCCCGATGAAAAATAATATAAGGCTCCTTACACATCAGGGCTTGTAGCTTAGAAACTCTTCGAGCTGAAGTAACAGCAACTAAAAAGGAAACCTTCCAGGAAAAAAGAGGCACCTCACATTCCGCTGCGGGTTCAAAGGGGGGGGGGAGAAGAGTCAGTTTCTCCAGCACAAAAAGGAGATCCCAGGGAGGGATAGGATCCCTGATGGGAGGTCATAGGTGTAGAATGCCCTGCAAAAAAGAGTGGGCCACGTCTAACTGAGCCAGGGTCCTGTCTGAACAGGACATGATAAGCAGAGATGGCCCATATGTGCACCTTTATGCACGAATAACTCAGGCCTTTTTGATATAAGGAGAGGAGATACTGTAAAGCTGAGTTTACCGGGCAGGAAAGGGGATCTAGATGGTGGGACGAAGTCCAAAGACAGAACCACTTCCACTTCATGGCATAAGTGGAGCAGGTCGAGGGCTTTCTCGCAGAAACGAGGATGTCCGCCACCTCTTGAGTAACCCCATACCTTGATTTGGCTACGTATGCAGGAGCCATGCATGAAGGTGCAGAGACCTGAGATCTGGATGAAACAGCCTGCCCTGATCCTGGGACAGCAACTGCGAGCATACTGACAGCGGAACTGGAGGTTCTGAGGACAACCACTGAAGCAGTGGGAACCAAAACTGCCGAGGCCACAGCGGGCCAATTAGGATCATCCGAGCCCCCTCGGCCTTTACCTTCAACAGAACTCTCTGAATGAGAGGGAGGGTGTAAAGAAACCTCCCTGCCTAACAAAGGGACAACACGTCTGGCCAGAAAACAGCAGGCGCGTGCTCTCGTGAGCAGAAAACTGGCAGTTTGGCGTTGCGTGGAAACGCAAAGAGGTCCAGCTCTGGACGACCCCATGTGTCGAACAGTTGGTCCGCTACAGACTGTATCAGCTCACACTCGTGCACCTTGGACTGAGACCTGCTGAGGCTGTCTGCCAAGTCGTTTTGGGCTCCTGGAACATGGATGGCAGACAGAAAAATACGATGCTCCAGCACCCAATACCAGTCTCTCATCGCCTCCCTGCACAGAGGGTAGGTGAGTTCCCCCTTGCTTGCTGATGTAAAAGACAACCGCCATATTGTCTGTCTGTACAAGAAGAGAGCATGGCATGAGGTCCTCCTGAAAGGCCCTTTGGGTGTTGAGGACTGCTCACATTTCCAGAACATTGATGTGGAGGATGCACTCCTCTGGAGACCAGACACCCTGAGTCTGGTGATCCCCGAGGTGTGCCCCCCAGCCCAAATGGAAGGCATCTGTTGTCAGAGTCCGGCTTGGGGGCTCCTGTCGAAAGGGAATTCCTTTGTCGAGATTCAAAGGGTCCAACCACCAATGTAGGGTCCTCCTGACCGGCTCTGAGATCTGGACAGCATGGTCTAGCTTATCGGAGCCCTGGTCCCACTGCACCCTGAGCAGACACTGTGGGACCCTCATGTGGAGCCGGGCCAAGGGAACTACCGGGATGACAGTCGCCATGTGCCCCACAAGTCTGAGGAAGGTCCTGGCTGGGACCTGCAGGGTTACTAGGACCGAACTGGTCACCTCTCTCTCGCGATGATCTCTTTCTAGAGTAAGTAAAGCCATGCCCTGGACTGAATCCAGGACCGCCCCTATAAAGGTGAGGCTTTGGCTGGGCTCTGGGGAAGACTTTGGTAGATTCGGGATGATCCCCACCTCTCAGAACAATGTATAAGTGTCTCTCAGAGCTCGAAGCAGGTGCTCTCTCGATGGGGCCGCTAAGAGCAAGTCGTTACGGTAAGGAAAGACGTAATGTTCCCTGCGCGCCTTAGAGCCGCAGCTAAAGAACCCAGAATTGATAATGCCCCCGCCCGGAAGTAAACCCTCAGAAACTTCCTGTTAAATGATATGTAAGCATCTTGCATATGTCCAGGAACAGATTCGCTCTCCTTGGTGCAGCAGAGGAATGAGACCTGGAAGGGTCAGCATCTTGAACCTTCAGTATTCTATATAATTGTTTAGAGAGCTGGGGTCCAGGATGGGCCTAAGATCTTGCGCCTTCTTTGGAATCAGGAAAAAAATGGGAGTAATATCCCTTTCCCCGCTGTCGCAGAGGAACTGGCTCTATTGCCTTTTTCTGCAAGAAGGCCTTGATTTCTCCTTCTATCAGAGGAATGTGAGAAGGAGAGTGTCGTGAGGACTTTGGTGGAGTTTCTGGAAGGGTCTGGGTGAACTCCAGCGTGTGACCTCTCCTTATGATGTCTAATACCCACTGGTCCAGATAGAGGGAGAAGCGACCCCCTACTGCCTCCCCTGAAGCCTCTGCCGGGGGTGGGGTTTCAGGAGCGGGGATGTGGAGTGGAAGAAGATAAGGACCCAGGTCTAGATGGAATCCACCCCCGAGTTCTAAAGGAACTGGTGGATGTCCTGGCTGCTCCAATGACGGAATTATTCAGTTCCTCCCTCCAATCAGGATGGGTACCTGCCACGGACCCCAAGGCCACTTTTAAATGCAGATGCAGAAGCACTTGGTATCCAAGTAAGACAGAACTAAGAACTTTCCCCTTTTGTTGCCCCAACATCCACCCACTTCCTCTCCCTTACCATCCCAACCGCAAACAAACAAACACTGAACAAATGCACCCAAATTTGTGTCATAAATGACAGCCCCCAACCCCCATGCATGGTCAGGTAGTCGAGTCCCTGACAGGTATTCCCTAGCAACTGAAAATGGTCCTTTGGATCAGCTTGCCTACATGGTCACAAAAAACATAAATAAATAAATCCAAGGTGATAACATCTGATCAAGGCACTTCTGAACAGGCTAACTTCTTTACTACTAGTAGAATAGCTAAAGAAATTTGACTTTGCAAGGCATGGTAGGGCCACAGCACAGATCGTGACAAGGCACCCACCCCCTTTACATTCAAGCATCAACCATACTAGTCTGGCTACGATAAAGAAAAGCGCGCACATCCTCTACTTAGGGAACAGAGACTGGAGAACTGAGGCCCCCAAATCAGCATCCTGGCGTGACTCTAGGTCGATGTGGTAGTGGGTGATGAAGGTGTTTGCTGACTTCCAGGTAGCAGCCCAGCAGATTTCCTGGATAGGGATGTCCCTGGAAGCAGCCACCGATGCAGCGGTATGGCAGGTAGAATGAGCTCTTAACCCTCTGGGAGGCTCCTTGCCAACCAACTCATAGCACAGACTAATGCATGATGTAATCCATCTTGCAATCGCCCGCTTTGCTGCAGGTCTGCCAGAAGCGGTTACAGCATAGGTGACAAACAGCTGATGAATCTCTCCCTGAATTTCCGCCGTCCTCTCCTTATAATAGGAGAGAGCACGTCTCAGGTCCAAAGTATGGAGCCTCTACTCGGCCTCCGAGGTGTAGCTGGGATAGAAAACCGGCAGAGTTAACACCTGGTTAAGGAGAAACTCTGACACCACTTTTGGGAGGAATTTCGGGTGGGGGACAACCTTGTCCCTGTGGAAGACCAGATAAAGGGAGTCCACCGAAAGCACATGGAGCTCCCCGTCTTCCTGGCAGACGTGATAGCCACCAGGAAGGCCGTCTTCCATGACAAGTGTGACAAAGTACACTTGTGCATTGGTTCAAATGGCTTGCCCATGAGCTTTGCCAGTACCAGCAGAAGATCCCACCGAGGTGAAGGTTCACGCACCGGAGGGGATATGTGATCCAGGCCTTTGAAAAAGCACCCAACAGGCCCGCGCCCGGTAAGCATAGATTGCTGCCAGGTGCACCCTAAGGGTTGAAGACCACAGACCCCCTTTGGACAGAGACCAAAGGTAGTCCAGAATGTTAGCCACTGGACAAGACAGAAGGTCCAGGCCCTTGCCTGACACCAAATGGAAAACTGTTTCCATTTGAAGATGTAACATTTCCTGGTCAATTCCCTTTCTGGATGCCTCCACCCCAGTGAAGACATCGGAAAGACCCAAAGCTTGGAACTCTAGCCGCACAGGTACTAAGCTGTGAGGTGCAGGGATTTAAGATCCAGATGGAATACCTTCCTTTGATTGATATCAGGTCCGGGTGTGCTGGAAGCAACTCCGGGGCCCTGCAGCTGAGGCTGCGGAGATCTGGATACCAGAACTGGCGCGGCTAGTCTCGGGCTACCAGAATCACCTTCGCCTTGTCCCTCCTCACCTTGAGAAGCACTTGTGGATCAAGGGAAATGGAAGGAAGGCATAGAGGAGGCCTGGGGTCCATGACCTCAAGAAGACATCCCCCTACAGCGAGCCCTGCTGAGGGGGGGCAGGCATGAAACAGCCTCAGTTTGGTGTTGTCCCTAGAGGCAAACAGGTCACCATTGGTTTGTCCCAGTGAGAGAACAGGCTGCAAGCTACCTCTGGATGGACAGACCACTCGTGGGATGTCTCGCCTAGGTGTCAGAGCATCAGCCAGATGGTTTGAGGCTCCTGCTACATGGATGGCTAGAAGATCTGCTTCCAAATGGCTGAGGGTTCAGATGTGGAGTGCCTCCCTGCACAGCAGATGGGAGTGCATGCCACCCTGTTTGTTGAGGCAGTACATGGTCGTGGTATTGTCTGTCTCGACTTGAACCACTTGACCCCGGAGCTGAGGAGTAAAAGCTGACAGTGCCGGTCTGACTGCTCTGAGCTCCAACAGGTTGATGTGGCATCAGGACTCCTCGGGGGTCCAGAGTCTGTGGGCCCTTCTGTCCACCATATGGGCTCCCTAGCCCATGAGAGAGGCATCGGTCATAAAGATGACAGTTGGCTCGGGGCAGACAAACGGGATCCCTTCCTGCAACTGGTCTGGGGTGGTCCACCAATGGAGAGCATCCCACATCTTCTGGGTTACAGTGATCAGCTGGGAGGAGAAACACCAAGTAATGGCCGGGGTGGAAGCCAGAGTTGGCTTGTGCCTGGTCAAAACTAGCTGCTCTCACATGAGGTCTTCATAGCGTGATAGAGTTTCCGCCAGAGCCCCTCCTTGTCTAAGGAGGATGAAGACGACCAGTGGCATTGCCTCTTTTTATAGTGTTGATGGCTCTTCCTTGTCCTTTCGGTTGAAGGGGTCCAAGACCTTGATCGAGATCGGATAGGCTGACTCGGTCACTCGGGAGACACCGGTGGGACCAGTGATTTCCCGGGGTCAGGAAGCACTTCCTAAATGGGAAATCTAGCAGGCTGGGTCTCGTCGGGGAAAGTCAGAATTGGAGTTTGATCAAGGGAATTGTCGACTGGAGTCGGCGATAAAGGAACAATCGGGTCAATGATTTCTACACAGTCGAGCAACAGTTTGGTCGACTGGCCAGACGGCAAAGCTGAGAAGCCAGCGGCCGAAGAAGCAATCTCAACTGAAGTCGAGACCGAATGTTGCTGGAACCGAGATCTCTCCCGCTCCCAAGAGCATCTCTGTTGGGACAAAGACGATCCCGGATCCTTTTCCCACTTACATGATCGAAAAGGACTGCATCCCTGCAGGACCCTCTCCCTTGGTTGGGAGAGACTGGCACAACTCTCGGAAGGAACCCAAGAAGGTGGAGCCTAGGTTGAGTGGAACGATGATGCTCTGAGTAGTTTCTGCAGCCTGAGCCGCTTCCTCTTTGAATGCTTGCATGCGTTCCAATTGCGCAGCGGATCCCACAGCTGCAGAAACCACCCACTGAGCCAACTTGGATTTCACTGGATGGTTCAGTTTCTCCATCCTCCCCAACTTCACACATGTGAGACGGTCGTCGATGACATTAGGATAGAAAGCGAGACACATATCGCATTTCAAGGGGTCACGGTTGACACCAAGGCAATAAACGTACGCGGTGTGGGGATTGGTGCTCAACATTTTCTGGCTGCAGGGGCACCGACGAAATCTGGGGGAAGACTCGTCTTTCATAGTCGAAGAATCAAAGTCGCAAATGCGAACTAGCGAATTTGTGGAATAACCGAAAGGTTTAGAGCCATGGCCTACAAAATGCGTGAGCATGGGGAGGCAACCTGAATCTTCCAGCCGAAAGGAAGATCTGCCATCATGGGGCAGAACCGAGGGTTATTCCATCCAGGAGGGTGGGAGGAGCCAGCTTGAAGACTTCCGGCAAGATTTAAAGTGGAAGGGGACTTGCCAAAGAGTGTGGATGAACAACATATCCACGATCCTAGTAATGGTTATTCCCTCAGTCCTCTGTGGGGGGCACAGAAGGGCAGGCACTCACTCTTCATGGGTTTGACGGGACCTGAAACTTGTCAGGGGCAGGCGAAGGCTCCTGTGGCCTGGGAGCAGAAAGGCATACCCACATGGCATATAGGCACCTTTTGTGAAAATAACACCCGCATAGTAAATATGGAGATGCTAATATAAGCAGTGTCAGTGGCTCAGCAGGTAGCACACTCGCTTCTGAGGCCGGGAGATCAGAAGGCTGTGGGTTCTATCCCCACATCAGGCACTTGGGTTAATTTCTCAATACTGACACTGCAGTGCAGCATGAGGGGGGTGCTGCACTCCTGAGGTGCCGTCTTTCAGATGAGACATTAAACCAAGGTCCCCTCTGCCTGTTCTGGTGGTAGTTCAGGTGGATGTTAAAGACCTCATGGCATTTCTCGAGAAAGAGAAGGGCAATTTCTCTAATGTCCTGGCCAAATTTCCCCTCATTCACTAAAATACCACCAAAAGCTTAATCTGGTTCAAAGTCAGTTGACATTCATCTGTATCCCCTTCCCCCGGGTCATGCCTGAAAATAGTCAGAATTTGTCTAGTGCACTTACCCGGTTGACAAAAACCAAAATTAAAAAAATAAATAAATAAAATATCTCCGTACATATAGGCGAGGAAGGTGTAAAACTGAGTCATCATCTTGCGGGTTTTACCAGTACGATCTCCCAGGGGGCTGCGCTCCGGTTGTCAATATGCTGGCTGCACCCCCTGGGAGATGTAATTTTATGAGTGTTCAGGTACTTTATTTAGTTGATAAATATTGGGATTTGGGAGGGGGAGGGGTGCTCGACCCACAAACTATGCAACAGTGGCTCATGCTCGACCCACAAACTATGCAACAGTGGCTCAAGCTCCCTTCACAGTAGCTCTCCTTCAACAAACTTTTTATAACAAGAAATAAAAAGAGCTAAATGGAGGGGCCTGCACAGACTGGGCACTTTCAACCTCCTGTTCTGCATAACATAATCTACTTTTTTTTTTAATTTATATTTTTGCCTGCTCACTCCCTCTTCATCTCAGCGGCTCACCACTGAGGGCCCTGCAGAGGGGGGCACAAATCCCGGCGTGGTCCTCGGACCCCATCCTGCCTCGGATTACCCCCGGGTAGGTAAGCGGGACTACCCCCACTTGCGTCACGTGTCAGGCCTCTGACCGACCTGGTCCGCATCTCTCCCCGTTAGCACCGTAAGCAGGTGAGCCGCAGGGCCATTTTCCCTTTTCTTTCCCTGGTACCCTCAGAGGATGTAGGTGGTCGAGGGGGTCCGTGCAGAAGGCGCACGCTGAGATGTGACGCCTCTCTGGACTCAAGCCAACATCCTCCCTTCCCACGTGGCACCCTGCCGCACCTCCACCCATGTGCACCTAGGTGGCGGCACTGCAGTGGGAGCGACATCCCTCCCTCCCTCCCTGGAGGAAAGCGCCTCTAAGGCGCTCAATCCTCCTCCCTGGCCAACCCTGCATCTCCCCGAGCTCATTCCTGAACCTGGGTCACCAGCACCGTAAGCGGTAGCACCTACCGATGCCCTGACAGGCCGGCCCATGACAATCTACCTGATTGTGAAGACATCATTTGTGGTATAAAAAAAAAAATGGGACTTTGATTATGATGCCTTAGTCCTTACCTCCATTGGGCAGTCCTTTGGGCGTGGTAAGCGATGTCCCCTCTCCAGCAGATCAATAAGCCTGACCACTGTCATCTGTCCCTGAGTCGCTCCAATCATTTCAATAAATTTCTGGGAAGTAAATAAGAAAAGTTTAATGTTAATCAGAAAAAATTAAGTTTGGGCTGTGTTAAAATGCCTTTAGAGAAGCCAGCATGTACTATGGCTAACTTTTTTTTGTTTTTTTCATAGGTTCCTAGTACCTCACTCTTCCAGATCTGCCTAGGCCCCTCTTCCACTAGGACATTCTGCAGTACCCTGGGAACTACCTCCTGGTGCCTTCAGGTGCCCCAACCTTGAGGCTTCCAATCTATCCCAAGACAGAAAGGTACCCTTGCTGTCACCAAGAGAGAAGCAGGTTATGGCAACTGGACTATGGCTTGGAGAGTTGGAAGCCATTGGGATAGGCACCTAGCGACTGTCATCTGATACGCTAGGCTGGCATTTACCCTTGTTTTCTCTAAAGTCTCTGCCCATCACCCATGGACGGAGGTGCATGAAGTGCATCAACCTGTGGATAAGGCCTGATTGATGGCAGGTAGTCACTTACACAGTAACAATAATTCTGATAACCAAAGGAGAGGCTAATGCTGTGGGTGTCTGCCAACACTGCCCCCCCCCCCCCGGCCTGAGTCTGAATGTGCTGCTTTTCCGGCGTGCCCTAGATCCCAGTGTGGAAGTCAGACTCAGGATGCTAACACAGGTCTTCCATATCATAGTGCAATATGCTATTAGCAGTGCCACCCTGCAGCTACAGCTAGGACCACCTTCAGTAAACCCCCCAGGCTTGATACCCTCTGAGGCAACCACTATGTCCCAGTACCTATGCAACAAACTGCACCTGAGGAGAATACTCGTCCCTGCCCCACAGGTCCTGCACCTCCCCCACTGATATTCCCCGTCAATTCAGCAGCTGGGCCAGGCAGCCTCCATGGAGGAGGATCTGCTGTGGACTTCTGGCCTATGAGGGAGAATTCCTCCAACCAGGAGGCTGGTGGCTAGCCAGAGGAGGCCAATATGGTGTACTGGCAGGCGCCAACATCATCTACTGAACCCCACACATTATCTCCCACATGCAGATGACAGTGTTGTACTCAGCCTGTGGAGCCCTTTTCCTGACCACCAATGCAAGCTTCCTCGTGTGGCCAAAAGCCAGAATGGACAAGCACCGCAGGACACGCTAATATAGTGGGCATGCATCCTGCCCGCCACATAACCTGAGTGTACTGTCATTACTGCTCTTCCATAGCTCCACCAGCCAAAAGCCAGGGGTCAAGCTAGACACATGAACTAGTGTCCTCTACAAGGTAGCACAACCGGTGACTATGGACGCCACCAGGATGAGTAAGTCACTCCTACTTATGGTAAGTGAGCAGCTCTTTTCTTTTCTGGATGCTATAATTCAGTTTGTCTAGACAGAGAGAGGTCTTCTCCAATTTTTCATTTGTTGAAGGGTCCCGTGCTTAGGCTGGAGGTTCTGAAAACTTTCTTGGGATAAAAATTTAACACATACAAAAATAATCATATACTTATACTCTGAACTACACTCGGTATTTATGACAGAAAAAGATTACTTACTGAGTCTGCCCCCCACCGAGAGGGACAAATCAGGTAGTCAGGTGGCCTAAGGTCACTGTCAAAATTGGTTTGGCTACCAGATTTTAAACGTCAACGTCCAACTGGCTACATTCCCAGTAAATGAATTTTGAGCCCTTAAAAATGATGGAAACTAAAAATATTGATTTGACTACCAGATTTTGCAAGCTAGTGGCCAAACCGACCATAAGCTAACAAACAGATCTGTCCTTCCCTGTGCTCCCCCTTCTTAGTGGTTATAATAACCAATAAGTAATCCCTCCACTACGTGTTTGTCCAATGTGTGTTTAAGTCGATTATCAGGTAGAAAATTACCTGAATTTGGCTAATCAAAACCACACGTTCTTTGAGTCTGCCTGCTCAGATTAATTTTTTTTTTGGTTACTATAGCACTTTTCATAAAAACTGTATTCCAAAGCATTCTACAATACAGGAGAGTGGTGAGAATGTTGCTGGCATTGTCAGCACACAGAGATTCAAACAGCACAGAGTTAGATTAGAGAGAGATTTCAGAGAGGGTATGTAAGTCACGGCTCAGGGTCACACAGTAAGTGGTGGGTGTGGAATTCAAGTTTCCAGGTTCACAGATGTGTGCTCTTATCACTAAAATGCCTCCCGAAAGAATTCAGATCTAGCCTTATAGTGACTGCTTGTTCACAGCACGAATACGGCTAAATTAATTCAACTATTCATTTTTTCAACAGTTAAATTCGTGGGCTGGTAAAATGTACTGGTCCATTTTTTAATGATCTATGCTCCTTTGGTTCCCACTGGCCAGAACCTCCCTCTGCACACTGCTAGATGCTAGTGCCTTCTGCCCATCAACAAGACTCTCCTCAATGGCTGCCTGTTACTGCTGGGACGTCATTTGAGCAGTCCATTCTGCCCCCCTTTTGCTTGTCAGCACCTCGAAAGTTTACTCCCTAATGGGTGTGGGAGGGGTGCCCGACAGTGTTGTCAACAGCCAGGAGGTGAAGCCCTTGTTGGATGCAGGGCATCATTTGCATGACTAGACCCACCAATGTTTTATCCTGCCCAAGCATAGAGACACAGGAACGCTTGGTGCTGGTAAGTCTGACACACCATGCATGCATCCCCCAGTGACTACAGTCCTTTACCCTGCACCACCACCACCACCTATGGACACCTCAGTGGCAGTACTGCAGCAGTGACTGAAATCCCCTTCATGGAGATGTGCACCCTATGGGACCCTCAATCCTACTCTTCCCAGACCACAGAGACATTCAGAGATCAATACAGCAAGCATGTGCCAGTTATTGCTTACTTATAAATGAACCAGTTAGTTTTAGACACCTCATTTCTTCCCGCTCTCCAAAAAATGAAAACCTTGGAAATGAAGATGAAGAAGAAATACGTACTGCTGGAGGACTCTGCTGGGAATCACAGCGGGTTACAAGCTCATATAAGGTAACCCCGAAGGACCACACGTCTGAGGAAAAGGAAAACTTTCCCTCCTTCAGGCAATCCACGGCATACCTTTTAAAAGAAACATGCGTAAAAAAAGTTAAAACACATTGTTCTTAGTTCATCTATATAATAAAACTCGCCACTAGATGGCAGCATGTAATTACCAGCTTCATTACAGCCAAAAAAATATTATTCTCTTCACTCACCCTGAAGGACTTTTAGCCTTTTTGTTGTTTTGTTAAACAGAGTTTCCAATTTTTGCAAATCTCTTGTCTGTTGTTGCTACGAGCAGAACGCAATATCACAACATATCCCCAAAATGGAATTCCAGGACATTCGATCAGTGGAGGGCTCTTGGGGACGAGGGGCTGTGTGTGTCCTTTATGCACCATCAGGACATCGCAGTCGCTGCCTGGCGCCCACCCACACTACAGTGGTATGCTTTCAAGGGCACTAGCAGAGCTCAGAAGTATATCTGGGTTTCAGTTTGTTTGGGATGGGGAAAGGTCTATGGCCCCTATCCCCATGAAGAAATAATACAGAGCCCTGTTGATACTAAGAACAATCAGCAATAAGAGCCCCAAACCCACTGTTCACACCAGTATAGTAGGTTGTATCACACAGATTCTACTGACTTCCAAGCTGACATTTTCTGTAACTACAAATACCAGAATCTCTTAAGAGCCGACATCAGAGCAGGACTGCACCAGTGGAAAATTAAATAGCCTGCAGTGCATGTTAGAGTTTTTGTACGCTCTGATCTTTTGTTTTTCTGGCCTTGCTATCCTCCTTGCACCAAGTACAGCCACAGAGGACACCTGCCAAGATCGAACAGCATGGGGCCCACAAGAACCACGAGGCAATAAGTCAGTCATCCGCAACTAATGGGTTTTTTATAATGCCCTATTTTTCCTACCCTTCCCACCTCATAGCAACAACGCAGCTCACCCATATTTGTCAGCTGAGCTTCTTGGTCTGTCACATGGGTCACTGCGGAAGTCGAATGCAGCCTCTCCCACCTTCTTGAGCAGGAAGCACTGTCATCGGGTTCGGACCCTGGAGTTGCTTGACAACAGGGGACCTCTGCTGATTCCCAAACCTTAGTCCCCTACATAGTAGCGCAATCAAAACAGCCCTTAATGTTCTTAATTTCTAACTTGCAATTCTGGCAATAATCCTGTCCCAAACTCCTCAGCAAGCATACCCCAAGTGGTTTATTCTTCTGCGTTATATGCCAATACAGTGTGGCGTGATCTTCTGAAGAACCAAACTATACTGTGGCCACTTCCATTTCAAAGCTTACTAAGTCCTGAGATTCATTATGAAACAACCAACAAACAGACTGCTGGACGGGCAACTATGTACAGTACAACCAGTGTGTTGTATTCTGCCACAGAGGGTTTCTTATTCCCTCTGACCTCAAGCGTGAAGCTGTAGAGGTCGATGGGAATTAGAATCACGAGGCGGCAGAACACACTGGTTGTGTATGAAGTTGCTCATCCTGTATTTTTTATAGTGTACAGTATAATGCGAAATGTGCATGCAGCGGTTCTTTCACTTTCAGAACTTAACAGACTTGTGCAGTCTCTAGAGGTTTCTCTGACCTATAAATCATTTGAACCCCTGGCTACATGCGACCTCAAATTCCTAATTTGGAAGACTGCCTTTTTAGTGGCAATCACTTTCTCTAGAAGCTGTTTTACCACAGAAGAGTACAATCACATTCCGTGACCTCTGAACCATGGTACAACAGTGTTTTGAAAGGGATGGAATTCTATACAGAACAATGCTACACTATACGTTTAGCTGGATAATCTTTATGTGCGAAACCTCAATTTTTTTGTACAGTTTTTAATGATCTATTTTCCTGGTTTGTTAGCACCTCTGCTTCATTCTTCAGGCTCCCCCAAAGCCAACACTTATCAGGCAATGCTTCTGTGCTTACAATGGCTCCTGTCCAGGCTTCCACCACCCACTCCATCACAGACTGCAAGAAACTCTCTTGTAATGGGGTCCATTTAGGCTCGACATGGAGCAACCCACTCTGGCAGCTGAAATGTTTGCAGTGAGGGGTTACAGAAGACAGGGGGGCCATCCAGACCTCGTGATGTGGGCAGGAAATTAGAGACCATCACTTGTCAGTGGACATTTACCTTCAAATGGACCAACCAACCAACTGATGTCAGTGTGGCCACTATGTAGTGCCCGGACCTATGGATGCAGCGCTGGGCGTGCGAGCAAGACAGGAGGATGTCATCTGACCAATGGCAGCATCAATGCGGCTCCCAACCCCCAGCACAGGAGACACTCATGCAACTTATAGACCCCCCCCAAACAAAATATCACAGTTCAAGTTCACTGCCTCCGCAGTGCTCACAGGACAATTCTTTCATGGTTTATAATGCCAACAGGAGACCCCTCCCTCCCCAAAAATCAGGTCACAAAACTACAGAAACTATTTTTATACATCTCTCCTCCAGCACACAGACTATCAAATGCATAGTCCGTCAGACAGATTAAAGGTCTATTTTAGTCAGTCAGACTTTTCAGCTGGTAAACTTTTTTCTTCATTTGGGGCCCTAAAACAACTGTGAGACAATCTGCCCACAATGATGTGGAAATTGCAAGAGACAAAAATAACCTGGAATGGGGGAGGAAGTAATGATCAGTCTTTCAAACTTCTGTTACTGCTGACCACATTTCATTTCAATGGGGTAACCTTCTCTCAAGACTGTGCATCAGTACCAAAAGCCCTGAAAAAGGCAATGTCCTCTCCCAGTCCCTGCCATTCTGTCCTGTTTAAATCACTCATTTTCTTACCAACCCCGTCTGGTTCCCTCTACACACACACCCACACGGGCAGGATCACTGCAGCTGCATTGTGCCAGAAGCCAATTTTACAGCTGACATCGATGCTGCTTTATGGTTGCAGAAATACAGACACCTCACCTCTACAATGTGAAACTTTTTCATGTACATCACCTACCAGAACACTGGGCTGTCGCCATCCTCCTTCACCCGGTAATACTCGGCGCCCTCAGGGACAGCTTTAGCCAGCCCAAAATCACCTATCTTCACCAAATTTTCATTCTCCACCAGGACGTTTCGTGCCGCCAGATCTCTATGGATGTAGCGCTGGGAGTGCAAATAAGTCATGCCCTGCACAGTAAAAGAAAGCACACTATGAACCTTGAATACTTGGCTCTTAGAAACAGAATGTGTCGGCAGAAAACAACCGCCAGGCTCACCAGTATGGCCTGAAAGCACTCTATGAATACTTTTATTCTCTACCCCCCCCCAACACACACACACACCACCATTTCCTCTGACTCCAGTATATTTCAAAAGAGAGGTACTTTTAACACCTCTTTAGGGCCATCCTGTCTTCAGTTCTACAACTCTTTATGTATGTTAATTGATATCAGTAAATTTCACTAGCCACTGAATAAAAGCTTGCTTTCTATAGAAAATGCTATGACCTGAAGAAGGGCACCCTGCAGCCTGTAAGCTTGTGTTCTGAAAATTTCTTGTTGGTCCAATAAAAGATATCAACCCACTCGCTTCTGCTCATGAATCTTGGGCCATATTTACCTTATTAGGCAATACTGATCGATTACAGCCAGAATGCAGTGTAGTGTGCTTCTTTCAGCGGTAGCATGGTATTTGGGAGCGCGAAGCGATGGCCACCTCACACTCAGTCAAGATGCCATAAAATACTGCGATTCCAAATGCATTTTAAAAAAAAAAAAGGCAACTTGCGACTACAGTTATTCTAAATTATATACAGCAATCCTTAAGCAGGAGAAACAGAAATAAACGATGTAGACACTGTACTTAGTGAAGAGAAAGCATTACTGTAATGAATCAACGACGTGTTACACCTTACATCTTACTTGAGTATTTGGCTAGATCCCCGGCCGTGTTGTACCCCCACATAAACAATCATATCACAGAATATTGCTGCATTAAGTTGCTATCACTTGAAGTTAAAGTGTTTTTGTGTTCAGTGATATATATATCCTTTCTTTCGGAGCGGGAGGTGTGCTCCGATTAAGTTATGTGAGGTTGAGTTACAGCTTCATCGGAGCGCAGAAAGAATAATTACACCAAAAGAAAGAATAATACCACTGAACACAAATACTTTCACTTCTGGTGCCAATTCTCACTTATTTACTGCACTGGGGGGATGTGCCCCCCACACCTCCCTCCCATTGTGTATATTCTTACTTTCATTTCTGTATTTATACTATTTGCATGACCACATTCGCGATCATTCTGCGTATAGCTGTGTCACAGACCAGGAAGTGGGTGTGATTACAGGCAGCACTAAGTACCATAGCACCACACTGTTTGCGCTTCTGGCTGTAATCACAGTATCACCCCTTATTAATTTATTTATTTTAGTTTACCAGGTAGTACACTAGGCAGCTGAATGCATATTTAGAGGCAAGACTTGGGAGAGTACAAAAAATGGAAGGTTACAGCAGTAGCTGAAGGGCCAGGTAATAGCCATGATCACTTGGCAGTAGCACTATAAATATAATACTGCAACAGCGCGGTCCCGTCCACTCGCCACCCACATCCTGTCTGTCTACACAGCCCCTCTCTGTACTGCTGCAATCTGTGCTGGTGAGGGGTCGTGCAGCAGGGGGAGCCAGCCATCTGCTGGCCGATGGACGGGTTGCTGCAGCGCAGGCAGTCCACACTGCCACTTAAGCCGCTGTAGGTCACTCGCTCCTCTTGGCGCTCCCAGCTTGCCAGAGAATCTGGGAGCATCTTAGCGAGTGGCTTACCCCGATCGGGTACATGTTCACACAGTCACATTTGCGCAGAAGCAACCCGAGCGCATGGGTTACTCCAGTGCAAATGTGAACGTGTAAACAGGGCTAATAATACAGTAGAAAAATACAATTAGGATTAACCAATTAAGGTGTCACGATAAACAAACTAGAATGTATAGTATAGACCATTACAAATTACAAGTTAATATAAACCAGTGTGAAAATATGCAATGAGAAGAGGCTGGAGACCAGAGTTACGGCCCCCCCGTCATAAAATCCACAAGAGCAGGCCCGGCCCCAGACTGCCAGCAGAAGGAAGGAGATGCAAAACCAAAGACGGAAACAGTGCAGAGTATATTCAGGCAAGATTAGTCAGGAGCAATCTTGTCCTCCCTCTGCCCCGTGCGCGCACAAAACACACAATTATTGGGACCATCACAGTTGCACATTTCCTCCAGCCAGGAAGTGCTAACATTCAAATGACGCTGATGCTGCTCAAGGTTGTATGTGTAGGAGAATAACCAAATTCTAGGATTACTGCTCCCACTGTCCCTGGAACCTTACCTCTACCACACCGTAGCCCCCGCTGGCTCTGATCTGGTATTCGGGGGTGAGGTTGTCGCGCAGGAACCTGGATCGTCCACTTGGTGGCCAAATGCACTGCATCACTGAACCAGCCTATGTTACCTCATCCTGACCACGGTTGGGTACAAGGCACCACCCTGCAGATGGGAAAGTTACTCAGAAGTAGTGCTTCCTTCTGCAAAGCAGACTAGACGGACCACTAGGTCCGTTTCTGCAGTCAGATTCTATGTTTCCATGTGCCTGCAAGCATACTACAAATCAGTACTTTAACATAGTTCACGGAGGTCATTCAGTAAAGTCAGGTTCTTAACAAACACTTCCA